>CM040127.1:42990568-44219461 GCA_022559845.1 Amorphophallus konjac | reverse complement strand
CCTCGGAAGGGTGTTGGACAATAAGGGGTTTATTTAGTGGAGGCGGAACAAAGGTGGATGATGAAGTGGAAGCGTGAGAAACAATGAGAGGTTTTGGGGGTAACGGTGTTATGGTGGAGGTGGAGGGCACCTCGGAAGGGTATTGGACAATGAGGGGTTTGTTTAGTGGAGGCGGAATGAAGGAGGATGATGAAGTGGAGGCGTGAGAAATGATGAGAGGCTTTGAGGGTAACGGTGTTATGGTGGAAGTGGAGGGTGTTTGCTGGGGACTCGAAAGGAGGTCATCAGCAGAGACGCGGATGAGAGGACGTGATAGCAGTGGAAATGAGTGAGGTATCGCTGCGGGTTGTGCTACGGGTGGAGGATAGACAGGTGCGGGACGAATAAGGCATGGGGATTGGATAGGAACGTGATTGGTGACAAGGACGGAGCCGCTTTCCGTATGGCAATCTTGCCCTCTTCCAACCTCTGGGAAGGAAGAGATGGGGTTGACTTGGTGGTTAGGTTGTTGGTGCGCCGGTAACGGATTTTGGAGGATGCCCATGTTTAGTTGTTGCTGTGGTGCCTGCTGAGGCTGTTGTTGTTGTTGTTGCTGTTGTTGTTGTTGCTGTTGTTGTTGTCTAAGAGGAGGTCTCCTGGCCTTCATCATGGTGACGCATCGCCTCATTTCATCCCAATCTATTTGATGTTCATCGTTCATATCATAGATATAATCTCTGAAACGAAAACAGTTTTCCACTGTATGACCCAGCTGTCTATGGAAGACACAATATCTGGAAGTGTCGACGTTCGGGGGCCATATGGCTTTTTCTTTAGGCAAGGTGAGGAAATTAGCAGCCATGAGAGCATTAAAGATGTCCGGCAACGACTCCGGCAAAGGTGGGTAATGAGCTCTCCTAGGGCCGATCGGCCTTCTCTGTTGTTGGTGGCCATAATCCCCTGGTGGCGGAACCTGATTATATTGAGGAGGTCACTGTTGTTGTTGTTGAAGATGGAGGGGTTGAGGCATATTGTTCTGGAAGAGATTATTTTGTGGGGGAGGACGATAGGGTTGCTGACCCTGTTGGTCCTGATGAAAGGGGAATTGTGGAGCTTGTGGGGGCCTAGGATTAGCTTGCTGGTTGGGATAGCCAACCGCGCCCACTTGTTCATTTGTTACAACCCCTTCTGTTACCCCACCTTGGGCACCCGTGCCCGGCTTCCTAAACACCTTTGGCTTTGGTGGCTCGAACATATGCATGAGGGGAGAATCTTTCAGTTGTGTTTGGATATATTGAGCCCTCTCATACAGTTCCTCCATAGTGGTGAGCTTGTTCATTGCCAGGACGTGTCTAAATTGTGGAGTGGCATTAGACACGACCATCTTTACTTGCTCCGATTCTGAAATGGAGTCTCTCACTTTCTCTGCCAAGGATCTCCATCGATCGGCAAATTGGATGAAATCTTCGTCCGGCTTCATTTTTTCAGCCACTAGGTCGGTAATAGAGAAGGAGGGACCGACCCTATCCCGATATTTCTGTAGGAATTTCCGTTGCACTACGTCGAAGTTCTCAGCCTCACTCGGCTCTAGGGAATAGAACCATTCTAAGGCAGGACCATCCAATGATCTCCTGAAGAGGTATGCCAATGATCTTTGATCGTTCTGCCAAAACGAGAACTCATACATAAAGTCCTTCAGATGAATGAGGGGGTTGCCTGTGCCGGTGTACCGTCGATACGTTGGCATTTCAGAAGGAGGGAGATGGAATACTGGAAGGATTGGTAAAGAGACCTCAGGCGCGGATTTGACATCCACAATCTTTTTGAAATCTCGGAATTGTTCGTCCATCTTGTTCATCCTATGAAGGAGAGATTGGGTGACCTCATTGTAAGGAGCAGGATGTGGTGGCCACTGAGACCTTGCGGAAGCCTGAGAAGGGAATTCCGGATGAGTGGGACGTTGTGGCATGTCAGTAAACGGAACTGACTGAAATGTTGTATGAGGAATTGGCGGAACCTGAGACTAGGGAGGTAATTGGAAAGAGGGAGGTTGCAGACGTTGTGGCATATCAGTAAATGGAATTGACTGAAATGTTGTATGAGGAATTGGTGGAACTTGAGACTGGGGAGGTAATTGGAAAGAGGGAGGTTGCAGAGTTGTTTGCACAAGAGGGAATGAGGAAGGGATTGCCGGTGCGGGCTCTTGAGTAGGGAGAGCAACTGGTGTTGGATTTTGAGGAGTAAAATCAACAGATTTCCCTTTTAAGACGGCCTGAAAGGCTCGGATCTGATCGGAATTGAGCTGTGTGTTCGCGAGAACACCTAGCAAGGAGGAAATATCTTGTGGCGGGGATGCTTCCCCGACGGTGGCTCGCACCTCATATGAGGGCTCACGGGAGGAACCTGCGTCCTCAGCAGGGACATGTGTCCCCTGGTGACCCGGGGTCGGATTCTGACCGTCTCCGGACATTTCCTGATCTTTTCCGGGACACGAGATTTTGCCGGAACGCAATAACATACACACTCAAACCAATAGCAAAGATTAACAAACAAGTTGATGTGTAACGCCCTTTTTTTTGTGTTTTCTTTTTGTTTTTCCTTTTTTCTTTTTCTTTCTAATCAGAATGTAATAACATACACACTCAAACCATTAGCAAAGATTAACGAACAAGTTGATGTTTAACGCCTTTTTTTTGTTTTCTTTTGGTTTCCCCCCTTTTTTTTTCTTTTTTCTAATCTAATGTTCACACCACAGGAGGGACCTTAGTTGCAATATTGATTTCCGCCGTGTGATCTAAGGACACTCGACTCACCACGAATGGGTTAACTATCTCCAGGGAACTTCAGTGGTACAACCAGCCCAGTGAACGAAGAGGGAATCCTTCGATGTCGGGGACTTACGGAGGTCCCAGTGAAGGAGATCCTAGTCCGTCGAGAGGAATTCTCGACGGAGAGTCTTTCCTTCACCAAGAAAAGGTGATCCTAAAAAAATGGAACAAAAGAAATAAAAATAAAAGGGAGATGCTATGCGATGCAGTGCTGAATTTAACAGGAGATATATAAACAGACAGCAAATATATACAACAAAATAAATTAAACAAACATTACAATACTCCTTTTCTGCAATGATACGAATCTCTTCAGACTTCAAGGGGACTCTAGAGTAATGCACGTAGTGCACGAGGGATGTAATTGGAATGCCAAGTGTGATAGCGGGAACATGAATATAGCGCACGCGGGCGCAATCAGGAGGGGGCACACGTGGGTGCCGATGGCAAGAGTGCTACTGGGAGCACGAATGTAGCGCACGCGGACGCAATCAGGAGGGGCACACGTGGGTGCCGAGTGGAGGGGCACACGTGGGTGCCGATGGCAAGAGTGCTACTGGGAGCACGAATGTAGCGCACGCGGGCGCAGTCAGGAGGGGCATACGGGGGTGCCGAATGGAGGGGCACACGTGGGTGCCGAAAATATTTGGGTAACCAGAGAAAACAAAAGAGGTCCCACCGTGATCGCCAGAAATGTGAACGAGGGAATCACACCAACGTCCGTCCCAAGAGATGTGATGTGGAGGACGTGACCGTAGCAACAGAGAGGGAAGGAAAAGAGGAATAAGGAATGGATTACTGGGTAATATGAGAGATATAATGGGAAGTGTGACTTGCAAGAAACATTATGGTGGATCACAAAGAAGCTAGACTTATCAGACTCCGGTACACGGCGGAGATAGGGGTCCGAAGACCCTCTCGCGCAAACTGACCCCTTCCCGGTAAGCGTGACTTACCGTTCCGCGAGCAGCTTTTTATATACCGAGGATTCTGAGAATATACGTAATAGGATTTGAGAGACACGTAGACTGAATTTGTAACAATATGTCACTACTCAGACAATTATAAGAACAATATGAACAAAAGCATACCACCGCCGGACATTGGTCTTTGCGGGATTTTGACAGCAATATCAGCAGTGATGAACATGTATGTAGAAACCACCGCGAGACATTGGCCTTACGGGGTTTTTATTACAATGTAGATAATAAATATGAGTATATATACATAAGACCACCGCGAGATATTACTCTCCGCGGGGTTTTTATTGTAATATAAGTAATAAAAGGCTTCGCGAGGAATTACTTCCGTCACGTGCACCTTCGCGAGGAATGACTTCCGTCGCAGGGTTTAGACAGAAATTAAAGAAATAAAATGACAGAATGAAAAAGGCTTCGCGAGGAATTACTTCCGTCACGTACACCTTCGCGAGGAATGACTTCCGTCGCAGGGTTTAGACAGAAATTAAAGAAATAAAATGACAGAATGAAAAAGGCTTCGCGAGGAATTACTTCCGTCACGTACACCTTCGCGAGGAATGACTTCCGTCGCAGGGTTTAGACAAAAATTAAAGGAATAAAATGACAGAATAAAAAGGCTTCGCTAGGAATGACTTCCGTCACGTACACCTTCGCGAGGAATTACTTCCGTCGCAGGGTTGAGACAGAAATTAAAGGAATAAAATGACAGAATAAAAAGGCTTCGCGAGGAATTACTTCCGTCACGTGCACCTTCGCGAGGAATTACTTCGGTCGCAGGGACCTCCGCGAGGAATTACTTCCGTCCACGGGGTTTAAACAAAAGGGAAAATTGACAGGAAAGAAAGGGGGAAGGGGATGTGATCGCCAGGGGCTGAGAACCCCACAGGAAGTGTTCTGATCGCGTTTGCCGCCAGAGCGGGAGCAGTGCGGGTCCTCTCTTCCTCTTCTGTCGGCCGGCCGACGAAGAGGGCTTCCTTCGGTTACCCCTAGACAAAGAACAAACAAAGCAGAACTGGTTGGTGAGAACGACGGTGGTGTAGTACCGATCCTTTAGAAAATGACACTGAAAATAGCATAGACGAGTACGCACCTGGTTGGTGGTATTTAAAACCCCTTTTAAACTAAAGAGTGGGAGATGATATGATGAAATGCATAAATGTGAAGACGCTTACAAACCAGGCTCTCTCGGGGAGAAAGACATGGCACAGATACTAAAATGATGCATGCAATGTGATTAACTGACCGATTAAAAAGATAAAAGGGGGAGAAGAGCTTATCGGGGGAGACCGACGACGAGCTTAGAAGCATAAGTGATACGAGCACCGCACGACCGAGGACCTTCAAAACAGACTTCAGAAACTGGTTAAGCTCAACATAAGAACACACGCATACATATATATATATGAGTAGTAAATATATTTATATAAACATAAATGTATTAAACATCTTAAACATATTTACATAAACATATATAAACGTATACATAAACTGATCAACATAAAAGAATGAGAATTTTAGAGAGAATGAGAGAAAGAAAAGGAGGAAGAAAACTTCCCCTTTTTATTTTTTTATTTTTAAGATCTTCTTTTAAGAAGAAAGAAGATGTAAGATTAGAGGAAAATAAAAATAAACAAAATAAAGAGTAGAATAAGATATATAATATATATATATATATATATATATATATGGGAAAGAGAGAGAGGGTGAGGGGAGAGAGAACGTGAGAGGATAAGAGAGAGGGGAGAAAAGGATAATAAAAAAATAAAAAGAAAGAGAAAGTGAGGGAGAGATCGAGAGAGGGAGGGAGAGGAAGAGAGTGAGAGAAAGAGGATAGAGGGGGGTGAGAGAGTGAGAAGCAGAGAGAGGGGGAAAAAGAGAAAGAGGGAGAGAGAGATAGTGAGACGCAGAGAGAGGGAGAGAGACGGTGGAGGGGATTAAAAAAAAGGAAAAAAAAGTGAGAGAGAGGGAGGTCGAGAGAGAGAGAGAGATCAGAGGGGAGAGAGGATGGGAAAAGATAAACTGAGAGAGGGTGGGAGGAATAAAAAAGGAAAAAAAATAATAAAAAAAAAGAAGAAGAATGAGAGATCGAGAGAGAGAGAGAAAGAGAGTGGAGAAGAGAGAGAAAGAGGGAGAACGAGAGAGAGAGGAAGGAGGGGGAGAGGAGAGAAAAACTAGTAAATAAAAAAAGAAGAAGGAGAGAGATCGGTAGGGGGAGGGAGAGAGACAGGGGGCGAGAGAGACAGTGGGGAGAGAGAGAAGAGAAAAACGGTGGGAGAGAGAGAGAGAACTCGAGAGAATGGAGAGAGGGAGAGAGAGAGAGGGAGAGAACCGAGAGGGAGAGTGATGGAACAGAGAGAGAGAGAGAGGGAGAGTGGGGAAGAGAGAGACGGCGGGGGGAGAGGAGAGAGACGGGGGAGAGCTCGCGGCGGCCGGGAGAGAAGACGTGGAGGAGGAGGGTGGCGAGGGCGTCGTGGGGAGGCGACGACGGCAGCGGCGGCGACGACCGGCGGTGCGACGGGCGGCGACCGGCGGGCTTGCGGCGGTCGATGGAGGGACGACGGCGGCAGCGAAGACGGCGTCACGGCAAGGAGAAGGGAGGCCGGCCGGGTGCAGCGGTGAGGGCGACGGTGGTAACGGTGGAGGGCTGCTCGGTGGAGAGCTCGCGACGGCAGGGAGCGACGTGGACGTCGGCAGGTGGCGTGGTCACGTGGAGATGCCCGGAGGTGGGCGTCCGGCGACAGCGGATGGGAGCTCGACGACGGCGACGGTGCTACAGGTGCTAGCGGTGAAGATGGTGACGGCGTGGGGAGCTCACGGAGGCCGCGGCAGCTTGCATGCAGGGGGTGTTGGCGACTTCGCGGTGGAGCACGGCGAGAGCGGGGGGCTTCACGGCAGTTGGTTGCAGGCGCTCGTCGTGGGGGTCTCGCGGAGGTGGCCGGCGATGTCGTCGACGTGGGGTGCGCAGGGGGGCGGCTGCGTCAAGCTGCAGGCGGTGGCCGGGAGGGCGACAGCAACAGCGGCGAGGGGAGTTCGACGGAGGCGTGGACGTCCGAGGGCGACCACGGCGGACTGCAGGGGGGAGCGGCGGCGTGCGCGTCCGGGGGCGTGGAGTGGCAGCGGTGGTGAGGCTCGTGGCCGTGGAGGTGGGTGACGGCAGTGGGCTGCCGCGGGTGAGAGAGAGGGTGAGGTGGACGTGGACGTGGGCGGTTGGCAGGATGAAGATGGAGAGAAGAGAAGGGAGACGAAGGTCGTGTCGGCCGTGGTGAAGGGAGCAGAAGAGTGTGAAGAGAGGGGATGATCAGACGGTGGTTGTGAGATGGGATCGGTGCAATCAGGAGGTCGCAGTCGAGTGGGTGATGGAGGCCGGTATGAAAGAAGAAGAGAGGGAGGGATGCAGTGGATGCAGTGAGATCGCCCTGGAGAGGGTGGTAGCTACGGGTGAAGGGAGAAGAGAGGGAGAGTGGGGGGTCTGCTGCGTTGGTTCTGTGGAGGAGAGGGAGTGAGGGAGAGGGTGGCAGTGGAGGGAGGAATCAAGGCACGTCGTCGCCGATGGAATGGAGTGGCAGTGGGAGAAAGTGAGGGTTCAGAGAGTGGGAGAGAAAGAAAGTGAGAGAGATAGAGAGGGTCCCGACATGAGGGTGACAGTCGAAGAGAGTTAGAGAGATGGGCCATGAAGAGGGTGCCGTGGGGTGGAGGGTGAGGACAGTGAGATGTGCATGTGTCTGTGTGCCTTGGTGGAGAGGGATGTGTGCAGTGTAGTGAGAGGGAAAGAAAGAGACGGAGAGGGTGGTGGAGCCCTGTGTGCATGTGGGTGGATGTGTGTGTAAGTGTGTGTCATGGGGGAGAGGGTGAGAACATGAAAGGTGGGGTTGGGTGATAGAGAGAGAAAAAAAAGATTAGTAATAATCAAAGCTTGATTTAAGGATAGGATTAATATATATTATATTTTTTTATGTTTTTTTATTGATATCCCTTTATATATATATACGTATATACATAAATAAGATTATTTATTTTTAATATATCAGGATTTTATTTTTATTATTATTATTTCATCTTTGAAACATTTTCTCCTTATTTTTAAACTTTCCTCAATTTTTGAATTTTTTTTAATAACCTTTTTATCTTTTTTTGTATTTTCTTATGACCCCTTTTTTTAAATTATTTTTCTCAAATTTTTATAAGCCCTTACCCATCTTTTTGTATTTTAGCATTTTCTCAATTTTTATAACCCTTTTCAATTTTCTAATTTTTTTGTATTTTTATAAAACTCAAACAAATGATAATCAATCACCTAAGTTAATCTTGTAGGCCACTCTGGGGCATCGTGGTGTAATATGAGATTTACTCGCGAAAAATGTGAAAATAGCGTGTCTACACCGGCCAGTTACGGTAACTCCCGGTAACAACAGTTAAAACTTAATTACAACAGTGAATTTTATTGCCCACTCCACGCAGGGAGGTAAAGGGCTACAAGTGGGACCCGGGAGGACTGACCCTGGGTTGACGGGCAGCAAACTGGAGGTGCTTTCAGGGCGAACTCGGCCTGCTGGTCCGACTCGGCACTATTCCAACTCGGTCCGACTCGGTTCTGTTCGCCGGACAGCAAGCAAAGGCCTCCAAAGGAACGTCATCTTTCTGGAATCTTCTGAAGGCGGCGCTTGGCTGGAACGATGGCGAGACGTCCCTGATCGACTCCCTGAAGTGGCGGTCGTCGAAGAGGTGCCGGCGTATTTTTCGAGGAATTAAATCCCAGATTGAGTTGTGCTGGCTGAACTCGGATCTGCTCTGCGCACCTTCACGAAAAGAATTCTTACGACCAGATCCGATGTCGGATCGATGCATAAGAGGTACCAATGGATAGAGGACTCAAAGATTTTATTGTCCACTCCACGCAGGGAGGTAAAGGGCTACAAGTGGGGCCCGGGAGGACCGACCCTGGGTTGACGGGCAGCAAACTGGAGGTGCGTTCGGGGCGAACTCGGCCTGTTGGTCCGACTCGGCACTATTCCAACTCGGTCCGACTCGGTTCTGCTCGCCGGACAGCAAGCAAAGGCCTCCAAAGGAACGTCGTCTTTCTGGAATCTTCTGAAGGCGGCGCTTGGCTGGAACGATGGCGGGACGTCCCTGATCGACTCCCTGAAGTGGCGGTCGTCGAAGAGGTGCCGGCGTATTTTCGAGGAATTAAGTCCCGGATTGAGTTGTGCTGGCTGAACTCGGATCTGCTCTGCGCACCTTCATAAAAAGAATTCTTACGACCATATCCGATGTCGGATCGATGCATAAGAGGTACCAATGGATAGAGGACTCAGATATCTACAACATATATTTTTTGTAGCTCCATCCAGCGAACGGATTGAAAATAAAAACGACGGACCGAAGGGAAAATGAATTTTCTAGACTCCAAGAAAATTATGGTGAAAGGGGGTATACGTGAGGAACACTTGGTAATTTTTAGAGATTTTCGAAAATTTTCTAAGGGGGTGGGAAAAATGTGACAAGGGGACACTGTCCCGCAGATCTGCAAAAGGGCAGATTACTGAGGGGAAGAACAAAAATATAGGAAAAATACTAAATGATGTCCAAATGACACGAAATTTGAATTGGAGATTAGGGGAGACAGACAGAACAAACCCTCAAAATTAGGGCTCGAACAGACAACAATAAAAAAAGAGAGGAGAGAGGAGTGCCCTTGGGCTTGCTCTTGACAAAATTGCTTAATTCTTCATTAAAATCTCTAATGACACTATACATAGGCTTATATAGAGAATGGCAAGGGGTGGGGGGGCTGGGAATTTCGTGGGAGAGAGACCATTTTCTTTCCCCATGTGTCAAAAATCCAAAATAAATAAATTACATATGGAGGGGGCACTCCTTTGAAAGGAAGGAAGGCATCTTGGACTTTTTAGTCCCTTTGTCCCCTTTGAATGTCAAACCATCTAGAAGTCCACCTTGGACCTTTGACTAGCCCCACATGGACCCCTCGGGCTTAGGTGGACCAATGGGAAAGGGTATGGGGGCCCCTTGATTGTCCTACTGGACTTTTGCATAAAAATCCAAAGAATCCTAAGGAATGACAAAGTGGCTTATAAAGCCTTACAATTGCACATATGTTCCCAAAGATATAAAAATAAACTAAAAGGACACAAATGTAAAAATAAAAGTTAGTGCTCGGTGTTGATTCCCATCATTTATTTATTACTATTATTTTTTTATTTAACTTTTTATCAGAACTTTCATACATTTTATATACTTTCTCCCTTTTTTGGATTTGTTTCAATCACCATTGCCATTATGGAGGAGTGGGCCGGCCAAAAGGGCTTAAAAAGGGGCTAAAGAGGTGTGCCAGAGAAGCGCTAGGAGGGGCGAGAGAGTGTACCGACAAAGGGGTTGTGACAGGTGCACCGGGGGAGGCCAAAGGGGCTGAGGGTGTGCCGGGGAAGCCTCAGTGCAGGGTGTACCGGTGGCGGTTGCAAGGGGTATACCGGCGAAGGCCTGGCTGGGTGTACCGTTGGGGAGTGGGGTGGCTGTGCCGGGCGAAGGAGTGCACCAGGCAAGGCCTGGCTGGGGCGCGCCGGTGGAGGAGCTGAAAGAGTGTGCCAGATAAGGGGCTCAGCCGGAGGTGTACCGAGGGAGAGGCTCAAATGAGGGGTGTACCGGCCAAGGAAGTGTGCCGGCCAGGGCGAGGCTGGAAGTGTGTCGGGGGAAGGCCAAGACAGGCAGGTGTGCCGGGTGAGGTCTGAACGAGGCCCACTCCTCTTCAGCGTTCTTATGTCTTTCCTTTTTCTTTCTCCCTTGATTTTATGCAGTTTGTACGGGTTTTCTCTTCCTTTCTCTTAATCATTTTCCCTTCTTTCCTCCCCGTAGGACGAGTGTTCAAGTTGCTTGATTGACATATAGTCCGGTCCTTTTTATGTTGCCCACAGTCACTCTGCCTTGATTGAAGCATTCCGTCATTGTTCATTCCATTGGTTTGTTGTTTCCTTTTGTCTTTTAACGTGTTATTGTTCCATTTGTTTGTTGCTTCCTTTTGCCTTTTAACATGTTGTTATTTCTAACAAAAATTTGACAGCATCTCCCCTTGACCCGAGTGGTAAGGGAGATAAGGGAACGCGCCCACATGGAGTGGCGGAACCCGACAGTTTGAGGTGCGTGCCCAGGGCGACAACACCTTTGATAAAACTTCGGAAAACCCGGAAGAAGCGACGAATGGGGGACTCCTCTGGGGCTGGCTAGGGACGCACCGGGCGAGAGAGAAGGACTGGTGTACCGGGTTGGACGAGGTCAGGCTGTGCCGGGGAAGGCTTGGCTGAGGTTGAGGGTGCGCCGGACAGGGGTTGTACCGGTGAAGGGTTGGCCAGGGTGTACCGGGCTGAGGGGTACAAGGTGTGCCGGGGAAGAGAGGGCCAAGGGTGTACCGGCCAGAGAGGCTATGCTGGGGAAGGACCGGCCTGAGGGGATGAAGGGTGAGGGCTGGCTAGGTAAGTTGGGGATGGAGAAGGGAGGAAGACCAATGGTGGTGTTGGTGCTTGGGTGTTAAAAAGAAGAGAAGGGCCTCTCCCTTCAGGCGAATGGACGAGGGTGAAGGTTAGGGATCCCATGAAGAGGGCCATGACAGGGGGGGAAGAAGGGCCGCACTGGGGGCCAAACCATCAGAAGGAGGAGGAGGAAAGAATCAAACACACACATCAAGGCATAAATCAAACACAGTAGCAAGAAACCCAAGAAGGGGGAAATTGCATTTATGAAGAGAAAAGGCCATAACCGGCCATGTACACTTCAAAACACCGGGGTAGAAGATACAACAGTAGGAGGAAGAAGAAGACACGGAGGAGAGGAAATGGAGGAGCCAAGGTCGAGCAGGGGCAACGGCTCCCCGCTCTTCCCCCTCCCCTATACTACATTCACACCCACACTCCCTCCCTCTCTCTCTTTCTTACTCTCTTTCGTCGCCGGTGGTCGCCGGAAGGGCTTCCCTCTTCCTCTCTTCTTCTTCTTCTCTTCTTCCTCCTCTGGTGTGTGTGTCTGTTGTCTTCTTCGTCTTCTGTGGTCTCTCTCTGTGTGTCTCTTGTTCGTCGGAGGAGAAGGCTTTTTTATACTCCCACGGGCGGGAGCCTTCGAACACGAACGGTGGAGGTGGGAAGTGACCGGCCTTAATGGGGATTTGACTTTCCCCGTCCTTGGTGGCAGAGGAGTATCCTACGTGCCTCAATCTCCAGCCGACACCTCAGCTACTCCGTTGTGCGCCAAGGATCTGTAAGGGATGGCGTGATATTTCGCCTGCCGGATGCACCGTTGAAGACAAGTCACAGCGTGCCGTTGAGGAGCCGGAATCGTTGTGCAGTTGGCAGGCACAACAAGTGTGCCGCTGAGAGGCCACCAGGGCGTGCCGCTGAAGGATGTCGAAGGGGGGCGTGCCGGCGAAGGGGGGCCAAACTGGGCGTACCGGCGAAGGGGGCCACGCTGGGCGTGCCGCTGAAGGCAACGCGCGGGCGTACCGCTGGAGGCGTCCACGTGCGTGCCGTTGGAGGGGCTTGCAACGTGTGTCGGTGAATAGCCTTGGCCGAGTGTGTCGGTGAAGACACCCAAGCTGGGTGTGCCGGTGAAGCGCCCTGGCCGGGTGTGCCGGCGGAGCCCCAGGGGAGTGTGCCGCTGGACGGGCATGGGAGCGTGCCGTTGAGCGGGAGGCTGGGGTGTACCGCTGAAGGGCCGCCTGGTGTGCCGCTGAGGGGCGGCGGGGTGTGCTGGGTAGCGAGTGTGCCGGCCAGGCACACCAGCGGGTGTGCTGCTGAAAGGGCACAAGAGTGTGCCGTTGGAGCTTGTAAGGTGTGCCGTTGGGGGCGTGTTTATGCCCGTTACGTGCATAAGTCGTGGTTCATTTAATTTTCTTCGGGGCCCATGGATTGTGGGCTTCCCGGGGGTTGATTTCTCTTCGCTATCGTGACTCCGGAGACGGCTTCACGGTAGTGTGTGTTTGTTCGGAGAGTTCGGGTGGCCCATCTTCTCCGTAGCTTCTTCGTTTGGAGTTGTTGTTGTTGCTGGACTGGTCGGGACATATGGACGTGCAATTTTACACGTCCACAGGGTACAGAAGGACATTTGGAGTCATATTGGCCGTTAATCGACCATTTAATATTCGGACGAACGTCCGGTTTGAAACGTCATAATTATCTCGGCAAAACCGGAGCATATGTATGTCGGGGCATGGTAAATTTATTATTTGAAGAAATCGAAGACATTCGGTTAAATCCCGGTCAAAAAGGTTCAAAACCAGCGGAATATCGGCCAGGGTGCAAAGTGAGGCTATGGCCATGACGGGGTGACACCCGGGGGCCAAGCATGCCTTTGCAAAGGCACGTTTGATGTTCCTCCCCATACGGGGTCAAAGGCGAGATAAGCCGGATAGATGCCGCTAATGCCTTTGCTTATGTTTCATTTGTGTATTAATTATTCTCTTTTCTTTTTAGGTGAATGATCTTATTTAAACTAATCCGGGTTTGCAGACCCGGGGAGGGGCAGCCCGGAGGGTCCAGTGACCCCTCATGGTGATGGCTTCTTTTTTTTGTTTTATTTCTTATGGTCCCATCATATCAGATCTCAAAGGATCCCAAGCCTGCTTCACATCTATTCCATTTAAAGACTTGATTTGATTCATGGAGTGCATGAGGATTTTGTTCATGCAATGCAAGAGTGAGGTTTTGGTCTGTTCGTGCAATGTATGCAGGTAGCTCTGATTTTTTTTTGTCCAATTTCACCTTCCCCCTTTTTTTTGTTTTTTAAGTCCATTCATAGACCATGCATATACAAATGTACCTGAGGTTTCTTTTTGTTGTATTTGAATGAGTGCTCCTGGGAGCCATTGATATGTCAATAAATGTGGGGGGTTTCATTTGTCCTTGGAATTCAGCTGTGAAGGTAATGTGCATGCAAATGCACCTAGAACCCTGCTTTCCTTTGAAACCCAGTGATGCAGGACTACACATGTACCAATGCACATGAAAATCGGCTTACCTTTGAACTTCGGTTACGAGCATAATCATTTCCATCCAAATGGGCATGAAACTCTGCTAGCTTTCCTCCCTTTTTGTTCACTTCATCATTATCTTTTTTGGATGGCAGATCAGGGGTTTTGGCCCCCCCCTTTTTTTTTTCTTCTCATCAGTTTTTTTTATCCCTTGCATACGGGCAGAAATGGGGTTTGATAAAAGGGGAAAGCAATGCAATGCGCAAGGGCCTCAATTTCACACTGGGAGTTTTGATCTCCTGTTTAGCATACAATTCTTCATTCACTTGAATTTCAGAAGTTCAGGAAATTTGATTGCTACCTCCCCTTTCAGTCTTCTTGACATTGATTTCAGAAAGGGGAGAGGACAGGGATGCCTGTTGCTATGAAGGACCCGCAGGCTCAAGGTCCACTGGTTCGCCTGGCAGTAGGCCATAGTGGCAGCCTGCTGGCCCTGCTCCACTCAAATGCTTCTTCATTTTTTTTAGAGAGTCATGAGATGCTCATGAGGATAGGAAGGATTATCCAGGGCAAAGCCAGCCACCCTGGCCATGGGCAAACTGATCATTGAGTGATTTGCATATCAGTGGAAATGTAGCTCACTCTTTTTTTTGAAAATGCAAGCAAAGGCTTTAGACCTGTCAAGCCAGCTTTACACCTTTGACCCCAGCATATGCAAAACACCTTGCATGGAGGTTTTCAAGTAAATTCAGCGGGTTTGTTCTCTCTCTCTCTCTCTGCTCGTCTCATGCAAATGATGAGCCAAGGGGAGGGGACCCATTGCTATGGAAAGTTCAACAGGCATGGGGATTTCTGACTTGCATAGCAGCAGGTCTTCACTAACCTGATGATAATTTTTGATGGCAGCAGCAGGTTTAAACGGCAGTAGAAACAGCCATTATTTTGCTACCGTGCCCTATGGCATTATGTTCAGATATGCAAGGGGGATGCATGAAATTCAGCGGACTTTGGGATGTGCTGGGATATCCAACATCGGACTCCTCCCACTCTTCGTCTCATTTCAGATTTTGTATGCTCATCCTTATCTTGACAGATTTCTGAAAATCATAACTGACAATGCATCTTCTTCTTTTGTGCAGATCCATCCACATATTCAGCTGCCGCTGGGCTTGTTTTATTGCTAGATGAGTTTTTTTTTTTGATGGATAGATGACACACATGAGTGGGAAAATCAAATATCAATACATCTTGATAGGCCAAGTCATATGCAGGGCCATGGAGGCCAAGTGGAGGGCTGGCTGGTCTAAGGGGGGGGGGGGGATGTACACACATGCACGTGGGAAATGCAACAGTGCATTTTTTGACTATGCTGATGTGCGAAGGGACTTCCTATTGATTCATGCCTGCGAGAGGCCATGGAATTTCCTTTGATGCCTGCGGGATTGTGAGATGGACTTCTCATGTAGCAGGTATCATACCAATGCAAAAAGAGATTTTTTTTCTATGCAGAGATTTCAATTTTGGGATGCATGAAGACTTTGGTGAGCACACAACATGCATGAATGGGGAAGGCATGTAGATTTATCCTAACTTCAAACATCAGTACCTCTGTGTACATTAAATGATATGCAAAGCCATGAGTGCCATGCGAAGGGGGGCTGGCAGACCTCACAAAGGGGGGAATTCACAGAAGCTCATCCTAAGTTCGGACATTAATGCTCCTACATGCATTAGATTATATATGCCATATGGGAATGCATGTAAAATATACATGAAGTCTGTCATAAATTGCCACACAGAGAGTGCTGTGCAAGTGCAGTCAACCTTTCAGAAATTCAGGTCTGATCCGAGAACTCTGATTACCAGCTCTTTTCTTCTCACCTGTACATGATTGTGCCTGATCATTCATAACTGCACATAAATGCAAGGATGCTCACGAAGGCAGGATGGCTGCTATGCATCAGATGCCTATGGGATTAAACATATATGCCAATGCAGGCACCTTTAGTGCAGCGACCTCAGTTTTTTAACTGGGGGTTGGAACTCTCAAAACCTGTCGCTCATTTCAGCTCTTATTCATTCTGATTTCCGCAGACCTCATAGAGTTATGCTTGATTATTTAGAACCTAATGTGAATGAGTTCATTCTTTTTGACTAAATTTTCCATCCTGATTTGAGGGATTAGGGCCCGAGCCCTTGTTTTATCCCTCCCTTCTGATCCATCATGGTTTCAGCACCTTCTTAAGATTGAACTGGTT
This sequence comes from Amorphophallus konjac, assembly GCA_022559845.1. Lineage (NCBI taxonomy): Eukaryota > Viridiplantae > Streptophyta > Magnoliopsida > Alismatales > Araceae > Amorphophallus > Amorphophallus konjac. The sequence goes on along the minus strand of CM040127.1, from coordinate 44,203,452 downwards.
GTTGTCATATATTTATCATGCAGACTTCTAACTTTGATCTGAGAAGCCAAGTCTCATGCTCGAAATTCAGTCCTTGTTCTGCCCATTCTGATTATCAGCAAATCCAAAGACTGAATTGGATCGGCATCTTTTCCTTGGTATACATCAGTCCCAGCAGGACCTCAGTTCTTGCACCCAAAGTTCCAATGTTCAACACTCTCTTGCTTGTTTTGCTTATCCAATTTCCAGCAGTTTTCGCGGTTAGGGCTGGCCATTGCATTTCTTTCTGAATTTCAGTTCACTGCATGCTCTTCAGTCCAGTCACATGTCCATTTGTTTTTTTTTTGTTTTCCATTTTTTGACTATTGGTCATCCATTCATCATTTCTTCAGTCACCCTTCCCTATGGTAGCTCCTAAGTAGGGTCATTGGAGAATCATTTTTTTTGACTGCACTTGGGCAGTCTTATGAAATTAAGTGTTCCTGTATCAGTTTCTTATATGAACAGCCCATGGAGGGCTTCTTATCTCAATCCATTCACCATCATTCATTTGTACCTCATTCATCCCCCTTTTTTTGTTCTCCCCTTTTTTATCTTTAGCTTTGAGGTTTTCTTTATTTGATTCCTGGCTTCAAATCTCATCTCTGCCATTCTTAATCCACCTTTATCTTGTTTTTTTTTTATCCCTGCATGGATCATTAGGATTCTTGCTGGATGGACCAGAGGAGGGGCAGCAGGCCCTTAATTCGCTTTCTTATCCCTTTTCCTTTTGATCCCCACGTCGTGTGTGTGTGTGTCTTTACATCTGCGTTTCTTTGCCTGGGCCGATTTATTAATTAATGATTACATACACTTTTTAGTGGTTAGCTTGTGGGGAAAGCGAAAAGGAGGCTTCTTGGCCATTGAACTGTCGACAGAGGAACCTACTGTTAGCTCCTGGGGCATTCAATTCCAATGCCGATTCGATAACTAGAGGATCCGTGAAGAAGAGGTGTTCTCTCTCTCTCTCTCTCTCGTGTGCACTCGCTCGCTCGCTCTCTAAACAGATTTATGATGAATAAGTTTGAGATCTCTATTAAAAGAATCACCCTTTAAATTCAATTTATCTGTGTTTTGTTTATCTCTACAAGTGTAATTTAAGATTAAATTGAAGTTGGATATGTTTTATAGTCCATGACAAGCGTGCTTTCCTAAATGTCAGAGGCATTGTGGAACACATTTTTCTGCTAAAAGCAAAGTCAGACATATCGGAGGATGAAGAAAATAACATGCTTGATTATCTATACACATCCCAGTATCAAATGAGGGGAATTCTTGCAATATCTCTTGGCAAAGCTATTTCTTCCGTCTAACAGACTATATATAGGTAAAGATCATTGTATTTTCTGATGGTTGCACCATATGTGTCGCAACGTCACCAGCTAATTTCTTGCCTCAACTCAAGTTTTGCATTAATATGAACTAGTGTTCCATTCAGTCTTATGTTCCCTTTGAGACACCTTTGTTGGATGACAAAAAAAGAGTTTTTTTGTTAGATATTGTTGTTTCCCATAAAAAGTCACAAAACAAACTGTTCATATCGATGCATCAGGAGAGAAAAGAACTGCTTCAAAATGTCAGTTATCTTTTCATGGTATTCAGGATAGCCCCTAGAGCTGCATGAAAGAGGGTCTGACCTTGCTCACCCTTTGGTTGCATTTCCCATGGTTCCACTTCATGGATGCCTTACAACGTCCATAATCACCAAAAGTTCATCATGTAATGTGAGAAAATTGGACATCTAAGATTGGATGAGATCACATTGAGCTGAATCCTAGGAGAGTTTCTCCTTTAGACGAGTTAGAACGAGGAGTGGATTAGAAAAAAACAAGAGGAGGTTAAAGTGTCTAGGGGAGTGTGAGTTGATTTTGTAATCAATTTATTCTCTTCTTATTTCCTCTCTCTTAGTGATTTCCTTCTTCTTTGTCATTGTTCTCTTATTCATCCACTGTCATTGCCTCAATTACTTATATTCTTTTCTCGTCTTCCTACATTTCTTATCATTCCCCCCGGCCTTATGTGTTTGCTCGTCTTTGTTGTTGTTTATCGCATTTCTTAAATTGAAGCTTGTACCAGGGCTCCATGTCCCTATGTTCTTTGTTTTTAATCTCGAACAGCTGCTGCATCATTTCATGCTATCGTACCTCTTCAGTGAATATGAATTCCATCCCTTGCTTTAATGTGAAAATATGATGTCTTAATGCATTAAAAATCTCCCTTAAAATTAGCATCTAGGCAAAAAACCTTGATCGGTTACAGTTGTTGATGACAAGGGTGTGCTACAACATGCAATGATCATATCCAAGATGTTTAAGGATCATGTCGGCAACACTTACATATATTGCTTTTAAGGATGGTTCTCATATACACGATCTTCTGGATAATACACACACAATCTTTTTCAAATTTTTTTGCATGAATTTGTAGCATTGCAAATGAGCTTGTGTATAGCAATTTTAAAATAATTAATATGTGAAACAAAATATAGCAAATAATATGTGATTAATAGAGGTGAGCCAACCCAGGCTTCGCATAGTCACTCGCACAGACACCAAATCTTCCAAAGTGCAGGCCACCCCATGCATCATCATGCTTGGCTTGATTACTACATTCTTTTACTTTTGAAGTTGAAAGTATCCCCTGCACTTGTATTTGTAAGCATGGGTGGGTATGTCCTTTAGCATGTATATAGAGTCAAAGATATAACTTATTGTTGTACTGGGATGTTTCACATTTTAGATAACCAACATTTATATTTTTTTGGCTAGGCCTATAATTTAGATTCTGTAGGTCGTATTGCAAATTCAAATGTGGATGGTTTTACCCATGCGGTATTTATGCGCTTCAAGAAGAAAGACGATCTCGAGAGATTTTATGGTAACTCCTACTATTTAGGGGTCCTTAAGGAGCATGTAAAGTCATACTGCTATGTACGCTCTGACATGTAATCACCAATAAACCATTTCCTTACAGCTTAATCTCCTCAAACAGTCTTATAATTTAATCTAGTTTTCTCGTATGACTATCACATGTAACTAGATCATTTTTGACCCTTTTTTAATATTCAATTTCAGTGGACTATGAATCTGAAGTAGAGGATGATATCCTTCCCATTTTTAGGAGGGGAGAGGTTTGTATGGCAATTTTTATAGTTTACTGTCTCTTTTTTAATTTTAGCCAATTTTCTGATTCAGCAGTAGTTGACTTTGATTACCTTATCTTGCATACAAGACATTCATAACATTGCCATAACGTTTGTGGGTGAAGTAACGTGAGTTCTCCATCCTTTTATTGCTACAGGCTACTGCTATCAGTGGATTCTGTCAACATGAATGGATGATGACCCTGCTGATAGCCTGATGTAGTTGCTGAATGTAATTCAATTAGATATTTTAGTGTGCATGAGGTATCTCAATGAAATGTTTGTCCTCATGACAATACGTACATTGAACTAAGAACCATTTTCCCACCCTTTCTGCCGGAATATGGCAGCTGAAGTTGTGAAGAGGAGAATTATGGGGGATGGAAGGAATCTTCTTGAGTTGATGAAGTATTTACTTCCACTTTCTTTGTCAAAAGGGTTTTATATTCGGTTAATCTTCCAGGCACCTCATATAGCCGTGTTTCCTTATTTGTGATTTAATTGTGCTACTCCATGGCCCTTTACGTTGCAAGCAACAGATCCCTTTACCTCTGTGTACTATTGGTTGTGTACTTTGAACCTTCTTGTTGCAGAGTGATATCAGGCTGGTTTTTGTGGAACCTAGTGTGAAATTTTCTCTAATGACTGAAATAAAAGTGAACTCCAGTCGGTTTCGATCACAATCCTAGAGACGACATCTCCCTCTCTCTCTCTCTCTCTCTCTCTCACACACACACACACACACACACACACACACACACACACTGCTTTGGATATCTATGAAGAGTAGAAAGTGTCACGATTGTTGTCCGGAATGTAGAATCAATGAGGATCCTACATATGTAGCTTCCCTACACTGTATTAGTACTTTAACGTGTTTATTCTTTTCTAATATGTAATCAACTTAGTATTTTTGTCAAAATAGGTAATATGGATCCATATGCAATCCTTAAATGCCGAACTCAAAAGCAAAGAAGCAGTATTGCATCAGGTGGATCTCCTTGGTTATATCTTATTAATATCTTCCAAATATATATATATATATATATATATATATATTTTTTTTTTCTGCTGAGAAAATGATATGAAATATGAAAATATTCAATTTTTCTAAGTACAGACTTCATTGTGCCATAACTAATTTTTGCATATGAATTTGGCCAGAAAATCTGTCACTGACTCACTGTCTAGCTGTGCTCCTATGCTGTAAACAATGGAAGACAGTTTTTCTTCTTCTTTTCTCCCCTTAATTGTGCTCATTTTGAGTTAAGGCTGCAAGGATCATGCTACTCATAGTCTAGAATTCAATATTACTTGCAATTTAAAGTAAGTCTTTGACAGTCCAGATCTAACTTGGTTGTAGTTTGGCCACGTATTTTGTCAATTATGTTTATTGCAATAGCACTTGCCGCGATGTCTTGAATATAATATTAATCGTCTGCTATATGATATGGTGCAACTAACTTGGTTACAAAGTTGGATATGCGGTATCTCAATTGTAGAAACTTGTAAGAAAATTTTGTTGTCGTGGCAGTTTGATGAAAACAATAATTTTTCTGGTAGTACTAAAATCAAGATAGAATGTGACGCGGCGGCGACATGGGAAGGATCGACGGCACTCCTGAAGACGCGAACGGGATGGGATAACTACTGCCTCGTGCAGCTCGGTCTCACACCGGGTGGTCTCTCACCGGGCAATCAGTCTATTCTCACAAGGGAGAAGGTGGGAAGGGAAGTAAGGAGGGGGAACTCACATACGTGGGTTTCAATCTTTTGATTCAATCTATGCATATGAAAATAACACACTAGCCCCCTTTATATAGGAAAGACTATATTACACTTGGACAAACATACCCTTAGTCTTTCAACTAATGGCATTCATGTCTTAGCCTAATAAAACAAAAGGCAACAACCAACTTTTGATTTGGCCAAATAAAATATAATAGAATATTTGGCCTAATAAAACAAAAGCAAATACATGTAGCAATACATGTATTATACACACAATACACAAATAAATACTCAGGACACCGAGTCTTCAAGAAGCCGACTCTCCGAGCCACAAGCTCGGTGGTGTCGGGACTGTGCGGCGTCGGCTGCATGTGACTGGTCCGGTAGTGTCCCCACCAACCCTCCCGGGGTGGCTGGAACTCGACTCCATCGTGTGAGGTGGGACACTGCTCTAATAGTGCTCCAGCAGGTCTGGATCGAGGCATTGGAGGTCTTCCCGGCTGATCCAGGAATCATCAGAAGGTGGACGGTCCTGCTAGCGGACAAGGTAGCGCCGGTACACCCTGCTCCGTGTAGCTGTCACCTGCTCATCTAGTATCCTCTCAATTTGCTCGCGCGGTGCTCTCAAGGCTGTTGGACGCACAGAGGTGGGCACACTCTCAATGGGAGGAGAAGACTCGAAAGGGTCACTAGGAATCGCTGTGGGTTCCTTGTAGGCCACTAGATCTGCCACATTAAAGGTAGAGCTAATCCCATATTCGGGAGGTAAGTCCACAAAATATGCATTGGAGCCAACCTTTCGCAGTATTGGGAAGGGACCATCACTACAGGCGTACAACTTTTTAACATCCCCCGAGGGGAGTCGTTCGGGTCGAACCCGTACCATAACCAAGTTACCTTCTTGAAATTCATGGTGACGCCTATGTGAATCGCCTAATCGTTTGTAGGTCTCATTATTGAGGTTGATTTGCTTGCTAATTGACTCATGCAGACCCTTGACATGCTGTGCAAACTCCACGGTTGACTTGGAAATTCTGGTGTCGAGGGGAAGGGGAATGAGATCCACTGGTTTCCTAGGTTTATATCCATGCACGACCTCAAATGGACTCATACCTATGGACCTATTGACAGAGCTATTATATGCGAATTCGGCTCTGGACAAGAGAAGATCTCAATTGCCAGGATGATCCCCTACAAGACATCTCAAAAGGTTCCCTAAACTTCTATTGACGACCTCTGTTTGCCCATCGATTTGTGGGTGATAGGCAATGGAGAATTTGAGCTTAGTGCCAACTAGGTGCCAAAGTGTCTTCCAAAAGTAACTAGTGAACCGGACATCTCGGTCAGACACTATGGTTTGGGGGAGACCATGCAGACGCATGACTTCATCAAAGAAAAGGTGGGCTACTCTAGATGCATCAGATGTTTTGGAACATGCAATGAAATGGGCCATCTTAGAGAACCGATCAACTACAACAAAGATGGAGTCATGTTTGTGAGCAGTATGAGGTAATCCAAGGATGAAATCCATGCTCACATCAACCCATGGTCTATCAGGAATGGGGAGAGGAGTGTAGAGACCAGTGCTTTGTTTGACCTGTTTGGCCATAGTGCATGTCCGACACTGGGCTACAATTTTGGCCATATCTTTCTTCAGGCCAGGTCAGTAAAAATGCTCCTCCACAGAATGGATGTCTTGTTTCGCCCAAAATGACCACCAAGGCCTCCAGCTTGCATTTCCCAGATCAGAAAGTCCCGTATAGAAGTCTTCTGGACACAGAGTTGCTGCCCTCGAAAGAGAAAACCATCTTGGAGTAGATAGTCAGCATCTGCTGTCGAGGATCCAACAGACAAGGTAGAGTAGGCAGGGCCAAAATCTGGACACTCTCCATAGAGTTCCTTCATGCAGTCAAATCCGGTGACCTCTACCCGAACAGTGGAAAGAAGGGAGACCCTTCGACTCAAGGCGTCGGCCACTTTATTCTCACTTCCAGCCTTATGTTTTAGGACAAAGGTGAAGGACTGGAGGAATTCTACCCATCGACCATGCCTAGGGTTTAAGCCCTTCTGAGAGCTAAGGAATTTCAAAGCCTCGTGGTCTGAGTATAAGACAAACTCTTGAGGTAAGAGATAATGTCCCCAGTGTTTGAGAGCTTAGACCACGGCATAGAACTCCTTATTAACGAAGTTTTGCATTAGAAAGCTTCTCACTTAAATAAGCCACAGGGTGGCTTTCCTGGCTAAGCACTCCTCCTATACCTACGCCAGATACATCACAAGATATCTCAAAGACTTTGGAAAAGTCTGGTAGGCAGGGGACAGGGGCTTTAGTCATGAGCTCCTTTATGACACGAAAAGCATGGGAGGCAGCTTTAGTCCACTCAAAATTCCTTTTACAGATCCAATCCGTAATGGGTGCCATAATGGTGCTAAAGTCCTTAATGAAGCGTCTGTAAAAAGTGGCTAACCCATGAAAACTGCGAACGTCATGGACATTCTGGGGTTCTGACCAGTCTACTAAGGCTTGAACCTTGGATTGGTCCACAGACACTCCTTGACTAGAAACCGCAATTCCGAGGAAAGTGACTTGGTCTGTCATGAATTCACACTTCTTGAGATTAGCATACAGGGTTTCTCTCCTCAAAGTCTCGCAGACTTCCCTCAAATGCTGGATGTGGTCCTGAGGGTTGTGGCTATAGATGAGAATGTCGTCAAAGTAGACGACAACAAAGCGACCAATAAGAGGGCGAAGGACTTCAGTCATAAGCCTCATGAAAGTGCTGGGGGCATTGGATAGCCCAAATGGCATGACGAGCCATTCATACAGACCTTCTTTTATTTTGAAGGCTGTCTTCCACTCATCCCCTGGTCGGATTCGGACCTAATGGTAGCCACTTTTCAAGTCAATATTGGAAAAGATGGTGGCTCCACTCATCATGTCAAGCATGTCATCAAGACGGGGAATGAGAAACCTATACTTGACAGTGATCTTGTTGATGGCGCAGCTGTCAACACACATCCGTCAGGTGCCATCTTTCTTGGGTGTAAGCAAGGCAGGGACAGCACATGGGCTCTTGCTAACCCTGAGGAAACCCTTTTGGATAAGGTCCTCGACAATTCTTTGGAGCTCAGCATGCTCCTTAGGGTTCAGTCGGTAATGGGGAAGGTTGGGTAGGGTGGACCCGGGGACAAGATCAATGGCGTGCTATACATCACGCATGGGAGGGAGTCTAGAGGGCAAGTCCTCAGGGAAGATGTCTTAGAAGTCCTGCAGGATGGCCTGGACTTCAGGTGGGACTGAGAATTGGGACTCCTCAGGTGTGATGGTGACGACAATAGCCCAAACAGGGGCACCCTCGGCAACCTCTCTATTCAGCTCACGGACACCTATGAAGTTAAGGCACCTAACTGGGTCATGACCAACCTTAGGGACCTTAGGAACGGGTGTGATAGGTGCAGGGGAAGAGGGAATGAGAAGTTTCCCTTCATTGGGAGTTCGGGGGCTCTCCTGAACCTTGGGGGTTCCAGTGGGTGTGGAGGTGGAGCTCTTTCCCGGGGTCACCTTTGGGGATGCCGGGTACAACTGAATCTTCTTCCCATTGTGTGTGAAGGAACACTGATTGGACCGACTAAATATAGTAAGGTCTACATCATAGATCCACGGTCGTCCTAGGATGATGCTACCGACCTTCATAGACACTACATCGCATAAGATCTGTCCTTGGTAGGACTGGAATTGGATGGGAATGACACATGTAGTGGTGATTGGGATAGAAGTGCCATCAACCCAAGCCACATTGTATGGCCTAGGATGATGGTGCGTAGGTAGACCTAGACGGAAGACAAAGTCTGAAGAGACTGCATTGATACAGCTCCCGTTGTCAAAGATCACCATACAAGGTTGGGATTTCACTATGATGTAGGTTTGGAAGATGAAGATTCGACGTCAATCGTCCTCCTGGGGGTGTGTTAAGATGCAGCGAATTACACCCAATCTTCTCTGGCTAGAGCTCTCGACAATATCTCCCACTTGCATGTACTCGACATGCGTTCCATCAAATCCTGCGTCTATTTCCTCAAACTGCGCGATGAGGTCAGGGTCGGCCTCATACCTCTCAATGGATTCTTCTTCCTTAGGTGGAAGCTCCGCAGGCTGGGGCTCAGTGATGACCAAGGCTCGGGTGGGGCAATTGGTTGCAACATGCCTTAGGTTATGGCACCTAAAGCAACGAATCCCCGAGACAGGGACTAGTTGGGAAGTGCTAGGGATGGCTCCCTTTCCCTTGTCATCCCTCCTATCAATTGGTAGAGTGTACTCCAGCTTGGGCATAGCAGCAGGTGCAGGTAATTAAGGGGTTCCTTATGACAGGAACAACAGGGGCAACGGCCCGAAGTGGGGTAACAGTAGGGACATAGGAAGTGGAGGGGCCAGGCCTTTCAGGGTAGCGAGCCATGGGGTTTCGGGGTTCAGGTTAGCGGTAGGTGGGAACCCGCTGTGAGACCACCCTTTGAAACCGCTCAACATCTCGAGCAACTTGGTAGGCGTGCTCGAGGGTGTTAACCTCTCGCAGGAATAGTTCCCGCTGAATGCTCTCGTGTAGGCCAACCCTAAACCGTGAGAGGGTGACAGAGGCATTCTCTACGACATGGCTCCGAAGGAAGAATTCATCAAACTTGGCGATGTAGTCGTCTACCGACTTCCCATCTTGGATGAGTTTCTGTCATTGGTCTAAAAGGTGCTGATGGTAGGAGAGTGGCAGATACTTCTCCCTAAGTTTCTCCTTCATTTCTTCTCACGTGCTGATGCGCTCCTCTCGTCTCCTTACTAGGAGATTCTCTACATTACACCAGTAGGTCTTGGCTTGTCCTAGGAGCTTCATTTTGGCAAACCTCACCCTTATAGCAGGGGTCATGCGGTGATGCCAATCAAAGTATTGGTCCATCCCGGTCTCCCAATCAAGATATGTGGCAGGATTTAGGGACCCATCAAAACTAGGAGCGTCGATCTTGACGTTCCGTAGGATGATCTCCTCATCATCGTAGTCCCGCCCTCGAGATGCACGATCATCTTGCTCTCTATCCCGAGGAGCCTGATTTTGGCGAGCTTGGTCTCTCTCTTCCCTAGGGTTGGCTACGAGGTTTCTGCGACCATTCAACCTTCCTTCCTCTCTTTTCACATGATCCTCTAAGGCTCGGATCCTCTCATCTAGCTCCGCTCGTAATTGGCCTTTAGATTCTTCAATTTGGGCCGTAAGATGTTGTTCGAGCTGGGCTAACATGGCGTTCACGCCCTCCTGATTCATGGGTGATTGTAAAGTTAAACTGCGCTCTAGACGGCCTGATGAATTCCTAGACTAACGTGGCATGCACGAGCTTGGACCTAAATGATGCAATCCTGGGACTGAAAGTTAGCAAGGTATAGACCCAATTTGTTGGCTAATATCCAAAGGGTCAATTCCTTTTGCCAAGGGACCGGTCAGGGAGAGTTACTCGCCTGTAGGTAAAGTAGTTATGGAGCTACCTCCTGACAATTATGGTGCCTTAATGTGACAGTTCTAGGGCTTAAAGATGGGATCATACAAGCTCTCTCTCTCTCTGTCCACAACGATACACTCAGGAGGTAGGCTGCATGGATCGGGCTCTTTCTCACTTTGTCGCGGGGCAATTGATAAAGATACTAAATAAGCAAGTGATTGGAGCATGCACCTGGCTAGACTGAAAAGACTAGCACCCACCGGAGAAGAAGGCGAGTGGGGACGTGCGTGCCCGCACGGCGTCGACGAACCTTGAACGATTAAAACGAATTCACTCCACGCAGGGAGGGTGGTGCAATTATTACAAAACCGCTTAATTTAAAGTTTTCCCGCACAAGGGAACAATTTGACTCAGACTTTCTCCGCGTAGGGAGACTTATGGACACTCTCACTCCGTAAAGTGCGGACCATATGTCGATGACCAGGCGACCCGGGCGCTGCTCAGGCCGTCGAAGTAGACTCGAGTGCCACTTCCTTCAAATGGTATATATATATATATATATATATGTATAATATTATATATACATATATCCCTTATATAATATATATATTATATATATATTTAACACTCCTTTTTTTAATTTTCAAACTTTTCCTGCGCAAATCAAGTGTTGCCGGTCGGTCAACACATGCAGGCGGCTGGGCGGTTGGGCGGTCAGCCCAGGTGGGCGAACGCAGGCGGCCGGACCAGCAGGCGAGGGCAGCACGGCGGGCGCGGGCGGCAGTAGGCACCATGCGGGCGAAGCAGATGCTGCGGCGGGGAGGCGGGAGGCAGGCGAGCACGGGCTCGGGCGAGTGGGCGGCAGCAGCTGCGGGCGGGCGGCGCGCGACAGCGGGGGCGGGGAGGCACCAGGGACACAGCGGCTCGCGGCGGGGCGGATGGCCGTTGTGGCCAAACAGAAGTTTGAACCGGGCACGGGCGACGATGCCCTGCCCGCGAATGCGCTTTTTCTTTTCTTTTCTTTTCTCTCAACCGAGAGACCTTCTACTTCTGTAATCTTTTTTTTCTTTCTTTCTTTCTTTCTCAGCCGGCCGAGAGAAAGAACTCTTCTACTCTCCTTTTTTTTTTCACGTACAGAAGTTGGGGAGGGGAGACGACGCAGACGTCGGGGTTGACGGAGACGCCGTTGTTGGGCTCTGATATCAAATTTGACGCGGTGGCGACCTGGGAAGGATCGACGGCACTCCTGAAGACGCGAACGGGATGGGATAACTATTGCCTCGCGCAACTCAGTCTCACACCGGGCAGTCTCTCACCGGGCGATCACTCTATTCTCACAAGGGAGAAGGAGGGAAGGGAAGTAAGGAGGGGGAACTCACATATGTGGGTTTCAATCTTTTGATTCAATCTATGCATATGAAAGCAACACACTAGCCTCCTTTATACAGGAAAGGCTATATTACACTTGGACAAACATACCCTTAGTCTTTCAACTAATGACATTCATGTCCTAGCTAATAAAACAAAAGCCAACAACCAACTTTTGACTTGGCCAAATAAAATATAATAGAATATTTGGCCTAATAAAACAAAAGCAAATACATCTAGCAATACATGTATTATACACGCAATGCAAATACATGCACACAAATAAATACTCAGGATGCCGAGTCTTCAAGAAGCCGAGTCTCCGAGCCACAAGCTCGGTGGTGTCAGGGCGGTGCGGCGTCGGCTGTGTGTGACTGGTCCGGTGGTGTCCCCACCAGAATGCCGTAACAATGAAAGATGGGAAATAAAAATGCTGCTACATACCAACCATTTAGATTATTGCCCATGACATAGTGCTGTTGAGGTGCCTTCAGAGTGGCTAGAATAATCCATACGGAGAGACTTAATCTAATAAGTTTTCTACACCGATTGGGTACTGTCAACTTTAGTAAGTCCCACTGCTGGATAAGGTCAACTAGCGAGGGATGGCAATCTTGCCATCTTTCTCTTCAATGGAAGCCCATACATGGGCTACTAGCTTTAGGTAGGATTTTTTCTTCAATAGAAAATTGTGTTCAAACTGCAAGTCCACCCACAAAGAAAGCCCTAAATTGGCACAAGGGTGATGGAAAAATGCACTATGATGAACCTTTTCTTTTATTTCATGATGGAACTACCACAGTTAAGCGAGAATTGTATTATCTTGTCATCAATACAAATGAATCATCAAACTTCTAAGGAGGTCGATAAGGCTAGCAGCTAAATTTTATGTTGACGATGGTGGGCCTTCTCTTTTGGATGATGGACAAAATCCAACTATTCCTGGTAAACCTTTGGCAGGAAGGGAGGGGACTTCCACCACACCATTTCATAACCCCTCTACAGAATTCAGGACAGGAAATCTGGTTCTTTAGTTGGAGATAGCCTAATCATTCTGCCATTGAAAGTGTCTAACTCTGCCTCTGACTCACAGGGGGGCGGGGGACAAAGTTACAAAGGGTGGATATATGGGCTATTTTTATCCATAAATTATCTAAAGACAACTTAGAGACGCTTGTATATTCTTGTTATTGACATAGAAACACCAAATGTCTTAGTCAAACTAGCAGTAGCAGCAATCATGTTTAGATTAGAGATATTTGGTCTTCAAAGTTAGAGTCCATGGTTGACATAATGAAGCTTTATGTTCACAACGTAAGAGCATTTTCCGTTCTCCATTATGAAGTAACACGATTTAGATAAATTGTACCGTCTATTGTCAATATGAATGAATAACAAAATGTTTATGGAATTTTTAAGAAAAATCCAGAAGGTGAAGGGATACTGCCTATGAAACAGCATTTACACATTTTTTAACATTATATAAATTCACCGTTAGTGGTCATTTATCTTTCCCAATATTGGTTGGCCTCCTTACTTGGATGTGAAATATGAAGAAAACTTACATGAATAAATGCCTTCATCAAACACTTCGTCAAACATAAAACTTCTTTTCTCAACTGATATAGACCTTGCTACTGAGCGCTTTCGGGCTTAATGGAAGATTTTCCCCACCATTATTTGTTGTTGATACAGGTAAAGGTTCGGACCCATAGTGGAATGAGAGCTTCGTCTTTACCATTTCTGATGGTCATGCCTCACTATCAAGCTCATGGATAGTGATAATCCTACAGAGGATGATTTTGTGGGTGAAGTAATGTGAGTTCTCCATCCTTTTATTGCTATAGGCTACAACTATCAGTGGATTCTTTTAATATTAGTGCCACAAAGTAACTAGATGTCCGAAAGTTAGCTAGAAGAAGTTAAAGGTAAACATTTTTTGTCTATTTTCTGCATAGCCGCTAGTCATTTTTTTGTTGCACTCAATCTTACTTTCATCTTCTATTTGCATTTTAGTAAACTCCCATTTGTATCTTGTCTTTATATTTGTTAGTGGGAATTCTTTTCATTCTGTCTACTTCACTAATCCTTCAGGATTCCCCTAGAGCCATTGTTCATGGAAGGAAGTCCCCCTCCAACTGTTTACAATGTGGTTAGGAGTGTCAATGGATCCTTCTGATCCGAAAGTTCGATCCGATCCGGATCCGAACCGCCGCTCCGAAACTGATTATTTGATTCGCATATTTGTATTCGGGGCGGAGTTTTTTTTTGATCCGAAATCCCCGATTTCGGATCGGTCGTCGGGGCGCCATAAACCCCTCTCCTTTCGGGGCGAGCAACTCACTCTATCATCAGCGGCGCTTCGTCTCGCGGCCTCCCCTCTAGGGTTTGCTTCCGTCTTCCGCATCGCTGTGGCGACCGGCCACCAGAAAAGCTGTGGTCTTTGGCGGCGACGGCACCTGCTCTCCTTCGGCTGCTCACGACGGCACCTGCTACAAGTAAAGCTGTGGTCTTTGGCGTTTGCTCCTGCTGTTGCCTCTAGGGTATGTTGATCTCAGAGATGAGGATGCGATAGGTGCCTCTAGGGTATGTTGATCTCACCCACACTCCTCTTCCTCCAACCCCCTTCCATCAAATAGGGAGCGATGCTCGGCGCCTTCCCTAAACCCCTTCGGGCGTTCTTCCCCTTTTTTCTTTGTTCTTCTTCTTTCCTCTCGTCGTCGCGCCTGACTGGTAGTTATTCTTTGTGGCGCTTCGCAGGCGTCGGAGAAGAAGCTCTCGAATCCGATGCGGGAGATCAAGGTGCAGAAGCTCGTCCTGAACATTTGCGTCGGGAAAGTGGAGATTGACTCAACAGGGCGGTGAAGGTATTTAGACGAGACCCATGTTCCTTTTTTTTTTATTTTCTTCCATCGGTGGCGTTGAGTGCATGTCCGATGCGCGTTTGTTCATTGGTCTTTTCTGTCGGTAGATATGATATCTACTAAAACATTTTGTAATTGTGTTTGGTATTTTCTGTCGGTCCATATGAAGATCATGGGTCTTTACATAGTTCTCACCTACATAAAAGTCGTTATTGAAACATACATGAAGCTTTTGTTTTTGTTTTTGTTTTTGTTTTTTTTTTAATGTATCTATGTGGAAGGATTTCAGTGGATCCAGTCGCAGACTTGTGCCCTTGTCTGACAGGAAGATGCTGACTAATGTTTAGGGATGTACCCATGGCATCAGCTCTCCAGGGAAAGAGACATTTGGCGATGAAAGCAATGGAATAAATCTTCCAGTGAACATTTGGTTAGACATTGATAACAAGCCTTTAAGAATATGTGGATCAGATGCATTTTCTTCCCAGACGTCTGAATGTATCCATTTTCCTACTAAATGTAGTCTGCTAGTCCCTTTCTTGTTCCTTGGTAATGAAAATGTGAGTTCAACTGGATCTTCTACTTGCAATAACCATGGTTGCCAATAATTGGAAAACGTTTGTTAGGGTAGATGTTCATATATGCTCCTAATATTAAGTACAATGATATAAAGTACCTTAAAGATTGAAAACATATTTCTAAATATTAATATCTCTGACAACTTCAAATTTGCAGAAAAAAGTGTTTGATTTTCATACAATTTTGATATAATTTGTTTGCCCTGAAGGTGCTGTGCCCATTTGTTTGCATGCCTACATCTGAATTCTACTAATGTCTAAATTGATAAAATTTGTAGATGGGAGTTAATTACAATGTTGGTCAAACTTGTCCACAAAAATGTCCACCGGAGATTCTTAGTTATCTCGTACAGATATCCCATGTTATTTCTATGGCGTTTGCAAGTGATCTTAGCTCAGCTTCCCTGAGTTGTGTATGAAGCTTAATAAAAAAATTATCAGGATACCGCATAAAATGTCTTAGTTCCTTTTTGCATCATTTATTATCCCTGAAATGTGTTATAAAAGGAGAGATGGCTGATTTCCAAATGTTGATTGCTGAAATTGGTTTTTGTTCATCAAAACTGTTGCATCCCTCGACACATTGTGCCAGAATGCCCGCCACAAGTGCCGTAATGTTGTTTCTGTAGCTTTTATCCATCTTGAATTTCTGAATGGCAATGGTTGGGAGATGGGTGCTCTGTCATGGGGATTATTTGGCTCATGATTTGGAAAGGCTTCTGGGGGTGGATTATGTTCTTGTTATTCAACATTCTATAAAAAAGAAACCAGACAGAAGATTAATTACTTTATTTTGTATATAAATCACCAAGGACAATAGTACCATATTTCCTCTGTTCCACTTTGCGAGGATCCGAGAACTGTTTAAGATGGCAATATCCAATATCACTGCTTGATTTTGGCTTACAATGCTGCATGCAGTAGGTAGTCTAAAATATATATGGCTATTAGATTTGACTGTACCTAATGTCATTTTAGGTACGTTAAGAGCCGAAGTGATAAACAGTTGCGATACAAGGCAAGTGAACGTGATACAGATTCTTGCAATCCTGAAAGCAACAATTCCAATGGGTCTGCAATTGTTCCCTATTGTCTCATTGCCTGGAGCTTGTTCAATGATACATACATATTTTCATTAAACAGAAATGTTATAGAAGTGAACAAGAAAAGTATAGCTTGGAAAAGTGTTAGAGACCATAAGTTTGGCAATGATATCTACCCCAAGAATTTCCAGAATGGGAGTTTTATTGGAGGTGCTAAACTGAATTCTAGTATTTCTGTGATATTTTTCTTTGGAATTATCTGTAGAATGAATGAACAATTATGTCATGTTTCCTGCCTTGCCTTTATATCTATCAAAGGTTGGGACTATGGAGACGTTCGGCAGCTTCAGATCATTTATTTATCTTACAGAAATCCACTTGCTGATGCAACAGAGGGTTTGACCGTTTATATGCATTGTGGTCTATTGACAGAAGTGGAAAAAATCAAGTACAAGTTATTGTTTGGGAGACCTAGCTTGAAAGCTTGATTTAAGTTAGCATGCTGAGAGCTTGCCGTCTCATGATTCCAATCCCATTCAGTGCTGCACCCATCTATAAGCTAGGAATGTTACAGACAATTGTCAAAATTTGGAAACCCACGTGAAGTTTTCAGGGGTTGGGGTTTTGATCAGTGTTGCTGAAAATTTCTATCTATAGTTAACGCAGAGTTGCATACACTTTGTAATGGCTCTTTTTTGGATTTGGTAGTAATGTGATTCCCTCCACCTGAACTTCATCTTCCTTTAAAAAAAAACTCACATTTGAGAAAACACTGCATATTTTTCAGCCCAGGATTGAGTATATTCAATTTGTTTGAGTGCTTTATCAGTGGATTTTCAGCCTGGAGAATACCTAAATGTGAAGGTATGTCAAGTTCCATTCTACAATGTTCAGTCTGCTTAATTTGAGTCTTTGTTACCTTGTTATTAATTGCTTAATTTCAGATCTGAGATTGCAAACTCCCAAATTTGCAGTTTCAGATCTGAGAGTGCAAATTCCCTAGTTCGTCTTCCTCAGGATAGGATGATGGCGGAGCTCCACGCCCAGGGAAAGTCCATCGAGCACATTGCAGACGTGTTGAAGAGCTCCACGCCCAGGGAAAGGTCAGATTTAAAATAATTTCTTCTTGATCTATGTATCTTACTGCCACCATTTTCCCCCCTTCTCTGGTAATAGGCAAGGACCATGTGGCCAATGAGTTGCTGACTTGTCTTAGACTAGATGAAGGATCATATGTGGAATAGAATGCATTCCATATGCAATCATTTTAACCACGCTTTCTTTTTTTGTTGACAGCTAATTGCAGCCAAAGGCACATTTCCATGCTGTAGGTGGGCAAATAGGTTAGAATTTTCCCTACATCATGTAATTGTATTTGTTTTAAGTTTATGAAGTTTGGAATGCATATATCAAGTTTAGTGCATTTCAGATTGAATTTCTGAAATTCAGTGGTTTGCTTGGTTGGTGGTGGTACCAGATCCAAAGAACTACATGATCGTGCAGAACAAGGTTGACCATCAAAATTTTGAGGACATTGTGATGGTCGTCACGGGTTTTGTCTACTAGTAGAGATTCATTTGTATTGTCGAGGCCTGGGATGCTCTTATGTGCATGAATACTAGAAACATTTCTGAATCGCTTTGCTGAGCAAGTACTACCAGCAGAGGGCTTCGGCTATCCAAGATGAGCTGATAGCTTGACATGTTACAACAGGAGGTAATGTGGTCCAAGCATTATGATCCACCAACAAACTCATGGATATGCTACACCAGTCCTCCAGCAGGGACATCCACTGCAGGATATGAATGGTATTATCATACTTGCTCAATTACCATCGGCAAGCCTTGTCCACAAAACTAAGTTTAATCCATGGAACCCATCTACATCTACAAAAAGTTTAGCACTTTTGAAAATGGGATCCAACCCATTATCAGTCATGCCATACAAACTTCGCAGGATCCAAGATTGAAAATAGGATCCAGATCCAGATCCAAAAAATATGGATTCAGAATAGGATCCAGATCCAGATCCAAAAATATGATTACAAGATTGAAAATAGGATCCAGATCCAGATCCAAAAAATATGGATTCAAAATAGGATCCAGATCCAGATCCAAAAATAAGATTACAAGATTGAAAATGGGATCCAGATCCAGATCCAAAAAATATAGATTCAGAATAGGATCCAAATCTAGATCCAAAAATAGGATTACAAGATTGAAAAATACTATTTAGGATTCGGGTAAGATCCGGATCCGAAATTATGAGTTCGGATTCGGATCATTTCATTTCAGATTCAAGTCAGATCCGACCCGGAAGAGATCGGATCCGGATTCGGATCATAACGGATCCGACCCGGATCCGATCCATTGACAGGGCTAAATGTGGTCAAGGAGGAAGAGTACCATGGAGAGATTAAAGTTGGATTGACTTTCAAACTGGAGATATTTATCTCAATCTTCTCCGACCTTATCAAGTGCGTATTTACATATATAGATAACTAAATTCACTTAGGCATATTATGTCACTAAAAAATGAAATTAAGCTTCATGGATGGATGCCACAAAATTGCTATTTTTGCACATTCATCACAAAACTCTAGTTATGAGTATATTTGCCTAATTTGGATCAAGATGCCTATGATTACCCTGTTTCTACATGAGCCACAAAAACAAAGACACGATATTCAGGTCTTGGACGGGCATTACACAAATATTTTTTTGTAATTTGCATGTTGCATTTGACTTATCAGATCTATATGATCTCAATCATGAATTTCTAGCTGTTTTATTTTATTAGTTTTTATTTTTATGCATGGAAATCTCTGATATCATTATATGATTCATCCTGTTGACGTCCTTGCTTTTCCCTATTCCTGTGCCCTCTGTCCCAAGTCCAGGGCAATGTACTCTTATTGTTTTAATAGCGTATAAATGGTTTGATTCCTTTACGAGTCATATTCCTCATATAACTGACATTAGCTCATTCATGGATAAACGCATGTTGATTAATGATTATAAAGGCAAAATGTAAGCAGTATTTGATGTTAGCAGGAGCATCTTTTATAATGTTGATTTTTATTTTTTTTAATTTTTGCTATTATGATGCATGTCCCATGAACTCTGCATATAATTTGGCCTGCGTTATCGTTTCATGGTTGCTGAAGGTATCTTAGAAATGATGTATGAAATCTAGTTATAGTGTTACAAAAGGTGGATGGAGATTTTATCGTGCTTAAGACTTGAAAAGCTTATTGTTTTTTTTTTCTCTCTTGGCATTCATTGGCTAATTCATTTGCTTCTTCAATACACGTCCTCCTTTACCATTATCCATGTATGACTATTTTTATTGTCGCTCTTTTTGTGTACAGGTCTAATGTGACTGTTATTTTTTAACAAACTATGCTTCTCTTTGACATGATTTCCATAAGTTAACAGCACGGGAAATGTTCAATTTGTTTTTCATTCTTCGCTTCTCTTTACTCAATTGAGTCTGTCAACATGAACATATGGTGACCCTGCTGATAGCCTGATGTAGCTGCTGAATGTAATTCAAATAGATATTTTAGTGTGCCTGAGATATCTCAATGAAATGTTTGTCCTCATGACAATACGTACATTGAACTGATAACCATTTTCCCACCCTTTCTGCGGGAATATGGCAGCCGAAGTTGTGAAGAGGAGAATTATAGGGGGATGGAAGGAATCTTCTTGAGTTGATAAGTATTTACTTCCACTTTCTTTGTCAAAAGGGTTTTCTATTCGGTTAATCCTCCGAGAACCTCATATAACTGCACTTCCTTAATTGTGATTCAGCTGTGCTACTCCATGGTCCATTACGTTGCTAGCACCAAGTCCCTTTAACTCTGTGCACTATTGGTTGTGTACTGTGAACCTTCTTGTTGCAGAGTGATATCAGGCTAGTTTTTGTGGAACCTAGTGTAAAATTTTCTCTAATGACTGAAATAAAAGTGAACTCCAGTCGGTTTCGATCACAATCCTAGAGACGACGTCTCTCTCTCTCTCTCACACACACACACAAACACACATTGCAAATTGAATATATATGAAGAGTAG
The DNA here is from genome assembly GCA_022559845.1 of Amorphophallus konjac. NCBI lineage: Eukaryota > Viridiplantae > Streptophyta > Magnoliopsida > Alismatales > Araceae > Amorphophallus > Amorphophallus konjac. The sequence continues at coordinate 44,183,157 of CM040127.1, read as the reverse complement.
AAAGTGTCACAATTGTTGTCTGGGAATGTAGAATCAATGAGGATCCTACATATGTAGCTTCCCTGCACTGTATTAGTACTTTAATGTGTTTATTCTTTTTTAATATGAAATCAACTTGGTATTTTTGTCAAAACAGGCTAGACTCGGTGATTTGCGCTAGTGTATCTTCAGTATTTCTTACATCCATAAGATTTCTCAGATAATAGAAACAATATTCCTACTTGTCATTGGATCTGATGGAAATGTTTTCAAGTTGAAGCAGGGAGAAAAATCTAGTGCCTAGCCCCCACGGCAGAAAACAAACATTATGACGGCTCAAAAATAGAAGATGCTTCAAAGGCTTGAAAGAAAGACAACACGAATATGTTGGAAACCTTCGAATGGCAGGGCCGTATCCTTGTCTGGCCGACACTTGTATTAATTTGGACATCTTTGTAGGAGTGCTCCTGTTGGAGTGCTTTCTGCACATGTACTACTGTCGGGTTAAATTGAACATCTGGTGGTAGGAGGTTTCATTTCCATGTGTACCATGTTTACTGTGGATCTACTATGAACCTTTTCTTTCTAACAATTGAAAACTTATGCATGAACTATTAATTAAAATATCATCATTGGGGGTGGGGAGTGGGGTTATGTTTCCTGGACTGAACAATCCTATGAACCGAGTTTTAGGGGAAAGAGAGATGATGATAGCCATCTCATGAGATTAATTTTGAGCATTTTTAATTTTCTTATTTCATCACAGGAACATCATTTTCTCTCATTCTCCATGTAATGATGTCTCATAAAACTATTTCCACAAAAATATGCATCAATTTTATCGTGCTTTCATCTGTCGCATCTGCAGTCAGTTTTTTTTTGACGATGAGGCATAAGCTTGCCTCTTTTGACGAGTGTGCATCGGCCGTCAACTTTATCGTACGGCACTTTGGGAGTGCTAAAATAAGTGGTCTGTGTGGACGAACTTTTATATTGTCCTTTAAATGCAAGGTTAGGCGCACAGTAATAAAAAATATTTTTAATTTTTTTAACGCATTTTGGTCGGGTTATTCAGATGGGAGAATATTTTTGAGTGATTTATAAGATTTTGAATCTTTAATTTTCTGCCAAAACTTCTAAATAAGATGTCTTTAGCTAGGTTTAAGATGAGGTTATTAGGAACGATTTATCTCACATAATTATCTTATATACGATGATAAGTGCTCTTATTCGACATTTTCATGTTTATATATTAGCCGAAAGTAGGTTTAAGAAGAGGTGCTCTCTCTCTCTCTCTCTCTCTATGTGTGTGTGTGTGTGTGTGTGTGTGTGTGTGTGTGTGTGTGTGTGTGTGTGTGTGTGTGTCGCTCGCTCGCTTTCTAAACAGATTTATGATGTATAAGTTTGAGACCTCTATGACAAGAATCACCCTTTAAAATCAATTTATCTGTGTTTTGTTTATCTATACAAGTGTAATTTAAGATTAAATCGAAGTTGGATATGTTTTATAGTCCATGACAAGCGTACTTTCTTGAATGTCAGAGGCATTGTGGAACACATTTTTCTGCTAAAAGCAAAGTCAGACACATCGGAGGATGAAGAAAATAACATGCTTGATCTATACACAACCCATTATCAAATGAGCGGAATTCTTGCAATATCTCTTGGTAAAGCTATTTCTTCTGTCTAACAGGCTATATACAGGTAAAGATCATTGTATTTTCTGATGGTTGCACCATATGTGTCGCAACGTCACCAGCTAATTTCTTGCCTCAACTCATGTTTTGCATTAATATGAACTAGTGTTCCATTCAGTCTTATGTTCCCTTTGAGACACCTTTGTTGGATGACAAAAAAAGAGTTTTTTTGTTAGATATTGCTGTTTCCCATAAAAAGTCACAAAACAAACTGTTCATATCGATGCATCAGGAGAGAAAAGAACTGCTTCAAAATGTCAGTTATTTTTTCATGGTATTCAGGATAGCCCCTAGAGCTGCATGAAAGAGGGTCTGACCTTGCTCACCCTTTGGTTGCATTAATTTGGACATCTTTGTAGGAGTGCTCCTGTTGAAGAATTTGTGCTTTCTGCACATGTACTACTGTCAGGTTAAATTGAACATCTGGTGGTAGGAGGTTTCATTTCCATGTGTACCATGTTTACTGTGGATCTACTATGAACCTTTTCTTTCTAACAATTGAAAACTTATGCATGAACTATTAATTAAAATATCATCATTGGGGGTGGGGGGTGGAGTTATGTTTCCCGGACTGAACAATCCTTAGAACCGAATTTTAGGGGAAAGAGAGCTGATGATAGCCATTTCATGAGATTAATTTTGAGCATTTTTAATTTCCTTCTTTCATCCTAGGAACATCATTTTCTCTCATTCTCCATGTAATGCTATCTCATAAAACTATTTTCCACAAGAATATGCATCAATTTTATCGTGCTTTCATCTGTCGCATCTGCAGTCACATTTTTTTTTTGACGATGAGGCATAAGCTAGCCTCTTTTGAAGAGTGTGCATCGGCCATCAACCTTATCGTACGCCACTATGGGAGTGCTAAAATAAGTGGTCTGTGTAGACGAACCTTTATATTGCCTTTTACAATGCAAGGTTTGGCACAATGTAATAAAAACATTTTTAATTTTTTAATGCATTTTGGTCTGGTTATTTAGATGGGAGAATATTTCTGAGTGATTTATAAGATTTTGAATCTTTATTTTTCTGCCAAAACTTCTAAATAAGATGTCTTTAGCTGAGGTTTAAGATGAGGTTATTAGGAACGATTTATCTCACATAATTATCTTATATACGATGATAAGTGCTCTTATTCGATATTTTTCATGTTTATATATAAGCCAAAAGTAGGTTTAAGAAGAGATGCTCTCTCTCTCTCTCTCTATGTGTGTGTGTGTGTGTGTCGCTCGCTCGCTTTCTAAACAGATTTATGATGAATAAGTTTGAGCCCTGTATGAAAAGAATCACCCTTTAAATTCAATTTATCTGTGTTTTGTTTATCTCTACAAGTGTAATTTAAGATTAAATTGAAGTTGGATATGTTTTATAGTTAATGACAAACGTACTTTTCGGAATGTCAGAGACATTGTGGAATACATTTTTCTGCTAAAAGCAAAGTAAGACATATCAGAGGATGAAGAAGAACATGCTTGATTATCTATATACATCCCAGTATCAAATGAGGGGAATTCTTGCAATATCTCTAGGTAAAGCTATTTCTTCCGTCTAATAGACTATATACAGGTAAAGATCATTGTATTTTATGATGGTTGCACCATATGTGTCGCAACACCACCAGCTAATTTCTTGCCTCAACTCATGTTTTGCATTAATATGAACTAGTGTTACATTCAATCTTCTTTTCCCTCTGAGACATCTTTGTTGGATGTTTAAAAAAGAGTTTTATGTTAGATATTGATGTTTCCCATAAAAAGGCACAAAACAAATTGTTCATATCGATGCATCAGGAGAGAAAAGAGCTGCTTCAGAATGTCAGTTATCTTTTCATGGTATTCAGGATAGCCCCTAGAGCTGCATGAAAGAGGGTCTGACCTTGATCACCCTTTGGTTAAATTGCCCATGGTTCCACTTCACGGATGCCTAACAACGTCCATAATCACCAAAAGTTCATCATGTAATGTGGGAAAATTGGACATCTTAGATTTGGTGACGTCACATTGAGCTGAATCCTAGGAGAGTTTCTCCTTTAGACGTGTTAGAACAAGGAGTGGATTAGCAAAAAGTAAGAGGAGGTTTAAGTATTTGGGGGAGTGTGAGTTGATTTTGTAATCAGTTTACTATCTTCTTATTTCCTCTCCCTTAGTGATTTCCTTCTTCTTTGTTATTGTTCTCTTATTCATCCACTGTCATTGCCTCAATTACTTATATTCTTTTCTCGTCTTCCTACATTTCTTATCATTCCCCCCATCCTTATGTGTTTGCTCGTCTTTGTTGCTGCTTGTTGCTTATCACATTTCTTTAAATTGGGCCTTGTACCAGGGCTCCATGTCCCTATGTTCTTTGTTTTTAATCTCGAACAGCTACTACATCATTTCATGCTATCGTACCTCTTCAGTGAATGTGAATTCCATCCCTTGCTTTAATGTGAAAGTCTGATGTATCAGTGCATTAAAGATCTCTTTTAAAATTAGCATCTCAGCAAAATAAACCCTGATCAATTATAGTTGTTGATGACAAGGGTGTGCTACAACATGCAATGATCATATCCAAGATGTTCAAGGATCATATCGGCAACACTTACATGTATGGCTTTTAAGGATGGTTCTCATGTACACGATCTTCTGGAGAATACACACAAAATCTTTTTCACTTTTTTTTTGCATGAATTTCTGGCATTGCAAATGAGCTTGTGTATAGCAATTTGAAAATAATTAATATGTAAAACAAAATATAGCAAATAATATGTGATTAATAGAGGTGAGCCAACCTAGGCTTCGCATAGCCACTCGCACAGACACCAAATCTTCCAAAGTGCAGGCCACCCCATTCATCATCATGGTTGGCTTGATTACTACATTCTTTTACTTTTGAATTTGAAACTCTCCCTTACACTTGTATTTGTTAGCATGGGTCGGTATGTCCTTTAGCATGTATATAGAGTCAAAGATGTAACTTATTGTTGTACTGGGATATTTCACATTTTAGATACCAACATTTATATTTTTTTGGCTAAGCCTATAATTTAGATTTTGGGTTGGATTCTGCAGGTCGTATTGCAAATTCAAATGTGGATGGTTTTACCCATGCGGTATTTATGCGCTTCCATAAGCAGGACGATCTCGAGAAATTTTATAGTAACTCCTACTATTTAGGGGTCCTTAAGGAGCATGTAAAGCCATACTGCTATGTACGCTCTGACATGTAATCACCAATACACCATTTCCTTACAGCTTAATCTCCTCAAACAGTCTTAGAATTGAATCTAGTTTTCCCGTATGACTATCACATGTAAATAGATCATTTTTTGACTCTTTTTTAGGATTCAATTTCAGTGGACTTTGAATCTGAAGTAGAGGGTGATAACCTTCCCATTTTTAGGAGGGGAGAGGTTTGTATGACATTCTTTATAGTTTAGTGTCTCTTTTGTAATTTTAACCAATTTTCTGATTCAGCAGTAGTGGACTTTGATTGCCTTATCTTGCATACAAGACATTCAGAACATTGCCATAACGATCAGTGTAGTAGAAAACCTAGAGGCATTCTTTACTTGGTGATTTACAAACACCATGTGTAATATCTAAAGCAATTCTTTCATGTAAGCGGGAATTCAACTATGGGTCGAGTTTATGCTTCTATTTTCTTTTTCTGAGGATGCTATTTATGATGCTGTAAAGGATGCTTTGTCTACTTTTCGGGCTCTAATCAATGAGTTTGACTCGTTGATTATACAGGCAACTCAAGGTATTTCAATGAACTCAACTTTCCTAGTTTCTAAAATCTATGGTATTTCATTAGGGTGAGCATCTATGCATCAAGTGTGATTTGGTCTAAAAGGTCTGCATGATTACATCAACTGGAAACCATCCAATCTTGTGATTTACCGGCATTATGAACTAATATCCTACATGCATATTCATATAGAGAAGGGGAAAAAGTAGAAGTCTTATTTTGTGTTGTATCTTTACACCCATACCCAATTGTCTGTGTTTTTATATTTTTGATTAGCAAACTCTTGTTCAGATTTAAACATCTTGTCTCAGGGCACGGGCTGCTACCTGGTAAGCAAAGTAGTGAATGTTTCAGCTGCTTTGTTTAATACTACTCTGTCTGCAGGCCATCAATTGGTTGTTTTATCACTGTATCCTTTCTAGACATTCTTAAAATTAATCGTGCATTTAATGCACACATCTGGAGAGGCTATTAATATAGCTGTCAATGGGATCAGTGTTGACCTGGTTATAGAAAGCATAAGCCCAGCCTATTTGAAGTTATGAGGCTCAATTTATAAGAAAAATATATATTTCACTTATCATCATATAGATTTTAGCACATATACTGGCTCAAATTTATAAGAGAAATGTATTTCATTTATACAATTTAACACATGTTATGTTCTTGCTTACATTTCAAGTTTTGAGGGATAACATTCTATCTAGTTAGTGGTATATAAAAATATAATTTATTAGACAAATATACATGTTAGTATTGAGTAGGACTTAATGCATGCTACGGTGTCTAATTTTATTTGGCAATCTTACAAATCGACCTGTAATTAGGTGACTATGATTTGTGGTGAATGTAAACGAGTGTCAAGTGTCAATATGGTACTAATTTGTATTGAGCACAGTAAAATTTTAAAGATAAAATATGTGAAGATAAAATTTTTTATAATTATATATATGTATATGATAAAATATGGTTATCAAAATTTATTTTAACACAAAAATTACAAACAGATATTTTGGTGAATTGTTAAAATGTTTGCCTTGAGATCTTATAATGTCAACACAAATGTCCAAGTGTCCACCAAATCATGAAATCTATTTAACGTGAAAGGACGGTTAACTTCACCATTATTAAGAGGAACTGTCCATTTAGTAACAGTTATAGTGGTAAAATCAATTGTGTTTTATGATAAGTGGATTAACTGTAGCTTAATTTATAAGATGACTAAATAAAATTACACGTCACGATCTGTAGTAAGTATTCTTAAGGCTTGTTTAGTAAAGAGTAGCCCATTAATAACTTGATAACTCAAGATAATTAAAAAATGCTTTGATTGATAACAACTAGTTTAGTGTAAATTGAGGTAAATTCGAGTCAAACAGAATTTAATTCTGAGAGTGTTATTCTAGCAACTCATGCCAAATAAGTTGGGCTAACCCTGGGTTTTCACTTTTTACCCTACTTGATGATGCATACTATTCATTTTTCTTTACAACAATTGACAAATTAATTGGTGAGATCAGCTCAATATAATAAAGTGTAAGAGTGATCACCCCCTCCCCCATTTTTTTTTGTTTTATATATGTTGAAGTTCCTTCATAGATTGTCAAATAAACTAAATATTAGTTGTTAAATTTATCACCTATCTCATAGCCCTGGACTATCGTACGTGTATTTAGACACATGCGATTATGTACATTGACATATTAAAATGTAATGAATCAGTTGCATTAAGTCTCTGGGTCCAATTACTAATGGTTCATAGCCATGTACTCACATTTATTAATCCAAATCTAGTACCGAATTGTCAACTCAAAAAATAATTAGTCAACAAGTAAGCACAATTCATGTATCTGTATTAAATTTATTACTATAACTTAGTCAAAGATTGGTCAACATATTTAGCACAATTTTGAACAAAAAATATCTAAATGCTAGACATGTTTTAATAATAAATTATTAACCAAAGTCAGATTCTCAAAGTCAAAGAATGACTTTTGAATAAAATAGACATTTATAGTATTCTATATATCATAGAGTAATGTTTACTACACTGCAAGTGATGTAGTTATTTTTTTAAAAAAATTATGACGTGAGTCTCACGTCACTCTATCTTGAGGTGAAATATATGTCACAAAAACTTATCTTGCAAGGCAGAAAAAATTGGAGACTTTTAATTTTTCATTATTTAGATGAGTCCCATTTTTTTTTTCAATTTTTACTATTCACAGTCTCAATTTTTCCCTTGAGTTTCTTGGGCTATGAGATGGGGACATGGGCCCCACATGAAGATAGAGTGACTTGATGTCCACGTCACAAAAATTTTTTAAAAAAATTTACGCCGTCGTGCGGTGTAGTTATTATTAAGTATTAGTTGTCTATCATGTCTATCTTTATTTTGATACTTTTATCGAGTCACGTTATGATAGGTTAAGATTAACCTAGTTTGCTCTAATATAATAGCCCATTTCTTATCAAAGAGAACAGAGAGTTAATCCAAGTTACTTTATTCATATAGAATAAGTTACATTAACCTTGATCCTTTATCAAAGTAATAATAATTGTTGCACCCTTAAAAGTGTGATAATTACTAAACATCACCCTCTCATTAGTCCAACTCGATTGAGGGGATGAGAAAAAGTGAGGTGAGATGAATTAAGAAAAATTCTTGACCTTTATCAAAGGACCTCCCGCACTCCTCCTATTGATCTACCCAAGTGTAGGTCTCACAAGTTTATTTACCGTAGCTATTTTGTATAAATTCAGATTTCTTTTAATAGAAAATAATTAGATTAGATGTTGAGAGAAAATTACTTACAAAACTATCACGATTTTCAATCTCACTTTCACAACTATAATAAATAAAGTGAGACTTGCACTTGATACGTCAATAAAAAAAAGTCTGACATGTCTATATGGTATAAGAACATAGCACCATGTCTTTCCTATGGAAAGAATAATAATTGTAATTATTACACTCTACACTTCTATTGGTCTAATTGACATAAATCTAATCTAATTGGACCAATAAGAGAGTGAAGATGTAAAATAGTTAGACTTATTACGACATGTCAAACTCTTATAAAAAATATATGATTTATATTTATAAAAGGAGTTTCACTTGTTGCACTTCATAGATGCACCAATTTTTTAAATCATTTTAAATTGTTTAAGGGCATAATTAGTTAGACTTATGGAGATAGATTTTATAATTTCAATCATTGAAATCTCTGACATATTCGTAAGTTAATCAAATAAAACAATTCACCCCAAATTTTGTGTCCGAGCATATTTTCATAGTATGAGATAGAGTGACACGATGGGAGAGTGTTTTAAAAATATATTTTTTATTTTTTTTGAGCCATTCGATATATACAGTTAATTATAAAGCTTAGACTGATGTTGATTTGTAAAAATATTTTTTAAAAATTTAAAAAATAATGTTATCATCTAGTGTTGAATCAGAAAATGTAAGAGATATTACTCCCAAAAAAAAAATCAAAAATCGGCCGGGACTAAAACGCGCCTCTGAAATCGACAGTTTGACACCCTCTGTTGGCCCGCTTTAGAGAGTTATTATCGGACCCGGATAAAATGCTCGAAATCGAAACGTTAGGCTCGTCGGCAAACGATTCCGGTAAACCCTAAACCCGCTCCCCAGTCCTCCGCCACCTCCGGCACCGGCACAAAGGAACCGCTGGCACCATGGTCTGGTCCACCCTCCTCCGGCAACTTCTCAGGGCCTTGTCCCAGCGCCCCTCCACCCTCGTGGCCGCGCGCTTCATGGGCGGCGGCCCTCGGACCTTCCCCGGCGGGCTCAACAAGTGGCAGTTCAAGCGGATGCACGAGAAGATGGCCCGGGAGAAGGAGCGGAAGCTGCTGGAGCAGGAGAAGCAGCTCTACCAGGCCCGTCTCCGCTCCCAGATCAGGGCCGAAGTCGCCGGGACTTGGCCCCCTCCGTCGCCCGACGGCGAGCAGGCCTCCGCCTCCTCGGGGCACGGCCCCATGACGGCCAAGGAGCATATAAAGGCCCTCGCCGACCGGTTCATGAAGGAAGGGGCGGAGGACCTGTGGAACGAGGACGACGGCCCGCTAAAGGATGCTCCTTTGCCCGGGCGGCGGCTCCGGGCGGCGGATCCCGTTCCCCCTCTCGATTTGAGGAAGATAGTATCAGATCGCCGTGACCTGATGGATGGGGGCGCGTCAAAGGCAAAGCCGCCTGTTGAGCCGTTCGGTCAGCACAGGCACTACTCAGTGGAGGCGAGGAGCAGGTCTCGGCCGAAAGCGGAGATCCAGTCGAGATGGTACCCAGATTCTGATTCTGATCTGGATTCGGATTATGGTTTCGAGGATAAGCCGTCGGAAGCGTTTGGACGGAGGGGAACAGGTTCGAATTTTCCAAGAGTTAATTCCAGAAACGGGGACGTGCATGAGGAGGAATTAGAATTGGAAGGTGGGGGAAGGAAGAAGATGATAAGTAGTGCTGGTTTGATGAACTACGACAGGATAAAGGTGAGAAGGCCGCCGAAGCCTGTAGAAGAAGATGGCGGTTTGCACAAAGAAGTCCAGCGTATCCGAGATGAGTTGGAGAAGAGGAGACAGGATGCGGCTGGAACAGGAGGGAACAGCGTGGAGGAAGAGTCATTTTTTACTCGGCGGAGGTAATGGCTTCGCAAACGTTGTTCTTTCAAGTAGCTATGTAAAATCTAGTTTTATTTACTTATTTAGTTGAGGTGGGAATTCATATAGACGGTGTCCAACACTTTGGAAGCTCTATTCATTTACTCTGAGTTTCGTACTAGGGATGACCTTTTACGCATGAGAGACGGATATCCGGCTTCTCTCAGAGCTCTAAAATAAATGAATTAACATTATAAATGCAAAATATTTGCTTATTAGATGGAGTATCTTGACTTAGTATTTTGTTTAGGTACTACACTGCCAGCCTACTAAGGAATAAAAAAGTCTTTTTGATAGGCTGTTGAGAATTCATCAACAACAGATTGAATTTATTGTTAAAACTTTATCATATATTTTGTGCTAGAACAATATAGTTGTTATATCACCTGTTTGTCAAATGTGGCATTATAGAAGTAATTTGGAAGACTCCTGCGAAGAGAGTCCAAGCCAAGTGGTGGGGACCCAAGGTCAGGGAAGATCTGATGAGAGAATAGAGAAAAGTAAATCCAAGAATAAATGAGAAGGCAGCTTGGGACATTGTACTAATTTCAAAATTATGGGCAATGAGGGGGTGAAAGAAAAGCCACATATTTAATGATTACTGGCATGGTGTCTATGATCTTCTGAACAGAATCATAAAGCTATTGGATGGCTTGTCTGTGGCAGCTGATTTAGCAAACTGGAAGGATTTGATTGCGGGAAGAAGAATTAGCAAGTGGAAACATCTTATATTTTAAGTGTGTAACGGGCTGTACTAGGTTGATCTTTATCTTTTTGTCCTAGTTTTTTTAGTGTTTTTATTTGTCTACTTATTGGGTCTTCAGATTCCTCACTACCATCTTGATAGAAGAGGTAAGACATGCATACTGCCTCCCACCTGGAATATACCTTTATTTTATTTTTTAATAAATCATGGCTTTGCCACATTCCAAGAAACAGAATTTACCAACAGCAAAAGGTTGGAACAAAAGTGTTTTAATGGGCTATTTGGAATTCACCACCAACACGAGGTTTTTATCCTTTGAAAAGTTAGATTCTCAGGTTGTTCACTGTATACTCAGCTATGATCTTAAGTTATGCTAGAATTGTTTTTCATTCTTTTAAGTCCATGATGTCAAAGCAAAAGCATGGGAGGAATTCTCAACAAAGAAGTGTAATACTAAACACCGAAGCATTGAGTCTCTCCCAATATCAAAAGATTTTCTGCTTGATGGGTTTCTAATTCAACATGTAATTCTTTGTACTACCCTAAAACCTAGCTGCCTCTATGTAGCTATTGACTAGAATCACTGTAGTGTCTTCTGCATTGCTGCTTTACTACCATCATGTATGTTACTGCTCGCGAGTTGATGCTTCTGAACATCTGTTTGCCTTTTCCCACCCTTTTTTGCAAATGCCATCTCAAGGTTCCTCATGCTTCTAACATTTACTGATCAGCCAACAAATTACAACATGATAATCCTGCATACGTCTTTTGGACTTCTTTCACTACATTATTTCATCCTAGAGATGAAGCTTTTAGTAATTCCTATAAACTGAGACCTGAAAGCTTCCATTCTCTCTTTGCCATTTTTTTTGAAAAAAAGTGGACTGTTCCACCAATTTTCTTCCAAGAAAAACCATGGTTGTTAAGGCGACCAAAGCGGTGGCCCAGTGCCTTATTGCTTAGGCGACAAGGTGAGGCACCTAGGTGGAGCTTAGTTTATGTAACAAAGTACATATCAAGAGGAACACTAGTCTATATTTTCTACCATGTACATTCTATCTTCAGTGAACACTAAAGTACTAGTAACAAATATTTAACAAATATATATGTGTAAGATGGCAATAAAATAGAATAAATGGCAAACGTTAACAAAAAATAATATGAGAATCAATGGGAATCTGAGCATACCTGTCACTCAAGATTCAAGATGTAAGATTTAACCTGAGACATTGCTAAGAGAGGGGAAAAAAACTAGGGCTGCTTGACCGACCATGCAGCTGTCTGTGAGGGTAGAGGAACTAACGTGGGGAGGGAAACAGTCCAACAAGGCGGGCTGAGTTCGCGCCAAGGCGGGCTGGGCGGGCTCAAGGCGGGCTGCTCGCCTAGGCGCCAACTTGCCTAGGCCCTTGTCCAGCGCCTTGTAGCCTAGGCGACGCCTTGAAAACAATGAGAAAAACAGAGGTAGGATAATCGGTGGGAGGAGAAGTTTCTCTCTTTGCCAGATTTGAGAATTGACTGTCCATCATAAGAAAGATGGCCTTCACTTTCACTGAAGTTTTATCGTTCCATTAGGACCATTACATTGGTTTTTCTCTGGGATGTTCTCTGATGGATGTCATAGTTATTTTGGTCTTGGATGTCCTGCCTCAAAATATTTTTTTTTGAAAGTGATGTCCTACCTCACAATGCTTGTTCAATTATGCAGGTTTGAGGAATACAACATCTCCCCATTGACACTGAAAGCACTGACTTGTGCCGGCTATCTACAATTGACCATGGTGCAAGATGCTACTCTGCAGACCTGCCTTGATGGTGTGTTGCTTGGATGTGTTCCGGGTTGAAGTCATTTTCTTTCCTTATGATATTGGTAGTTTGTTTCCCAGCCATGGTTACCTAGCTAACGCAAAGAAATTGAGCATGAATAGCTGAATCTCTCTCTCTCTCTCTCTCTCTTCCGACATTTTAAAGCTGAATTAGCGGATAGAAAGCCACGAATTTCAGCATCTGTTAGCATTTTTTTGTGGTCTTGTATTCAGTTTGTGATATGATGCAGTGCAGATGCAGTTTGTGCCACGCATTTGCCATTAATTACCCTTTGCACGCCCTTGGACACTAATTATGTCTCTTTTTTTGGGTATGTTCATCATCTTGTACTTTAATCAGTGTGCTTTATTGTGATAGGTAAGGATGCTCTGGTGAAAGCCAGAACAGGTACAGGCAAGAGTTTAGCATTTCTGGTATGTAATTCTTAATATTTGCTTTTGTTTTATCACTTTCTTTTGTTTCTTCAAATGCATTATTGAAAAACGACAGCTTCCTGCCATTGAAACAGTTATAAGGAATGCTTCTAATAGTGTAAATCAACGTCTGCGTCCCATACTTGCTCTTATTCTTTGTCCTACGAGGGAGCTTGCCAGTCAAATCGCTGCTGAGGCAAATGTCTTGCTAAGATACCATGACGGCATTGGTGTCCAAACTTTAATCGGTGGCACACGATTTAAGGTCGACCAGCAACGGCTGGAGTCAGATCCATGCCAGGTCTGTATTTTGGCTATTGAGGATCGGCTATGACTCAAAATAGATGTGCTTGGTTGGTTACCGGTCTTTAGGATTTTGTTGTGTGCTTCCGCTAGTTTACAGATTCGCTTTTGATTTACTGTTAGGGTACATCATTCATAGAGAATTGTAACTGATAACTGGTTTGTACATGAATTTCATTTTCTGCACAGATTATAGTGGCAACCCCTGGTAGACTACTAGATCACATAGAGAATAAATCGGGCTTCTCTGCACGCCTGATGCATTTGAAAGTACTTGTACTTGATGAAGCAGATCACTTACTTGACTTGGGATTTAGGAAGGACATAGAGAAGATAGTTGATTGCTTGCCACGCATGAGGCAGTCATTGTTATTTTCAGCTACAATTCCTAAAGAGGTGAAATAAACCCTTTGTCTACTTTATCTTGCACTGCTGTGTTACTCGTTGTGAAGTTTACAATTGTAAAGAACCTTTTTAGTTAACTTTATTCCTCAGGTTCGCCGGATTTCACAACTTGTGTTGAAAAGGGAGCATGTCTTCATTAATACAGTGGGTTCAGGTGGTCAGGAAACTCCCACGAAGGTATAAAGTTTTGGCATATCAATAATATTGTAGCCACTTTCTTCTGGGAGAGATTAGCTGCTAGTCCTGTACACTGATGACATTACTGTCTCACCTTCTGTCATTGTGGTGAAATCTGTGATCAATATTCCCATGTCTTAATGCTATATTAAATGGGTTATCTCTTATGCAATGGGTGATTATAACTTTTTGTATGTGCATCACCTATTTCAAAGCATAATTAGGAATATTCTGATATCCCTTTAATTGTTAAATGTAGGTTCTGCAGTCATATATTATTGCACCACATAGTCTGCATTTTGAAATTGTTCACCACCTTCTAAAAGAACATATTATGCAAGAACCTGAGTACAAGGTAAATTACATTTTTCTTTCTTTTGTTGCATAACACCATTATTTTTTGTTCCACTGGTCAAGGGCAGGTTCAAATTTGCATATTTCAATGGAATTGTCTACAAAATTAGAGTCTAGTCATCGATGCTGCAATTCTGGTCTTTTCTTCCAATTCAGGTGATCCTCTTCTGCACAACGGCGATGATGACTGAACTTATGTTTTTACTTCTCCATAACATGAAGATGAATGTTAGAGAAATGCACTCCAGAAAGCCTCAGCTTTATCGGACACGAATATCTGAAGAGTTTCGTGAATCTAAGAGACTGATTCTTGTTACTTCAGATGTCTCATCCCGTGGAATGAATTATCCCGATGTAACACTGGTGATCCAGGTAAATGTTTTTACTTCACTGTCTGTTTTACTTAGTGGGTACATATGACTTCTGGCTTAGATTTGTGAGAGGAAGTATTGGCTGTTTTGTTTTCTTTTTTTTTCCGGTAGGACATTGTGTAGAAACACATAATATGAATATCATATCCCCCACCCACCCGACTCCCTTCTTTGTCTCTTATTTTGTAGAATTTCTGCAGGTTTTTATTCTAGTTTTCCATGCAGCCAGTTGATATTTTTTTGTTGCTTGTGTAACAAACAATACTCCATGTGTCACTATACTTTTGTGTAACTATGTGTAGCTGATGGACTTCATTTTTGTTATTTTCCTTACATGAATGATTTTTCTGGGATATTTCACCTTCTATGTCTATGTCACAATGTGGAAAAACTAATGGCACTCAGGTGGGCATTCCCTGTGATCGTGAGCAATACATACATCGGCTGGGAAGGACTGGACGGGAAGGCAAAGATGGAAAAGGTGTTATGTTACTTGCACCATGGGAAGAATATTTCTTAGATGAAATAAGAGATCTTCCTATTGAAAAGTCGCCATTGCCAGTCCTGGATCCAGACATAAGGCAGCAGGTCTGCTTCATATGAATCATATCCTTAGTCTAGTGTAAAAAATGTCAGATTCCTTTATTTGATTTGCTATGGATTTGAAATATCAAAAAGTGCACATTTAATTATTCCCCTTGGTCAACTTCAGGCACGTCTCATCATCCCTGACCTCTTTGTTTCTTTGTAGTTGTCTAGACACATTTCATTTCTCTCTTTGAAGATGGGAATGTGGGTCAAGGGTGGAACCACAAATCACTTTTTATTTTCATTGAATTTCTTTTTTTCCCCCTCTAATTGAGCTGCATGTGTTGGAAGACTACGCTCCTTAATGGGGAGTAGGAAAATTATGATTGTAAGTTTAGCCTCTATGAGGGACGACATGAGAAAAAATGTCGGGAAGAAAAACAACTCTTGCCCTTACAAAAGAAGGAAAAAGAAAAGAAATTAAAAGATTCAGATCTAGGTTAGTTGTGGAAGATTAAGGCATATCATGAAATTTACTATAGTACCCACCTTCCAAAAAAAAAATTACTATGGTAGTGCCTGATATGGAATGCCAAATCATTAAGAAAACAGAAAGCTTGACGCAAAATTTAAAAACAGATTGGGATCAAATAAGTTGGCTTGCAAATCAGATCAGATGGAGGTAGGCGAATTTTGGCCGATTCACCAGATTTGGACCTGATTCCAGCTGCCCTTGAGTAGTTGGGAACAGGTGGGTAAAGTTTTTATTAAAAATATCAATAGAAGAATGCTTGGCCTTTTTGGATCTCGGAGGTAACAACCTCCCTGAGAATATGAGATGAACAACCTCCCTGCTCACATACCTGTCTGACAGGTTGTTGGCCTATCCTAAATGACCACTAGCTGCAAAGAGGCACTGAGGCAGTCAGAAAATTGCTCAGGTGATCTGCAAAACTGGGCCAGGGCAAAGGCCACATCATCCCCCTATTCACATTAAACACTGGGTTGTGTGTGGTAGGTGGTGGTTGAAGACACAACCATACTTCCTGAGGCAAGCTCCACATGTTCAACGAAGCTACCTTTAATTCATTGTATTTGTCATTATACCCCTGAAATGCACCGTATTTTTGTTTCTATACTGTTAACAACATCATCTCCTGAACTTAACCACAGGTTACTTAACGGTTAACTGTGAAATGACAATACCTTTTTTTCTGACAGTGGGTGTATCACCAGTGTATTAGATGTAAAGGAAGGGATATACAGTGAAATGGCAATACCCTTAGAAGGTTGAATGAGAAGTTTTCCTTATTATTATTCTTAGAAGGATAAGATCTTCATTGTATCCCATCATGGGTGTTAGCTAATACTTTTGGAGTATTCTCTTGTGGCAAATAGGAGCTGACCCGAGGAGTATGATTATTGTGTTTGTTTGAGTTTCAGGTGTATAGCGACTAATATGATATGTTAATATGTAAAATCAGGCATGCGCAGGCAAAAAATACTTTTTCAGGGTATGCAGAAGTTTCCTGGCACCATAGCCTGTAAGTCACAGGAATTAGAACATAATCTCCAGCTGTTCATCTTGATATGATATTGCCAGCTAAATTAGTCCGAATTCTTGTTTCAGTTCTAATGATCTGAGAGTTGTATATTTATTCTCAGCTTAATTCAGGTAGATGCCTTTAGTTGTTCATAAAGAAGCTTTTTGCATCTCATTGATGTGAAACTATATCGTTGGTACATATGTCCTGAGATTCTCTTTTTCACATTACCGGCAATGCATGCACGCTATCATAGAACTCTACGTCCGTCCCAAGGTTCAGACTTCATTAAATCTATGTGCAGCTTATGCTCGTTTGTGTTGGTTTGACTAATGTGGTCGTTCCTTCTCTTTCTACTCAGGTTGAGGACTCTATGGGTAGTATTGACACAAGCATCAAAGAAGCTGCATATCATGCATGGCTTGGATATTACAATTCAATTAGTGAATTAGGGAGAGAGAAGACCACACTAGCTGAGCTAGCGAACCAGTTCTCTGCTTCAATTGGCTTGCAGAAACCACCTGCACTTTTCAGGAAAACAGCATTAAAGATGGGACTGAAGGATATTCCTGGAATTAGAATAAGGAAGTCCTGAATTTCTCTTCCAGAGCATCTGCTTCTATTCAAGCAGTCGAAAGCTTGGGAGTTGCTTGAGTTGTACCTTTGGTAGAATCTTTTGCCAATGTCAGAAGACATAGACCTGTACAAAAGTGTAGGTGCTGCATGTGCACGGTGAAGTAGGAAATATGCAATGACTGAGCATGAAATCTTGGTTTTCCTGGCAGCCATCCCAATGAGAAGTTCAGATGGTGGCCAAGTAACCTGTTTAGTTATAGTTGATATAAAAGTGCTCCAATAGAGCCAAGTTACCAACTCCAATAAAAGTGCTCCAATAAAAACATTTTTTAATTCGTTTTTAATTGAAAATGAATAATATCAATTTTAACTGAATTTAGGGCGATGGTTTCAAAAACATATAAATGGTACAGAACAGCAGCATGGTTTGCATTTGTGTGCTCTGTTTCGGGAAGCATTTTCGCATGAATCAATCAGGGTCGTGCCCTTGAGAATCTAAACGAGATTACCACGCCACCTGTTTGCTATTTTTGCTCTCGAGTATATATAAATTTTCTCTAATAGGGAGAATGAAAATTCGATTTCGGATATATGCATATATATATCTATCGATTCCTGAAAAAGGATTTTTTTGGGGGGGATGGGAGAGGGGTACCACCACGACTGTTCCCTCTTCTTCCTATGATTATTGATTACCCTGGACCCAATAATCCCAAATATGTATGTATATATAATATAAATGTAAACATGTAATAGAAGCAAGAGTTTGATATTTTATTATCTGTCCCCTCGTATTTCCACCAGTTATTTGTCATGAATCCTATTTATTATGGCTTTTTATTAAGCTCTGCCTATCTAATTTCTGTCATCCATTCAATTTCAACTTCCCCTCGTATTTCCACCAGTTATTTGATATGAATCCTATTTTATCTGACTCATATTTAATACTTTATGAATGTCGAATCGATATTTTTTAATCTTAAAAAGGTACATGTGAATTGGGTGCATTTTGAATTTGAAATTGGATCTCTCTCATTTCATGTAGACCCAAATATTATTGTGCTGAGTTACTCGTCAAAAATGTAAACAAATGCTTTCGTGGTCGCTTACGCAACACATCCATTTCCTGTCTTCTTCATTTCTTTCGATTTCCAGACCCTCTCCCTCCACTCATGCGTTGATTCAAAACTTAACAACAATCTTTCGTGGGATGCTGCAAGTCCACCAAGGCAATATATATATATATATATATATATATGTGTGTGCATTTGAAAAATCAAACTAGTTACTCTATCAGCATTCACCCCAGGATAAGATACATAATACCTTATTGATGCCCTTGTTAGTTCTATTTCCTGCTAGAATGCATGTTGAACTGTTTTTTTTTTTTTTTTTGGGGGGGGGGGGGATTTGGTAAATTGGTAAATGTGCATGTCTTCTATTTAGTAGTTGTTTTGTTTCCCTTTCTTAATTCCATCTGTTATTTAGTAAATATGGTGCCAATTTATAGCTTATGTCCACAGAATGATAAAAATCTTGACAATGCAAGATATGATTGGCTTTATGTGTAAGTTTCTTTTACTTGTTGCCCTCCTCCCAGTTTTTATTTTCTCAGCAGCTGTATCATGGCTTGATGCTTGGTATTGGGTCCAGAGTTGAATCCGATGCACTTGATTTTTGGCGCACGACGATGGCATACAGCTGACGACCAAAAAAAGAAAAGAAAAGAAAGGCAATGGCATATAGCACCGATGGAACTGAGTGCAATTAATCTGCCCTCAAAATTCTTTTTTCACTCAATGAATTACATCATCAACTTTCGTGCATGCGTCTCTCTTCCATTTACTTTGTGATGTATATCGCTCAGCATTTACTTTGTAGTAGCGGATGTATTTGGTGTTATTTAATTTGTCTCCGAACTCTATTCTTGTGAAAATCACAATCCCGTGAATAGTGAAAAACATTTACTCATATGTTTTTACATTGAATTGTGTTCATATATCATATCTTTATTTGTCTCCGAACTCTACTCTTGTGAAATAAAACAAAGAACCGCTTTTTACTGAAGTTAAATTTCCAATGAAGTCTCAGGGAATATGGGTAATAAAGATATGCTAGCCAATGCATATGCAGATGGTGGATTGCCTGTTATGAGCAATTTTTGCTACAAGTAATGCTTTTCGTTTGTTTAAAAAATAACATTGCATGTATTTTATATGCATATTACATCTGCTGCATGCAGGCAAGTGCTCTGTGGCCGTGGGAATTCAATAAAAGCGGTTCACTAGCTACTTGCTCTTACCACACCAAAGACAATGGAATAAAGACACACATATATATATATAGAAAAACTCCGATGGCAATTCTTGGTAAGGATGCTGGGAAGCAAGGTGTTTGAGAATTCGCAAAGTTCACCTCAACCAATGAATATCAAAGTAATGTTGGCTTGATATTTGACTCCTCTTTCATCATTTCGTATCTTCTGGAGTCAAATATGCAGATGACTCTCAAATGGCCTAGGGCCTATGTATCACCTCGGAAATTTATTTTAAATATTTAATATTTTATCTAAAATTTTATAAAAGTCTGTGTATAACTAAGAGAGAGAGAGAGAGAGAAGAAGAAGAAGAAGAATATATGAAACTTAGGAAAATATAGGCGAAACCTTACATGATAGACGTAAAAACTTATATGGAGTAGGTTAGAGGTATGGATCGTCTATTTTGAACATTAGACGATAAACTTAAATGGCAGACTTAAATGATATCAAGTTGGATGATATAAAGTAGAAGGAATATCATCCAAGTTAGAAAAGATAGATGAAAGTGAGAAAAATTAAATGGTGAACTTAGACGGAAGAAAGAGATTTGGATGAAGAGGTAGACGGTAGTTCGTCTAAGTTAAAAGAGATAGACATTATAGTGTTTAAGTTAGTGGAATTAGACGATGATTCTTTCAAATAAGACCGTAGACGAAGCCTTAGACGATATGAGATGGGCAATGGATCGCCTAAGTAGTAAAAATGATAGACGATAAATCGTCTAAGTTGAAATGGATGATAGACGGAAGAAGGTTCGTGTTGGGTCTCCTAATTGGAAGATAGGCGAAGTACCGTCGAGGTTGAAGGAATTTAGATAATAGTCTATTCAAGTGAAAAAAGTAGTCAATAGAAGGACAAGTTAGACGATGCGAGTCAGGCGATACATTGGAGTTAAGCAAAAGAGAGTTAAACGATGTAGCGCCTAAGAAAAGAAGATAGACGATGCAATGTCTAAATGGAGACAATAGACAATGGATCGTCTAAATTGGATAGAAGAGTTAGATGGGAGAAATGAAGTTAGGCGATGGCTTAGGTGAAAAGAAGGTTGGACGATGAACAACTCTAATATGAACTTAGATGATATAACTGTGAACTTGGGCGATGCCAAGGTAATATGTAATAAGATGATTCAAATGTAGACGAAGCATTCATACTGTATAACGTAGACGATGATTTTAATGGTATAATTAGAGATTTGGACGATGTAATCCAGTTGATACAAGTTCCCAGGTAAAACTTAAGTGACATTTGACAAAAGGTCATTATGAAAATGGACAAATTAATATCAATTTGACCAACAAGGTCAAGAAGATGTGTAAAATTATGAAACTACCCTTAATGGAATTATTATATCTATAGGACTATTAATTTCTAGTTTTCTTAAACGGTGGTGAGTAAGGAGGGGATAATGTGTAGACTTGTCAATTAAGAAGGAGATAATGTATAGACATGTCATGCTCTTACTAATTCCTCTGTCAGTAATGAGGGCACTGCCTATAGTAATTCAAGCCAAGACTGTGTAAGTAAGTTTGTATGTATCATTTTAAGGTGTTTTCTGGAACATGGATGCACGAAAAAAAGGGGAGAAGGGGGAAGGAGGAAAAGAAAGGTAAGAATGTCTATTATCAAGAATTATCACAAAATGTCTTGAGAATCAGGGAATTGTGGCTCATGAAAAATGTATTCTTTTATATGTGGGATCTTGGAGGACCATTCTATTGAGTGAGATGCGTCTATAGAGAGAACATGAGATCAGTTAAATGTGAGCAAATGATAATCTAATAACATGTAATTTGCTATTTTTATTATTTTGAATCTATTTTGGCATATGGAAACTGAATTCTATACATGCATGGCTAGAACCCATGATCTGCATTAGTATTTATATGGCTTGATTTTGCGCTCTCGATTGACCATCGACTATAGCTGATGCATCATCCCTTGGTTAGCCACATTAAAGTTGCGTGAATAAGAATTGGTAGATAGATTCCTATACATTAAACACAAGGACAATATCACTTTAAGGAGACGTGAGGTGTTAAACCGTAGCAAACATTCGTGACAAGATTTGGTCTATGTCCGAGGACAAACAAACTTCTATTTAAAATCTGAAAACCATACTTCAGTGTGGTGGATGGTGGAGTAAGAAATTCTTGGTCCGGCATAGAGACTTAGGCTGATAACAACAACATCTAAACTGTTCGGCTATATATCCACGTTTAGGTGTCTCAGTACGTGTGTCTGTGACTCCTTATATGATGGTTTGGATGCATGTCCAATATATATAAAAGATAAGCAATTGCGCACCATATTATTTGAAAGAAATTTTGTTAACTGGGTAAAAGTCTCAGATTTGTTATGTGAGAATTTGAGATGTTTTGATATGCTGTGATATGTTTCGTAAGCAGTCTGTAAGTCTGAAATATCTAACAGCAACTTGAATGAGTAAGAATTTTGTACACATATTCGACATTTGTTTCATTCTTTGGATTTATGCTATATATTTATAACTCAATGCAGTTACGATGAGTGTAGAATTATTATATGATTTGCAAAGGCTATTATATAGTAACCATGTTATTGGTTGATGTCTGTCGGGTCTTAGGACTCATCCATTGTTCAATCATTTTCAGGAGGATAGTAAGCATAGGAGTTGGCTCTAACAAAGAGATAGTTAGACAGTGATTCTAGGAGCTTTTGGAAGTCACTGTGTATAGGAGCATGATAGGAAGAAATACTGTGTTTGATAAATGCATATATTGACTTGGTGTTGAAGGAAGAAGCAAACGTCATATGTATATATTGTGTTCAATGTGAAGAATACTTTTGTGTTTTGGAGAAAACGGATGGTATGGTTTGTTTTATTCATATGTATGGATGGTATGACTTTAAACGTCTCGTAGTAATTCTAATCTGGCAATGGAAATTACCCCGTTACGTAGATTCGAAATCCCATTTCCCCCCCTTTTCCCGTTCTGGTCTGCTGGTTCCCGCCCGTGGCCTCCGGCCATGGCCGGTGGCAGGGGAGGTCAGGCGTCTCCTCGCCGGCCTCACCATGCCCCAACAGCTTCCTCGCCGTTGCTTGCTCCTCCCGGTGGCGTTCCTTCACATGAGGCGGTCACCTCTGTGGGCACGGAAGCTCCCCCGGTAGCCACGTCTGTACTGGAGATGGCGTGCTGCCCTCGCAACCCCCCTCATAGGCCTGCGTCGCCTCCATCTCCCTCCCTGGAGGCTCTGTACCTTCCTTGGTTGGTCCCCCGTCCGGCTCCGGTCCTCCTCGCCTCGACGATGGCGCGACCGAGCCATGCCCTTCTGCCGGTGGCGAAGCCGGGTCTGCGGCGTCCCCTCCTAGTCTTTCAGACGGTCCTCTATCTTCAGAAGACCTTCCCGCTGCTGCGTTGCCCTCGTCCGCCGTTGGTCAGACAGAGACCACTGCTTCACCTCGGCAGGCTGCCCCCTCTAGCAGGCCCTCCGACGTCTCTGCGGTGCCCTCCTCCTCCCGTGCGCCAACGGGTGACCTTGGCGTCCTCCCGCGGCCTGGCCGTTCGATCGTTCTCCCTGCAAGTGCCCCCCTAGGGCTTCTCCCTGGGCTTCGGGACCTCGTTCCCTTGTGACTGCTGGAGGTGCCAGTGCGGGAGCTCTGCCTGGTTCTCCTCCTATGGCCGCTAGTCCCTCCTTTGCACAGGTAGTCTTGAACTCTCTGGTTCCCCCGTCGCTCAAGCTATTACGGCACCCCCCTGCCTTTACAGACGCTGGAGAGCCAACGGTGTTCTTCTCAGCAGATGAGATACGAGAATCCTGTGTGCCTCTGGATCTTGCTATCATAGCCAGGACGCCTCGAGGGAGACCTCCGTTCCGGGAGATTAGGGCTCACCTAGCCCAGCGGTTTCACTTCCTCATGGATTTCATCCTTAGTGCCTTGGACAACAGGTATTTGCTGATCCATTTTCATTGCAAAGAAGACTATCTCCAGGTGCTCCTGAAGGAGACGTTGTTCGTGAAAGGAAGGCCTATGCAATTTTTCAAATGGTTCATGGATTTCTCCGCTGAGGAAGACTCACCCCTTGTCCCTGTTTGGCTGGAGTTTCCTAAGCTTCCGACCAACTTCTTCAATGAACCTATGTTGTTCTCTCTGGCTGGGTGCATTGGTGAACCGCTGAAGGTTGACAGAAACTCCCTGTGCCACACCCGTTCCTCTGCTGCGAGAGTTTGTGTCCAATTGGATGTATCTAAGAAACCTCCCTACAGGCTTTGGATTGGCACAGGCGGTGTTATGACACGACCACTCGGACGGACAGAGTGATGCCCCAAGATCTCGATCCGCACAACAAGAAGAAGGGAGGAAGATGAAGGAACAATCACACAAGATAGGAACACAAAGATTTATGTGGTTCGGAGGTTACCCCCCTACGTCCACGGGCGATGACGACAGCGAAACTTCACTAGATGTGGAGAAATATACAAAGAAAGCCTCACACCAATCCGGAGGAATAAATCCTCACTGCAAAACTCTCTCAAACTCACACCCCCCAAGACCTGCTAGATCTTTCTCTAAGATGTCACTTGGGCTCTCACCATGGGATACCAAAACATGGAGGAGAGGTCCTCCTTTTATAGTTGAACAAAGGCTATGCGTTCCTGCTGCATTAGCCCAGGAGAAACGGATGGCCATTTAATTCTTGCGTTTCCAAATCTTGCC
Organism: Amorphophallus konjac; assembly: GCA_022559845.1. Lineage (NCBI taxonomy): Eukaryota > Viridiplantae > Streptophyta > Magnoliopsida > Alismatales > Araceae > Amorphophallus > Amorphophallus konjac. The sequence continues at coordinate 44,158,849 of CM040127.1, read as the reverse complement.
AACGCATGGGAGTTAGAGTTTCTATAGAGTGTGGAGGGAGACCCATTCCCAGCCACCCACGTAACCGCATGCATGCGGTTTTCTTGGTGCAAGTAATGGGAAGGGCGAGCCATTACTCACAAATTCTCCTCTTGGCTCGTCTTCACAAGCCGCATCCAGTGACAAGCTCTGCCACGACCGCCATCACCATCCATGCCCCCGTCGGGGCCACCTCACGTGCTCTGCAAGCCGACCAAGTCCAGGCAATGCCTGAACTTCTCAGAAGGAATAGGCTTTGTCAGTATGTCTGCAGGGTTCTCCGCTGTAGAAATCTTCTGAACAGCTACGGTACCCTGCAACACAACATCACGAACAAAGTGATACCTGACATCGATGTGTTTGGTTCTCTCATGATACATCTGATTTTTGGTCAGATGTATGGCACTCTGACTATCACAGTACACCAGAGTTGTCTCCTGCACTTGACCCAGATCGCCAACCAAACCTCTCAGCCACAAGGCTTCTTTCACTCCCTCTGCCGCTGCCATATACTCTGCCTCTGTCGTAGACAAAGCCACGGTAGACTGCAAAACAGCCTTCCAACTAATAGCACAGCCTGAGAAAGTAAAGACATAACCTGTCAGGGATCTCCTCTTATCCAGATCTCCAGCATAATCTGAATCGACGTAGCCGACCAGCTGGCTGTCATTACTGATTCCTTTCTGAAATATTAGGCTCACATCTGAAGCACCTTTGAGGTAACGAAGAATCCACTTCACAGCCTCCCAGTGGACCTTCCCAGGATTTCCCATATACCTGCTAACCACACTAACAGCATGAGAAATATCAGGTCGAGTACATACCATGGCATACATAATGCTACCAACTGCACTCGCATATGGAACCTTAGACATCAGTTCCAGCTCCTTCTCTGTCTTTGGTGAATCTTCTGCAGACAATCTGAAGTGGGCTGCTAATGGAGTGCTCACAGCCTTGCAATCTTTCATGCCGAACCGCTCCAACACCTTCTCCACGTACTTTTTTTGTGATAAGTACAACCTTCCAGTGCCACGGTCTCTGTGAATTTCCATACCCAAAATCTTCTTTGCTGCTCCAAGATCTTTCATCTCGAATTCACCATTCAACTGAGATTTTAAATGATTAATTTCTGACATGTTCTTGGCAGCTATCAACATGTCATCAACATACAACAACAAATAAATAAACGAACCATTGGGAAGCCTTTTATGATACACACAACTATCATAATCACTTCTAGAGTAATTATGACTCAGCATAAAAGTATCAAACCTCTTGTACCACTGTCTAGGTGATTGCTTTAAGCCATATAAAGACTTCTTTAACAGGCACACATGATCCTCCTTACCAGAAACCTTGAATCCCTCTGGCTGGTGCATGTAGATTTTCTCCTCTAGCTCGCCATGTAAGAATGCTGTCTTAACATCCAGTTGCTCTAGCTCTAAATCAAGCAAAGCAACTATGGCAAGCAACACACGAATAGAGGTATATTTCACGACAGGAGAGAATACCTCATTGAAGTCAATACCTTCTCGCTGTGTGAAACCCTTCGCCACCAATCGTGCCTTGAATCTAGCATCCTCCACACCAGGGATTCCCTCTTTCTTCTTGAAGACCCATTTGCATCCCACAACCTTCTGACCTAGTGGTATTTTCACCAGCTTCCATGTGTTGTTCTTCTGTAGAGACTCAATCTCCTCTTGCATGGCCAACTGCCATTTAGAGGACTCTTCTGATGCAATTGCCTCTTTATAAGAACATGGTTCTCCCCCCTCAATATCATCTGCAACAGACAAAGCAAAAGCTACCATGTCAGCATGACTATACCTGCTGGGTGGTCTGATCACCCTTCGCTCTCTGCCAGTCGCGATATTGTACTGCCTTTGTGGGGACTGCCGTTGTGTTGTACTGCTCTCTGGCACATCAACTGTCATATCTGGGACTCGCACTGTCTCCTCTTGCACTGCACTTTCTGTGGAGAGCTTCACCTCTAGCTCTGCCCGCTTGCCATTAACTTGATCTCCATTTTCTGTTGTTGATTTCTCTCCTGCCCGGAGCATCGCAGACTCATCGAAGGTCACATCTCTCTTAATCATGAACTTAGGTGACTGAGGATCGGTACACCACAACCGATACGCCTTCACACCCTGTGTCTGTGCATATCCAACGAAAATGCACTTCTTTGCCCTTGGCTCCAATTTGTCACCTGTGACATGGGCATAGGCAAGACAACCGAAAATTCTGAGGTGAGAATAATCAGAAGGAGATCCAGACCATACCTCCTCGGGAGTTTTCAACTCTATGGCTGTGGATGGAGATCTATTCACCAAATAACAAGTCGTGTTGACAGCTTCTGCCCAAAATGCTTTTGACAGACCCGCCTGAGACAACATACTTCTCGCTCTTTCTAAGAGTGTCCTGTTCATCCGTTCTGCAATACCGTTCTGTTGTGGTGTTCCTGCTACAGTGCGATGTCGAACGATACCTTCGTTCTTGCAGAAATCATCAAATTCTTTCGAGCAGAATTCCATACCGTTATCAGTACGGAAGCGCTTGATCTTCTTACCAGTCTGCCGCTCAATCAACGCCTTCCACTGCTTGAAAGTGACGAACACCTCACTCTTCTTCTTTAGAAAATATACCCAAACCTTTCTTGAGTAATCATCAATAAAGGTCAGCAAATAACTTGCACCACCCTTTGAGACTACCGGAGCAGGACCCCAAAGGTCAGAGTGGATGTAATCCACAGTGCCTTTAGTCCTGTGAACTGCTGTACTGAATTTCACCCTGCACTGCTTGCCATACACGCAATGCTCACAGAAATCCAGTTTCTCAGTCTTCTGACCATCAAGCAAACCTCGTTTGCTCAACTCCATCATGCCTCTTTCACTCATGTGGCCCAGTCTCATGTGCCACACTTGGGTAGGATCATCTGAACTTCGTGCCAGATTGGCACTGCCCATCACAGTGTTGCCTTGTAGATGATAAAGGCCACTAATCAGCTTCCCTTTCATCACAACCAATGCACCTCTAGAAACTTTTAGGATTCCATTCTCTGCCGAGAATCGATATCCATGAACGTCCAAAATACTCAAGGAGATCAGACTTTTCCTCAGTTCTGGAATATGCCGCACTTCTAGAGTTCTGATGACATTGTCAAACATCTTGATTCTAATCGTACCAACCCCGGCAACTGCAAGAGTTCTATTATCCCCTAAGGTTACGGTACCACTACTTATTGTTGTGTAAGTAGAAAACCATTCCCTGTGAGGACACATGTGGAGGGTACAACCAGAATCAAGAATCCAGTCATCCCCGGAAGTGCTAGTAGAGACCGACAAAACAGTCTCATCTTCTACAGTCTCCTCTTGAACAACATTTACTGTGTCAGAAGAAGACTCCTCCTGAACCTTACCTTTCCCTTTCAATCTTGGACAATCTTTCCGGATGTGCCCTCTTTGATTGCATTCATAACACTTGATCTTCTTTGCTGATTTGGATTTTGATCTAGCCTTGCCCTTTTTACCAAACTCCTTTTTCTCAGCTCTCCCTCTCACCATCAGGCCATCTGCCCGATCTTCACCATGAGTTTCTAGAACTCGCCGTTTCAACTCCTTAGAGTTCAAGGAAGCCTTGACATCTTCAACAGAGATATCATCTCTCCCATATAACAGTGTATCAACAAAATGCTCATATGAAGGAGGTAATGAGCACAGGAGTATGAGGGCTTGATCCTCATCATCTACCTTAACACCAATATTTTTAAGATCTATAACGATCTTATTAAACTCGTTCAGATGATCGGAAATGGGCATACCTTCTTTCATGCGAAAGGTAAACAACCGTTGCTTCAAGTACAAGCGGTTTGTGAGAGACTTCGTCATGTACCTTGACTCGAGCTTGAGCCAGAGTTTTGCTGGGGTGTCTTCATCAGCAACTTCTCTCAACACATCATCTGCCAAGCATAGACGAATTGCTGCAAGAGCACGCTCCATGTATTCTTCTTTTTCTTCATCTTTCCACTCGGCCGGTAGGACCTCCTTACCTTTAACCGCCTTGCTCAGTCCCTGTTGTACTAACAAGGACTGCATCTTCAGTCGCCAGATGTTGAAATCCTTCGTCTTTCCATCGAACACTTCAACGTCGAACTTCATTGCCGATGTCGACTTTGTAGCCATCAACAAGGAACACGGATCGAATCTTAAATGGGCTCTGATACCAGTTTGTTATGACACGACCACTCGGACGGACAGAGTGATGCCCCAAGATCTCGATCCGCACAACAAGAAGAAGGGAGGAAGATGAAGGAACAATCACACAAGATAGGAACACAAAGATTTATGTGGTTCGGAGGTTACCCCCCTACGTCCACGGGCGATGACGACAGCGAAACTTCACTAGATGTGGAGAAATATACAAAGAAAGCCTCACACCAATCCGGAGGAATAAATCCTCACTGCAAAACTCTCTCAAACTCACACCCCCCAAGACCTGCTAGATCTTTCTCTAAGATGTCACTTGGGCTCTCACCATGGGATACCAAAACATGGAGGAGAGGTCCTCCTTTTATAGTTGAACAAAGGCTATGCGTTCCTGCTGCATTAGCCCAGGAGAAACGGATGGCCATTTAATTCTTGCGTTTCCAAATCTTGCCAACGCATGGGAGTTAGAGTTTCTATAGAGTGTGGAGGGAGACCCATTCCCAGCCACCCACGTAACCGCATGCATGCGGTTTTCTTGGTGCAAGTAATGGGAAGGGCGAGCCATTACTCACAGGCGGAGGTGCAGGCCGCTGGCAGGAGGTCGTCTATCCTCATCTCCCTTTCTTCTGCTCCACTTGTAGTCGGCTGGGCCACCCCTCTGCTAAGTGTTCGAAACCTCCAGCTGGGCCACTGTTGCTGGTTCTTCAAGCATTAATCTATCACCACTGATGTGTGCCCCTGCTTCTAGTATTCTGGTTTCTCCACCTTCATCCTTTGGCCGGTGTACGGATGCTCGGGACGCCTCTAAGTCCTTGCCAGCCCCGAAGTGAGGCTCCTAAGGCAGTACCTTCCTCCCAGGCCACGGCCTCACTGGATGGGGAATTACAGTCACTCGCCACCGGGAGGCCTTTCTCTGTAGTTGCAGGTGGCCCTTTTCAGCCGGACTCTATTTCTTTGAAGCCCTCAGCATGTACCGCAGAAGACTGTTCCCTGCTTGCAGCTACCATGTCTTTGGATGCTGAGGCCTTGCCTCCCCCTGGTTCTGCTGATGGTGTTGGTGTTAGTCCTGCTACACCCTTGCTGGTTTCCTCTCCCACTGAGGAGACCGGCGCTCCTGCCCCTGTGGTCCCCCCTGCTGATGTTCCCCATCAGGTTGCTCGGGACTTCCTAAGATCCCCTGTAGTGTATGCTTCCTCTGAAGGTGGTGACAAGGTGAGGGCAGAGTGCGCCTCCGGCCAACCAGTAGTCCTCTCTGACAGTGTTTCTCTAGCCTTCCCGGTTACTCTGATGGGCCCGACTACTGTCGCCCTCCCTAAGGAAGCGGACCGATTGGCCTGTATGGTTGCTCTTCGCGCGATGAGGGATGAAATAAACGCCCTTCCAGCCTTTTCCCGGCCTGGGGCCTCTAGCCTTCCTCGGCCCTACAGTGCTGCAGCGCCCTTGGCGCCACATCCGTCGGCCTTGCAGCCCCCTCACGACGTGCCTCGCAATGACGTTCCTCAACTACCAACTACCTCCGCTCAGGATACCGATGGTTCCGCCAATGACATACCCATCCAACAGCCTCCCCCGACTAGTTTGCTTGATGCTCCCAGGGGCCCCTCCGCGCTACCAATGTAACATGATCTCCTCCCTCCGGTTCATGATGTTGCCCCCGACGAGTTTGATGGTTCGTTTGATGAGTAGGGCATGGAGTTTGATGTTTCTTTCCAGCCCGCCCACAGGAGCAAAAGAAAAAATCGACGTAGACTTAATCATCTCGAGTTCTACAATGTCAGGTTGTAGCCGACGGTCTCTTTTTCCCAATTCGGGCAAAGAGTGATGACAGGTTAGATAAGCTAAGTATGCCTAGTTGTCGATGATTGTAAATGTTTTCTTCTTTAGTTATCAATAATACACCCCCTTGGTGTTAGGTGGGGATGTGTTTCCCTGATTGGGGAGCACTCTCGAACTCATCACTATGTAGGGCTTTTGATTAATAATAATAATCTCGCAATGTATATGTAAGTTGTGATGTCTTCGGACCAGATAACAGACACTTGGGAAGGGGGTGTTACTGCCTACTGCCTACCTTCACTTGATTAGTGAAGATGTGACTTAGTACCTCAATCACGATGGTCAAGATTTATTAAGATTAAATTGAAAAAATATCCTTATATCTTTAAACAATTTTAAAATAACTCCTACACCCCTACCTTTATAGTATTTACAGTTAAACATCTCAAATCTCCTAACCAAAGATCTCATGCCCATATGGTTACATTTGGACCAGACGGCAGTAACAACCCATAGGAGTGGACCGTTTTACCCCTAAGAGAGAGAGAGGGAGAGAGGGGGAAAGGTCACCATAGGGGGTCTCCCCCTCCGGCACCGACATCCCCTATGGAGAACTAGAAGCACGACAACCTACACATGTACGACGTCCTCTGGGTTGATCCTGCCACCAAGTGCTCCACCAAGGTCGCCATCGACGGTGATGACGAGGACGCCATCTAGGATGAGAAGCTCATCGTCCCCCTCGGCCTTGATCCCTTCCTTGACGACACCAACCTCTCCATCGACATCATCCACACCAATGCCAAGGACACCAAGCCCCTCATCGACTCCGCCCGCGTCCCCCTCCACAAGATCGTTGACGAGTCAACATCTGCGGCAAGGCCAGCTGCACCCTCAAGTTGAAGAAGGGGAGGCCCCATGGCAAACTCAAGGTCAGGATCACTGTCAGGGAGCTGCCCCGATACTACGAACCCTAGCCACCATCGAGGACCCAGTACTATGCACCGTCACCATACGACAAGCAATCGCGGGACCCACACCGGTCCCTACCCTCCGGCAGCCCCCTTCCCAGCCCCGCATCGGGCGCCATACTCTGTGTCTGTGTGCGTCTCTCTCTCTCTCTCTCTCTCTCTCTCTCTCTCTCTCTCTCTCTCTCTTTGTATGCAAGAGAGAGAGAGAGAGATCGAGGCTAGGTAGAGAGAGAGGTATAGGGGGAGAGAGAGGATGAGATGAGAGAGAGCGTGCATGGGGAAGGGGGCCAACGCAAGAGGGGTCTCCCCCTCCGATGCTGGCACCCCTAGCCATTGTAAAGTTAGAGAGAGATAGAGAAAGAATGGTGTGGGGGAGAAGAGAGAGAGAGGATAGAGTGAGTGAGTGGTGCCATATAGAGAGAGAGAAAGAGAGAGGTTAGTCATTTATCTTCTCGTAACTCACCTTGAGTTACAGTTTTGCGACGGATCAATGACAGTAGGGGTACGGTGTGACCTTCACGAAGATTTGAGAGGTATTAAGGTAAATACTAGAAAGATGGGGTATGTGATAATTTTAAAAGATTTTAACGGTATAAGGATAATTTTTCATTTAAGAAAGACATAACACATGGCCTACCTAGGAAATACAAGACATACGTTGAATGCGTGTTACTGTTGGCATGGACACTCCATCAAATGGTTTTAGACTTAAAAACTTGATTTTACTGTAAACCAATTGTTCCAATGTTATAAAAAAATTTTGCTTGGTTGGCATCTCTATATCTTACTTAGAATAGAGTCCTGTTTATTGCTTACCTTATATCACTCTCATGTTAATGTTGTGTTCAATATGTGTGCCTATGTTTGCCATATCATGGGTTTCCATTTAAATGTCTTCAGACTAAATAAAAATCTGAGGAATAAGATTTGAAGAAAGTCAATGTCATTTAACCTATGACCTTCAGATGGCCCTTTGAGTGTTAGAATGTCTACTATCTCTTCTACTAACACACTTTACTATATATAATCTTGTAAGGACTCTATTTGCCTATGCCTTAGGTACTGTTGCAACTATGTTTAGGCTTGTAGCTACTGCTTTGGAGTGTCCCAATAGAGTTTGACCGCCTACAATACAGAATAAGATGTTCCAACTCATCAAGAATGATGCTATACATATGCTTTAATATTTCAAAATACAAATAAAAATCAGCAAGCATCTAATTGGTTTGGAGACTAGGGAGTACAGTTCAAACTATGCTCAACCTGTTGTAATGAGATTTCTACAATGTGCTCAGATCCTGACATTTGGCCTCTTCAAAAGTAGTGCTAAGTTTATGATTTAACCATGTTGAGTGAGACTATTATCAGCTAATGTCTTAGCAACTCTATAGTTAACTCTCTCTTTTTTTTTGTGACGGGGAATCTAGTACTGTTAGCAAATCGCCTAACTAATGGTTGTTTGGGTTCACAGCAAGAAAAATAGTAACAGCGGCTAACACTGCATTTGAATAGCGTTAGCTGCTCAGTCGCGTGGTTCGCAGCAGACCTTCTGATGTGCAATGTAAACTGTCGCCTTCTCCCTCTTGTGGAAGGGAATAAACTAAAGCAAGAAGCTGGGAGTCTCTCAAATTGTAGACCCCAGACAGATTAGTGGAACAATTCTTGCAAACGGCATCATACAGGTCCACTGACCACTATAACTTAATGAGATAGATTAGGTGATTAGGTGACAGAGCAGAAGGTACACATCACCCAGCCCATGAATGCACAAGTCATCTTTAGATTTATGGTGAAGGAAAACGGAGGCAGTGGCACTGCTCCTTTTCCCCAACCCAACTTCTTCTGATTCAAAAAAAGGGGCCAAAAGGGATATCAGGTGGTGTCAAATGACTGAAGACAGTGCTCTGAGACAACGTTCTAAAATGTTCTAAATACTTGGACATTTGCACATTGTCTTTCCCAACGGGGCTCAAACTAAAATTGTCCTAGGAGGGAAAGACGAACTTTACTCATTCTTCATTGAAGAGCAAGAACCATTGCAGCTTCAAAGCACATCCATCTCAGACTCTGGAAGGACAACTTCTCGCAGTGTTTCTCCTCAGACTTTGGACGATCGCCTTCTCGCAGCATTTCTCCTAGCGCAGCATCCGACAAAGTATATCATCGACTGCATCAAATACGCCGATGAAGAGGAGTCCTCAGCAGATTATTCCATCTCATACGGTAAACAAGGAGAAATATGAGAGAACTTTTGCCTTTGCGAATAAATATCATCTAAACAGTCGAGTCGAGGGCATTCAGTTCCATTAGTGCTAAGATGAGCAAGTCCTTCGGATGTATACAGGGGAGTCTTCTATTTCAAAACAGTTCCACAATATGAACAAGGCCAAGACAGAAGAGCATCAGGAACAGGTTAAAATATAAAGTTCATGAAATTTTCCTGGGTATGTGAGATAATTGTCTTAGAACAAGCCTAAAAGAGGTCTATCTTTGTGCTTCAGATTGGTTTGAGATGATAACTGATCATCTCTCCGTGCATAAAAAGTGTCAAATATCTAATAGTTGATACTTCATAAGTTGTGATATTTTGACATGAATGCAACTTCCTCAGAATGAGCAAGTTGCCAATGCTGATGAGACCTAGAACCCTTAAGGACTCCAAGCAAATGAAGATGGATAGAATCAGACGTCAGAAAAGAAATGTTCTGATCCAATATCTAAGACTAGTCCACACTGTTCTATCATGTTTTATTATACTTCCAATAAATTCAAGGGTTCTTTGCATATAAACCACTATTATAGACGAAATTAAAGATATATCATTCATAGAAACGTATTAGCAGGCATATCACTATTTTTTATCAAAACTTTCAAAAATGGCATCGCCGTAACCGTCTGTTACCACCTGTGTACTTAACCATAGTTACTTTTAACTAGACATGTAAAAAGATAATAATACCCTTAGTTAAAATAAAATTAAAAAAAACTCATCTCCCTCCCAACCCTTCGTCGGTACCGCCCCCTTCCTCCCGCCAGAACCCCCCCTCGACATCCCCTCCCCTCCCTCCCGCCGGTACCCCACCACCACCCCCACCCACCAAGACCCTCCCTCCCCTCCCTCCCCTTGCAAACCTGCAGACCCCCCTCCCCCACCCACCAGTACCCCCTCCCCCCTACAAACCCGCCGGAAGACCACCACCCCCCAGCCCAACCTGCAAACCCCCTCCCTCATTCGCCGGTACCCCTTCCCCTCCCCTCCCTCCCCCCAGCAAACCCGCCGGAAGACAGCCCCCCAACCGTATTACCTCCCCCCCCCCCCCCCGGGCAAACCCACCGGGAAGAACCCCCCTCCACCACCCACCGGTACCCCCTTCCCTCCCCTCCCTCCCCCCTACAAATCCATCCGAAGAACACCCACCCCCCACTGGTACCCCCCCTGGAAACCGGAAGAGAGAGAGAGAGAGAGAAGAGACACAGAGGATGGCGGAGAAGGAGAGGGAGAGAGCGTGAGGAGGGGAAGCCGTCGGAGGGGGTCTCCCCCCCGGAACCAGACAACCCCCCACCCACCCACCTGCAAGCTCCCCCTCTTCTCCCCCCTGCAAACCGGCCAGTTTCTCTCTCTCTCTCTCTCTCTCTCTCTCTCTCTGAGTGGTGGGGAGGGGAGGGGTATTTTGGTCATTTGACAACCAACTAATGGGAATCTTCGAATCTTTGTGGAATATGTCCCCGTTCACGGCAGTTAACTGCAATGACATTTTTGAAAGTTTTGGTCAAAAATAGTGATATGTCTAATAATACATTTCCATGAGTGATATATCTGCAATTTCGTCTGTAACACTGGTTTATATGCAAAAAACCCTAAATTCAACTCCTCACCAAAGCATGTGATAATGTGATATAATACCATCGTTGAGAAAGTGGGAGAATAGCTACTTTATCATCTTCAAAACTTTCAAGTAAATTCATTGCTTATTCAGGGAAAGACTAACAGCACTAAAAAGGCAAGAATCTTACCAGAACAACAAACAAAATCACATTAAAAATTGCCACTACTCTCCATTCAGTTTTCATATATTGTGCAACGCCAGCTCTGCAGAATAAAAGAAGTCAGCATTTCAAAAATAGAAAATGGAAAATGGAACTTTGATCTGACATTTAGTCTGCAAAAACACTTACTTGCAGGAATCACAACTGTAACATTTGATGGTCCGTGAATTCTTGTAAAGTTTGCAGTCATTGTTGGAGCTCGCAGGATGAAAGCTCAAATCATAGTAAGATGCATTTATGGGAAGATAACCACATCTGCGACAAGGTGACAAGGGGAAAATAAAACATATTAAAGCTTATCACAGCGTAAAATGATTGCATTTCTAATCCAATACTGAACATGAGAGGTAGGAAAATTTTGCTTCCTCCAAATTGTCTACACAGGAGGGAGAATAGATGTGCTTACTCAGATGGTGGTCTGCAGCAGCCAGCCTCAATTGGGGTCAGTTCTGCCATTTTATACTCCTTCAGAGTCTGCCAAAGCATACAGTTATATTGCAACGCCAACTTGTCGCAAAGCTGAAGAAAAGTTAAGAATCAAACCTTATATTTCTTTGGCAGGTCATTGCAGTCATCAGACTTCACAAGACAACTTTTCAAGTGCCTCCAGTTTTCAGTATTGTTCAACTGAGTTAAAATCAAGCCATCATGCTCAATAAAATAGATACTTAGGAGGAGGGGGAGAGGTGGATCTAGGTGCAAGTGAGATGTCTCACTTGTTTTAGAAACCATGTACCGTAATCTTCAAGGTGATACTCCTTATACCTGAGCACAAGGTTAGAGAATAAATAAGACATGTTATTGCAACAGTACAACTGCAATGCCAAAGGAACATTGAATGCCTTGTGTGTAAAAATTTCACCAAGTATATGTTCACCCTTTTTCCTATAAATTTGGTGTTTTTTCTGTTGCTGTTTTCAGGGCCATGGACACCCAAGGACAGAAGCATTTGCAGCTTATTCCAGAAGGAATTTTTTTTTCTCACGGAAAGGCAGTAAGAAATGTAGTTATCTTTCCAGAGACAGTTCTTGCCTATTGTCTTACAGGAGGAAAAATGAACTTCCATCAGCAAATTCACAATCAACATTTCTTAATCTTATAGGACAGAGAGTGGAACCGAAAACATAAACAGGTGTCACTATCCAAGTTGCAATACCTAATCCAAAGCTAATATTATAAGTTTTATTCTAAAATATACATTATATATATATATTGTACCATTAAGATAACATCACCAGATCGCAAAAATTTCTTATCCAAGCATGCGATAGTGGGCCAGGGCAGTCGCATCGGACGTCTACACCACTGCAAGGCGCTGGGTTTGGGGAAGGCATGCAAGGGCGGCAGCAGTGGCGGGCTCCCTCCGGTGCGGCAGTCAACAGCAGGCAAGGAGGCAGGGATTCGGCCGAAGCAGGGGGGTGTCCCGAGACAAGGCGTTGGGGGACACCTAGAGGAGGCGGCCACGCGTTGAGGAGGAGAAGGGGATCAACCGCAGGCAGCGACTGCGGGAGCTGAGGGTGACCGGGCTGGCGGGGGAGGGGTCAGGCAGGGTCGCGAGCGGGACGGGCTCCTGTGAAGCAGCTGTCGCCTGGCCTGTGAACAGGAAGCCGAAAGAAGAAGCAAGAGGGGTGTAGGTTGTAACGTACAGTGGGGAAGAGAGGGAGAAAGGAGAGGCCTCGGGTTTCGCACTTGGGCTTAGGGCTTCACGCCCTCCCTTCACCGGGTAGAGGAGAACATCGCAGCCAAAGCAGCTTTCTGTCTCCTTTTCATCTTCATTAGGTCAAAAAGTGAGATTACAAGATGGTTTATAGATGGTGAAACCCTAATGGTCCTCCTCTCATACCCACCAAAATACCCCAAGATCAAAAAAAAAAAGTGCGCAAATCACACCAAAAATACAGAAAAATAAAAAAGACACATCATTAGCTCTAAATGAGCCCAATTAAACTATAGAAATTAGAAACAAACCTACCCACTTGCAACTACTAGACTCGACTCAAATAAAAACAAATACATAATTACATTAGGGTTTTTTACAAAAAAAAACCATTGTTACAGGCAAAATTGAAAATATATCACTCATGAAAATGTATTAACATATATATCCTCGTTATCTTGAAAAACTTGCATATATGCTATTGCGATTAACTTCCGTCGACGAGGGGTGGAATATTCCTCAAAGATTCTAATATTTCCGTTAATTGATAGTGAAATGACTAAAATATCCCTCTTTTAGATCAGAGAGAGAGAGAGAGACCAACGGGGGAGAGGGGCAGCGGCGGCGGCGAGAGGGGGAAGGGGTGGCAAGGGTGCTGGGGGTTGTAGGCCGGCCACTAGGGGAGGGGGTTGCAGGTGGGTGGCGATGGGGAGGGGCTGTAGGGGACTAGGGGCTGCATGCAGGTGGCGAGAGGGGGAAGAGAGCAAAGGGGGGCTATAGGTCGGCGACTGGGGGAGGAGAAAGAGGGTGGAAGGGGACAGGGCTGCAAGCGAGTGGCGGTGGGCAGGGGCAGCAGGGGGCTGGGGACGTGGGCCGGCGGCGGGGGGAGGGGGAAGAGGGGGGGCTGCAAGTCGGCGGCTAGGGGAGGGGGATGCAGGTGTGTGGCGGTGGGGAGAGGAGGCAGGGGGTTGGGTGCTACAGGTTGGCGGCGGCGAGTGGGGGAAGAGGGAGAAGGGGGGGCTGCAGGTCACCGGCTGGGAGAGAGGAAAGAGGGAAGAGGGGGAGGGGGCTGTAGGCAAGTGGCGATGGGGAGGGGAGGCAGGGGGTTGGGGCCGCAGGCCGGCGGTGGGGGGAGGGGGGAGAGGGCAGAGAGGGGGACTGCAGGTCGGCAGCTGAGGGAGCGGACAGCGGTGGGGAGGGGGGGCTAGGGGCCGCAGGCGGACAGCGATGGGAGGGGGAAGAAGGCGAAGGGGGGGTGCAGGTCAGTAACTAGGGGAGGGGCCTGCAGGCGAGTAGCGATGGGGAGGGGTAGCAGGGGGCTATTGCCGCCATCCATTAGGGTTTGGGAGAGGAGAGGAAGAAGATGACACTATTTGCGTTTCAACTCTAAAATCTCATTATTTGTTTATATATCCCTACTAGATGTGTTATTTTTATTTAAGATTTTTGTAAATAATCCTAACCCTGAGAGAGATAACTGAGTATTTTCGCCTTTTCCCACATCTAGTTAGCCCTAACCATGGATGGTAGTTTCGGCCGAAACCGAAACGTTTCAGACCGAAACGATCTGAAACTACCAAGTCGAAACTGGGCTGAAACCGAAACCCTGCAGTTGACAAAGAAATAATAATTTATTTGATTTCGGGCCGAAACCGACCGGCCGAAACAGAAACTACCATCCATGACCCTAACCATGGTTAATTAGACGGATGATAACAGAAGGTTACGGCGATGACATATCTGTAACTTTTTCAAGATACTGAGGATATATGTGCTAATACGTTTCCCGGTGTGATATATCTGTAATTTCGCCTGCAACAATTGTTTATTTGCAAAAAACTCATTATAATAAAAATGATGCTACTGCAACTCCGATCGTCATCCATATAAAATGATGTCACCATGCAAAATCGAGTTCATAATCCGATGTCGCGAGACTCGCTCCGCATCATCTCTCTGGTTCAAAAAAATTCGTCCTCGAATTTTGAAATGTCGAAGTAGGACGAAGACGAACACGATCATAAATATAGAACTCTATACAAAAAACCATATCAGGGATCTCGATCTATAGCCTCTCATGTGAATCGCAAAAATCTTGCCACATTAAATCAACTGGAGATGGCTCCAGCAACACATCAACTAATTGGTCAACTAGTGGTGAAGTGAGACATAAGAGAGGCGCATCGAACACATCTTCCGAAATAAGACCCAATCCAGACTCTGCAAGTGATGCATGATCCCAACTGTTAGAGGGAGGCAAGACGCAGTCAACTACGCTTGGTGGATCACCCTCAAATAGTGTATCGTCAACCAAATCAAACCCAAAAGCAATAAATAAATTCTGATCCCATGCATCAACAAGTGACGTGACAACTCTAGCTATCAAGTCTCGAGTGTCTCCTTAACAGCACGGGATGCCTGCAAGTAGGAGTCTGAAAATCGAAATTTACCCTTCAAATGCGATGGCTGAAGAGTGCAGCTAGACCGATCAGGGTCCATGGTAGGATGTCGCTCTGTCATCCAGTCTCGTCCCAGACTAATGTGGGAACCTCGTGAATAAGTAGCGCACCACGCCCCATCAAAATATTTAATAGGTTTTAATGTGCTACCACCTTTAAACTGTCGGTGGAACTCCGCAAAACCCCTTCTCTCTTCAACAATAATCTCACCAATTTTCAATAATGAATCAACAATGAACTGAGAAATATAATTATCGGATTGATGCCCGTGGAGAAATATTGTAGTAGGCTCATTGCTTGGCAGAAGTACGCTAAAGAGAAGACCATCGCAGGAAGGGTTTACCGTGAACCCCGATTTGATGGAACAAATCGGTTCCCTAGTGCTTTGATACTAAGAGTTATTTTCTTCAGACTCGTGAATCGTGATATTGAGTTATGTGACACTATCAAATTGCAGGGTAATTAGATGACACAGGTCTTGCCCATTTTCTAAAGCAGAGCCCTTTGTACTATGTAGGTATTTGGTTTCATCAAATTGTTTTGTGAGCATTCCCATCCTGTACTAGATTGTTGAACAATCTGGAGAATTGAAATCTAGATTGTCTCAGATGCTGTTAACCAAGGTTAGTCATCTAGGAAATGGTCTGACTAGGAAACATCAAGAAGTAATTATATCATGCTGACTCAAGGCAAATTGGTGGTCACTTGGTTCCAACTCTATGATGTGGCTTATTCATGTGTAACACAGCACCTTTAGAAACCAAGTTGTTAATAAAATTAGAGTAATCTATGTTATCAAATATGGGCCGAGTTCGGGACGTACCTATAAACAGCGGAAGTGGTAGGTCCACGTAGTGTTGTGAAGGCGGAGAGTAGGCTACTAGAGTCTACCCCTTAAAATCCACACTCCAAAACCCAAGGACGAGAATGATGTCCTTTCCTAGAAGATCAAGCCGAGATGACCGTGAGAAGACGACTCACCCATAGAGACGATGTGCAGCGGCCTTCTCTCTCTAAGGAACGACAACCTCTCCTCATGTTCCTCCTTGTAGCAGCGAGTAGAAAGGAGGAAGACGGAGAAGGAAGTGAAGGGAAGAAAGCAGGTTGCTCTCTCTCACAGGCGGGCAAGGCGGGGGCGGTTGAGGGCCTGCCTTCCTGTCCCTCACACACGCACACACGCAGGAAAGGAGAAGCAGCAGCGGCCTGCTCCTTCCTCCAGCAAGTCTGGTCATGGTGGCCGGTGGAAACAAAATAGCCAGTCGCGGCAATAGCAGGGACGCCGACGAATAGGGGCGCCGACGATAGCGAGCAAGGAAGCAGCTGCAGCGACGGCAGTCCCAACGGCAGAAGCGACGGTAGTCCCAACGGCAGCAGCGGCGAGGCAGCGAGCACCCCCGGCGGCGAGCAGCAGCGAGGCAAGGGCTGCGGCGGTGATGGTAGCGGCGGAAGGCGGTGGCGAGAGAGAGAGCGGCAACAACAACAGTGACGCCGGCGACGAGCAGGGACGGGGAGCTCGCAGGAGGGTGGCCACTGCGCTCTCTCTCTCTCTCTCTCTTTCTGGGGCGCAAAGGAACTATGTGGAGTCTCTCTCTCTCTCTGCTTCCCCTCCCCCCACCCTCTTATTTATAGAGGTGTGGGAGGTAGTAGTCTTACTAGGAAGCAGAGTCCATGTTATACTTGGACAAGTTCCTTTTCCTATTTAGATGTCAGACTCTGAACCTAACTAGGAGAGAGGGCGGCCCACACAAGGCAGAGTCCAAGCCTGACTTGGACATCAAAAGGAGGAAATCATTTCCTTCCTTAATCCACCACAATTCTACCCCAGGTGGGTTCCTAATGTGGGCCGACCAAGGGCCGTCCAAGTCTAGGCAGGATTTGGGCTGCACCCTAATGGGTTGCCCTTAATGGACACTTAACTAATGGGCTTTAGACCCAAATACTAACAGCTCTCACTTGCCCATTACGGGCAATATCGTGAGTGTTTTTATCATCTCAAGACTTCATTCTTCATGGTCATACAAAGAAATGGAGCGTGTGACCTCCACGATTCTTCGAACATCTGACAAGTGGTTTATTAAATGATCACCAAACTAACAAATCATTTAAATCAATCGTAAATTGTACCTCAGACACTTAGTATTCACCGGACTCGACACTCCAAATCTCTCAAGCACAAGTGTGTCGAATCTTCGAGAAGGTTGTGCACTAATGACTCTATCGCCTCATAGACGACTGAGCCTCCCGAGAAATAAGCCACAAACAATGATGCAATACTGAGTTGTCTTCCCTCTGCCGCTCATGCCATTCCGATTTGTCTTGACCGCTTTCCTAGACATGTCCCCCTAGGCGGTATCCACCATCGCCCTAAAGGAGCATGTTAAAATAACGACATCGAGCTTCCTCTTCGTGCCATAGCACTCAGGTCATTAGGGG
Organism: Amorphophallus konjac; assembly: GCA_022559845.1. Classification (NCBI taxonomy): domain Eukaryota; kingdom Viridiplantae; phylum Streptophyta; class Magnoliopsida; order Alismatales; family Araceae; genus Amorphophallus; species Amorphophallus konjac. The sequence continues at coordinate 44,141,286 of CM040127.1, read as the reverse complement.
TACCAGAGAGATCACACTAATGTGATCCATGAGCTCACATAATGATAAATCAGAGATCCATTCATCATTACTCATATATGGTCGTATATAGCACATGCGATATGAAACGTATGTCGTGATGTTCTTCAATAAATGTGGACATGCCTTCGTGTAATCAAAATAACACCACACGGTCCTTGATTACGACCTACCCAGTCAATGTGAGTTCCGAGAATCAGTCACTCCCACTCAGCGCCATCTCGTGAATCTCACATTCAGCTCTTACAGGCTCCATGGGATTGCTGCAACATCGTCATGGTCGATCTTATCTAAATCTCATCTTAGCTCAGCTAAGGCGGCATATCATTGATGTTCATCTTGCTCGTTATCGACATCGTCAAGGTGGCTCACCCATGTAAGGGGGTCAATCCCAACCTGGTGACTCTTCAACAATGTGTAAAGTATCCATTCCATCCAAAATGCATAGTAAAGAATGAACAACTAATTTTCATTGATGATGCCAAAGGAATTGTATCTCATTACAATTCACGCATACCCATAGCCCCCCACAATGGACAACAAAGCTCTCTCAGACAATCTACTTGGTTAGTAGATTGACTATCATACGACCAATGCTTATGTGACGGAGCACTACTAACCCTCTTGCCAGTAGATCTCTTATGTAGTGATAACGAATATCAATGTGTTTCGTCTTACCATGATATTTTGGGTCCTTGACGAAGGCCAATGCCGACATACTATCCTGGTACAGCAACACACTCTCATCCCAGTGAGGTGTTATCGTCAATCGATGCAGAAAGATCAGCAGTCACACGACCTCTTGGCACACGGTGAAACAAGCCACATATTTAGCCTCCATGGTGGGGCAGGGCGACGCAAGCCTGCTTCTTACTACACTACGAGATAGCTCCACCACCCATCAAGGACACGAAAACTGAGGTGGACTTTCGCTCATCTCTATCACTCGCCCAGTCCACGTCGCTATAGCCAATCAGTTTTAAGTCACCTCCCTTGTAACGTAAAACATAGTTTGACGTCCCGCAAAGAGATCAAAAGATTCTCTTCACTGCCTTCCAGTGCGCAAGATCCGGATTTTTTTGGAAGCGACTGACTAGACCCACTGCGAAACTGATGTATGGCCGAGTGCACAACATGGCATACATCAGACTCCCAATCGCAACGACATATGGTACCTTACACATCTCTCTATTTGGACTTAGGGCATTGACTAACAGTCAAAGCACATCCTCTATCAAGTGGAGTGTCAATGGGCATAACATTGTGCATCCTGAATTGCTCCAAATTTTATTGACATAAGTTTCCTAAGACAGACTCAGGGACATTTCCGAGCGATTTCGCAAAATATTTACTCTGAGCACATAACTCGCTTCACCCGTATCTTTCATCTCAAAGAGGGAAGACAACCACTCCTTAGTGGCATTGATCAACTCCATATTATTGCCAGCTATCGCAATGTCATCAACATATAATGACATAATGAGAAACTTGTCTCCCACTCGCTTAACATACACACAGTGATCCTCTTCAATCATTTCGAAACTGAAGGAGATACTTGACTTATGAAATCTCAAATATCGCTGTCTAGACGATTGTTTTAGGCCATATATAAAACACTTTAGGCGACACACTTTGTGCACTTGTCCTTTGACCTCGAAGTCCTCCGAATGAGTCATAAATTTATTCGTCTAATCCTCCACTAAGAAATCGAGTCTTAACATGCATTTAGAACAATTCCAAATCCAAATGCATGATGATAGCTAGAATCAGGCGAACGTTTTAATCTCACCACCGGGAAGAACGTCTCGTCATAATCTATACCCTCCCTTTGGGTATTCGCCACTAACCGTGCTTTGAATTTGTCTATCGACCCATCAGCCTTGCGCTTGATTTTGAAAACTCATTTGTTTCCAATTGCTTTGGGCCGAGTCGGGAGATCCACTAACTCCCAAACTCCATTTTGCGCCATCGAATCTAACTCATCTCGCATGGCAACTTCCCATTCTTTACTAGACGACAATGCAAAAATCTCTTGGACAGACCTGGGCTCTTCATTGTCCACATTTTCACAAACAAGTGCCTCGTTTTCAATTTGAAAATGTCAACGGGGCATTTGTCTACACTTGCTGCAACGTGCAGAGTCTTGACCATGGTTGTCAAGGCGTCCAAGGCGACCAAAGCGGTGGCCCACCGCCTTACTGCTTAGGCGACAAGGCGAAGCGCTTAAGCGAAGCTTAGTTTACATAACTAAGTACATTGCAAGAGAACTACTACTATACATTTTGTACATATAAGTTCTATCTTAGTTAATAAAAAAATTGATATTCACAAATATTCAACATATACCAATGTTTTAAAATTCAAAAATATAATAAATGATAAATAAAAATAAATTAATAAGGAGAAAACTAATACGAATTTGCAAATACATGTCAATCACTACACAAATTTTAATCTAAAATATGATATTCAAATAGTTATTCTCTATATTAAAAGGAAGCATAAATGACACATTTTTTGGTAAATTATAAGCACATCAACATAATAGTTTCATAATTTTCTACTTGTGAATTATCAAAAAGAGACAAAATAGTACTAGCTTCAAAAAGTGCACCAAGCAAATATGAATCAATGTCCGAGAAAAATCCGAGAGGAGGGAAGAGGAATCGATAGGGAGAAAAATCCGAGAGAAAGAGGAAAGAGAAATGGAAATCTTATCTTCTCTTTCCAATCTTGACATAGCATTTGTCAATTTTTCAAAATTATCTCTGAAATTTTACCAAAATACTAAAACTTACCTCAAAAAAAGGAGTGGATGTCCTGCCAAGGCAGGCTAGGCAGGCCCAAGGTGGCCTATGTGCACCAAGGCAGCTAGGTGAGTGCCTTAATGGGCAGCTCGCCTAGGCACCTGGTCGCCTTGGGAGCCTTGGAGCGCCTTGTCGCCTAGGCGTCGCCTAGGCGACGCCTTAAAAACAATGGTCTTGACTGTCTAGTTCCATGGGTGTGCTCCCACTAGGCGCACTCCCAATAGGGTAATTATCCGTACTATTTCCGGTGGATGCACGGTCAGGCACAAATTCCCTCCCTTCGCCGGAAGATGGTAAGTTGTCAGTCTACTCATCCAACTCATGAAGATCAAGACTTCTACCATCGTCGTCAAAGCTAGAAAATTCCTTCTCAAGGAAAACAACGTCTTGGACCTCTTTCTATGTCATTCCTCCATCATGATATTGTGCATACATTACGTAACTTATCGAGCTCTCAAGATATCTTATAAAGAAGAGCTTTCGAGCCGTAGGGCCAAATTTTTCAAACTTGTTAAACGTGTCATGGACATATCCCGACGAACTCTAAGAACATAGATGGTCTAGGTTGGGCTTGTGGCTATGCCACAGCTCGTATGAGGTAGAAGGAACAGACTGTGAAGACACGGTTAAAGATGTATGTTGCAGTCAAGAGAGCATCCCCCCAGAAGGATATTGGGGGGTTGACGTATGTCATCATCGACCTAACCATATCCAACAATCTCTTATTCCTCCTCTCAATAACACCATTTTGTTGTGAGATGTATGGAATAGCAAGTTGTCGACGTATACCCTTTTCTTCACACAAGACTCGGAACTGATCCAACAGATATTCGCATCTGCAGTCCGTCCGAACAGCCTTAACCCTTCTTCCCATTTGATTCTCAACCTCTACTAGAAAGTGCTTGAAATAATCAAGTGTCTCATAGCGGTGAGCGATCAAATAAACATAATTGTATCGCAAATAATCATCTATGAGTGTGAGAAAATAAGAGTAACCGTGTCGAGCTTTAATGCTCATGGATCCGTAGGTATCGAAATGGATTAGTTGTAATGGTTTCGATGCTCTTTTGGTCTTCCCAAAAGGCTTTCAGCATACTTTACCAGCTAGACACGGTTCACATGTAGGCAGATCGACCTTAGCGAGTGAGCCTAAAAGGCCTTCTCGAGCTAATATGGACATCATGTCTTGCCCTATGCAACAAAATCTAAGTCTTTATCATTCAACACACATGTTGCATTAAAATAAGAATGAGATATGCTTTCATTATCAAGATCCAACCTAAAGAAACCAATATTTATCGTTCCATGTCCTAGATAACATTACCTAAAGTAATGTCCACATGACTTCCAGCAAAGTTTAAACTAAAACCAAGATCTAATAGACTAGATACGGAAACTAGAATATGTTGGACCCCGGGCGCATAGAGCACATCGTGTAGAATCAGCATCCGTCCACCCCGTAGGAGGAGTTGGCACACACCGACTCCGAGGACTTCCTCGCTAGTTCCATTTCCCATAAAAACTCTTTGCGCACCTACCGAGATCCGACGATAATTTACGAATCTCAATAATGGAACTAGCGAGGAAGGATGAGCAATCAGAGTATGTGAACAAGCTCATGCACTCAGAGAGCAAAGGACAAGAGGTACATTTTTCGACTCAGTGCAATCACAAGCAAAATGCCCTCTTTTCCCGTAGTTAAAGCATTTCATCTTGGCTTTGCTTTTATCTCCGCCATGCTTGCCCCGGCAACGTTTGAATGTTCGCACGGTCTTGGTGCCTTGCCACGCCCTTTCTTTTTTCTCTGTGGACCTTTCCTGCCAGCCTGTCGGCCACCCCAGGCGACATTGGCATTTGCGCGATAGACTGTCTCGCGATCGGCTTCCAACTCCACATGTCGAGAAATATCAGAAAAATTCTTGATACTCTCGTTGTGGGTCAGAATTTGTTTCATGTTGATCCACGAGTCGGGCAAAGATCTTATCATGACTTGCACCTATTGTTCGTCAGTGAAATCATGACCGGTAGGCTTCAAGTCACGGATCATTCCGGACAACACCCTAAGGTGTTCAGACATCATGTAGAGCGGGTCCTTTCGGTAGGTCTCAAATCTCATAATAAGAGCCCTCAACCAGGTGACAGAAGTTCTTCCAAATGAGAACTTCAACTAGTCCTACATATCTTTCGTAGTGGCACACTTCTCAAACTCGTCGATCAGATCGTCTTGCATGCTACTCAACATAGTGAAGTGCGCGCTACAATCCTTATCACACCAGAGGCAATAGGCCTTCTGGTCTTGGCAATGTTGCACAGTCACGCCCTCCTTGGGCGGTGACATAATAGTTTCCAGGTGGTCGAGTAACTATTGCTCATGTAAGAGATATTGGATCTTGCGATGTCAAATGTCATAATTGGTACCGTTTAACTTATCACCCTTGTGAGGTCAACTATCATATTCTTGAAGGCCACTGCAATTAACCACTACATCATTACACAGAGAATATAAAGACATCATTTATACATCATTCAAATTTGCTACCAAAAATTCAAACTAAACACATTAAACTCTCTTATACAATGAGATCGAAAGAAGACCCAAGGAACTATAATCATCTCCCACTAACATAAGATTGCTTAATGAGGTTAGGACAATCTCGAGCAAATTATCTCATATGAGAGGAACAATACATCTCTCATTGATAATCTGCACTAGTGCGACATATGAACACTGTGCTTAACTATTTATCCTATCACATGTTCGTCTATTTATTTGCTCAAACATGCACTAAATAAAAAATGCATGATCATAAATAAATGAACAACTATATCATAACATTATAGAATAAACAATCAATCACGAACACATCCAATATTTTTCAATGAATCAGTTAATCATGCTTGACCACATGTCCACTAGGATATCAAAGCACTAAGCAAAAAAAATCCCTAAACATGGTCCATCTAGCACGATGAATATCAAAACAAGCGACTACCATCTCATGTCCCTCGAGTGTTATCATTGTAAAGCATGGAGGGTATGGTTTGCCATCTCTTACGAGATGTCCGAGATCTCTCCGACATCTCTGTCTCTTCAAGATTTGCGGGAAACGAAGTCTCAAAGACCGAGATCTTCTCCCCCCTCCCTTCCCTGCCTGCCTCCCTCCCTCTTTCCGCCATAGGTGTGACTGACTCTCTGTCTCCGTGTGTGTGTGTGAGAGAGAGAGAGAGAGGGAGGGAAGGAGGAAGATCCCTTCTCCCCTCTCTCTCTTTCTCCCCCCGGTCTCTCTCCCTATCTCTCTCTGCCCCTGGTTTCCTCCTTCCTCTCTCCATGTCCCCCTCTACCCCGGCCCTCTTGAGCTCTCTCTCCTCTCCCTGGTCTCTCTCTCTATATCTATCCCTCTCCCCCGGACTCTCTATGTCTCTCCCTCTGTGACACTATCTCTCATACTCTCTCACCCTTTCTCTTTGTCTCTCTCTCTTTCTCCAACGCACGCGAATAGATTTGTTATTGTTATCATTACTCTTCATTTTGTAAAATTGAGTTGTCAATTAGAAACATATGTTCGTAAAATTAAGTAGTCAATAGAAAAAATTAAAACTTTCTTAGAAATGGGCTATATATATGAAAAAAATTCAAAATCACCAAACTCGATCTCTCGAGATTTTTTTAAGATCTCTTCTCTTCTGTCTTTCCGAGACGGAACCGATATTCTAGACGGAAAACCCAGATGGAGGGGATGAAAACCGATAATCTAAAGTGCCCAAGTAGCATCCGACTAAAGTGCATGGGTCGCCAGGCCCTTGGGATGCAACGGTGACTAACATGCGGAGACACCCAAGGCCTCGACCTACGTGCCAAGTGTCGTCATGCTGCTAGTCTATACGACACATGGTAGCCACGTCTAGCAAAGCGATCCATGGCTCGGATCAATCCTCCATCGGCCAGCCGGGTGGCCCAACGTGTCCTTCGTCATCTGTCCAAGGGATGTCCAACGGACGATGGTCTCCACCATGCCACTAGGCACCACGAGAAGGGGCGGATTGTCTGCCACGACGGTCGACAGGCTTCACTACCCTCCAGCACACTCACTCGATGGGCCGCTCCTCAGCCTGACCACGGTTCGGGGGCTCCTTGTTAAAACCCTAGCCACGCTAGGTGTGAAGCCCCCTTCCTGCGATCCCGTATCGTGTCCGGGGACGTCACAGCGGATAGACGGACTGTTGTGGGCCGAGATATTTGCAAGGCACTAAAGACCAAATCATCACATATTCCAGAAGCAAAACCATACCATTTCCATAATATAAACACACATAATTTACATCGTATACAGAGTACTACATATCTCTACCCAAAAGTCATATTTACATTCATTATTCAAAAGAAAACTAAATCTATTTATTCTACGCAGCGGAATCCAAACTAAACTCGGGATCATCTTCCGACCTATCGCCCGTCGAAGTCAAGACACACACTGGTCAATTTCTAAATGGTTAGGCAACAGAAATGAGTCCAAAGACTCAGTAGGCATTAAAACCAATCACATGCTTATCATATACTAACCTATGCAAATCCATGATATATGTATAGCTAATCACAATTTCATTGGATTGTACTTATACTATGAATGCGAAGGAAATATAGTAGAACAGAACAGTTTTCATATTTATAAGAAAATGCATATAACAAATCTTATCTGGCTTATAAACAAATGGCATTGAATATATCTTAACTAAATCAAAGCTTATACAGATGAACTTATTTTCAGATCATATCAAAGTCATATATCAAATCTGAACTTCATATTAGGTCATGCTTGTTTATTAGTTATTTATCACATATTAGATAAGCACATATTGACAACATATATTGGACAGGCATCCTGTCACTATAAGCAGTAGCAGACACATACCTAGGCATCCATACGTCGACATAAATACAAAAGGTCTAAACGTTCGAGCATGTCGGCCTTGATAAACCACGCAGGATCAAGAGTTAATACTCCACCATTCCCCAGATAATTTTCTTGTTCTGGGTTCCGAATTTTTCAGAAGTCCGTTTGTCCTCGGAAATGGGCCTAATCCCCTAGCGGAAGCTAACTACGATTTGTCGCCCCACACCTCCTTAAAGTGACACAGTCCATATGCTTAATCAAATTTTTATTCTTATTACATCGTCATCTTAATACTTAAAACTTGTCATTTAAATTTCTAAAATAATTGAATCATATTTTAATATCATGAATTAGATTTTAATCATAGGGTAGTGAGTCAAATTTATTAACTAAATAAATTAATGTTATATAAAATTCGAAGAGATTAGAGAGAGAGTAGAGAGAGAAAATAGAGAGAGATTAGAGAGAAAGTAATATTTTTACAGAATGGTAACTAAATAAATAATCGATTCTAAGTATAGATCATCGGGTTAAATAAATCACTGACTTAAGCCTGAATAATTACATTTCAAATAAAATCAAATCAAAAAAATATAAATATCAAATAACATGCGCTTGGTTTATCATGTGCCTACCTTCAGGGTGGATTCTCCCAAATTAACTTTAGTGTCTCACCCGAGCTCCCGTAATAGTCCTTGTGTAGGAAAAGATAATTTTTCCGTAGAGGCGGGTTCCTACGTAAAGAATGTGAAATGGTCCAAATAGGCTTCCCAAATTCTCCGTCCAAGTTTTTGTCAAATATTTATCTTATTCTGACGTCGTATTCTCTTTTCCGTTTTTATAAGAGAATGAGAGTGGGAAGAGAGTTGAGAGTAGAGAGAGAAAGTAGAGAGCGAGAGAGTAGAGAGAGAAGTTAGAGAGAGAAAGTAGAGTGAGAAAGTAGAGAGATAGTAGAGAGTAGAGAGAGAAAATAGAGAGTAGAGAGTAGAGAGAATAGAGAGAGAAAGTAGAGAGATTAGAGAGAGAAAGTAGAAAGAATATAGAGAGATTAGAGAGAGAGTAGAGAAAAAGAGAGAGAGATTAGAGAAAAAGAGAGAGAAAAGAATAATAAAAGGGGGAGGGAGAGTTGGAGAATGTGAGAGAGAGAGAGGGGGAGAGAGAGAATGAGGAAGGGAGATGGGGGGAGAGGGTTACGAGAGGTGGAGGGGGAAAGTGGAGGACGTGGGGAAAGAGAGGGGGAGAATGGGTGTTTATATAGGGAAGGGGGGAGGGGATAGGAAGAGGGGATACGAAGAAGAAGATAAGGAGGGAGGGGGGAGAGAGAAGATAAGGTTGAAAAGGGGGGGAAGATATTTGGGGGGGGGGAGAGGAGGAGAAGACGGGGGGGGGGTAACGAAGATATTTTGGTGAGGTTTTTAAAAAAAAAAAATCCTTCGTGGGATGGTAACGAGGGTATAAGAGAGGGGTGGGTTTTTTTCATAAAAACCCACTAATAATTATTAATAACAAAATTTCAAAAGATTAAATCATTTTATCTCATTTTTGACCTACCACATGTCAAAATTAGAAAAAGTGTTCAACATGAAACTTATAGATTTTTAGATTCTCTTTCCAACGGGTCTAATATTGACCCCATTCTGACATTTCTACGAAAAGTTACATATTAATAACGTAAGATATCTATTCAATTTGTTTAATAACGTTCGTTAAACTCGTATTCATTATACCGTTCATAGTATTGGACTTTAGTTAAGAGAACCTAATATTTATATAGGCTCTAAATATAAAATATTTAATTATTTTTAGGTTTTGGACAGATTGGGATATTGCAAATCTCTCTCACTTAAATAAATTTCGTCCTCGAAATTTAAAAATTTACTCAATACGTACCGAATAGCCGTGGATATCTCTTCCTCATTTCATCTTCCATCTCCCAAGTAGCTTCTTCTGCTGAGATACTTTTCCACAATACATTCACCAATGGAATTGTCTTCGTTCTCAGCACTTGTTCTTTTCGATCGAGAATGCGAACTGGTTTCTCCTCACATGTAAGATCTGGCTGAATTTCCAACTGTTCATGATCTATAATGTGCGATGAGTCTGGCATGTATTTTCTTAACATAGACACATAGAATACATCATGAACTCCTGATAATGATGGTGGTAGAGCAAGTTGATATGCCACCTCACCAATTCTTCTTAAGATTTCAAATGGTCCAACGTACCTTGGACTGAGCTTGCCTTTCTTGCCAAATCTCATTGCTCCTCTAGTAGATGAAACCTTCAGAAATACGTGATCCCCGACAGCAAATTGTAGATCTCTCCTTCTCTGACCAGCGTAACTTTTCTGCCTACTCTGAGCTGTAAGTAGTCTTTTTCTAATCAAATCAACCTTTTCTATACAATCATGTACAATCTGTGGCCCAATCAATCTCCGCTCACCAACCTCATCCCAACAAACAGCAGATCTACACGGTCTACCATATAATGCTTCATATGGTGCCATTCCTTTGCTTACATGATGGCTGTTGTTATATGCAAACTCAATTAACTGCAAATGTTCATCCCAACTACCTTTCCAGTCTAAACTGCACGCTCTCAACATATCTTATAATGTTTGAATGGTTCTCTCTGATTGTCCATCTGTTTGAGGGTGAAAAGCTGAGCTAAATTTCAATTGTGTACCAAACGCTTTCTGCAAACTCCTCCAAAAATTTGCTGTAAATCTTGCATCCCGATCTGAAATAATAGACACAGACACACCATGAAGTCTCACAATCTCTCTGATATACAAATGGGCTAAATCCTCTAATGATTGTGTCTTTGTGATTGCCAGAAAATGGGCTGACTTAGTAAGCATGTCAACAATTACCCAAATAGAATCATGTTTTCTCCTAGTCATTGGTAATCCCATCACAAAATCCATAGTGATATGCTCCCATTTCCACTGTGGAATTTCCATGAACTGTAATGGTCCCGCTGGCCTTTGATGCTCTGCCTTTACTTGTTGACAAGTAAAACACTTGCTAACAAATTCTGTTATATCCTTTTTCATGCCAATCCACCAAAAATGTCTTTTCATATTTCTGTACATTTTTGTACTGCCTGGGTGAATGGAATATTGTGATTTATGTGCCTCAGTCAATAGATCTTTCTTTATTTCCTCATTCCGGAGCACACATAATCTTCCCTGAAATCTGATTGCTCCATCTGCACTTTGAGTAAATCTCGGTGTGCCAATCAATCTCTGTAACTGTTGATCATTTAGTTGTGCTCGCACAATTCGTTCAACCAGTGCAGACTGAATAGTTAGTTGGGCCATAAATAAATTTTTCCCTTTGCATACCGGAGAACACTCCACTACATCAGATGTCATCTTCCAAATTTGGCGTAACTAGATTGCCATTAGTCTCTTTCTACTGAGTGCATCTGCTACCACATTTACTTTTCCTGGGTGATAATTCAATGTGAAATCATAATCCTTTAAAAATTCAATCCACCTTCTCTGTCTTAAATTAAATTCTTTCTGAGAGAAAATATATTCTAAACTCTGGTGGTCTGTAAATACTTTAAAATGCTCACCATACAAATAATATCGTCAAATTTTCAGAGCATGTACCACTGCTGCCAACTCCAGATCATGTGTTGGATAATTCACCCCATGGTTCTTTAACTGTCTAGATGCATATGCTAATACTTTGTCATTCTGCATCAGTATATACCCTTGTCCTTTTCTAGAGGTATCTGTATATACCATAAATCCTCCTGACCCACATGGTAAAGTAATCACTGGGCTGTAGTTAATCTTACTTTTAATTCTTGAAAACTCATTTCACATTCATCTAACCATTCAAAAGGAACTCCTTTCCTAGTTAGTTTGGTCATAGGAGCTGCGATATAATAAAAACCTTCAATAAACCTGCGATAGTAACCTGCAAGACCCAAAAACAAAACTCCTAATCTCACTGACATTCTTCGACCTTTCCAAATGCAAAATTGCCTCAAATTTAGCTGGATCAACAGATACTCCATTAACAGAAATGATATGCCCTAGAAATTGAATCTGGTCTAACTAAAATTCGCATTTACTAAATTTTGCATAGTGTTGATGTTTCCTTAAAGTTTCCAATACAATCCTCAAATGTTCTCGATGGGTTTCAATAGTAAGAGAATAAATCAACACATCATCAATAAACACCACTACAAATGTATCTAGATATGGTTGGAAAACTCTGTTCATCAAATCCATGAATGTTGTTGGTACATTAGTTAACCCAAATGGCATAACCAGAATTTCATAATGCCCACATCGTGTTCTGAAAATAATTTTTGGGATATCTTCTTCCTTTATCCTGAGTTGGTGGTACCCAGATCTGAGATCAATCTTTGAAAATACTGTGACAGCTCGTAACTGATCAAATAAATCATCAATTCTTGAGAAATGGTACTTGTTCTTAATGGTCACTTGATTCAACTTTCTATAGTTAAGGCATAGTCTAAGCGACCCATCTTTCTTTCTAACAAACAGAACAGGTGCAACCCGAGGAGATACACTTGGTCGAATAAATCCCTTATCTAGCAGTTCTTGCAATTATTTCTTCAATTCTGCCAATTCAACCGATGTTATTTGCCAATTCAACCGATGATATTCTATAGGGAGCAATGGAAATAGGTAAAGTACCTGGTGAGAGTTCAATAGTGAACTCCACCTCTCGGGGTGGTGGTAAACCCGGAAGTTCATCAGGGAATATATCTGGAAATTGCTTGACAATGTCAATATCTGAGGTAGTTTTCTTATTTTCATTAGAAGAAATAGCCACTACACTAGCCAAATAACATTGACACCCATTTCTGAGTCATTTCAAAGTCATACGGGCTAAAACTAACGTTCTACTAGAACAATGTCTTAGACATTGATAGTGAAATATCTGCTCCCCAGGTTTCTGAAAAATCACTTTCTTTCCACGACAGTCTAGAAAGGCAAAATCTATATCTAACCAATCCATTCCCAAGATGACATCAAAATCAGTCATTTCTAGCAGATATACACATGCTGGCATAATCCTCCCCTGAACTACCACATCAATGCTAGGAATAATAGAAGTCGTTCTAGCTATCTCCTCAGTTGGTGTGTTAATGGACATCTCATCAGTGTTCACAAGTTGTTTATCTTTCAACAATTCAGCAAATCTCAAAGAAATAAAGGAATGTGTAGCACCTGGATCAAATAAAACTCTAGCATGCATATCATCGATAAGAATAATACCTTCAGCTACTGCATTGGCATCCCGAGTATCTTCCTTTGTTAATGCATAAACTCTGGCTTGAACCCTCCGTTGCTGTCGGGTTGCTGCTCTTGCCTTGGTCTTTTTGGACAATCTCTTATCATATGCCCAGTCTCACCACATAAAAAGCATTTTCCAGCGGCCCGCCAACATTCCTTACCTCTATGCTGCATCCCGCACTGCTGACAAACTGGCATATTATCTCTTTTAACTTGCTGAACTCTATCTGGCAATGTCATCTTCGGCTTCTTATCTTTCCTCACGGCTGAACCAAGATTGCCCCTTTTAGCATTATCCCTTTGTCTTTCTTCTAAGAATTCCTCATATTCAGCTTCCACAACAAAAGCGATCCTCAAAGCTGCTGCCATAGTCTGATGATCAAAAATTGCAACTCTACTTCTAACATTGCTCTTCAACCCTCTAACAAATTTCTTCACCCTTCTAAGCTCATCTGAACAAATATGGGGGGCATACTTTTCTAATTCAGTAAATTTTGCTTCATAGTCGGCAACCGACATACTTCCTTGAGTCAGATTTAAAAATTCTACTTCTTTCTTGTCCTTCACATGCTGAGGGAGAAATTTTGCATGGAAGACATTGAGAAATTCATTCCAGCCAATCTCAATCTCTCTATCTCTGAAAGTGGTCCTAAGTGCAGGCCTCCACCACTCGTCCGCACGGTCCTTCAACATAAATGTAGCTAATATCACCTTATCCTGCTCTGCACATCTAATGGCTGTGAAAATCTTTTCAATTTCTCTCACTCAATTTTCCACAATCTCTGGTTGACTCTCCCCCATAAAAGGAGGACTCATTTTTTTGAACTTCTCCATCAAATTAGCACCTGCTGCCCTATTCGATTGTTCTTGCATACGGGTTTGTAATTGGGCTTGCATCATCGCCTGAGTTTGGGCTTGTAACTGCATAGTATGCACTAACCCTTGAAAAGCTTGTGTGAACCATCCTAAATCTGACACACCCTGACTAGGCAACACACCTTGTCTACCGGGAGCAAGCTCGCCATGTATTGCTTCTTCGACAACTCTTTGTGATGTTCCATTTGAGGGTGCAGATTTCTTATAAGAAGTATTTACCACAACCCTATCACTCCTTGCCATATCCCGCAGGGGAGAACTAACCCGAATTGATATAATTCTAGGTTTGACATCAAATTTTAAAATAAATTCATAAGATCTTGTGGTATGGTGTATAAATCAGATGACTACAAATGATTCCAAGCCTCACAACTTTGCTCTGACACCACTCTCTATGACGCCCCCTTCCCGCGATCCCGTATCGTGTCCGGGGACGTCACAGCAGATAGACGGACTGTTGTGAGCCGAGATATTTGCAAGGCACTAAAGGCCAAACCATCACATATTCCAGAAGCAAAACCATACCATTTCCATAATATAAACACACATAATTTACATCGTATACAGAGTACTACATATCTCTACCCAAAAGTCATATTTACATTCATTATTCAAAAGAAAACTAAATCTATTTATTCTACGCAGCGGAATCCAAACTAAACTCGGGATCATCTTCCGACCTATCGCCCGTCGGAGTCAAGACACACACTGGTCGATTTCCTGAAATGGTTAGGCAACAGAAATGAGTCCAAAGACTCAGTAGGCATTAAAACCAATCACATGCTTATCATATACTAACCTATGCAAATCCATGATATATGTATAGCTAATCACAATTTCATTGGATTGTACTTATACTATGAATGCGAAGGAAATATAGTAGAACAGAACAGTTTTCATATTTATAAGAAAATGCATATAACAAATCTTATCTGGCTTATAAACAAATGACATTGAATATATCTTAACTAAATCAAAGCTTATACAGATGAACTTATTTTCAGATCATATCAAAGTCATATATCAAATTTGAACTTCATATTAGGCCATGCTTGTTTATTAGTTATTTATCACATATTAGATAAGCACATATTGACAACATATATTGTACAGGCATCCTGTCACTATAAGCAGTAGCAGACACATACCTAGGCATCCATACGTCGACATAAAGACAAAATGTCTAAACGTTGGAGCATGTCAGCCTTGATAAACCACGCAGGATCGGGAGTTAATACTCCACCATTCCCCAGATAATTTTCTTGTTCTGGGTTCCGAATTTTTCAGAAGTCCATTTGTCCTCGGAAATGGGCCTAATCCCCTAGCGGAAGCTAACTACGGTTTGTCGCCCCACACCTCCTTAAAGTGACACAGTCCATATGCTTAATCAAATTTTTATTCTTATTATTATTCTTATTACATCGTCATCTTAATACTTAAAACTTGTCATTTAAATTTCTAAAATAACTGAATCATATTTTAATATCATGAATTAGATTTTAATAATAGGGTAGTGAGTCAAATTTATTAACTAAATAAATTACTGTTATATAAAATTCGAAGAGATTAGAGAGAGAGTAGGGAGAGAGTAGAGAGAGAAAGTAGAGAGAGATTAGAGAGAAAGTAATATTTTTACATAATGGTAACTAAATAAATAACCGATTCTAAGCATAGATCATCGGGTTAAATAAATCACTGACTTAAGCCTGAATAATTACATTTCAAATAAAATCAAATCAAAAAAATATAAATATCAAATAACATGCATTTGGTTTACCATGTGCCTACCTTTAGGGTGGATTCTCCCAAATTAACTTTAGTGTCTCACCCGAGCTCCGGTAATAGTCCTTGCGTAGGAAAAGATAATTTTCCCGTAGAGGCGGGTTCCTACGTAAAGAAGGTGAAATGGTCCAAATAGGCTTCCCAAATTCTCCGTCCAAACTTTTGTCAAATATTTATCTTATTCTAACGTCGTATTCTCTTTTCCGTTTTTATAAGGCCTTCTTTGTTTATCGAATAGGATAAGTAAGAATTAGTGACCCTTTGAATAACTCATTCGACCCAAATGGGTCG
The DNA here is from genome assembly GCA_022559845.1 of Amorphophallus konjac. Taxonomy (NCBI): domain Eukaryota; kingdom Viridiplantae; phylum Streptophyta; class Magnoliopsida; order Alismatales; family Araceae; genus Amorphophallus; species Amorphophallus konjac. The sequence continues at coordinate 44,125,336 of CM040127.1, read as the reverse complement.
AATGAGATATTCGACCAAAACACGGTGATCCTTCATATAACATTCTCCTGTTCCGGCACTTGCCAAACTCAGGCATTAAACAAACCGGCGAATAAACGTGATAACCGGGAGGGCACCGACGAACAGGTTGCCCTACCTGGTTATCAAACTGGGCTAAAGAGAATGAGAGTGGGAAGAAAGTTGAGAGAGTAGAGAGAGAAAATAGAGAGAGAGTAGAGAGAAAATATAGAGAGAAGATAGAGTGAGAAAGTAGAGAGAGAAAGTAGAGAGAGAGTAGACAGTAGAGAGAAAGTAGAGAGATAAAATAGAGAGATAAAGTAGATAGAGTATAGAGAGAGTGGAGAGGGTGGAGAGAGAAACTAGAAAGAGAAAGTAGAGAGAGTGAAGAGAAAATAGAGAAAAAATTAGAGAGAGATTAGAGAAAAAGAGAGAAAGAATAATAAAAGGGGGAGGGAGAGTTGGAGAACGTGAGAGAGAGAGAGAGTGAGAGAGAGAGAGAGAGGGAGAGAGAGAATGAGGAAGGGAGATGGGGGGAGAGAGTTACGAGAGGTGGAGGGGGAAAGTGGAGGACGTGGGGAAAGAGAGGGGGAGAATGGGTGTTTATATAGGGAAGGGGGGAGGGGATACGAAGAAGAAGATAAGGAGGGAGGGGGGAGAGAAGATAAGGTTGAAAAAGGGGGGAAGATATTTTGGTGGGGGGGGAGAGGAGGAGAAGACACGTGGGGGCCTGGGGGGTAGAGAAGATATTTTGGCGAGTTTTTTTTTTTAATCCTTCGTGGGATGGGAATAAGGGTATAAGAGAGAGGTGGGTTTTTTTCATAAAAACCCACTAATAGTTATTAATAACAAGATTTCAAAAGATTAAATCATTCTATCTCATTCTTGACCTACCACATGTCAAAATTAGAAAAAGTGTTCAACATGAAACTTGTAGATTTTTAGATTCTCTTTCCAACGGGTCTAATATTGACCTCATTCTGACATTTCTACGAAAAGTTACATATTAATAACGTAAGATATCTATTTAATCTGTTTAATAACATTCGTTAAACTCGTATTCATTATACCGTTCATAGTATTGGACTTTAGTTAAGAGAACCAAATATTTATATAGGCTCTAAATATAAAATATTTAATTATTTTTAAGTTTCGGACGGATTGGGATATTACACTAGGTGCCTACTGCTTAGGTTGGTTCTCAAGGGCAATTGGAGGGGTACGAGGGGCTACAACACCTCCAAAAAGTGTGCCGATGCCCGTGTGTATCCCATTGACTCTAAGTCGCCGGCTACGTCGCTAGCCACCGCCGTGATCGGACTTACTTTGAGTGCCGTAGTAAGCTCGACCGTGGCACTTGGGGTCCAGCCACCACAAGAAGTGGGGCTTCCTTCACTAACCATGTAAGTTGTTGCGGTGTCAGTCAATCCGGTTGGCGTCGTTGCCGTCCTGAAGAGCGCCCTATACTCACGGGCCGTCAAACGTCGCGAGGATATGGCGCTCGTGGAGCTGCCCACTGATGATCTACCACTCAGTATCTCTCCATCAAAACCTCATGGTCACGGTCTAATAACCTCCCACGCGTGACTCGTGCATTGCGTGTCGGAGTCACTGACCCCTGACAAAGAGCGGGGCATGCCAGTGACAGAGACGTCCGAGGACGACTCCTCGAAGTAGTCAGTGAGGGAGTGGATGTACGAAGTAAGAGGAATATAATCCGCCATGATCTAAGAGATAAAAAAATAATAACATGGAAAATACGCAAAATATGATGACCTTGCCCCCATATACCAATGTCGATAAAACTCGAGTAATCTGTGCTATCTAATATGGACCGAGTTCGAGACGTACCAGTGCACAGCAAAAGTAGTAGGCCCACGTAGCGTCGTGGAGGCGGAGAGTAGGCTACTAGAGTCTACCCTTTAAAATCTACGCTCCAAGACCCAAGGACGAGAGTGATGTTCTTTCCTAAAAGCTCAAGCCAAGATGACCATGGGAAGACGACTTACCCACGAAGAAAATGTGCAGCGGCCTTCTCTCTCTAAGGCACTGGGACCTTCTCCTCACGTTCCTCCTTGCAGCAGCGAGTAGAAGGGAGGACGACGGAGAAGGGAGTGAGGGGGAGAGAGCGGCTGGCTCTCTCACAGGCGGGCAAGGCAGGGCCGGTTGCGGGCTTGCCTTCCTCTCCCTCACACACGCACACACATAGGAAAGGAGGAGGAGCGGCGTGCTGCTTCTTCCTTCATCAAGTCCAGCCACGATGGCTGATGGAAACAAAATAGCGGCCGCAGCAATAGGGACGCTGGTAAATAGGCGTGCCGAAGGTAGCAAGCGGGGAATCAGCCACAGCAACGAGCAGCTGCGAGCAACGGTAGCAGTCCCAGTAGCGACGGGAGCAACAGCAGTAGCGACGCCGACGAGCGGTGACGCGAGTAGGGTAGTGAGCACCCGCAGCAGCAAGCAACGGCGAGGCAGGGGCCGCGACGGCGATGGCAGCGATGGCGAGAGGAAGAGCGGTAGCAGCGACGAGAGGGACGCCGGCGAGCGGCGACAGTGCGGCAAGCAGGGACGCCGATGGCGACGGCCAAAGGGGAGCTCGCAAGAGGGTGGCCGTTACGCTCTCTCTCTCTCTCTCTTTCTCTCTCTCTACGGGGCGTAACTATGTGGAGTCTCTCTCTCTCTACTTCCCCTCCCCCTACCCTCTTATTTTTAGAGGTATGGGAGGTAGTAGCCCTGCTAGGAAGTAGAGTCCATGTTATACTTGGACATGAACAAGTTCCCTTCCCTATTTAGATGTCAGACTCTGAAGCTGACTAGGAGAGAGGGTGGCCCACTCAAGACGGAGTCCAAGCCTAACTTGGACACCAAAGGGAGGAAACCCCTTCCTTCCTTAATCCACCACAATCCCACCCCAGGTGTGTTCCTAGTGTGGACCGGCCATGGGCCGTCCAAATCTGGGCAGGACTTGGGTTGCGCCCTAATGAGTTGCCCTTAATAGGCACCTAATTAATGGGCTTTAGGCCCAAATATTAACACAAGTTAACAAGCATACTACTCTAACACAGTCACACAGTCAACAATGACAAGTAGGGCTCGCAATGAACCAAGCCGTTCGAGAGCTACTCGAGCTCAGCTCCTGTCTAGCTCGACTCAGCTCGACTCGAACTGCCAAATGAGCCAAGCCCGAGCTCTAACCCAAGCTTAAGTCGAGACCCAGCCTGGTGAAGCTCTGCTTGGACAACTTGCAAGGTGCCTCGAGTAGAAATATTTAATATTTATTTTGTATATATTATCTTACTTTCTTTTAAATACCTTGCCAAATTCAATTGTCAAATGTGATAGACCAGTGTCACCTTAGCGCGCGCAGACATTTTGAACTGCTTGGGCGGAAATTGCTTATAGGGTCACATTTTAAACTTGTTGGGCAGAACTTGCTTATAGGGGGACATTTTGAACCGGTTGCATTGTGCACACCAGCGCACCCACGTGGGGTGTGCGCCTGGGCATCTCTAGGGGACTTTTTAGTCCCATATCAGAGAAAAACTTGGAACCCCCTCCAAAAACTCTAATAAAGTAAGCCCAGTTCCTTCACAACTCTCCCACATGCAAACTAAGGTTGGGTTTCCAAGCTGAGCCTGAGCCATTAAATTTTTGGCCAAGCCGAACTCGAGCCCTAAAATTGGCCCAATCCAGGCTCGAGCTTGAGCTCGAGCTCAAGCTCAATTTCTCTTGAGCGAGCTCAAGCACACCAAAGCTCAGCTTGGGTTGGCTCATTGCCACCCCTAATGACAGGTGCAACCTAATTGAAAATTTTCTCCTAATTCTTTCAAATGCTTTTACACTTTTATCACCTTTAGGATCTTCCCATACCTTGGGAAACTATAGCCTTTGCCACAAAAATGGAGATTTATGATAAATGCATATATGCCTGAATTTAACATGATCTTTGACGGAATCTCACCTCAGTCCAGCTACCGCATGACCTGATCCACCATTTGTTAGGATAAATCTACAAAATAAATGACAGTGTGACAAGAGTGTCAAAAGACAAAAGCTGATTTAAATTTTCAAGCATACTGAGAAACACAGACCTCTTGGAAATGATTAATTTAAATTAGACACATGAATAAATTAACTAACCATCAAATAAGAGGATCAAGAGTGATTAGATATGCAAATGCCGAGTAAAATACAAGCATGACTGAAGTTAATTATTTGCTTAGCACCTGTAGGATCAGTGAGGCGACTGTTTCCATTAAATGAAATGGATGATGGCCATCAATAAGACTGCAGCAAGCAGTGTAAGCCATCTCATGATCATTGAGTTAGTATTCATTTACAAGCAAGCACTGATTGTGATAGCTTAATCATCAAGTTTGAAAAGTTTCCAGTTGGAAGGGATGTGATCTCAAGAAGTGCAATATCATTTTCTCAATTCTTGATCTGACAGCCCACTAGTAATTTGTGAAGCTGCACGACAGCAAAACCCAAGGTGCGAGATGATAATCTGCTAAATTGTAGAGATATCAGGAATTACTTTTTGGGGAGTGGGATAAAAAGAAATCTCGAGAGAAATAGTCGAATTTTTGGGAAAGATCACATGTGTCCACATTTGACAGTATCAGTTTATGAAATCATAATATAATCAGAAAATGTGAAATGCTAACGGCCATACTCTCCAGTCTCCATTTCAAATTAGAGATAGAGAAGAGTGTTGTCATGATCTGATATCTTTTTTTTAGTATGTTGACTTTTACGAGCACCCTCTCTTTCCAATCGGTCATTGGAACAATTTAAATTCACCCCAAATGGAACAACATTCTTTTCTTTAAATGTACTACATTTCCTCTTCCAACCAAATGGCACTAAGGAAACAGGTAGCCCCTTCCCAAGCAATCTTTTTTAAAAGATCTCAGTCCCAGTTGGACAACTCTGAAGTGTAAGAACCCCAATATTGGTAGTTCTGATATGTGTATGGGGGGCTACATGTACTTTTATCTTCCTTTATCTCCTTATCTTATACGATGAATTGTTGACAGTTATCCACCTTCCAAGGCACTGGACAACAATTCAACTGTATACATAAAGCCCTCCCTCATGCAACCTGGTAAGGGCCTACAATTGCTAGAGATGCATATTATTCAACTCAAAAGGCCTTAGATCAGAAAGAGTTATACAGGTACTGTGAGAGGAGACTTTATTGCTTGGTTAGTGGAATTTCTCCTTTGATTTTGTTGTCTATCAGATTTGTCTTGCCGATTGGATTTATAATATATATATATATATGAGAGTGATACAGTTCGCTGCCCTTGGTTCGTCTGCTGGGAGCAGACTGTATTTAGGACTATCCAACCTTCATCAGATGGTCTGTGAAAACCCAGAGAGAGAGAGAGAGAGAGAGAGTGGAAGGCGACAGTCCCACCTCCACACTTCACGCAGAGCGCACTGCAGGTTTCTTCGGGGGGCTTCAATCATGCAGTTCATAGCCCCCTTTTTTTCTCCTTTCTTGAAAATGAAGTTACCAGCACCATATCCTAACCTCCCAGTGAAATTTGGAGTGTTGAAGGCACACAACACCAAAAATGTAGATATGCAGCTGGCGACTTAGAAGGGCAGCACACATTTCAGCCTATATATGCGTATATATAATATGCCATGCCTGTCGCATAATAACAATCCTTGGGCATGATTTCTCGATTAACTTGTTGCTTCTTCCATAATCACAGTTGTTATATTAATTGCTGATGATTCCCTCCTTATCTGTGGGTGCCTCCCTCATTATCTGTTGAGGTTCCCTCAACTCAATGCCTAGGTTTTGGGTTAGAGTTCGGGCCTTTAACATAGTATCAATGCTGGGCTTTCTCATACTCAACCCCACCCGTTCAATTGCGCCACTCATACCGTAACCATCTGGGTTCGGCGCCAAGGGGGGTGTTGAGGTTTAGTCCCACATTGGATAATCTATGGGCACCTCCCTCCTTATCTGTTGAGGATTCTCTCGACTCAATGCCTAGGTTTTGGGTTAGTGTTTGGGCCTTTAACAATAATAATAGAGTAAAGAGGTACAAGAAAAAACATCAAGCATGGCTCAGTATTTGGAATTTTCATCGTCCTTTACTGTAAAGCCTAAGTTATATATACATTCTATTGTCCCATTTTCTGCTATTTCATTTTCCTACATGTGACATGCTTTTTGGATAATATCACAGGAAAGATGATGCCAGGTTAAAAGATCTTCTGAATATTTTGGACTTCTTCAATATTGATGTATAGACCATTCTCATCACATCCTGCCACATTAATGAACTGCTCTTTTAAACAGCTCATGCAGCAACTTACTAAAGTAAAGGAAAAAATGAAGTTTAGTATGGCAGTTGGAGCTAAATGATTGTATTCTAACATGTTACTATGATATACTAAAATATGAACAACCGATGTAATCCTCCATTGTCCCACTTGTCTCTAGACCACATTATTGATCTCCTAGATGATACTTTTTTCCTTTTCTGAACATCTTTTATCTCCTAGAGATGGAACTAACGGGCTTAATAAGCATTTTTTAAGTTGATTCTCAATAGAAAATTTTTCTGTAAAGGAAAACCCAACTCCTGTCTTGTTCCTCTAAACAGTAAAGTAAGCATGTTATCACCATATTGAAGATAACAGTCACAGAGCATCCAAATTGCTCGCAGTATGCACTACGCTCTCCTGGGGGGAAGAAAGCACCCATTTCTTCTTATCAAAGTCCAAAAATACCAAATGAAACCAAGAATTTTTCTAAAGCAACACTTACGCCAATACTGTGAAGACCAGAACTGCCACCAAAATAATGCAAAGCATTCCCAAATACTGCAGTCATCCTGTCAAGGACAAATCAAACATTTTGAATGTAGCAGGTAAACAACAACTGAAGAATCAGGAGACCAACTTGAGAAGGATACGATCCACAGCAATATGGTGACATCCTTCATTGCGCCGACAAAACCAACTAAAGAACTGAAAGCCAAGGAGAATGGCATCAGTATTGAAAGAAAAACTATAGATGAATAAATGCCAACACCACATCCTAGAGCAAATGTAGGAAGATGATAACTTACACGAGAAAAATTAGAGCACCGAGACCCAGAACGGGAAGGGTTAGGGACTTCCTACAATCGTCATGGTGGCTGCTCATCCATACCCCAAAGCAGATGACAGCTACCGCTAATAACTGTACTATTGAAAAGAGGCAAAGAGGGAAAACCAAAAAGGAAAGAAGAGAAAATCAGCTGAAAACGCATCCACTAACAAAAAAATATACGAAACAGATTAAGCTTCTCACACGCTTGCTCCCTAGTCAGCGCAGTGCCACCAACGGTTCCACAACTAACACATATGGCAATATGTTTCTTTTTGCACTCAAAGATCAGTACAAATGGGGTTTTTACTTCCACCTCGTTAGCATTTGTATTACAGACATCCCGGGTGAGAAATTAGTTGGGCATGAAACACTTCATGTGCTATTCTACAAGATGTTAGTGGCGAGCAACCAGCTGAAAATCCCAGAAACAGAGAGAGAGAAGAATATATGCTCAGATGAAAACCAAGAACCCATTATACATCGAAAGAAGTTTGACAACACTGCAGATAAACACAATGTAAAACCCCGGAGAGGAGGGCTGGACAGGGAGGGATATGATCACATGAAAACATTCAAATACAAAAAGTAAGCTACCCAAGCGGGAAAGAGACTGGGAAAGCGCGAAAACAAGCATATACCATGGAGAGGAAGTTGATCCATCGTATGACGAAGGTACTCGTTCCCATACCCGTCTCTGCCATTTCTGCAAAGCTCCCTGATTTTCCCTCCTCCGACCCGGAACTCGAAAGAGACGCAGCTACCACAGGAGGGTTCTTGGAGGGAGAAACATGTGTGGGGAAGCTGTTGGAAAGCTTGAAGCTACAGCTTGTACCCCACTGCAAGGAACCAGGGTAGCCACCGGACACAGCCGGCGCTGGCCTCGCGGGGGAATAGTCACCTGGGCTGATGTGGGTGATGGGACCGTGGTCCACTCCTGTAGGGGAAGACGTCGTGTATTTTTCTGTGCCAGGTCTTGTGAACGGGACCAATGACAATATGCCACGACACCACCTATTGTGTGGGTCCCGATCTGGAGAAGTGTATACATGAAACGAACCTGGGAACCAGCTCCCTCGCGAAACGTCGCCACCTGGACCGCGGATTAATGGGGTTTGGATTAGATGTGCGTAGTAGAACATGCACGCACGTAACCTTACTCCAAAATAAATCGATTCCGGTAAGTGAGCTACATTTGGTTAATCACTTAGGGCATCTTTGACAACGGAGTTGTCCCTCGGTTAGTCGACACCGGCTAACCGGTGGGCCCCGCCTCCGCTCGCCCTCCCCCTCACATAAACCCGATAACCAACTCCGGATACCGTAATCGACCCTTCGGGGTCGATTACGGCACCCCTTACTCGGGTATCAAAGACGCCCTTAGGCCGCGCAGGAGTCGAATAAGGCTTTCGTGTGTGAGGGGGGGTGGGCCCGCCGTGCGGCCCGTGCCATTGCCAACTTCGTGCCCAACAGCCATCCGGCAATCCCATTATCAAAGAGGGTCTTAGGTTAGATAAATTATAAGAGGTGGATCTGGGTCATTTATTCTTTAGATTTTTTTTTGAGTTTGATAATTTACTTTTAATAGTAGAACGAGTTATTCATATAATAAGCCCCACTTTTGTTATGGGTTACCCCTAGGTTAACCCGAAAATAACCCGGACTAATCTTTTTTTTACTTTGGTTGGGGGGTTTTGTTTAATCAATTTGTTGTGCTTTGATAGAGGGATACCCATCATTTAACCAAGGGATAAGTCACATTTTAACATCTTTTTACTTTGATATAAGAATAAGTGTAGCCCACTTAACATGCTGGATATCCCTCGTTTGAGCGGGATAAATTACACCACCTATTTCGGTCAGACAGATTACCCCGGACGCATCCCTCTCGCATCGGTTCCTATTCTACCATTCGTTCCTCATGAAGCGCAGCGTCCCGTCCTCTCCGCCAGACTTCGGGCAGTGCGTCCGTCCTCGGTTCGTCTTCGTCCCGACCTCGCCTCACGCAGCAGCATCCCCCGTCCTCCTCTCCTTCTCACGCATCTGCCATGGACTCCTACCTCTCGACCTCAGGTAGGTCGCCGACGTCTTCCTCCTCTTGCCTTCGACCAGGCGGCCTGAGGTAGACATCCAGCGTCATTCTCCTCTCGCCTTCACGGAACGGCTCATCGTCCTCTCCCGACGTCAGGTAGGCTTGTGGAAACCCTAGCTCACGGGTTAACCTTTCCGTCGCCCTCTGGAGATGACATCGGCATGTGGAAACCCTAGCTCACGGGTCGTCCTTTCGCACTGTTTTCGTTCCATCCCTGAAACCCTAGGTCAGATCTTACTTCCGTCCCATCCCGTCTGAGCAACAGGGGGCCGGTGGACTTGGAGCCCCATCCCCTCTCCATAAGTAGGGCTGTTGTGGGCATGTTCTTCCGCCTCCTTCGTTGCGGTAGCAGACGATTCCATCTTTTATCTGCGTGGTTTACTATAGGCCTACTTTAAATTTGTGCTTGTATGTTCTTCCCCCTTCCTAATCTCTGTTGTTATTGTTGTGCAATTTATCTCCCATGTTTTTGGCTACTATTGTCATCCTTCGCACTGCACATTCCTGCAATTTATCTCCCATCTTTTGTCTATGTTATTAATGCTTGTTCCATTCCGCCATGGGTCCGGCCATATTTTCCTTTCATGCGGCTCTGAAATGCAGTAGGTAATATCAGACACGATATAGAAGTGTAGCTTGATTTGAAATCTGTTTAGTCTAGCATGCATGATACCCTTCGATGCTGAAGAATACCGAGGCTTGATTTTGTAGTCCCAAACATTCTTCTTTTCTAAGTATTTGATCGAGCCTGCCATGAATATCGTAATGACTGCTTCTGCCTTGATAATAACCCAAAGCAACTTACCCATACAAGCTTGATTAAGTCCCAGTCCCCCTTCGGATTTAGGCTTGCATATCTGATTCTAGGAAACCAACATGCTGACTGATTTTGAGGAATACCCTGTCCAATAGTTGTTTCTCATAATCCTTTCATATCATAGTTTAGATTTAGGGTTGACATACTAGGGTGATAAAGGGTCTCCTTATCTGATCTCCAATGCTATTGAAAAACCCTTGTGGTGAAAATGCAGGCGTATCTACACAGATACGTATCCAACAATCCAGGTGATGAGAAAACCCATTTGTTTCATCAGATAGTAGAAATACTTTCTGTTAACAGAGTCAAAGAAATTCTGAGGTCTACCTTCATGCAACTGAACTTGCCTTTTGTCTAACTACGCAAATGTTGTATTATATCATTGGCCTTGAGGAACATTATGATGAATGCTTCTCCCTTTTATAACATGCTGACTGGTTGTCCCTTTTATAACATGCTGATTACTTGTTACTAATGAGTTTTGGATGAAATTTTTCATTATTCTTATCTCTAAAATCTCAACTGTATTTTTTCAGAATTGCTGAAATAAACTTACTGTTGTATGACTTATGCCTATCCAGATTTAAAGCACTATGTCTTCTCTCCCCATTTGCCGTCTTCTCTGTTTACTAATATGTCCCCAGTTCATTCAAGAACTATCCCGATGAATAAATACTTTCTGAAATTCTCAATTCATATCTGAAGTTTGGAAGTGTCCAAAGAGACTCAATAAATTATAACTTCAGTTCCAATGTTGTATGCATATGCATTTGACGATCTAGCGTATCTCTAAATCTGAGCTATAGGATTTGATTACCTGAAATAAATTGATTGATGTTTGACTTTTGTCTATCCAGATTTAGAGGACTCTGTCTCCTCCCCACATTTGGACAACATGATGTCACAGTCCGGTATGTTCTCACTTATCCCCATTTTGTAATTGTCATCCGCTTATGAAGAAAGCAATTGACATATAAGTTGTGCTGCTATTGTGGCATTTAATTTTAATTTAAATGGGGGCTTGCCATGCTCTATTGTGTCATTTACCTTACAAGAGCATATATATACAGTTGCTGACATTACTTTTTGTTTCAAAATATATATATTGTGGATCTCCCCATTTACTTATGGTCATGGGTTCATTATGTGTTATATTGTATCCTTAATTTCTCATGGCAAATGACATTACACCTGTAATATTGTTATTTCCTTCACGTATTCTTCTTATAACATGGATTACACATGTAATATTATTATGGCGGCCCTCAATTATATGATATATTTGATGTACATGATATCAATGAACATCAGTAAAAATGTCATGACAGATCATGATATTATATTGATATACATCACATACTGCAATCCATGGAAATTAAAAAATTATAAGAACATGTTGAAACACTCTACGAATCATAAGAAAGTGCAAATAATGAAAGTACATTTGAACTTATAAGAAAAATTAGTAGCCTAATGTTTTACTATATGTAACAGATGGATGACTTATCAATGGAGGATATTGCCCTCGTATGAACTTATTCATTCTACATTCCGTACGTGGGACAATATTGGAGTGTGAAATTTTAAGCATGTCTCGTTATTGGCCAACGACCTTCATATTTTGCTTGAATATGTGGTTTCATTTGAATACCACTTTTATTGTACTCCTAAATGGAACTATTTGGTCGTTATGTCATCTTATATTATCTTGTCCACTTTTGTTAGATATACATGTTACGGATAAGAAGGGCAAGAGTCGTGTGTACAACTGGAGTGGACGTTCAGACATAGTTTTGTGTAATCTTTTGGTGGATGAATATCATAAGAACATGTGTCAACAAGGCCATTTCAAATCACATGTATGTAATGAAACCATCCGCCCATTCAATGAGGTGACAAATCAAGTTTTAGACAATTGTAGCTTAATGAACAGGTGGAAGAACTTGAAAAAAATGTATCACTTACTTCAACAATTGCTTAGTCGTACTGGCTGGGGTTGGGACGATGGAAAGAAACTTCCTGTGCCCCCTGATGAGGGTGCTTGGGCTGAGGCAATAGCGGTATGTTCAATTACATTTTACAACACTAGAATTTATACAAGCTAGGTCGTATTCACCTAATAAGTGTTATCATCTCCTCCAACTTCAGACAAAGACTGAGTACAAGACCTTATTGGGGAAGCCTTTCGAGTGCAAAGAGCAAATGGACATATTGTGTGGGAAGACAATGGCGCGAGGAAGTATTGTATTCAACACTAATGCTCCTATCGTTGATTTGGATGATCGAAGGTCGGTAGGTGATGATGAGACATCTCTACCACAACAAGGCACCGGGAATCCGAATTGGAGCCACCAGACTTCAACTGTCCCCCTGGGTGGTAGTGGACATGCGCCTCCCCTAGATGTTGAGCAAGATTTCGACCCTTTCTTTATGCCCCCGTCACAATGTCGTACACAGCCTGAGGGAATATCTCGAACAGAGGCCGGACGGCAGCATACATTGCAGTCCCGATTACCTTCTGAACAGTTCTCGAGTGGGACTGGAGAGTATACGCCTTCACCCCCTGCTAAGCGTCCGACCGACGATGAGGCAACCTCCCCAAATAAGGTAAGGTGTTTCGGGACCCCTGGTTATAGGAGAATGCGGCAAAAGCGCAACAAAACTATGGATGGAACTGTAGACGCCTTGGAAAGGCTATGTTCACTGAATGACGAAAGGCTGCAATTTCACGAGAGTCACAGCATTCCTTCATCCTCTTCGGTAGGCATGATTGACGATCCATGCTCAATCAAGATATGTATACATAAGCTGAAGAGTCTTCTTGGCTTCACCCATGACATGTTGTACGGGGCAGCCAAGTCATTCAAATATGCAGATTTTAGAGCAATCTTCATGGCCCTCGATGACGAAGATAAGTTGGGGTGGATATTCTATGAAGATCCGTGAGGTGGTGCTAGTTATTGATGGTGATATGAATTGGAGTACGTGGTTATTGCTATTGACGGTGTTGTACTACTTAAAACTCGGATGTTGTATCGTTTGTGGTGTTGTACTTCTAAAAACTCTGATGTTGTATCGTTTATGGTGTTATACCAAACTCTAATTTAACTATTTGTATGATGTCGTATTTCTTTGAAGTTGTTGCAATCATTGTTAACTCATTTAAAAAATGTGTCTATTGTTTGCCTCTGTCCTATTGTAGGGAAGCAAGGAGCTTGGTAATAGGCAACTTTAAGTGTTACGTCGTGTGGGTTCGGCGCTCTCCAGGATTGTACTACACTTGGGGAGAGTGTTATGCACAAGTCAACGGATACCCCGGGGCTAAGTATAAGGGATTCAGGTCCGTTGAAGAGGCTGAGGATGCATTGAGAGGTCAAATGCATGTAATTGCCGTCCCTCGTGGAGAGCAATCGACGCATGCGAGGTCGTTCATCAGGGGTGGACATGAAGACGTTAATGTGCCAACCATAATGCAACCGACGCGTACCCTTGTTTCATTCCAAAACCTTGTTATCATATTGCTTTTGCTTATTATCCTATTTTGTGTTCTATTTGTATTGCTGGGGATGCTTGTTATCATATTACGAGGCCGCTAAAGTTGGTCAGTTATGTAGACGTGGGTTGTTACTCTATGATTGTATATGTATCTTGACTTATGGATTTCACTCCAATCATGCCTTTGTAGTATTATCAATCATCAATCAATGTATGTCATGCAAACTTATGTGACTAAGGTGTAGCATTTCCTAACGTTGATCTTTGTGTAATTGTAATACCCCATGTAAACGAATTAACGTTGATTAGGGACATTCTATTGGAGGAGAACGAGGTGTTCCGCATAGTTGGTTCGATGACATACAATGATTTACATGGAGAAGATTTTGAAGATGAGGTTCAAAAAATGATAAGGAGGCCCATGCATACCTCACGATATGGTGGGCATGCTTGGATCCACAATATTCTTGCTGGTCATGAAAGACGAAGCTATAATGTGTTCAGGCTTAACCCTGTGATGTTTACATGCTTACGGGATGTTCTACTATAAAGGGATTTGATCAAAGATAATCGGTCCGTTACTGCCAATGAACAGTTAGGTATGTTCTTATATGCTATGGGTCATGGTGTGGCAACAGGAGTCTTGTGTGAACATTTCCAACATTCATCGCAAACTATAAGCTTTTATGTTAATACTGTGACGAGGGCTCTTGTGGAACTTAGACACACCTACATTAAACTTCCTACAATCGGTGATGACGTCCACCCGTTCATACGACACCAGAACAAATTCTACCCGTTCTTTAAGGTACTATGCTTGACACTACATTATTGCTATTATTGCAAATTACTCATTCTTATTCACGATATTATAATTTCCAATACTTAATCACTTGATAGTGGTTGTGTAGGATGCTATCGGGGCAATTGATGGTACCCACATACCAGCGAATGTAGTGCGATCGAAGCACCCACGTTATCGGAATCACAAACAACAAGTCACACAAAATGTCATGGCAGTTGTCTCATTTGATTTACAATTCCAATACATTTCTGTGGGGTGGGAAGGTTCGGCCGGTGACCAAAAGATATTGAGGCATGCAATAGAGCATGGTGGATTTAGGGTGCCTCCAGGTAACTTCACTCGTACGACTTAAGGTAGCATTTTCCAATAATCTATATTCATTCAACTTCGCCGACTATTGCTTCCCTGCAGGTAAATACTATCTGGTTGGTCAGGGTTACGCCAATACTAGGAGTTTCATTGCACCGTACAGGAATGAGCGATATCATATAGCCTAGTTCCAAGGCCGTGGTAATACAGCATATCGTAGCTTACGAGACAAGTTTAATCACCGCCATGCCCAATTACGAAATGTAGTAGAACGAGTATTTGGGGTTTTAAAGATGCGGTTTGCAACTTTAAAGAAAGGGAACATGTATCCTTTTCGAACTCAAATACTCATGGTAGTTGCCTGCTGTGTCGTACACAACTTCATCCGTCGAGAACATGGTGAAGATTACTACTTTTTGCATGCTCCAACTGTCGAAAATGATGCAGGGGATGAAGATGTCGATCCTACTGCACTCGTGGCATCTCGTGACATCCACAAGGGTGGAGTGTTAAGGGACACCATTGCTACCCATTTATGGCTCCAGGATTAAGATTTTGTTAACAAATTTCAGACAATAGCAGACTTTATTCAGAACATGTATCTTGACTCTGTTTATGTTTGTATTGAACTTGCCCATTTCATTAATCGCTAATGCTGCTCTGAAATTTTAAATGCTTCCTTCATTAGTGTTTTAAAGTAACTACGCATGGCCGGTGTATATTTACAGGTTTGATGTGCATCAACTCCAGTGTGTTTCAGCGTGCTTGTTGCCCCCATTCACCTATGTGAGCAACAGGGGCATTTGTGGGTGGTGGAGGGCACAATCGAGCAACCCCACCTCACTTATGCATGTTGTCTTCATACGGGTTTTATGGACGATGGCGGCATCACGTCATGATCCACCTGGAGTATGGGCAATGATGATTTGGGAGACAATGGCATAAATGCTCAATCGTTGGTTGTCCAGTTGTGGCAACCACACTTGAATGGATGACAATATTAGTTTTCATCCCTGAGCCCAAACCATATACCTCACCTTTCTCCTCCACTACGCTGCATCTTGAATTACTAGAAAATCAGGTATGTGACATTCTCTGATTAATTCAGGTATGTGTATCACCTCTTCTGTTACTTGTCTATACTGTTTAATATGACTTCTATATGCTGTTTGATATAAACATGCTGTGCAATGATATATAACTTCTATAAATATGACTTCTATACACTGTTACTTGTGTATACTGTTTACATAACATGCACTCGCCTGCACCTAAACATAGCCACATTATAATTATATGCTTTGTGAGCGACGTCACGCGGAATTAATTAATTTGTCGAAGGAGGCGAAGCGGAGCGCGCGAGGGGCTTGTTTTGTTGCAGCACAGAAAGAAGAGAGAAGAGAAGAGAGGCCACCACGGGAGATTGCTCCGGCAGGGCTTGCGGGACAGATGCAATGTAATAAAATATGGGGATTAAACGGCCATAGCGAGAAGTGACTCGCCGTGGCCTCAAGAGTACAGCAGATATAGAAGCGATAGATATAAAAAAGGGGCAGAATTCAAACGGCCATTGCGGGAAGTAACTCGCCGCGGCCTCGAGAGTATGACAGAATAGGGCAGTTCAAGATATGAGAGACAGAATTCAAACGGCCATTGCGGGAAATGACTCGTCGCGACCTCGAGAGTATGACAGTTATAAGAGCAGCATAAAAATATAGAGGCAGGAATTCAAACGGCCATTGTGGGAAGTGACTCGCCGCGGCCTCGAGAGTATGACAGATATAAGAGCAGCATAAAAATGTAGAGACAGAAATTCAAACAGCCGTTGCGGAAAATGACTCGCCGCGGCCTCGAGAGTATAACAGGTATAAGAGCAGCATAAAAATATAGAGACAGAAATTCAAACGGCCATTGCGGGAAATGACTCGCCGCGGCCTCGAGATTATGATGTGATCGCCAGGGGCCGAGGACCCCAAAATAAAGAGTGATCGCACCTACCTCAAAAGCAGGAGATGTCGGGTTGCTTCTTCCTCTCCCATCGGTCGGCCGATGGAGAGGGCTTTCCTCGGTTACCCTTGCAAAACAACAGACAATAAACAAATGTAATTAGAGAATGGCAGTGCAGTATCAATCTCTTGCGATAAAAAATGAAATCTTGGCAAGACACACACCTGGTTGGTGTTGTTTTTAAACCCATCTCGGACACGAGTAGGAGGAAAATATGATGATGAATGGATATGCAAGCGTATATAAAAGAAGACTCCCTTATGAAGAGAGACGAAAAATGGAATGCAAAAGAACTACGGAGAAAAGGGGAGAGAGTTGGCTTATTGGATGTGCCGATGGCGGGATTCGGCAGAGCTTCGGCAGCGTAGGGACGACGTGGAAGTACGGTGGACGAAGGCGGCCTTCCTCTTGTGAGTGCGGGCACCCGAGAAGCCGGAAGAACCTTCTCCTACAAAAACCCACATGTTAGAAATGGGATCCGGCAGAGTCTCTCCTTCCTCTGTCGGATCTGAAGCCCCTTCCCTTCGAGGGAGGGGGTCCTCTATTTATAGAGGGGAAGTGGCTTGAGGCGTCCAGGCGTCCAGGGACCTGGACGCCTCAAGATGGGGGAGTCTAGGACCCTGGACGCCTCCATCAACACATTAAATATTTTTTATTTTTTATTTTTAATATTTGTATGAAGGCGTCCAGCCTCCTGGACGCCTTCATTTCCGCCCACCGGAACCCCGCCGAAAGCCGTAGACGGTGGGTAAAGCGCATGGTTTTGGTGGGTACCCGTGACTCACGAGTGGGCGCGTCTAGCTGGCAAGACGTCCCTATATTTTGGATTTTTGCACAACGTCAACTCGGACGGCGGTGATGGCGGATCGGGCGTGTCCGGATGTCGGAACATGAAGGCGTCGAGGCAACTGGACGCCTTTAGAATTATTATTTATTATTATATATATTTTTTATTTTTTCACTGATGAAGGCGTCCAGGCTCTTGGACGCCTTCATAATTATTATTTTTTTATTTTTTCACTGATGAAGGTGTCCAGGCTCCTGGACACCTCAAAGATTTTTCACGGAAAAAATTCAAAAAAATGTAAAAAAAATCATAAAAATAGGAAATCACCAGAGTAATTAAAAATGTGAAGGCCGCCTTGGGATATCATAGTGTAATATGAGATTTACTTACGGTAATGTCAAGAACGGCGTGTCTACAGCTGTCCCGCCTTGGCGTCTACTTTGCAAGGGAGTGACACGTAGTGGAATGGCATTGAAGTGAAGTGGAATGGAGTGAGAATGGACTGAAAAATATATGCCAAGGTGTGATGAGACACGCTTTCAACATTATGGTTTTGGAATGTTTTCAGAGTTTTCAACGAGACGATCTTGAAGAAGGTCTTCCGAATTCAACAATTGCTTGGACGGAAATCAAACAAGGAAGGGGAAAATGTGCGCTCAGGCACGAGTAGAAAAAGGGACCAACTTCTCTGTGTGGAAGTACCTGGGTCGTAAACCTGCAAGTTTCACCTTGGGGAGCGGTTACCAGCCAATGTGGAAGTGATGCGGCCAAGGTGGGTCAAATAGAGTAAAAGTAAAGGAATATTTGAGGATCAATCCAAACAAGGGTCTCTTTTGGAAGAACAGCGCGGGGCTGTCTCAAGGAAACTCAGTACTTCATTCGGAATGGAATATCTCATATTATAAGAATTTAAGCACATCGGCCTTCGCAATCGAATTACTTTGAATGATTTTCCGCAATGGAATCAAAGTCCTACATGAATGCATGCTGGGTTTAAAAGAAAACTTAAAACAAACTAAAATGAAAATAGCCAATGATAATATTGTCAAGTTGTTAAGAATGGGTCAAGATACCGATCCGGTGAGCTGATACTGAGCCGAGACCCGTTTATCCATGCACCAACTCACCGAATGGAACCATCGTCCCCTTGCTTTCACAACTTAATGGCCTATCCGCACAACTTAAATTCCTCTGAAATCATCACTATTTTTGTTGATGGGGAACTCAAATTCCAGAGTCATTCAGGTCGCAAGGTCCTTGACATGTTTTAATAGCGTAAATATCATATGATACAATGCACGACATGGTGGGACCAATCACCGAATGGTGGTACACGAGATGGGACAGTGGCGTCCGTTAGTAAAACCTGCACAGATTAATAACATCAGAAAGCAACAGAATCGCACCACAATACAAGGGAGATCTAGACAAAACGCCGACGACCGACCACTGATGTGACGCATTTCATCCTTTAGCGTCTCTCCTTTCCTATAAATGCTCCCTTAGGCTAGTTCAGCCAAATGCACCAAGGAGTGGGCTTAAGAGCTTAAAGGGGAGGAGGAGAGGAAATCTAAGGGTTTCAGGATGGGAGGCGAGTCTTCCCGTCTTATGAAGAGGAGCAGGCCTAGCAGCGAGATCAGGCGACTTTCCGGCCTCGAAGGTCATCTGAGTGGGATGATCTAGTCGCATATGGTAAGTTGATTTATTTCAAATTCTCTGCGCGAACTCTCTTTTCACTTCGTTTCCTTCGTTGTTTTCTTTTTCTCTTCCAGCCATACCCTCTTTTCCCGGGCCCGAGGTAATTTTCCAAGCTGCCGTGGCTTTCGAAACTCACCTCCAACATCTCCATTGGCATGAGGGCCATAATCACAAAGTGGCATCTGCAAGGGCTCCTGATTCACGCCAAGCACTATGAGAAGATTCGCATGGACTGGAAGGCTATGGGCGCATTCGTGGAGATCTGGCATCCCCAGACCCACACTTTCATCTTCCTCACCTTCGAGGCGACCATCCTCCTCGACGAGGTGGAACTTCTGCTCGGACTGAAGAAATTCAAGAGTGACGGGAGGATAAAGGTTATGCGGATGTTGGCAAGGGTGACTTCCGAGAGTGTCCTCGGAAGCTTCATGCCGCCTGGTGCTGCTAGAAAGGTCCGGACTCAAAAGGGAATTGATCTGCAAAAGCTCGCGGAATGGGTCATGGATGCCCTGAGAGGGTCACCAGACGATGACCACTTGGAAGGAATCATGAAAGGGTTTACCATCTGTTTGGCGGGTGCTCTCATGTTCCCTTATACCGACAACATAGTGGAGGAGGACCAATTGAGTGCCATCTGTGGGATTTGGAGTGGGAAGAGGGTGGGACCCGCCGTCCTTGCCTACCTTTACAGTGGCCTTACTGCCTCCAGCATGGGTAAGCCTCCTTTTGGTTGCGCACTTCTTATGAATTGCTGGATTGATTTACACTTCAAATTTGACCACCGCGAGGGGATGCCAACTGCTTCGAAGCTCTTCCAACAAAGTCCCCTCTACCACATAGCCGACACGTTAGGCTTTGGTGGTAATGTAATGAATCGCGTCCCGTGGCTGAAGAAACGTGAAGACTGGCGGTCTCACTTCAGAACCATGACGCAAAGTTTTTGTACTTGTGCACCGGCATGCCTACTCTCGCGTGAACTCCTCGCGAGGTGTTCTCCCGGAGCTGAACTCCAACTGATCGGCGCGACGGAGTTTGTTCTTTATAAAGCGCATCGGTGCTGCATCCAAATCGGCATTCCACGCCACTCGTTCCCACTGCTAACCGGCATCGTTCCTTTGAATAAGAGGGAGTTGGACACGGAAGCGGAAGCCCCCTGGAAGATAAGTGTTGCGGAAAAGGCATTAACGCATGTGGAGGAAGAACGCGAGTTGTGGAGAGCTTATGTAACCGAACTGGGGAAGTTAAGGCCTAAAGCGCCTAAGCCCCTAATGTAGCTCACCATGTTGCTTTAATAAATGTGAAGTTATTGTGTGCAAAAATTTTCTTTGAATTTTCAGCTCTCATTTCCTTTCATCATTCCCTCCTTTTTTTTACTTTTTATATATAATAAAAAAAAATTAATATGGGCGCGTCCAAATATCTAGACGCCCCAATAAATTTTTTTTTTAAATATGGGCGCGTCTACATCCCTGGACGCCCCCAAAAAAATTTTATTTATTTATTTTTTTAAAATATGGCCGCGTCCAAGTGCCTGGACGGCCCAATAAAAAAAAAAAAATTTAATGGGCGCGTCCAAGTGTCTGGACGCCCCAATAATTTTTTTTTGTTTTTTTTTAATATGGGCTCGTCCAGGTGTCTGGACGCCCCAATAAATTTTTTACTTTTTTTATTTTTATTGTGACCTGGATTTTCGATGCTTAGCCTTTGACTATTGCTCCTATGTTTCAGCGGGCCCATCAAACGGCAGCATCCGGGATGACTGGCGGGGCAGGTTCTAGTTCCTGGGGCCCTCCTCCGGAGGTCTCTTCCCTCCAGGAGCAGCTGGCGCATGCGGTGGCCCGGGCTGAGGAGGCCGAGCGCGACCGCGCGACTTGAGTGAGTGTTTGCTTGGCTTAGGCTCCTTTTCCAGTTGCTCTTCTTCCTTCACTGATCTTTTACGGGACATGTGGTGTTTTTGATGGGTGGCGGAGATTCGAGATGCCTTGGCTCGTGCGGTTCGTGCCGAGGAGGAGCGTGATGCCTGGGCGGCAGAGCGTGACGCCCGGATGGTGGAGCTAGAGGAGGAGCGACGGTGGGACGCTGAGGAGCTTCCTCGCGACGTGCTGGAGCTACGGATTACCCTCGAGCTGTCGAGGAGAGAGGCGATGAGAGAGAGAGAGAGGAGAGGGAGAGAGAGAGGACATGGAGAGAGAGGGGGAGGACAAGGAGAGGGAGAAGAAAAGAGCCATGGAGGTATATGTGAGGGAGCTCCAGCTAGGCCTTCGAACTATGGGACAGAGGCTAGAGAACATGGAGGTAAGCTATGAGAGGGCACGAGAATTCGGGGCGCGACTCCGCCAGTCTGGCCAGCTCCGTATGGGTGCCTTTTTTGCTATGCCAGGGGAGCAGCAACGGGTCGCCGCTGCTGAGCAAGCGCCACGAGACGAGGCGAGTGCTACTGTACGGGGCTCCAGAAGGCCCCTGAGGGACCTTCACCTTAGGGGAGAGGAGAGAGACGCCTAGAGGGGTGAGTGTGTAGGTGATGGCGAGAGTTGACGAGCTAGCATATGCCTCCTCTCTTATGATTGTGATGTTTATGACAGTTTATGTAGACTTATGAATGGAGTGATTTGATTTTTTGCCGCTTATTTGTCCTCTTGTGCGTTCCTTCTTCCTTACGCTTCTTCACTGTTCCCATGTGACGTGCTTGTCGAGACCCCGTCCGAAAATGGGGACTCATATATTGCTCTGACCGTCTTTCACATGGAAATCTGCCGCCGAAGTCAACAACAACGGCCTTCGCCTATTCCCTATTGCATCCATTCGGACTTGATGGGTCATTTCTAAGTCGTCGTGTCGCACCACTCAATCAGCTTCCTTGTGCGAGCGGCGAAGTGACACATGGGACAGCAAGGAAGGTGCCCTAGCATGAGGGGGGTTATGGCTCGCACTTCTCCTATTCCCATAAATACCTCCCCTCCTTGTTCTCCCAAGGACATCGAAAGCCATCTTGAAGAGTAGGGGCTTCCACAGCACGGAAGAACTAAGAGTTCTAAGACTTGGGATGGAGGCCGAATCTTCCCACTCTTCGAAGAGAAGCAGGTCCAGTGGTAGCAGCTCTCGGAGACTCTCGGAGCTTGAAGGGCAGCTGAATGAAAGGACCCAATCGCAACTTGTAAGCTGAGCTTGCTCGTCTTTTCTTCCTTTTATCTTCTGGCAAAACTCCTCTCCATTCCTCGTGTATGCGCAGGGTGTGATGAAATCACACATTCCATGGGAGTTGGTAGTGGCCGCATACCGGGGTCTCCCGGATTTTCAGAAGGCCAGGCTAGACGTGATGGGGCTTGGAGTCTTTCTTCGGATCGAGCCAATCAGGCTCGAGCTCTCTCTCGTCCAAGCATTGCGTGAAAGGTGGGATCCAATGAGCCGTGCCTTCTTGATGCCTTGGGGGCACATGGTGCCCAGCCTAGAAGATGTGGTCCGAATTACGGGTCTGAAAGTGGATGTCGAGACATTGACCGGTATCACGTACTCCGACTATAGAGAGGCTGCCCAGAGGTTACTAGGGGTGGACCGAGATAATCGCAAGAACAGGTCCATAGCCAAGACGCCTATCATGGAGACACTGGGGCTTACTAATGTTCGTCCTCGTGATGACGAGTCCTCGGAAGAGTTCATGGAGAGGACTGAAAGAGGATGCCGCGCCGTCTACTACGTAGATGCGAGCAATTGGGAGAGGGCCAACATGGATTTGAGGAGATTCCTCTTCTTCCTGTTGGGGAAATTGTTGTTGGGCTCGAAAGGAGACAGCATTCATTGCCGCTTCTTAGAATTCTTGGTAGACCCTGAGAAAGTGGGACGATACGCCTGGGGGGCAGCCATGCTGGCGCATCTATTTGCGGGTCTGTCTGAAAGAGCAGATCGAGCGGTAACAGTGAGTGGTTTCACGCTGTTCATCCAGGTACCCGACTTCTCTCTTTTGGTTTTTTTTTTTTGTTATGTTAATGACACATGACGGTGCAGCTGTGGAGCTATTATTACCTTCCAATGAGAAAGGCCCATCATTGGCGCCCGATGGCGGTGCCGTTGGCGAGGCGGTGGCAGCCCATCATGAGCCCGGCCCCTATGTCATACCAGCTGATGGTGATGAGACGCGAGTTGCAAGAGTTCCCTGCAGCGATGGTGGTTATCAATCGCCATCCATTTTATTTTGTGTTATTTTGTCCTTCTCGTAAATAGAAAGATTTGCCTGACTTAGGTGGTTTGGAGGTCTTATGCGGGCATGACCGACGTTGATCAGCCCTGGGTCATAATGAGCTGTACCCGGTTCGGACGCAACCTCTGGATGCACTGTTTGAACGTAATCGAGCCACTTCGGCTACGATTGGTCATGAGGACTCTAGGGCTTGCCCAAGAATGGGTGGACATGACTACCACACCACGTGTCGGGAGGAAGACGCATGGGCCGGTGACCTCCATTGATTGGAGAGTGCGGTTCCCTGAGCAATACGAGGACTGGCGACGGGGTGGCACTCCCGTGGAGTCACATGCTCAAGACAGCGAGGATTATATACGCCTCTATAAGGCGATGTATGAAGAGCGACTCTATCCTGAAGGGACCGTGGAGGTGAACAACATTTTTTTATATTTTTTTCTTCTTCTTCTTTTTATGTTAACCTATGTCCTGGCTACAGGATGTTCGCGACACTATGATAGCGAACCTGCAAGCTCGCCTGATTGGCACGGAGCGGCAGTTACATGATACTCGCGCCGCCATGAGTTCTTCGGTAAGCCTACATACACACGATCATAGACCAAGATTCACGGCGTTAGGTTCTCGGTGTCACCTTATGTGTGTTGCAGCGCGCCCAGCTTGACGCGGCTTCCTCAGCAATGGGGGCGGATGGTGTCTCTTCCAGTTTGTGGATCCCCACTTCCGAACTTGATTTGCTTCATGAGCAGCTTGCTCATACTACGTAGCGAGCCGCGGAGGTAGAAGGAATGCTTTCCACACAGGTGAGAGTCTCACCATTGAATTTCACTTATTCGTGCCTCCATCTACCTGAGATGATGGTTGTGGCAGACGAAAGAGGTGCAAGATGCACTTGCCCGCACCGCCTAGGGGGAAGCCAGAATAGCGGAACTGGAGGAAGAGTTACGGCATCGTCCATACGATGGCTCTTCTCGGACGCCGTGGAGCTGAGGATCACCCTTCAGCTGGAGAGGGAGGACCGAGAGAGAGAACGCGCGGAAAGGGAAAGAGACACCGAAAGACGGAGAGCTGACAGATTGGTTGAGAGGGAGGAGCGTAGGGCCATGGAGGCCCAGCTGTTTGAACTCCGGACCAACCTCGGTCTTGCTGAACAATGGCTGAGAGATTGTGAACAACGCTACCGTAGAGCACGAGAGCGTGGCTTTCGTGTTAGTAACTTCTTTGCTGCCCCTGTCGATCGACGGGGAGCAGAGATGGGAAGAGGGGTACAGAGCAGCAGAGGCACCACCTCGCGTGGTTTAGCAACACCCTCCAGGGTTCTTCGCCTGGAGAGTGGGGAAAGGGGTAACACTGAGAGAGAGGATGAAACTTAATGTATAATTCCAAGGAGGAAATAAAGGAAGGAATGTTCAGTTTCATGTCTTCTGTCTTCATTCATGCTTTTCAATCTTGTACACATTGCTCAATGAAACAAGTCAGTTTTTTCGTTCTGACTTGGCCCCTTGCTCAAGAGTGGGTGATTGTTTTGAGACTAGCCTTGATAACGAGTCAAGGGGACAAGCCTTTATTAATTAAGGCAAGAGCAAAGATGATGAATGCAATATACGGGCACGCAAATGGGAACATAACGTAAAAATTTAGCACACAAATGAGATCACACGGATGTATTTTTTTGTGTTGTTTGTTTATATATTTTTTGAAAATTTTTTTATTATTTTTTTTGAATTTTGTTATTTTGTTATTTTTTTTGAAAGACACTTGCTATTACAACTGGCATTGTTCTTGGATCAGGGGTGTTTGAATCATTCTTAAGTATCCTAATACGAGGTTAACATGCTCCAAGAGGATTCCCACTTTGGGACTCACCTGACGGCGTCTTCCGAGAGCCACTTCACAATTTTCTCTCTCTGTTTTTTTAGTTTTTTGGGATTAATGCCTAGCGACCAATCTTATGGCACCTGACCCTTATGAAGACATGATTTCTTACTAACCTCCCATGTATCATGTGCGCACATCTAGATTGATTTGGGCCCCTAAACTCCTCAAGTGATAATCCTGCCGGTTAAAACTTAACCTGATGACAAAACCGTCATGCCATGCTTAGGCTCCGAGTTGCTTCCGACCGCAAGGATACACCGAAGAAGTGTTCGAGGTAAGAGATTTGTCCGACCCGGGTCTATTTCCTCACAACTCTAGATGGTATATGATGGAACACCTTGGAACCCTAACGGTCAATCGCGCGACGCTGACCCGGAATCAGACGTCGTCGCACCTATTGGTGACGCACTTGCATTGACCTAAGCCCGATGTTGAAGTAAGAAACCACCGAGGTGGTAGATAGAGGTCTTGACCAGCCAGAAACACCGAGACTCCTTCGTGGCGATGGCTTTCGCTTTTCGAAGTAGACAAATATGTGTGTTTTGCAAAAAACGGGATCGTTTGCCTTAGTGGGGCGCGCCTCTCGGACATTCTATTGAGCTTTCATCTTTGAGGGGAGGAAGAAGAGTAAGGTGGGGTAAACCTTCCAAGAGGACCGGCAAAACCGTTAACCCGACGAGCTAACCGGGACCTACTCGACCTTTCCCTTTTGGCGACTTCGGACCAATCCTCGAACAGACTTACGTTGCCCCTGTGTAGAATTTCCTTTGTTTGGGGAGTTTCATTTGTCGAAATCAGGCACGGTCATGACCAGGCTTTTGACTTTGATTTTTCTCTTTCCCCCTTTTTTTGAGGGAGGTATGAGAATTTGATATGTGGGAGTCCCTTTTGTATGCCTGCGGGGACACTGCCCTCTTCTCGTGCTCTGACTCGGGTTCGAGGAGATGAATCCTACTCTCGCCTTCGGGGAATTGCATTTCGGCTCCCTTATGCTCAGCGTTTTAAGGGCGTCGGCTGTCTCGTTGGGTCGAGAAATGAGAGAACAAAGATTACGACTTTCTTGGAGACCTTCGAGCACAGCCCGATGATGAGCAAAACTACCAATTTTCTAGCTAAAGCGGCTGCGTGTGTGCGTTACCTTCTTTTAATGGGCATAATCCGACATGACCGGACATGAGTCTCCACAGTTCTGGCATACCAAGACCTGAGACCTACCGACCTCAATGTGTCCTATCTCAATATGAAGGATAGATGCAAAGACCTGACCGCATGATAGACACCAGGCATCAGTTCTTTTTTCTCCTTTTCTCTTTTCTCTTTTTTTCTCTCTCTTTTTTCTTTTTATTTCGAGGCTCCCCTCAGGTTCCGTTCCATTCGATCCCAAAAGCGGGGTACGGGAGTGAGCGGGGGTTAACCCTGAGTTAGACTGCAAAGATCGAAGAGTGAATTTCCAGCTCCGATGGTCCTCGTACCATGCCAGTTGTCACACTTATCTAAGGGTAGTATTTCTTAAGATAAATCCTGTTCCAATGGTGGGATAACTCGGTCCCTTCGGCATTGACTAGCTTGTAGGCGTTACCGGGGTACACGGCTTGAATCACATATGGTCCTTCCCAGTTGGGTTGGAGCTTAGAATGCGACCCTCCAGGTTTGACAAAAATTCTTTTCACGACCATCTCGCCAATTTTGAATTTTCTCTCAATGACCTTCTTTTGGTAAAAGCGAGCGAGTCTATTTTGATAAACACGTGCATGCTCGGCAGCAGCCAGCCGCTTCTCGTCTAAGAGTTCCAATTGGGCAAGGAGTGAATTACGACGTTCGTCGAGGGAAAATTCCTCATCCAATTGTACCCTGAGAGAAGGGATCAGAGTCTCGTACGGGACTACCGCTTCCATCCCATAAGTAAGGGCAAATGGAGTCTGCCCGGTGGGGGTACGGATTGAAGTGCGATAGGCCCATAGAGCTTCGATAAGCTTTTCTGGCCAGTCTGAAAACTTGTTAGACTCGCAGGTTTTCTTTATGATTTTGATCAATGTTTTGTTGGTGGCCTCTGCTTGGCCATTACCTTGTGGGTAATAAGGTGATGAATGATGCAATGTGATTGCGTACCTTTTGCAGAGGTCTTGAAGATCCTGAGAAATGAACTGTGGCCCATTGTCGGTGACGATTGTGCTTGGGACACCGAACCTGGTGAGGATGTTCTTCATGATGAACTTGCAGACTGTTGACGCCTTGATTTCTGCGTAAGCTTCAGCTTCGGCCCATTTGGTGAAGTACTCCGTTGCAGTGAGGATGAAAGATTTCTGCTTGGTGAGGGAGTTAGGATCACCTAGGGGACCAATGATGTCGAATGCCCACATGGAGAAAGGCCATGGGGAGGATACTGGATGAAGTGAGGAAGATGGTGAATGAATCTTGTCGGTGTGAAGCTGGCACTTGACACACCTATGGACATAAATAGCACAATCCTCTTCCATAGTGGGCCAGTAAAAGCCTTGCCGAACGATCTTCTTAGCGAGTATTTGTCTGTTTACATGGCCACCGCATACACCTAAGTGTGCTTCCTCCACACATTTCCAGACCTCATCGTCATCAAGACATCTTAATAGAACACCCGTAAGGCTTCTCCTGTACAGTAGATCTCCAACCAAGGTGTATTTCTGGGCCACCCTTCTTATGGCTTTCTTATCTTCTGTGGTGGCTCCTTCAGGGTAAGATTGGTCTTTACAGTATTTGACAATTTCATAGACCCATGGTTTCTCCTCATCAGCCATTTCTTCTTCGACTTCTGCCAGCATGATCTCCCTTTTCTCGAGAATTTCTCCCTCCTGGACCTTCCGTAAGACTCTTTCTTTGATTCTTAGGAGGTACGGGTCTTGAATGGCAGGGACAAGACGCTTGTAGAGGGTGATGGATTCAAACCATACACCTTGAGGGAATCTGAAATATGAGGCCAAGGAGGCGAGGGCATCGGCCAGAATATTCTGTTCGCGA
Source organism: Amorphophallus konjac (assembly GCA_022559845.1). Classification (NCBI taxonomy): domain Eukaryota; kingdom Viridiplantae; phylum Streptophyta; class Magnoliopsida; order Alismatales; family Araceae; genus Amorphophallus; species Amorphophallus konjac. Next base: position 44,097,148 of record CM040127.1, on the reverse strand, counting down.
GGGACATGGACAAAGATCAGTTTGGTGAACAATTTGGCATAGGCGAGACCAACTCCTGATAAGGCTTGAGTTTAGGATCAAGGGTGCGATACTTGGTAAGCACCTGGCGGAGAACAAGTTGACTATCACCCACGACTCGTAATTCGGTGATATAGAAGGAATGGGCCAGTTCTAGACCAGCTAGAAGAGCCTCATACTCAGCAATGTTGTTGGTGACTGGAAATGCGAGGTGAAATGCCTCTGGGATGGTAACGCCTTCGGGCGTTAGAAGGACAATGCCAATACCCTTTCCTTGGGAATTCAGAGCTCCATCAAAATATAACGTCCACATTGGCTCATCAGATTGGGTGACGGACATTAGTTCCTCATCTGGAAACTCTGATTGGACAGGGTCGAACTTGGGGAGAGGATGATGAGCGAGGTGCTCGGCTATAGCATAGCCTTTAATTGCCTTTTGCTGGATGTAGGTGATGTCGAATTGAGATAGGAAACTCTGCCAGCGTGCTAGCCTATCAGTAAGGACGGATTTCTCCAGAAGGAACTTGATAGGGTTCATGCGAGCAATCAAATGGACTTCATGAGCCAGAAGTAATGCTTTAATTTCTGTACTACCCAAACGAGGGTAGCACAGGTCTTCTCCATGGCGGTGTACTTCTGCTCACAGGGGTTGAGGAGTTTGGACAGGTAGTAGGTTGCCCGTTCCTTGCCTTCTTCATCGGCTTGTGCGAGGACGGCTCCCACGGAGTCATCCAAGACTGAGATGTAAAGGATCAGAGGTTTTTCTGGTTTGGGTGGAATGAGAACGGGTGGACTAGCCAGGTATTCCTTTAACCCTTCAAAAGCTTTTTGACATTTAAAATCCAGTGGAATTCTACTCCTGGCTTGGTCAACTCGTAGAAAGGTCTACACCTTTGTGAGTGCTGAGACACAAACCGACGAATGAATTGCAACCTCCCAATTAAACCTCGAACTTCCCTCAAATTTTTAGGAGGCGGCATGTCCCTGATGGCCTTAGCTTTGTTGGGATCTATCTCGATCCCCCTTTTACTCACAATGAAACCCAGTAATTTACCCGATGATACACCAAACACACACTTCTTCGGGTTCATTTTCAATTGGAACTCCCTTGATCTTTGCAAGACCTTAGCCAAAACTTCGGATGTTCCACCATGGTTCTTGATTTCACCAATAAATCATCCACATACACCTCCAGATATATATGCATCATGTCATGAAATATGGCCATCATAGCTCTTTGGTAAGTAGCTCCAGCATTCTTTAACCCAAACGGCATGACTACGTAACAATATGTTCCCCATGGTGTAGTGAATGACGTCTTCTCCTGATCCTCTTCTGCCAAACGAATTTGATTATATCCCGAAAATCCATCCATGAATGAGAGGGTCTCATAACCTGCTGTATTATCGATTAACACATCAATGTGAGGCAAGGGAAAATCATCCTTTGGACACGCGCGGTTAAGGTCCCGGAAGTCGATGCAAATCCTGACTTTTCCATCCTTCTTCATGACCGGGACAATGTTCGCCACCCATTGAGGATAAAGAACGACTCTGATAAACCTGGCTTTGTGGAGTTTATCGACCTCTTCTTTCATTTTTAAAGCCATCTGAGGGTGGAAACGCCTTAACCTTTGTTTTACCGAGACAGACCATGGTTTTAATGTCAAACGGTGTTCGACCAAGGTGGAGTCCAAACCCGGCATATCCTCATAGCTCCATGCAAACGTGTCCTTATACTCTTTAAGAACTTCGACCAATGCCTCTTCTTCAGAGGGTGGTAGATTATCACTTATGAGGATGATCCTAGGGTCTTCCTCAGTTCCCAAGTTGACTTCTTTGGTGGACTCTTCTACGGCGGCTGACTGCTCGTCGAATCTCCTTATTCCACTAGTATATGCACCAGCCGCATCCTCATATTCTTCATCCCCTTCTTCAGTAGGGTATTCTTCATCGGTGATTTCATAAACCCCATATCCTTCATCAATCACACAATTGCCCACACATTCTATCTCCGGTAGTTGGATGGGATTTTCTAGCAACTGGGGGATGGCAAGAAGGGCCTGACACCTGGTGGCTAAATCCAGAAGGAATCGACGAGGGATTTGCTTACCCTTGGATTTCTTTGTGGATACTACCCTTGACTCATTATTCCTAGGTTGACTAGGTTGTCCTACGGACGAAGAAGAAGCTAAAGAAGATGCCGAAGAATGTACAGGGAAGGACCCCTCAGAGTAGGGGTAGAAAAGGTCGCTCATAGGACCTTGGATGGGTGGCCCGCAGGGCGGGACACACTCGTGGGAGATGTAGGAGGTTTCCTCAACAATGATGTGTTGTTGAGGAGTTTGAAAATTGACATTTTTTTTCATTTTCATTTTTGATGACAAAATAATGAAAGAAATCGGAGAGAGAGAAAAGTGGTTATGGCTAAAGGATTGGGAGGCTCGTAGAGCAGATCATGATTGAAAACCTGGCGCGAGTTGAGAAACCCGCGCAGGTATGTAAATAGAGAAGGGGACCTGGGTAGATCGTCAGACAACCATCTGGCCCAGGAGGAAGACATCAGCGAAGGCTGAGGTGAGTGAATGGAGAAGACGATGGCTAATGAGCCGTCGGTGGTAATGTTGATGACGGATGAAGATCCGCCAGTGACAGAGTCCTTCTGGCGAGGACGAGGGTAGTTTGGAACCTTGGCAACAGTAGTGACATTCTCTAGCATTTCGGAAATCAATGGCGGTCCTTCAAGCTGTGGAGGTGAGAACATCCTTTCCAGTGCAACGAAATATCCCGTATATCAAACCACTTGTCCCATTCGCATTCTGGATCTTTGATCTTTCCTCTTTTGGTGACCCTCGGATATTTTTCAGCCAAATATACAGCATGTGATCCCCCATGTGCTTCTTGCGGGTAATCCCCCATCTGAATAACGGGCCCTTTGTTGAAGTGGTTTGATAGGGTCCACGTGAGGGGCTTCCAATCCGCCTTGAGTGGTCCTTTGAAGCCTAGGCCAAACCTGCGGTTCGGCCTGATCTCCTTTGGTGGTTTCAGCCTACCTTGTAGTTGCGCGCCCAGACCTTTGCCCTGTTGATAGCCGATATTCCTCATAATCTCCCAACCTTTGAATGAAAAGGGAGATATGGCGTTGTCGCCTTGATCGGCTTCTTTGGTGCTAACGGAATGTGAGATGAATCACACACATCCAGCAGCGACAATATGGGCCGATGAGACGGCCAAACAGAGGGCAGAGAGGTGTTGATAGCATCCACCGTGTGAAGGACAGGTGTACTGACCACTTTAATAATTCTCCCATTGTAAGGAAACTTCAAGCACTGATGGTTGGTGGAAGGCACAGCATCCATGGCTTCAATGTAGGGGCGACCCAGTATGGCCTTGAATGTGGGGTCCATGTCGAGGACATGAATTCCGTGGAGACTGACACAGGGCCTAGCTCTGCCTTAGGATAATCATCCCTTGTGGCGGCCTTTTGCTATTGTCATAAGCTGTGACTGTGATCGAGGAAGGTCTTATCTGTTCCTCGTCGACCCCACACAACTGAAGGGTGCTCATGGAGATCACATTTATGGACGCACCCGTGTCTACAAGGCACGGGTTTATGGATACCCATTAATTTTTATTGAAAAGCACAACGCATACTTTCGAGCTTCCTTGGGAGCGAGCTCGTAGTTGTGGAACATGATGGCCGGTTGTGTGTCTGTTGGTGTCAGGACGACTGAAATCTTCTCTACAGGAGGTCTTCATTCACCATGACCTTTTGAAGATATTCCATTAAGGGCGCCTGATGGGACGTGGACCTTTGAAGCAACTCGAGGATGGAGATCGAGCGTGCGTCTTATCCAGGTGTTTTAACAAATCATACTATGTTCCAGGGGCAGACTTTTCTGGCTATTCTCCGTCCTTTTCTGGTTGAGACTGCTCGGGGTTCTGACTATTCTGAGGGAAAACAATATGGAAAATCTTTCCACTCCGGAGCACCATTGCCTGCGATTTTTGCACCTCGACGGGATTAGGTGTGGGTTTAAGCAAAGGTTTGAGGGGGAGTGGTAGAGGGATGGTTGATGAAGCCGAAGTAGCAATGGGAGTAGGGATTCTGATGAGGGGTTTGTTCGGTGGAGGCATGGTGGAGATAGAGGGGATATCATACGGGCTATGAAGGATAAGGGGTTCGGAAGGTGGAGGTGGAGGCAAAGTGGAAGTGGATAAGGCTTGAGGTGGGTAATGGTTTTGAGGTGGATGGTTGGTGATGAGTGGTTTTGAAGGCATTGGTGGAGGTATTGTGGAGGTAGGCAGGGCCTCATACGGATGGCAGATAATGAGTGGTTTGGAAGGCACAGGGGTAGCGGGGGTAGATGGCGAAATAGAGGGATGAGAGAGCATGAGAGGAGGTGAGGGTATGGCAGAGGTGGATGGCTGACAGGTCACGGGTGAGTTAGTAGGAAGGGTGCGGATGAGAGGGCGTGACGGTTGTGGAAACAACGAAGGCCGTATTATAAGTGGTGACGCGGGTTGATGAGAGAGAGGTGCTACCCGGGCAAGGTGAGGGGGTTGCCTGATGATAGGGTCGGCAGTAGCTAAGATGGAGGTGCTTTCCGAATGCCAACCTTGCTCTCTCCCGACTTTCAGAAAGGAGGAGATGGGGTTGACCTGGTGATTGGGCTGTTGGTGCTCCGGTAATGGATTCTGGATTATGCCCATGTTGGGCTGTTGTGGTTGGGCCTGCTGAGGCTGCTGCTGTTGTTGTGGTTGTTGCTGTGGCTGCTGTTGTAGTTGCTGGAACTGTGGCCTAGGAGGAGGTCTCCTGGCTTTGAGAGTGGCGATGTATCGCCTCATTTCATCCCAGTCAATTCCGCCTTCATCATTTGTATCGTGGATGTAATCTTTAAACTGAAAGCAGTTGTCTACTGTGTGTCCTGGCTGCCTGTGATAGACGCAGTATCTGGAGGTATCAACATTCGGGGGCCACGCGAGCCTTTCCCTGGGTAGGATGAGTGTGTTTGAGGCCATGAGGGCGCTGAAAATATCTGCCAAAGTTTCTGGCAATGGTGGGTAATAGGCTCTCTTGGGACCAATCGGCCTCCTTTGTTGCTGTGGGAGGCCATAATTCCCTGGGGGTGGAACTTGGTGGTACTGAAGTGGCGGTTGTTGTTGCTGGGGTCGGGGTTGTTGCTGGGGTTGAAGTAGTTGAGGCATATTGTTCTGGGGTGGATTATTTTGGGGTGGAGGACGAGAGGGGAAAGGACCTTGTTGGAGGGGAAGTCGGGGCATTTGTGGGGGTCTTGGGTTGAGTGCATAGTTGGCGTTGTTGACTGCACTCACCTGCTCATTTGTCACCACCCCTTCTGTCGCTCCACTTGGGACACCAGCGCCTGTCTTTCTGATCACCTTGGGCTTCGGCGGCTCAAACATGTGCATAATGGGGGAGTCTTTTAACTGGGTCTGGACATACCGGGCCCTTTCATAGAGTTCCTCCATTGTGGTAAGCTTGTTCATGGCCAGGACGTGCCTGAACTGTGGGGTTGCATTGGACACAATCATCTTTACTTGTTCAGGCTCTGAGAGGGTATCTCTTATCCTTTCTGCCAGGGACCTCCATCTGTCGGCATAGCGGACAAAATCCTCGTCGGGCTTCATTTTCTCGGCCACTAGGTCGGTAATGGAAAGAGAGGACCGACCCTATCCCGATACTTTTGCAAGAATCTTCTTTGTACCGTATCAAAGTTCTCGGCCTCGCCGGGCTCCAAAGAATAGAACCACTCTAGCGCAGACCATCCAATGATCTCCGAAAGAGGTATGCCAGGGATCTCTGGTCATTTTGCCAATAGGAGGATTCATACATGAAATCCTTGAGGTGAATAAAGGGGTTGCCAGTGCCATTGTACCTGCGGTACGTGGGCATTTCAGAGGGAGGAAGATGGATCACCGGAAGGATTGGCAAAGCAACCTCCGGGGTGGATTTCACGTCCACCATTTTCTTCAAATTCTGAAACTGTTCGTCCATTCTATTGAACCTGTTGAGGAGCGATTGGGCAAGCTCCTCGGGAGGTGAAGGTGGCACGTGCCACTGGGGAGGAAAATGTCTCCCGGAGACTTGAGGGGGAAACCCCGAATGAGAGGGAGCTGCCGGACCGCTGGCAGTTGGCCCCGGCTAGAGCGGTATGTGGGGAACAACATGGGTTTGAGATTGTGAAGGGAACTGGAACGAGGGTGGTTGTTGGCTCGCCTGCCCTTGAAGCGAGCGAGACCGGATGGCTTGCGCCAGTGAAGGAGATGGGATGTCCTGCACCGACTCTTGGAGGGGTGCGATGGCTGGAGTTGACTCTTGGGGGGCGGGAGAAACAGATTTCCCTTTCAGAATGGCCTGGAAGGCCCGGAGCTGCTCAGAGGTAAGCTCCGTGTTGGCGAGGACACCTAGCAAAGAGGAGATGTCCTGTGGCGGGGATGTGTCCTCTGCGGTAACCTGCACCTCACGTGAGGCTCATAAGAAGGACCCGAGTCCATAGCATGGACTCGCGGCTCGACTGATTGACCACGACCATGGTGGTTCTCCTCAAAAGACTCGTGAGCCATGCTCAAAGTTCTTCGGAACGTAAAAACATACACCAACACACAGATAGCAAAGATTATCAAACAAGTGAATGCCTTTACGCCTTTTTTGTTTTGATTTTGATATTTTTTTTGTGTTTTTAACCAGATCGGAAGTTCACACAAAAATAGGGAGGACCCTAATGCCAATTTGTTTCACCGCCGTGTCAACTAGGGTCACTCTTCTTGCCACGAATGTGTTACTAGCTCCGGGGAACTTCAATGGTACAACCAGCCCAGTGAACGATGAGGGAATCCTTCACTATCGGGGACTTACGAAGGTCCCAGTGGAGGAGATCCTAGTCCGTTGAGAGGAATTCTCAAACGGAGAGTCCTTCCTTCACCGAGAGAGGGTGGTCCTTAAAAAAAAATTAAAAAAGGTAGAAAAGGAGGATGGATGTATGCAATGAAATACTGACAGATATATGGAATATAAGAAAATAACAGAGATAACAAATATATAATCAACACCCAATGAATCACAAGGGATTAGGGGCGAAGTGCACGAGGTGCACAAGGGATAAGAACTGAAAGTGTTACTGTGAGCACAACTGGAGCGCGCGAGGGCGCAAAAGTGGGGGGGCACAGGCGGTGCCGAAGTTGCAAGGGTAACTGAGGGAAAGTGAAAGTCGACCCACCGTGATCGCCAATCTGTGAGCGACGTCACACAGAATTAGTTAATTTGCCGAAGGAGGCGAAGCGGAGCGCGCGAGGGGCTCGTTTTGCTGCAGCACAGAAAAAAGAGAGAAGAGAAGAGAGGCCACCACGAGAGATTGCTCCGGCGGGGCTTGCGGGACAGATGCAATGTAATAAAATATGGGGATTAAACGGCCATAGCAGGAAGTGACTCGCCGCGGCCTCGGGGGGACGAGAATGGTGAAAAAAGTAAATAACAAGAATTGAAACGGCCATTGCAGGAAGTAACTCGCCGCGGCCTCGAGAGTACAGCAGATATAGAAGCGATAGATATAAAAAAGGGGTAGAATTCAAACGGCCATTGTGGGAAGTAACTCGCCGCGGCCTCGAGAGTATGGCAGAATAGAGCAAGTCAAGATATGAGAGACAGAATTCAAACGGCCATTGCGGGAAATGACTCGCCGCGGCCTCGAGAGTATGACAGTTATAAGAGCATCATAAAAATATAGAGACAGAATTCAAATGGCCATTGTGGGAAGTGACTCACCGCGGCCTCGAGAGTATGACAGATATAAGAGCAGCATAAAAATGTAGAGACAGAAATTCAAACGGCCATTGCGGGAAACGACTCGCCGCGGCCTCGAGATTATGATGTGATCGCCAGGGGCCGGTGACCCCAAAATAAAGAGAGTGATCGCGCCTACCTCGAAAGCAAGAGATGGCGGGTTGCTTCTTCCTCCCCTTCGGCCGGCCGATGGAGAGGGCTTTCCTTGGTTACCCTTGCAAAAGAGAAACAAAAAAAAAACAAGTGGATCAGAAAAGATGGCAGTGTAGTATTAGTCCCTTAATGAAGAATAATGAAATCGTGGCAAGACACACACCTGGTTGGTGTTATTTTTAAACCCCTCTCGGACACGAGTAGGAGGAAAATGCTATGATGAATGGGGATCGTGCAATCGTATATAAAAGAAGACTCCCTTATGAAGGGAGACGGAGAATGCGAGATGATGAATGTAAAAGAACTATAGAGAAAAGGGGAGAGAATTGGCTTATTGAATGTGCCGATGGCGGGATCCGGCGGAGCTTTGGTAGTGTAGGGACGACGTGGAAGCACGGTGGATAAAGGCGGCCTTCCTTTCGCGAGCGCGGGCACCCGAGAAGCCGACAGAACCTCCTCCTACGAAAGACCCACGGGTTAGAAATGGGATCCGGCAGAGTCTCTCCTTCCTCTGTCGGATCTGAAGCCCCTTCCCTTCGAGGGAGGGGGTCCTCTATTTATAGAGGGGAAGTGGCTTGAGGCGTCCAGGGACCTGGACGCCTCAAGATGGGGGCGTCCAGGACCCTGGACGCCTCCATCAACACATTAAATATTTTTTATTTTTTTGATTTTTAATATTTTTATGAAGGCGTCCAGGAGGCTGGACGCCTTCATTTCCGCCCACCGGAACCCCGCCGAAAGCCGTAGACAGTAGGTAAAGCGCGTGGTTTTGGTGGGTACCCGTGACTCACGAGTGGGCGCGTCTAGCTGGCAAGACGTCCCTATATTTTGGATTTTTGCACAACGTCAACTCGGACGGCAGTGATGGCGGATCGGGCTTGTCTGGATGTCGGAACATGAAGGCGTCCAGACAACTAGACACCTTTACAATTATTATTTATTATTTTTATTTTTTCACTGATGAAGGCGTCCAGGCTCCTGGACGCCTTCATACTTATTTTTTTATTTTTATTTTTTCACTGATGAAGGCGTCCAGGCTCCTGGACACCTTCATAATTATTATTATTTTATTATTTTTCACTGATGAAGGCGTCCAGGGTCCTGGACACCTCAAAGATTTTCTACGGAAAAAATTCAGAAAAATGTAAAAAAATTCATAAAAATAAGAAATCACCATTGTAATTAAAAATGTGAAGGCCGCCTTGGGGTATCATAGTGTAATATGATATTTACTCATGGTAATGTCAAGAACGGCGTGTCTACATGCTTGTCCCTCATTTTCAACTGCATCAATTTACCTCATGCGTTGATTATGGTTGTTGGATATCATCGTTTATGTACTACTATAACTATTGGTAGACCTACAATTTATAGATTTGGCATAGCAAAAACTATACTCATGTAGCATCGCTTAGTATATTGATAGAGTGTGACCATTACTTGTCTTTGAAATATATACACAACATTCATTCTCACACAGCTCAATAATTATTACTTGACCTTCTTAACCATGACACTGTTAATAATTTATCTTTTGCGCAGTCCAGACTACCTTCAGGTTGAGAGGGGCATTCTATTGGTCAGCCTAACATTCTATTGGTCTGAATGTTAGGATGCATAAGCCTTCACGGACTTCATGCATCTCCTTCTGTGTATCTTGACAATGTAGAGAGAAAGAAGGGGTTTTGATGCCACCGGCACCTTCTGCAGCCTAACATTCTATTGGTCTGAAAATATATATATTTCACTGACTTATATATCCCCCTGCTGCAGGTCTTCAGCTACTGGATGCAAAATTGTGCTAGCATGCTACTAGAATTTTTGAAGATTATTGTTATTTCCCTGTATGTTGTTGTAGTCAGCCGATATAAATTGATGTGGTATGCCGTACATGCAGGGAATGCCAACTGGTAACAATATGCAAGATGGTGATGTATGCCTATTTGAGTTGAAGAAGAAGAACCAACTCCATGTCAAGACACACAGAAGGAGATGCATGAAGTCCGCGAAGGCTTTGAATGGCAAGGGTAAAAACCTATGTGTAAACTTTCCTCGACTTCATTTAATAACAATATTTCTTTTCCCTTTTAAACTTTGCATCTGTCTGATTCGTTACTATACTTCTCCCTTGCTTCACCTCATTACTAGCTATCTTCTAGCTGTTCCATCCTTCCCTTTTTATATCGTGATGCTCAGAAATGGTGAACATATATTATAAGCTTGGGCTGGAGACACAACATGCCTAACATTCATCAGTGTCATCACTTAGTAGATCATTGGTTGTCTTTGACATATGTTTGCAACATTCATTTGCAGAGATGACATGCTTGTTATTACTTTACCTTGATAATCATAATTGCATTACAAGAGTCAAATAGCTTCTTGTTCCATTAATATGGTGCCACAGCCGTGTTGGGACGAACGAAAGGTGCGACTAAGAATCGATGCAAGGGGGATGCGTCCGGGGTAATCTGTCTGGCCGAAATAGGTGGTGCAATGTATCCTGCTCCATCGAGGGTTATCCATCTTGTTAAGTGGGCTACTGTTATTCCTTTATCAGAGCAAAAAAATGAGTTCATAAAAATGCCAGTGTGTTTCAACGTGCTTGTTGCCCCCATTCACCTATGTGAGCAGCAGGGGCACTTGTGGGTGGTGGAGGGCACAATCGAGCAACCCCACCTCACTTATGCATGTTGTCTTCATATGGGTTTTACGGACGTTGGCGGCATCACGTCATGATCCACCTGGAGTATGGGTAATGATGATTTGGGATAAAATGACATAATTGTTCAATGGTAGGCTGCCCAGTTGCGGCAACCCCACTTGAATGGATGATAGTATTTTATTCCTCCCTGAGCCCAAACCATATACATCACCTTCCTCTTCCACCTCGCTGCATCTTGAATTACTGTAAACATCAGGTACGTGACATTTCTCTGATTTGAACCCGGGTATGTGAATCACCTCTAATTATGCTGTTTCATCACTTGTTAATGTGAATCACCTCTTATTAACTGTGTACATTCTCATTTCTTTTACCATGGTAATTTGAAATGAAGGTTCACCATTTCTGAATATTTATGTATTTGACTAAATGTTCACATACAATTATCAATTTTCCATCAAATTTGAGTACAATTATTAATTTTAGTATGAATTTGTACTGATGTGGCCCCCATGGGAATGTCTTTGAGGCCGTGAATTTTTATGATGGGGACATCGACGCTTGGCCGCCCACATTTTATTTTTATTTATGTCCTTTTAGTTTGCATTTATATCCTTGGGAAAGTATGTACGCAAATGTAAGGCTTTATAAGCAAATGAGTCATTCCCTTGGATTGTGTGGGTTTTTGTGCAAATGTGCAGTAGGTACAACTAGGGGGCCCTCAACCCTTTCCCATTGGTCCATGTCATCCTTGTGGAGCTGGTCAACCCTCCTAGGTGGCATCTAGAAGCCTTGACTAGTCAATTGTCCACATGGGGGACAATGGGACCAAAAAGTCCAATTTGGAGGCCATGGTCAAGGGGGGGCCCAAACCCACTAGGATTAGTTTAATTTTATTTTTTTTACCACTTTAGGAACTCCCTAATATGTCCTTCCAAACCCAAGATCTATGGGCATTTAGTGTCTTTTTACATTTATTATATATAGCTTGTAATTTCCATTTGTTTGAATTAATGAATAGAAAAAAGCATTATGCAAGAAGGAAATTTGCGCCCCCCTCTCTTCATCCCTCTGGTTTCTTCATCCACAACCCCAATTCTAGAGTGATATCCCTCCCCTATTGATCCTCTCTACCTTCTGGTTCATCTCCGGTGATCGCCGCCGCCGCCGTCGTGCCGCCGTCGCTCCGCCGCCATCGTCTTCGGTATTCTGTCCATCCAGGACAGAAGCATGTTCCCCGAATTTCTGCTCCCACCTCTCACCTCCTATGGAGCTGAAATTTTCAGGGCTGGTTCCCCTCTCGAACCCCTATCTTCACAAAAACATTCAAGCTAAAATTCCTTCATTTGATATTGTTCAAATTTCGTTCCTCTTTTATTCCCAGATCTGTCAGGTTTCTATCTACAGTGATAGCAACCCTGAGTTTTCCATCTCCCAACCACCTTTTTATTTTTCCAGGAACCCCCAATTTTATTGGAGGTTTTGTCCACCTTCTCCTATCTCCACAAATTTTCTTACATTTTTTTCAGGCTTCCAAGTATTTTATAAAATTCGTCCAAGTTCCAAAATCTGTTCAGTCTGCCTCAGTCCAGATTCGACCCTTCGCCAGTGTAAACTCTCTAGAAAATTCAAATCTCCATCATTTTCAGATCTAAAAATAGTCCTGGTTTCCTCTCTTGATTTCCTATGACTTTGCTGAAGAACACAACTTCAGATTCGGAGGTTGACCAACCAGTCAATGGCTGTTCTCAGGAAAACTATTTGCTGTTCTGAGATTTCGGGTACTGTACAACAGTAACTTGAAAAATAGTTAAGGCCCAGATCCGTGTAGATCCAGCTTCTCTCTCCAATCCTATCTTGAAGGATTTCGAAAGAGCTTTCCAACAGTACCTCCTGATCATCGATTCGACATCGGGATTTGTCGCAGCGAGTGATCTCGCCGGGTCACACGCCTGAAAATAGCAAGCGCAGGTCCGTGGCCGGTTATTCCGGCGGGTGTCGATCGGAGCCGCCCGGCCACCGACCGGCGTTCCAACGCGCCGCCACCCCAGGGAGCACTCCTCCAGGCGTCCCCCACTACAGCGGTGCCACCCGGTCCCACACGGTCCCTCCGGCCAGCACGTGGGCCCATCAGTCACGAGTTCGTGTGCCGCTGAAGCATCGCAAGAAGCCGCTCGTCAACCCGGAATCGGTCCTCCCGGGCCCACTTGTGTAGCCCTTTACCTCCATGCGTGGAGTGGGTAGTAGTTCTTTGTTGTACTTATTGTGTATTAATTATCCCGGGAGTACGAGTTCGGCCGGGTCCGTCTTCCTCACGCCGAGAGCGTGGAGGTATCGTGTTCGCTCCTACACTTGGCATTTGCTTTATTCATATATACTTGTTTGTGCCGCTGCTAGATATCATGCTAGGATCGTAGCTCGCTATATATTGTGATATCATCGCTGCTGCGAGAGCGAGCGTGACCGTCCCGTGACCCGATCCGGGCACAAGAGAGAGTCGACCACCCTAGCTCACTGCCGGTTTCTCAACCGCGCACGTCCGACGCTTCCCTCGCTAAGGGACAATCGCGAGCTCGTCTAGAGTCCGAGGATCGCATTCCTAATTCAAGTCGAGTCTGTGGTCCATCCCGCATCAAATTGGTATCAGAGCCAGGTTGAGTCTAGGGTGTCTAAAATAATAAAAAAAGTGTTATTAGTCATTGTCTAAGTCGTGTTTAGGGTCATCATTGTTTTAAAACAAACAAAAATGTATTTTGGGTCGCATTTGCATCCCTTTACCCGGTATATAAAAAGGTGTTGTCCGAACGTTAGGCTACGCCTATCGCGAAGGCCGAACACTTGCGCGAGTGATCTTCGGATCGATTAACTCCGCCCCGTACCGAGTCTTGGTGTCTTGTCCTTAGTGTGCATGCATCCCAACCTTGCATAGTCGGTCTAGTGTCTTGTCCCAGACGGCCTTGCATATCCATTCCTAGGGATCCATTCCCACATTTTGGCAACTATGGCCAACCCATGTCGACCCGTCCAAGGCGATAGGTCCGTGTCCAAGTACATTCGGGCATATCATACGTATTGGTTGGAATATGGCTTGGGAGAGGAGAGCACCACGGCCGCATTTCAGTTCCGGAGAGATTTGCGGCTTTACTTTCGAATCCAATGTCTTGTCCGCGATGCATTCTCTCTGGCGCAGTTCTATAAGGTCGCTCTGGAGGTCGAGCCATTTGAGTCTCGATTTAATGATGACCTACAACGAGCCGATGCTGCCCTGGCTACCCTTCGGCAAGCATCTACCTCCCACCCAAGTCTCTAGCCGATCGGACTACCTACGCCATTGCCTTCATCACCCGTGAGTGCTCCGTTACCACCCTTACCTTCCGATCCACATTCGGAACCATCATGCTTGGAGCCACCGCACCCCGAGCCACCCATGTTTCTTACGGGGACACTATACATAGCCGAGCCACTTCTTAATTGGCTCAAGGATGGCTTGGTCCCACGTCCTTACCCTTCTATGGACCCCACCTTACCTATAGTGCCCGTCAACTCCTTCCACACTACCTTTCGGTCTAGTCACCATGTTGACACATTGGATGACCTTATTATGGGATTAGACATGCAATGGAAGTTGACGCATTCCTTGGCCCGAGGCTTCGACCAACCCACTAGTCGTAGCCTCACCCATCCGGCCTTAGGGTCCATTACCTCCGTGTGCACCGTGGGTTGTATCACCACGGAGGTTCTCTTATTCCTCCCCATGTCGGCCGAACCCGACTTCATACCCTTTCGCCCGAGGGAGGAACCATACATCCTACACATGATCACCGTCCCACCTACAATGCATGAAGTTGACTATCCACACCTTCGAGACTTCTACATCGGGGACCGTGACTTGTGGGAACCCACCACAAGGGGTCATACATTCTTTGATCCCTTTGACCCGTTCCCTAGTGGACTCTTAGACCCTCCATATATACTTCATTTCTTCGAGGGAGTCCACTACCACACCCCTACCCCACGGGCCGGGTCATCTACCTTCACCAAGCCTATTTTGATACACCCACATCCGGTTCTTCTAGCCCTCTAGCCTCCCAAATCCAAAGGGCCGTCCATGCGTGACTGGGTCATACTTGGACGTTTAGATGTTCCCCATGCCACCCATCTCCGGTTACATAACATGCATGCATGGCACACATTCGGGTGTCTTGGTCCGCCGTCACCCATGTACGGGTCGGACTAACATTAGGTGTGTCTAGGGTCATAGATGAGTCAGTGTGCTTTTTCTTTGTGTGGTTTGTCTGTCTGCATGTGTCTTGTGCAAGCTCATCGATGTCAGTCCCTTATGAGTATGAAGCGAGTAGACTCACTCGAGGAGTTGGGATCAGTTCTACATCTATACCCGGATCAGTCACCTACATGGACCCAGTGGTGATTCCTAGTGAGTCTTCGAGCCGCCTCCTCCCCTTTTGAGAGTGCCCCACCCGGAGTGTCCACCTCTAGCCCATAGCAGCTTGTGCATATCGAGTATATACGGAATGGGCATGTGACGATCACTTGGAGTGGAGCATACCCGCGCTACTTGGCACGGTGACGGATCCGCCGGAGTACTCGAGCAGCCGCACCCATTACTCGACGGGGTCGAGTTCCTCCCACCCGGAGAGAATTGATGGGGACATCGACGCTTGGCCGCCCACATTTTATTTTTATTTATGTCCTTTTAGTTTGCATTTATATCCTTGGGAAAGTATGTACGCAAATGTACGGTTTTATAAGCCAATGAGTCATTCCCTTGGATTGTGTGGTTTTTGTGCAAATGTGCAGTAGGTCCAGCTAGGGGGCCCTCAGCCCTTTCCCATTGGTCCATGTCATCCTTGTGGAGCTGGTCAACCCTCCTAGGTGGCATCTAGAAGCCTTGACTAGTCAATTGTCCACATGGGGGACAATGGGACCAAAAAGTCCAACTTGGAGGCCATCGTCAAGGGGGCGCCCAAACCCACTATGATTAGTTTAATTTTAATTTTTTTAACCACTTTAGGAACTCCCTATTATGTCCTTCCAAACCCCAGATCTATGGGCATTTAGTGTCTTTTTTCATTTATTATATATAGCTTGTAATTTCCATTTGTTTGAATTAATGAATAGAAAAAAGCATTGTGCAAGAAGGAGATTTGCGCCCCCCTCTCTTCATCCCTCTGGTTTCTTCATCCCCAACCCCAATTCTAGAGTGATATCCCTCCCCTATTGATCCTCTCTACCTTCTGGTTCATCTCCGGTGATCGCCGCTGTAACGACCCGAGAATCCGATTACCGGGAAGGCCCGATAACCCGAGACTCGCACCGCCGCCCACGAGCCGGGAGGGCTCGGAAGGGCTAAAAGGAGTGTGGAGGCACAAAGAAATAGGAAATAAGGCAGGATAACCAACAACAACAAGCTGAAAGAAAGAACAGCAACAGCTACAACAGAGTCCAGTCCAACAGAAAGTACAGTCTAAAGCAGTAAAAATGTACCACATGCCAAGTGAACACTCGGCCCGGCAATCTCGCAACTGAGAACCTCCGCTCCGCGCCCTCGAACCACGAGGAAGAACCGCCACACCTGAAAAGCAGGGAATGAGTCTCCAAAACAGAGACTCAGCAGGGATCCTGCGGAACTTCAACCGGAAACAACGGCGGTAGCGGAAAGGAGAGCTACAACTACAGCAGGAACAGCAAACCGGTGGCCGGTCAAAAACTCGGCACTACAGCTACTCCTACTGCACCGGAAGGTACACCTCGATCACGTAGACGAAGCTACCAAACCACGCTAGTACCGCCTACCGAAGTAACAACACACGGCAACCATGCCGCAGAGGCCTGTCCCCCGGACAAAGCCAACCTGGACACGCTGTCCAAGGTGCAACCCCGACCATCCGATCGCAGGTACCGCACAACAAGACCCAACCTCGGTAAAGCCACTAGCGCTAGACTCACGACGCGAAGACCAACACACGCACCACGGCAAAACAGCCGAAGGACTCAACGGTCGGCACGACCGAAAACCCGAAGGTCAAAGACACAGAAACTGACAGTCTGTCACTCCGTACTCGACAGGAGTACCGCCCACTAGAAGCATAACCGGTAGCGTCCCCTGACGTCTTACACCGCACCGCAGGTGTACCGCCTGACGTGGTAGGTCCTACCCGAGGCGGGAACACCGTACAAGTAACCACAAGCAAGTGACTAGCTGGGGTCATGCCCGTCGACGTGCGTCCACAGTCCCCAACCACGTGTGCACACACAGACCACGCGTCCTAGGTCTAGCCCTCTGATTGGTTTTCCCCCGCAGCCGGACTCTGGCTAAGACGAGGGGCCCGACGGAAACCAGTCTAACCGTCCTCAAGGTAAGCCCGTACACCACTCCCCGGTGCGACCAGCACACGCGTACTGGTAGGCTACGACTAGTGGAGGGTCACTGAAGGAGTAGACTCTCAACGGAAAACAACGTCCGCATCCGACGACGTACGGGGGGCACCCCACGTACTGGCCCCGTCGCACGGTGACCATAGTCGGAGAAGAAACGGGACTCGCAGTCTAAGGCCAAGCACAAGGCCCACACGGGAAACACAGAAGCACGATTCCCAAGGCAGCACACAAGCTGCCACGACGATTTCCCATCTTGAAACAAGCGGGAAACCTCCAGCCCCAGGCCGGACAACTGGACACGCAGTCCAAGGCCCACACGGGAATCGCCTTCCAAAGGAACCCACGACATGCGGGGGAGACCCCATCGCACACACACCGGCACACGCTGACTCGATCGAGCGTAACACGAAAGCCCGGAATACGTGAGGTCACCCGGACCCACTACACCGACGGGCACGCTAATCGAGGAAACACGATCCCTCCCGACACCCCAAAAACACGAACACAGAACCCATGGGGTATCCAGGACACTCACAAGGCCGGAGGTCGACCACTGGGTCCCAACCGGGTCGACCGGAGACCAACACAATGCGAACGGAACGCTAAAAGGTCACCCGGACCCTTAAGCGCGCGGGCACGAAAAACGAGGTAAACGAAACTTCCAGACACCCCAAAACACGGTCACGGAACTCCACTGGGTGTCCAAGGCACACACGGCCCAAGGGGAGCACGATCAGCTGCAGACCGCCCGCCCCAGGCAGCCCGGCTGGTCCCTCCAAGAACGCGCTACACGTGCATAGCGCGTTCAGCCAGAACGCGCTATACGTGCCTAGCGCGTTCAACACGAACGCGCTACATGACCATAGCGCGACCAGGCCAGGTCGCGCTATGATCCTATAGCGCGACAACGAGAAAGCGCTGGGGCCGTAAGGCGCGACCCAAACCGCCTTACTGTTCATCTTCTCCGATGAACGCGCCCTGTCGGGGCAGCGCGACCTCCAAGAACGCGCTACTGGAGTATAGCGCGTTCTCAGTCCGCGCCCGAAAACGGTAGAAACCGCGGGAAAAGCCATGCCATGCCCCGTTCACCCCCAGGTGAAGGGGAAACAAAAGGGGAAACCTTCCCCAAGCCCCTAGGCATGCACCTAAACCCCTGGATCGCCCAAAAACACCATAGAACGGGAGATCCGGCTCACACCCCAAAATCATGCATTTTGCCCAAAACGCCCCGTTTAGCCCGCTCGGCTCACCACGGCCTACAAAACTCGCGGGAAAGGAAGTACACGGGCTGAGGGTCCATCACCCTACCTCCACCGAAGATTACGCGCACCGTGGACGCCGATCCACGAAGAAAACGCCGTTGAAGCCTCGCCGTTCCACGAACTCACGGCCGAGCTTCCACGCGCCTCCACCGCCTCGATCCTCATCCATCCTCGCCCGTGCCTCGCCCGCGTCGTCCCCGCCTCGCCCATGCTCCGCCCCGTCGGCCGCCGGAGAGAGAGGGAGAGAGGAGAGAGCGTGAGAAGAGAGAGGGAGAGAAATGAGAAATGAGAAATGAGAGGGGGAGAGAGAAAAAAGCTATTTATAGGAAAATCTGGAAAATCAGAAAAATCCAGAAAAATAGAAAATCACACCCTCGCGATCCTCGGAGCGCACCGATCGCAACGGTACCACTCGCGCCCAGGTGAACGGCCCGGTTCACCCGCAACGAGGTTCCGAAGGGAAAGCCGAAACCCACGCCGGGAATCGGAAAACACACGAGGAAAAAGCCGCGGAACGCCTCCGGGCCTCCGAAACGACTCCGGATCGCACCGATCCGAACATGAAAGATGTCCGAAACGAAATTTCGGACACAACAGAGTCGGACAATCCGAGAAACCAGATCCGGAACCCACGAAAAAGGATCCGAAAAATATCCGAAAACTCCGGGGCATTACAGCCCTCCCCCCTTAAAGGAATTTCGTCCTCGAAATTCAGGACCAAGCACGAAGTCCCAGGGGAAGAACACTGAATCAACTGACACGCTGTCAGAGCCCCAGCATAGAAAACCTTGATTCTCACGAAAACACCGATCCTGAGGGACACAGCCAGACTTACAATCACAAGCAACACCTCGCTCCTCGCGCCGAGCACACTGGCCAACGGAGTAGGCATGTACCGCAGGACACAGTCCGGCATCACCTCGGACAACGCGAGAATCCACCGTGGCGCCGCAGCCACGATCTCGCTCACCGAGGAAGCACACCCTCGACACGAGAAACAACTACTGATCCATCCAATGGTCAGCAGACAAGTCACACATCAGCTTCACAACCAGCTGACAGGTCGCACACCCTCCTCAAGGGAGCAACCAAAACAGAGCCTCCACCAGCTCAAGCAGCCATCTCAACAGATCGCAGCCAGCACATCGGCTCAACACCAAGAAACACCTCACACATGGCAAGCCGAAAGCCGGACTTAACACTGTGCCAACTCTCGTCAGAAGATAAACTTCGACAAAGTCCAGATCCCATCCGGAAAGGCACATCACAGAAACGACCACCTAAGGTCTCGCTGGCACACGGCTCTCGCCACGCTCGAGCCCCAACGACCAGCATCTTCTGTCTCTGAAAAGACCATCCACTGGTCACCAACTACTCGCCAACTCGACCCTCTGGGGAAGCACGACGAAACCAAATGACAGAACCTGGCATCTTCAGTCATCACCTCCCGGGATTCAGACTTATAGGGAACCACCCCATGCTAGTCACCAAACCAGGGATAACCTTGCGACACCAACGTCCCATCAAGGACCACCAACCGACGCCAATCTCACAAAATGCCTCCGCCCACAGGCGTCACTCATCCATCTGGTCTCATCAAATCCTTCGATCAAACCAAGTGGACACCTGCCAATCCCGATTCCGCCCTTACCACAGAGCCACGGGACACCACCTGAACAGCGCTCATGGGTCCCTAAGCAATAAACATCTCACCGTCACAGTCCGACAAGACCGTAGAACCAACGGGAGCCCACAGCCTGCCAGAGATCACTTCTCCAAAAACGATCTCATCCGAGGACACGACTGGGAACACAAGTCGGGCACCAAGCCGCCGACTCTGACCAACACGTCCTCGACCATCGTCAGGCGACATCCTCAACAACCTCATTCAGGTCCAACACCGACGCCTGACACGGCTTCCAACACAGGAACAGGGTACTCATGCGGCGCGCTAGCCAGCACTTTTCCCAACACTCCACCTGCCAGTGCCAAGAACCACGACTTCTCCGGCAACGGCACGGCAGCAACACGTTTCACACAGAGGAACCCATCCTCCGATGCTCAACGCAAACTCAGGAATCCGCCCGTAGCAACCAACGCTACGATCCTGAACTAATGGGTTATGAGCCCACCACGCTTCCGCTGCGCACTCAAATCTGCGCGCACAGCCGAGAAAGCAAACACCGCCCAACCAGCACTCGTCCTTCCGGAACAGCGCCAGCACCCTCACACGACAAGGGAATGGGCACGACTTCTCACAGGCAACCACCCTGCCAAAACAAGGAGCACGTCTCGCACGGACTTCATGGCACACAAGGCCAACCAAACCGAACACACAATGCAAGACGACGAACCTTAGCCCAAGCACAATCTCTCCAACCAAAGGAGAAACCAGCACACTTCCGACCAACGGAAGAACTCCACGCTCGACCTGACCTCGAACCTCGCGCATGCTGGAAACAGCACCAAGGAAAACCATCGCTTCCATCAGGTCATCGCCTCCGACACACTCAACGAGTGTCACGTCGGACCACAATCACAGCATCTCTCGATGCACCACCGCTGCAATTCCTCGAACTGCAACACGGCATGCCAAGATCCGCAACACGAGCCATAACCGACAACCGCCGACGCTCATCCTCGAGTCCTGAACTCACCGCGGAGCCTTTACATCTCAAGCCAACTCCATGGCGAACACAACCCATTCGCTGACAGAAGCACAGGAGCAAAGACTTAACGGGACATCTCTGCCAAATCCTGCCTCGAAATCAGCAGAACAATTGGGACCGACACGTCATTTCTGACGCAACAGAGCACGACAAAAACATCAGGCTCGACGAAACAGCAGCTCACCGAGAAGACATTCCGCTCACCGGAGCACACTTCTCGATCAGAACACCACAGGAGCTGGATAAACCTCAAGCTGGAGTGACCAAAAACCGACAGCAGCTCCCTCGAAGCACGCTCACGGCCACTTAACCAAGAACAGTCCGCACCAGCCACCTGACCACGCTGCAGGTTCCTCGAACGCAGCACCGCGAACTCACGCATGCCAGCAACCTCTGCCCAACGCAGCACAACCAGGGCCACCACCGATGAGGGAGAAGACTCTCGACCTCGATCCTTAGATCCCATGCTGGCACGAAAGCCGCGGACAGCAATCACCTTCACAGCGCCGCACAGCGCACTCAAGCTCTCAAGCGAGAAACAAGGCGGAAAACAAGCACAAAACCCTAAGCCAGCTACCGGCTGTACTGGACCTTACGGACTCTGATCACTACAATATTTCGAATTCCTATGTACGTCCACAACCACCGCTCTGATACCAGCTGTAACGACCCGAGAATCCGATTACCGGGAAGGCCCGATAACCCGAGACTCGCACCGCCCCCCACGAGCCGGGAGGGCTCGGAAGGGCTAAAAGGAGTGTGGAGGCACAAAGAAATAGGAAATAAGGCAGGATAACCAACAACAACAAGCTGAAAGAAAGAACAGCAACAGCTACAACAGAGTCCAGTCCAACAGAAAGTACAGTCTAAAACAGTAAAAACGTACCACATGCCAAGTGAACACTCGGCCCGGCAAGCTCGCAACTGAGAACCTCCGCTCCGCGCCCTCGAACCACGAGGAAGAACCGCCACACCTGAAAAGCAGGGAATGAGTCTCCAAAACAGAGACTCAGCAGGGATCCCGCGGAACCCCAACCGGAAACAACGGCGGTAGCGGAAAGGAGAGCTACAACTACAGCAGGAACAGCAAACCGGTGGCCGGTCAAAAACTCGGCACTACAGCTACTCCTAATGCACCGGAAGGTACACCTCGATCACGCAGACGAAGCTACCAAACCACGCTAGTACCGCCTACCGAAGTAATAACACACGGGAACCATGTCGCAGAGGCATGTCCCCCGGACATAGCCGACCTGGACACGCTGTCCAAGGTGCAACCCCGACCATCCGATCGCAGGTACCGCACAACAAGACCCAACCTCGGTAAAGCCACTAGCGCTAGACTCACGACGCGAAGACCAACACACGCACCACGGCAAAACAGCCGAAGGACTCAACGGTCGGCACGACCGAAAACTCGAAGGTCAAAGACACAGAAACTGACAGTCTGTCACTCCGTACTCGACAGGAGTACCGCCCACTAGAAGCACAGCCGGTAGCGTCCCCTGACGTCTTACACCGCACCGCAGGTGTACCGCCTGACGTGGTAGGTCCTACCCGAGGCGCGAACACCGTACAAGTAACCACAAACAAGTGACTAGCTGGGGTCACGCCCGTCGACGTGCGTCCACAGTCCCCAACCACGTGTGCACACACAGACCACGCGTCCTAGGTCTGGCCCTCTGATTGGTTTTCCCCCGCAGCCGGACTCTGGCTAAGACGAGGGGCCCGACGGAAACCAGTCTAACCGTGCTCAAGGTAAGCCCGTACACCACTCCCTGGTGCGACCAGCACACGCGTACTGGTAGGCTACGACTAGTGGAGGGTCACTGAAGGAGTAGACTCTCAACGGAAAACAACGTCCGCATCCGACGACGTACGGGGGACACCCCACGTACTGGCCCCGTCGCACGGTGACCATAGTCGGAGAAGAAACGGGAATCGCAGTCCAAGGCCAAGCACAAGGCCCACACGGGAAACACATAAGCACGATTCCCAAGGCAGCACACAAGCCGCCACGACGATTTCCCATCTTGAAACAAGCGGGAAACCTCCAGCCCCAGGCCGGACAACTGGACACGCAGTCCAAGGCCAAGCACAAGGCCCACACGGGAATCACCTTCCAAAGGAACCCACGACATGCGGGGGAGACCCCACCGCACACACACCGACACACGGTGACTCGATCGAGCGTAACACGAAAGCCCGGAATACGTGAGGTCACCCGGACCCACTACACCGACGGGCACGCTAATCGAGGAAACACGGTCCCTCCCGACACCCCAAAAACACGGACACAGAACCCATGGGGTATCCAGGACACTCACAAGTCCGGAGGTCGACCACTGGGTCCCAACCGGGTCGACCGGAGACCAACACAATGCGAACGGAACGCTAAAAGGTCACCCGGACCCTTAAGCGCACGGGCACGAAAAACGAGGTAAACGGAACCTCCAGACACCCCAAAACACGGTCACGGAACTCCACTGGGTGTCCAAGGCACACACGGCCCAAGGGGAGCACGATCAACTGCAGACCGCCCGCCCCGGGCAGCCCGGCTGGTCCCTCCAAGAACGCGCTACACGTGCATAGCGCGTTCAGCCAGAACGCGCTACACGTGCATAGCGCGTTCAGCCAGAACGCGCTACACGTGCATAGCGCGTTCAGCCAGAACGCGCTATACGTGCCTAGCGCGTTCAACACGAACGCGCTACATGACCATAGCGCGACCAGGCCAGGTCGCGCTATGATCCTATAGCGCGACAACGAGAAAGCGCTGGGGCCGTAAGGCGCGACCCAAACCGCCTTACTGTTCATCTTCTCCGATGAACGCGCCCTGTCGGGGCAGCGCGACCTCCAAGAACGCGCTACTGGAGTATAGCGCGTTCTCAGTCCGCGCCCGAAACCGGTAGAAACCGCGGGAAAAGCCATGCCACGCCCCGTTCACCCCCAGGTGAAGGGGAAGCAAAAGGGGAAACCTTCCCCAAGCCCCTAGGCATGCACCTAAACCCCTGAATCGCCCAAAAACACCATAGAACGGGAGATCCGGCTCACACCCCAAAATCATGCATTTTGCCCAAAACGCCCCGTTTAGCCCGTTCGGCTCACCACGGCCTACAAAACTCACGGGAAAGGAAGTACACGGGCTGAGGGTCCATCACCCTACCTCCACCGAAGAATACGCGCACCGTGGACGCCGATCCACGAAGAAAACGCCGTTGAAGCCTCGCCGTTCCACGAACTCACGGCCGAGCTTCCACGCGCCTCCACCGCCTCGATCCTCATCCATCCTCGCCCGTGCCTCGCCCGCGCCGTCCCCGCCTCGCCCATGCTCCGCCCCGTCGGCCGCCGGAGAGAGAGGGAGAGAGGAGAGAGCGTGAGAAGAGAGAGGGAGAGAAATGAGAGGGGGAGAGAGAAAAAAGCTATTTATAGGAAAATCCGGAAAATCGGAAAAATCCAGAAAAATAGAAAATCACACCCTCGCGATCCTCGGAGCACACCGATCGCAACGGTACCACTCGCGCCCAGGTGAACGGCCCGGTTCACCCGCAACGAGGTTCCGAAGGGAAAGTCGAAACCCACGCCGGGAATCGGAAAACACACGAGGAAAAAGCCGCGGAACGCCTCCGGGCCTCCGAAACGACTCCGGATCGCACCGATCCGAACACGAAAGATGTCCGAAACGAAATTTCGGACACAACAGAGTCGGACAATCCGAGAAAACAGATCCGGAACCCACGAAAAAGGATCCGAAAAATATCTGAAAACTCCGGGGCATTACAGCCGCCGTCGCCGTCGTGCCACCGTCGCTCCGCCGCCATCGTCTTCTGTATTCTGTCCATCCAGGACAGAAGCATCTTCCCCGAATTTCTGCTCCCATCTACCACCTCCTATGGAGCTAAAATTTTCAGGGCTGGTTCCCCTCTCGAACCCCTATATTCACAAAAAAAATCAAGCTAAAATTCCTTCATTTGGTATTTTTCAAATTTCGTTCCTCTTTTATTCCCAGATCTGCCATGTTTCTATCTACAGTGACAACAACCCTGAGTTTTCCATCTCCTGACCATCTTTTGATTTTTCAAGGAACCCCCAATTTTATTGGAGGTTCTGTCCACCTTTTCCTATCTCCGCGAAGTTTCTTACATTTTTGTCAGCCCTCAAAGTATTTTCTAAAATTCGTCCAAGTATCAAAATCTGTTCAGTCTGCCTCAGTCCAGATCCGACCCTTCGCCAGTGTAAACTCTCTAGAAAATTCAAATCTCCATAATTTCAAGATCTAAAAATAGTCCTGATTTCCTCTCTTGATTTCCTACGACTTTTTAGAAGAATACAACTTCAAATTCAGAGGTCTACCAATCGGTCAATGGCTGTTCTCAGGAAAACTATTTGCTGTTCTGAGATTTTGGGTACTGTGCAACAGTAACTTGAAAAATAGTTAAGGCCCAGATACGTGCATATCCAGCTTCTCTCTCTAGTCCTATCTTGAAGGATTTCGAAAGAGCTTTACAACGGTACCTCCTGATTGTCAATCTGACATCGGGATTGGTCGCAACGAGCGATCTCGCCGGGTCACGCGCCTGAAAACAGCAAGCGCATGTCTGTGGCCGGTTATTCCGGCGGGTGTCGATCGGAGCTGCCCGGCCTCCGACCGGTGTTCCAGCGCGCCGCCACCCCAGGGAGTGCTCCTCCAGGCGTCCCCCACTACAGCGGTGGCACCCGGTCCCACACGGTCCCTCTGGCCAGAACGTGGGCCCCACAGTCACGAGTTTGTGTGCCGCTGAAGCATCGCAAGAAGCCGCCCGTCAACCCGGAATCGGTCCTCCCGGACCCACTTGTGTAGCCCTTTACCACCCTACGTGGAGTGGGCAGTAGTTCTTTGTTGTACTTATTATGTATTAACTATCCCGGGAGTACGAGTTCGGCCGGGTCCGTCTTCCCCACGCCGAGAGCGTGGAGGTATCGTGTTCGCTCCTACACTTGGCATTTGCTTTATTCATATATACTTGTTTATGCCGCTGCTAGATATCATGCTAGGATTGTAGCTCGCTATATATTGTGATATCATCGCTGCTGCGAGAGAGAGTGTGACCGTCCCGTGACCCGATCCGGACACAAGAGAGAGCCGACCACCCTATCTCACTGCCAGTTTCTCAACCGCGCACGTCCGACGCTTCCCTCGCTAAGGGACAATCGCGAGCTCGTCTAGAGTCCGAGGATCACATTCCTAATTCAAGTCGAGTCCGTGATCCGTCCCGCATCATTTTACTTGGAGCATCCGGAAGCAACATGGGACATCATCATACTATCTTTGTGGTGCTGTTGGTCAGAACATCTTCCTCACCATCAGTCATTTTCGCTCACTCACAAATACAACCATCACCACCAGACGGAAGTTTGTCAGTTGTAGTCATGGGACAACATCACTTGTATTATATTTCTATGACTTTTGTCAGACTTGTTAAAAATTGAGGAGTTTTTTTTTTCAATAGGATTGCTCTCTTCAGCATACAAGCATGTAAATAAAGTACATAAATCATGTGTACATATATTTATTTGAACGAAAGTTTGTGTATAATTATTTAATTTTATGAAAATCAGTGCAGTAATTGAAGATCCAACTATGGACATTTCTGTCTATTATTTCACATCTTGAGTCTCTCTCTCTCTCTCTCTCTCTCTCTCTCTCTATATATATATATATATATATATATATATATATATATATATATATATATATATATATATATATATAATGCAACATATGAATATACATATATAGTAAAAATGAAATGCACGCAGCTATGTTAACATATGTGCACTTTATGCTGCAAATATGTTGCATCTATTTGAATTATTATTATTTGGTTAGTTTGTTTAGAATGGGAATGAGAATGGTAAACTTTTTTAAAGTTATACATATTTTTCATGTGTTAGAATATAGACCAATATTATTATTGATGTTATAAAAATTCATAACATTTGAAAAAAGTATTTTCAAAAAAAGCACACTTAAAAATTCAAATGAGAGAGAGAGAGCGCGACATATGAAATGTACTACATCGATGGAAGTAGACTTCTCTCACACGTGTATAATTATGTAATTGATCCAAAGGTAGTGACACAACTAATTATTTTTAACGAACATTTGTATAATTATTGAGTATATTATGAATTTATGATCAAATATTATTCGCACATATTTTAAATTATGCGTGAATTTTGAGATAAAAACTGTATCTACCTATTTTCATAGTCACATATTTTTGATATTATTTCTCGTTAATTATTTACATCTACTACTTTGACCTTTGTTTATTTTATTATATAGTGACTAAATATATGTATTAATTAAGTTGGTGTAATATCCCGGACCTTTCGGATCCTTCTTCGTGGGTCCCAGATCTGGTTTTCGGAGCGTTCGGCTCTATTGTGTCCGAAATTTTGTTTCGGACATCTTTCGTGTTCGGATCGGCGCGATCCGGAGTCGTTTCGGAGGCCCGGAGGCGTTCCGCGGCTTTTTCCGTGCGTGATTTCCGATTTCCGGCGCGGGTTTCGGCTTTTCTCTTCGGACGCTCTGTAATATCCCGGACCTTTCGGATCCTTCTTCATGGGTCCCGGATCTAGTTTTCGGAGTGTCCGGCTCCGTTGTGTCCGAAATTTCGTTTCGGACATCTTTCGTGTTCGGATCGGCGCGATCCGGAGTCGTTTCGGAGGCCCGGAGGCGTTCCGCGGCTTTTTCCGCGTGTGTTTTCCGATTCCCGGTGTGTGTTTCGGCTTTTCTCTTCGGACGCTCGTTGCGGGTGAACCGGGCTGTTCACACGGACACGAGTGGTACCGTTGCGATCGGTGCGTTCCGAGGATCGCGGGGGTGTGATTTCCTAATTTTTGGAATTTTACGGATTTTCCGGGTTTTCTATAAAACCCTTTTTCTTTTCTCTCTCCCCCACCATCTTCTTCTTCCTCTCTTCTTCTTCCTCCTTCCTCCTCCACCGTGTCTCCCTCCCTCTCCCTCTCTTCCTCCCGGTTGGCCACGGCGAGCTCCCCTTCGGCTGCAGACGGCGGCGGGGCGACGGCGCGGTGACGTGGGCGGCGGCGAGGCGGTCGTGGGGGCGTGCGGCGAGCGTGGGAAGCTTAAGGAAGAACGAGGGTTTTCAAGCGTTCTTCGCGATTCGTGGACGATCCGGCGGAGCATTCGCTCCATTGAAGTAGGGTGACGTTCCCTAGCTCTTCGCCGTTCTTTTCCGTGGTTTGTAGGCCGCGGGGAGGCCGAGAGAGGCATGTTTGGGCGTTTTTGGGGTTTCTCCATGTTTTGGGGTGAGCCGCCCGATCTATGGTTTTAGCCCATGATTCTATGTTTTGGTGGCTTAGATGCATGCTAGGGGTCCCCAGGGGTCTCCCCCCTTGTTTTCCCCCTCTCCGGTGGAGGTACGGGGGCGTGGTTGGTGTTTTTGGGGTTTTCCCGCCGTAGCGTGCTCTGGGGCAAGCGACGGTCACTCCAGTGACCGTCACATGCTTGTAACGCCCCTAGAGGGGTGCGTTACTTCCCTGGGTGTTGGCCTTTGGGGTCGAGGGCTGTAACGGTCCTGCGACTGGCCGCCGTTTGCTAGTGACGCCCCTGGGCTGGGCCGTCACATGCGTTTCGACCGTTGGGTTTTGACCGTTGGGGGTCAGGCCATGTAACGCACCGAGATAGGCGCGTTACTTGCGTGTAACGCACTGGGGCAGGAGCGTTACTTCCTGTTGTCCCCCATGTGGATGGGCCAAGCGACGCACTGGGCCCAGCGCGTTACTTACAAGCAACGCGCTGGGGCAGGCGCGTCACTTCCCTTTCCATCCCGAGCGTGAAGGCCATGCGACGCGCTGGTCTAGGCGCGTCACATGCGAGTAACGCACTGAGCCCGACGCGTTGCTTGCAAGCGACGCGCCAGGGTAAGCGCGTTACTTTCCCTGTGGTTTTGGAGGGTGTGGGGCGCCGTGTGACGGCCTGTCTCAGGCGCGTTACTTTCAAGCGACGCACTGGAGCAGGCGCGTCACTTCCCCTACCCCTCTGGCCGTGTGACGGTCTGCCTTAGACCGCCATTTGTAAGTGACGGCCCTAGAGTGGACCGCCATTTGGCTGTGACGGTCCAGGGTCGGACCGCCACTTCCTGTGTTGCCCCATGAGGGTGGCAACCTCGCTTTTCTCCGACCGTGGTCTCCGTGCGACGGGACTAGTGCGTGGGGTGATTCCCACACGTTGTCGGGCTTGGGCGTTGTTTTCCGTAACTTGAGAGTCTACTCCTTCAGTGACCCTCCACTAGTCGTAGCCTACTAGTACGCGTGTGCTAGTCGCACCAGGGAGTGGTGTACGGGCTGACCTTTAGAGACGGTTTGTGGACCGGTTACCGTTGGGCCCCACGTCTTGCAGCCAGAGTCCGGCTGAGGGGAAAACCGGTCAGAGGGCCAGACCAGGGACGCGCGGTCTGTGTGTGCACACGTGGTTGGGGGCGGTTGGACCCACGTCGACGGGCGTGACCCCAGCTAGTCACTTGTTGTAGTTACTTGTACGGTGTTTGCGCCTCGGGTAGGACCTACCATGTCAGGCGGTTCACCTGCGGTGCGGTGTAAGACGTCAGGGGACGCTACCGGCTGTGCTTCTAGTGGGTGGTACTCCTGTCGAGTACGGAGTGTCAGACTGTCAGTCGTGTGTTTCCGACCTTCGGGTTTTGACGGTTCGACCGTTGAGTTTCGGTCTTCTCGTACCGTGGCACGTGTGTCGGTTTGCGTGCCGTTAGGGTCTAGTTCTGTAGAGTACAGGGCTTTCCTTTCCGAGGTACCTTCCTACCGCTAAAGTAGTGGTTTCTCGTTTTACGAGGTAGGGTTCGAGTGATCCCTACTGAGTCTTGTTCCGAGACTCATTCCCTGCGTGTTTTCACCGTGTTTCAGGGGAGGCGCCACCTTCGGGGAGCGTGTCAGGAGCGCAGCGGAAGCGTGGTGCGGGTGCCCAGAGGTAGTGCCAGAGGTCAGAGCCGGGGGATGCCCCGTGTAGCTGTACTTTTCTTTCTTGTCACTGTACTAGTCGTGGACTACTGTTGCTGTTGTCGTTATTTTATTGTGGACCATGTAAAATGTTAATTCATCTCCTGCTTAATATCATAACTGTTTAATTTCTGCAATTATTTGTGATGCTTGTGTATTTTCCACACCATCCTTTTAACCCTTCCGAGTCTTCGGGCTCGTGGGTGGCGGTGCGAGTCTCGGGTTATCGGGCCTTCCCGGTAATCGGATTCTCGGGTCGTTACAGCTGGTATCAGAGCGCGGTTGTGGAATTACATGAGAATCATAGGTAATTGTATTGGTCCACTAGTCCACAACGATGATGTGCAGGTGACGCTGGCATTGGGCACCGCGTGTTTTATTCTGACCTTCCGTTTCTGTGTTTTCTGTCTTGTGCTTAAGGAGCGAGGATGGCGCCGAGGAGGAGTTCTCGCTCTCAGCAGGGGCAGTCGGCTGGAGGTCAGGAGATCCAGCAGGGGGTCCAGAGGGACCAGGAGGAGCATAGCAGAGTTCCGGGAGCTACCGAGGCCGCGGATGCTGCGAGGGCTCCGGGGGCCGAGGGTTTTCTCCGTGGCATGTACCATCTCATGGCTCAGCAGTTCGGCGGAGAGGCCGGTGAGGGCTCGTCAGTCAGGGGTGGGCCAGGCCGAGCAGTGAGGGATTTCATGCAGTTTCATCCACCTTACTTTAGCGGCCAGGCAGACCCTGATGCGGCTCGTGATTGGCTTGATGAGATGGAGCGGGTGTTCAGTTCTGCGAAGAGTGCTGTCGAGGACAGAGTGGTGTTGGCCTACAACCAGTTGCAGGGTACGGCTCGGAGGTGGTGGTCTTCCGAGTGGAAGACGTCCTTTCAGCTTCGTCCGCTTGAGCAGATTGAGTGGGATGACTTTGTCAGTGCTTTCGAGCGTACGTACTGTCCAGATGTTGTTGCTACGCAGCGGATGCGGGAGTTTCTGGAGCTGGTGCAGGGTGACATGTCCGTGTTGCAGTACAGGGCCCGATTTGTCGAGCTGGGTCGGTACGCACCTCATATCATGGAGCATGAGAGGGTGAGGACGACGCAGTTTGTGCAGGGCTTGAGGCTGGAGCTGAGGCACCATCTGATCGCGAATGGGGCCACTGATCTCGAGACGGCGTCTCGCGTTGCGATTTCCTTGGAGATGGATATGCAGAGGACTCGAGGACCGATCAGCCAGGGGCAGTCTGTGTCAGGTCGCAGCCAGCAGTCGGCGACTCAGCAGCAGGGTTTCTTTCAGTCTGCGTCGGGTGGTTCAGGAGTACCGGCATCGGCAGCTTCGGTGACAGGATCTGCGTCCTTTGGCACGAAGGTCAAAAAGTTCTTCAAGAGAGGGTTCGGCAAGAAGAAGTCCAGGGATCAGGGGCAGGCTTCATCGGGCAGTGTACAGCAGCCGTTTCCTTTGCAGCGACAGGGATCGGTGGGTGGATCGCGAGGACCTTGTCCACGGTGTAGTGGGACCCACCCAGGCAGGCAGTGCACGGCGCCGATCATCTGTTTTCGGTGTGTGACCAGCCAGGGCACATGGCGCGCGACTGTCCTCAGAGGCCGCCGCAGCAGCAGGTTTCCCAGCAGCAGCAGCAGCAGGGACAGTATCCGCCGCTACCCAGGTCAGCTAGTGTGGGAGGCAGGCAGAGAGCTCGTGGCCAGATCACGCACTTGACCAGGGCAGAGGCAGTAGCGTCGCAGCTCGTGGAAGGTACCGTTCAGATTTTGGGTTGTGCGGCTCGGGTTTTATTTGATTCTGGCGCGTCTCATTCGTTCATTTCGGAGGATTTCGCGTCGAGCGTCGAGGAGCCGGTGACCCAGTTGTCCTGTGATTTGGCTGTGGAGTTGCCTTCGGGTGACTTTATGGTCACTCCGTATTGCTTCGACCAGGTTCCGGTGTGGATCGATGGCGGAGTATGCCAGGCAGGTTGTATGCGTTGCAGCTTTGGGATTACGACGTGATTCTAGGCATGGATTGGCTCGAGACTCATGGAGCGGTGGTGGATTGTGGGATGAAGAGGGTCTACTTCCAACATCCGAGCAAGAGGACCTTCTATTTCCAAGGTATCCGTTCCGCCTCTTCTCGATTTCTTATCTCTGCTATTCGAGCCCGTCGATTGCTTGATTCAGGTTGTCAGGGTTTTCTCGCGTCTGTAGTTGTGTCTGACCGGATGGAGCCGAATGTCGAGGACATTGCGGTGGTGTGCGAGTTTCCCGATGTCTTTCCTGAGGAGTTGCCTGGATTACCTCCCCAGCGGGAGATCGATTTCGTGATCGAGGTTGTACCTGGTACGGGACCTTTGGCGAAGGCTCCCTACCGTATGGCCCCCGCGGAGTTGAGGGAGTTGAGGGCGCAGTTGCAGGAGCTGTTGGCCAAGGGGTATATTCGTCCGAGCTTTTCCCCTTGGGGTGCGCCCGTGCTGTTTGTGAAGAAGAAGGACGGTAGTCTGCGGTTGTGCATTGACTATCGACAGCTGAATGAAGTGACCATTAAGAACAAGTATCCATTGCCGCGGATTGATGACTTGTTCGACCAGCTGCAGTCCGCGCGAGTGTTCTCGCGGATTGATTTGCGGTCCGGTTACTATCAGCTGAGAATTCGCGAGTCCGATGTGGAGAAGACTGCGTTCAGTACGAGGTACGGGCATTATGAGTTTCTGGTGATGCCGTTTGGGCTCACCAATGCCCCAGCAGCCTTCATGGACTTGATGCAGAGGGTGTTTCATCCGTATTTGGACCAGTTCGTGGTCATTTTCGTGGATGACATCCTTGTTTATTCGCGGTCTGCTGAGGAGCATGCGTACCATTTGGGTGTGGTGCTGCAGACGTTGCGAGATCACCAGTTGTATGCGAAGCTCAGCAAGTGCGAGTTTTGGCTCAGTGAGGTGCACTTTCTGGGGCACGTGATTTCTGGTGATGGCATTTCCGTGGATCCCGCCAAGGTCGAGGCTGTGATGCAATGGCCGAGGCCGAGGTCGGTGACGGAGATCCGGAGTTTCTTGGGGCTTGCGGGTTATTATCGCCGGTTTATCCAGGATTTTTCCCGCATTGCGACCCCGATGACGAGGCTCACGCGGAAGGATGTGCCTTTCGTCTGGTCCGAGGAGTGTGAGCAGAGCTTTAGGAAACTGAAGAGATTGCTCACCTCGGCTCCGGTGTTGGTTTTGCCTTCTGGATCGGGAGGTTTTGTGGTGTGTACAGATGCTTCCGGCGTTGGATTGGGTGCTGTTCTGATGCAGCATGGTAGAGTGGTGGCTTATGCATCTCGGCAGCTAAAGCCCCATGAGGAGAACTACCCTACCCATGACCTTGAGTTGGCGGCAGTGATCTTCGCGCTGAAGATCTGGAGGCATTATCTGTACGGTGAGAAGTTCGAGGTGTTCACTGACCATCAGAGTTTGAGGTATGTGTTCTCGCAGAGAGATCTGAACCTCAGACAGAGGCGTTGGATGGAGTTCATGAAGGACTATGACTTCACCCTGTCTTATCAGCCGGGCAGGATGAATGTCGTCGCCGATGCCTTGAGTAGGAAGGTTGCGGTCAGTACCTTGATGCTGAGGAAGTGGAGGCTCTGGGAACAGGTGCCCGAAGTATCTTTCAGGCTCAAGATTCCCCAGGAGCCAGGGTTGGCAGTGCTTGCGAGTCTGACTGTCACTCCTGCTATTCGTCGTCAGGTGACAGAGGCTCAGCATGCGGACCCTGAGTTGCCCCGGATTCTTGCGATGGCTGATGTGGAGCTCGGCGAGGACGGTGCTGCGAGGTTTCGTGGCAGGCTGTACGTCCCAGCGGAGGAGCAGGTTCGTCGTGCGGTGTTACGCGAGGCTCATGGGAGCAGGTACACTGTGCACCCGGGTGCGACGAAGATGTATCGGAACTTGCGGAGGCAGTTCTGGTGGCCTGGCATGAAGAGAGATGTGGCCGAGTTTGTGGCCAGGTGCCTGATCTGTCAGCAGGTGAAGGCAGAGCATCAGCGACCAGGCGGTACTCTCCAGCCCTTGGATGTTCCTGCTTGGAAGTGGGACCATGTGACCACAGATTTTGTGGTGGGGTTGCCCAGAACCCCGACTGGGCAGGACAGTATTTGGTTGCTGGTGGATCGGCTGACGAAGGTGACGCGGTTGCTACCGGTCAAAGTCAGCTGGAGCGTGCCTAAGTTGGCTCGTCTTTATGTGGAGCGGATCGTGCCGTTGCATGGGGTTCCCATTTCGATCGTGTCGGATCGAGATCCGCGCTTCACTTCTGGATTCTGGAGGAGTTTCCAGCGAGCTCTTGGCACGGAGTTGGCATTTAGCTCGGCGTATCATCCACAGTCAGATGGTCAGTCTGAGAGGACCATTCAGACTTTGGAGGACATGCTGAGATCCTGCTGCCTGGAGTGGCAGGGGAGTTGGATTCATCACCTACCGTTAGTGGAGTTTGCCTATAACAACAGCTTTCATTCGAGCATCGGCATGGCTCCTTATGAGGCATTGTATGGGCGTCCTTGTCGGACTCCACTTGATTGGTTTGAGGTGGGTGAGCGTGTTTTGACGGGACCGGAATTGGTGCAGCAATGTGTGGATGTTGTGCACCTGGTTCGTCAGAACATGTTGGCGGCCCAGAGTCGGCAGAAGAGCTATGCTGACCGTAGGCGGCAGCCCCTCGAGTTCGCCGTGGGCGATCATGTGTTCTTGAGAGTTTCTCCGATGAAGGGGGTGATGCGATTTGGACGGCGTGGGAAGCTGAGTCCCCGCTATATTGGTCCTTTCGCGATTGTGGAGCGCATCGGTGAGGTTGCTTACCGGTTGCAGTTACCCTCTGAGTTGGCGTCGGTGCATGACGTGTTCCACGTCTCTATGTTGCGGAAGTATATGCCCGATGACTCTCATGTGCTCGAGTTTTCCGTTTGGCCTGAGGTGACTCCAGATCTTTCTCTCCCAGAGTTTCCGATCCGCGTGGAGGATAGGCGAGAGCAGCGCCTGCGGAACAAGGTTATTCCCTTGGTCAAGGTCGTGTGGCAACGACACTCTGGTGGTGAGGCTTCGTGGGAACGTGAGGACGAGATGCGTCAGCAGTTCCCGTACTTGTTTGAGTGAGTCTTCCTCTTCTTTCCCCTTGGGTTGTTCTCAATTTCGAGGACGAAATTCCTTAAGGGGGGAGGGCTGTAATATCCCGGACCTTTCGGATCCTTCTTCATGGGTCCCGGATCTAGTTTTCGGAGTGTCCGGCTCCGTTGTGTCCGAAATTTCGTTTCGGACATCTTTCGTGTTCGGATCGGCGCGATCCGGAGTCGTTTCGGAGGCCCGGAGGCGTTCCGCGGCTTTTTCCGCGTGTGTTTTCCGATTCCCGGTGTGTGTTTCGGCTTTTCTCTTCGGACGCTCGTTGCGGGTGAACCGGGCTGTTCACACGGACACGAGTGGTACCGTTGCGATCGGTGCGTTCCGAGGATCGCGGGGGTGTGATTTCCTAATTTTTGGAATTTTACGGATTTTCCGGGTTTTCTATAAAACCCTTTTTCTTTTCTCTCTCCCCCACCATCTTCTTCTTCCTCTCTTCTTCTTCCTCCTTCCTCCTCCACCGTGTCTCCCTCCCTCTCCCTCTCTTCCTCCCGGTTGGCCACGGCGAGCTCCCCTTCGGCTGCAGACGGCGGCGGGGCGACGGCGCGGTGACGTGGGCGGCGGCGAGGCGGTCGTGGGGGCGTGCGGCGAGCGTGGGAAGCTTAAGGAAGAACGAGGGTTTTCAAGCGTTCTTCGCGATTCGTGGACGATCCGGCGGAGCATTCGCTCCATTGAAGTAGGGTGACGTTCCCTAGCTCTTCGCCGTTCTTTTCCGTGGTTTGTAGGCCGCGGGGAGGCCGAGAGAGGCATGTTTGGGCGTTTTTGGGGTTTCTCCATGTTTTGGGGTGAGCCGCCCGATCTATGGTTTTAGCCCATGATTCTATGTTTTGGTGGCTTAGATGCATGCTAGGGGTCCCCAGGGGTCTCCCCCTTGTTTTCCCCCTCTCCGGTGGAGGTACGGGGGCGTGGTTGGTGTTTTTGGGGTTTTCCCGCCGTAGCGTGCTCTGGGGCAAGCGACGGTCACTCCAGTGACCGTCACATGCTTGTAACGCCCCTAGAGGGGTGCGTTACTTCCCTGGGTGTTGGCCTTTGGGGTCGAGGGCTGTAACGGTCCTGCGACTGGCCGCCGTTTGCTAGTGACGCCCCTGGGCTGGGCCGTCACATGCGTTTCGACCGTTGGGTTTTGACCGTTGGGGGTCAGGCCATGTAACGCACCGAGATAGGCGCGTTACTTGCGTGTAACGCACTGGGGCAGGAGCGTTACTTCCTGTTGTCCCCCATGTGGATGGGCCAAGCGACGCACTGGGCCCAGCGCGTTACTTACAAGCAACGCGCTGGGGCAGGCGCGTCACTTCCCTTTCCATCCCGAGCGTGAAGGCCATGCGACGCGCTGGTCTAGGCGCGTCACATGCGAGTAACGCACTGAGCCCGACGCGTTGCTTGCAAGCGACGCGCCAGGGTAAGCGCGTTACTTTCCCTGTGGTTTTGGAGGGTGTGGGGCGCCGTGTGACGGCCTGTCTCAGGCGCGTTACTTTCAAGCGACGCACTGGAGCAGGCGCGTCACTTCCCCTACCCCTCTGGCCGTGTGACGGTCTGCCTTAGACCGCCATTTGTAAGTGACGGCCCTAGAGTGGACCGCCATTTGGCTGTGACGGTCCAGGGTCGGACCGCCACTTCCTGTGTTGCCCCATGAGGGTGGCAACCTCGCTTTTCTCCGACCGTGGTCTCCGTGCGACGGGACTAGTGCGTGGGGTGATTCCCACACGTTGTCGGGCTTGGGCGTTGTTTTCCGTAACTTGAGAGTCTACTCCTTCAGTGACCCTCCACTAGTCGTAGCCTACTAGTACGCGTGTGCTAGTCGCACCAGGGAGTGGTGTACGGGCTGACCTTTAGAGACGGTTTGTGGACCGGTTACCGTTGGGCCCCACGTCTTGCAGCCAGAGTCCGGCTGAGGGGAAAACCGGTCAGAGGGCCAGACCAGGGACGCGCGGTCTGTGTGTGCACACGTGGTTGGGGGCGGTTGGACCCACGTCGACGGGCGTGACCCCAGCTAGTCACTTGTTGTAGTTACTTGTACGGTGTTTGCGCCTCGGGTAGGACCTACCATGTCAGGCGGTTCACCTGCGGTGCGGTGTAAGACGTCAGGGGACGCTACCGGCTGTGCT
This sequence comes from Amorphophallus konjac, assembly GCA_022559845.1. Lineage (NCBI taxonomy): Eukaryota > Viridiplantae > Streptophyta > Magnoliopsida > Alismatales > Araceae > Amorphophallus > Amorphophallus konjac. The sequence goes on along the minus strand of CM040127.1, from coordinate 44,059,941 downwards.
TCTAGTGGGTGGTACTCCTGTCGAGTACGGAGTGTCAGACTGTCAGTCGTGTGTTTCCGACCTTCGGGTTTTGACGGTTCGACCGTTGAGTTTCGGTCTTCTCGTACCGTGGCACGTGTGTCGGTTTGCGTGCCGTTAGGGTCTAGTTCTGTAGAGTACAGGGCTTTCCTTTCCGAGGTACCTTCCTACCGCTAAAGTAGTGGTTTCTCGTTTTACGAGGTAGGGTTCGAGTGATCCCTACTGAGTCTTGTTCCGAGACTCATTCCCTGCGTGTTTTCACCGTGTTTCAGGGGAGGCGCCACCTTCGGGGAGCGTGTCAGGAGCGCAGCGGAAGCGTGGTGCGGGTGCCCAGAGGTAGTGCCAGAGGTCAGAGCCGGGGGATGCCCCGTGTAGCTGTACTTTTCTTTCTTGTCACTGTACTAGTCGTGGACTACTGTTGCTGTTGTCGTTATTTTATTGTGGACCATGTAAAATGTTAATTCATCTCCTGCTTAATATCATAACTGTTTAATTTCTGCAATTATTTGTGATGCTTGTGTATTTTCCACACCATCCTTTTAACCCTTCCGAGTCTTCGGGCTCGTGGGTGGCGGTGCGAGTCTCGGGTTATCGGGCCTTCCCGGTAATCGGATTCTCGGGTCGTTACACGCTCGCTGCGGTGAACCGGGCTGTTCACACGGGCACGAGTGGTACCATTGCGATCGGTACGTTCCGAGGATCGTGGGGGTGTAATTTCCTAATTTTTGGTATTTTCCGCATTTTCCGGGTTTTTCTATAAAACCCTTTTTCTTTTCTCTCTCCCCCACCATCTTCTTCTTCCTCTCTTCTTCTTCCTCCTTCCTCCTCCACCGTGTCTCCCTCCCTCTCCCTCTCTTCCTCCCGGTTGGCCACGGCGAGCTCCCCTCCGGCTGCAGATGGCGGCGGGGCGACGGCGCGGTGACGTGGGCGGCGGCGAGGCGGTCGTGGGGGCGTGCGGCGAGCGTGGGAAGCTTAAGGAAGAACGAGGGTTTTCAAGCGTTCTTCGCGATTCGTGGACGATCCGGCGGAGCATTCGCTCCATTGAGGTAGGGTGACGTTCCCTAGCTCTTCGCCGTTCTTTTCCGTGGTTTGTAGGCCGCGGGGAGGCCGAGAGAGGCATGTTTGGGCATTTTTGGGGTTTTTCCATGTTTTGGGGGTGAGCCGCCCGATCTATGGTTTTAGCCCATGATTCTATGTTTTGGTGGCTTAGATGTATGCTAGGGGTCCCCAGGGGTCTTCCCCCTTGTTTTCCCCCTCTCCGGTGGAGGTACGGGGGCGTGGTTGGCGTTTTTGGGATTTTCCCGCCGTAGCGTGCTCGGAGGCAAGCGACGGTCCTTCCAGTGACCGCCACTTGCATGTGACGCCCCTAGGCAGGAGCGTTACTTCTCCTGGGTGTTAGCTCTTGGGGTCAGGGGGCAGCGACGGCCCTACGACTGACCGCCGTTTGGAGAATGACGCGCCAGGGCAGGGCCGCCGCTAGTTTCGACCGTTGGTTTTTGACCGTTGGGGGTCAGGCCATGTAACGCACCAGGCTAGGCGCGTTACATGCGTGTAACGCACAAGGGCAGGTGCGTCACTTCTTGTTGTTACCCCTGGTGGATGGGCCAAGCGACGCACTGGGCCCAGCGCGTTACTTACTAGTGACGCGCTGGGGCAGGCGCGTCACTTCCCCTTCCCACCCCGAGTGTAGGGCCATGTGACGCACTGGGCTGGGCGCGTTACATGTGAGTAACGCACTGAGCCCGACGCGTTGCTTGCAAGCGACGCGCCGGGGTAGGCGCGTTACTTTCCCTGTGGTTTTGGAGGGTGTGGGGCGTTGTGTGACGCCCTGGCCTAGGTGCGCCGCTTCCAAGCGACGCACTAGGGCAGGCGCGTCGCTTCCCCTATCCCCCCTGGCCGTGTGACGGTCTGCCTTAGACCGCCATTTCCAAGTGACGGCCCTAGAGTGGACCGCCATTTGGCAGTGACGGTCTGAGGGTAGACCGCCACTTCCTGGGTTGCCCCATGAGGGTGGCAACCTTACTTTTCTCCGACCGTGGTCTCCGTGTGACGGGACTAGTGCGTGGGGTGATTCCCACACGTTGTCGGGCTTGGGCGTTGTTTTCCGTGACTTGAGAGTCTACTCCTTTAGCGACCCTCCACTAGTCGTAGCCCACCAGTACGCGGTGCTGGTCTCACCTGGGAGTGGTGTACGGGCACCCACCTTTCGAGACGGTTTGTGGACCGGTTACCGTAGGCCCCTCGTCGTAGCCAGAGTCCGGCTGCGGGGGAAAACCGGTCAGAGGGCCAGACCTAGGATGCGTGGTCTGTGTGTGCACACGTGGTTGGGGGCGGTTGGACCCACGTCGACGGGCGTGACCCCAGCTAGTCACTTGTTGTGAGTTACTTTTCGGTGTTTGCGCCTCGGGTAGGACCTACCACGTCAGGCGGTTCACCTGCGGTGCGGTGTAAGACGTCAGGGGACGCTACCGGCTGTGCTTCTAGTGGGTGGTACTCCTGTCGAGTACGGAGTGTCAGACTGTCAGTCGTGTGTTTCCGACCTTCGGGTTTGTCGGTGACCGTTGAGCTTCGGTCTTCTCTTCGTAGCACGTGTGTCGGTTTGCGTGCCGTAGAGTCTTGCTTTGTAGAGTACAGGGCTTTCCTTTCCGAGGTACTCTCCTACCGCTAGAGTAGTGGTTTCTCGCTTTGCGAGGTAGGGTTCGAGTGATCCCTACTGAGTCTTGTTCCGAGACTCATTCCCTGCGTGTTTTCACCGTGTTTCAGGTGAGACGCCACCTTCGGGGAGCGCGTCAGGAGCGCAGCGTGGTGCAGGTGCCCAGAGATAGTGCCAGAGGTCTGAGCCGGGGGATGCCCCGTGTAGCTGTACTTTTCTTTCTTGTCACTGTACTAGTCGTGGACTGTTGTCGTGGTTATTTTATTTTGTGGACCATGTAAATTGTTATCTTATTTCCTGCTTAATATCATAACTGTTTAATTTCTGCAATTACTTGTGATAACTATGTAGTTTCCACACCATCCTTTTAACCCTTCCGAGTCTTCGGACTCGTGGGTGGCGGTGCGAGTCTCGGGTTATCGGGCCTTCCCGGTAATCGGATTCTCGGGTCGTTACAGCTGGTATCAGAGCGCGGTTGTGGAATTACATGGGAATCATAGGTAATTGTAGTGGTCCACTAGTCCATGGCGATGATGTACAGGTGACGCTGGCCTTGGGCACCGCGTGTTTTATTCTGACATTGCCGTTTTCGTGTTTTCTGTCTTGTGCTTCAGGAGCGAGGATGGCGCCGAGGAGGAGTTCTCGCTCTCAGCAGGGGCAGTCGGCTGGAGGTCAGGAGATCCAGCAGGGGGTCCAGAGGGACCAGGAGGAGCATAGCAGAGTTCCGGGAGCTACCGAGGCCGCGGATGCTGCGAGAGCTCCGGGGGCCGAGGATTTCTTCCGTGGCATGTACCATCTCATGTCTCAGCAGTTTGGCGGAGAGGCTGCTGAGGGCTCGTCAGTCAGGGGTGGGCCTGGGCCGAGCAGTGAGGGACTTCATGCAGTTCCATCCACCTTACTTTAGCGGCCAGGCAGACCCTGATGCGGCTCGTGATTGGCTCGATGAGATGGAGCGGGTGTTCAGTTCTGCGAAAAGTACTGCCGAGGACAGAGTGGTGTTGGCCTACAACCAGTTGCAGGGTACGGCTCGGAGGTGGTGGTCTTCCGAGTGGAAGACGTCCTTTCAGCTTCGTCCACTTGAGCAGGTCGAGTGGGGTGACTTTGTCAGTGCTTTCGAGCGTACGTACTGTCCAGACGTCGTTGCTACGCAGCGGATGCGGGAGTTTCTGGAGCTGGTGCAGGGTGACATGTCCGTGTTGCAGTACAGGGCCCGATTTGTCGAGCTGGGTCGGTACGCACCTCATGTCATGGAGCATGAGAGGGTGAGGACCACGCAGTTTGTACAGGGCTTGAGGCTGGAGCTGAGGCACCATTTGATCGCGAATGGGGCCACTGATCTAGAGACAGCGTCTCGTGTTGCGATTTCCTTGGAGATGGATATGCAGAGGACTCGAGGACCGATCAGCCAGGGGCAGTCCGTGTCAGGTCGCAGCCAGCAGTCGGCTACCCAGCAGCAGGGTTTCTTCCAGCATGCGTCGGGTGGTTCAGGAGTACCGGCATCGGCAGCTTCAGTGACAGGATCTGCGTCTTTTAGCTCGAAGGTCAAGAAGTTCTTGAAGAAGGGTTTCCGTAAGAAGCCCAAGGATCAGGGACAAGCTTCATCGGGCAGTGTGCAGCAGCCGATTCCTTTGCAGCGTCAGGGATCAGGGGGTGGATCACGAGGACCTTGTCCACGGTGTGGTGGGACCCACCCAGGCAGGCAGTGCACGGCGCCGATTATCTATTTTCGGTGTGACCAGCCAGGGCACATGGCGCGTGACTGTCCACAGAGACCGCCGCAGCAGCAGTTTCCCCAGCAGCAGAGGCAGCAGCAGCAGCAGCAGGGACAGTATCCGCCGCTACCCAGGTCAGCCAGCGTGGGAGGCAGGCAGAGGGCTCGAGGCCAGATCACGCACTTGACCAGGGCAGAGGCAGTGGCGTCGCAGCTCGTGGAAGGTACCGTTCAGATTTTGGGTTGTGCGGCTCGGGTTTTGTTTGATTCTGGCGCGTCTCATTCGTTTATTTCAGAGGACTTCGCGTCGAGCGTCGAGGAGCCGGTGACCCAGTTGTCTTGTGATTTGGCGGTGGAGTTGCCTTCGGGTGACTTTATGGTCACTCCGTATTGCTTCGACCAGGTTCCGGTGTGGATCGATGGCCGGAGTATGCCAGGCAGATTGTATGCGTTGCAGCTTCGGGATTACGATGTGATTCTAGGCATGGATTGGCTCGAGACTCATGGAGCGGTGGTGGATTGTGGGATGAAGAGGGTCTACTTCCAGCATCCGAGCAAGAGGACCTTCTATTTCCAAGGTATCCGTTCCGCCTCTTCTCGATTTCTTATCTCTGCTATTCGAGCCCGTCGGTTGCTTGATTCAGGTTGTCAGGGTTTTCTCGCGTCAGTGGTTGTGTCTGACCGGATGGAGCCGGATGTCGAGGACATCGCGGTGGTGTGCGAGTTTCCCGATGTTTTTCCTGAGGAGTTGCCTGGATTACCTCCCCAGCGGGAGATCGATTTTGTGATCGAGGTTGTACCTGGTGCGGGACCTTTGGCGAAGGCTCCCTACCGTATGGCCCCCGCTGAACTGAGAGAGTTGAGGGCGCAGTTGCAGGAGCTGCTGGCCAAGGGGTACATTCGTCCGAGTTTTTCCCCTTGGGGTGCGCCCGTGTTGTTTGTGAAGAAGAAGGACGGTAGTCTGCGGCTGTGCATTGACTATCGGCAGCTGAATGAAGTGACCGTTAAGAACAAGTATCCGTTGCCGCGGATCGATGACTTGTTCGACCAGCTTCAGTCTGCGCGAGTGTTCTCGCGGATTGATTTGCGGTCAGGTTACTATCAGCTGAGGATTCGCGAGTCCGATGTGGAGAAGACTGCATTCAGTTCGAGGTACGGGCATTATGAGTTTCTGGTGATGCCGTTTGGGCTCACCAATGCCCCAGCTGCCTTTATGGACTTGATGCAGAGGGTGTTTCATCCGTATTTGGACCAGTTTGTGGTCATTTTCGTGGATGACATCCTTATTTATTCGCGGTCTGCTGAGGAGCACGCGTACCATTTGAGTGTGGTACTGCAGACGTTGCGAGATCACCAGTTGTATGCGAAGCTCAGCAAGTGCGAGTTTTGGCTCAGCGAGGTGCACTTTCTGGGGCACGTGATTTCTGGTGATGGCATTTCTGTGGATCCCGCCAAGGTCGAGGCTGTGATGCAATGGCCGAGGCCGAGGTCGGTGACGGAGATCCGGAGTTTCTTGGGGCTTGCGGGTTATTATCGTCGGTTTATCCATGATTTTTCCCGCATTGCGACCCCGATGACTAGGCTCACGTGGAAGGATATACCTTTCGTTTGGTCCGAGGAGTGTGAGCAGAGCTTCAGGGAGCTGAAGAGATTGCTCACCTCGGCTCCGGTGTTGGTTTTGCCTTCTGGATCGGGAGGTTTTGTGGTGTGTACAGATGCTTCCGGCGTTGGACTGGGTGCTGTTCTGATGCAGCATGGTAGAGTGGTGGCTTATGCATCTCGGCAGCTAAAGCCTCACGAGGAGAACTACCCTACCCATGACCTTGAGTTGGCGGCTGTGATCTTGGCGCTGAAGATCTGGTGGCATTATCTGTACGGTGAGAAGTTCGAGGTGTTCACTGACCATCAGAGCTTGAGGTACGTGTTCTCGCAGAAGGACCTGAACCTCAGGCAAAGGCGTTGGATGGAGTTCATGAAGGACTATGACTTCACCCTGTCTTATCAGCCAGGCAGGATGAATGTCGTCGCCGATGCCTTGAGTCGAAAGGTTGCGGTCAGTGCCTTGATGTTGAGGAGGTGGAGGCTCTGGGAACAAGTGCCCGATGTATCTTTTAGGCTCAAGATTTCCCAGGAGCCAGGGTTGGCTGTGCTTGCGAGTCTGACTGTCACTCCTGCTATCCGTCGTCAGGTGACAGAGGCTCAACATGCGGACCCTGAGTTGCCCTGGATTTTGGCTATGGCTGACGTAGAGCTCGGCGAGGACGGTGCTGCGAGGTTTCGTGGCAGGTTGTGCATCCCAGCTGAGGAGCAGGTTCGTCGTGCGGTGTTACGCGAGGCTCATGGGAGCAGGTACACTGTACACCCGGGTGCGACGAAGATGTATCGGAACTTGCGGAGGCAGTTCTGGTGGCCTGGCATGAAGAGAGATGTCGCAGAATTTGTGGCCAGGTGCCTGATCTGTCAGCAGGTGAAGGCGGAGCATCAGCGACCAGGCGGTACTCTCCAGCCCTTGGATGTTCCTGCTTGGAAGTGGGACCATGTGACCACAGATTTTGTGGTGGGGTTGCCAAGAACCCCGAGTGGGCAGGACAGTATTTGGTTGCTGGTGGATCGGCTGACGAAGGTGACTCGGTTGCTACCGGTCAAGGTCAGCTGGAGCGTGCCTAAGTTGGCTCGTCTTTATGTGGAGCGGATCGTTCCGTTGCATGGGGTTCCCATTTCGATCGTGTCGGATCGGGATCCGCGCTTCACTTCTAGATTCTGGAGGAGTTTCCAGCGAGCTCTTGGCACGGAGTTGGCATTTAGCTCGGCATATCATCCTCAGTCAGATGGTCAGTCTGAGAGGACCATTCAGACTTTGGAGGACATGCTGAGATCCTGCTGCCTGGAGTGGCAGGGAGTTGATACATCACCTACCGTTGGTGGAGTTTGCCTATAACAACAGCTATCATTCAAGCATCGGCATGGCTCTTTATGAGGCATTGTACGGGCGTCCTTGTCGGACTCCACTCGATTGGTTTGAGGTGGGTGAGCGTGTTTTGACGGGACCGGAATTGGTGCAGCAATGTGTGGATGTTGTGCACCTGGTTCGTCAGAACATGTTGGCGGCCCAGAGTCGGCAGAAGAGCTATGCTGACCGTAGGAGGCAGCCCCTCGAGTTCACCGTGGGCGATCATGTGTTCTTGAGAGTTTCTCCGATGAAGGGGGTGATGCGTTTTGGACGGCGTGGGAAGCTGAGTCCCCACTATATTGGTCCTTTCGCGATTGTGGAGCGCATCGGTGAGATTGCTTACCGGTTGCAGTTGCCTCCTGAGTTGGCGTCGGTGCATGACGTGTTCCACGTCTCGATGTTGCGGAAGTATATGCCCGATGACTCTCATGTGCTCGAGTTTTCCGTTTGGCCTGAGGTGACTCCAGATCTTTCTCTCCCAGAGTTTCCGATCCGCGTGGAGGATAGGCGAGAGCAGCGCCTGCGGAACAAGGTCATTCCCTTGGTAAAGGTCGTGTGGCAGCGACACTCTGGTGGTGAGGCTTCTTGGGAACGTGAGGACGAGATGCGTCAGCAGTTCCCGTATCTGTTTGAGTGAGTCTTCCTCTTCTTTCCCCTCTGGTTGTTCTCAATTTCGAGGACGAAATTCCTTAAGGGGGGAGGGCTGTAATATCCCAGACCTTTCGGATCCTTCTTCGTGGGTCCCAGATCTGGTTTTCGGAGCGTTCGGCTCTATTGTGTCCGAAATTTTGTTTCGGACATCTTTCGTGTTCGAATCGGCGCGATCCGGAGTCGTTTCGGAGGCCCGGAGGCGTTCCGCGGCTTTTTCCGTGCGTGATTTCCGATTTCCGGCGCGGGTTTCGGCTTTTCTCTTCGGACGCTCGCTGCGGGTGAACCGGGCTGTTCACACGGGCACGAGTGGTACCATTGCGATCGGTACGTTCCGAGGATCGTGGGGGTGTAATTTCCTAATTTTTGGTATTTTCCGCATTTTCCGGGTTTTTCTATAAAACCCTTTTTCTTTTATCTCTCCCCCACCATCTTCTTCTTCCTCTCTTCTTCTTCCTCCTTCCTCCTCCACCGTGTCTCCCTCCCTCTCCCTCTCTTCCTCCCGGTTGGCCACGGCGAGCTCCCCTCCGGCTGCAGACGGCAGCGGGGCGACGGCGCGGTGACGTGGGCGGCGGCGAGGCGGTCGTGGGGGCGTGCGGCGAGCGTGGGAAGCTTAAGGAAGAACGAGGGTTTTCAAGCGTTCTTCGCGATTCGTGGACGATCCGGCGGAGCATTCGCTCCATTGAGGTAGGGTGACGTTCCCTAGCTCTTCGCCGTTCTTTTCCGTGGTTTGTAGGCCGCGGGGAGGCCGAGAGAGGCATGTTTGGGCATTTTTGGGGTTTTTCCATGTTTTGGGGGTGAGCCGCCCGATCTATGGTTTTAGCCCATGATTCTATGTTTTGGTGGCTTAGATGCATGCTAGGGGTCCCCAGGGGTCTTCCCCCTTGTTTTCCCCCTCTCCGGTGGAGGTACGGGGGCGTGGTTGGCGTTTTTGGGGTTTTCCCGCCGTAGCGTGCTCGGAGGCAAGCGACGGTCCTTCCAGTGACCGCCACTTGCATGTGACGCCCCTAGGCAGGAGCGTTACTTCTCCTGGGTGTTAGCTCTTGGGGTCAGGGGGCAGCGACGGCCCTACTACTCCGTTTGGAGAATGACGCGCCAGGGCAGGGCCGCCGCTAGTTTCGACCGTTGGTTTTTGACCGTTGGGGGTCAGGCCATGTAACGCACCAGGCTAGGCGCGTTACATGCGTGTAACGCACAGGGGCAGGTGCGTCACTTCTTGTTGTTACCCCTGGTGGATGGGCCAAGCGACGCACTGGGCCCAGAGCGTTACTTACTAGTGACGCGCTGGGGCAGGCGCGTCACTTCCCCTTCCCACCCCGAGTGTAGGGCCATGTGACGCGCTGGGCTGGGCGCGTTGAGTAACACACTGAGCCCGACGCGTTGCTTGCAAGCGATGCGCCGGGGTAGGCGCGTTACTTTCCCTGTGGTTTTGGAGGGTGTGGGGCGTCGTGTGACGCCCTGGCCTAGGTGCGCCGCTTCCAAGCGACGCACTAGGGCAGGCACGTCGCTTCCCCTATCCCCCCTGGCCGTGTGACGGTCTGCCTTAGACCGCCATTTCCAAGTGACGGCCCTAGAGTGGACCGCCATTTGGCAGTGACGGTCTGAGGGTAGACCGCCACTTCCTGGGTTGCCCCATGAGGGTGGCAACCTTACTTTTCTCCGACCGTGGTCTCCGTGTGACGGGACTAGTGCGTGGGGTGATTCCCACACATTGTCGGGCTTGGGCGTTGTTTTCCGTGACTTGAGAGTCTACTCCTTTAGCGACCCTCCACTAGTCGTAGCCCACCAGTACGCGGTGCTGGTCTCACCTGGGAGTGGTGTACGGGCACCCACCTTTCGAGACGGTTTGTGGACCGATTACCGTAGGCCCCTCGTCGTAGCCAGAGTCCGGCTGCGGGGGAAAACCGGTCAGAGGGCCAGACCTAGGACGCGTGGTCTGTGTGTGCACACGTGGTTGGGGGCGGTTGGACCCACGTCGACGGGCGTAACCCCAGCTGTAATGCCCCGGATTTTTTGGATCCTTGTTCGTGGGTCCCGGATCTGGTTTCTTAGAGTGTCCGACTCCGTTGTGTCCGAAATTTCGTTTCGGACATCTTTCGTGTTCGGATCGGCGCGATCCAGAGTTGTTTCGGAGGCCCGGAAGCGTTCCGCGGCTTTTCCGCGTGTGTTTTCCGATTCCCGGTTTGTGTTTCGGTAATTCCTTCGGAACCTCGTTACGGGTGAACCGGGCTGTTCACCAGGGCACGAGTGGTACCGTTGCGATCGGTGTGTTCCGAGGATCGCAGAAACGTGATTTTCTATTTTTTCGGTATTTTTGAGAATTTCCGGATTTTCTATATAATAACCTCCTTTTTCTCTCTCTCCCCTCTCATTTCTCTCTTCCCTCCCTCTCTCTTCTCCGGTGGCCGACGGAGCGGGACGGGGGCGAGCTAGTGGCGGCGCGGGCGAGGATGCGGGCGGGGACGGGTCGAGGATCGAGCGGTGGAGGCGTGGTGGAGGCGGTTCGTGGGATCGTGAACCGGCGAGGGTTTAAATGGCGTTTCTTCGTGGATCGGCGTCCATGGCGCGTCGAATCTTCGGTGGAGGTAGGGAGATGGACCCTCAACCCGTGTACTTCAATTCCCGCGAGTTTCGTAGGCCGTGGTGAGCCGAGCGGGCTAAACGGGGTGATTTGGGAAAAATGCATGTTTTTGGGGTGTGAGCCGAATATTGTGTTTTGATCGTGTTTTTGGGGTTTAAATGGGTCCTCTCGGTGCCAGAGGGGTTGGGGAATGTTTCCCCCTTTGTTTCCCCATCACCCGGGGGTGATCGGGGCGTGTAATGGGTTTTCCCGCCGTTTCTACCGTTTTCGGGCGCGGACTGAGAACGCGCTAGCTTCCAGTAGCGCGTTCTTGAGTGTCGCACTGCCCCGACGGGGCGCGTTCATCGGAGAAGATGAACAGTAAGGCGGTTCTTGCCGCGCTCTAGGGTCCCAGCGCGTTTTTGGTTGTCGCGCTATAGGATCATAGCGCGACCTGGCCTGGTCACGCTATGGACCTATAGCGCGTTCTTGCTGAACGCGCTAGGTTTGCATAGCGCGTTCTTGCTTAACGCGCCATGCATGTGTAGCGCGTTCTTGGGGTGGCCTGCCGGGCTGTCCGAGGCGGACGGTCTGCGGCTGATCGTGCTCCCCTTGGGCCGTGTGTGTCCTGGACACCCCGTGGAGTTTCGTGACCGTGTCTTTGGGTGTCCAGAGGTTTGGGTTACCTCGATTAACGTTCCCGTGAGTTTAAGGGTCCGAGTGACCTTCTAGTGTTCCGATTGTGTTGTGTTGGTCTCCGGTCGACCCGGTTGTGACCCAGTGGTCGACCTTTGGCCTTGTGAGTGTCCCGGGCACCCCGTGGGTTTTGTTACCGTATTTTGGGGTGTCTGGAGGTACCATGCTACCTCGATAAGCATGCCCGTGGGCTTGGTGGGTCCAGGCGACCCCAGGTATTTCAAGCTTCCGTGTTCGTTCCAGATCGTGTCACCGTGTGTCGGTGTGAGTGCGGTGAGGTTTCCCCGCAAGTCGTGGCTTCTCTGGAAGGTGGCTTCCTAGTGGGCCAAGCGTGTGGCCTTGGACGGTGAGTCCAGCTTCCCAGCCTGAGGCTGGGGGTTTCTTAAGTTCCCTCCTCGAGGGATGGGTCTCGGCAGTGATGAACTGCCTCGTGAGTTGTCGCATTGTGGTTTTGGACCTAGGGATTAGGCCAGATTGACGGCTCAGTGCTGTCATGTGCAACGGTCTTGACCTCGAGTCTTGTGACTCAAAGGCCGTTGAGTTGTAGGTCTAGTGGGCTGTCCAGAGTCTGGTGGCGTCGTGCCACCTGTTACTCCGTGTTACTCGTAATGAGTGCGTGCGTGATTTCTGTGTCCACGTTCTGTGATCCTCCTCTAGTCGTAGCTTCCTGCGCACGCGTGTGCGGACCCACCTGGGAGTGGTGGAGAGCGCGACCCGGTGAGACGCGGTTTTTAGGCTGGTTTCCGTCGGCCCCTTGCCTTTGCCACCAGAGTCCGGTGGGGGGGAATACCAGCTAGAGGGCCCGACCTAGAGCAGATGGTCTGTGTGTGCACACGTAGTTGGGGGCTTAGGACACGTGCTGACGAGCGCGACCCCAGCTAGTCCTTGTTGTGGTACTTGTTGCGTGTCTGAGTCTCACGCCCGGGGCGTTGTAGCTAGACACTTGTGACGCGGTGTAAGACGTCAGGGGACGCATCCCGTCGTTCTTCTAGAGGGTGGTACTCCTGTCGAGTACGGAGTGTCAGACTGTCAGTCTCTGTGTCTTTGACCTTCGGGTTTTTGGTCGTGTTGACCGGTGAGTTCGGTTGTTTCACCTTGGCGCGTGTGTCGGTTCTTGCGTCGTGAGATTAGTGCTAGTGGCTTTACCGAGGTTGGGTCTTGTTGTGCGGTACCCGCGATCGGATGGTCAGGGTTGCACCTTGGACAGCGTGTCCAGGTCGACTGTGTCCGGGGGACAGGCCTCTACGGCGTGGTTGCCGTGTGTTCTTACTTCGGTAGGTGGTGCTAGCGTGGTTCGGTAGCTTCGACTGCGTGATCGAGGTGTGCCTTCTGGCAGTAGGCGTAGCTGTAGTGCCGAGTTTTTGACTGGCCACCGGTTTGCTGTTCCTGCTGTAGTTGTAGCTTCCTTTCCGCTACCGCCGTTGTTTCCGGTTGGGGTTCCGCGGGATCCCTGCTGAGTCTCTGTTTTGGAGACTCATTCCCTGCTTTTCAGGTGTGGCAGTTCTTCCTCGAGGTTCGAGAGTGCGGAGCGGAGGTTCTCTGTTGCCAGCTTGCCGGGCCGAGTGTTCACTCGGCACGTGGTACGTTTTACTGCTTTAGACTGTACTTTCTGTTGGACTGGACTCTGTTGTAGTTGTTTATTTATTTCTGTTAATTGTTGGTTGTCCTGCTCTATTTCCTATTTCTTTGTGCCTCCACACTCCTTTTAGCCCTTCCGAGCCCTCCCGGCTCGTGGGCGGCGGTTCGAGTCTCGGGTTATCGGGCCTTCCCGGTAATCGGATTCTCGGGCCGTCACACACTACAAGAAAAATCGCGGATAGCGACCGACCTAGCGGTCGCTATTCAGTCTTAGATCGGTCGCAAATCTTCATTGCGACCGAACGGAGACTATCTAGCGACCGAATATGTCGGTCGCTATATACTAGTCGCTATATAGCGACCGACATATTTCGGTCGCAGTATCAGTCGTTAATAGAGACCGATTATAATCGGTCGCCTGATTGGTCGCTAATTAAATCGGTCTCAAGTCGGTCGCTATTCGGTCTCTAATTATGTTGTATTTTTAAAAATAAAATTAACCTATCGGATTTATTCGGTCTCAATTCGGTCGCTAATCGGTCGCCAAGTATAATAATTTAATAAAAGAAATATAACGTATAGTCGCTATTCGGTCGCAATTCAGTCTCCATGCGGTCGCTAATTTTGCATTATTTTTTTTTTAAAAATTTATTTAAACTGATAAATAAATTACCTGATAAATAACAAATTCATAACATAAATATAAAATCAACTACACAGGACAAATCTCAAATTCATCACATACAAACACCTGATAAATAACAATTTCATAAAACAATAATAAATCAACTACACGGATCACAATCTCCACGAACCTCAAATTACACACAATTAAAATAAAATCACAAATTAATCATACATCCATAATAATAAAATGACAACATACACAACTAAAATAAAATCACAAATCCTCCACATATGTCTCATCCTGGTCGTCGTCTCGTCCAACATCATCCTGGTCGTCGTCTCGTCCAACATCTCGCGACGGATGATCCTGTATATCATTTAAAAAAATTATAATCAAATCCTTAATAAAGAAATCAAGCATTAACAAGACTTAATAAAGAAATCAAGCATTAACAAGAGTATGCCAATAGTTTAAGCCAGCTCATTTTCATATATATAAATACACACACCCAATATAAGTTCAAATTTCATCTTGTATTTTAAAAATGAAGTTTGAGCGCCGAGCTCAAACCGGGCATCCGATTTGGATTCCGTCAGTTCTGACAAGTCACTTTCATCTCCCCGGTCGTATTGGAATGATCGGCACGGCCATCCGACCGGTATTTCGAATTTTAGACCCCCGGACCCGTCCTAACAGTTCATTTGAACTAAGTGTATTTTAAAAATGAAGTTTGAGCGCCGAGCTCAAACCGGGCATCCGATTTGGATTCCGTCAGTTCTGACAAGTCACTTTCATCTCCCCGGTCGTATTGGAATGATCGGCACGGCCATCCGACCGGTATTTCGAATTTTAGACCCCCGGACCCGTCCTAACAGTTCATTTGAACTAAGTGTATTTTAAAAATGAAGTTTGAGCGCCGAGCTCAAACCGGGCATCCGATTTGGATTCCGTCAGTTCTGACAAGTCACTTTCATCTCCCCGGTCGTATTGGAATGATCGGCACGGCCATCCGACCGGTATTTCAGATTTTAGACCCCCGGACCCGTCCTAACAGTTCATTTGAACTAAGTGTATTTTAAAAATGAAGTTTGAGCGCCGAGCTCAAACCGGGCATCCGATTTGGATTCCGTCAGTTCTGACAAGTCACTTTCATCTCCCCGGTCGTATTGGAATGATCGGCACGGCCATCCGACCGGTATTTCGAATTTTAGACCCCCGGACCCGTCCTAACAGTTCATTTGAACTAAGTGTATTTTAAAAATGAAGTTTGAGCGCCGAGCTCAAACCGGGCATCCGATTTGGATTCCGTCAGTTCTGACAAGTCACTTTCATCTCCCCGGTCGTATTGGAATGATCGGCACGGCCATCCGACCGGTATTTCAGATTTTAGAACCAAATGCCCCGTCCTAACAGTTCATTTGAACTAAGTGTATTTTAAAAATGAAGTTTGAGCGCCGAGCTCAAACCGGGCATCCGATTTGGATTCCGTCAGTTCTGACAAGTCACTTTCATCTCCCCGGTCGTATTGGAATGATCGGCACGGCCATCCGACCGGTATTTCGAATTTTAGACCCCCGGACCCGTCCTAACAGTTCATTTGAACTAAGTGTATTTTAAAAATGAAGTTTGAGCGCCGAGCTCAAACCGGGCATCCGATTTGGATTCCGTCAGTTCTGACAAGTCACTTTCATCTCCCCGGTCGTATTGGAATGATCGGCACGGCCATCCGACCGGTATTTCAGATTTTAGACCCCCGGACCCGTCCTAACAGTTCATTTGAACTAAGTGTATTTTAAAAATGAAGTTTGAGCGCCGAGCTCAAACCGGGCATCCGATTTGGATTCCGTCAGTTCTGACAAGTCACTTTCATCTCCCCGGTCGTATTGGAATGATCGGCACGGCCATCCGACCGGTATTTCGAATTTTAGACCCCCGGACCCGTCCTAACAGTTCATTTGAACTAAGTGTATTTTAAAAATGAAGTTTGAGCGCCGAGCTCAAACCGGGCATCCGATTTGGATTCCGTCAGTTCTGACAAGTCACTTTCATCTCCCCGGTCGTATTGGAATGATCGGCACGGCCATCCGACCGGTATTTCGAATTTTAGACCCCCGGACCCGTCCTAACAGTTCATTTGAACTAAGTGTATTTTAAAAATGAAGTTTGAGCGCCGAGCTCAAACCGGGCATCCGATTTGGATTCCGTCAGTTCTGACAAGTCACTTTCATCTCCCCGGTCGTATTGGAATGATCGGCACGGCCATCCGACCGGTATTTCGAATTTTAGACCCCCGGACCCGTCCTAACAGTTCATTTGAACTAAGTGTATTTTAAAAATGAAGTTTGAGCGCCGAGCTCAAACCGGGCATCCGATTTGGATTCCGTCAGTTCTGACAAGTCACTTTCATCTCCCCGGTTGTATTGGAATGACCGGCACGGCCATCCGACCGGTATTTCAGATTTTAGACCCCCGGACCCGTCCTAACAGTTCATTTGAAATAAGTGTATTTTAAAAATGAAGTTTGAGCGCCGAGCTCAAACCGGGCATCCGATTTGGATTCCGTCAGTTCTGACAAGTCACTTTCATCTCCCCGGTCGTATTGGAATGACCGGCACGGCCATCCGACCGGTATTTCAGATTTTAGAACCAAATGCATAAGTTGCTGCTTCTCGCTGCCTCCATTCAGGTTTGTTAATGTTTTCTTCTATGAATGGCATAACAAGAGGCACAATGTCATCTCCCACGGTCCGTGCAACCAAACCCAAGCATGTTCCTCCAGCCATTGCAAGATTCCAAACTCCTTCATCCTGATCTTGGTCGTCTTCTTGCTTAAGGAGTGTCTCCAACAGCATAGGGACAAGCGCAGGTAGTGCCTGCTTGATAAAATAAAAGCAAGGGGTGTCAGAATCAGCAGAAAAATCGCCTCCGAGCTCCTCGAAAACTACTAGAAGGTTTCTGGTTGGCTGTAACCAGGATCGCGGCACGTGATACCTGGGAAAGCATAACACGTTACAACTAGTGCAAATTGTAAACTTGCTGCATGGAAACCTCGAAATTGATTTGGATGGTAAGCACCATTTTGAATGACGAAGGACAGGGATGTGCATTAGGTAGTCCCACACAAAAGAGGGAAGAATCTTCAGAGGATCATCCATTAAGAAAAAGGAACATAAAAGTGCTAAAGAAATTAAGTTCAACACAAAAAAGCAATACAATTTAGTTAATGCTCCCTTACCACCGCTGTGTAGGCTGACCACAACCAGTCTGACACTTTGGAGGCCGATATGTTCCGGCATAAGTACACCCGTTACAATTGCCATTTGGTGCATATGCGTTCCAATATCTTCCTATGCTTTGTCCATTTATCCATATTTGGCCCTTTCCCATGCTACCCATGTCCAGGGCCAATGGCTCGTCTCCTCCAGGTGCATTGAAGGAAGCCTGAAAAAACTTAAGACATAAACTCTAGTTGCCAAAACAGTTGTAATTCAGTAAGAGCGAGTTGATGCCCATATGTTACCTTGTACCATGTTAATGGTTGCTGATGTTGAGCTGCAAATGCCCCTTGCATCCATTCCACTGATGAAGTTCCCTCTAGAGAGTTGATATTCATAGCTTCCCCTTTGAGACCAACCTATGTTAAAAGAAAGAAAGAAAAAAAACGCAATGAGCTCATACGACTTCCAATTTATGAATGCATAACTGTTCAAAGAAAAATAAAAAGGACCTGATAGGACCAGTTCTGCCATGTTAAGTCTCTTCTTCCTTCACTCAGACCATGAAGAACGACTGGACCTAGAACTCCAGTATTCCAATTCCTATAGTGTGTTCCAACATTCTTCATTAAAAAAGGGGAAAGACAGATTAATGTAAGTTTCTTCCCCAGTGTGTAAGTTTCCTTAAAGTCTAGCTTCTGAGTAAAACAACAAACATAGGTAGGAGTTACTGACTGGCAGTCCAACAGCCACGCTCAGCAGAGCGATTCTATTTGATCCAGCACGCAGCTTCACATTACCATTATAGGTAATCCTCCTATTCTCCCTGTTCCCATAAGTGGATCCTGTTGGAATCACAAAATCAGAACTTGAATGTCCTTGTTTTTATAAAATTTACTTGTAACACTTAATAATTTGGCCAGAATGGGAAATTAGTAAATCCACCTGAGAGTTCCCCATTGACGAAAACATGCAAAGCATGGCCAGCGGACTGCACGATGATATTTGGAAGTTGGCCTCCATTGAGAAAAGCTTCTGATGCACTAATGTCGACGCTGGAATCAAAGAATTTTAAATAGGAGGTCACCGAAAAATCCTTGCCAAGGTGAATATGGCTGGTGTATCCAAATCAAGACTAGGCAGTGCAGAGATCCGTAGCATTCTGACATTAGAGCATTCGGTACTTTCATCATCCAGGAAGCATAAATCATGTTAAAGAGTGATGAAATGCAAAGGCGACAAGTGGAGGAAAAAGGAATATAGAAACTAAGGTTACGAATTCTCCAAATATACCCATTTTAGCAGGATATTTATGCTGGTCCTGATGCTCACCTGGTAATGTACCACAAATAGTCTGTCATATCCCTTGTCACATTTATCTGCTCTAATAGTCCAACTGTGGTGAATAAAGAATTATCTCCCATGGAAATGATCTCCTCATCGTACCTTTCCCATGACAGTGATAATTCATTAGTTGCCATCATTTGCATTTGTGACGTTTGAACTCCGACCTATATGGTGAAAGGAGAGTTAGCTTAAGCAATATACAAAAAAATATATAACTATTTGGTAAAATGTTTAGGAACAGCAAAGCATGCTGAACATAGCTTCGCCATGCACATATGATCTAAACTAGACACAGGAATTGATAGTGCTGTTTATTCTATTTACACTATGGGGTACACATGAAGCCACCAAGAAATCCAAAATGGGGACGTAAAGAAAATTTTATGCAGATGATTTACAAGACACGATTAATAATGAGAAAAAACATTCTTCTCCAGTGGTTTGTATCACATACCTTTGCAGTATTAAATACTACATTTCTGCAGTCAGGAAGGATGCTGCTTGACCAGGGTGGCAAGGTGTAATGCATGTTGTTAAACATAACTCTCACGATGGAATTAGGATCATAGTTAGAGAGGAAAGCAGCACAGTCTCCAGTTTGCGAAGAGAAAACATGAGCCTGCCAACAACATATCATAAGAAATGAGTTGAAAGCACAATAAACTAGACAATAGTAAAAAAAAATATTGTTGATTTTGAAATTAAAGAATCTATTAATTTTCAAAACCGATGATTCTAAAATCGGGAAAGTTGCATGTAAACAAACAACACCTAATACGTACAAATTTTCTGAATTGACATAATTGGGATGCTGTGTGCAAGCTGAATGTTTCTATTCCATTAATCAAATCAGAATCACGATGAAACCAGTGTTTAACAAAACCCGAATAACCCGGAATCGAGGATTGCGAACAATATTTTCCTCTGAGAAGTGGAATCGGAAACAAACAGACATATACAAAGGCGGGGGTGCGTGCAACACGCGGCTCTCCTTGCACCATCCCTGCGGCAACCAGCAGCAGAAGAACGTGCACAAGCCTCTGTCCGGGGGGACCGTCCTCAAGCTCGAGTCCTGCGGCCCGGAGCGCCGCCGCGACTGGCCATACGAGGTCTGGGACGAGTCCCTCCGGGGCGAGCTGAGGCACATCATCGTGGCACACGACGGGGAGAGAGTAAACTCCATCCAGATCGTCGGCGGCGCGGTCGTCCTCTCCCACTGGCTCGGCTGCAGAGGCGACGAGTTTCCCTGCATGGAGCTATCGGAGTGGGAGCACCTTGTCGCCGTGAGCGGCCACTATACGGAGGAGGAGGGGGGCTCGGGCGGGAGGGCTCGGGCGGAGGAGGGGGGCTCCGGCGGAGGAGGGCTCGGGCGGGAGGGCTCGGGCGGAGGGGGGGCTCCGGCGGAGGGGGCTCGGGCGGGAGCGGGGAGGGGGGCTAGGGCGGAGAGGGGGCCGCAGGGGAAGGGGGCTCGGGAGGGGGGGCTCGGGCGGGAGGGGGGGGGCTCGGGCGGGAGGGGGGGGGCGGGCGGGGGTCGTAGTAGGAAGTATAACGGCATCAGCGACCGACTGGAGACCGAAGTTAATTCGGTCGCAATAATAGCGACCTATTAGCGACCGATATACATGCGGTCGCTGAAACGGTCTCGGTAATGCGACCGATTATTTCGGTCTCCGAATTGGTCTCTATTTGGGACCGACTAGAGACCGATTAAATCGGTCGCTAATTCGGTCGCTATAGCCACTTTTTCTTGTAGTGACAGCTGGTATCAGAGCGTGGTTGGGGACGTACATAGGAATTTGAGATATTGCAGTGATCAGAGTCCGTAAGGTCCAGTACAGTCAGCAGTTGGCATAGGGACTCGTGCATGTTTTCCGCTTTGTTTCTCGCTTGAGAGTTTGAGTGCGCTGTGCGGCGCGGTGAGGGTGGTAGCTGTTCGCGGCTTTTGTGCCGGCGTGGGGTCTAAAGATCGAGGTCGAGAGCTTTCTCCCTTGAGTGGTGGCCCTGGTTGTGTTGCGTTGGGCAGAGGTTGCCGGCGGGCGTGTTATAGTTCGGGGGATTGTAGCGGTGGTGCATCGAGAGATGTTGTGATCATGGTCCGACGGGACACTTGGTAAGTGTTGTCGGAGGAGCTGACCTGACGTGGTGACGGTTTCCTTGGTGCTGGAAGGTGCTGTTCCCAGCATGCGCGAGGCTCGAGGTCAGGTCGAATGTGGAGTTTTCATTCCGTTGGTTGGAGGTGTGATTGGGTTCTCCTTTGGTTGGAGAGAATCGTGTTTGGCTAAGGTTCGTCGTCTTGTACTGTGCGTCCGGATTGGTTGGCCTTTGTGTGCCGTGAAGTCCGTGCGAGACGTGTTCCGTGTTTTGGCAAGGTGGTTGCCTGTGAGAAGCGTTGCCCGTTCTCTGATGTGTAAGGGTGTTGGCGCTGTTTCGGAAGGACGAGTGCCGGCTGGGCGGTGTTCGCGAGAATTGTGGTTGGTGTTGTGGTTTCCGATGTGTGGAGGATCGGAGTCTGCGGGGTTGCAGATGGTTGTCGAGATGGTGGATCTTCAGTTGGCGTTGTGGTGGCAGTGCGTGTGGATCAGAGTGCGTGGATCGTAGCGTTGGTTGCTGCGGGTGGATTTCTGAGGAAGTGCAGAGCAGCGGAGGATTGGTTCATCGGTGTGTGTTGTCTCCAGCGGCGTGAGACGTGTTGTTGCCGTGCCATTGCTTGAGATATTGTGGTTTATGGCACTGGCAGGTGGAGAGTTGGGGAATGTGCTGACGAGGTTGCCGCATGAGTACCCTATTCTTGCGTTGGAAGTTGCGTTCGCGGATAAGATCGTATTTTGGAGAAGTGTGCCGTGGGTTGTAAGAGGTTGCGTGTCCCGTGGCTCTGTGATAAGAGCGGGAGTCGGGATTGGTAGGCGTCCTCTTGGATTAATTGAGATGGAGGTCTTGATGAGATAGGATTCGATGAGACAGGACGGTGGTCGATGCCTGTGTGTGGAGGTCTCTGATGAGACGTGGACGTGGGATATTGATCCTCAGTCTGTGGCCAGCAAGGGAGGATTCCCCGTAAGTCTGAGTCGAGTGACGTGAGGACCGTGTGGTGATGGAGTCGTTGGATCCCGCCGTGCTCCCCCGAAGGGTAGAGTTGGCGCAGGGGTCCATCTGGAGGTAGTGGTGGTCTGTGCGAAGAGTCAACGGATGGCCTGTCATGAGTTGGATCGTGCCTGCTGGGCCGGTGGAGGTTTTCCGTTGGTGAATGTCTGGCGGCCAGTGGATGGTCTTTTCAGAGACAGAAGATGCTGGTTGTAAGGGCTCGAGAGTGGAGAGAGCGGCGTGCAAGCGAGGCCTTCTGGTGGCCGTTTCTGAGGTGTGAGCTGGTGGAAGCTCAGTGATTGGTTGCCCCTGGTGCAGCGTGTGAGACCGGTTAGCGGGTTGTGAAGCTGGCGTTTGGTTGGTCTGCCGAGCATGGGCGTTGACCGGTGGATTGGTTTTGTGGCGAGGGTTGCGTTCCCCCGGTGAGCGAGAGGGTGGCAGCGATGCCGTGAGTGGTTTCCGTTGTGTCTGAGGTGATACCAGACTTTTGCTCTTGTGTTATGCCTGCTCTGGTGGTCGGTGTGTGCGCGGTGTGCGGAGTGTGGCATTGTTCGTGATTATGGCTTGGCTGTATCCCTCATGATCGGTGCTTTTTCGAGAATTGAGGTTTTTGCTATGTCGGGGCCCTGGCAGCGTTGTCAGTTAGTGGAGGCGTTCTTCCCCTGTGACTTGGTGCTAGTCCTGAATTTCGAGGATGAAATTCCTTTAAGGGGGGAGGGCTGTAATGCCCCGGATTTTTTGGATCCTTGTTCATGGGTCCCGGATCTGGTTTCTTGGAGTGTCCGACTCCGTTGTGTCCGAAATTTCGTTTCGGACATCTTTCGTGTTCGGATCGGCGCGATCCAGAGTTGTTTCGGAGGCCCGGAAGCGTTCCGCGGCTTTTCCGCGTGTGTTTTCCGATTCCCGGTGTGTGTTTCGGTAATTCCTTCGGAACCTCGTTACGGGTGAACCGGGCTGTTCACCAGGGCACGAGTGGTACCGTTGCGATCGGTGTGTTCCGAGGATCGCAGAAACGTGATTTTCTATTTTTTCGGTATTTTTGAGAATTTCCGGATTTTCTATATAATAACCTCCTTTTTCTCTCTCTCCCCTCTCATTTCTCTCTTCCCTCCCTCTCTCTTCTCCGGTGGCCGACGGAGCGGGACGGGGGCGAGCTAGTGGCGGCGCGGGCGAGGATGCGGGCGGGGACGGGTCGAGGATCGAGCGGTGGAGGCGTGGTGGAGGCGGTTCGTGGGATCGTGAACCGGCGAGGGTTTAAATGGCGTTTCTTCGTGGATCGGCGTCCATGGCGCGTCGAATCTTCGGTGGAGGTAGGGAGATGGACCCTCAACCCGTGTACTTCAATTCCCGCGAGTTTCGTAGGCCGTGGTGAGCCGAGCGGGCTAAACGGGGTGATTTGGGAAAAATGCATGTTTTTGGGGTGTGAGCCGAATATTGTGTTTTGATCGTGTTTTTGGGGTTTAAATGGGTCCTCTCGGTGCCAGAGGGGTTGGGGAATGTTTCCCCCTTTGTTTCCCCATCACCCGGGGGTGATCGGGGCGTGTAATGGGTTTTCCCGCCGTTTCTACCGTTTTCGGGCGCGGACTGAGAACGCGCTAGCTTCCAGTAGCGCGTTCTTGAGTGTCGCACTGCCCCGACGGGGCGCGTTCATCGGAGAAGATGAACAGTAAGGCAGTTCTTGTCGCGCTCTAGGGTCCCAGCGCGTTTTTGGTTGTCGCGCTATAGGATCATAGCGCGACCTGGTCTGGTCGCGCTATGGACCTATAGCGCGTTCTTGCTGAACGCGCTAGGTTTGCATAGCGCGTTCTTGCTTAACGCGCCATGCATGTGTAGCGCGTTCTTGGGGTGGCCTGCCGGGCTGTCCGAGGCGGACGGTCTGCGGCTGATCGTGCTCCCCTTGGGCCGTGTGTGTCCTGGACACCCTGTGGAGTTTCGTGACCGTGTCTTTGGGTGTCCAGAGGTTTGGGTTACCTCGATTAGCGTTCCCGTGAGTTTAAGGGTCCGAGTGACCTTCTAATGTTCCGATTGTGTTGTGTTGGTCTCCGGTCGACCCGGTTGTGACCCAGTGGTCGACCTTTGGCCTTGTGAGTGTCCCGGGCACCCCGTGGGTTTTGTTACCGTGTTTTGGGGTGTCTGGAGGTACCATGCTACCTCGATAAGCATGCCCGTGGGCTTGGTGGGTCCAGGCGACCCCAGGTATTTCGAGCTTCCGTGTTCGTTCCAGATCGTGTCACCGTGTGTCGGTGTGAGTGCGGTGAGGTTTCCCCGCAAGTCGTGGCTTCTCTGGAAGGTGGCTTCCTAGTGGGCCAAGCGTGTGGCCTTGGACGGTGAGTCCAGCTTCCCAGCCTGAGGCTGGGGGTTTCTTAAGTTCCCTCCTCGAGGGATGGGTCTCGGCAGTGATGAACTGCCTCGTGAGTTGTCGCATTGTGGTTTTGGACCTAGGGATTAGGCCAGATTGACGGCTCAGTGCTGTCATGTGCAACGGTCTTGACCTCGAGTCTTGTGACTCAAAGGCCGTTGAGTTGTAGGTCTAGTGGGCTGTCCAGAGTCTGGTGGCGTCGTGCCACCTGTTACTCCGTGTTACTCGTAATGAGTGCGTGCGTGGTTTCTGTGTCCACGTTCTGTGATCCTCCTCTAGTCGTAGCTTCCTGCGCACGCGTGTGCGGACCCACCTGGGAGTGGTGGAGAGCGCGACCCGGTGAGACGCGGTTTTTAGGCTGGTTTCTGTCGGCCCCTTGCCTTTGCCACCAGAGTCCGGTGGGGGGGAATACCAGCTAGAGGACCCGACCTAGAGCAGATGGTCTGTGTGTGCACACGTAGTTGGGGGCTTAGGACACGTGCTGACGAGCGCGACCCCAGCTAGTCCTTGTTGTGGTACTTGTTGCGTGTCTGAGTCTCACGCCCGGGGCGTTGTAGCTAGACACTTGTGACGCGGTGTAAGACGTCAGGGGACGCATCCCGTCGTTCTTCTAGAGGGTGGTACTCCTGTCGAGTACGGAGTGTCAGACTGTCAGTCTCTGTGTCTTTGACCTTCGGGTTTTTGGTCGTGTTGACCGGTGAGTTCGGTTGTTTCACCTTGGCGCGTGTGTCGGTTCTTGCGTCGTGAGATTAGTGCTAGTGGCTTTACCGAGGTTGGGTCTTGTTGTGCGGTACCCGCGATCGGATGGTCGGGGTTGCACCTTGGACAGCGTGTCCAGGTCGACTGTGTCCGGGGGACAGGCCTCTACGGCGTGGTTGCCGTGTGTTCTTACTTCGGTAGGTGGTGCTAGCGTGGTTCGGTAGCTTCGACTGCGTGATCGAGGTGTGCCTTCTGGCAGTAGGCGTAGCTGTAGTGCCGAGTTTTTGACCGGCCACCGGTTTGCTGTTCCTGCTGTAGTTGTAGCTTTCTTTCCGCTACCGCCGTTGTTTCCGGTTGGGGTTCCGCGGGATCCCTGCTGAGTCTCTGTTTTGGAGACTCATTCCCTACTTTTCATGTGTGGCAGTTCTTCCTCGAGGTTCGAGAGTGCGGAGCGGAGGTTCTCTGTTGCCAGCTTGCCGGGCCGAGTGTTCACTCGGCACGTGGTACGTTTTACTGCTTTAGACTGTACTTTCTGTTGGACTGGACTCTGTTGTAGTTGTTTATTTATTTCTGTTAATTGTTGGTTGTCCTGCTCTATTTCCTATTTCTTTGTGCCTCCACACTCCTTTTAGCCCTTCCGAGCCCTCCCGGCTCGTGGGCGGCGGTTCGAGTCTCGGGTTATCGGGCCTTCCCGGTAATCGGATTCTCGGGTCGTCACACCAGCTAGTCACTTGTTGTGAGTTACTTTTCGGTGTTTGCGCCTCGGGTAGGACCTACCACGTCAGGCGGTTCACCTGCGGTGCGGTGTAAGACATCAGGGGACGCTACCGGCTGTGCTTCTAGTGGGTGGTACTCCTGTCGAGTACGGAGTGTCAGACTGTCAGTCGTGTGTTTCCGACCTTCGGGTTTGTCGGTGACCGTTGAGCTTCGGTATTCTCTTCGTAGCACGTGTGTCGGTTTGCGTGCCGTAGAGTCTTGCTTTGTAGAGTACAGGGCTTTCCTTTCCGAGGTACTCTCCTACCGCTAGAGTAGTGGTTTCTCGCTTTGCGAGGTAGGGTTCGAGTGATCCCTACTGAGTCTTGTTCCGAGACTCATTCCCTGCGTGTTTTCACCGTGTTTCAGGTGAGACGCCACCTTCGGGGAGCGCGTCAGGAGCGCAGCGTGGTGCGGGTGCCCAGAGATAGTGCCAGAGGTCTGAGCCGGGGGATGCCCCGTGTAGCTGTACTTTTCTTTCTTGTCACTGTACTAGTCGTGGACTGTTGTCGTGGTTATTTTATTTTGTGGACCATGTAAATTGTTATCTTATTTCCTGCTTAATATCATAACTGTTTAATTTCTGTAATTACTTGTGATAACTATGTAGTTTCCACACCATCCTTTTAACCCTTCCGAGTCTTCGGACTCGTGGGTGGCGGTGCGAGTCTCGGGTTATCGGGCCTTCCCGGTAATCGGATTCTCGGGTCGTTACAGTTGGCCACAGGGAGCATTTTAATATTGGCAGTAGGAGATGCAAAATGTAAATGTAAGAGGTATTAGTAATATTGTTAGAATGGGAAGAGCACTTAAGTCAATGTATATAATTATCCCATGAGTTATCCTTCTATAAAGCCCTGCGCTTTGATAGGGGGTTATCCCCCACTTGTCCCGGGAATAACTCTTATTTTGTTCCTTTTTTGATTTGATAGAGGGATATAAATATTCGGGTTAGATTGAGGGATAACCCTCATCTAATCTAGATAGTGTGACCCATCTAAATAGGTGGAACAGTTTAACACATCTCTTTTATCAAAGTAAATGAGAGTAAGTGGACGGACATACTAATCTAAGGAGGATATCCCTCTATTTATCTAACCCTCTATCAATGCGCAGAGTATTTGGAATAAAATGGACGTTAACCTGTTTTGTCCTAGAGGGATAACCAAGGTACTACCAAAGTAAATCAGAACAATTGAGAGGACAGACTAATATAGGAGGTATATCCCTCTATTTAGCTATCCCGCTATCAAATCGCAACTTAGGTTAAGGACTAACCCAGGTTATTCCTGGATTTTAAAACCCACATTCAGAGGTGGGTTAACCTCCTATGGTCAATAAATGCTCAATAAATGTGTGTCTCTATCTCATAATCAATGTTATTTCTCTCTCTCATTATTACTGGGTTAACCTACTATTTATATAATCATACTAGATTAAAAGTAGGTTAGTCCACATCCTTACTCCTATATTAACTACTCTCCTATCAAATTAAAAATGGGTTAACTCCGGACTATTTTAATCGGGTTGAGTTAGTCCACCTTTAACCTAACTCCATACCAAAGTCAACATAAGGGTCTTAATCTTAATCGATCTCAGATAATTTAACTCTATTATCAAACTCGGTTAACGATGAATATGTGAAATAACTCATCCTGTTCATGCCTTATTATGTTATCAAAGTCACCCTTAATTCTCTACTTAACGCGTATATGCACAATGCATGGGATGTTAAAAGAAATGTACAAAATTCTTTTACGTATGTTTGAGACGTTATCTTAATGGCGTATGGTGATTGTGTCTGACGTACTTTCTATCATAAATGATCTATCTTCTGAAAATGACAATTCTCTTGTCCTTTTTATCTTTTACGAGAAACAAAGACATTGAGATGATCTGACTCGTTTGTGAATAGTGAGGAAGGGGGGATTCAGGTGGGACGGGTTTGATTAAGTTAACAATGTCATATATTGGGTAATTTGTTGAGAGAAATGCGTGTTTGTTTCCGTTATCATTCTACTACGTACTTCTACTACTTATGTGCGTGCATGTTCCATTTAATAAAATGCCCATGCGAGAGATATGAATGTCACGTATCTCTTCTAAATGTTGTTCTTTCTTTTTTAAAGAAATCAATTACATTTATACTAACTACTTCATAAATGTAGTCTCAAACGGATCCATTCATAGCTGTATCGGATGAGATAGAATGGACTAAGAATGACACTCACATACATTTAACCATTAATGGGGTCTATATTGAAAAGGCACCGGGCATGATCACCTCATTTGTTGTGATATGATCACTGCCTACCAATTGTGGATATATATATATATTTTTGGAGTAAGGTTCTCAGGCTTTGTTGTGTTTTGTATTCAAAAATTTAAGACCCTCTTAGATATTAGAATGAGATGTCCAATCTCGTGAGAGAGAAATGTGAGTCTCACTCACTCTCCTCACACACAAAACATCAATCCGGGGTCTAGCACGTTCACGCGCGGGAGAGTAAATACGTTATCATAACCCATCTTCAAAGTGGTCTTAATGAAAAAAAAGGTCACGAATACCATCCCCATCTTCGTCACCCCCCTTGCGCTTACTAGTGTTCTCTTCTTACTACTTTTTATCTATTATTTTCGTAAAAAGGATAAAAATTTAATCTTTAAGGTCTAATTTGACGACGGATTATGATAGAGATAGGTAATCTATCTCATATGATATATCTGCCCCCCATCTTAACTCACCCCGAGTAAGTCATTCCATTTTTTTTACGAGAATCATACAATTTATCTTAAACTCTATAATACCCAAATTAAGAAAAAATGTAACAAATTATAACAACTCAGCCGATCCAAATTAAATCATCCCAATCATATTTATTTCATTATCAAAGTGAGTATAGAAGTACATTCCTTTTCCCTCCCCAACTTCCCACCCAATTCAAAACACACGTACATTATCGATTATACAAGACTCTCCTTGGGGAAAAATAAATGACTCTTTTACAACGTCTCCCTTGCTCAACAGAAGTACGGAGCATGGTTGTCGTTCGTGACATTCCGTACCACCGTAGGATAGTCATAGGTGCTTGGGCACGCACAAAGGTGTTATAAAATGAGTAAAATCTAGTGCATCCAAACAGTGTCGACTTTGTTTTAAACGTAGCATTTCGGCATGTGTCATCTATCTCCGGGTGAAATGCCCCGTCACCCACTGCGGCTTTAGGAAGATAACTTCTTACCAAAGGCATTAGTTTCACAACTTCAGTATCATCCATTTCTTCACCATTTATCCTTTGAGAAAAATTTAATACCCATCCTGAACAATTATCTCTCCGGGATGAAATTGACCACACGGGAGTGAATGCACGACTCTTATTCTCTTGCCATGGAAGAGCACTCTGTAGTTAGTCCCCAAATATACATAAACAGTGGATATAATATCACGTCTTAACTGGTGTTGTGGGTAGTTGTTCAGAACGAATAGGGTGTATGTCTTTATGATAGTTGATAGTTCTACCTTAAACTAATAATTCAATT
The DNA here is from genome assembly GCA_022559845.1 of Amorphophallus konjac. NCBI lineage: Eukaryota > Viridiplantae > Streptophyta > Magnoliopsida > Alismatales > Araceae > Amorphophallus > Amorphophallus konjac. The sequence goes on along the minus strand of CM040127.1, from coordinate 44,031,505 downwards.
GCTATTTAATATCGATACAACAGAGGTCGGGCTTTGGAATTGCTTTTAAATCGTTCTTTCTTCAATTTGTTGGGTTAAAGGAACTCCTACTACACACCTATGAGATTCGCATGAATTAGGGAGGTGAGAATGCATCTACTAGTCCAACAACATGGTCCTACAATGCAAGATGATGATAACATTTTATTAGGTTAGAGAAGGTTCACGGGAACAATAATTCACATATAGAGCCAGGTGTGGCTCAATATTACCTTAAAAAAAAAGAGAAACGGTGTAAAGTAATGGGAAATTTGATTGGTCTCTCTCACTTCCTGAAGTTTGGGGAAGGTTCACGGGAAAAAGGGGGTTTCTTCGATGGTTGGAAAAAAAAAACAGTGTCAACGTCTCTCTCACAACAAGATTGCTATGCACCCGATGCTTGATTCTGTTTGGTGACACGTGGGCAGCCCCTGTGATGTCCATCGACTCTGTTTAATAGGGATACGTGTACTTTTCAAAGAAGAGAAACGTATGTGATCTGCCTTATAGATATTAAAATTTCAAGATATAACTTTTATGATATTGATATTCTACAATGTTAGATTCCTTTTGGAACATCACAAAAAGGTTTTTATTTGTGTGTATATCTTATCAATAACTCTACCTATATGTTAAAACAAACGTCACTGCATATTTTTTTCTTTAAAAGAGTTTAAAAATAACAATTTTTTAAAATAGTTTAAAAATCACGTCAGTGCTAAAATATAGTTAAAAATAAAGAATAGTAATGCTCGTTGCACCCCGTGCACTACTTACATCCACCGATTTAATTAGTGTAACACTTAATATTTTTTTAATTTTTTTGAGTAATTTTCACTTCTAATTAATTTGGTGTGCCGTTCACGTCACCAGATGACGTGACGTGAGGGTCACGTAAAAAGAATTTGTCCCCATGTGAATAGTAAAATTGGTTCACATGGTTGAGATTTTTCTTTTAATTGACTCCGACTGTCACGTCATTTGGTGACGTGAATGGCACACCAAGTTAATTAGACGTGAGGGTTATTCAATTTTTTTTAAAAAATAAATGTTACACTAATTACACTGATGAATGTAATTAGTACATGGGATGCACTAAGTATTACTCAATAAAGAAACCAATGATTTTTAATGTTGGTTCACATTGTAAAACAGAGATAGAGATGGTAAACTCACGTTACGAAATATATTATATTTAATTAATCATTTAAAAAGACAATTTATCCATCACCTATGACAGCCACACTGGTAATATATATTTAAAAATATTTCTTTACAAATTTATTTATAACAGTGATTTATTTAAAAAAATCTAATATATATTAGATATAATTACAATAGATAACTAATTTATATATGTAATAATGAAAATATCACTTTTCGATATATATTGATCACTATATATGTAGATATCCAAAAATATATTTCCCATTAATGTTCCTAACATGTCGTCTAATAAATGTAGCTAACTCTATTTATAAAGTAATTAGAGAGCCATAGGCATAAATGACCCTCCCATCATTGCAAAAGTAGCCCATCGCCTATAAGAAGCGCAGAAATATCCCTTCGTTTACGTCCTCACATACTTTTGGAAGCCAATTAACTGATGAATATATTTACACTTATATTTATATGACATTTTTTAATAAACACATATAGAGAATAGTGAAACTTTTGCAATTATATAGTAACACATTTTTTCAAAATTTCATACATGATGTATAATTACATATTTTTTAATTGTGTTGTTCGCAAAAAATAATAGTGACATTTCCTTGTTAACATGGATATTTTTGTGATTATATCAAACTATCTATATAAAATGTTACGTTATATAATTATTCTAAATATTTGCTGTTGTAAAAATCAGAAAAAAAGGTTTATCAGATGTTCCACATATTCTGCGTCTCGCACACAAAAAGATTGAAAGTTGTGCTGTTCTCACTTAAAATTCATCCTACTAAACTTTCCGAAATATCTCCACCATCCGATCGCGGTTGCCATATCGTCAACGGCTCCGATGCCCTCGGACCCAGCAGCCGCCCCAGAGGACTCTGCCGTTAGTCCAACAAATGGCGGTACCCTTCTCCTTCTCTTTTTCTCGTCTCCTGTTTTCCCACCCGATGCCCTAAAAAACCGAACCAGACAACCCCCCCCCCCTCCCGAAAGCAAAAGCGAAGCACCACCAAAACATTGCCCCTCCTCCTTCCCCCGCGCTTCTCCCGGGAGCAGGAGCCATGGCAGAAACCTCCACCCTTCTTGCCATCCTCCCGCTCGGCCCCGGCAACGTCTCCGCCGATCGCGTCCCGGAAGAATGGCGCACTCCGATCTGAGCATCCCGCAGCCGTCCAGCACGTCCTTCTCCCTCGATCCGTCTCAGATCTCGCGCCTCCCGCGATTGGGGCGGCGGACTTCTTCACTTTAACGAAGAATGCTCGATCTGTTGTTAATTTCGAGTTTCTTGCCCTAGTTTGATCCAGTCCCGAGCGTCCGATCGCACTTTCTTGTTGATAGGTTTCACTGTCTTGTTGATAGTTTTTTTACTGTTTCTTTTTTGTTTTTCTCCCTCTTTTTGGCCGGATATTATTTGACCCGGCGTTAGAGGGTAGATCGGCACATAGTCTTTGTTTCTGTTGTCGGATTAATTTATTTCGATCGGCGTTCTGATGAACCCGCGGGCGAGGTATCCTCCCGGAATCGGGAACGGTCGGGGGGGTAATGTGAATGCAAACGCTAATTTTCATCCGAGGAACCCTCACCAGCCTCAGCACCAGCAGCAGTACGTGCAGCGGGGTATTATCCAGAACCAGCAAGGCCAGCAGTATCAACAGCAACTGCAACAACAGCAGCACCAACAATGGCTGAGGAGGAATCAGATGGGAAGCGGTTCTGGTGAAAGCGAGCCCGGGAAGTTAGTGCCATCTGATGGGGGCATGGACTCCAGGTATAGGCCTCCTTTTTCACTGGTTGTACTAAGATGGCTTACATAAGAGAGGAAATTCCGTTTTTTTTGTTGTGCCATCGGTACTGTTTGAACAGTACATTATGGGTTCGAGTAGTTGTAGCCGTCTTCAAGGTGGTGCTAGTGTAAGAAGATGAGAGGACGAACTGGGAATGTGGATATTAAACCTTGCCCCCAGTAAATTGGCCATTTCTTAATGGTTATTTCCCCTGTTAAGGAAGTATCAATTATAATTGGTCATTACCGATGAAAAAGGAAGTTGATCGATGGACTCTGCGTTGTTGTTGTCTGTCGATGTTACATATTTAATCAACATCCTTAGTTAGTAGTCACCTAATCTTCCCATATAGCGGATTGTTCAGGAGTATCACTCAGCTTGAGACTTTTAAGTTTTAAATGTGAATTGTCATTTTCCTCTGTATGACTAGGATTGCTACTTTTCATGCTCTCTTCAAGATTTCAGTACTCACTTGCCCTGCACGATGAAGAGGGCAAAAAGAGGCTGGAATGATCAGAATATCATCCAGTATGGATTTATTTAGGTTGGTTTATGAGACGTCAGTCCCCTAGTGCAATGGACATGTAGTATGTTAGTGGAGATAGGGAGCTTTGTATCCTCACCACCAGAATGGATTTATTTGTCTTGGTCAATGAGATGTCAGTCCCCAAGTGAAATGAACTACTTCCCTGTAATGATACTACATGTCGTACATTAGTGGAGATTGGGGGCTTTTCATCATCACCTCCAGAATTTTATTGTTTAGTTGCCTTACCAAATAATGATGGGGTGAGTGTTTGGGCCCTTGGGAGGGTCGAGAGCAGTTCAAAGACTTTGGTTGTGGGGGTGAGGAATTGTTTGATAGCTCCAACTTGTCCGGCAGCCGTGATGTCACATGTTATGGGGAGGTTTTTGGTGTGTGGGTCTCAAGACAAGGCAGAGTAGATAGTTCGGATGTATGATTGGCCTTAACGTTCTTTATTTTGCTTTTTGGGTGGGGTGTCAGTTCTGGTGGTCAGGTTTTGTGTAATTCTTTTTCTTTCACTTTGCTGCAGGGGCAGTGTGCTTCCTGCCACCTTTTTGTACTTGGGAGCTTTGTGGGTGCACTCCCTCCTTACTTGTAAATGCTTGTCTTCTTTCTTTTATATTATGTGGTACTATCCACTATAAAAAAAGAAAGCTTATTGTTTGTGCAATCATTCTTCATTGCTTTTCTTCTTCTTTGTTTGTTGTTGATTATTCTTCCTTTAGTCGTAGAAGAACTGTATCAATAAAAATTTCAGGTGGAATTTGCCAAATAACGTGGGAATTAGTGTTTGAAGGATTGAGGTTTCGATCTTAATTCTGTAGGGTCAATCTGACACGAGGTAGACTTGGTTGATTTCTCATGTTTAGGGTATCTTTTTTCGTGCCTTTCTGTTAAGTGTCCTGCATGATGTTCTGTGGATAAGGACTCATGGGTCGAGTATGGGAGGGCTCATGTACATAGATCTTGTAAGTCTTAATTTGAAATACAGGTATAGTGAAAGCATGTATGCATTTATAAAAATTATAACTGAGGTCATGTGAATATTTTTTATACTTAGTTTTCCAAAAAAGTATTCCATTTTCAAGATATATCAAAAGGTCGCAATCATTGGCCCCAAAAGTTTTTTACCCCAAGGAATGATGCTAATATCAAAGTCATTTCTTTCTCTTTGCTTTTTTTTTGAAAGTGGATGCTACCACTAATTTATAAAATAGAAAAAGAGGGATTTACAGATGTATACTTATTACTCTATGTTGCCCAAACATCCCTATACAGAAGGTCACAAGAAGAAGACGTGACACCTACTAGCCACCAGCGACACCAAAAAAGAAGAATTTTGTGTATTAGTTTTTTTTTTGAAAGTGGGTAATTTTGTGTATTAGTATTACAAAGAAGTTTGGCCTATTCTTTCACTCTCTTCTCAACAAAGTTCCCAATCCTTTGTGGGACCGTCGCCGCCCTGCTAAAGATTTTACTATTTCTCTTTCCCCAAATGGCCTTTTTTTTCTGAAAGTGGTTGGTACCTTGAAATTGTATTAAAATAAAAATGTGAGGGATGTACAAGTATATCTAGATTGCTCGCAAAAGCTTCCCTGTACAAAAAATACCCCACACCAAGAAGATGTGTCGGCCGCTGCCCTCCCAACAACAACAAAAAGGAAGAGTTGTGAGGATCCACATTACATATAACCGAAGCCCACACTCACTTGCTCCGAAATAAAGGAGACATCCCTATTTGACACTCTAACATCCTTTCTAAAGGCTCTAATCACTCTGTTGTTCCTTTCACCCCATACGGCCCAAAGGGTAGCATGGAGGATGAGCCACCAAATGAGTCTATCGCCTTTGAGTGTCCATCGTCTGTGCCCTGACCCCCCTCTCCCAACCCCCAAATGGCCCGTACTGTGGCACGGGGAATGAGCCACCATATACACCTATCTCCCTTGAGGGGCCACAGCCTGTGCCAATTGTTAATGGTTATTTTCCCTCTGTTAAGTATCAACTTTATTTGGCCATTACCGATGAAAAAAGAAGTTGAAAGATGGACTCTAGGTTGTTGTTAGTCGATGTTGCATATTTCATCAACATCCGTAGTCAGTAGTCACCTAAATTTCCATACAGCGGATTGTTCGGGAGTATCACCCAGCTTGAGACTTTTAAGATTCAAATGTGAATTGTCATTTTTCTCACAGTATATGACTTGGATTGCTACGTTTCATGCTCTCTTCAAGATCTTAATACTCACTTGCCATGCACGATTAAGAGGGCAAAAAGAGGCTGGAATGATCGGAATATCATCCAGAATGGATTTATTTGGTTTGGTCAATGAGATGTCAGCTCCCTAGTGAAATGGAGTATTTCCCTTGAATGATGATACATGTAGTACATTAGTGGAGACAGAAGGGGGTTGCTTTTCATCCTCACCTCCAGAATGGATTATTTGAGTTGGTCAATGAGATGTCAGCCGCCTAGTGAAATGGACTAGTTCCTTGTAATGATAGTACATGTAGTACATTAGTGGAGATCGGGGGGTATGTCGTCCTCACCTCCAGAATTTTATTGTCTAGTTGCCTTAACAGGTGAAGCAGGCACCATGAAAGCCTAGTATGTGTGCAGTCAGTTTTCCTTGTTTTTCATCTTCTCTCTTTGTTGTTGATTATTCATCCTTTAGTCATAGGAGAGCTGTATCAATAAAAATTTCCGGTGGAATTTGCCAAATAATGTGGGAAATATTGTTTGAAGGATTGAGGTTTCGACCAAAATTCTGTAGGATCAATCTGACATGAGGTAGACTTGGTTGATTTCTCATGTTTAGGGTATCTTGTTGTTGTGCTTTTCTGTTAAGTGTACTGCACGGTGTTATGTGCATATGGACTTGTGGATCGAGTATAGGAGGGATCATGTACATAGATTTTGTCAGTTTTAATTTAAAATACAGGTATAGTGAAAGCATGCATCCATTTATAAAAATTATATGGTATAACTGTGGACATGTGAATATTTTTTATACTTAATTTTCCAAAAAGTAATCCATTTTAAAGATATATCAAAAGGTCGCAATCATTGGCCCCAAAAGTTTTTTACATACCTTAAGGAATGATGCTAATACCAAAGCCATTTCTTTTTATCTGCTTAAGTTAGTGGGCCTAAGACTGGAGTCATTCTTTGTGCGGTTATTTTTAGAATTGGTTTTTTCCTTGATTTTGTAAAAATTGCCGCATTTTCATCACATTCTGCTACACGTTCTTCTTGCGGTTTCATTTCTTACGAGTTTCCTTATTTCAGTTAAATACATTAGAAATTGGCTATCCATTTTTATCTTTTTATTTCATGGAGTCATGGGCTGGTCGATCATTCCTATGGGGAAGCAAATGATTTTGTAATCCACATTTAGTCATTTTCCTCGATAGGATAACAATGGTGACATAAGATGTTTGACATTGCACTAATTCCAACCCGAGTTAGAGAAATAGTTTGAACATTTTAAATGCTGATTGAATATGCTCTGATTCAGGAGGGATACTCATTTAGGTGAAATGCCCTAGGGAAGGGGGACTGGAGAGAAATTTTCTCAAAGATCTAGATCTCAATAAGAATGCTTGCGGTTTGGTATTTGATTGATGATCTAAAGGTGCATGATTCATCATGAACATCACGATCCTTATCAGTGTGGGATCAAGTAGATCTATTGAAGGGCCCCTGGAATTGGTGAAGATCTCTGACTGACTGGCTGCTTAAAGTCAATACAAGGTTGTGTAAATACCTGACCGAGATAACTTTTGACAGGAGAGGATCAGTCAAAAAGTCCCATGAAACCTGTTGAATGTAGAAGGTTACCTTATTTGTATTCTGCAAGTAGGCACAACCCTCTTAGGTCCCTGTAGACTTTGGAAGGCACCTAGAGGAAGGGGAAGAAGGAATTGATCCTAGGGCTGTCTATTGTTTTTTAGATTGTTTTATTGCTTCCCCGAGAAGTCTACAACTTTTCCTTGTGTTTCTATTATTTACAAATTATCTTTTTTACTGCCCAAGGAGGCCCCTTTACCAGTCAGCTAGCATCAGCAAGGACTTTGTGGGCACCTTTTGCCAAGGGAAGGTTACCCTTGGTTGCTAATTGGTACAGGACATTCCTGCTGTGGCAAGTTGGAGCCAGCCCGATAGCTGGTCCGAAACTTGTTTAGAATCTTCTGGCTTTGTTATCTGTGTCCTATGCTCTCTTTTAATTGTTGAATAAGGCTAGAGGGTGGTTTTATCATTCTTGGTTGCCAATGATGCACATCCTTTAGTAATTTCACTATTTGATTTCTGTAAGTTTTGTAGGCCTCATCCATATGTTGATCTGATGTATAGTGTTCTTATTTTCTTCTTCTAACATGACATTAGCTTTTGCAATGATATCGTAGGCATTTTTCTTCTACCAAAAATAAGCATTTTTTCTCTTTTGGTGAGTTCGATGAATAATCTGGTTTAACCTTTTGTTTTTCTCCAATCAGTTCTCAGGACTGGAAGTCTAAGTTAAAGATACCACCACCTGACACACGGTACAGAACAGAGGTATGGAGATATAGCATCCCATTTTAATTGTTAAGCAAAAGCAGTTGTTTGTTTTAAAGTTTCTCTTTTCTTGTGGGGAACTGACATGCTCTTGGAATTGTATAGTTTTGGCCCTTTAGATCCAATTCACTTTTTCTAGTTCACACCTTTGTTCTGAATAGTTAGTTTGCAAATCCAATATTATTTAAGAAACTATGCCTTGGGGTGAAATTTATGATTACCTCTTGACACCAAGACTCTGTGATTATCACCCTGTTATTCTTGTATGCTTGTGGGTCTTTTTTTTTTAAAGTGGGTAATACCACTTTTGTATTAAAAGTAAAAGAGGGATGTACAAGTATAGTAAATGTGTTTCCAAAAAAGTCCTTATATAGGAAGAACAACCTACACCAATGACGGTGTGGCTCACACTAAAACCCAACAAAGCCAAAACCGAAGAGTTGTGTGAATCCACATTACATTTAAGCTCAACCCACTCTCTCACTTTCCCGCAAAAAAAAAAGAGAAACCATTCTATCAGTCCACAGCTCTAGCTTCCCCTCTGAAAGTTTTGCTATTCCTTTCACCCCATAATACCCACATGGTAGCATGAAGGATAAGCCACTAGGCAACTTTGTCACCTTTAAAAGTCCATTTTCTGTGCCATTCCCCTGTCAGATGATGGACGCTCTTCTGCGAACCGATAACACAATGAACCCTCCTGGTGATTTTAGTCCAGACCTTCTGAGAGAAGGAGCATCCTATGAAGAGGTGATTCAAGGCCTCATCCTCAATTTTGATACCAGAAATGACGCGGAACGGCTATCTCACATGGGTCCGACTAAGACGACTAATCGAGATCAGCAAGGCATCATAATAAATAGGCGTAAAATATGTCTCGCTCACGATCTATAGGAGAAATAATTCATAGAAATAATAGGAACTTCGCTTAAAGAAGGTAGTCCCTCGCAGCGATAGAACTACCACGGTCTAGGATATCAACCCCATGTACAAACTGTCTCAAATCAGCGCCCTCAGGTGGAATGCTCATACGTACACAATCCGATAGCAATTAATATAACGGGCATGAAAATCCTATCACATCAAACAATGACAAATTTAAGCAACTACAAGAAAGCAAGACAATGACAAACTATCAACCACTAGCCGACTCGCTGAAAAGCGAGGCATGCAAACCTAGGATAGTAGCCCGAGAAACGTCCTCGCAACACAGATGGCGAGGTGGGCTGGACAGGAGGAACGGGACCACTCGTGTACAAGATGCTGTTGCGGGTGGTGGATGAGGGCCGGGATCCACAGACAGCAGGCCGAAGGTGGCCTGTGGTGCAGCCGCTGGCTGAGTGTCAGGGCAGAGGGTACTGCTGCTGTTGCAGACAGTTGGGGAGGACAACGAGATCACTGTGACTGGCAGCAAAGATTGGGCTGGCCGCCGATGGGGCGACAGGGACGCATGCGGCTACGTCTATGTGGGGGTTGGCGGCAGTGTGGTTGCAGGCGCCGCTGGTGCTTGAGAGAGGGAGTCATGGGTTTCAGGAGCCGCAAGCTCGAAGGTCGTGGGTGTGGCCACTGTGACAGGACGGTTGGTTGGGCCAGCTGTGGTTGGCGCTGGCTGTGGAGAAGAGGGCTATGGTGCCTGATGTCGGAACACTGTGTGGCCGTTTGAGCTATCACTGGCTGAGCGCGGCGTGGGTGGGCCGCAGGGGCGGAGGGTGCAACTGCTAAGGCTACAGCGGATGCAGTGGTGGTTCTCAGTGCTGGTTCGCAGGGGTGGCACAGGAGAGGTTGCAAGGGTTTCGCGATCGTGGCCACGAGGCAGGAGTGACTCCGCCGGTGGGCTGGTGTGGCGCTGCGACTCAAGATGACGACTGGAAGGAGGGCGCCGAGCCATCCTCACCTTCTTGTTGTCGCTGATCGGGGAGAGTGGGTCGGGCGATGATGATGAAGAAGAATAAGAAAAAGTAGCAGGAGAGGACAAAAGTGTACGGGAGGTAGAAGAAGAGGAGGTGGAAAGGTGGGGTCGGGTTGCGTTCGTACGCTGGGGAAGAGTGGGAGAGAGGAGGGGAGGAAGAAGACAACCAAGGGCTTTGCATCCTTCCCTTCATGGGGCAACACACATGGCAGCTCTCAACTTCCAAAATCTTATCTTTTTTGTCCATTAAATAGGGATTACAACAATATTTATAGGGATTGAAACCCTAATGGCCCCCTTAACAAACAATGACTAAACTACCTTGTAAATAGGAAAAATAGAGTAAATCGTGTAGGCATACTAACAAAATACAAAAGAGACTAAACGGGTCTCAAATGGGCCGTACATCAATCCAAATGACTCTGTAATAACTGAAATACAAATCAGATCTCAAGTGGGTCATCATCGAGCCAAATTGAAGCCTGAGTCACTGCTGACGTCCTCCGATGGCAGTAAATGTGGGTCGGGTCGAACCACAACTTTAGCTTCCCCTTTGAAAGTTCTGCTCTTCTTTTCGCCCCATAATGTACACAAGGTAGCGTGAAGGATAAGCCACTAGGTAACTCTGTTTCTTTGCCATTCCCCCATCAGATGATGGACACTCTCCTGTGAGCCGATAACACAATGAACCCTCCTGGCGATTTTAATCTAGATCTCTTGAGAGAAGGAGCATCCTATGAACAGGTGATTCGAAGTTTCATCCTATCCACACAAGCGACAAATGGTGGGTATATCCTGTAGGAAAGGAGCAAGTATGTCACATGTCGGCAACCTTCGGTGCGAGGTCTTCCAAATAAGCAACTTCACTCTTAAAGGGACTCCTGAGACCCGAAATCTATGGGACAAGGCGATGTCGCACTCCTCCGTTAGAAATGAAGGTATAGGCTATCCTTATTAAGAAGTGTCCCTCTTTCTCTCACGTCGACCACCACAGGTCATCTCTGATTGGCTCTGGAGCATAGTCAAGGAGGAAACAAAGGAGTCCCCTAGCTAATCCATCTCCTCTGGCCTGAGGTTCCTTCTGAAGGATGACGTCCAAATTCCTCTCGATAGGTGTGGATCAAAATTTTGAGAAATTGAAGCCAAAGTGTTGTTGAGGTTGCATGTAGCTTAGGGAAAGATGTCTCCAGGGTAAAGCCACCACACCATCTATCTTTTTAGAATTGACACTTCTCCACACTGCCTAGCTGAATATGGAAACTAGCTACAATGATGTTCCTGCATGCCAAAATACCCTTCCAGATGGGTGAAATATTATGCTGAGACGTTGGTGTCATAACTTGGTCCCTAACTCTGTCATATTGCCTCTGCCTGATGACTTGTACTTATAGTTCACTCTAATATATGTAGTTTCGGTATGGTACCGAGTAGTTCTTTTGAGAAAATGAGAAGTTTCTCATCGGTCGTCTACCCGTCACCACCATCGTTGCCGTCCGCAGCTGCTGTCATCGTCCTCCGCTATCGCCAATGATGCTTCATCCGCCATCCTTAGTCGTCCTTTGCTGTCGCCGTTTGACCCGTTGTTCCACCGAGGTTCTCCCCCCCTCTCTCTCGCCACTGTCGTCTCTGCCGACCCTCGCAGGGAGGGCCCTGGTAGATCTTGCCGCAACAGTCCCGCCTCCCAGTCGTCTGCAGCACCCTTCATTGTCGTCTGGTTTAACTCTTTTTTAATGTGTATTGCCTGGTCTTGGTACCAAAGTGGCCGAATTGGACCGATCTGGTCCGGTACCAGTACGTATTGCCTAGTCCAAGTATGTATCGAGCAGTATTGCAAACCATGGTTCACTCTCGTCCGCCCCCAACTTTCACAACCACTTACACTAGAGAGCTATATTGAAATCTTCGACATTTTTGATGCCCACACCTCCCATGTTCTTACTTTTGCAGACTTTACCTCAGGCGATATCGTGTCAACCCCTGTACTTATTACTATTGCCATATCAAAAGTATCTTGCTTGAATAGACTCAAGCTTCATTGCAACTGTCTTTGGGATCCGATAAATGGACAGATAGTAGATAGGTAGGCTATCAAATATGGATTTGCATAACACCATTCTCCTCCTATAAGAGAGGAGTCTCGCCTTTCAACATGCGAGTTTGGATTCGTATCTTTGCATCACGGACTGCCAATCACTACAATGTAAGTCCCTTGAAGACAAAGAGAGTCCCAAATGGGAGAAAGGAAATACTCCTATTTGACACCCCATAATGAACACCGCTCTATTGAAAGCCCCATCGTCCATATTCACATCCACCGAGAGGCTCTTACTGAAATTTACTTTGAGACCATTAACTTCCTCCAACAATTTGAGCATCAGTCTGGACACAGAAAGTTGGGACTCGTCCTCTGCTAGGAATAAAATGGTGTCATTTGCATACTGCAAATGGGTAATGTTGACGCTGCTTGTCCAAGCTTGGAACCCTTTGATCAGTCCTGCAGCTTCCGTTCTCAGTCACATCCTATTGGGAATGTGTGCTATCAAAACAAATAGAAGATGGGACATGGGGTCTCCATGTCGGAGTCCTCTACTACTATGGAAAGACAAGGTGAGCTTCTCATTGACAAGAACTGCAAAAATGGCGGACGAAACACACGCACGTATCCAACCAATCCATCTGTCATCAAAATCTATTTTGTCAGGGACATCCAACAAACATTGTCAGCTGACATGATCATACGAATTTTCAAAATCCAACTTCAGGATCACTCTTCTCTTCCTTTGACTCTTCATGGCAAAGAGTTATTCACGGGCCACAAAAAGTTTTCTTGGGGTATGCTTCTTGGTCCTTGTCAGAGTAATTCTCTGGAGGTAGTATACTGCTGATCATAGTTGTGAAGGTGAAGCTGTTCATAGGGAGCCCAAGTGCTTAGGTGAGAAGGCATCGGCCTAGGCATCGCCTAGATGACACCTTTGCACCTCTTTGAAAACCCAAAAAATGTATATCCCCAGTATATGCATTAAGAATAAAAATGCATGAAAAATAGCAGATTTCAATATTAAAAATTGAAAACTTATGAACTAAATATATAAATGGCAAAAAATTGAACATAAAATTGAAATGCAATTAGATAAATGACTTGAATGTATAAGAAAAAAACTCAATAATGATTAACAAATCCAGCAACAAATAATAGAAGACAATGAGCAATTTACTATTCAAAAACAAATTAAAAACAAAACCAATAATATATTTTAAATTGGGTGGGCAACTTGTCACCTAGGTGGGCACCTTGCTCGCCTTTTTGGGGTGCAAAAAGGTCTGGCACCTTGGCCCAATACAAATGTCTGGTCCCCCCCACTGATGTTATACATAATTTATTGAACATTTGTCTGTTTTATGTAAAGGGACCACAATAGACATTTTTGAACAAGGTTTTAATTGATGCAATAAGTCTTTTCTCATGATTCCCTGCTGCCTTAAGTGTTTACAGTGATATGCTGAAGTTGGAGTAATTATTATGATTGGCTATGAAGCTGTTGTCCTAGCCTTGTAAGTCGTAAAGGTTCCCGAAACTTGCCAAAAGATGGTGCATCAGTTTTTCACCTGTTGCTTGGTTGAGTGAAGTTCTTCTTTGCGAAGATCTATTTTTTTTGAAAGTGGATGGTACCACTGAATATATTACAATAGAAAAGAGGGATTTACAAGTATGATTAATCTGCTTACAAAACATCCCTATACACAAGGCCACATGAAGGAGATGTGTCACACAGTAGTCCCCCGTCAAACCTGAAAAAGGCGAATTGTGTGTATCTACATTACAAATCAATCTTACCCATTCTTTGACTCTATCCCCAAACAAACTCTCCAACCCTTTCTGGGACCGATGCCTCCCTTCTTTGCAAAGATCTATGTAAAACTTTTTGTTGAACTTTCATGATTTAATTATTAGCTAAAGGTAGCATAGCCAGTATGTTAGCATCATATGTGCTTGTGTTCCATTGGTGAGCAGTTCAGGCTTAAATAGGGCACAGCTGTAGGAAGAGTAAAATGTCAAATCGTTAAATTTAGACAAATTTGTTTGTACAATTTATTAAAGTAGCTCTCAGTTTCTGGCAAAATTGTTTGCTAGTGTTAATTGAGATTTGAGCCTTTTTATTAATCCATGTTCAATGTTGGCTATGGATTTTTCTTAAAAGTGCTTGTTTTTTTTGAAAATTGTCGGTAATGTTGGCTATGGATTGTTGTAGATGTTATGGATTTAATCTAGTTTTGGTTGTTTTTTTGCTGAAACTCCTCAGTGGTGTACAGGCAGCCACCACAGAGGAGTTTCAGCAAAAAAACTGAAATGCGGGTTTTACCGTGTACGTGGCATGGTATGATCAAATAAATGTTGAGGATGGGAAGGTATGAAATATGCAACTGAGGCGTTAGCTCACTTACATAAAGAAGTCAGTGCAAATAGCAACTTTATTGGATTAAAAAAAGAAAGCTAGCACTTGACATGTAGTTCTGTTGGAATGAGGGATCCTGTTCATACCTGGAGCCTGGAGGGTTCTGTTTGATTTCACCTGGGGATACCCAACTCTGCGTTCACATGGCTTGGGGGAACACTTTAAATCTCCATAGGTTTCATCTTGCTTTGGTCTCGGAGGGTCTGATTTTGCATGTGCGTGTTTGCATAACTGAGCCTTGTTGGTGTTGTCCTTCAGAAAAGGGCATCCTGAATGTCTAGTGGTGCGTGAGTGGTATTACAACTCTAGCTCATATACATACCTTCAGAAAAACCGAAAACAGGTCTATATGCCGATCTAGTCTGTCAATTTTGAATCAACTATCTACAAAATTTTTCCCATGCTACCTTCTCTAAGAGTACATTCTTTTGATCTTTGACTTCTATGCTGTTTACCTTGGCATCCTCTTTTGCTATATTTCACTACCAATGCGGCCATTCCCTGTGATTGTCTGCTGCTTATTGTATAAATTTATTGTATAATTTTTAAGTCACCTTTATTTTTTATTGTATAAATTTTAATCCACCTTTGCATATTCTTGTTTTATTTGTTTTCTTTTTAGCATTATGTACGCTTTCTTGATATTTGTCTTTGAGGATCCTGCCCCTCACCTCCATCAGTATCCCCATCTCTGACCCCTTCTTGCTGCTGGGTTTTCTATTAGCTCGACCCTTTGGTCCATACAGTGTAGCGGCGGCACACTATTCTAAATTTAATTGGCATTGCCCTACTTTTGTGTTCTTGAAATAATCTATTATTCATCCATCCTCTCCTGATGTTCTAATTCTCAGCTGCTTCAGCATCCCCATCTCTGGCCCCTTCTTGTTCTTGGATTTTCTTTAGCTCGACTCTGCTCCATACGGTATAGCAGGATGAATAACTGTTTTACATTACATTAAATCTGATTGACACCCATGTGCTATTGTGTTCTTGGAGTGATCTATTAATCCATCCATCCTCTCTTGATGTTCGGAGGATTCATATTTATGCCTCCATCCAACTTCATGATTTGGTGCCGATTCCCAGAAGAGAGAGGCAGAAAACACATGCTCATACTCAGGTTGTTCTCTGATAGTTAGAACTTAATGACATGGTGATCCTTGCAGATGGCCAGCTAATTTTCTTCCTTTAAGCTAGTAATGCTTTTCGTATTACAATTTCGTTGTCTCCAATTTGAAGGTGGAAAGCAGATGGAGGCAAATGAGAATTCTCAGTTTTAGCAGTTTGTGGCTAGAGTATACTTGGTATGCTTGTTTAGCAACAATGTTCGATAACTTCTATTCTGAGTCTTGGACTCTTTGTGTACAGTTTGGCACAGGGATCTCAAATGCACCTGTGATTTTTCTTGACTTTGGATTATATTATTATTATTATTTTTGTGAAAAGGGGATTCTGATTGTATTTGTTTTTGGAATTGAAAGAAATGCTACTTTTGCAGATAGTTTATTCGATTTTTGGTCTTGAATGCTTCTTTTCTTTTAAACGAAGAAGCCATGGGATAATGTTGGTATTTCTAACTGTAATAGGGCTCAATGTGGGTCAGGTTAAATCTGCAACTGATCTATCTTTTATCTGTATCTTGATCCAATTAATCAATTTGTGGTGGAGTAGTGCTTTGGATCAAAGTCTTTAATCTGCCTTCTTGTGGATTGGATTATGGATGACCTCAAAATCATACCCGTCTGATCCTCAACTTAATATGATTAGGGTTGGATTTGTTTGATCCATTTATCTCCTATGGTTTCATGACATGAAACATGATCTAAGCATAGTTGTCAGGGCGGTTGTCTTTGCGACAGACGCCCTTATGGGCCCAAGGCGCCAGCCTGCCTTTTTGCCCCCGGCGGCCATGTGCCTGTAGGCGAGAAAGGCGTCTGTGTATGTGAACAAGGCGCCCCAAGGCGCCTGGGTGACTTGGGCTGCCTGGCCTAAGCATAGCCTATAATACCCTCCCAAAATTTTATGGGCAGGAGGGCTACGTGATGCAAGGCGGGGTCATAGGTAGATCTGGCTCCACAAACTCCTCCAACATTCTTTTCTATATGTGTGTGCCTCTATCTCTCTCTCTCCCCTCTCTTCTTCCTTAAAATCTATAATTTTTTCTTTTATCTTATTCACAATTTGTATATTGAGTATATGTATTTTTTGGGTTTTTAAGTTGGTGCCAAGGTGTCGCCTAGGCAATGCCGAGCGGACGCCTTATTACCTGAGCCCTTAAGCTTTCATTAACGCCTTGGATCGCCTTGTCGCCTTGACAACTATGGATCTAAGCGTGCTGGCCAACCATTAGCCTCTTGGTCTGTTTGTTATATAGCGTGAACAGGTGTTGAACTTAGATAATATTTATCTAGACATCTGCAGTTTGGACAGCTTTTACTATAGAGGCTAATGTATATGGGTATGCTTAGCTGTGGAATATGCACGTGATTCAATTTTTAAGTTAATATATATGTATAACAACCAAACATGTATACATAACTCTGTTTTAGCATGGGCCATAATATTATAGCTAAGTTTGAGCATAGTCTATGACAACATAACCTGCAGTAGAATCTACTTTAATCTGCATCTGCTTCATATGGAAAATGCTTCTTCCCAATCCAATCTGCACTATCCATATGGGTTCTGCTCATCAAACATGTAACGTACATGAAAATGAACTTCATAAACCGGAGACTTTTTTCTTGTGTGTGTTTTGGTTGGGGGGGTTTGCGTGGAGAGCATGTGGGCACTAGAGAATGGGACATGCAACAAGGAATTACCCAAATGGTAGACGTTCAGGATTTTGTTTATAATCAGCCAATCAGGTGAGCAATAAGAGCCACAGATATGATAAACAATTGCTAAGATGCGTAAAAAGGAAAAAAGGGATGGATAATCACGTTTGGAGAAAAAGCATCCATATGACAGTATCCTAAATTATCTTGAAAGAGAGTTTCCTTTATCTAAAAATAAGCGTCAGAAAAAAAAACAGATATCAAGTATCCTTTGATATTCTTAGTTACAATTTGGTGCTTTAATTTTCTGTGGTTTTGACTTAATGGGACTCGCAAATTATTGGTTTTCTTTGCAATTTGGATAGGCCTAGTAACATTACATATTCTCGCTTTCCCCCATCCCTGTTTCTCTACACCCCATTCTTAGTATGCATGCAAAACAATAATATTTTCCTATTTTCCTTAGGATGTAACTGCCACTAAGGGGAATGAATTTGAAGACTACTTTTTGAAAAGAGAGTTGCTTATGGGGATATACGAGAAAGGATTTGAAAGGCCTTCCCCAATTCAGGAGGAAAGTATTCCGGTCGCTCTAACTGGATGTGACATTCTTGCTAGAGCTAAAAATGGGACGGGAAAGACAGCTGCATTCTGTATTCCAGCTTTGGAAAAGATTGATCAGGATAACAATGTCATTCAAGGTTCATTCCAGACTCTCTTTTTAAAATTATGAATGTTTGATTTTTCTGTAGTGAGGTAGCTTTGGTTATTGATCTTATTGTATTATTTGAATACTGTGTAATGACAGTAATATTATGGTGTGATGGTTACATTATAGCTTGCAATTCTCCCGCTTCTTTTGATTGTTCTGACTTATACGAGGGGGTTTATACATGATATTGTTTTGTTATGAGCACCTTTTCTGCATCATTTTGTATCCTGGACATAGTTTAGGTGGAAGCTAACCAGAGCTCATCAACCTGATAAGAGCTATAATGGCTACCCCTCCCTTTCCAGAGTGATTATGCTTTTTGTAGCTGTTTAATTTACTAGTCATACTTCAGATGTATAATATAGGAAGGCTTAAAGCTGCACAACTATTCTTTTAGGGTGCCTTTGGTTAGACATAAGTTGCTCACTTACGTTAGAGTGAGCTCAGGACATTGAGCAACCTGCAAGTTAGGTCAAAATGTGATAAGTTGGTTACCTGCAACATGCCTTCGAAAAATTAGTTTTTTTTTTTTATTTGGTTGTTTGCAATGGACTTTTGATCTGGCCTTTGGACAGTCATCTCAGCTAATTGTGGGTGTCTTGATTTTTGTCATGGAAAATCGCTTCTCTTTTGGGCAATGATTGCTTTCCTGTATGTCTGTGCCATCTCAATGAGTTGGAGAATGAACCCCCTGAAATCCCTCTGTTAACCTTTCTTGAAAAGCCTTCTGAGAATAAAGAGAGTCATTGCCAAGGTTTTCCGTCTTGAATAATGGTTCCGTCTCAGAAAGGCGGAGGGGAAGAGATCTTGGAGAGATTTCGAAAAAATCTCGGGAGATTGGGTTCGGTTTTTTACATAAAATTTTCATATAGACAGAGAGAGAGGGTAAGAGAGTCCGAGGGAGAGTGTCACTGAGGGAGAGACAGAGAGAGTCTCCGGGGGAGAGGGAGAGAAGGAGAGAGATTGGAGAGAGAGAGAGAGATCAAGGGGGCTGAGGTAGAGAGAGACGGAGAGGGGAAGGAGGAACGGGGGGGGAGAGAATATCTTGGTCTCAGGGGCTTCGTTTCTTGCATCTTAGAGAGATCTCGGACATCACGTAAGAGATGGCAGACCATGGTCATTGCGAGGAAAATGGGAATGCCTTTGGAACCTCACCCTCTGAAAAGCTGTTTCAATGAGTTGGAGTCTTTCCCCTAGAAGGCCTTCTGAGAATGATAGCCAAATGGTATCATTTTAAGAACGGTGAATGAAGAACACCTTTCTACTTAGAATGAGAAATCAGAAAGAACTTTGAAGAATGATGCCAAAGATAGCCTTAAAATTTTCAAGCAACCAAAACTACTGGAAGTGGGATGGATTATGTGAGTTAAGGCCCACTTTTGGGCAGCCAAAGGAAATCTTAGTGATTTGGCTGGGATGAACATTCAAAAGGGATTTCGGATTGGGTCTGGTGCTTGGATTGGTATGCCCGATCCCAGTTTGGGTCTGATTGGCTGCATCAGACAACGGAAGCAAGCCATCCAGTTTAATGAAAAAAGTAATTTAAATTTTCATAAATAAAACAGTTTTTTTATAAAGAGTACATTTTAAATTGAAAAAGTATTCTTGCACATAATATATATATATATATTTAAGAATACTTTTTAAATAACATTTCATCTTTTTTTAATGAAACAGAGGATTGGCTATTTCATAATGATTGGCCTATCCACGTCTGATCCAGTTGTTTTTTGTCAAATTCTACCCAAGTTAGGCTATTTCTGTTTTCTTTTCTTTTTTTCCCTCTTTGTTTTTCCCCAGATTGTGATTGGTTTTGAGGGCCAAAAACAGATGGGTACTGTTGATTCCTAATCCTCAATGTATGCAAACAGTCAGTCACTGAAGTTTTATGAAGTTATCTATTTTGAATGATTTTGTCACTTGTATGTATATTTATTCTAACATTTTCCATCATTTTAATGTTGATTGTTATTGTGGGTCATGTGTATGCATTCATGTGGTTATCCTCTGACTGCAGTTGTGATATTAGTTCCTACTCGAGAATTAGCACTCCAGACATCACAGGTCTGTAAGGAACTTGGGAAGCATTTGAAGATTCAGGTCATGGTAACGACAGGAGGTACCAGTTTGAAAGATGACATTATGCGTTTATATCAGCCTGTGCATTTACTCGTTGGAACCCCTGGTCGAATTCTAGATCTTGCAAAGAAAGGAATTTGTGTTTTGAAGGATTGCTCGATGCTGATTATGGATGAGGTACTTAAGGAAGAAGTGTTTTCCATTTGTGCATGTGCATTCTAAGCATTCATGAAGAATCACATATTCTGACTCTGAGTGCCGCCTTCCACATGATACTCATGAAAACTATTTGTAAACGTTTCTGGTTATTATTGTTTTGTTTGACTGCGATCTGACACTCTCTGTTAGATATACATAATATTTTATTTTTCTCACTCCAATACTTTTAAGTTTTGGTTCCCTATTCTGCGAGAATTTCCCACCAACTTGACTATGTTTCTTGACATTTTATTACCATTTGGCATTGAAAACAAAATATGATGTTTCTCTCTGTAGAACTCATGTTTAATAGATGTGAAACTTTAGAAATTTCAATTCTTAGCTCTATGTTTCTTGAGGTATTTGAATGTTCGAGGAACATGCTACCTCAGAGAAAAAAACAGCTGATCCCTATTTGAATTGCGTAATCTGTTCTGGATTTTTACCTATTGTTGTGATCTTGACACTTTTTACTCTTGTATTAAAAAGTTTTGTAAGTAGTCAAAATGATAGTATTGTCTGTCTGTGATGCTTGTCGTATCTGGTATTCTTGTCCTGTCAAATTGGAAATTTGCTGAAATTGCCAACTTTATTACACATGTATAGCTCCTTTTTAGAATTTGCTTTATTGACTATGATAAGGAAATGCCTTAAATCAAGGATCAAGTTCCTCAGTTTTATATTGTGCTTCTTTGCCTAAATGCAATGCTTTCCTCCTCTCAGGCTGACAAGCTTTTGTCCCCAGAGTTTCAACCTTCTGTAGAGCAGCTTATTCGTTTCCTTCCTGCAAATCGTCAGATATTATTGTTTTCGGCAACATTTCCTGTAACTGTGAAAGATTTCAAGGATAAATATCTGCCAAAACCTTACATAATTAATCTTATGGATGAGCTTACCCTCAAGGGTATAACACAGTACTATGCCTTTGTGGAGGAGAGGCAGAAGGTCCACTGCTTGAATACCCTTTTCTCTAAGGTATTATGGCGAACTTAAAAAGAGTATTTCTTCTTTTGTTACTGTGTACATTATTTTCATGTTTAGTTTCTATTCTTGACATTCTTTTTATTGTGTCTTCAGCTTCAAATAAATCAGTCTATTATATTTTGCAACTCTGTCAACCGCGTAGAGCTACTGGCCAAAAAGATCACAGAACTTGGTTACTCGTGTTTCTACATTCATGCTAAGATGTTGCAAGATCATCGTAACCGAGTTTTTCATGACTTTCGTAATGGTGCATGCAGGAACCTTGTTTGCACAGGTAAATCTTTCAACTAATGTTAGTCGCATTTCTTTCAAGCATCTTTAGCTACTGGTATATTTCGAAGTACATTTTTTATGAATTCAGTTTTCTGTATGGGAGGCCTTTGCTTTCCATTTTTTGACTGCGAGAAGGCATGTGTGGACGTGGAATTCAGAATTGGCCGATCCAGATTGAAATTGGCATATTCGACTTGGGATTGACATTGTCAGATCCAATCTCAGACTTCAGACCTATCCCATTCAAAAGAATAAAATAAAAATAAAAATAAATAAAAAATAACCAATTTCAGGTCAAATTGGCCTGAAATTGGCCATATCAGCTTTTGATTGGCTGATCATTGCTGAGTAGGGATTATCGAAATAGTAGAAGTTCTCTCTCTCTCTCTAGGAGTACCTAGAGAGAGAAGCAGAGATTTCCCTCTTGGCAGTGGGGGGTGGGTGGGCTTTGCCTTCCCCTCAGCTTCCATCCTCCCTTGCTTCATCCCCTTCAGCCTCCACTCGTTCTTTGCAACCACCTGCTCCATCCTCCGGTCTCTTGGCAACCCTCTCTGCAGATCCAATGATACTTGCGTCAGATCCGACGAAGAAGTCTGGTGACAGTGCTTCTCTGACTGCACTGCATGTCCCAAGGGTGAGCGATCCTCTGCCAGCACCTTCAGCCGTGCAGCATGCAATTCTGGCAGCCTTCTGCCTGGCTGGGCTGCTGGGCACATCTCCGGTATCATCTTCTGCAGATACGACGACAGCTCCTGCATCCGCACTGCCTGCCTCTAGATGTCCGCCGCCTTCTCCTGTACAATCTTCTGCTGGTGCCCTCCACTATCCGCCAACCCTCGAGCCTGCTCGAGAGAAGATAGAGACTGCTGCTACTGCTTCTCAAGCTTCCCAGCCACCATCAGCCTTTTCTACTTCCAAGAGTTATGCTCAGGCCCTTTTCTGAGGCTAAGCTTTTTCCGGAGGTGGGTCTTCGCATTCACGCACCTGTCTTCAGAGATAGTGTCGAGCCTGCGGTCTTCTTCTCGCCGGAAGAGGTGGAGGCTTCTCTCCTTTTGTTTCGGCTAGCCCTGGTTGGTGGTTGCCAAGACACTGCATGGGCATTCACCATACCCGGAGATCAAGCGTCTCCTCTCCATGCGTTTGTGGCTCTCAAATGAGGTTATCATCGCCACACTCGACCCCCAACATCTTCTCCTCCTATGCACGTCGGAGGACCATCTGTGTCTCCTTGCCCGTGAGCATCTCTTCCTCAAAGGTGCTTTCTTTTGCTTCTTCAAGTGGTTCTCGGATTTTCAGTGCGCAAAGGAGCCTCTCGTCGCACTGGTGTGGATCGAGCTGCCAGGCTTGAAGTTGTATCTTTTCTACTAAGTGCTCGCTCCATCGCTGAAACGTCGGTCGAGTGCTCCAAGTGGTGCTCCGCAACTCACAGCTCACGAACGCAATGGTCGCCCATGCTTGTGTTGACCTTGATGTTCTCCAACCACGACCGTCTTGGATCTGGATTGGATTGGGCTCCCGCGGGTATTGGCAGGTCATCTAGTATGGGAAGATCTCAGAATACTGCACTATTTGCCATGTCATGGGCCATGTTGATGCTGCTTGCTGGAGTTCCAGGTCCCGACATCCTTCTGGCTTGGCAATGGATGCTAGTGTTGTTGAGGTTAGTTCGCCATCGGTTGCTGGGACGAGCCGACCGCCAACCCTCCTCCAACTCCAGCATTGCAGAACGTCTTTGTCGTGCTCCGACACCGCCTCCTAGACTGTAAACTGTAGGCACAGATTTTGTCGGAAGGTTCTGCTGATATTCCGTGCACGGTAGTGCTAGCCCTCCTCTCACCAGTGTTGTGTCCTAGCACCTCCCAGGCGCAGGCGGTGGCGGCCCAAGGATCATGGATGGCAATTTCGGCCGAAAACGGTTTCGGCGAAACCGAAATGTTTCGGCCGAAACATTTCGGTTTTGGACCGAAACGATCCCAAACTACATGGTCGAAATCGGGTAGAAACCGAAACCCTGTAGTTGGAAAATGATAATAATTTTTTTTGATTTCGGACTCGGCCGAAACCGACACCGAAATCGAAACTGCCATCTATGCCAAGGAACCCTAACCCCAATTTCGTTTCACATGTTGGGTCGATCTCAGCCTCTTGTTTTCCCAAATCAGATGGTGCAGATTTGGCCACGTTGGGTCTCAGTGACTCCCTTGCAACTCTAGCGCCATCCCAAGGAGTTGAGTGGCGGGCTGGAGTGCGAAGTTTGAACCCACTGTCGGATCTTGTTTGGGTTGGATTGAACAACTTTTGCCCATCGAGGTCTTTGTTCGGAGCGTGGAGTAGTGCGTGGGAATCGTTGGATCTTGGGGTTGAGGCCCGTGACTTACATGACCGATGTGGGTCACGAGTGGGGATGGGGCGGACTTGCACGGGGTTGTCCCCGGGTCGGACAGTGCATATTCGGGCACGTTGGGTCCCAGTGACTCCACTGTAGCTCTGACGCCATTTTGGGAAGATGAGTGACAGGCGAGAGTTAGAAGTTTGAACCTGTCGCCGGATCCGTCCTGGGCCGGATTGAACAATTTAAGCGCAACAAGCGTGTCTCAGTTCGGAGTGTGGCCTGCTCTAGAGCCGGCGGGTTCGAGTAGCAAGCGAGCATCATTGGACCGACGGGTCGAGGCCCTTGACTTTCCTGACAGACACGGGTCACGAGCGGGGGGGGGCATAGGTTTATTTTTCCCACCCGAACCTCATGGTATCTCTGGCGGGACCTCGACACGCAACATCTGGCGGTCTAGGCGACGACGAGTTAACCGACTGCTACCTCAACGGCGGTAGTGGGTGCTCTAGTGATTTGTTGACGTCCAAGAAGGTAGTGTGAGGGTCCGCGAGGTCGGCGGTCATCGGCCTTACGGTGGTGTCTCAGGCGAACACCGTTGGTATGCTTGTGGGTGGTCCGCGAGGTCGCCAGTCATCCACAAGCTGCCTGATTACTCTGAGAGCATGTGGGTGGAAGATTTCATTGATTCGTTAAATGCCGTCGATCGAGCGTTCATGTACAAGGAGGTACCCGAAGATAATAAGGTGTGATTGGTGGAAACACCTTCGGAGAACCAGGGAGCAGCTTCGCATATGCAAAATCATTGAGTGGACCAAGATGAAGAAGTTCGGAGCACAGTTTTTACCTTTTAACTATCACCAGACCCTTTATCAACGATTGCACTCCCTTCGGCAAGGAGGTCGATCCGTGGAGGCCTACATTGAGTTCTATATTCTGATTACTCGGAATGACCTGAGTCCGATGAACAGCTCGTGGCGTGGTATCTCGGCGGCCTGCACATAACATCGAGGATGTTCTTTCGTTGCACCTACTATGGACTGCTCGGGAGGCCTTTCACTGGGCCTTCGCAGCCGTGAAGCTTAAGGAGCGTGTTGAAGCAAGAAGTACCATGCGACCAGACACCCAGCCCTGCCCAAACTAGGGGCCTGTTCCGAGGGAGACGCCCACAACAGCTCAAGTTTGACCCCCTCCTAGTGATGTCTCTAAAACGCCAGGTAACCCTTTTCTGCACTGCTTTATGTGTGGACCTATGTAGTCTGAGGCGTGAGGCGAGCGAGGCGACCAGGGGCTCGCCTCACGCCTCAAAGGCCTAGGTGGTGGCCGAGGCGTTTGAGGCGTTTGTGGCGAGATATTATTAAAAAAATAAAATTAAAATTATATGTCAGAATATCACAAAAATATATATTTTTGAACAGTAAATATAAGAGATATAAGCCCACTGCCACCCCTGAGAGTGAGAGATCGGAGAGAGTGAGAGAGTGGAGACTGGAGAGACAGAGAGTGAGAGATCGGAGAGAGTGAGAGTCTGAGATACAGAGAGTGAGAGATCGGAGAGAGTGAGAGAACGGAGAGACAGAGAGTGAGAGGTCGGAGAGAACAGAGAGACAGCGAGTGAGAGAACAGAGAGACAACGAGTGAGTGGAGAGAGTGAGAGTGAGTCATCGGAGAGATTGAGAGAGTGGAGACTGGAGAGACAGAGAGTGAGAGTCTGAGAGACAGAGATTGAGAGATCGGAGAGAGTGAGAGAACGGAGAGAGAGAGAGTGAGAGATCGGAGAGAGTGAGAGTGAGAGATCGGAGAGAGTGAGAGAGTTACCGGACGGTTGCCGCACGCCGCACGCCACTCGTCGGACGTCGCACGCCGCTCGTCGGACGCCGCAGTCCGCGCGCCGGACGCCGCAGTCTGCTCGCCGCTGCCGTTCGTGGAGAGACAGAGAGGGTGGACGCCGGAGGACGCCGCTGCCGCTCGCCGGAGGACGTCGCTGCCGCTCGCCGCAGCCGTAGGAGGGGGGACGATCGAACGAGACGAAGGTTGAAGACGGGTGAAACCCTCGCGGGTTTAAAAGATCCGCCAACTCGTTGTTAACGGATTTCGTCACCCGATACGCGGATCCGTCATCAAGTCGAGCGGCCGAGGGGCGCCGAGGCGGACGACTCACGCCGAGGCGGACGAATCGTGTGAGGCGAGCGCGAGGCGCTCGCCTCGGCGAGCTGCGACGACGCGAGGCGTGCAGGCGACGCCTCGCCCCGCCTCACCGCCTAGGTGCTCGTCTAGGCGGGTTTTCGACTACACAGGTGTGGACAGATCGGTCACGGAGCTGCGGAGTGCCCCAACTCGGCTAAGCACATTGATAAGTGCAAGGATCTCTACATTGAAACATACAACCCAGATGATGAGGAGCCTCAGCCGATCTTATGATGATGATGGGAACTCACAGGGCGAGGAGGAAGACTTGGTGTATGGAGACATGGGAGAAACCCTCATGCTTTGTATGGTTTGGTTTACTCCACGATAGATAGACGGATCATCTGAAGGATTGGCTGCGACGCAACATCATTCGTACTACCTGTACCATTGTAGGTAAGGTCTCTGAGGTGATTATTGATGGTGATAGCACTGACAATTTCATCTCTAAGGAGGCTGTAACAAAGTTACAGTTGAAGATGGAGAAGCACCTTGAACCCTCTAAGCTTTTTTGGTTGAAGAAAGGCAGTGAGGTGACTGTGGATTCTCGGTACCTTGTGTCCTCCATTGGGAAGAAGTACTTCGACAAGATTTGGTGTGATATTGTGGTGATGGATGCCATCTTTTGCTAGGTGACCGTGACAATATCGTCGAGGGACAAAGCGCAATGGACGGCGCAACACCTACCTTCTAAATGGGTGATGTGAAGATTATTTTAGCACCCATGGAGGAGGCTGGAGGGTCTGCTTCCAGACGAGCTATTGGCAAGCCCAAGTCCGACCTGGAGGGTAAACCAGAACCGAAGGTCAGATTGTCCTTGCTGTCCATGTCTTCTTTTTTACAGGAAGCAGAGGAGAGCAACTGCCATTATAAGGAAGTTGTTGACAAGCACGAGTGGTTTGTGTCTTTTGAAGAAGGTGACCTTGTTTGGGTGCACCTTTGAAAAGAACAGAAAGCGCTTGACCGTTATAACAAGCTGCAAGCTCATGGAAATGGGCCATTCAAAGTGCTGCAGAAAATTGGGGATGGTGCTTATAAAAAAGGGAGAGAATGATGCAGCTCGAATGATCACCCAACCAATACACAACTAATAAGTCTTTATTGGAGGGTGTTTTCTTTAACGTCGTCACTTTAACTTCTATGTCATTTGCACTTTACATGAGGATTCATGAGTGGGGGATTTCTAGAGTCTAATAAATGTAGTTATAGTGTCTTTTAACTTTTCAAAGGGTGCTTATTAATGAAAGAGTCTCTTGGGGTAGTGTAGTGTCATTATGGGGCCTGTCATCCACTCTTATAAATACCCCAAGGAGATGCACGAGTTGGGGGGAAGCGGTTTTTAAGTTACAAAGATATCTCTTTCTAACAAGTGCAATTTCCAGAAAGTTGCAAGTTTTTCCTCTCCGTTTTCTCTTCCACTGAACTCTAGCGCCGCCAGGCGGCTGCTTCGCATCAGCAGGCCATCTCCTATTTTACCGAATTTCAATTTCTGGTTTGCTGCTGCTCCACACCTTTTATTCACCTCAGCCTTGATAGAGGCCAGTTTCTTGCATGATGAATCAATCAAAAAGCTTCATGAGAAAATTCTTCTCATTTCACTGTATGGAGCCAGCTCTCAATTCTAGTTTGAATTTCCTGATGTCAGAATCTGTGTTCATTTTTTGGGGGGGGGGGAGCAAGCACTTGATGCAGAAAATGCTAGTGATTTTAGTCATTTTTCAAAAATCAAATCAAATAATATAAAATTTTTAGAAAAGCTTGTTCTGGATGCTATCTAATTACTTAAAATACCATGATGTGGATAATTTTTTTTGAAACACTTAATGTTTGAACAATCTAACAATCTGTTGTGTAAGGAAAAGGAATCAAAATTGAAAAAAAGGGACAAGATCACAACTGCACCCCCTTCCAAAGGCACTGACACAATTTTGTTGAAAATGAAAACACTGGCACAAACCCCATATACAGTGTGACCTAAGATATTGGCAGTCCAATCCTGCAGATGATCCTTCTGTTGTATGTTGGTACCATCTTTCTATTTGAATTGTGGACCATGCGTGTATGACAACTTTTGAGCCCTGTCAGCACATTTGAGAGCTTATCCCTGTTGATGATCTGGGTTATATCTTTTAGTAGATATTGTGATACCCATTGTTTTAGGAAGGTTGCGGTGGCAGGCAGGCAATCCGCCTAGGCACATCAGAAAGCCAGATGTCTTAGTGACCCGCTACTTTTCAAACCTTTGTCCATTTTGTTTGTTGTCATATAATTACATGAATGGCTGAAGGGACGTGATCTCGCGTTTGTCCTGAGCTGGGAGGATGATCACCGGATAGTGAACTGCAGAGAAAGGGAAACGAATCAGGAGGTCCAGGGATGGTTCCCTGGGGAAAACTCTCCGATGCTTAAGTCAGTAGAGCAATGGTGGAAGGTATTGAGGGAGGTAGAAAGAGGTGCACGAGACCCCCCAACACCAAGATGGTGAAGTGGTTCATGCTCAGGGAGTTTTAGGCATGTATTGGCCTTACCTTCCGCTGGAGGGAGTCCCTGGTTTATATAGCGAGCTCACCTGATGAGTCCCGTAAGCTGAGGAGTTTCAGGCGGGAGTTACGTCCTCATCATGGGATCGTTACGTCCTCATCGTGGGATCGTTACGTCCTCATCGTGGGCTCTTCATGGCCTTGAGGGATCATGGCTCCTTTATCTCTCTAAACTCCTGCTGATAAAGGGCTCTCAACGGCTGCATGGATAAACACTTGTCAGTCGGTCCGAGCATAAGAGGTGCCAGCCCTGTCCGGGCGATAGACATAGCTCGGATGCAGTCAGGTCGGAGTGGGCGCAGAGCGCTCGCCTCTATCCTGATGGAGGGATAACTCGGGCGTGGGTCTTCCTCCGTTCTGATGCTCGGTCCTTCCGAGCCTAAGGGCCGTCGAGGAAGGGTGGGTTACCGAGTGATCTTTATTGGGCTTTTTGCCTAAGTGGGCTCTAGGGGGCTGTCACTTGGATGAGCTGAGCCTCGTTTGGTCCTGATGGGCCTAGTTCGGCTGCTCTTAGTTGGGCTACAGAAATCCCCCTCTCCACTTGTCCCCCTCCTACTCCCGAGCTTTAGTAAGCTCGGAAGAGTAGCTGTTTGGGGTTGCGGACCAGCGTGGCTCAGGTGGGTGGAGATCTGGCGGTGTTAGGAAGCCACGTGTCGTGGTCACCTGGGCCCATGTTAATGGTGATCCTGACGGATTTGAACTGAAGGGGCCCCCTTTTCTCGGAGGTCGGAACGATGCGTCGCCTCCCGTGTGGGTTTATAGGCGTTGGGCGCTTGTTGTCATTCCAGACTCTCTCCGTCTTTAGGGTTTTGGCTCTCCTTCGTTCTTGCTTTTGGGGCTCTTCGATGCGCCGTGAGGACACGACGGAGGAGCAGGGGCTTGCAGCGGTGTTTGAGGAGTTGGCGGAGATAACCGCGGAGGCAGTCCGACAGCTTCCTCCTCCCTCGGAATCTTCAGAGTCTTGGGATTGCCTTTCCTCAGAGTCTTCTCCTGATTCCATGGCAGACCAGCGCTCAGAGGTTGAGGAGTGGGAGGACGAGCCGGTGGCGAGGGCGCCGGTCCCAAATTGCAGCGAACTGGGGGAGGCGGATGTGAGGAGGCTGGAGCACCAGTATCGCTTGCCCCACAAGTTCAGTTTTGCCGCTGCTTCTCCATACGAGACGAGCTTGGACTCTCGTACAGGCCACATCTGTATGTTTCTTCTGTCGTGGAAGGGTGGATTCCGCCTTCCTTTCGAACCTTTCGTTCTTCAGCTTCTTGATTTTTTTCGGTTGGTGCCCATTCAGTTGGTAGCCAACTCTTATCTCCTCCTTTCCGCCTTCCGCATTCTCTGCCGCCAGTGTGGAGTTCCTCCTTCCATGGACCTCTTCCACTATTTTTTTGAGTTGAAAGCACATCCTTCGACTGGGAAGGGCTTCTATTTCATCCAGGCGAGGCGGAATAGGAGTTGTATCTCTTTGGCGGCGAAGGATTCTTCGCATAAGGGGTGGAAGACCCAATTCTTCTGGGTGGGGATTTGTTCAGTGGAGGAAACCTGGAGGTGCTTAGTAATCCCCAATTTCCATCCTAACATCCCTCCCAGACAGGAGGTTGGCTGATCGGGCTAGTGGACCGAGCGTCTTCCGCGGGAGGCCGAGGCTGATCGGGCCGAGGCGGAGAAGTAGGCGGCGGAGGTCGCAGAGCGGACGGCTGAAGCCGAGTGGAAGTCAGCCGAGGCGGAGCGGGGGGAGGCCGAGCTCGCTGGTAGGGTGGGATCGGCCGGGGCGGAGGCTCTCGAGCAGTACAAGAGCTCAGAGTTCCGGGTCGACCTTAAGGAGGATGCCCTCCCCTACTACGAGCTGGGGCTTCGCCGGGGCATCCGCAAGGGATTCAAGCAGGGCTACGACCGGGCCGTCTATTACGCCGAGGAGCAGTCGCCTGGGGTAGTTGACTTCCCGTTCGGGCAGTGTTATGACTCGGACTTATCATCCTCCAGTTCCTCTGCTTCGGCGCAGGATGAAGAGGATCAGGGGGGCTCATCATTCGAGGAGTCGCCAACTCCGGATGCCTCGTAAGGGCACGCAACCGAGACAGTTCCCACACCGGTGGGGTCAGTGCTAGGGTCGGCCGTCACCGAGGATGCCGTGGGCAGACCGCTCGAGCCCTCTATTTCCGAGCTTCAAGGTGGGTCGGAGGCCTGATGTATTTGCTTCGCTTCCTTTTTTGTATGCCTTTTTCCTTTTTGGAGGAAAGAACTTCCTTTTTTGTGTAGAAATAAATAAGGCAGTAGCGTTGTGATGAAGACTTATCTGTTCCGTATCGCCATTGCCGTATCTTGTTCAGCGTATCTGCAGTGGTTGGAAAGAACCGATGCTTTCTGCGTGGATCTCGCCTGATGGTTGGGTGAGCGTCTGACAGGGTGTCTTTCCGTTTTCTCATGCTTTGAATGCCTGGCCGCTTCGTGTGTCCCGCTGGGGCGGAAGACGAGAAGTTTGAGATGACCGTTCGTAGGGAGAAATCCCTTTGGCGTGTTTTCGAGGAGAGAATCATTTAAGGCAAATAGCCTCCCTTTGCCTATAAAAGGTCTGAAGGGCGTCTCTTCCTCTCCACCGCTTAGGGGTTTCCCTGACAGTCTCCTCATTCCTTCTTCACGTGGCGTTGTGCCGTCGCATCTGTAGCATGGAAGACGCTCCGGAAGATGAGGCTGCCGACGATGGGGGGCAGAGAGTTCTTGCTGTTTCGGATTTGAAGAGGGTTCGACGGCCGTCGAACGGAATTGAAGAGGGTTCGACGTGTGGAGGCACGTCGTCTTCCCTTTATCAGTTCTGGCGGCGCTTGCAGGGGGGCGAGATGGAGGATGGATGGGGGCATCAGACATTCCTGCCGCCCGTCCCTTCCTGCTCGCTTCACGGAGGGGAGGAGGAAGCCAACCAAGCTCCCTCCCTTCCGGGCCTTCCCCTACCTCCTCGCCCAGCTCTACTGGTTTCTTTTTCTTTCTGGCAGCCTCTTTTTCCCTCTTATGCTCTACTCCTCCTTTCTTTCACTCTTCGGAGGGTGCCTGCACCCTCTTTCTTCCAAAGAGTTGGTAGGTTGGCGGGGAAGATGCTTTCATATGCATTCCCTCTCCCCCTTCTCTTCCAAGTTCAACTTGGAAGGTAGCCTTCTCTTTCTTAATCCCTCTGTCACCTTTGTCTCGAGCTACCCGAGCCAACGGGGTCAACTATCCTTTATCCGAGACAGTTTTTACACGAGGCAGAATCAGTGGCTGGACGCAGGAAGGTCATCCGAGTCAGCCGAGCGATGAGCTCATACGACGGCGCCAGACGGATTTTTTGCTTTTTTGACATGTATTTTCTTGGCTTCGGCCTTCCTGATGTACAAGCGGGTTGTTTGAATAAAAGAAAGGAACCTTTTGCCTTATCTCATGTCGTTTGCATAATGTTCAACGTTCAGAAGTAGAACTTGCGTAATGTAGTTGCGTTTCAGGTCCGTGGGATGAGTTCTCCTTCCATCGTAGATAGACGGTATGCTCCTTTTCCGAGCGTCTCGACCACTCGGTAGGGGCCTTCCCAATTACGGGATAACTTGCCCGCCGCCTCAAGTGGTCGAGAGGCTTCGGCTTTCCTGAGGACGAAGTCTCCCGGCTGGAAGTGTCTGTCTCGGAATTTGGCGTTGTAGTATCAAGTGAGGCGGCGTCGATATTCCGTTGCTCTGATGTTGGCAATCTCTCGGACTTCATCTGCTAGGTCGAGGTTTTCGAGCAGTTTCTGGTCGTTTGCCTCGGACGAGAAGCAGATGACTCGGAGGGAGGGGTTGTCAATCTCCAACGGGATCACGGCCTCGGTACCGTATACCAGCTGAAAGGGGCTTTCACCGGTTGCCGTTTTGGGAGTCGTTCTGTGCGACCAAAGTACGTTCGGCAATTCCTCGAGCCAGCTGCCCTTGGCTTTGCTGAGCCTAGTCTTGATGCCTTTTAAGATAGTCTTATTGGCATTTTCGACCAGCCCGTTAGCCTGAGGGTGGGCGACCGAAGTGAAGTGATTGCGAATGTTGAGGTCGGCGCATCTGTCTCGGAAATACCGAGAATCAAATTGCCGACCCTTATCGCTCACTATCACCGGGGGGCTGCCGTAGCGACAGATGATCGACTTCCAGACGAAATTCCAGACGACTGTCTCGGTGATCCTTGCAGTGGCTTCAGTCTCGATCCACTTAGTGAAGTAGTCGATGGTGACGATAATGAACTTCTTCTGGGCCTGGGCCGTGGGGAATGGCCCGAGGATGTCGATTCCCCAGCGAGCGAAAGGATAAGGCTCGGCTAGGGTGATAAGCTCCGTTGCTGGCTGATGGACCAAGTGGTCGAATCGCTGGCAGCGGTCACAACGTTGTGTGTAGGCCGAGCAGTCACGCTGTAGGGTGGGCCACCAATAACCTTGCCGTAGCAAGATCCTGGCGAGCGACCTTCCCCCCCAAATGCGCTCCGCACAGACCTTCGTGAACTTCTTCGATCGCTCGGTTGGCTTCGTCGGTGCTGAGGCACTTCAAAAGAGGGCCGGAGAAGGATCTCCGGTAGAGTGCGCCATCCAGAGTGACGAATCGCCGAGCTTGGTATTTCAATCTTCGGGCTTCCTGAGGGTCGGGATGCTCCTGGGAGTCTTGAAGCCACGAGAGGTAGGGGGTACGCTAGTCGCTTGGGGAGGCCGAGTCAACAGCTAGGAGCTCCGAATCGATGCTCGGGCGCTCTAGCTCTTCGAGAAGGACCGATCGAGTACCCTCGGGGTCAAGAGAGGAGGCCAGCCGAGAGAGGGCGTCCGCTCGGGAGTTTTCCTTCCGAGCTATTCGGACTACCTCAAAACTCTCGAACTGTTGTGCCACAGTCTTGACCAGTTGGAGGTATTTGATCATCGGTGCTTCTCGAGCTTCATGATCGTCGTTGACCTGGCTAGCGACCAGTTGGGAGTCAGTGTGAATCCTGACTCGCTCAGTCCCTAACCGCCGGGCCATGCGGGCTCCCGATATGAGGGCCTCATACTCGGAAGCGTTGTTGGATGCTTGGAAGTTGAACTTCATGGCGTACTGTTGCTCTGCTTCTTCGGGGGACTTCAGGAGGATGCCGGAACCGCTTCCGGCTGAGTTGGAAGATCCGTCGACGAACAGTTCCCAGGTCGGCCCGGGCGCGGACGGAGATTTTTCTTCAGTCGGGATGGTGCTCTCGGCGATGAAGTCAGCGAGCGCCTGGCCTTTGACAGCCGAGCGAGGCCGATACGATATATCGTAGGCCCCGAGCATGATGGCCCACTTGACGAGGCGTCCTGAGGCTTCAGGGTGAGCGAGGATCCTCTTCAATAGTTCGCCGGTCAGCACGGTGATGGAGTGCCCTTGGAAATAGGGTCGGAGGCGCTTGGCCGAGGTAACCAACGCTAGCACGAGTTTCTCGGTTGCGGGGTATCTTTTCTCAGCCTCATTGAGCACTTTGCTGGTGTAGTAGACCGGTCTCTCGATTCCCGAGTCATTTCTGACTAGGACCGAGCTAACCGTAGACGGAGTCGCCGAGAGATAGAGATGCAAGGCTTCACCTGGGACGGGCTTGGAAAGCACTAGGGGCGAAGCCAGGAACTCCTTAAGCTCGGCGAACGCTCTTTGGCATTCCTCGTCCCACGCGAATGTAGCAGATGCCATTTTGGGCCCCCCTCAACAGTTTGAAGAAGGGTAGGCATCGTTCAGCCGCGCGGGACAGGAATCTGCTGAGCGCAGCAATGCGCCCGGTAAGGCGTTGAACGTCTTTGATGCAGGTGGGTGGGCGCATGTCCAGGATGGCCTGGACCTTGTCGAGGTTGGCCTCAATCCCACGTTGGGTGACTAAGAAGCCCAAGAATTTTTCGGACCTTACTCCGAAGGCGCACTTGGCGGGGTTGAGCTTCATGTTGTACTTCAGGAGGGTGTCGAAAGTTTCTGCTAGGTCGGCGAAGTGGTCCTCGGCCTTGGGGGTCTTCACGAGCATGTCGTCAATATAGGCCTCGACGTTTTGACCGAGCTGTCCCTCGAACATATGGTTGACCAGCCTCTGGTACGTGGCTCCAGCGTGCTTCAACCCGAAAGGCATCCGGGTGTAGCAGTGTACGCCGAAGTCGGTGATAAAGGCGGTCTTCTCGATGTCTTCAGGGTGCATTCTGATCTGGTGGTAACCTGAATAGGCATCCAGGAAGCTGAGTATCTCATTGCCTGAGGCTGAACAACCAGTTGGTCGATGCTCGGTAAGGGATAGCAGTCCTTTGGAGTAGCCTTGTTCAAGTCGGTGAAGTCCACGCACATCCGCCACTTTCCTGAAGCTTTTGGCAACATGACGACGTTAGCGAGCCACGTCGGGTACATGATCGGTCTAAAAAGGCCAGTCTTCTGTCCCTTGGTGACCTGCTCCTTGATAATCACCTGCTTCTCTGGCGCATGCTTCCTTCTGCGTTGTTGCACGGGCTTCATGGATGGGTCGTAATTGAGCTTATGCACCACCGTCTCTTCCGGTATCCCGGGGAGTTGATCATCAGACCATGCAAAGACCCGGATGTACGCGGAAAGAAACTCTTTGTATTGCTATTGAACCTCAGATGTTAGGTCGGCTCCGATCTTTACTCCTAGGGTCGGGTCGTCGTTTAGGAAAACCGCTAGCAATTCGCCTCCAGGCTCGGCCGTTGCGGATTTTTCCTCGACTTCCCGGGGGCCCTTGTTCTTCCCGTCCGGCCTTGTGGCTTCCACCGAGATATTGTAGCACCTTCGGGCCATTGTCTGGTTACCTCGGACTTCCCCCAATCCATTTTTGGTGGGGAACTTCATCTTTTGGTGATAGGTAGAAGGCACCGCTTTCGTTCGGTTGAGGATTCCTCGGCCGAAGATTGCGTTGTATGCTATCATACTTTTGATCACTATGAAGTCCACCATGACCGTAACGATTTTGGGCGGGGTGCCAAGAGTAACCGGCAGGCTTAGGGCTCCCTCGGGATAAGTGGCATGGCCATTGAACCCGCATAGGGTGGTTCGGATCGGGCGGAGTTTAGACGGATCCTCCCCCATCTTAAGGAAACATTCGTAGGATAATACATCAGGGGCACTTCCATTGTCAACCAGAATCCTATCTACGTTACAATGGTTTATTGTGGCCGATATCACTAGGGCGTCGTCATGCGGGGTGCTCAGCCCCTCCAGGTCTTGGTCGGAGAAGACTATGACTTGGGGCTCACTCGGCGGGGCCCTGGGAGGCTCGATAGCTCGGCTCGCCCGCTCAGCATGACGCTTCCTTCCTCGGCCACTGTCTCCTCCTGATGCAGCTCCTCCGGTGATGACGTTGATTTGGACCCCTCGGGGGGCGTTGTCGATCTCCTCTGGGGCGCCTCGGTCTTCCTGGTGCCCGGCCACGAACCGGGAGAGGTGCCCCTGACGAACGAGACGCTCGATCTCGTCTTGGAGCTGATGGCAGTCGCCGGTGTGATGCCCGTGGTCGCTGTGGTACAGGCAATGCTTGCTGCGACTGCGGTTCTTCGACTTCATTGGCTCTGGTTGGCGGAGGAGGCTCGAGCCTTTGATGTCTTCATAAATCTCGTACACTGGAGCGATTAGGGGAGTGTACCGCTCGTACTTCCGTGACGGTTGCGTTCCCCGTCCTGGTTCCGTCTTTTTTTTTGGTTCGAGCTTGGCTCGGGTGCCCGCTTCTTGTCCCCCTCTCGACCCGAGCCGGTTGCGTCTCGGCATGCACCGAGCACTTCTTCGCACTCGGCGTGGCGCAATGCCAGAGTCACTAGCGCAGCAAGGGTCGAGGGAGGGTGGAGGACAAGCTCGCGGCGGAGGTTCTCGTCGCGGGTGCCCCCGGTCAGAGCGGTTATGGCCGAGGCTACGTCCAGGCGGGGGATCCTTAGGGCTTCCGATTTGAATCGGAGAATGTAGGCCCGAAGTTTCTCCCCTTGCGCCTGTTTGAGGGCCAAAAGCTCCGCTACCGACCTTGGGGGGTCGCTGTCGGCAAAACTCTCCTTGAATACTCGCCCGAATTACTTGAAGTCTCGGATGGATCCGGGGGCGAGGGCCCGGAACCATGCTTGGGCGCCTTGGACCAAGGTGGTCGCAAAGGCTCGGCACTTGATGGCGTCGGTTGTTCCGTGAAGGGTCATCAGAGCGTCGAAGCTGTCGAAGTGGTCGGCCGGGTCACCCTGGCCGTCGTAGGGCTTGAAGGTCGGGATGGAGGTTCTGGGAGATACCTCTGCCTTCAAGATATGGTCAGAGAACGGGGATCTCTCCTCGTCCTCTGGTGGAGAGGTCTTCTGCAGGGCTCGCAGGGCGCGCTCCTGCTCTGCGAAACGCCTCTCGAATTCTCGCAGTCGGAGGGATAGCTCTGGCTGCCGCTGCGCCGTAGGGCTGAGGGGGCGTGAAGGCAGGCTGTCTTGGCGCTCCCTGGGGACTTCAATCTCACGGAGGGGACGGCGTGCCCCATGCCTGCCCTGCTTCGGCGTGGAGGAAGCCTCTTGCTCCGGAGGGGGGCTTGCGAGGGTCCTCCTACTTTGTTGCGGATGAGCTGCTGTCCTCGGAGGGTGAAGCGGCCTCCGGTGGTGTGCTGGGACACGTTCTCGCCGGGAGGGCTCTCCGGTGGGGCGCGTGACCTTCCATCCCTGGCCGCCTGGGTCCTCATGAGTTCCACGAGGACGTCCAGTTTTGCGTTGAGGGATTGGAAGGCGTCGGCGTCGCCGTTGAGTGGTAGCCATACCGCCGTGGGAGGAGGCGGCGGCAGCCCGGCCGCAGGGGGAGGGGGCGGTCCATCGGCGGGAGTGCTGGCACTGGAGGGGGGGTTTTGGGAGGCTTGTGAGGGGCCTTCCCCCGCCGCCGCCGTGGCCTTTCCCCTGTCGTCGGCGGACCTCCTCCCTGAACTTCTTCTCACCATATTGGCTCTTTGGTCGTTTCCCACAGACGGCGCCAGATGAAGGGGCGTGATCTCGCGCTTGTCCTGAGCTGGGAGGATGATCACCGGATAGTGAACTGCAGAGAAAGGGAAACGAATCAGGAGGCCCAGGGATGGTTCCCTGGGGAAAACCCTCCGATGTTTAAGTCAGTAGAGCAATGGTGGAAGGTATTGAGGGAGGTAGAAAGAGGTGCACGAGATCCCCCAACACCAAGATGGTGAAGTGGTTCCTGCTCAGGGAGTTTTAGGCGTGTATTGGTTTTACCTTCCGTTGGAGGGAGTCCCTGGTTTATATAGCGAGCTCACCTGATGAGTCCCGTTAAGCTGAGGAGTTTCAGGCGGTCGTTACGTCCTCATCATAAGATCGTTACGTCCTCATCGTGGGCTCTTCATGGCCTTGAGGGATCATGGCTCCTTTATCCTTCTAAACTCCTGCTCATAAAGGGCTCTCAACGGCTGCATGGATAAACACTTGTCAGTCGGTCCGAGCATAAGAGGTGCCAGCCCTGTCCGGGCGATAGACATAGCTCGGATGCAGTCAGGTCGGAGTGGGCGCAGAGCGCTCGCCTCTATCCCGATGGAGGGATAACTCGGGCATGGGTCTTTCTCCGTTCTGATGCTCGGTCCTTCCGAGCCTAAGGGCCGCCGAGGAAGGGTGGGTTCCCAAGTGATCTTTATTGGGCTTTTTGCCTAAATGGGTCCTAGGGGGCTGTCACTTGGATGAGCTGAGCCTCGTTTGGTCCTGATGGGCCTAGTTCGGCTGCTCTTTGTTGGGCTACAGAAATCCCCCTCTCGAATGGCCATTAGGTTTGACCTTACAACTTGTGTTTTTATCCTTTGGGTAGGCTGGAAAACTTAACGGAATTGTTGCAAGTTATTCTAGCTCATGGGGTGTATGGGTTCCAGCTTATCATCGTTTTCCGATTTCATATCAGCTATCAAGCATGCATATTTTCCCTAATCTTCTCATTTTTATTTCTTATTTCTATTTCTCTGAAAAGTTGCCTTAGAGTAATGCTGTCAAGACAGCCACCTACTTTTTGGTCAGATGGACTTCTTTGTTTTCTGTGTTTACTGTTAAGGCAAAGAGATCTTGTGATAGTACAATGTGCAATTGACATACTGTTCTGACCTCTGAAAACTGGTCACATTATAAGGCTATTTTATGAGTGTTTACTGTGCAACAATGTTTAGCAAGGACATAATGCCACGATGTCTTAGCAACTGCAGTTCTCAATGTTGGTATGCTGTTCCATGTTTCTTATCTTCTCTTGTTCCATATATAATGTTGATGGTTTCCTGGCTCAGCCAACTTGTACCAGCACATTTTCCAAGTTTAGGATTCCTCACTCCAACTTGTTACAAGTCAGCATGAGTCAGCCTATTCAACTTTAAAAGAATTAGCAACAAAATCCGTCTTGCATCAGTTGGTACAAGTCGAACAGCTTTTCAAGCACTGAATTAACCACCCTAGGCTACATTTGGAGGTGGGATTAAGCTTAACAACAGCTTTTCAAGCACTGAATTTACCACCCTAGGCTACATTTGGAGGTGGGATTAAGCTTAACTCTTAATCCTTCACAATTTATGTATACTATATTTTCAAATACCTTTGACATCAAATTTCTATAAACACTAAAAATATTAAGCATTATCGGCGGGCAGCTCCTCACCAAGGCTGCTGTAGTCTATCCTGTCAATTATTTGTGTTTTTTCTGTCAAGTGCTTGTGTTTTCCAAATACATTTGTTTTATGGAACTGTTCTTTGGGATATTACAATTGAGTGGGCTTGGTGAGCATGCCACAAATCTGTTCAAAGTTTTGGTGTGGATAGGCTAATCTTTTGTCAAATTGGATGATAGTTACTGAATAGTGAGTAAATCTTACGGCCAAAGATCTTGCAAGTTGCACCTGGGGCATATATGCCAATCAATGTCTTGCCTTTTTCATGTGGGGACACCCATGGGAAGATCAATAAAATCTTCAGGCACAAGTTCTTTAGTCACATAAATTGGTGCCGATAGGCTAATGCTTTGCCAATTGTGACGGTAAGTACTGAATAGTGAGTGAATCTTGCCGCCAAACATCTTGCAAATTGCACTAGAGCATATATGCCAAATCAATGTCTTGCCTTCTTCATGAGGTGCACACCTTATCCTTCATGCTACTTGTGGGCCCTGTGGAATCAGAGAAACAATAGGATCTTCATGCGGGAAGCAAGAACAGAGGACAAGATATTTTCTTTTGTTTGTGAGAAAGTGGGCTTTTGGGCTAAACACCTTTGTAAAGTGGAGGCTCATAACTCTTCTCTTTTCCTTTTGTTGGGAGGTTCAAGGGTCACACCTCTTGGGTGTGGAGGTCTTTGTTTAGCGGTTTTTGAGAGCTGAAAGCTTTATACTTGTACATCCCTTTATTTTTATTAATACATTTGTGGTACTATCCACTTTTATAAAAATTAAAATCTTCAGGCACAGGTTCCTTAGGCCTATAAACTTTTATACGCTCGGTAATCTTTAGTTCAAGTCAACTGTGGGCAAACAATCAACATTGAGAGAATGCTGTGCTTTTAGTGTGTGGATGTGTGTGTTTCTGATTTCCTATGATTTGATAGATTGTGATTAGTTTTTTTTTTTACATAGAACTGACATGCCAGTTTTCTGACCCGCTGCTCTTTGCAGATTTGTTCACAAGGGGTATTGACATCCAAGCAGTTAATGTGGTTA
Source organism: Amorphophallus konjac (assembly GCA_022559845.1). NCBI lineage: Eukaryota > Viridiplantae > Streptophyta > Magnoliopsida > Alismatales > Araceae > Amorphophallus > Amorphophallus konjac. Next base: position 43,991,365 of record CM040127.1, on the reverse strand, counting down.
TCAACTTTGACTTTCCCAAGAACTCAGAGACATACTTGCATCGGGTATGTTAAGTCTGAAATGTAGGCAAACCTGTAAGCATGTACAGTTTGAATGCATTGAGTCTAAATTATATTTTGAATTCATCTAGTTATGGTCTAATGATATGTAAGAAATCAGCCTTATAAATACACTTCAAAATCTGCCAAATAATCTTGAGTAGAATAATCCTCTCGTAAGTGCTTTTATTATCACTTGTTTATGCTCCACTATTTATCTTTTGCAGGGTTATCCCTAACAGTTTCTATAGTGCTTTAAGTTTTGAATTTAATTGATTGCGTTGAGTCACTTCCTCACATGCCAAGTAAATCTGGGACAATAAGAACTTGAAAATGCAATATGTGGATGTGAAATAATTTTATGATTGACCTCAATTTTCTATTGCAATTTCTGAACGAATTAGTCGCCAAGGTTCTCTTGCCTTTTACAAATTGGATTATAATTCTCCTGTGTATGGAAGGAAGGCCATTTGCGTGATATAAACATCTAATCTTCCTGTCTATGGTATATAGAAATGCCTAACATGTTTTTTCAAATAAAAAAGTCTAACATGTTTTTTTTTTTAAATTCTGCTCATAATTGAAAATTTTCTTTGTTCAGTTCTTACATGTGGCATGCTTCTACGTTTTACTTTCCCCCCATCTCTAAGATATTGTTTGACATTATCAGGTTGGTCGTTCGGGGAGATTTGGTCATCTTGGTTTAGCTGTGAATCTGATCACTTTTGAGGACCGCTTTAATTTGTATGCCCAGCTTTTTCATACACAATTTTGCATTTTTAATTTCATAATGTTACTTGTTATTTAACTGTATGATTCTTCAACAGGTATAGGATTGAGCAAGAACTTGGGACTGAGATAAAGCCGATTCCCCCACAGATAGACCAGGCAATTTACTGCCGATGATAGCAGTGGGAGTTTCATGAAATGCTCAATGATGCCTTTATTACAGACGTCGCTCTGTACATACAATCTTACAGTAAGTCCTGCCACATGTCATTTTCTGGGCAAAATTTGTTTCCTTTCTAGATGATATTTAGTTAAGATGTGGTTTAACTGTGTTGGATAAAATGACTCATTTGTGCGAATCTTTTGGAATGATATGAAGTTTTTGTTTATATTGTGTGCTTTTCTGTTGCAAGAAACAGTGCTCTGATGTGCCTGATCCTGTCAAGTACTCTGTTAGAGGTTTTTGACTCTTGTATTGTGAAATACCAGTCCCTAAGTTTTCTACTGGGAGCAGAGAACCCTAACAAAGGGAGGTCAAAATCCTTTTAGGTTCCCCAGTGGCCCCCTTTGGATATCCAACAGTGAGCCCTTGGGTGCAAGGATGGCAGTATCGGTTTTGGTACCGGTTTCGGCCGGTCCCGAAACCGATACGTACCGGTTTCGGCCGGTCCCGAAACCGATACGTACCGGTTTCAGTATCGGTTTCGGTTTCGGCCGAAACCGGTTGAAACCATTTAAAAACCTCAAAAATTTAGTAAAACATGTCCGGTTTCGGCCGAAATCGTCAGGTTTCGGACCGAAACAGGTGAGTTTCGGCCGAAACCAATACGGTTTCGTCCGAAACCATTAAAAAAGTATTATTTAATAGGTTTCGGACCTGCTACAGTGTTAAGGACCGGTTTCGGATCGGTACCGGCCGAAACCGATATGTTTCGGCCGATACTGCCAACAGTGCTTGGGTGGACCCTTGGGTGGGCCCCCTTTGGATATCCAACAGTGAGCCCTTGGGTGGACCTGCCCTACCTTTGAACTTAATGGTAAATGCAGTGGGGGTCGGGGGCTTTCGGAAGAAAAAGGGTTTGAGGAGAAAGGGGAGAGAAGGAAGAAGGGGATCCTACTATTAGGTATAGGGCCCACCATTAGCATTGTAATGGTCTGGGCTTTGGAAGTAAGAGGAGGTATCTCACAATCGGGCAGTGCTGCCAAGTTGTTAGCTGGGCCTACTCAAGCCACAGAAAGATAGGAAGGGAGGAAGAGAATAGTTGGGGGGGAGGCCAGCATTATTGGTGCCCCAACCTACTGGTTGAAGTGCTGGATAGATAAAGTGAGTGAGAGGGATAGAAGGAAAAACAGGTGGACGATGAGGGAGTCTGAGGTGTAGCCATGGGGGACTGGGAAGGAGAAGGTGGAGAAAAGAGGCAAGCGAATGGCAAGGGGAGAGGCAAAGGAGAGGAAAAAAAAGGTGGGGTCTGCAGGAGGCAGATGAAACTATGGGGAAGGAGGTGGTGGAGCCACGGATGGAGGCAGGTTGCAGGAGCAGGGAAGAATCCCAATTGCTTAGGGAAGAGAGGGAGCTGAGAAGATGCAGATGACGGAGGGGAGGTGGTGGTTGCCAGGAGGCAGATGAAAGGATGAAGAAGGAGGTGGCAGAGTCACAGATGAAGGAGCTGGGCAGAATGCTGGATGCTTGGGGAGCAGGGGGAATCAGAAGGGACTTGTTTGTGGGAGTTGATGTGACCAAGGAGGTGCCTGTGGGAGACTGAGTGAGCCATGGAGAACTGCTTGGGAACCAATCCAACTGCCATGGGTTTAACAGAGGAGGAACTAGGGAGGCTATTGTCATTACACGAGTTCCTAGATGTGGAGATCTGAGATTTAGAGGAGCTGAGCTGTCATATATTTTTTCTAGATGCTTTTCTGACTGTCCAATTTGGTATATTGCACAGCCAAGACCCAAGACCATTTGAGCTTCTTTTGTTAGCTTGAGCATTTGTGCCTGACCTGAGTATCTGAGCCTGACCCCTGCCTGTCCTTATTCTTTCTTCTCTGGTCTTTTGTCAGTAGGTTGAAGACTGGCTCAGATTGGGCCAATAATTAACGAGGTAAGTCCTGGTTATCCCATGGACTGAACCAGCCATTGATAGCCCTACTGTTGGCGTCAATATAATCCAATGTATGCCCCTTTGAGAGGGGGATGAACCCCCACCATTGGATTCAAACAACATCAACAGTGCATTGGGGCCTCTGTTACTGTTATTGGGGTCATTTCCAAAATGCTATTTGAGGAAAGCCTGGCACATCATCGGGTCACCTTCCAGAGATCCAATTGGAGTTGGCACACAAACAGGCAATCTCATGCCCGTCAACTTTTGACACGATCCCGTTGTCATTGATTGAAAGCTTCAGTAAAGACATGATAGAAGGTTACCTGGCATTTCTAGCGTAGTGGCCACAGCATTTTGTTCCTGCCAGCTCCTCAGAGAAAAGAGTGAGTGGAAAGCTTTGTGGACACGGGTAAATTGTGAAGTGCTTGACGGGGCACAACTGCAACACATCTATCCACCATTAATAAAATTCCTTTTTTTTTCCTCTTCTAGCCACCACCAGAGTGTTAGCAAGTCATTAGGTGAGGGGTTGAGGGTCCTCTAGGGTTTCTTCTCCACTTTCTGATGCAATAAAAATCTTTTAATTCCATGGGCTTTTGTTAGTGTCCTTTTTTTGGGGTGAGTGGGTGGGTGTTGAGATTCTGCTAGTTCCCTATCCACTTTGTGTTTGTGTTAGATCTTTTTTTTTTCCTCCATGGATTTTGTCACCATTGGGTTCCCAATGGTGCCCCATGTCTATGGTGGCACACCAGCATGAAACATAAAACTAATGGTGGTCTCCCCATCTATATTTGGTTAAAAAAAGAAACTTTGGGAGATGCCAACTGGTGTAGCATGCCAATGATGGGTGACCTATGTTTCTGGTTGCCCTCCTTCCAAGCTTACTCATCATCATCATCATCATCAGAGCCTTATCCCAATTAATTGGGGTCGGCTACATGAATCCTGTTCCGCCAAACATTTCTATCAAGTGCAATATTCATATTTAAACTCAAGGAACTCATGTCCTTCCTGATAACATCGCACCATCTCATTTTAGACCTTCCTCGAGCTCTTTTATTAACAATCCACTAAGATTTGGTCACATCTTTTAACCGGCGCTGAGTTAGGGCGACGAAACACATGTCCAAACCACCTGAGTCTATTTTCTCTCATTTTACTATCAATTGGAGCTATCCCTATGTCCTTCCAAGCTTACTAATTTGTCTAATTCCACCATGGCTGACTTGGACATTCAGAGCTAGCCTCATCTCAAAACTCTTAAAAAATGAAGGCTATCATAGACTAGTCTTAAAAACAAAGCGATGGCCCCTCGTTAAAACTTAAAAAATGTGTAGAGTTCACCAATACTCCATCACTGAACCTAATGTTGTTCCCCTCCCTCGTAAGTTCATTGGAAATTGCCGTGTACACCACTCACCATGCAACAATTGTCAAAGTCATCTCAGGACACCATTAAGATTCCTAATCATGGCCACCGAGTTGTCCTACTCTGTGTATCTCGAGTCCCTGGACTTAGGCCAACATTAATGGCATCCTTCATCCCTAATCCACTGAAATTTTTCACCTTCTCAGGCTAAGATCACCATTGACATGTCCAATGCTGATTTATGTTTAGGACATGTGTGCATCTACAGGTCTTCTAAAACACAACTTAAGTCATATCAATTCACTGGGCTGCATCATGGTGCATTGTGTCGATTATGTTCAAAGCACATCTTTTCATAGTGTCATTATTTTGGTGGTTATCATTCTGAGCGGGAAAATGAGTTTTCTCCTGTGAGAGGAATGCAGTTGACATCAACTGTTGGTCAGTATCTAGGTTACAAATCAAACACCTTAGAGTTGTCTAACAGGGCAGACTAAAACAAGCGAATGCCAGATGCCCAAGAGCCAATATTTTAAGGGGAGGAAAAATCCTAACATTTAAACAGTCATCCACCATGATCGCCTGCCTTATTCCATTCTACAGAGCTACACAAATGAACTTGAAAATTTATGCAACTGTTGATGCTTATAATGATCTTGTGCCGTGTGCTGTTTAGGTCTGTGAAGAATTTTGTTAATTCTTATAAAGACTAACGAAGTGCTGTCTGAATCCTGAGAGTGGAGTCGAACATTCATTCCCAACTGCTGTGTATGCAATGCCATTGTAAATTAGTGGCAGTGGCAAGTAATTATTTTCCATGCTATCCCTGTTTGAAGATGTATTTGTAATATCATGGTAATTTTGAACATCTCTTGTTTAATTGATTCGTGAGATTTTTGCATGTAAACCATTGGTAAAAGTGAATTGGCAAAAATATCATATTTGGAAACGTATTAGTAGGCATATAATAAGAGTTTATGTACTATAATTTTAGTAACAAGAGAGTGATATAAGAAGACATGATTCTAATTGATGGGCAAAACATTCCTAAGAGTAGTAACTTTCGGTACTTAGGGTCTATCATACACGAGAATGGAGAGATTTATGACGATGTTGCACACAAGATTAAGGCAAGCTGGTTAAAATGAAGAAACGCATTAAGAGTCCTCTGTGATCCTCGTATGTCTGTGAAACTCAAAGGGAAATCTTATAGAACGGATGTGAGACCTACTTTGTTATATGGTACTGAGTGTTGGGCAGTACGAAAGGAACACAGTCACAAAATGTGTGTAGTAGAGATGAGGATGTTGAGATGAATGTGTGGCAAGACTAAAAAAGACAAGATTAGGAATGAGCGTATCCGTAAGGATTTGGGGATAATCCTGATTGATTGTAAAATGAGAGAAAATAGACTCGGGTGATTTGGACATGTGCTTCGTCGCTCTAACTCAGCGTTGGTTAAAAGATGTGATCAAATCTTAGTAGATGTTAGTAAAAGAGCTCTGGAAAGGTTTAGAATGAGATGGTGCGATGTTATTTGGAAGGACATTAGTTTTTTAGGTTTCAATATGAATAGCACTTGATAGAAATATTTGGCGGAATATGATTTATGTAGCCGACCCCAAATTGGGATAAGACTGATGACGATCATCATTCTTCTTACCACATGTCGCAAAAATGACATCGTGGTTAATCTCCGTCGAAAGAAAGACATATTTCAAAAAGGTTCGAATATTCCCATTACTTTGACATCGAGTGACAAAAATACCCATTCTGTGTCTGTGCACGTTGGGTGCGTGCGTGCGCGTGCGTGTGCACACACGTGCCTGTGTGTGTGTACGTGCTTGTGGGTGTGTGCGCGTCCGTGCATGTGCGTGCATGCATGTGCCTCTGTGTGTGCGTGCGCGTGTGTGCATGCGCGTGCAGTGCAAGAGAGAGAGACCCACTCTCCCTCCCGCCTTCTTCCTATTCTTGCCGGCATCTTCGTCGTCCCTGGCACAGTACGACAGAGGCCTTCTTGCCGTCGTCATCGTGGCCCTCTGCATCCTCCACATAAGAGAGAGAGAGAGAGAGAGAGAGAGAGAGAGAGAGAGAGTTGGGGGGGGTTGGTGGGAGAGGGGGGGTTCAGGTGAGGCAGGGGAGGGAAGTTGCCCGGGGGGTGGGGTGTTCCAGCAGGGAGTGGAGGGGAGTCGCGGGGAGGCGAGGTTACGGTGGGAGGGATGGGGTTTACAGGGGGGCGAGGTTTCGGCAGGGAGGGGAGTCGCAGGGGGGTGGGGTTTTGGCATGGAGGGGAAGGGAGTTACGGTGGGGGGGGGGGAGCGAAGGGGGAATTTTATTTTATTTTAACTAGGGATATTGTTGTCCTTTCACGGGTCTAGTTAAAAGTAACCATGTTAAGTTAATGGGTGCTCATGGCGACGACATTTTTGCAACATTTAGTTGAAAGTAATGATATATCTGTTAAGTGCGTTTTCAGGAATGATATTTTTGTAAATCACTTTTACCAATAATTTACATGCGAAAACCTTTTAATTTCTTTTACTAATGTTCATTTCTGTTCCAAGTCTATGTTAGTGAAGGGCTCGGGGTTTGATTAAAGAAAGGTCCATTCTTTAGGAGATGGAAAGAAACAAGGAGCTGGTTTTCTTTGGAAAGATTTTTTTTATAATTGATATGCGAGGGGACTGATACACTTTTGCAGTGGGTTCCACCCATGCTGTGTTCTCAGGGATGATTGTTTTTTTTTTGGGGGGGGGGGGTGGGTGGGTGTCAGAATTCTATAGTATTTGTTATGGGAGCCAGGAGGGAGAACGAAGGCTTTGTTATCCGGGGTTGGGTGATCATTAAGTCATACGCATACCGCCCTTCTTTTCTTCCTTTTTTCTTACTGATACTATGTTACCATGCCCTGAGCCAATGACGTTGAGAATCGCACTGATTAAACATGATGTATTCACATGGAGGAGCTATGTTCTTTTCTTGTTGTTGACATGGTTTACTTTCTGTGTCCTCCTTTCAGGATTATTCCCGGTTTGCACGTTTGGAACCTGGCCTACATCTAATAGGGCATCCAAGGTGATGAGGTACTATATGGTGGTTTTCTACTAACTGAACCTATGTTGAATACTGGCATATGAGCGTTTTCTAAGTGCTGATTGTACTTTTTTATTTGTAGAGTTAACTACGTAGACTTTTTATGTCCAACTCAAACAAAGAGGAAACTGGTAGATTTATTTAGGTCCAGCATAATGTCTTTGCATGCGTTATTTTCTCTTAGGACGTGGACATTGGGGTTGCCTATCATGAAGACAACCCCGAACTGTTGTTTCAGCCGCTGATGCTGTATGTTGAAGCTTGAAGTCTAGCATTTCTTTCTGCACCTGCTCGTGGCCTCGCCCTCCTGTTCTTCAACTATAATTATCTGCAACTCTGATCCAAATATTTCACCCGGGCCTTTTATCTTCCTTTTGTGGTCGTTTGCTGGGCTCTTTGTCGGCGGTGCATGATGCCCCTTTTGTCTTTAGTTAAGTGTCGGACTCATTATTTTCATTGCTACAAAAGGCGGCATCTAACTGACCTCTGGCTTCTCCGAAATGGAGCTCCTCATGGTGCGTGAGCAAGGTGGTTCTTTTGGTGGTTCTTTTGGAGACTCGCAGGTGTGATATTCTTGTCTCAGCTATACCTTTATATTAATTAAAAAAAATGACGTTAGAAAGTGCTTGAACCCCAACTTCCGAGATGTGCAAAATGCACCGTTTCCTTCACGCACTTTGTGCATTCGTAATCCCCGACGCATGAAGTGATTTATAAGTCACTCTTTTCGCCATTCTTTTCCATTTGTCGCGTTCCAGTGTGGAAGAATGTGCTGCTCACTTCCTGCTTGTGCTACTCAGTGATGTGTTGGTGTCGGTTCTATGTTGCCAATTTGGTGGGACCCCGATTAAAACGATAAACGGTTTAGTATTCTGAGATTCGGTTGGATTCTGTCCGATGATTGGTATAATAATGCTCCTGCTTCATAAATGCAAGTCCAAAAAATGTCTTATAATGCAAGAATGATATTTTTATAATTATAAGTGCAATGTAGTTATTTTATAACGATTTTTGTTATTTTAAATTGTTATAAGTGCATGAGCTATTACGTATGGTTTCGTAGTGTGAGATCATAATCAAAAACTTCAATATTGCTTGATAACTAAAGCCGTTGAATTTGAATTGTGGGCAATTCTGGTTGTGGCTTGTCATTGTTCTCTCTCCAACGAGGGGTGGTCTTGGTATCAAATCTCACCAACCATGGGGCTTGTTATGATGCAAGATATAATTGCAGTAAAATTTATCACCTCGTTTTTAATAAACCATCATTTGATGAATAAAAATAGATTTGTCATAAATTCAAATTCATGCGATGATTAAAAATAAATTAATTAAAGTTTGTCGTGAACTCGAATCCTCTTCGTAAATGTATCTATTGTAAACCTTTTTTCAGTTTGTTTATGTAGTTGGAAACTCTCCTTGTATATTTGGGTTATCATAAAGTCCGCTTTTGTTTTTGTATAATTGCCAAACACCAATGTAATAGAAAATATGTTTGTGGTAAGAAATTTATGATTAATACGTTATGATCAAGTTGCCCAGATTTCTATAAGGTGCATCTAAACGAGCACTTTATGTACGTGGCGAGGAATTTAGTCACTCATGAGTGTTAGACATTTAAAACGAAAAAATCAATAGATGCTACCACGTTATAAGAAAAGTGGGAAAAAATGAGGATACGCGTGCATGGTTACGAGAGAGGCCGGAGAAACGGTATACGATCTGATTTGGTAACAGTATTCCTATTTTATTTTTTTTTACAATTTATTATAAGGTCTCCTTTGAAAACCAGTATGGCGGGTAGATGTTTTTAGTCACGACAAATTATGGGATCATCATAATATGGGGCCTCACTTTTCTTGCCCCTACGTTACCTGCGTCTCGTATGTGTCAATGAGGTAGGAGTCTGTAAGAAGATTGTAACATGTTACTCTATCAACTCTTTCGGGGACATTTTTTTAAATGTTACCTTTTAATAATACTCGCATCGTTATTGTGAATCTTTCAACGGCCCAAGAAGACATGTGGGCTGATGGGCGTAACTTTAAAGATGCTTGATGATCGTCTTCACAGTGTTTTTAGAGTAAATGTCGTTCCCTCTTTTTCAGTCCCTTTCTCTCTCTAACCATCTTGCTCCATTTGGAATGACATGTCTCGACTGATTCACCTGGTTGTAATCGCTGATTGTTTATTTCCCAAGATTACGCTTATGACGAAAATCTGATGAATTGGTGTACATAGATTACATAGGGAACGATGTTTTTAAAAGTCATTCTCCACTACTCCCTCCATCTCAGCCATGGTCTTTCTTCTCTCCATCTCTCTACACTTTCTCGGGAAATCTTTAACGTTTAAATAAGAGGTCCATATTAGGACCGGAGCTCAATTTCTGAAGTTTATAACGATGAGACAAATCCTATTTGAAAGCACAACCCTTATCTTGATTTTTTTAATAATTTGTTCTGAAATTATCCCTAAAACTTGAAGTTGATAATGCTATTAGATATTACCTTAAAGAAAAAAAAAGGGAAAAATTGAGTTAGACAAGGGCCCTTCGGTTTGCTGTAAAATGTTATAAAATAGTATAAAATATATTTTTTTCGGTAGGTAAAAATGGTGACGGAAAAACCTAATAAGACTAGTAAACTGTTGGGCTCAAATCTCCATTAAATGTGGGTCAGGTAAACTTTCACGGGAGTCGAACTCTGAGCTCCGCTTTGTTTGAGACTTATCCCAAGAGTATCCTCATTTTAGCCTAAACTTAAGTCATTTTATTTTGGCGGAAGAAGATTTAGATAACCTGCTTAAAAGTAACTTTATCTGACTTAAGTCGGATTAACCTATCTCACGGTGAGTTATCAGAACCGAACCGGTATCTGAACCGGTCAATACATTGGTTCGGTTCTAACCGGTTGGACAGTCAATCAAACCGATTTGAACCGTGACATCATCATAATATAATTATGATGTCATAAAATTTTAATAATTTTAAATCCATCTAAATATATCTAAATTCTAAACATTAATCTATGCATATAACCAAAAGATATATCAACTCAATAGTCAAAGAAGTAACATCATCTGTCTTTAAAGTTTACAAACAAATCAATCACTTCATTAAAAGTCTAAACTCAAAAGAGTCAAAACTGCATATATGATCATAAAAAGATCTCATAGAATCTTCAAAGAATCAACGTTGAATTCCAACATGAGCTTCATCTTCTTCTCCAACAGCCAAAGTCCCTAGAAATACATATAAACAATTGAATATTAACAAATCATAACTTACTAAAATAGTGATAAAGTTTAATTTTGATAAAACTAAAATATAATACCCAAGTCCTCATCATCTCTTGTAAACTGCGAACTATTTGGTTGATCCATTTGAAGCCAATTATCAACATCTTCATTAGTAAATAGAGGAGACTCCTCTTCCACCACCCACTCTTCCATAAGATCAATATCTTCTAAAGATATAGGATCAAAATATTGCTTCTTTTTTTTCTTCCTACAAAAACATATAGTAGAAATTATTAAACTTGGAATGTAATGAAATCAATAGATTATAATACACACATATTTTCTTACTTATCCAACAATCGTAGATTGTAATGAACGTATACAAGGTCACATAATCTTTGATGTTCTAAGCGATTCCTCTTCTTAGTGTGTATACGTTCAAAAACACTCCAATTACGTTCACATCCAGAAGAGTTGCATGTTTGACTTAGAATTTTTACCGCCAAATTCTACAAATTTGGAGCACAAGCTCCATAAATTTACCACCAAATAGCTGAAAATAAAATAGATATACTGGGTTAGCCATCTTACCCAAATTTATAATCAAATTATCAAAAGCAATAATCTAAATAAAATAACAATACATGGAGCCAAGGTATAACGAGAAGCTATTGCGACTGGCCTTCCAAAATCTTCATCTGCATATCTAAATTTATCTAGCTCTGGATTAATTTTCACTAGCATATCAACATTGCCTTGACATACCCGATGAAGAGATTCATTAACCCCTTGCATTGTCAACACTCTTGTTTCATTATCCATGTCATATTGAAATTGTGCATTGAGCCAATAGCCTGCTAAATGAAGAGGTCGACTAAGTTGATGATCCCATCGAGAATCCACAATTGAGATGAATGATTCAATGTTCATCTTAAATTTCAAGAGTGTTTTCTTTATAGCATTCTTAGCCCTCCGCATACTTTCAAATATGTATCCCATAGATGGCCTTTCATCACTATCTACCATTCTTAATACACGAACAAGTGGCTCAAAGGCTTGCACAACTATCAAACATTTATCCCAGAATGAAGTAGACAGAATCAAATCAGATACAATAATGCCTTTTTGAATTTTGACCCATTTGATGTCAACCCATTCTTTACTAGTCATCATAGCTCGCAATTGATTTTTACAACTGAACAAACTTTGAAGTGCAAGAAAGTGAGTTGCAAATCGAGTAATAGCTGGTCGAATAATTTCTTTCCCACCTGTAAATTTTCTCATCAAATTCAAAACAAAGCCATGATTATAAATGAAAGTGCTAATACTCCGAGCTTGATTGATTAATTCTTTAACATCATCCATCTTAGCTATATCTTCCAACATCAAATCTAGACAGTGTGCTGCACATGGTGTCCATACAATATATCGATATTGTTGATTCAATAAAAAACCTGCAAGCTTGTAATTGGCTGCATTATCAGTTACAACTTGGACAATATTTTCAGCACCAACTTCTTCCACAACGTCAATAAGTAGCTGAGCAAGTATTTCACCAGTTTTTGCATGTTCAGAGGCATCAACTGACTTTAAAAATGTAGTTCCCTTAGCACAATAAACCAAAAAATTTATCAAAGTCCTTCCCTTCTTATCTGTCCATCCATCAGCCATAATTGTACAACCAAACTCTTTCCACATTTTTTTTGAATGAATCAATGGATTCTTTCAACTCTTCGACACTTTTCTTGAGTAAGAAACCACGCAAATCATGAAAAATAGGTGCTTTATATCCATAACCAATTGTTAATGCAGAATCAAACATAGCTTGAAAACGTGGAGAATTTGCAGCATTAAATGGGATACATGACTCATAAAACCATTTTGCAGCTTCTATGTGTGCTCTTTCAATTGCATCTTTGTCCGTCATAGCACTTTTAATTGATGGTTGCTTACCTCCTGCTAATCCCTTCATTTTTTTTGAATCACCTTCTGCATTTCTTTTAAAACTGGGACCCTCAACATCATCATCAACATCTTCATTAATAGTTACAAATGATGGAAATGGACCATGTTTCGGAGTATATGATTTTTTGGTATTTATTGAAACATTACTTTCGAGATCCCTCTTTATCTCTAACAACACTTGTGGAGGAACTTTCTTACAAGAAGCGACATCACCTTTAATATTAGCTAGGTGTTTTTTCATCCTGTGAATCCCTCCACCACTGAAAATCTTTTCACAATATAGATATTTCATTTTATTTTTATCTAACTCCAAAACATGATTCCATGCAATATCAGTCCTTCCTCTTGTTGAACGGGATTCTGATTCTGTAGTACTAGTAGCAGAAGTAACCGGAGGTGTTGCATTTGAATCCGACGGGGTAGACTGAGTTTCAAATGAGTTAGACATATTTTAAAAACCTACAAGTAGAATTCACATAATTATTCAAAGATTCTAATTCAAACATAAATAAAAAACATAGACTAAAATGCTAATTATTCAAAGATTTTGGTACTTCAAAATATAAATTTAAATTCTGCCCTAAAATTAAAATTTTAGTACTTCAACATGATCACACATGCATATGGAAATGGAAGCTCTACATAAGGCTTGCATGAATCAACCATGTAATTATCTTCACAATGCTACTCATTTCTTATTCTTCGGTGTGAGGGGGCATGATTAAGCAAAATTTGAAGACATTGTTGATGAGGCCTCGAGGGGCAATAAGGAAGAGAGGCGAACCGCACTGACGTGTGGGACACGGGGGAGCCGGTCGGCCGCGTCGGAGAGGAGGTCGGACGTTCGCGGTGCGGACATGGGGGAGCCGGAGAGGAGGCTGGAGGCCGTTCGCGCCGGAGACGGAGAGGAGGCCGGAGGCCGTTCGCGCTGGAGACGGAGGCCGGAGGCCGGAGGCCGGAGGCTGTTCGCGGTGCTGACCGCGCCTGAGAGGAGGCCGGAGGCCGTTCGCGCTGGAGACGGAGGCCGGAGACTGTTCGCGGTGCTGACCGCGCCGGAGACGGAGAGGAGGTCGGAGGCTGTTCGCGGTGCTGACATGGGGGAGCCGGAGAGGAGGCTGGAGGCCGTTCGCGCTGGAGATGAGGCTCGAGGCCATTCGCGACGGAGACGGAGAGGAGGCCGGAGGACGGGGGAGCCGGTCGACCGTTCGCTGTGTGGACGGGAGATGGGAGACGGAGGCCTCTGTCCGCACTCCGCAGCATAGGAGATGGCGGACGGGAGATGGCGAACGGGGGGAGGCTTGGGAGAGGGCGACTGCGGCGATGCTTGGGGCACGGAGGGGGAATCACGGGATTAGGGCACGGGCGACTGGGAGAGTGTTTTACTATTTTTTTTAATTTTATTATTTTTAATTTTATTTCATTTTTAAATATTCAACCGGGCGAACCGGGTCGAACCGGGTCACCGGTTCGACCGCGGTTTACCCGGTTCGAGCGATTTTTTTAGCTTCGACCGAACCGGTCTTTATTGAACCGGTCTTCGAACCGGTCGGCGGTCGAACCGGCCGGTTCGATCCGATTTTAATAACATTGATCTCACCTCCACAGGTGGGATAATTTAATCCAGTACCATGTCAAAGCAAAAAATCATAAAAGTGGATAAAGTAAATCTACTTAAATTTAATCGAGATATCTTTAATCTCAAAATAAAGCGGGACTGAATATTCTTATCACGAGACACGGTATGTTTTATAATATAAAATAGTATAAAAGTATGTTTTTTATGTTTAGAATATTATAAATTATTATAAATTATTTTTTTTATGTTTGGAGTGCCAGTAAATTGTTAAAATTGGTTGACTCATGTGACATTTTTTTAGTCTATTTTGATTTTCAACTCAAAATTACATACGATCAATACAGATATTTTAAAAGTAAAACAGATATTTTAAAAGCAATAATTTAAAACCAGAAATTTTATTTTTATGGATTTTAAAATAAAATATTTCAAAATCAACATTTTATATTATTTTGTAACACATCAAACGACCTCAAGTAAAATAAATAAATCGTACAGTTCATAGTGCAGACTATGTTTAAAAGTCATCGTTACTCTCCTCCCGCCATCTCTCTGCAGTGCATGTTCATTGTTACAAGGAGCCCGACAGCCACCGCCGGCCCAAACGACGTGTCTGTTCTTGCAGCTGCCCCAGTCAGACACGCTGCCACGGGCATTAAATTTGCTGCTCTTCCCATTCGAGTCTGCAGAGATGTCCACTGCCACCGCATTTAATTTCTCCTCCCCCTCCCTTCCTCTCTCTTCTTCCCTCCCCCATGCAGCCGCATTTACTCCTCTCTTCCCTCCTCCCCTCCCCACCATCTCAGCTGTGAGGCGTCCTTCTTCCTGTTTGAGTCTTCTAAAATCTTGCAAGAATCTGAAGACTCCAAAGACTAGAGAACATCGCCATGACTCTGTTCTTTCCCTACTGCGGCTTC
This sequence comes from Amorphophallus konjac, assembly GCA_022559845.1. NCBI lineage: Eukaryota > Viridiplantae > Streptophyta > Magnoliopsida > Alismatales > Araceae > Amorphophallus > Amorphophallus konjac. The sequence goes on along the minus strand of CM040127.1, from coordinate 43,976,333 downwards.
TTAATTCAGCATCTTTTGTTCTTTTTCCTTGGTGATATGATTGTACTTATGGTTCCGGTAGCATTAAATGATGGGTGGCTTTGCGACTGGGCCTCTGCCTGGTGCCTCTAGTTTCTTGTTTGCTCTTCTTGCCTCGGAAAAAATTAATGCTGCTACACCGCAGTGATCTTATCTGTCTGAGAGAAGTTCTTGTCTTTCTACTTCTGACCCATTTCTTCTCTCTCTCTATCTCTCTCTCTCTGCCACTCTAATCGTTGGCCTTCCACTGGTTTGCTGGGCGGCAATTGAGGAGGAGAAACCATGGTGAGGGCGCCCTGCTGCGACAAGCAAGGCCTCAAAAAAGGCCCCTGGACACCCGAAGAAGACAAAATCCTGGTCGACTACATTCAATCCCACGGCCATGGCATCTGGAGATCCCTCCCCAAGCAAGCAGGTTTGCCCCCACATTCCCCTCCTCTCCTGCCCATTCTCCTCCTTGCCCCCCCCCCTCCCCCGTTCCATTGTTTCCCTTCCTTTCCTCCTGTCCATGGGACTCGTATAACTTTAGCCTTCCACCTGCATGCCTCTCTCTTTCTAGGTGCTGTTTGGTAGTTAGGGTCGTTGTGTGCTTCCCTTCCCAACCTGTGAAAGATTGATCAGTCTTTGTGTGCTACGAGCTGATCAGCCTATCATTCTTGTATCAGCTTTCCTCCACTCCTCCATCAACTTCCTCTGCAACAAGTTTGGAAACCAGCTGAGGTGTAATGTGTGCGCTTTGGCCGAAAGAAGTTGTCTTTTGGCTGAACGTCTCTGCAGGGTCCCCATTTGACAGGTCTGCCTAGAGTTTTATTACTACTTCCTAGTTGTGGGGGGTTATTGATCCCTCGTAGTTGTAGCTTCTTCGCCATTACCAAACCTGATCCGCTCCAGGAGCATTCATGGCGGTCCAGGAGCATTCATGGCGGCCCTCCTCGCTCCTGCGTTATTGTGTGTATCATTGTCATAATCATGGCAGTGCTGCCTCTGCACTGCCATGGCTTCTCCTCCCACTGACGCATTTGTTCTGGTGGTGCCGTGGATGCCAGGTCTGCTGAGGTGCGGCAAGAGCTGCCGCCTCCGGTGGATCAACTACCTCCGGCCGGACATAAAGCGGGGGCCCTTCACGCCGGAGGAGCAGAACTCCATCGTCCACCTCCACGGCGTCGTCGGCAACAAGTAACCTGCATGCCCTCCTTCACCCCCCACCCCCAGCCGCCGCCGTCAAAATTGGATCTTAATAATTTCCGCCTGTGATCTGGTCTGCTCTGGTGGTGTCGTGCGCTCAGGTGGTCCATCATAGCGGCGCAGCTGCCGGGGAGGACGGACAACGAAGTCAAGAACTACTGGAACACCCATCTGAAGAGGCGCCTCCTTCGCCAGGGGACCAAGCCGGAATCGCGCTGCCTCTCCCCAGCTTCCTCCGCTCGCAGCGACGGCGACTGCAGCGGCGCTTTCCCAGCTTTCTCTTCTGTCGCGCGGGACATGGAGCAGTGGGAGAGCGCAAGGTTGGAGGCGGAGGCCCGTCTCGCTGGGGAGACCCTCCTCCCATCCCACCTCCACACGGCCGCGGGTTCGATGGCCGAGCCCGACGTCTTCCTTCGGATATGGCACTCCGAAGTGGGCGAGGCCTTCCGCAGCGGAGATGGCGCCACTTCCACCGGCGCCTCCCCTGCTTCCTCGTCCACCATGCACGCCGTCTCCACGCCAAAACAATGTAGAGCAGCAGGACCAGGTGCCGCCAGCGTCGAAGCGAAAGAGGATGGTGACTGCAAGAGCTTGGTTTCAGGCGGAGGCGGCGGCGGCAATGCGGAGGCCGCGGGGTTCTGTGTTGCAGGAGCCCACTCGCCGAGATCGAGCGAGAGGATGTACCAGATGTATCTGAATTGGGTTGGAGAGGACATGGCCCTGGGTGGCCCGTACTTCCAGGAGAGCTTCGGGAGCTTCTCCTGGTTGGGTGGTGGCGACCTCGGCGAAGAGACCTGCTTAGATACTGCATTCCAATGAGAAGTACGTGGTGAACAGTGCATCAATGGAGGTGTTTGTTTGTACCTTTGGAGGAGGTTTGAAAATTAGGTGATTTTTGCTCCAAGTTATTTAGGGTTGGATTGTGACACATGTCATCATGCAATCTCTCCTTTCAGAAGCCCATTAACTGCATAACATGATCAACACATATAATATGGAAGCATGTCTTTCTATATATTGTCATGCACATTATGTAATTAATTAGGTCTGATCATGAATGATGACCAACTCTCCTGCCACGGCAAAAATGTGCACCCATGAAAAAAGAGATTGCAACATGACATGACACAATTACAGTCACTAGATTACAGCAAGCATTACTATACCTCTCTTGGAAGGATTGTGTCTTAGGTTTGAATTCTCCATGTTTTCGTGCTGCTCCATTGCTAGAAATGATAAATTCCTGGACAGATCATTGTCTGTGGATTAATGAGATTTGTCTGGACCTTGTCGACCAATAGATGTTTCTTAGGCTTTTATTGTTGTGCCACGATTAGCCAAAGTATGAAACATTTGATGATTTTGTCATTTTTTCCTTCTATTTTTTAACGTATTTTGACAATCATGACGTAAGAACATATATACACAATCTATTCAACTGAGTTCAGATGATCGATCTCATAGCATGTTTTGGTGGCAGAGGCGCAATAGAAGGTGGCCAAAATGTTTGACTTTGATGACCGAGTTGGTCTTGTGGACATCGACGTGTTGACTGTTCACACCTTTAGGTTCCCAGATCAGTTGTTTTAACCGAGAAAAATGGAATTAAAAAAGCGATTTTTTTTTGCATATATATATATATATATATATATGTAAATGTCAATTTTATAAGTAAACCTCTCATTTAGACCTATTGTCGTATAAATCCCTAAAATACTCGGAATGATTATAGTTTTACTCTTGTGATTCTCAAGTCATCAACGCAGAGCGAATATTTTTAGAATATGTCATGAAAAATGTTAAGATATTTGAAATACCCAATATGTCCCAATTTCCAAAGAGAGACCACCCCTGGTTGCCCCTCTCTCCCCCAACCTAGTAGCCCCCGTTTCTCCCACTCATGCCGATGATAATCTTAGTGGGAACCACTCCCACCGTTGCGAGTCGCCGCCGTCTCACCCCCGCGGCCCCTCCCCACACTGGACCTTGCCACGGGTTAGCATCGTGGCTCACCCCCTACAACATGGAAGGCTGGAGCCTCAAGCTAGCCGGGCCTCACTGTTGTCCCCTCCTTCTAGCTCCACCGCTGCACCCAGGCGACCCCCCTCTCCCCCACCCTAGCGGCCCCTCTCTCCCCCAACCCAGGCAACCCCCCCTCCCCCCTCCTAGTGCCCCCCCTCTCTTCCTCTAACTTTGTAAGCCCTCCGCCGATAGTAGAATCACCGGACTCGGGGAACAACATGTTCAGATCCCCATCTTGATCGTGGCTGCACCGTTACCCTGAGGTTGCGACGGAGGCGGAGGATGACGACGACACCATGGCCCGCCCTTGCAGTCGAAGGTGGCGGTGGGCGAATCATCCTTAGAGTTAGGAATGTTGAGGAGGTCAGTGATGGAGAAGTCGAGGTTGAGGTTGGCGTAGATGTCCAGATTTGGAAGGAGGGGCACGTTGAGGGGGCGTCATCAAGAAAGTGGAGGGGATATATCGACCACATCTTCTACCATGGCTAGGGTTTTTGTCCGAGGAAAGAGAGAGAGAGAAAGTTAATATGAGGGTAAGTTAGTCATTCTCCTTCTTAACTCACATTTCACTCAAGTTATATAGATGGAGATTACAACGAGAGTAATACCGCAACCATTCTGGATTATATCACGCCTATTTAATTATGAGTCTATGACAATAGATCTAAATGACAAATTTGTTTATAAAATTTGATATTTACATGGGTATATATATATGCACCTCCCAAAAAAAAAGTAAAAAAGAGCATCTCTAGCCGTTGATCAGGCGCGGGTGTACATGTGTGATCTTATCAGGAAGCTTTTTTGTGTCAAAGTGAGAGAGATGACGTGAAACTTAACCTGTTTGATTGCAATAGGTTAAGTGGATAAGTTAAACCGCAGGTAATTAAGATATTCCATAAAATATATCAAAATAATTTGATTGGGAGAGAAGGTAATTCGGAATATCTTTGAGAATTGTGAAAAAGTTTAACTCTCCTTATTTTATCTTTTTGATTGAACAAGTTATCCCGAGATAAATTAGGATAAGAGCCTATCCCATGAAATATTTTGTACGAACAACCAAAGAGAATAAGATAATTTTCAGTGAGATATACCGATTTATCCCCCAGACAAAAAGAGTTCGCAGAAGATCTTGGGACCCAACATTAGGTGGCCGAACAAGTGTGGGCTGGTTTCCCCGTTTCTTTGGAGAGTTTTATCTGCCCCGCCGCATTGGATGCAGTCTCCAACTCTTTTTAAAATAGTAGGCTTTAATTTGGCTTATATGTTATGTAGTCTAATTTTTGATCGGAAGATTGAAAACGAAAAATTAAAAATATCACACTCCCTAAATGAGCTCAAATGGTCAGACCATCGTTTTGGGCAAAAAGAGGTGTGTGATCTTTTCTCTTTTTTTTGATTTTTTTTTCAACCGTCCGATCAGACATCGGATGGTATGAACATGGAAGTCGAATCAGAATCGACCTAAAAGAATATCTTTTTTATTTTTTTTTTGAAACCGTATGACATGTGGTGTAGTTTCGTCGGACTCTTCTTCAAAAATGCTATTTTCATCTTCCTTGCACTACTTCCTTGAGATATTCCTTATTACTTGTATGCACCGCATTCTTAACATTTTCCTAAGATGATTTAAGAACACTCAATGGCGGGTGACGATGGGAAAATTATATATCTTAAACCCTGTTTGATAACGGGTTATCCCGGGTAAGGTAGGTTAATCGGGGTCGGACGAGTTATTTCTTATTTGATATATTTTTGAACCGGAGTCGAATAAGGTTAAAGTGGATTAACTCATTCTTAGAAAATAAGTGGAACGAGTTAATCGACCCCGATTAAGATTAAGGATCGGATGAATCACCTAGAATAGATCACCCGCCCCGTCTTAACTCACTCCATTATCAAACTCATCCTATAAAAAAGTATATTAAGGAGTAAGAATAACATCACCTCCGTGGTTCGTAATGTAAATTGTTTGCACCTTATATTAGACACGGGTTTACAGACAGAGAAAAGAGGGCCAAACTACGTCCTAAGATTACGACGTTACTCTGTATCTCTTCAAAATATTGTAAATGATAAAAAAAGTTTGAAAAAAGAATCTAAATCTATATCCTTGTCCCAGTAAGACTGTAGAGACATCTTCACTCGGGGACCAAGATCTGACATTGCAGACGTGCTCGCATAAATAGCTTAAATGGTTTGAGTGTGACGATAACCCAAAATCTGAGAGTCTGATCTGAGCGCGGAATAGATCCAACAACTCGGTCAAGCCTAAGCCTAAACTCAATGGCGAATTTAAATAAAATTCATAGTTTCACTGCGGACGTCGTAAAGGTTGACATAGTCCAATCAAAGCCCACATAAAATTGACTGGCTCACAAATATGATCCTCGCACACGTGCGTCTCAGACGTCGTGAGATCTCCCAACGAATGAGCGTGGAGGTCACAGTTACGGGATTTATCCTGACGATCGTCGAATCACGCCCACGTCGCCGAGATACCAGCCAAGATGTCCTACTAATCACGATCGATGATCCCCACGATCGAGCAGAACAGGCACGACGCTATTACGACTAGTATAAATAAGTCTCAGATGGATACCTAGACGGACACAGTGGCACACACATAGAGAGAGATACGTTGAAACGCATACACGCAGACTCCCCGATGCACTCACCTTCTCCCTCATAGAGAGAGACAGAGGGATCTCTAGTGTCTCCAGGTCTCAACCATGTCTCCAAACACTCGATGTCCTACCGAGCACTTGCTCTACCTCCATCACTCTCATCTCTCTCTCCTCTCTTATTTTACTTTTACACACGTATCTGACTTAAATATACGAGAGTTATTCTTCTGATGCACCGTCAAGTGTTTACAAATTTTCTCGAGACAGTTAGATATTTTATCTCTCTAAATAAATCTCAAAGATATAATACTAAGTCAAAATGACACTTTTTAACCTCTGCGGATAGTCTTAACCAAGTTAGCCGCTTCTCAATATGATATTTCCTCACTACTTCTTGACTCCAGGTAATTATAAGCATTGATTTAAGATCTAATGAGTATGAGTAACATCACTCTTGCCATGTGTCATTAACTTCTACGCGGATAGTTTGTAATCGTCGCTATTCAGTTGCCCTGATATTTCACCATTTGTTCATTCGGTCACTTTGCCAGGTCCGGTGTCCGTGGGCACCAAGCTACTATGAGACATGATATATGTCACTTTATTATTATTTTTATTCCTACATATGCGAATAACATACTCAAATCTATGTATAAGCTTTGGCTAATATATATAAGTCAGTCGATCTTAATGAAGTGACCCAATCATTCGTTTCACAACGTGAGGTCCATGAGCACTTAATTTTCCCTTCACAGTGGGCCAGAATTCTTCTTGCTGGACATTTGCCATTCGCATCGGGCACAGAGGAATCATATCCCTCTGCGGCCAATCACGGCCATGGCTCATGCCATGAGATCCATGGCCAGGATCCCAAGAGATATACTCTTATTATTGTTAGCTGAGGGGACAATTGTTCTTTCTTTAAGATAAACCGCGTCAACATTTAGGCCAAAGTTTGATAATCGGGTAGGGCGGCGTGTTCACCAGCTAGGGGATTTCTCTCTCCCCGGTTAGGCTAATGGGTCAAATCACTTAGGGCACCTTTAACATCCGGGTAAGGGGGGCGGCTAACCGACCCCGAAGGGTCGATTGAGATAATCGACCCTCGGTTAGCCGATTGTGTGAGGGGGAGGGCGAGCGGAGGTGGGGCCCCTCGGTTAACCGGTGTCGGCTAACCGAGGGACCAAGCCGTTGTCAAAGACGGCCTTATTCCTCATATGAGTAAGAGTAATTTATTCTACACGATTATCAAACTTGGCCTTAAGGAGGAAGAGTAATGTGCCCCCCCCCACCCCCCGGCATAGCCGATGACCTTTAGGGCCGCTTTGATAGCGGCGTTGTCGGGCGGATGTTGCAACTGGGGAGAGAGAAATCCCCGGTGAGCTTCACCTCCCCCTCACACACATTGCGCTAACCAGGGTCGGTTAGCAAAGCGGCCCTTAGGGATGGGGGAGTCCTTATGAGAACTCCTCCCTTTCTAGCACGGCTGTCAATGGGTCGGGTCGACTCGATATGTTTGTGAGTTTGACCCAATTTCGAGACAGATCGTACGTAAGATCATTTTAAACCCTTGGACTTTTAGTCGGACTTAACAATTAGACCCGACTAGGCACACGGGTTAGGCTCGGACTTTAAGTTCGGCTCGCGGGCCGGTCCGACACGTTCTCTTTTTTTGTCTCTTCAAAATTTAAAAAATATTTAGTTAAAATTATGTTATTTTATTTAATTAAAAAATTTAAAACTCTCTTTTCCAATAAATTAACTAATTACGTTTGGTCTTCTTGTATGTATATCTTAACGGGTTAATGAAAGTTATCATCTTCTTGAATTAAAAAAAAAGGAGGAAGAAGTAAAATAAGAGTCCTTTTTATCACTCTTTTTTGTGGTTCGATTTGAAATAAGACCATGAAATCATTTCGGTTTGGTGGTCTCTAGCTAGATTAGGAGCACTAAACTCAAGCCGTTCAGTTTGGACATCTACTCTCGTGATCTCTGGCAATCAAACTAAAAATAATAAAAAGAGTGGCACTAAAATATTACTCTATATGAAATGAACTTCTTACACATTCAATCTATTTGTCTCATAATATATACATACACTCTATGAAATAATTTGTGCACGACTTTCATCCAATGTTTTGAAGCCCAATTCGTTCGTTTTGATCCAAACAAATTGTTTGGGTTGGCTGGCGACCCACTAGAGTAAAAGAGCTCACGCCAATATTATATATCCATAGAACTTCAATATATTCTAAGTAGAAGCTTATAAGCATGAAATATGCATTTGATTGATTTTCCCTCCTTCTGACAACCCTTCTACAATGAATACACATGACTGTTTTCTTGCCAGCAGTTCCTCCAGTATTTCAATTATATGATTCCATCGTAGATCAATTTTCTCTCGGATGAATTGCAACGAGGTCGCACACGTTGCAAATATCTTTTCAGCTTCCAAAAAATTGATGTTAATATTATTAAATGACGAGAGATAGAATCTCAAAGATGACTCCTCACTTTTCACTTTTTATTTTCCATGTTAAAAACTTCAAACTGAGTGTGGATCAAGTGTTACTCTTCAATCTTCATGCATGCACCTCAATCTATCCTGGTTCAAAAGAGTGACCAATCACACACTAACAAGGCGAAGGAATAAAGAAAGATTATCTTCTATTAGCGCAAAGCCCGGGTGCACGCAGGGTAGCACAGGTGCTCCGCCCCGCGTGGACGGCGTGGAAGGGAAGATGGCATAGCTCGTGGCGGAGAAGTGTCGGCGTGGACGGTCGTATTGGCATCTGCAATGCAAGAAGACGTCCATCTCCATCATTAACTGCTCTCCACACACCCCCCCCCCCTCCACATAATTTAGCTGGGAATGTGGCCGGCCTCCATGTGCTTCCTCAGAAGAAAATGGTGTCAACTGGGCCAGCCCAATCACCGGTGAAAGGGTTGTCTGGTAGTGTAAATTTGCTGAACAATGGAAGTGGAAATTATTTTTAAATTTCGCGTTTTGACAAGAAAGTTACTAGATGGAGACGGACCCAACTGATTCTGAATGATTTCACTGGTTAATCTCTCCATGAAAGATGTCATTCTTCTCCAGTCTTAAGAATTCTAATCTAACATCTTAGCTGATGTTCTCTCCTTGAAATAACTGTGCTGAAGATTATGCATGGTAGTTACAAAGCACTTCTAGTTGGAAGTTGTGTTGGAGAAGCCTTAATGTTGGAAATAATCCACACAAGATGCAGCAGTTTCTTGAAAAAACAAAAAACAAAAGCACAACCAAATGCACTTGCCAACAGGAAGATACTACTACATCAATTGATACACTGTATCTGACATCTTATAATGAAATAATTACTAAATCTTTTAGTATTGATGTTAAAACAAAAGATTGTACGTTGAATGATTCTGTACAGCATACCAGAAGTTCAAATCTTTTTCTTTCAATTTCTGCATCATGAATGTTTCTTTTTGACGGTCGATGAATGAGAGTTATTCTTTTGCCATGCAAAGTGGGATGTTAACCATATCTTGTTTAATGTTGTTTCCCAAGGACAGAGAGAAAAAAATCCTTTTTATTATTGGCTTCCGTTCTTCAAGTTTACTCGCTAGACCCTCCCGTACGTCCATCCGCATGACGCAAAAAAATTTCTCAATCTTAATTCAAGGGAGGCCAAAACTTTGTGGAAGTCGAGCAAACTCAGACTGGAAATGCTCTAGATTTCTTGAAAGATGCAGAACCATATCACAATGCAGAGCTATCAATAGATATTCCAGGTTTCTGATAAATGCATGTCATTTCAATGCATGCACAAACGATGCATCTAGTGAAATGTACATTAAGAAAAAAATGTTAGCAAGATATAAGAGTGCATATGTATCTTCACAACTAGAAGAAATTACAGGCATATGCACACACACACCACACCTGACAAACAAGCACAACAGAATTTCTGGGAGTCACAAAATAAGACAACAAATGACCCCTAGAGAATGGGACTGACAATTTACAATGAACCATCCAATGTATCCCTTGTGAAATTCTCAGCTTCCAAAGCACCCAAGAACCTTCTTTGGAGTCAGGCCCTTAATGCGATATTTTGCAGCCATCTCCTCAACTTTCAAGAGATCTTCCCCCTTCTTGGCTTCAATCATTGCTCTTTTCTCCTCTGCAGACTTGTGGAGGGCAGCCAACTTGTTCTTCATTTTTTCAGCATATTCTGCTTTCTTCTTTTCCAACACTTCCTGTTGTGCATTAATAGATTGTGTTACTAGTAAAAAAGAATTGAAAATATTTTATGAATATCCCAGACCTTACATGGAATTTGAATTCATCAGGTGTTCATCGTTTTCACTGACCAAATGTGATAAACATTTGATTAGTGATAAAGAATGATATATAATGCCATCAAATTCTCCCTTCTAATATCTTTTTACGAAACTTGTTACTGAACGAGAGACAAACAATACCAGCCACACTATTTCCATAGGAAAGGAAGCAAAGGGTTGCTCACCTCCATCCTTTTCAGTTCAGCTTCGACATCTGCCTTCTTCGTGTTCTCCCATGAAGTAATAGCTGACAACTTCTTCTGAGCCCTGTTGGATATGTCAGAGTCAGAAAGTCTAACAGCCATCTCCGCTCCTACAATATAATGTCCCTAGGGCTACTTGATAAGAATTTATATAACAATAGGACTTCAACCCTTGTTTTCAGATATAGTATGCTCATTGTTGTACACTTAGTATCATATATACTATTCAAGGTTAACTAAAGTTGACGAGATCAACAACAGTTCTTGCTGCATAACTTGAAAGTTGGAAAACAAAGTAACAAATGCCATATGAAGACAAAATATTAGTATCAAATGCTCAAAGATGTTTTGATGCTATATGAAATATGTTGGAAAGTCTTATTTTAGAAGGGAGATCAGAGGCTGTGTGGAAGCTTGTATCTCACTTGTTCTCAGCCTTGGACCTTTCGTTGTCCTCCCATGCCTTGATTAAGGATAGTTTCTTTTCACTTTCCACTTTTGCAAGAACAGCATCTGGACAATAATAATACATGATTAATCTTTCCTTTACCCAATTCATCTTAAACACATCGTCAGTATTGAAAACAAAAATCACAAGATATGAAATTTCATGTTGCTCACCTCTGTCAATTGACCCTGAGCTTTTCTCTGCTGGTGGATCTGCAGCTTCTGCCATTATATAACATTACTTAAGATTGTATAAAAAGTGTCATAAAAATCATGCATAAATGCCAATAGAACTAAATAAGAAGCAATGCTCTCATGTTACAAGGATGATAAAAAGAAATACGCATATGAGAAATAAGTACATTGAAGCTAATATGAAATGCTTCTTACTTATGTTTGAAGCACAAGAAAATTACCCTCAGAAAATAACAGAATAGGGAAGGAAGAAGGAACTGGAACTTGCAAACACTGATAATCCCATAACAAGTGCAAATAGAAAAAAAGAGGAAAAATTCATGAGCTCATTATGAAGATTGGAGGGGGAATCCAAAGAGGTAGCCACTTTATTTCTCCTGAAAGGATGGTAAGCCAGCTAAGTAGCAAAACCAGACTCTGGTTTGCAAAAAACTGAGTCGGCCCAAACCGATTCTTATGAGTCAGCACATTTCTTCTTAAGAACCGAAGTTGTTGGTGCGGTGTTCAGTGGACAGCATGAATGGTACTCGGTTGTATTGGCTCAGGATCTTGTAAGTCTGAAAACTGAGTTGACTCATACGATTTGATAAGCACCCAGACAAACCCATGCTTGAAGGAAGCAATCTGCTATCTTTTCTCAAGGAGCAATAGTTAGGATACAGTTTAAATTCCGTCGGCATTAAACCCAAATAATGACAGATGCATACAAAAATTCTTAGTGCTCCCTCTAAATCCAATAGATCGGAAAAAGTTCAACGATTGTCCTTATAATAAAGGCTGCAATTGGATATGAGATTTCTTGGAGGAGAGACATTCTCCTATGAATGATGGATCACCTTAGATCCGAAGTTTATTCCGGGAAACATGAATCGCCATTATTTTCCCCAAGAACAGAGAAAAAAAAAGTTTCCTTCCATAGGGGAGAATTCATGGCATCTTGTCTTCACATGTTTGTCCGTCAGCTACCAAAAGAAAATTCCCAGCAGCATCCCCATAGGCATCCAAACTAAAAGGGAAAGGATTCTTCAACAATAAGGGAAACGTGAATACTTGAATCATGATTCCCCAAGAATCATAAACCCCAGGAAATGCTGAATCTTAGACCAAAAGGACTAAGTTTGTAGAAAGGGGGAAGCAGCTAAGCTTCACATCGAGCTCTTCCCACATAGTGAAAAAAAAGTAATTTTCTCCAAAAGAATGAAACAACACCAGGTCGACGGAGAATTCTCATGTGAGACCAATGACGTTAATGCAAAAAAAAAAAAATCCATTCCATGCAACATGCACGAAATCGATTAGACAAAATCCATTCCTTCAGGAAGATTCGACTTTAGTGGTCACAGAATACTTTAAATTTGCCACAAAACTCACGGTAGATCACGGGATAAAACGAGGAATTACATACATATATGATTTTCTTCATCCAAATGACCCCCAAAACCCACAGGGCCACCCAAATTTCCCAAGACTTCAACCATCGCAATTGAAAAAAATAATACGCGAGCTAACCAACAAATCATGAAGATGCAGAAACTAAAAAGACGCAACTTTTTTTTGTAACATTCACACCAAGAACTTGCAAACGCGCATATACACCGCGAGAGAGAGAGAGAGAGAGAGAGAGAGAGAGAGAGAGAGAGAGAGAGAGAGAGAGAGAGAGAGAGAGAGGGAGATGGGCATATCCTACTCTCGACGACGGCGAGAGCCTTGGAGTCGTCGGGCTTCTCCTCGGGGGCCGGTGGTGGGATCACGGCCTTCTCCTCGGCGACGTCCTTGGCCGCCTCGGGAGGAGGTGGCGGTGCCGCGGCCTCGGAGGCGGCGGGTGCCTCTACTTTCCCTGGCTCTCCTTCTCCCATGGCGACTGGTGAGGAACTCCTTCCCGTGCGAGTTGCTCCTCTCTCCGAACGGTCCGCGGAAATCTCTGGGGTGCAGCAGGGGAAGACGGCGGACTCCAAAATCCTCGCTACAATTCCAGAATAATGGAAGCAGAGAAGGCCAGGGGGACCTATTTGAGAGAGAGAGAGAGAGAGAGGAGCTGGAGCTTCTAAATTTAGATACGGTGTGTCCGGCGGAGACGGTAGGAAGCAGCAGTCTCGACAGTGTAGACTTTTTTAAGTTTTGACCCCCTTTTAACTGTGCCATTTCTTTTATCACCACCACCCCCTTGGAGAAAGTCAAAATTTGACCGTTCTGTAAAACCCAGGTTTTGGGGACATGATATGGTATCATCTCTGTTTACCTTCTCATTTACTACTCTCTCTATCTCCAAAAAGGGTCCGTATTTTTTAAAATAAATGACAAATATGATAAAAGTAAAAATAGTGATAGCCATAGTATTCCCACTTCAAGTTAAATGATCTACTTGCATGGTTTTGACAAAACATAAAATTATTAATTTTCATATTAGGAAGAAATTATCCAAATTTTAAATGGGGTGATCCATCTCGGTCACATAATCCAAATCTTATTAGTCTACTATTTATAATAACAACAATAAATTAACATTCTGAGAGTAGATGGTGGCAGGTGGCGCCATCCGATGTGCTGGCCACGTGAGCGGTGGAAGGGAGGTGACTGCCTCCGCCCTTATCCGTTGTCACCGACAATCCCGACAACGTGGCCAAATTTTTGGCATCGGAGGAGGACGTTTCAAATTCCATTTTGTGATTTTTGTGTGTGGTTTTTTTTACATATTCACGCTGTAATTTATACACACATATATACTCTTAATTAATTTACATGAATTATCAAAAATGGCCCTATTCAAATAATTTGATTGTACTCTCACATTAGTCTGAGCGTAATTTAAATATTGAAATGACGAATCTATGCTTAAGTTAAAGTCCTATAGAAGTTCGATGAGATCACATAGTATCGAGGGTTTTTTAGATTTTCGTACCGATCAACAGTTTTTATAGCATCCATCGGGAGTATTCTTTCAAAGTTGATGGCTCAAGGATCGAAAGTGTATAGATGCAACTATTTGGATGTATTTAGGGGGTATTTTGACAATTTATGGGAATTGCTGATGCACATGTAAAAATAAAAGATTGTAGAAATATATATGTAAAAATAACTTTTTTCTTGCCTATGCCCTATGGATGACCAGGGATTTTGAAAAATTTTCTTCTCAAATTAAAAATATTTTGGGGGAAAACGTTTTATGATTAGAGATTGTTAATTAAAAGGGACATATAAAAACTGTGTGTTGTGAGGTAATTTTTCTAACAAAGGAAGAAAAAGTACTGTTCTTGTAAATATTTTTTTTCTTAAATAGCTAACCTTGGAAGAAAGAACTTTTCCCAAAAAGACGTCTCCATCGGAGTTTTTTTTGACAACCCCACATTCAATGGTAAACTCCCAAATATTTTTTAAGGTGCAAAACGAGGGGAGCCGAGTTAAAATTTAGTTGTTCGATCATTTGACTTGTTTATTAGTCAAGTTGATCGTTTTTAATTAATTAGTGAATGCAAATTACACTGAATAAGATATTTAATAAACAGACATAATTCAAAGTTTTAGAAAAATAAACAAGTTTAAATCATTTATCCCATGTTAATTTGGCGTACGTATAATGGCATGATGGAGGGGAGAAATGTAAAATGACGAAGCACCCCCATTCTACTCGTGTTGATCCTCCCCATCTTCCTAATTAATTGGCATTCTGTCTTTTTGGCTGACCTTCCGCGCGCTCGCTCCAATGGTTTAATGAGCTATATGTTAATCTCTGTTTTATAATATTTTTTACTTAAAATTATTTTTGTTTTATATTTAAATTTTGGGGCAAATCATTTCCCTTGGTGTTGGTCTTGCGTATACGGTACAATCGGACTGTAACACTTACACGTATAATTACATGAGAAACTGAGTTACGTACCCTAAGGAGACAGGAATACAAAATCTGAGAAAGATGAACGGGCCAGAATATAGTGCCTAAGAAGGAGGAGATGCATCCGTTGGTGAGTTGAGTTTCATGGCCTGACTGTCGAGCTAAAGCTTACATCCCTAGAGGGTACTTTCTAGGGACCGCTCATCGACCCTGCTGCTTGTTCTCTCAGGCCTCGAGAGGCCTTTCTCGACATGCTCCATGACACTTGCGTTCGATTGGTCTCCGTTGTCTAGCAACCCCTCTTAAGGATGTGAAATTTGTCGGTGTTTCGACATAGTCCCTAGGCAATAATCTCGTATTGATTAAATATGTTGTGGTTCATGTGCTTGTGACCCCTGGGCCCTTGTATCTCAACACCGTGATTTTGTGAATTTCAACATGGTATCATAGCATGTCAAATGACCCAACTCCTCTTGTCACCTCCACACAATTAATATTCACGGCCCATCTTGGCCGTAAGGGGGAGTGTTAGAATTTGGGCATAGTGACGCGGACGGCGTCGGAGGACGGATCGACGGCAGCTCCGTGGACGCGAACGGGACGGGATAACTTGCTACCTCACGCAGCTCGGCCTCACGCCGGACGGTCTCACACCGAGCGACGCTCAATCCTCACAAAAGAGAAAAGAGAGAAGGGGAACACAAGGTAAAATATCTTATGACAAACATCTTCATTCTTCATATAACAACATACGTAACACACCCCTTAGCCTTCCTTCATATAGGAGGAGGCTATAGCAACCACACCCTCAAGCTTTACAAATAGCATATATGTCCTTAGCCTAATAAACCAAATTCACCCACCTAATTTTTGACTTGTGGGTTTTAATCAAATAAAATACATAAAATACACACATGTCTTTTGACTAGCCTAATAAGACGAATACACACAAATACATACAAATACATGTATCACTCAATACACACAAATATCCCGAGTCTTCAGGAAGTCGGATCTCCGAGCCATAAGCTCGGTGCAGTCGAGGCAGTGCGGCGTCGACTCCGAGCATTGGGCCCGGTAGTGGGCCCGGTGTCCCCACCAACCCTCCCGGGACGGTCGGAACTCGACTCCGTCGAGTAAGGGGAGACACTGATGTGGTAGTGCTCCAGCAGATCTGGATCGAGACGCTGGAGATCTTCCTGGTTGATCCAGGACTCATCTGATGGTGGACGGTCTCGCCAGCGGACAAGATAGCACTGGTACACCCTGTTCCGTGTAGTGGTCACCTGCTCATCCAGTATCCTCTCAATGTGCTCGCGCGCCGCTCTCAAGGCTGTGGGACGCACAGGGGTGGGCTCAGTCTCAATGGGAGGAGAAGGCTCAAAAGGGTCACTAGGAATCGCTGTGGGTTCCTTGTAGGCCACTAGGTCTGCCACATTAAAAGTCGAGCTAATCCCATATTCGGGAGGTAAGTCCACAACATACGCATTGGAGCCAATCTTCCACAGGATAGGGAAGGGACCATCACTACAGGCTTGTAACTTTTTAACGGCTCTCGAGGGGAGTCGTTCAGGCCGGACCCGTACCATAACCAAGTCACATTCTTGAAAGTCATGGTGACGCCTATGCGAATCAGCCAATTTTTTATAAGTCTCGTTATTGAGGTTGATTTGCTTGCTAATTGACTCATGCAGACTCTTGACATGCTGTGCAAACTCCTCAGCTGACTTGGACATCCTAGACTCGAGGGGAAGGGGAGTGAGATCCATAGGTTTCTTAGATTTGTATCTATGAACGACCTCAAATGGACTCATACCTATGGACCGATTGACCGAACTGTTGTATGCAAATTCGGCTCTAGGCAAGAGAAGATCCCAAGTGCCAGAATGTTCCCCTACAAGACACCTCAAAAGGTTTCCTAAACTCATATTGACGACCTCTGTCTGCCCATCGATTTGTGGGTGATAGGCAGTGGAGAATTTGAGTTTGGTGCCAACTAGGTGTCAAAGTGTCTTCCAAAAGTAACTAGTGAACCGGTCATCTCGGTCAGACACGATGGTTTGGGGAAGACCATGTAGACGCACGACTTCATCAAAGAATAAATGGGCTACTCTAGATGCATCAGATGTTTTGGAACATGCAATGAAGTGGGCCATCTTAGAGAACCTATCAACGACAACAAAGATGGAATCATGCTTGTGAGCAGTGCGTGGTAACCCAAGGATAAAATCCATACTCACATCAACCCATGGTCGATCAGGAACGGGGAGAGGAGTGTAGAGACCAATGTTCTGTTTGACCTGTTTGGCCATGGTGCATGTCCTACACTGGGCTACAATCTTGACCACATCTCTCTTCAGGTCAGGCCAATAGAAGTGCTCCTCCACAGAATGGATAGTCTTATTGCGGCCAAAGTGACCAGCAAGACCTCAAGTATGTATTTCTCAAATCAGGAAGTCCCGAATAGAAGTCCTCGAGACACAGAGTTGCTGCCCTCTAAATAGAAAACCATCATGGAGTAGATAGTTAGAAAACACTATCAAGGGTCCAACAGACAGAGCAGAGTAGGCAAGGCCAAAATCAGGACACTCTCCATAGAGTTCCTTCATGCGGTCAAATCCGGTGACCTCTACCCGAACAGTGGAAAGAAGGGAGACTCTTCGACTCAAGGCGTCGGCCACCTTATTTTCTTTTCCAGCCTTATGTTTTAGGATAAATGTGAAGGACTGGAGGAATTCTACCCACTGACCAGACCTTGGGTTTAAGCCCTTCTGAGAGCTAAGGAATTTCAAAGCCTCGTGGTCTGAGTATAAGATAAACTCTTGTGGTAGGAGATAATGTCTCCAATGTTTGAGGGCTTGGACCACATCGTAGAATTCCTTATCGTAGGTGGAATAGCGAAGCTTTGCATCAGAAAGCTTCTCACTGAAATAAGTCACATGGTGGCTTTCCTAGCTGAGCACTCCTCCTATTCGTACGTCAGATGCATCACAAGATATCTCGAAGACTTTGGAAAAGTCTAACAGGCGGAGGACATGGGCTTTGGTCATGAGCTCCTTTATGGCATGAAAAGCCTGGGAGGCGGCTTTAGTCCACTCAAAATTCCCCTTACAAATATAATACGTAATGGGTGCCATAATGGTGCTAAAATCCTGAATGAAGCGTCTGTAGAAAGTGACTAGCCCATGGAAACTTCGAACGTCATGGACATTCTGGGGCTCTGGCCATTCTACTAAGGCTTGGACCTTAGATTGGTCCACATACACTTCTTGACTTGATACCACAAATCCAAGGAAAGCGACCCAGTCTGTCATGAATTCACATTTCTTGAGATTGGCAAATAGGGTTTCTCTCCTCAAAGTCTCACAGACTTCCCTCAAATGATGGATGTGGTCCTGAGGGTTGTGGCTATAGATGAGAATGTTGTCAAAGTAGACGAAAACAAAGCGACCAATGAGGGTTCGAAGGATCTCCGTCATAAGCCGCATGAATGTGCTAGGGGCATTGGATAGCCCAAACGGCATGACGAGCCACTCATACAGACCTTCTTTTATTTTGAAGGCTGTCTTCCACTCATCCCCTGGTCGAATCCGGACCTGGTGGTAGCTACTTTTCAAGTCAATCTTGGAAAAGATGGTGGCTCCACTCATCATGTCAAGCGTGTCATCAAGACGGGGAATGAGAAACCTATACTTGACAGTGATCTTATTGATGGCGCGGCTGTCAACACACATCCGCCAGGTGCCATCCTTCTTGGGTGTGAGTAAGGAAGGGACAGCAGATGGACTCTTGCTCACCTTGAGGAAACCTTTTTGGATAAGGTCCTCGACAATCCTTTGGAGCTCAGCATGCTCCTTTGGGTTCAATCGGTAATGGGGAAGGTTGGGTAGGGTGGACCCGGGGACAAGATGGTGGAGACACCGGGTCCACTACCGGGCCCACTACTCGGAGCCGACGCCGCACTGCCCCGACTGCACCGAGCTTATGGCTCGGAGATCCTTCCTGAAGACTCGGCCTACGGCTACGGTGATATATTATGTATCGAGTATCTGTATTTGTGTGTATGTATACATGTATCCCTACATGTATTTTTCTTTTCGTCTTATTAGGCTAGTCTAAGTCAAATAAACATGTGTGTAATTTTTATATTTTATTTTATTAAAACCCATAAGTCAATAGTGGGTTGGTGGCCTTTGTTTTATTAGACTAGGATAGATATGCAAATAAGGAAAATAAGGAAGGTATGAATGTAATGGGCCTTTCCTATAAATAGGAGGTCAATGGTGTGTTACGCATGAATGTTGTTATATGAATGAAAGCTTGTTTGTGTGAGAGCTATTCCCTCTTGCATTTCTTCCTTCCATCTTTCTCATTCTGTGAGTTTGAGTGTCGCCCGGTGTGAGACCGTCCGGCGTGAGGTCGAGTTGTGTGAGATAGCAGTTATCCGTCCCCGTCCTGTTCGCGTCCCAGAGTGCCGTTGACCCATTCCCACATCGCCGCCGCGTCAAATTGGTATCAGAGCCTAACACAGCGCCTCCCTCAACCCCGGCGTCCCCGTCGTCAGTCTTTCTTTCTCTAAGTTGTTAGAAGAAATTGAACAAAAGGGAAAACATTGTAGCAAAAAACCCCCTACGTTTCTCCATCTCTCTCTGTTATTCTCTCTCCCTCTCTATTTCTCTTTTTTCTCACTCCCATAATCTCTTTCTCTCTCTTTTTGCTTGTTTCTCTTTCTCTAATCTTATCCCCATCTCTCTCTGTTCTCTCTCTCGGTGAGCACACAACAGAAGAAAACCAAAAAAAAAAGAAAAAGAAAAGAAAGAGGTGAAAAAAATAGAAAGAAAAGAGTTAGTTCGGTTGACAGAAATTAGAAGGGAAAAAAAAAGGGAGAGAGGGTTCGCAGCACGGGCCTCGTCGCCCGTGCCCATTTCAAAGGAGAGGGGCGGCCGCAACGGCCGTTTCCCCTCCCAGCGCCCCAGCGCTAGCCGCCGCATCCGGCACCCGCGAGCACCGTCTGCGGCCGCGCCCGCACGGCGCCCGCCACTGCGCCCGGCCGCACCCGCCCATCGCGCCTGCCCAGTGCGCCCACTGCCCCCGGTCAGCCCCGCGCCCGAACGCCCCGCAGCGCCACCCGACCGCGCCCGAGTGCGCCAAGGCACCGCCCTCACCAGCGCGCCTGGCCCCAGCCCCGCGCGCAGCTGCGCCCGCCCCCGCGCACCAGCGTGCGCCCGCCCGCCTGGCCAGCTGGCCACGCGCCCATCGCATTGACCGTGCCCCACCCCTTTTGGCCACCAGCCGCATAGCTGGTTTGAAAAAAAAATCAAAAAAAGAGGAGTTTGAAAAGTCAAAAAAGGAGGAAGTGTTAAATATATATATATATATATATATATAAGATATATATAATATTATATATATCTATATTTATATATATATTTACATATCAATTGTTTGAATTGTTTTGTGTGACACCCGGGTCCACAATTACGGATCGATCAACGGTTGAGTCGTCTGATCGCTGACACATAGTCCGTAATTCACGGAGTGTGAGTGCCCCTAAGTCTCCCTACGCGGAGAAAGTCTGGAGTGATGTGTTCCCCTGCGTGAGAAATTTTAAGTCACGTGATTTTGTAATAATTGCAACCTCCCTACGAGGAGGGGGAATCCTTGTAAACGGTGAAGCTTCTTCGACGCCGTGCAGGCACGCACGTCCCCGCTCACCTTCGTCTCCGATCGGAGTTAGACTTTTCAGTCTAGCTAGGTACGTGCTCTCCTCCCTTGCTCATTTAGTATCTTTTCAATTATCGCGCGAAGTGATAGAGAGCCCGATCCATGCAGCCAGTCTCCTGAGTGCATCGCTGTGGGCGGAAAGTGAGAGCTTGTATGTACCCATCCTTAGGCCCTAGACGGTCACATTAGGGCACCCTAATTGTCAGGAGGTAGTTCCACAACTACTTCACCTTCGGGCAAGCAACTCTCCCTGACCAGTCCCTTCAAATTGGCCATTTGCCAATTAGCCAACAAAATTCGGGTCTATAGCTTGCTAATTATCGGTCCCAGGATTACATCATCTAGGTCCGAGGTCTTGCATGCCACGTTGGTCTAGGAATTCATCCGGCCTTCTAGAGCGCCCTTCAACTCTACAATCCCCCATGGACCAGAAGAGCGTGAGTACTATGTTAGCTCAGCTCGAGCATAATCTTCTAACCCATTTTGAAGAGTCCATAGGCCAACTTCGAGACGAGCTAGATGAGAGGATCCGAGCCTTAGAGGATCGGCTGAAGGGAGAGGAAGGAAGAATGAATGGCCACGGCGATCCCGTAGCCAATCTTAGGGAGGAAAGAGAGCAAGCATGCCCGAATCAGGCTCCCCAAGGTAGAGAGCAAGAGGCCCGTACGCCTCGAGAGAGAGACCACGATGGTGAAGATATCATCCTACGGAACGTCAAGATTGACGCTCCAAGTTTTGATGGGTCCCTCAACCCCGCTACATACCTTGAGTGGGAGACCGGGATGGACCAATATTTTGATTGGCATCGCCGCATGACCCCTGCTACAAGGGTGAGGTTTGCCAAAATGAAACTCCCGGGTCAAGCCAAAACTTACTGGTGTAACGTTGAAAATCTCCTAGCCAGGAGACGGGAAGAGCCTATTAGCACGTGGGAAGAAATGAAGGAGAAATTGAGGGAGAAGTATCTGCCACCTTCCTACCATCAGCGTCTTTTAGACCAATGGCAGAAACTCACCCAAGATGAAAAGTCTGTGGACGAGTACATGACCAAATTTGATGACTTCTTCCTTCGGAGTCGAGTCATGGAGGATGCCTCCGTCACCCTATCTCGGTTTAGGACTGGCCTACACGAGAGTATTCAGCGGGAATTATTCTTACGGGAGGTTAACACCCTCGAGTACGCCTATCAGGTTGCACGAGATGTTGAGAGGTTTCAAAGGGTGGTCCCACCTCGGGTTCCCATCTACCGCCAACCTGAACCCCGAAACCCCATAATCCGCTATACTGAGAGAGCTTGTAATGCCCTGGATCTTGATGGATCTTTTGCAGGTCTTGTTGGATCTTCGTTGGATCTTTCAGATCTATTTCGGATTGGTTTCGTTGAGTTTCGGTTCGCTTTTGTGGCTTCCGAGTTGAGTTTGACGAGCTGTGTGGGTTTTTCTCACGTACTAGTTACGGAACCCTACGGTGAGTTTGTTTGTCAATTCTCGAACTCGTGGATGCTACAGCGACGATGTACTCTTCGAGCCGGTCGTTTCGGCTATTTTTGTGTATTTTTCTGAATTTGTGCATTTTCGGCGCATTTTCGGAATTTTCAGAAATTAGGAAAATTTCCTAATCTCTTTTCTTTTTATTTATTTTTCCTCTCTCTTCCTCCTCACTCTTGCGATCACTCTCTCTCTCTCCCGTTCTCTCTCGTTCTCTCCCCCTTTCGGCTCCGGCTGCAGACGGAGGCGTGCGTGGGTGAGGTGGCGAGGTTGTGGAGCTGTCGAGGTGCGCGATGGGGCGAGGATCGGATCGATTCTGGCGCGATCCTGAACGGTGGATTCGAAGCCGGTGAAATCGATTCGCGAGTGGTTTTCGACGTGGTTTAGTCCCTTCGGGGCACGGTTTCTTCGGTGGAGGTAGGGTGACTGATCCTTACTTCGTCCTCTCCGTTTTCCCTGCCATTGCACGTCGTTCGGCTAGGAAACGGTCGAGTTTGGGCTTGTTTTGCCTAAACCGTGATTTTCATGGTTTTTAGGGTCGGCCGGTAAACGGCGACCGTTTGCGGTTCAGTTAGTTTCTAAATGACCGCAGGGATGTTAGGATCCCATCCACGTTGATTTCGGGTGATTTGGTGTTCATTCGAGGCCGGTAGAAGCCCGGGAACCTCGGTGACCCACTTTGGGTGGATTTGTCTAAATCGCCCGGATCTTGCGTTTTTGAGGTTGCATGTGGGCGTTTTGGCCCTTGAATGTTGTCTTTTGGCATTGTGGTTTGTCTCCCCTGCGTTTCGGCGTGAATGGGGAGTGGAACGGGCCGATCCGGCCATTCCACTGTTTTCCCGCCGTATCCGAAGTAGCGGTCGAGCCAGCGACCGTTACTTGACTCTAACGGCCCTACGACTGACCATCGTTTGGTCTGAGTCGTTTTAGCTCTTTAGCTTCTGGGAGTGTGACGGCCCTAGGGTGGCGCGTCGCTTCCTTGTAACGCGCCTAGGTCAGCGCGTTACTTCGTTTTTGTCGTTTTGTGCCCTAAGTAAGGCGGTTCCTCTGACGGCCTGGTCCTGGCGCGTCAGAGGGTTGTAACGCGCCCAGGTTGGGCCGTTACATTGTGTTTGACCGAGTTTGGCTGGGCGTTGACCGTTTAAGGCAGTTGATGTAGCGGTCATGTCCTCGTGCGTCGCAGCGTTGTAACGCGCCGTGCTTAGGCCGTTACATGCTGTTTGGCTGAGGTTGGGTGGTTGTGTGCTGTCTTGTGTGTGACGGCCTTGCCCCCGTGCGTCGTTTGTAAGCAACGCATTCACCTCTATCCGTCGTTTGTTGTTTTGTGCTGGGTTGAGGGTGGCTATGCCGTTGGAAGTAACGGATAAGCCTCCGTGCGTCGTTTGTCTCTGAGGGCCCTCCCCTGCCGCGTTGTTTTGTGAGTAACGCGCTTGGCGTTACGCGTTACTTCGTTTGGTCTGGGTGGCTATGCCGTTGGAAGTAACGGTGGAGCCCCCGTGCGTCGTTTGCTTGCAACGCGCCTGGTGCTGTGCGTTACTTAGCTTTAGTGTGGTTTTGTAGGTTGTCAGGGTGGTGAGCGACGGCCTGTTGCCTGTCCGTCGTTTGGGAAATAACGGCTATGATCTAGACCGTCACCTGGTAATAGCGGTCTAGGGCTCGTGCGTTACTTTCCTTGTTTCTTGGTTTTCTGCCCGTTGATTCCTGTGTGTCTTGGCTTGACCTTGTGGTCTGCCCGTTGTCCCGTGGATGTCTCTTGACGTCCTATGAGGGTTAAGACTACGTTGTAAGGTGGCCAGGAGTCTTCTTACTTGCGGTAGGATTGTCTATCCTACTTTCGCTTGTATGCTGTTGTTGTTTGGTTCAGGTCAACCCGGTCTGACCTAGTGGTTGACGTGTGACCTTGTTTGTGCGCGTCTTGGCGGTTCTGTCCTGTCCGAGACACTACTTCTGGATGCCTCGAGGTATTGTTCTACCTCGATTTACGTGTCCGATTGTGCTGAGGGTTCTTGGTGTTTCCCTCAGGTCTCCGTGTGTTGTTTTCTGCGGAGCGTTGTTTTGTTGGCTTAGGATTAGACCGATTGGCGGCTTGTTCTGCTGTTTGTGACGATCTTGCCGTTGAGTCGTTTGACTCAAGGATCGTTACGTGGTAGGTCTAGTTGCTTGGTCCTGAGTCTGTGGGCAGTTGTTTAGCTGCCTGGGTGCTTCGTCTTGCACGTGACGGGCTTTTCTTAGCTGTCTGTGCTGTAGCGCCTGTGTTTTAGAGTTCGTGTCTTGTGAGCCTCCCCTAGTTATTGTAGCCCTAGGCTGTTCGCCGACCCACCGGGAGTGGTGGAGGGGTTTTCCCTTTTCCTGTGGCGTTTGGTACGTACGGTTTTTAAGCTAGTTCCGTAGGCCCCGGCCAACGGTAGCGTCCTACCGAGGGGAATACTAGCTAGAGGCCTGACCTAGGTAGAGGTCGGTGTGTGCACACGTGGTCAGGGACTGGGGACTTGCGCCGACGGGCGTGACCCTGACTAGTCACTCGCAGTTGGTGCTGTAGTTTCGTGCTGTGGTGCCATGTTTCCTTGGGACTTCTGTTCCTTGGGACTTGGTTCTCGTGTGTCTTGTCCTTGAGTGACATGACACTTGTGGCGCAGTGTAAGTCGTCAGTGGACGCATCTGGCTGTTCTTCTGGGAGGAGGGTGCTCTTGTCGCTTGGTGCTGTGACTCTCGCGTTTTCTTGCGCGTTGTGACCTTTGCGAGTTGCCCTCTTGTGGCTGTACTCGAGGTCAGTGTTCTGTCGTTGGCATGATATTCTCGTCATGCGTGGGGCTGCGTGCACGACGTCTTCTATCGTGTTTTGTGTGTGCTTTCGGCGTCGACGTCTGCCTTCGCCTTTGTTTTGGCTGACGGATTAGGTTACCCTACTGCGCGAGTTTGGGGTCGACCGTCTGTTGCCGTTTGGAGTAGTTTAGGGTGCCGAGTTCTCCTCGGTGGCCGTTGTTCCGTGTTTTACGGCCTCGCTCTTCTTTGTTGTTGAGTTCCCCTCTCCTGCCTGTTCCCTACTCCTGCTGTACCTATTCTGTTTACAGCTTTGTAGTGTAGCTTTTCCTGCTTTGCTGCACCTGCTATTTTTGTTGTTGCTTCCGTTGCTCTGTGCGTTTTCCAGTGGGGATCCGCGTGACCCCTACTGAGTTTTTGTTGAGACTCACCCCTGCTGCTTTTCAGGTGGGTTTCGCCGTCTGCCTCTACTGTTCCTGGTGGAGTGCGTTCGCTGTTGTAGCTGCCAGCTGTGCCTGCGTCGGGTCTCCCCCGACTCCAGTGTACGTTTCTTTCTGTCAGACTGTACTGTGTTAGACTTGTTATCTTTCCTTTGGGCTGGACTCTGTGTATAATTGTAAAATTTGAATTATTAATGAAAAGGTAATTTTATTTTTGCTACTTTAGCAATCCATTGTAATGAAATTTAATTGCTTACTGTTATATCTGCTGGCTTCAATGTATTTCCCACACAATCCTTTTTCCCTTCGGCGCTTTCCCGCGCTTGGGAGGCCTCGCGGGTCCCATGTGGTATCACGTGTATTCGGTATTTATACCGGGTACATGGGGTATCCGGAATTCGGGTCGCTACAGCTGGTATCAGAGCAGTGTTCTGAGATGTTCGGAGTTCTTTTCTGAGCTATCAGATCATTGTCGTGTGAAATACATGGAAATCCAGATATACAGTTACCAGAGTCCTTAAGGTCCAGTATAGTCTCTTGCTGGCATGGGTGTTGCGATGGTTTATCACGGTGCTTTTTCGTATGTGGTCTTGTACGTGCTTGGTTGGCGCTGTACGAGATGGTTTTGCTCTCGTCTGGGTGTGACGAGGTGCTTCGTTCGGTTTTGAAGTTGGTCTCGATCGTGTTGCGCTTGACAGTGTTTGTCGGTTGGCATGAACCTGCAGTGCCTTGTTCGAGCTGTTTTATGTGATCTTGCTCAGGTGGCTCGTGACTTTTAGCGTTGGTGTGATGGCCATGCACGCTCTTACATTGCTTTGGTTGTCCCAGCTTGAGTTCGTGTAGCTCCTGATGCATCGTTGTTCTGGTTGTTTCGATTGTTGTGTTGCCTCGATTGAGAAGTTGCTCGAGCGAGCCTAGGACTTTCCCTTCCTGGTGAGCTTTTGTGGTCGAGCTTGTTGCTTCTCATCCTTCTTTGGTGAAGCTTTTTCGAAGTTTGCATTGGAATTGCTGTCTTAGTGTTGCCTTTGTCCTGCGTCTGCTTAACTGTAGACGGCTTTGTTTTGAGCCTGATCTACTCCTTATGGTACGTTGCTTGGCTTTGGACTCCGTGATGGTGTTAAGAGCTGTTGTGCACCGTATTTGTCGTGCTGTGTCTAACGGCCGATGTATTGTGAAGGCTCATTTGTTGTTCCAGGACGTAAAGGTAAACTGAGATTAGTTCTTCCCTTGTGCTTTGTGCTGAAGCTGGTGCTCTTCCTTTGTTGCACTTAGGCTCCTTGTGATCGGTTGTTCGCGTGATCGGTGCTCGTGGCGTGTTAATTGCGATCTTGTTGATTGCGATGACGCCTGGTGTGTGCTGAGATGCGATTACTGGTGTTGTTTTGTTGCCTGTGCACGTTGTTGAGAGTGCAGTGGAAGTGTGTGGGTTGGCTACCCGCTTGTCGAGAGGTTTTGTTCCTTCTCGATGTGACTTCGTCTTGGCTTCTCGTGCCTTGACATTGTCGCTGCCGTGCCGTTGTTTGTGGTTTTCTTGTGTTGGCATCGGCATTGTGCAAGTGTTGGGGAATTTGTCGGCATTCTTTGCTGATTGAGTACCCTTTGCTCTGTATTTTTCTTTCTTGGTGTGGTGCTCTTGAGGCGTGTTGCTAGTCCTTGAGTTGCGTTCCCCGAGATCGTTGTTGTCGTTTCTCGTTGTTGTGGGTCTTCTCTTGGTGAGCAGTCTGATACGTGACCCGTTCCTGTGTGGTCGTGTGTTCAGCTGTTCATGTGCCTTGATGTGACCCTACTTGCAGATGTGTTCCGTGGTTCTGCGTGTTGAGTGGAGCCGAAATTCTGTAGGTGTTGCCGTTGTGTTGTTTTGGCGCTGTTTCTTTATGATTTTGTGTCCTTGCCTTTGGACTATTGTCTCGTCAGTTGGCTTTGCTGTGCTCCCTTTTCCTCTGGTGGAGTTAGCTTGCGACTCGATCAGATGTGATATCTGAGTAAGTGCTGACTTGATTGTGTTTGTGGTCCCGTGTGTGTTGTTGTCGTTGGCGTTCTGTGTGCCAGGTGTTCCCTGTTACCTTTGGCACTGGAGCCGATGATGTGGTCGAGCTATCAGCTATGAGGACTGTGTTTCCTTGTGTGAGCTGCCGCTTGCCGTGTTGTCGTTATGTTTCTCGGTTGTCTGTTGTCGTGGCTGTCGTGTCTCTATTTCTGGTGAGACGTAAATGACGTTACCCTTGCTTTGGAGGTGTCAGATGTGTTCACTTTGGTGCCATACTCGTGCTGTGGACTTGTTGTCTTGAAAGCTGAGTGTGTACCTGTAATTGTGATCTGACGGTGTTCCTCTGAGCTGTGTTTTTCCGAGATTTGTGCTGTTGGGTTGTTCTTCCCTGCTTCTCCTTTGCTAGTCCTTAATTTCGAGGGCGAAATTTCTTAAAGGAGGGGAGGATGTAATGCCCTGGATCTTGATGGATCTTTTGCAGGTCTTGTTGGATCTTCGTTGGATCTTTCGGATCTGTTTCGGATTGGTTTCGTTGAGTTTCGGTTCGCTTTTGTGGCTTCCGAGTTGAGTTTGACGAGCCGTGTGGGTTTTTCTCACGTACTAGTTGATAGTAATGTATGCCCTTTAAGCCAATCACATGTGATGTGATGGGACATATATTGTACAATCTTATTCAATGAAAAATGGCATTTTCTTCATTATATTATTAGCACGTTATTCTGAGCATATTTATAATATGATGAAGTCCCTGAATGTGGGCTATGATGTCTGGATCATGATGAGATCATGATAATGAGATCAGACATCTAGATGTTCATATTCTAAATGTTCCTGGTCGTAGGATCTTCGAAGAGGGACTTTGAAGATCCGGATAGACCAGTGCACGTGTTGTTTACTTATGAGATGAGGGTGGTTGATCTCATAACCACTGGTGTGGAGACACCTAGGCACACATGCAGGTGCTCATTACTGAATGAGTCCACTGAACTGACCCGTGCTAGAACACCTGAATGGTAATCATGTTGACTGTCAATCAGGAGGTTCTATTGTATCAGTAACACAGTTGGATCTTAGACCTGAGTCACTAAAGTGTTTTGCATAAATTCCGTTGAGCGTTTGATTGTTGACTTATGAACCTAAGTGTTGTGGTTCTTCATAGTTAACTATTCGGACTCAGTGGGATTCATGTGGAAACACTTAAGTAGGCAACAAGGGATCGTTCACTCTCCACATGTATTAGAAGAGAGAATACTCTATGGACACGTACTTAGAAATCCCTGGCCAGGGTATGTGGCTTCACTGAGAAAAGGGGTTTTCTAGTGAGCTATACTGGTAAGTACGAAGGTCCGTTAGATCAGTGTGGTTTAGGGCTTGACAGTTTGACCATGCCCTTACTCTGATTGGAGTATTGTATGAACGAGGGTCTATAGCTGTGTGGAATCTGATGACGGAAAGGTCCTGTTGGGTTGCATCCCTCCCATAGTCATTTGGGATCACGAGGTATTGCTTGGTGCCATTCGTGATCGGAAAGCCAATTAACCTCGTTAAGAGTTAACGGGTTATATTGAAATTGAGTTGTGAATGGTTCTTAACTCAATGGGCTAAGAAACCAAATGGACTAATGGGCCTAGAGGGTCACACACATAAGAATGGTTTATCAGACGGTAGAGGACGGGATTTATAGACGTTGTCTGGGTTTTTGTGAAAAACCGCCGGAGTCTATAAATCATCCTGTTGGAAACCCTAATCCCAAGCTAATTAGGGTTTTTCTGTTGGCCGTCCTCCTCCCTCTCCCTCTCCCTTGGGATTTGCGCCCCCCTCTCCATCCCGGTGAAGATCGGTGGATGGTGACGACGAGAAGCGGGCGTCAAGTGGAGATTGCACGGGGAATCCCGTCTCCTCCGACCGTTCGTGTGGATACGTCTAGAGGCCGGACACTTGGACGGCTCACGACCCGACGTGCCTTCGCTCGATCGTCTTCGGGCATTTGGGATTTAATCAATCCCGCAAAGGTATAGAATCGTTCTACCTTCGTCGGGATTCGATCCGGTTTTATTCTATTCTATTTTGATCGCCAGCAACGATATGCATCTTTAGGGTTTCGTTGTTTCCGCTGCTATTCTGATCGAAACCCAACAGTGGTATCAGAGCCAGGTTGCTGGCCCGATCAAAATCAGTTTTTTATATTATTTATGTTCTTCACGTTCATGCATTCGGCTCAATATTGGGGTGTTCGGTTGGGTCCCGATTCGAAGGTTTTGTAGTCAAATGATCCCATGGCATTGTTGCTGATGCTCAGAGGATCAAAACGCACATAATATTGCGTTGTTTGACCCCTTGATGAGGGCGAATCGGGCTCGCCTGCCCGGCCGCGACCGGGGTTCGCACAGGGTGGTTAGGACCGTTTTTGGCCTCGAATCTCCGATGTTTGAGATCCATGGGGGCTGGCAATTGTTGCTGGTCGATCCCCATGGGATCCCATGGCGTCCCGGGGTGCGCGGCGGCCGTTGGCAGCGGCTCCGGCGAAGTTCGCGGCGAGCTCTTCGGGCGCCGGCGTGTTCTTCGCAGCCCTCTTCTCCGGCGACGGCGAAGGGGGCGGTGGCCGGCGGACATCCGGGCGGGACCCCAGGGGTCGTCCGCGGTGGCAGGCGGCGGCGGTCGGCCCGCCTGCGGCGAGCACCGGGGGTTAGGGTTTTTACCCTGACCCCCCTTCCCCTTCCGCGTTCGGGCGGGGGAGACGACCCCCGCGGGTCTTCCCCGGGCGGATCCGGGCCGCGCCCGGATCCGCGCCGGATCCGCGCCCGGACCGGCCCGCGCCCGGATCCGCGCCCGGATCCGCGCCCGAACCCCCCATATTATTTTTTTTTTGATTTTTTATTCATTTTAAACCGTTTAAAATGCATAAAATTTCAGAAAAAATTTCGGAAAAATTCTGAAAAATATTTTAATGGATCCTAAAATTGTTTTAGCAATCTATTAACTTATTTTTTATTATTTGGCCCATGATTAAGTAAATAATGGAATACTTAAAATGGTTTTAAGTATTTGTCATTATTTAATTAATTAGTGTTAATTACTATAAGAATGTGATTCTTATGAGGTTAATTAACTGATAATTAGCATTGAGCCCATGCAGTGAATGGTGAAGTCCGTTGTCTAAAGTTGTTTAGACTTGTTTGTTAGCATGTTTTGGCTAAATTGTTTAGTTAACATATTATTATGCGCGATTTCAAAACTAATTAATATTATTTTGAAATCTATATTATATCCCGCTGTAATTATATGATAATTACCTGTTTGATGCCTGTGATGGTCATGTGTGTGGATGGATGGTCATGGACTTAGCTTGCATGCGATGTTTTTTCCCTTTATGGTGAATGGTGTAATTTTTGGGGCCTACGTGCCTCCCTCTCTCTCTCATTTAATCCGGGCATGTACATTCTATCTCCCTTTTTGTATTGTACTCCCCTTGACTATGTCAAGGTTTCTTATTATTATCTGATGTATATTTGTGGGCCTGCGAGCCCAATTTCATATATGCTTGTAATAATGAGAAGCAGATCAAATGAAGACTGTGGAGGAGATTTACACCGGTGGACCCTGGAGGTTCTTCGCATCATTGGGAGCTTTTGTTGCTCGATGTTGTATCTTCTTCACCATATTAGGATTTACATTACCAACTGGCTCTGGTAATGTTGCTAGGTTGAAAGTCCATGATCATCCATCAGTGCGTAGGCATATATGCGATATATGTGGATGTGCTACTCTATATATATATATAGATAATTTAGGGTATATTTATGATACTCCAACTTATCTTATATATGTAGCACACTTATTGATGAGACAAAATTTAACAAATCCCCTATTATTAAAATTAGGTTGATAAACGTGAAACATTAAGAATGATTCACGTAGCCTTCCGTTGTTATAGTCTAAAGTGAGCCGTTCTTAGACTGTGGTGGTTTGTTGTGCTACCACAAGACTATCACAGCAAGGGGACGGAGACTTTAGGCTAAGGTTTAGACCACACCTTGGGATGGGGGGCTGGCATGACTTTGTTGTGCTACCACAAGAGTTATGTCATAAACCCATTCCCATAACGTAACAACGGGTTGACCTAACCAACACATGTGATTTGTTGTGCTACCACAAGATCTCAATGTGTTTGGAGGCTAAATTACTGGGAATTACAAGGAGTTGTAATTGGCAAGAGTTGCCTACCCATTAAGTATGGGGTAGTTTGTTGTGCTGCCACAAGACTACTTCCATAATGTTAATGGGATCTTAGTACCCACTAGGACACAATCGCAGTGTCCCGTATTTGCATATAAGGGGTTATGCAAATTCGTCGAAAATTAGTGGGAGTATTAATTAGGATAAAGTCCATATCTTAATTAAATATCATGAGTGTCTGCAATATTATTCTTATTTTGTTTCATTTCCTCTTGTAGACCGAAATGGCGAATCATCCATTGAGAGGCATACTGGATGCCAACAGGCTGACTGGTCCTAACTATGTCGATTGGCTCAGGAATCTGAGAATTGTTCTCACTGCTGAAAAGATAGCTTATGTCCTTGAGCAGCCTGTTCCCCCTGTTCCTGCTGAGGGCGCCGATGAGGCCGAAATGATTCTTTATGAAAAGCATAAAGATGATGCCACTCTGGCCCAGTGTTACATGCTGGCCTCTATGACTAATGAGTTGCAGAGGCAGCATGAAAAGATGGATGCTAGATCCATGCTTTTCCATCTAGAAGAGCTTTTTGGAGCTCAAAGTAGAACAGAAAGATATGAGATATCTAAGAATCTGTTCGGGGCCAAGATGTCTGAGGGAACATCAGTACAGACTCATGTTCTCAAAATGATTGAGTGGATTGAGAGGCTGAAAGAATTAGGCTTTGAGATGAATAAAGATTTATGCATTGACCTAATTCTTCAGTCCCTCCCAAATTCATTCTCCCAGTTCATAGTGAACTTCAACATGAATAAGATTGAATGCTCTCTTGCAGAGCTTCTTAACATGTTGAAGACTGCTGAGGGGACAATGAATAATGGAAAATTTTCTGTGCTGCTTGTTGGTAAGACCAACAAGAAAAGAAAGAATCAGACTGTTTTTAAGAAAAATAAGAAGAAGAAACAGGATA
This sequence comes from Amorphophallus konjac, assembly GCA_022559845.1. Taxonomy (NCBI): domain Eukaryota; kingdom Viridiplantae; phylum Streptophyta; class Magnoliopsida; order Alismatales; family Araceae; genus Amorphophallus; species Amorphophallus konjac. Next base: position 43,943,929 of record CM040127.1, on the reverse strand, counting down.
AGCAGGGGAAGGCAGCTAAGAAGGAAGAGGCTAAGAAAGATAAGGGCCAATGCTTCCACTGCCATAAGGATGGCCACTGGAAGAGGAACTGCAAGTTATATCTTGCAGAGAAGGCAAAACAGAAGCTTGGAGAAGCTTCAGGTATGTTCATGATAGTTGACCTAAACTTGTCTTTTAGATCCACGTCATGGGTATTAGATACTGGATGTGCATCTCATATCTGCAATGATTTGCAGGTGCTGACAAGCAGTAGGCGACTGAACAAAGGAGAGGTTGACTTGCGATTGGGAAATGGAGCAAAAGTTGCTGCACTCGCAGTCGGGAAGGTGAACCTCCAGATGCCTACAGGAGCTACACTAGAGCTTGTGGACTGTTATTATGTTCCTTCCATAATAAAGAACATTATTTCCATTTCGTGCTTAATTAAATCTGGATTTGTTGTAAGCTTTGGAAACAATGGATGCTCTTTATTATTAGATGGTAAATTGTTTGCCAGTGGGAGCCTAATGAATGGTTTATATGTTTTAGATATGGTATCTCCTGTGATGTGTGTGGAAGCACCTCTTAAAAGAAAGAGGGGCAATGTGAATCAAGCCTACCTTTGGCACTGCAAACTTGGTCATATTAATGAAGAAAGATTAAAGAAGTTGTGTAAGAATGGATATATTGATCCATTTGATTATGAATCATACACAACTTGTGAATCTTGTCTCATGGGTAAAATGACCAAATCTCCATTTAGTGGACATGGAGTTAGAGCGAATGAGTTATTAGAACTCATACACTCTGATGTGTGTGGACCTATGTCCACACATGCCAAAGGAGGATATTCATACTTCATTACATTCACTGATGATTTCTCAAGGTACGGATATGTGTACTTAATGAAGTACAAATCTGAAGCTTTTGAGAAATTCGTTGAATTCAGAAATGAAGTAGAGAAACAAACTGGAAAGAATATTAAAACTCTTCGATCAGATCGGGGAGGTGAATATTTGAGTACAGAGTTCACACAATATTTGAAGGACAATGGAATATTGTCACAATGGACACCTCCTTATACACCTCAGTTGAATGGTGTAGCAGAAAGGAGGAATCACACTCTATTAGATATGGTGCGATCCATGATGTGTTTTGCCGGTTTACCCTTATCTCTCTGGGGCTATGCCTTAGAGACTGCTGCGTACTTATTAAATAAAGTACCATCGAAGTCAGTTGACTCCACTCCATATGAGATATGGAAAGAAAAGAAACCAAATCTTAAATCTGTTAAGGTTTGGGGTTGCCCTGCCCATGTTAAGAAACATGACTCAGATAAACTGGAATCAAGAACTGAGAAGTGTAGGTTTGTGGGATATCCTAAGGAAACTTATGGATATTACTTCTACCAGCCTAGCGATCAAAGAGTGTTTGTCGCTAAACATGCTGTGTTCCTTGAGGAAGAGTATATCCTTGAAGGAAACAGTGGGAGCATGGTAGAACTGGAAGAAGTTCTAGAGCCACAACCCGTCAGTGTGCCTTCTCAGGTTCCAGAGCAATCAGGTTCACAAACTGTTCGTAGGTCTGGGCGGATACCTATTCAGCCAGATAGATATGTCGGACATATTACTGGTAAGGTATCACACAATGAGGATGATGATCCTAAGACCTACGAGGAGGCAATGAGTGTCATTGACTCTGGGAATTGGCAAGAGGCCATGATATCAGAAATGGATTCCATGTACTCCAACCAAGTTTGGAACTTGGTAGATCCACCAGAAGGTATTGTACCTATTGGATGTAAATGGATCTTTAAAAGAAAGATTGGAGCAGATGGAAAGGTTGATACCTTTAAAGCAAGGCTTGTAGCGAAAGGTTATCGTCAAAGACAAGGTGTTGACTATGACGAAACCTTCTCTCCTGTAGCCATGCTGAAATCCATCAGGATATTACTTGCCATTGCTGCATACTATGATTATGAAATTTGGCAAATGGATGTGAAAACGGCATTCCTCAATGGAAGACTTGAGGAAGAAGTGTACATGACACAGCCTGAGGGATTCATATCCAAAGAATATCCAAACAGAGTATGCAGGCTTTTGAGATCCATTTATGGACTCAAACAAGCATCCCGCAGTTGGAACATAAGATTTGATGAGGCAATCAAATCTTGTGACTTCGTTAAGAACGAAGATGAGCCATGTGTATATAAGAAGATCAGTGGGAGTGCAATTACGTTCTTGGTACTGTATGTAGATGACATACTACTCATTGGGAATGATGTAGGTATGTTATCATCAGTCAAAGCCTGGCTGTCAAAACATTTCTCTATGAAAGATTTGGGAAATGCATCCTACATATTGGGGATCCGGATCTATAGAGATAGATCAATGAGGATGCTAGGCTTATCCCAATCTATGTACATTGACACCATTGTCAAAAGGTTTGGCATGGAGGACTCCAAGAGAGGTCTAATACCAGTTAGACATGGAGTCTATCTCTCCAAGGAGATGTCCCCTAAAACTCCAAAGGAGAGAGAATACATGAGTAGAGTTCCCTATGCTTCTGCCATAGGATCTATCATGTATGCGATGTTATGTACCAGACCTGATATAGCCTATGCTCTAAGTGTTACGAGCAGGTATCAGGCAGATCCAGGTGAGCAACACTGGATAGCTGTGAAATGCATCCTTAAGTACTTAAGAAGGACTAAGGATTTATTTCTGGTCTATGGAGGTGAAGACTTGAAACTAAGAGGGTACACTGACTCTAGTTTCCAGTCGGACAAAGATGACAGCAAATCAACCTCTGGGTTTATCTTTACTCTCAATGGTGGAGCAGTGAGTTGGAAGAGTTCCAAACAAGAAACCACTGCTGATTCAACTACTGAAGCTGAGTACATTGCTGCTGCCGAAGCTTCAAAGGAGGCGGTTTGGATGAAGAAGTTCATCGGCCAGTTGGGAGTTGTCCCAAGTATCTCTGATCCAGTCCCCTTGTTTTGTGACAACAATGGGGCAATTGCACAAGCAAAAGAGCCGAGGTCTCATCAGAAGTCTAAGCACATTCTGCGGCGTTATCACTTGATCAGAGAAATTATAGCTAGAGGAGATGTGATCATAGATAGAGTATCTTCAGCTGATAATATTGCAGATCCACTTACCAAGCCTTTATCTCTAAATGTGTTTGAGCGTCACCTAAGGCTGATGGGGATCAAGCATGTGGGTGATTGGCTTTAAGTGCAAGTGGGAGATTGATAGTAATGTATGCCCTTTAAGCCAATCACATGTGATGTGATGGGACATATATTGTACAATCTTATTCAATGAAAAATGGCATTTTCTTCATTATATTATTAGCACGTTATTCTGAGCATATTTATAATATGATGAAGTCCCTGAATGTGGGCTATGATGTCTGGATCATGATGAGATCATGATAATGAGATCAGACATCTAGATGTTCATATTCTAAATGTTCCTGGTCGTAGGATCTTCGAAGAGGGACTTTGAAGATCCGGATAGACCAGTGCACGTGTTGTTTACTTATGAGATGAGGGTGGTTGATCTCATAACCACTGGTGTGGAGACACCTAGGCACACATGCAGGTGCTCATTACTGAATGAGTCCACTGAACTGACCCGTGCTAGAACACCTGAATGGTAATCATGTTGACTGTCAATCAGGAGGTTCTATTGTATCAGTAACACAGTTGGATCTTAGACCTGAGTCACTAAAGTGTTTTGCATAAATTCCGTTGAGCGTTTGATTGTTGACTTATGAACCTAAGTGTTGTGGTTCTTCATAGTTAACTATTCGGACTCAGTGGGATTCATGTGGAAACACTTAAGTAGGCAACAAGGGATCGTTCACTCTCCACATGTATTAGAAGAGAGAATACTCTATGGACACGTACTTAGAAATCCCTGGCCAGGGTATGTGGCTTCACTGAGAAAAGGGGTTTTCTAGTGAGCTATACTGGTAAGTACGAAGGTCCGTTAGATCAGTGTGGTTTAGGGCTTGACAGTTTGACCATGCCCTTACTCTGATTGGAGTATTGTATGAACGAGGGTCTATAGCTGTGTGGAATCTGATGACGGAAAGGTCCTGTTGGGTTGCATCCCTCCCATAGTCATTTGGGATCACGAGGTATTGCTTGGTGCCATTCGTGATCGGAAAGCCAATTAACCTCGTTAAGAGTTAACGGGTTATATTGAAATTGAGTTGTGAATGGTTCTTAACTCAATGGGCTAAGAAACCAAATGGACTAATGGGCCTAGAGGGTCACACACATAAGAATGGTTTATCAGACGGTAGAGGACGGGATTTATAGACGTTGTCTGGGTTTTTGTGAAAAACCGCCGGAGTCTATAAATCATCCTGTTGGAAACCCTAATCCCAAGCTAATTAGGGTTTTTCTGTTGGCCGTCCTCCTCCCTCTCCCTCTCCCTTGGGATTTGCGCCCCCCTCTCCATCCCGGTGAAGATCGGTGGATGGTGACGACGAGAAGCGGGCGTCAAGTGGAGATTGCACGGGGAATCCCATCTCCTCCGACCGTTCGTGTGGATACGTCTAGAGGCCGGACACTTGGACGGCTCACGACCCGACGTGCCTTCGCTCGATCGTCTTCGGGCATTTGGGATTTAATCAATCCCGCAAAGGTATAGAATCGTTCTACCTTCGTCGGGATTCGATCCGGTTTTATTCTATTCTATTTTGATCGCCAGCAACGATATGCATCTTTAGGGTTTCGTTGTTTCCGCTGCTATTCTGATCGAAACCCAACACTAGTTACGAAACCCTACGGTGAGTTTGTTTGTCAATTCTCGAACTCGTGGATGCTGCAGCGACGATGTACTCTTCGAGCCGGTCGTTTTGGCTATTTTTGTGTATTTTTCTAAATTTGTGCATTTTCGGCGCATTTTCGGAATTTTCAGAAATTAGGAAAATTTCCTAATCTCTTTTCTTTTTATTTCTTTTTCCTCTCTCTTCCTCCTCACTCTCGCGATCACTCTCTCTCTCTCCCGTTCTCTCTCGTTCTCTCCCCCTTTCGGCTCCGGCTGCAGACGGAGGCGTGCGTGGGCGAGGTGGCGAGGTTGTGGAGCTGTCGAGGTGCGCGATGGGGCGAGGATCGGATCGATTCTGGCGCGATCCCGAACGGTGGATTCGAAGCTGGTGAAATCGATTCGCGAGTGGTTTTCGACGTGGTTTAGTCCCTTCGGGGCACGGTTTCTTCGGTGGAGGTAGGGTGACTGATCCTTACTTCGTCCTCTCCGTTTTCCCTGCCATTGCACGTCGTTCGGCTAGGAAACGGTCGAGTTTGGGCTTGTTTTGCCTAAACCGTGATTTTCGTGGTTTTTAGGGTCGGCCGGTAAACGGCGACCGTTTGCGGTTCAGTTAGTTTCTAAATGACCGCAGGGATGTTAGGATCCCATCCACGTTGATTTCGTGTGATTTGGTGTTCATTCGAGGCCGGTAGAAGCCCGGGAACCTCGGTGACCCACTTTGGGTGGATTTGTCTAAATCGCCCGGATCTTGCGTTTTTGAGGTTGCATGTGGGCGTTTTGGCCCTTGAATGTTGTCTTTTGGCGTTGTGGTTTGTCTCCCCTGCGTTTCGGCGTGAATGGGGCGCGGAATGGGCCGATCCGGCCATTCCACTGTTTTCCCGCCGTATCCGAAGTAGCGGTCGAGCCAGCGACCGTTACTTGACTATAACGGCCCTACGACTGACCGTCGTTTGGTCTGAGTCGTTTTAGCTCTTTAGCTTCTGGGAGTGTGACGGCCCTAGGGTGGCGCGTCGCTTCCTTGTAACGCGCCTAGGTCAGCGCGTTACTTCGTTTTTGTCATTTTGTGCCCTAAGTAAGGCGGTTCCTCTGACGGCCTGGTCCTGGCGCGTCAGAGGGTTGTAACGCGCCCAGGTTGGGCCGTTACATTGTGTTTGACCGAGTTTGGCTGGGCGTTGACCGTTTAAGGCGGTTGATGTAGCGGTCATGTCCTCGTGCGTCGCAGCGTTGTAACGCGCCGTGCTTAGGCCGTTACATGCTGTTTGGCTGAGGTTGGGTGGTTGTGTGCTGTCTTGTGTGTGACGGCCTTGCCCCCGTGCGTCGTTTGTAAGCAACGCATTCACCTCTATCCGTCGTTTGTTGTTTTGTGCTGGGTTGAGGGTGGCTATGCCGTTGGAAGTAACGGATAGGCCTCCGTGCGTCGTTTGTCTCTGACGGCCCTCCCCTGCCGCTTTGTTTTGTGAGTAACGCGCCTGGCGTTACGCGTTACTTCGTTTGGTCTGGGTGGCTATGCCGTTGGAAGTAACGGTGGAGCCCCCGTGTGTCTTTTGCTTGTAACGCGCCTGGTGCTGTGCGTTACTTAGCTTTAGTGTGGTTTTGTAGGTTGTCAGGGTGGTGAGCGACGGCATGTTGTCTGTCCGTCGTTTGGGAAATAACGGCTATGATCTAGACCGTCACCTGGTAATAGCGGTCTAGGGCTCGTGCGTTACTTTCCTTGTTTCTTGGTTTTCTGCCTGTTGATTCCTGTGTGTCTTGGCTTGACCTTGTGGTCTGCCCGTTGTCCCGTGGATGTCTCTTGACGTCCTATGAGGGTTAAGACTACGTTGTAAGGTGGCCAGGAGTCTTCTTACTTGCGGTAGGATTGTCTATCCTACTTTCGCTTGTATGCTGTTGTTGTTTGGTTCAGGTCAACCCGGTCTGACCTAGTGGTTGACGTGTGACCTTGTTTGTGCGCGTCTTGGCGGTTCTGTCCTGTCCGAGACACTACTTCTGGATGCCTCGAGGTATTGTTCTACCTCGGTTTGCGTGTCCAGTTGTACTGAGGGTTCTTGGTGTTTCCCTCAGGTCTCCGTGTGTTGTTTTCTGCGGAGCGTTGTTTTGTTGGCTTAGGATTAGACCGATTGGCGGCTTGTTCCGCTGTTTGTGACGATGTTGCCGTTGAGTCGTTTGACTCAAGGATCGTTACGTGGTAGGTCTAGTTGCTTGGTCCTGAGTCTGTGGGCGGTTGTTTAGCTGCCTGGGTGCTTCATCTTGCACGTGACGGGCTTTTCTTAGCTGTCTGTGCTGTAGCGCCTGTGTTTTAGAGTTCGTGCCTTGTGAGCCTCCCCTAGTTATTGTAGCCCTAGGCTGTTCGCCGACCCACCGGGAGTGGTGGAGGGGTTTTCCCTTTTCCTGTGGCGTTTGGTACGTACGGTTTTTAAGCTAGTTCCGTAGGCCCCGGCCAACGGTAGCGTCCTACCGAGGGGAATACTAGCTAGAGGCCTGACCTAGGTAGAGGTCGGTGTGTGCACACGTGGTCAGGGACTGGGGACTTGCGCCGACGGGCGTGGCCCTGACTAGTCACTCGCAGTTGGTGCTGTAGTTTCATGCTGTGGTGCCATGTTTCCTTGGGACTTGGTTCTCGTGTGTCTTATCCTTGAGTGACATGACACTTGTGGCGCAGTGTAAGTCGTCAGTGGACGCATCTGGCTATTCTTCTGGGAGGAGGGTGCTCCTGTTGCTTGGTGCTGTGACTCTCGCGTTTTCTTGCCCGTTGTGACCTTTGCGAGTTGCCCTCTTGTGGCTGTACTCGAGGTCAGTGTTCTGTCGTTGGCATGACATTCTCGTCATGCGTGGGGCTACGTGCACGACGTCTTCTGTCGTGTTTTGTGTGTGCTTTTGGCGTCGGCGTCTGCCTTCGCCTTTGTTTTGGCTGACGGATTAGGTTACCCTACTGCGCGAGTTTGGGGTCGACCGTCTGTTGCCGTTTGGAGTAGTTTAGGGTGCCGAGTTCTCCTCGGTGGCCGTTGTTCCGTGTTTTACGGCCTCGCTCTTCTTTATTGTTGAGTTCCCCTCTCCTGCCTGTTCCCTACTCCTGCTGTACCTGTTCTGTTTACAGCTTTGTAGTGTAGAGTTTTTGTTGTTGCTTCCGTTGCTCTGTGCGTTTTCCAGTGGGGATCCGCGTGACCCCTACTGAGTTTCTGTTGAGACTCACCCCTGCTGCTTTTCAGGTGGGTTTCGCCGTCTGCCTCTACTGTTCCTGGTGGAGTGCGTTCGCTGTTGTAGCTGCCAGCTGTGCCTGCGTCGGGTCTCCCCCGACTCCAGTGTACGTTTCTTTCTGTCAGACTGTACTGTGTTAGACTTGTTATCTTTCCTTTGGGCTGGACTCTGTGTATAATTGTAAAATTTGAATTATTAATGAAAAGGTAATTTTATTTTTGCTACTTTAGCAATCCATTGTAATGAAATTTAATTACTTACTGTTATATCTGCTGGCTTCAATGTATTTCCCACACAATCCTTTTTCCCTTCAGCGCTTTCCCGCGCTTGGGAGGCCTCGTGGGTCCCATGTGGTATCACGTGTATTCGGTATTTATACCGGGTACACGGGGTATCCGGAATCCGGGTCGCTACAGAGTTGGCCCCTCCACCTCCTACGTCCCTACTGCTACCCCACTTAGGGCCTTTACCCCTACGGCTCCTTTCCCACGGAACCCCTTACCTGCACCCGCAGCTGTGCCTAGGCTGGAGTATACTCCACTAGTTGAGAGGAGAGATGACAAGGAAAGGGAGTCGTCCCTAGCACCTCCCAACCAGCCCCTGTCTCAGGAGTCCGCTGCTTTAGGTGTCACAACCTAGGACATATTGCCACCAATTGTCCCACCCGAGCCTTGGTCATCACCGACCCCCAGCATGTGGAGCTTCCACCTCGGGAAGAAGAACCCCTTGAGAGATATGAGCCTGACCCTGATCTCATTGCCCAATTTGAGGAATTAGATGCGGGATTTGATAGCACGCATGTCGAGTACGTGCAAGTGGAAGATATCATTGAGAGTTCTAGTCATGGACGATTGGGTGTAGTTCGTTGCATCCTAGCTCACCCCCAGGAGGACGACTGGCGCCGAACCTCCATCTTTCAAACCTACATCATGGTCAAGTCTCAACCCTGCAAGGTGATTTTTGACAACGGGAGCTGTATTAATGCAGTCTCTTCAGACTTTGTCTCCCGTCTAGGTCTACCTACACACCCTCATCCGAGACCATACAACGTGGCTTGGGTTGACGACACGTCTATCCCAGTCACCACTACATGTGTTATTCCCATCCAGTTCCAGTCCTACCCAGGACAAATCCTATGCGATGTAGTGCCTATGAAGGTCAGGAGCATCATCCTAGGACGGCCATGGATCTAGGATGTAGACCTTACTACATTTGGTCGGTCCAATCAGTGTTCCTTCTCCCACAATGGGAAGAGGATTCAGTTGCTCCCAACACCCCCAAAGGTGCGAAAGAGTCCTATCTCTACACCCGCTGCATCCCCCAAAATTCAGGAGAATGCCCCAACCCCCACCAAAGGGAAGCTTCCCCTTCTCTTCTCTCCTACACCTATCATATCCATCCCTAAGGCCCCTAAGGTTGACCATAATCCGATTAGGCGCCTTAACTTCATAGGTGTTCGTGAGATGAATAGAGAGGTTACCGAGGGTGCCCCTGTTTGGGCTGTTGTCGTCACCATTACCCCTGAGGAGTCCCAGGTCTCCGTCCCACCTGAAGTCCAGGCAATCCTGTAGGACTTCCAAGACATCTTCCCGGAAGACCTGCCTTCCACACTCCCTCCCATGCGTGATGTTCAACACGCCATTGATCTTGTCCCTGGGTCCACCCTACCCAACCTCCCCCACTACAGATTAAACCCCAGGGAGCATGTTGAGCTCCAACGAATTGTTGAGGACCTTATTCAAAAGGGCTTCCTCAGGGTGAGCAAGAGTCCATGTGCTGTTCCTGCCCTGCTCACACCAAAGAAAGATGGCACCTGGCGGATGTGTGTTGACAGTCGCGCCATCAAAAAAATCACTGTCAAGTACAGATTTCCCATTCCCCATCTTGATGACATGCTTGACATGATGAGTGGAGCCACCATATTTTCCAAGATTGACTTGAAAAGTGGCTACCACCAGGTCCTGATTCGTCCAGGGGATGAGTGGAAGACAGCCTTCAAGATAAAAGAAGGCTTGTATGAGTGGCTTGTCATGCCGTTTGGGCTATCCAATGCCCCCATCACATTCATGAGGCTTATGACGGAAGCCCTTCGTCCCCTCATCGGTCGCTTTGTTGTCGTCTACTTCGACGACATTCTCATTTATAGTCACAACCCTCAGGACCACATTCACCATTTGAGGGAGGTCTGCGAGACTCTGAGGAAAGAAATCTTGTTTTCCAACCTGACTAAGTGTGAATTCATGACAGACCGGGTCACTTTTCTCGGATTTGTGGTTTCAAGTCATGGAGTGTCTGTGGACCAATCCAAGGTCCGAGCCATAGTAGACTGGCCTAAGCCCCAGAACGTCCATGACGTTCGAAGTTTCCACGGGCTAGCCACTTTCTACAGACGCTTCATTCAGGACTTTAGTACCATTATGGCACCCATCACAGATTACATCTGTAAAGGGAAATTTGAGTGGACCAAAGCCGCCTCCCAGGCTTTTCTTGCCATAAAGGAGCTTATGACCAAAGCCCCTATCCTCCGCCTACCAGACTTTTCCAAAGTCTTTGAGGTTTCTTGTGATGCATCTGGCGTAGGAATAGGTGGAGTGCTTAGCCAGGAGAGCCACCCTGTGGCTTATTTCAGCGAGAAGCTTTCTGATGCAAAGCTTCGATACTCCACCTATGATAAGGAGTTTTATGCCATGGTCCAAGCTCTCAAACACTAGAGACACTATCTCTTATCACAAGAATTTATCTTATACTCGGACCACGAGGCTTTGAAATTCCATAGCTCTCAGAAGGGCTTAAACCCAAGACATGGTCGGTGGGTAGAATTCCGCCAGTCCTTCACCTTTGTCCTAAAACATAAGGCTGGAAAGGACAATAAGATGGCCGACGCCTTGAGTCGAAGGGTCTCCCTTCTTTCCACTGTTCGGGTAGAGGTCACGGGATTTGATCGCATGAAGAAACTCTATGGATAGTGCCCTGATTTTGGCCCTGCCTACTCTGCTCTGTCCGCTGGACCCTCGACAGCCTTTTCTGACTATCTACTCCAGGATGGTTTTCTATTTCGAGGGCAGCAACTCTGTGTCCCGAGGACTTCTGTTCGGGACTTCCTGATTTGGGAAATGCATGCTAGAGGTCTTGCTGGTCACTTTGGCCGCAACAAGACTATCCATTCTGTGGAGGAGCACTTTTATTGGCCTGGCTTGAAGAAAGATGTGGCCAAGATTGTAGCCCAGTGTAGGACATGCACCATGGCCAAACAGGTCAAACAGAACATTGGTCTCTACACTCCTCTCCCCGTTCCTGATCGACCATGGGTTGATGTGAGTATGGATTTTATCCTTGGGTTACCACGCACTGCTCACAAGCATGATTCCATCTTTGTTGTCGTTGATAGGTTCTCTAAGATGGCCCACTTCATTGCATGTTCCAAAACATCTGATGCATCTAGAGTAGCCCATTTATTCTTTGATGAAGTCGTGCGTCTACATGGTCTTCCCCAAACCATCGTGTCTGACCGAGATGACCGGTTCACTAGTTACTTTTGGAAGACACTTTGACACCTAGTTGGCACCAAAATCAAATTCTCCACTGCCTATCACCCCCAAAATGATGGGCAAACTGAGGTCGTCAATAGGAGTCTAGGGAATATGTTGAGGTGTCTCGTAGGGGATCACCCCGGCACTTGGGACCTTCTTTTACCCAGAGCCGAATTTGCATACAATATTTCGGTCAATCGGTCCATAGGTATGAGTCCATTTGAGGTCGTGCATGGCTACAAGCCTCGAAAACCTGTGGATATCATTCCCCTTCCCCTCGAGTCTAGGATATCCAAGTCCGCTGAGGAGTTTGCACAGCATGTCACGAGTCTGCATGAGTCAATTAGCAAGCAAATCAACCTCAGTAATGAGACTTATAAAAAATTAGCTGATTCGCATATGCGTCATAATGAATTCTAAGAAGGTGACCTGGTTATGGTACGGGTTCGACCCGAACGACTCCCTTCGGGTGCCCTTAAGAAGTTGCAAGCCCGTAGTGATGGACCATTCCCAATTCTCCGGAAGATTGGCTCCAATACTTATGTTGTGGACTTATCTCCCGAATATGGGATTAGCTCGACTTTTAATGTGGCAGATCTAGTGGCCTACAAGGAACCCACAACGATTCCTAGTGACCCTTTCGAGCCTTCTCCTCCCATTGAGAGTGAGCCCACCCGTGTGCGTCCCACAGCCTCGAGAGTTCCGCGCGAGCACATTGAGAGGATACTGGATGAGCATGTGACCACTACACGGAGCAGGGTGTACCAGCGCTACCTTATCCGCTGGCGGGACCGTCCACCTTCTGATGATTCCTGGATCAGCCGGGAAGATCTTCAGCTCCTCGATCCAGGTCTGCTGGAGCACTATCACAGCAGTGTCCCCCCGTACTCGACGGAGTCGAGTTCCAGTCGCCCCGGGAGGGTTGGTGGGGACACCGGGTCCACTATCGGGCCCACTACTCGGAGCCGACGCCGCACTGCCCCGACTGCACCGAGCTTATGGCTCGGAGATCCTTCCTGAAGACTCGGCCTACGGCTACGGTGGTATATTACGTATCGAGTATCTGTATTTGTGTGTATGTATACATGTATCCCTACATGTATTTTTCTTTTCGTCTTATTAGGCTAGTCTAAGTCAAATAAACATGTGTGTAATTTTTGTATTTTATTTGATTAAAATCCATAAGTCAATAGTGGGTTGGTGGCCTTTGTTTTATTAGGCTAGGATAGATATGCAAATACGGAAAATAAGGAAGGTATGAATGTAATGGGCCTTTCCTATAAATAGGAGGCCAATGGTGTGTTACGCATGAATGTTGTTATATGAATGAAAGCTTGTTTGTGTGAGAGCTATTCCCTCTTGCATTTCTTCCTTCCCTCTTTCTCATTCTGTGAGTTTGAGTGTCGCCCGGTGTGAGACCGTCCGGCGTGAGGCCAAGCTGTGTGAGATAGCAGTTATCCGTCCCTGTCTTGTTCGCGTCCCGGAGTACCGTCGATCCATTCCCACGTCGCCGCCGCGTCACAAGATCAATAGCGTGTTCAATGTCACGCATGGGAGGGAGTCTAGAGGGCAAGTCCTCTGGGAAAATATCTGAGAAGTCCTGCAGAATTGCCTAGACCTCTAGTGGGACTGAGACTCGCGACTCCTCGGGGGTGATGGTGACAACACCAGCCCAGACATGGGCACCTTTGGCAACCTCCCTATTCAGCTCACGAACACCTATGAAGTTAAGGCGCCTAACCGGGTCATAACCAACCTTAGGGGCCTTAGGAACGGGTGTGATAGGTGCAGGGGGAGAGAGAATGAGAAGTTTCCCTTCAGTGGGAGTCCGATGACTCTCTTGAACCTTGGGGGTTCCAGTGGGGGTGGAGGTGGAACTCTTTCCCGGGGTCACCTTTGGGGGTGCCGGGTACAGCTGTATCTTCTTCCCATTATGTGAGAAGGAACACTGATTGGACCGACCAAATATACTAAGGTCTACATCATAGATCCACGGTCGTCCTAGAATGATGCTACCGACCTTCATAGGCACTATATCGCACAAAATCTGCCCTTGGTAGGACTAGAATTGGATGTGAATGACACATGTAGTGGTGACTTGGATAGACATGTCATCAACCCAAGCCACATTGTATGGCCTCGGATGAGGATGGGTAGGTAGACCTAGACGGGAGACAAAGTCTGAAGAGACTGTATTGATACAGCTCCCGTTGTCAAAAATCACCTTGCAGGGTTGGGATTTCACCATAATGTATGTTTGGAAGATGGAGGTTCGACGCCAGTCGTCCTCTTGTGGGTGTGTTAGGATGCAGCGAACTACACCTAGTCTTCCCTGATTTGAACTCTCAGCAATATCTCCCACTTACATGTACTCGACATGCGTTCCATCATACCCTGCATTCATCTCCTCAAACTGGGCGATGAGGTCAGGATCGGCCTCGTACCTCTCAAAGGCTTCTCCTTCCTGAGGTGGAAGCTCCACAGACTGGGGGTCGGTGATGAGTAAGGCTCGGGTGGGAAAGTTGGAGGCAATGTGCCCTAGGTTATGGCACCTAAAATAATGAACTCCCGAGACAGGGACTGGTTGGGAGGTGCTAGGGATGACTTCCTTTCCCTTGTCATCTCTCCTCTCAGTTGGCGGAGTATACTCCAGCCTAGGCACAGTAGCGGGTGCAGGTAAGGGGTTCCTTGTGAAAGGAACGGTAGGGGCAACGGCCCAAAGAGGGGTAGCAGTAGGGACATAGGAGGTGGAGGGGTCAGGCCTCTCAGAATAGCAGACCATGGGGTTTTGGGACTCGGGTTGGCGGTAGGTGGAGACCCGAGGTGGGACCACCCTTTGAAACCGCTCGACATCCCGAGCAACCTGATAGGCATGCTCGAGAGTGTTAACTTCCCGTAGGAACAACTCCTGCTGTATGCTCTCATGTAGGCCAGTCCTAAACCGTGAGAGGGTGACATAGACATCCTCCATGACTCTACTCCGAAGGAAGAAGTCATCAAATTTGGCGATGTACTCGTCTACGGACTTTTCATCTTGGGTGAGTTTCTGCCATTGGTCTAAAAGACGCTGATGGTAGGAAGGTGACAGATACTTCTCCCTCAATTTCTCCTTCATTTCTTCCCACGTGCTTATAGGCTCCTCTCATCTCCTTGTTAGGAGATTCTCAACGTTACACCAGTAGGTTTTGACTTGACCTAGGAGTTTCATTTTGGCAAACCTCACCCTTGTAGCAGGGGCCATGCGGTGATGTCAATCAAAATATTGGTCCATCTCAGTCTCCCAATCAAGGTATGTAGCGGGGTTTAGGGACCCAACAAAACTCGGAGCGTTAATTTTGACGTTTCGAAGGATGATATCCTCATCGTCGTGGTCTCTCTCTCGAGGCACACGGGCCTCTTGATCTCTACCTTCGGGAGCTTGATTTTGGCAGGCTTGCTCTCTTTCCTCCCTAGGATTGGCTACGGGATCGCCGTGGCCATTCACTCATCCTTCCTCTCCCTTCAGTCGATCCTCTAAGGCTCAGATCCTCTCATCTAGTTCCGCTCGTAGTTGGCCTATGGATTCTTCAAAGTGGGCCACGAGATTGTGCTCGAGCTGGACTAGCATAGCAGTCACGCTCTTTTGATCCATGGGTAGCGTTGAGGGGCGCTCTAGACGGCCGGATGAATTCCTAGACCAACGTGATATGCACGACCTCGGACCTAAATGATGCAGTCGTGGGACCGAAAATTTGCAAGGTGTGGACCCAGCTGATATGCAAAGGGTCAATTTGAAGGGACCGGTCAGGGAGAGTTGCTCGCCCATAGGCGAAGTAGTTGTGGAACTACCTCCTGACAATTAGGGTGCCCTAATGCGACAGTCTAGGGCCAAAGGATGGGTGCAAACAAGCTCTCTCTTTCCGCCCACATCGATACACTTAGGAGACTGGCTGCATGGATCAAGCTCTCTCTCACTTCGCGCGGCAATTGAAAAGATACTAAATGAGCAAGTGAGGGGAGCACGTACCTAGCTAGATTGAAAAGTCTAACTTCGACCGGAGACGAAGACGAGCGGGGACGTGCGTGCCCGCACGGCGTCGAATAAGCTTCACGGTTACAATAAATTCACTCAACGTAGGGAGGATTTAACTTATTACAAAACCGCTTTTAAAATTTCCCGCGCAGGGGAATAAATCAGTCCAATTTCTCCGCGCAGGGAGACTCCGAGGTACCCACGTCCCGTAAATTACGGGCCATCTGTCAGCTTTCGGGCGACTCGAGCATCAATCTCGCCGTAGTGGTGGACTTTGGGTGCCACGATCAATAAGTTAAAAGATATATATAAATAAATAAATATAAATATATACATATATATATATATATATATATTAACTTTTTTTAAAACCCCTTTTTAAATCAAATAATATATATAGATATATAACATTATATATATCTCATATATATATATATATATATATTATATTTAACACATTTTTTTTCGACTCTTAACTTTATGACTTTTTTTTTCAAACTTCTCTTTTTTTTCCAACCTTCACCTACCCTTTTTTTCTGACTTTTCACACTTTTTGTAAAACGCTTTTTTAAACATTACCTAATCTCTTTTGACTTTTTTTCCTTTTTTGACTTCACGCAGGCACGAGGGGGGGGGGGGGGGGGGGCTCTCGCAGACGGTGGCAGGGCGCGGCCGGGCCCGGGAGCGGGCCAGGCGGTGCGGGTGGGCGCGGGCAGGCCGCAGGCGTCTACTACCGGCGAACGCAGCGGCGGTCGCGACGGGGCGCTGCGGAAGTGGCTAGTGGGCGCGGGCCCTGGCAGCAACGGACACGCGCTCAGGCACCGGCGGGTGCGACTGCCGGCAGGGGTGCGACGGGTCGCTGTGCGGGCGCGCTGGGCGAGCGTGGCAGGCGGCTTGTTCGCGTTAGCGGACCTGGTGGCGTGGAGGCCGTCCGGTGGTCAGAGGTGGGGCGCGCACGTCGGTGGCGGTTGCAGAGGGGAGACCGGCGACGGTCGCCGAACGCGGACGAGGTCTCGAGGTGGCCGGAGGAGGCGCTCTGGCTTCCGCTGTGTGCGAGAGAGAGAGAGAGAGAGAGAGAGAGAGAGAGAGAGAGAGAGAGAGAGGAAACATAGAGATTTTCTCTCTCCTTAATTTTTTTCTCTCAAGATCTTCCTACTACTCTCTCTCTCTCTCTCTCTCTCTCTCTTTTTCAAAACTCTTTCTCCTCTCTATCAACCGTAAGCTATTCTCCTTTTTTTTTCTATCAACCGAGAGAGAGGAGAGACGATGCCGGGGTCGTTGAAGTCGACGGAGGCGCCGTGTTGGGCTCTAATACCAAATTTGACGCGGACGGCGTCGAAGGACGGATCAACGGCAGCTTTATGGACGCGAACGGGACGGGATAACTTGCTACCTCACGCAGCTCGGCCTCACGCCGGACGGTCTTACACCGGGCGACGCTCAATCCTCACAAAAGAGAAAAGAGAGAAGGGGAACACAAGGCAAAACATCTTATGACAAACATCTTTATTCTTCATATAACAACATACGTAACACACCCCTTAGCCTCTCTTTACATAGGAGGAGGCTATAGCAACCACACCCTCAAGCTTTACAAATAGCATATATGTCCTTAGCCTAATAAACCAAACCCACCCACCTAACTTTAGACTTGTGGGTTTTAATCAAATAAAATACACAAAATACACACATGTCTTTTGACTAGCCTAATAAGACGAATACACATAAATACATACAAATAAGTGTATCACTCGATACACACAAATACGCCGAGTCTTTAGGAAGTCGGATGTCACGCCCCGTACTCTATACCGTCGAGGTATTGTCGGAGTTCTTTTCAAGAACTGAGCCGATACTTGAAAAGGCGTCTCGATGATATAGAGTACAACTTAACTATATTTGAGGGTGTTACAATCTACCCCTCTTATATAGAGGACGTCCTCGTCGCTGGGCACATATAGCACACAATCAAACCCCCAGGCAGGTAGGATTCTAGAGACTGGGGTATGGCTCTGATACCATTCTCTCATGCCCCGTACTCTATACCGTCGAGGTATTGTCCACTTTGGCCTACCGGCCTCACTGTTTTATCCATTTTTAACAGTGATCGGCTCCAGAATGAGGGACTTCCCGGGCAGGTCACCCATCCCAGTACTACTCCCCATTAAGCACGCTTAACTTCGGAGTTCTTTCCAAGAACTGAGTCGATACTTGAAAAGGCGCCTCGATGATATAGAGTACAACTTAGGTATATTTGAGGGCGTTACATCGGATCTCCGAGCCATAAGCTCGGTGCAGTCGGGGCGGTGCGGCGTCGGCTCCGAGCATTGGGCCCGGTAGTGGTCCCAGTGTCCCAATCACATAGTCCCTGAGTAATAGTCCCGTATTGGTTAAATGAGTTGTGGTTCATGTGCTTATGACCCTGGGCCTGTGTATCTCAACATTACGATTTTGTGGATTCAACATGATATCAGAGCATGGTCTTGGGCCCAACCCTATATATTTCTTTCTTATTATCTAGCCACCTCCACCCAATTAATCTCCACGGTCCATCTTGACCGTGAGGGGGAGTGTTGGTGTTTAGGCATAGTTCCCCTGGGCAATAGTCCCGTATTGGTTAAATATGTTGTGGTTCATGTGCTTATGACCCCTCAGCCCTTGTATCTCAACACCGCAGTTTTGTGGATTCAAGATAACATCAGAGCAGGCCAAGGCCCATTGTGATATTTGCGTCACCTCCCTTCTAATCTAATTTCACGGCCTATATTGGCTGTGAGGGGGAGTGTTGGAGTCCCGAATGGGAGATAAATCCCATATCGAAAAACACATGTGGGTTCCTTGAGTTTATAGTCTTGAGCCCCTTCAACCTTAGCACCTAGATTTTAAGGTTTGTAAGAAGGCTAATGAGTGGTGAGAGAGGCAAAGCTAGGGGATCTCGAGTTGAGGTTGTACAATACAGTTCTTGGAGTCCGGCTGGAAAGTGTAGGCTCGAAATATGAGCAACTAGGTTACAGGACTGTTGGATGAGAGACCGAGAGTTAGAAGCAAGCCATGAGAGACCGAGAGTTAGAAGGAAGCCAGAACTTGGGGGGTCGATGCTTCCTTGCTCCAGACCGTATGCCTTCACACTTGGGGGCTCCCGCGAGACTTTGGCCTAGGACGAATCTCTGGAGGTTCCATGGTTGGGAGTTGGGGGCCCACATCATGGTGCATGGCTGAGGTTGTGAGAGAATTTTGTCAAACTTTTCCTCTAGGACATCCGCTGCGGGTGATGATTTGACAGAACCTTGTGGAGCTTCTTTCCTGCACAGAAGTTTCCATCGAGATTGGTGTTTCATAGGAGAACCCATCAATATTTAAGTCAGTAAACTTGTAGGAGGAAGGTGGATGGGTCCTCAAGAGATAGAGGTGACTAAGGCTAGCTTATTTGTGTGGCTTGACGAGGGCGGAGGAGGATCACCATGGCTCAAGGTACATAGTTTTTACTCCTTTCAGGGGAACCTCTCGTCTTGTGGCTTGGCGTTATTTAATTAGCACTACTCTCGTACACCTGGAGGAGGCAGTGAAGACCTCCTTTATATAAGGGAGAGCTGGTGAGGGGCTCGCACTGATCATATTGAACGACGCAGCGGCCAGAGCAGTGAGGGTTACGAGATGCGGAGTATATCACGGCATCGTAAATTAAGGGGCGTGAACTTGCTAATGATAGCCAATCGTGATGACGTTTTTGAAATCTCAAAATCATGCGTGAGACCGGATCGGACAGTAGGTGGGATGCGTGGCCGGCATCGGCATACCCATGCACATCGTTTGGTATCGGAATAACTCTAAGATGAGGTACGTTTAAGGTATCTCCACTTTTGTGGTTCCATCTGCTAGGTGGAATGATTTATCCCGTAATCTTGACATCCTCTCGTTGAAGTTATATATCCCACTACTGATCAAGATTGCATGGATTAACGATACATACACCACCTTACCTTTATCCCACTGAGATTATCCTCAATCCTCATATACTGTAAACATGGGCTCAATTTTTACAACCTGTTCAAACCACTAAACTAGTAGAAGAAAAGAAACTAAATCCCTCGTCATCATTAATAGTCAAGGTCTTGAATAAGAGAGAAGCAGATTCAGTATCGGCAAATGAACAATAACTAGTTTCTAAATTCGACATACATATATACTTCTACCCTGATTAAATCTGCCCATGAACATATAATTGAATCATCGGTAACTCAAATTAACTCGATCGTTTACTAATTAACCTCCCGCACTTGAAAACTTTCATCCATAAGTTGCACTACTTCATTAATTTACACGCGCGCGCGCCTGGTAGGAACTAGGAAGGCCACAAAGAGTATAATTAATTGTAGTCTCTCTCTCTCTCTCTCTCTCTCTCTCTCCACTACTGGGGTAGTACGTGCTGCAAGTGGGAGGAGCCCTGGTTCTCATTCCAACTTTTAATGAGAACGACTGCTATGAGAAGAGCCCTTCCTTCCACACACGGCTCACTCGGGAGGTATATATATATATATATATATATATATCTCACATGCCAGGTAGCATGCACGGCGGATCATCGATCCCCCTCCCCTGTGGGAATTAGAGGGAGGTGGGGTTGAAGTGTCGAAGGTGGGTTGGGTTGGATTGGAGAGCATGCAATAATGGTCGTGCCGGCATGATCAACTAATATTTGTGGGGTCTGGATTCCCCCGGCCCCGGCGCCGGCCCCGGCCCGGGGGGGGGGACCAAACCTAACCGGCCGCGCGCAGCCAGCCAGCCACAGCCAAGACCAGCGGTGTCACAGCTTGGCTTTGCTCCCCTCGATCCCTCTTTCACCCAACCTCTGCCGTCTGCACATACCGCATGCGGACGCACGTCGATCGCCCTGTCTCTCTCGGCATTTGGGGCCTGTCGACGGGTGCCTCGACATCTCTCTTTTTCTTCTCAGATATATAGATGTATATATATATTAATTTATATCGTGTGTACCTGCACGCCACCATCCCTCTTCGGCCACTTATATCTTCTTGAATTATCTTTCTATGTGTGATTCTCCAAAGCAATTAATGAAAGGCCAATGATCGATGTATCATTTGCTACATGCGTACCTGGCCATGTGGGCGCCTGGCCCGTCGCGTCGGCAACGTCTTAGCTACTGCCAGGTCCTACCTAGGTCTCCTTCTTCCCATTCCCTCCGGTCAGTACTCTTCGAAGCTGGGCATGGCATTAATGGGAGACGATCGAGGACGGTCGATCCTCCTGTTCATTAATTTGATGGCTGAGGACGGTTTAGTTATGTGTGGTACGTGGATCCGATATGGTTCAAGATTGTGAGACATGCATGCATGCACATGCATGGGAGAGTTCTTTTTCTCTTCTTGAAATTTTTTTACATGTATTCCCGGCTCGCCCTGATCGGTTTAATTTGGCATCATATGTGTCTTCTTTAATATGAATTGTCAAAAATATCTCAAAATACAACCAAATAGTTAACGTAATTTGATAATTTCAACGTGACACATTAAAAATAATCATAACCTTATTTGAGAACGGATCGATCACTTACGCACCATCATGTGCATCATAATTATCTACGCTAGTTATTAGTTAAAATATTTCTAACAGTAGTAATTTTTTTTAATTCAAAAGTCCTACCTAGTGATTAGTTGGAGAATGCTCTCCAAATCGGGAAACACTTCCCCACCTAACACCAAGGGGTGTATTATCGATAAAAGAAACATTTACAATAATCGGATGCTAGGCATACCTAACTAGTCTAACTTGCCAGCACATTTGGTTGAATTGGGAAAAAGAGACCGTCGGTTACAGCCTGACATTGTAGCACTCGAGATGATTAGGTTTACGTCGATTCTTTCTTTTGCTTCTGCGGGCTGACTGGAAAGGAATTTCAAACTCCAGACCATGCTCATCAATCGAACCATCAAACTCGTCTGGGGTAACATCATGAACCTTCGGCTACTCCCGGGGAACTTCAAACAAAGCAGTCGAGGAAGGCTGTTGACTAGGTATGTCACTGGCGGAATAACCTGAGCGGAGATAGTAGGTAGTGGATGAACGTCATTGTAAGGCACGTCGTGAGGGGCTTGCAAGGCCAGCGGGGAAGGCGCCAAGGGCGCTGCAGCACTATAGGACCGAGGAAGGCCAGAAGCCCCAAGCCGAGAAAAGGCTGGAAGAGCGTTGATTTCATCACTCATCGCGCGAAGAGTAATCATACAGGCTAATCGGTCCGCTTCCTTAGGAAGGACGACAGCAGACGGGCCCAATAGAGTAGCCGGGGAGGCCGGAGAAACACTGTCAGAAATATATATATATTTGCATGTGGGTGATGGCAATTCGAGACAGACGCATGTTACCATTCTCAAACGGCCTCTTTGATAACATGTTAGGATAAGTTATATGAGGTGGGTCAGGGTGAGTTATTCCTTGAGTTTGTCCTTTTTGAGTTTGATAACTTATTCTTACCCTGAGAATAACTCATTCCATGTGAAATGATAGAATGCGTTACTTCTAGAATAAGGGTCTTATTCCTAACCGACCCCAAATAATTTAATCATGCTATCAAATTAGATTAAGAGTGAGAAGGCGGAATAATTCATCATATTCTCTCTTATTCTGTTATCAAAGTGATCCAGGATACGTACAATTCTTCTGAATTTTTAATGTTGGGATCACGATCGGCCGAATCTGCAAGTACACGGAGGGGTTAGGAGAGAAGGGTAGCTGGATGATCTGAACGAAGTTATTACCAGCACTGTTACATGATCGATCCGAGACTAATATATACCCTCCTGCAAACGTCAGATTGGAAGGGTCCCTTCCGTATCTAATTAATTCCCCCAGCAACCCCTCGACCTACCCACGACTATTGTACCGACATGTAACAAATAAAATATAAAGTTTGTGTGTGTGTGTGTCTGTGTGTGTGTGAGAGAGAGAGAGAGAGAGAGATGCATACACCCACCCACCTACCCACACAAGAAGATTGCTTTGAATAGGAGAAGGCAGAGATCTCACGAGGCCAATTGGCAGGTTAAAAACTTTGGTTATGATGTTTAAGCTCACGCCATTAACAATCACTTCTATTTTTAAAAAAATCTTAGAAAGTGTGTAAATAAATAAAAAACATAAAATTTTGAACTAATGCTATGTGCACTTTAGAATAATTATTAACCTAGTTAGATATAACCATACGAAAAATCACAAGCCATGCTACCTTAGTAGAGAGTGGGGATAATATCTAATTATTGTCAGATTCGTCGTTCATAACACAAAAAGCTTTCAAGTCATATATTGATAGAGTTATTGAAATATAATAAATTTAAATTATCTAACAATTAATTCGTTGCTTATAGCATTTTTTTTATAGTGTTTGGTTACGATATTTAAGCTCGTGTCAGTAGCAGTCACTTCAAATTTTTTTTTTCTAAAACTTGAAAAGTGTGTAAATGAATAAAAAAGTATACAAGTTTGAACTAAGAATATGTGCACTTGAGAACAATTATTAACCTAGCTAGATGTAACAATATGAAAAGTCACGTGCCACCGTGTCTTTACTTTTATTGATCATTTAATTCTCTTTGATTTTCGTACTTTAATTTAATAGAATATTTCCATCCTTACATAATTTTCCAACATATGTAACCATACGAAAAAGTCACAAGTCATGATTTCTTTGTAGAGAGTGGGGACAATATCTAATTCTTGTTAGATTCACCACTCATAACAAAAATATCTTTAAAGTCATATATATAGATAGTGTCCTTGAAATATAATAAACGTAACTTATCTTCCATTATTCTATCGTTCTGACTTCAATTAAGTGTCCAATTTGTTTCATAGCCCAAGATCATGATCAATAAATAATAAATAAATTGTATCCAGACGTGAATGGTTCACAGATATGGTAAAGGAAAGGTGAACATAGTAAGTTTTTCTCTTATAGGGGTCCATGTGATAAACAAGTTGTGAAATTCTAGAAAGATTTATCACTTGTTACAAGATTTTGATTGATGGGTGACAAATTAATGTGAGTCGACATAACTTCTGCTCTTTGGACGGATGTCTGTGACTCGGTCAAGAGTCAGTTCCATAGAGAGTATTTGAGGAGAGTCGATTTTATGAGAGACACGATTTAAGATTTTCTCTCACCTGAAGTCTATCTCTCTCGAGCTCCTCTCTCTCAATCTTCTTCTTTTTCTTGTAAGAGTTTTATAGTCATAGTGGTGTTCGCCCCCGACAACGTGAGTTGAAGTGCACCTTCACGTCGTCATCGGATTGGTCCGTCGTATCTTTGAGAAAATTTCATCGTGAAATCTATTTGCACTAAAGTAGGAGTGAAACGACTCTAAATGAAACGACTATATATAATGCGCTTCGACCCAAGTTTATTTTTCTTGATCGTTTAATTCCCTTTAATTTTTGTGCTTTGAGCTAATAAAATATCTCCATCTGTGCATAATTTTCTAACATATGTAACCATATGAAAAGTCACAAGCCATGATTTCTTTGTAGAGAGTGGTGACAATATCTAATTCTTGTTAGATTCGCCACTCATAACAAAAATATCTTTAAAGCCATATATAGATAGTGTATTTGAAATATAATAAACCTAACTTATCTTCCATTATTCTATCATTATGACTTCAATTAAAGTGTCTAATTTGTTTCATAGCCCAAGATCATGATCAATAAATAATAAATAATCTGTATGTAGATGTGAAAGGTTCACAAATATGGTAAAGGAAAGGTGAACATGGTAAGTTCTTCTCTTGGGAGTCCATGAGATAAATAAGCTGTGGAATCCTAGAAAGATTTATCACTTGTAATTAGATTTTGATTGATGGGTGACAATGACTGATGTAAGTCGACATAACTTCTCTTTGAACTGATGGGTGCGACTCGGTCAAGAGTCAGTTCCCTAAAGAGTATTTGAGGAGAGTCGGTTTTGTGAGAGAGACACAACTTAGAGTTTTCTCTCACCCGAAGTCTATCTCTCTCGAGCTCCTCTCTCCCAATCTTCTTCTTTTTCTTGCAAGAGCCTTATAGTCATAGTGGTGTTCGCCTCCGATAACCTGAGTTGGAGTGCACCTTCGTGTCGCCATCGGATCGGGTCGTCGTATTTAGGATGAAGTTCTATCGTGAAGTCTATTTGCATCGGAGTAGGGGCGGAACGACTCTAAAGAAAGTGACTGTGTTTCGACCTGAGTTTACTTTTCTTGATCGTTTGATTCACTTTGATTTCTATGTTTTGATCTAGTAAAATATCTTCATCGGTGCATAGTTTTCCAACAGATGTAACCATACAAAAAGTCACAAGTCATGATTTCTTTTTACAGAGTGGGGACAATATCTATTTCTGGTTAGATCCGTCACTCATAACAAAAATATCGTTAAAGCCATATATAGATATTTTCCTTGAAATATAATAAACCCAACTTATCTTCCATTATTCTATCATTCTGACTTCAATTAAAGTGTCCAATTTGTTTCGTAGCCCAAGATCATGATCAATAATTAACAAATAAACTGTATCCAGATGTGAAAGGTTCACAAATATGGTAAAGGAAAGGTGAACATGATAAGTTCTTCTCTTGGGGGTCCATGGGATAAACAAGCTGTGGAATCCTAGAAAGATTCATCACTTGTAACTAGATTTTGATTGATGGGTAGACAGTGGTTAATGTGAGTTAACATAACTTCTTATCAATTTAGAGTCTGAAGGCTTTAGGAATCAAGTTATGTGTTCCTAAGAAATAATTGAAGCCTAATTAAATGATCAGTCCCCCACAAAAGCTTTAGTAAGTTAATCAGCAGCGGCTACATCACTTGAGAAAGATGCTGATATTTCTTCTGTAAAAGACAAAGGTGTAACCTTTATTTCTGTGCAAGTTGGAAAGCGCTTATCACTTGATAACAACACTACAATTATCCAGGTTGATGCTCTTCTTTCATCATATATAATTAATCAGAGGGGCTCCATAGCAAAATATCTCAGGACAATCTTAGCTGTTTAGGTTCTCTTTGTTTGTTCTTTATTCATCAGCTTTTCGAAATGCCTATTTTCTTTTACATGGCATCGCTCCTTGCTCAGGGAATTGCATATATCTTTAATTAGCTTTGGGATTCTCACTCGCCAAGTAGAATGGAAAGCAGGTTTATGCAAGGCAACTGGTTGTGAGTGATGGAAAATATATTTTAAATATAAGTGATGAATACTCAAATCTTAAAAATGCTACAAGATTGACAACGACGTTAAGTATTTCTCTTTGCTATTGCTAGTAATCATGACTAGGAATTTAAAATATGCCAGTTCTGTTGCCGTGTTGCATCTGTGTTAGATTTAGTATATGGGTATTCAGATACCAACAATGGTCATCATTGGTTTTTTTTTGATAATTTTCGTTTTTTAACCCGTAGGAATGATATAAAGGGACTTTTCTAATCCTCGAGAAAAGGCAAAAAAAGACATACATAGAGGATAACATTGACATGTTCCATTATGTTGCTAGCTGTTAGAATTGCAAGATAACACTATGTATTATATATCAACTGCAGCCAAAGTACTCACATCACCATCCATCACATGCTAGAAGGCCATTAATTAATTTCGAGATAAGGTTCACGAGAATACACACATGTACGTAGTTAGTTGCAATGCGAGGAGAGGGAGTTATCTGATCAAGAGAGTGTAGGGAGTTATCTGATCAAGAGAGTACGTGTAAGTGGCGTATTCCTAATGGTAATTCGTAAACAGCCTCTCACCGTCCAAGTGATTGAGCTACTGCAAATCAAAGTGGACTGGTAAGATGGGACGAACAAAGACGGTGCTCCATAAACTGACGGCCACTCTGAACCACCATCTCTAAGAAACCCTATAGTATCTCCTAAGATGGGATTCATCCTCTTCTTACAGTGGAGATGTTCAGCAAGTTTTAGGTGAACTTTTGATTCCAGCAACCAAGAGAGGAGTAGCCTGTCTTGTACACATTGATGTAGGCATTATTGGAACACCAATGTTCCGATTGATGTGCAAGGTCCCTTAAATGACCCGAGTAAACCGACCTGTAATAACCTCACCTCATAGAAGGGAGGTCTCAAATTCAACTCTCGGGAGGGGGAGACTTAATTATCTCACGTTTAATCTCCGAGAGATGTGAGTCTAAGATTTGAGAATTAAGAAAAATAACATACACACGAGTTGAACGTCACTGGACTTGAATTCAGATTTCTCACACTCTGTATAAACCTAAGTACCGTTGTGCTAAGGGTGGGTATAGATGGAATTCGGGAGATGACTTTTTCCCTCAAAAGTCTAGCCCCACTAAATCTCTTTCAAATGTAGCATATACACATCAATTTTTTTAAAGACAACTTTTTTGATGTAGAGATATATAGGAATAAAAAATTCACCTTTTGAAAAGTCCAAAAAAACTCTGATAAATAAGATTATTCTCTCTAGAGAATATTTCAAAAAGATACTTAGGCTGTGTTTGATAACACTCATCCGCTAGATTATCGGATGAAAATCAGCGGAAAGAGGTTGAGCATTTTCAAAGACGGTTGACTTCCTAGGCTTTCACGTGTGACAACTTATTTTAAAGAGGAGAGAGACAGACTATGAAGGGGAGGGCGCTCCACTCCCTTCAAAAGTAGCTCGACACGAGCTTCCCAGAGGCAGAATAGATTATGATAGGTTTTTATAATTTTACCCCTCTCAATCTGTTGTATGTTTTTGTCGTTGAAATGACTTATAGAAATAAAGAAGGATATTGTTGGAAACATATCGTAAATATTACCCTTCTCAAAACCTACGTTACAGTAGATGTATTTAATGCGTGTTCCTTGCAAAAATTCATCTCCCGTCGGAGATTTGTACGATGGATGAATTATTCAAAAATCTCACCTTTAAGTTGCATTCTCAAACCCATCCTAAACTTACAAGATTTTCCAAACGCGTCCTAAGTTTCCTATCACAGGAAAGAAAAACAAATCAGGTTACCTATCCTATCGAGTGCCAACGCAGGGTTTGGCACGCCCACAGCTCCCACTAATAATTGATCTTCCATGCCACAGAGTTTGCTGGCCTCTCATTCGTGTCCACCAGAAAAGAAATCTCCGGTCAGTTCAAGTGTTAAACATCAATACTGGGGGAAAACAGGAATTATATTTAGGCCTGAGCATGCGAGACATTCATTGAGAGCCAGAGGTCATGAGCTTCTGAGCCATATGGATATTCAAGTGGGGCTGTCCCTTTCCATCACGTAGCTTACAGAAAGCAAACGTTTCTCTAGGATTTAGAGAGAGTTGAACCGTTTCTAATCAACTCAGGTAAATGGAATAGTCCACCCCCATCGACGTGATTTGGGCCGATGGCTCAGGATCTGAAATGGGCCGAGGACGAGGCAGCTCGGCCCGGGTCAAAAGTCCATCTCACTGAATGGGTCCAGCATGTGCAGCGGTCAACCTAGTCAGCAGCGCACCTCCACCAGCCCATTGGATATAGAGTAATGCTTGGTGCCCGTCCCGGGTGGTTACCTGTCTGGGACGAGATTAGCCACACGGGAGGAGAGTGTATTGCACCCGTCCCCCACACGCACCTACCTCCCGTTTGGCCAATCCCACCTACCCCCGTGTGGCCAATGCCGTCCCGGACGGGTAACCGCCTGGGACGGGTAATAAGTGTTCCTCTTGGAGATATAGTGCAGTCCAGAAATCCTACAGGTCTTGGGCCGGCGATTGGGCCACGGGTCCGGCTACATAATTGTTGGCCCACTTCGGAGACTAAGTGCCGAATAATTCAAGGTGCGCAGCAAGTGCGTACATCACGTACTGATTGGTGTATTTGGGACAATGGGTGTGGACCACGTGGTGCAGCACACTCGATCGGTGTGCAGCAAGCATTGCTCAATCACCTATTTCCAGTGTTGTTGCAGTTGGGCCTTGGTATGATCCCATCACGGTACGTGATTTCTAGTGTTGCGGTCCAAGACCATGCATATTTAATTAGATGGCACTTAGGTCAAGATCCCAGTCCAATTAATCCCGGTAAACTTTTATCGGATTCGATTATTTGGCAAAATTTTCTAATTCAGAATCAAAATGGGCGATCAGAATGAATCACCAGTTTGAATTGGTGGGTGATTTTTTTTGACTATTTTGAACTAGGGTGTGAGAACCAAGCTGGTGATCACCACTAACAAACTCCTCTACATATTTCTATCAAGCACCAACCACTTCACACTCACCTGGTACGGTCACTTGGAACTCCCCATTTTAACTCTCAATTTTTGGTGGGGAGCCACCGCCTCTCGTGCCTCCACGTATCCCTTCTCTCGCCCTTTCTCTTTATGTGTTGTCAACAGAGTCTTGGAGGAGAGGTACGTGGAGGCAGGAGATGTGGTGCCCGATTGTGGGGGGTACGTGTCCAGCTAGATCCACTGGAGAAGGGTTGGAAGGGTGGTGACGTCCGCTTTGACCGTGAGTACCACTTCTAATAAGCCAGTACACGAGTTTCCACCTTTTGTTTGCTTGTCAACAGGAGAATCTTGCACGGTGATGAGAAAAGGAATTTCATCGGGCAGCTATTTTTTTTTTAAAATTGATTTTAGGTCTGCTGAAATCTGATTTATATGTCTGTACAATTTGATCGATGGGCGTGTAATTAAGAAAAAATGAAAAATAAAGGTGAGATATATACTCTGGTTTGTTGGAGATAATGGGCCGTCGAATCGACCATTTTTGACTCATTTAAGGTGCCTGATCTATTTTTTTTAAATTGTTTTTAATGATCTAATCGTTAATCAAATTACATGGACATGTAAGTCAAATTTGAACCGAACGAGCTAAATTTTTTTTTTAAAAAAAATCAGCTTCGAGTCGGAGTAAGAAAAGTAGGAGATGCAGGTTAGCTTATGAAACCCAGAGACTGCATGCATGGTGTAAACATGGGACGAAGCTTGCCCATGGAATCTCTCTCTCTCTCTCTCCCTCCCTCCCTCCCCACTTCTTCTTGGCTTATAAATATATCTGATCGAGACTGAAGAAAGATTCCCACAAGAAAGCGAGGTGATAATAAATCCTTGATCAGAGAGGCTCCCGGTACTGGAACAGTGGCCAAGCTCCAGCCTGTTAGAGGAAGCCATCGCCAGCTACGTAGTACGTACCGCAACGGCAGCAGAGAAGCCGTCCTAATTAGCCAGGGTACGTACGTAGTTGCGGGTTGCTGAAGGATAATGGACGTCTACACATCTCAGAGGAGTACATCGTGGCGCGGCGAAGGGAGTGAATGGCAGCGGCGGAGGCAGCCAATGCGAGCAAACAGAGTGGGATGGATCAGAGGGTGGAGTACTGTAATGGCGTGGGGAAGAAGGGGGTGGCGCCATGGAGCAGGTGGACGTTTAGGCTCGGGAAAAATTGAGACATGTCATATTTGGATAGTTATTTAATAAAGTGAGATCACAAAAAATCTGATAATGCCTCTTAAGTCTCCAACCCAAAGTGCCAAATGACTATGACAGAGTATGAGATTAACTAGGTTGTATTTAAGATTACCTCAATTGTCTGTTTTGTGAAGTCACATCAGCAACCAAACTCGCATACCCCAACATGTGCAGAAGCTGGACTGCTTATATATTGTTCTTGTTGAGTGGGCGTAAGAAGGCATAGGCTCATTAACATCATGTGGGCCCGCGCATTCCCTGCTCAATGATTTGATGGTATGTGAACCACCTCACCATCATCTTCATCACTTGCATGTCTCTCACCGTGCCATTGAAAGTAAAAGAAAGGGGCGGGGGGGCTTTCTAATCAACCATAAGGAGATCACCAAGTGTGGGGAAGCGAATCTCTTGTGATTTCATTTAGACCGATCTTAGTGGATGCCAATTGAGACTTTATATTGCTGACATGTTTAGTTTCAATGATCTCCGCCACGTGTAGTTGCTCCCGCTTATGTCAGATTTTCGTGGGGTTTTAAGATTTCAAGACCACCATTATTAAGGACCAAAGTCGTCGTATCTGCGATGTCACGATCCACTTCATATTCCGTAATTTTTGTTGCACCGACTTGCGCGTCATTTTGTACGTTCTTTTCAAGTGCACAGAGGTTATCGTCCAAGACATCCGCCGTCTACTCCCGTCTATAAATAAGAGCCTCCACGGCCTTGTCCAGGGATGCAAAAAAAAAAAAAAAAAAAGGCCATAACAATGCCGAGCCTTTCCTACGAAAGACCTCTACTCAGGAGGCATTCTCGGGGCATAGTCATTCAGGCATAGACCTCTTTCCTTATGAGAGTCTTATCTCCTTTCTCACACTAATTTACTGACTTAAATATCGAAGGATTCTTCTAACTCCATTTTGTTTGGGGCTTAACACAGGAATAAGCCCATTTTAGATGCAATTTATCCCTTTTTGCTTTGGCGGGAGCAGATTTAAATGATCTGCTTAAAAGTAACTTAAATTGACTTAAGTCATGTTAACCTAGCCTAGCCCACCTCCACAGGTGTGATACTTTAACCCAATACCGCACCAAAGCAAAAAAGCATAACCCAGGAACATGTAAACCCACTTATATTTAACCGGGACATCTTTAATCCCGTACCAAAGCGGTGCCTAGGGAACATCAACTTGAGTGAAGACTTTCTTACAATAAAAGCTTGGTAAGGTACTCTCAAGGTGGTTGATGCTTTCGACGGGCTAGCTTAATTAAAATCCCGATAAGGTACTCTCGCACCTTCAACTATGCAGGGTGGGATGATCGACCTAGCTCTCGACTATACAAAGCCTCAGGCCATCAATCAAGAAGGCACCCAGGTCCAACTCGACGTCATCCCACTAGGCAAGGAGACACCAACTCTAAACACTTTCGCCTGGCGGTCCCAGAGCTTGTCTAGGCGACTTTCAAGTCTATATCTTCGAAGTTGGAGATTCATAACCCTCCGGGTGACAGGCAAGTCTACGTCATTGTGGACACGCAAAATTGCACGCACTGATGTCCTGCCCGGCCTCGCATCAACAACGGCGCTGAGCGAAGAACCCCCGGAGAGACTGGTCGCCTGGACTCCCCAAATATACGCACCGCCGTGAAGTCGTCTCCGGAATCACGACAGCGAAGAGAAATCAACTACCAAGAGCCTCACAATCCATGGGCCTCGAAGAAAATTAAATGAGCCACAACTCATGCTCACAACGGGCTCAGAACGGGCTCAGAAATATACCCAGGGTGGCCTCCAGCGGCACACCCTGGTGCCCTTCAGTGGGACACCCTTGAAGCCTTCAGCGGCACACCCTTGAAGCCTTTAGCGGCACGCCCCAAACGCGCTCAGCGGCGCGCCCCATGGCCCTTCGCCGGCACAGCCATGTGCCTCTTCCCCGGCACACTAGGCGCCTCCGTCCAGCGGCACACCCAAGGGGGGGCGCCCAGCGGCACACCCCCTGGGCCGCCCAGCGGCACGCCCCCATGCCCCCTAGCGGCACACCCATCATGCCCCTCAGCGGCACGCCCTTGCTGCGCTTCGCCGGCACGCCCTTTGGGCTCTTCAGCGGCACGCTTGCCGTGCCTTCCAGCGACACGCCTTTTCACCCGTCCAGCGGCACACTCCGACTGACGTGGTCGGCAAGCAATCTTAACGCCATCCTATAGATCCTTGGCGCTGAGGTGTCGCCTGGGGAGAGGGCCACCTGCCTACTCCTCCTGCCATCCAGGACAAGGGAGTCAACTCTCATTGAATGCTCGTCGCACGCTTCCCGCCTTCGGAGGCTCCACCACCCGGGGTATAAAAACCCCCCTTCGCTGCGAAAGAAAGGGGAGAGGCGTACACAGGGGAAGCTCCCCGGAGAAGAAAAGAAGAGGAGGGAAGAGGAGAAGAGGAAGAGAAGAAGAGAAGAAGAAGGAGAAGAGAAAAAGGGGGAAGAGATGAAGAGAGGGGAGAGGGCACGCCGCTCCACTTGCCGCCGCCGGCTGTGCGCAGAGGGAAGAGAAGAAGAGAAAGAGGAAGAGGAGGGGAGGCTCTGCCTCCCCCTCCCGTTGCTCCGTCCACCGCCGTTCGCGCG
Source organism: Amorphophallus konjac (assembly GCA_022559845.1). NCBI lineage: Eukaryota > Viridiplantae > Streptophyta > Magnoliopsida > Alismatales > Araceae > Amorphophallus > Amorphophallus konjac. Next base: position 43,911,352 of record CM040127.1, on the reverse strand, counting down.
AAGAGCAGAAGAAGAAGAAGAAGAGAAGAAGAGAAGAAGGAGAGAGGAGGCTCCGGCTCCCCCGTTGCTATCCCGTCCACCACCACGGGTGTGAAGAGAGGAAGAGAAGGAGAGTGAGCGAAGAGAGAGAGTGAGGTCCGGGAGGGGAGGAGTCCATGCTCCCCCCCATTGTATCTTCTTTCTTTCTTTCTTCGTCCCCTTGTTTTCTTTCCCGTCGCCATGTATTAGCCCCCCGGGGCACTCCTCTTATGAGAATAAGAATAGAAAGGCTTGCAAATGTTTCCCCGGACGTCTCCCCAATGCATGTCTTCCGTGTTTGCATCCCTCGGTGTTTCATGCCCCCTCTCCCTTTCTCCTTTGGTTAGGGTTTGTTTCCTCTTGGGCATTTTTGCCTCCGCTCACCCCTGGGCGCCCTCAGCGGTACGCCCTCCATACGCCTTTAACGGCACGCCCTTGGGCATCTCCAGTGCCTCTCGCGGCCTTCAGCGGCACGCCCCCATCGGGCCTTCGCCGGCACGGCCTTGGCTGCCTTCCCCGGTACGCCTATGAGGGCCCTCGCCGGCACGCCCCCCTTTGGGCCTTCCCCGACACGGCCTTTATGGCCTTCACCGGCACACCCTCACCCTTCCGGTCCTTGGCCGGCACACTCATGGCAGTCCCCCGCCGGTACACCCCCCTTTGAGCACCCTGTGCTTGCCTTTGGCCGGTACGCCTAGGCCAACCCCCAGTCCACCCGTCCAGCCTTGGGGGCCTTCGGCTCATTGTTTTCCCGCGTTTTCGAAGTCTTATAAAGGTGTTGCCGCTCTCGGGCGCCCACCTCCAGTTGTCGGGTCCCGCCACTCCTTGTGGGCGCGTTCCCTGTATCTCCCTTACGCTCGGGTCAAGGGGAGATGCTGTCGAATTTTTGTTAAGAACGATAACATATTAAAAAGGCAAAAGGAGGCAACAAACGAACGAAAAGAACAACGGTAAAACACTTTAACCGAGGTAAGGGAGCCGTAATCAACTCAAAGAGAACTAAACCGAACGGCAACTAGACAACTCGAACATCCGTCCCCACAAGAGAAAGAATGAAAGATAATCAAGAGAAAGAGAGAGACAAACACATGCACACTTAATAAAAATCAGAAAAGAAGAAAAGAAAAGCCTTAAAAGAATTAGAGGGAGAGTGGGCCCTCATCGGTACACCCCCTAGCCCTTCAGCGGTACACTCCCTCAGCCCTTCAGCGGCACAGCCCCAGGCCCTTCAGCGGCACACCCCCAGCCCTTCAGCGGTACACTCCCTCAGCCCTTCAGCGGCACACTCCTTGATCCTCCAGCGGTACACCCCTGGCCCTCAGCGGCACACCCTTTTGACCCTCCAACGGTACACCCCCTGGCCCTTAGCGGCACACTGCTTGGCCCTCCAGCGGTACACCCCTGGCCCTCAGCGGCACACCCTTTTAACCCTCCAGCGGTACACTCCCTGACCCTCCAGCGGTACACCCCTAGCCCTCAGCGGCACACCCTTTTAACCCTCCAGTGGTACACCCCCTGGTCCCCAGCGGCACACTCCTTTGGCCCTCAGCGGCACACTCCCTTGGCCCTCCAGCGGCGCACTCCCATGACCCAGCGGTACACCTGAAATAATGATATTAATAAAGATAATAAGCTAAAAGAAAACATAATAAATAAACAAATAATGATACATGTAATGCCCCGGGTTTTTCGGATCCTCGTTCGTAGGTCCCGGATCTGGTTTCTTGGAGCGTCCGACTCCGTTGTGTCCGAAATTTCGTTTCGGACATCTTTCGTGTTCGGATCGGCGCGATCCGGAGTCGTTTCGGAGGTCCGGAGGCGTTCCGCGGCTTTTTCTGCGTGTGTTTTCCGATTCCCGGCGTGGGTTTCGACTTTCCCTTCGGAACCTCGTTGCGGGTGAACCGGGCCGTTCACCTAGGCGAGTGTGGTACCGTTGCGATCGGTGCGTTCCGAGGATCGCGAGGGTGTGATTTTCTATTTTTTGGGATTTTCCTATATATACCCCCCACCCTCTCTCTTCCTCTCATTTCTCACTCTCACCCTCCCTCTCTTCTCCCACTCTCTCCTCTCACTCTCTCCTCTCCGGCGGCCGACGGACCGAGGCGGGGGCGAGGCGGGGCGAGGCGGGCGAGGAGGACGGTGAGGATGGGTCGAGGATCGAGGCTCGAGGGCGCGATGATGCTCGGCCGTGAGTTCGTGGAGCGGCGAGACTTCAACGGCGTTTTCTTCGTGGATCGGCGTCCACGGTGCACGAAATCTTCGGTGGAGGTAGGGTGATGGACCCTCAAGCAACTTGTGCACTTCCTTTCCCGCAAGTTTCGTAGGCTACGGTGAGCCGAGCGGGCCAAACGGGGTGATTTGGGCAAAATCCATGTTTTAGGGCTTGTGGGCCGATCTCTCGTTTCATTGCGTTTTAGGCCGATCCGAGGCCGTAGATGCATGCTAGGGGTTATTTGGGGGCTTCCCCTATGTTTTCCCCCTCATCCGTGGATGTTTGGGGGCGTGGCGTGGATTTTTGGGGTTTTCCCGCCGTTCTCGGTTTTTCGAAATGATCGCGGTCCACCAGTAACCGCGTTCACTGGTCGCGGTCATGAGAGAACCGCCTTCATCCTTTGTGCTTTGGTCGAGAAGGCCTTCAAGCGTCGCGGTCGTGCGATAGACCGCTTTTATCTGGTCACGGTCATGAGATGACCGCTACTGTTTGGTCGCGGTCCTTGGGCGACCGCTACCATCAGGCTTGCGCGTGGCTGGTCGCGGTCTCCGGTCGACCGCTACCATCTGGTCGCGGTCCCCGGTCGACCACTATCTGGTCGCGGTCACCAGGTGACAACTACCACGTTCTGGTTCCTGTTTGCGCTGTTTTGACCCCCGGTCGACCCAGTTGTGACCCAGTGGTTGACTTTAGGTCTCGTGAGTGTCTCGGACACCCCATGGAGTTCCGTGACCGTGTCTTTGGGTGTCCAGAGGTTGTCCCACTTATCTCATTTTGCGTGCCGTGAGCTTAAGGGTCCGGGTGACCTTTTAGCGCTCCGATTGTGTTGTTTTGGTCTCCGGTCGACCCGGTTGTGACCCAGTGGTCGACCTCCGGCCTTGTGAGTATCCCGGACACCCCATGGGTTCTATGTCTATGTTTTTGGGGTGCCGGGAGGGACCGTGTTACCTCGATTAGCGTGCCCGTAGGTGTGGTGGGTCCGGGTGACCCCACGTGTTCCGGGCTTTCGTGTTACGCTCAATCGAGTCACTGTGTATCGGTGTGCGTGCGATGGGGTCTCCCCCGCATATCGTGGGTTTCCTTTGGAAGGCGATTCCCATGTGGGCCATGTGCTTGGCCTTGGACTGCGAGTCCAGTTATCCGGCCTGGGGCTGGAGGTTTCCCGCTTGCTACAAGATGGGAAATCGTCGTGGTGGCTTGTGTGCTGCCCTGGGAATCGTGCTTTTGTGTTTTTCCGTGTGGCCCGTGTGGGTGGCCTTGGTCCCTTGCATTCCCTTCCCGAGGGAGTGGTCTTGGCGACTCGTGAGTTGTCTCGGTACTTGTGCTACAGTGGTTTTAGACCTAGAGATTGGACTAGATTGACGGCCTTGTGCTGTCACATGCAACGGTCTTGACCCCGAGTCTTGTGACTCAAGGACCGTTGGGTGTAGTGCGTCTAGAGGACTATCCAGAGTCTAGTGGCTTAGCGCCACTTGAGTTTTCTCGACTCTCGCGCAAGGTGTGTGCGCGGCTGTGGACTGTGAGTCCCGTTTCTTCTCCGACTGTGGTCACCGTGCGACGGTGCTAGTACGTGGGATGGTCCCCGTACTTTGTCGGATGCGGACGTTATTTTCCGTTGACTTGAGAGTCTACTCCTTCTGTGACCCTCCACTAGTCGTAGCCTACCAGTACGCGTGTGCTGGTCGCACCAGGGAGTGGTGTACGGACTTACCCTTAGAGGCGGTTTGTGGACCAGTTACCGTCGGGCCCCTCGTCGGTAGCCAGAGTCCGGCTACGGGGGAAAACCGGTCAGAGGACCAGACCTAGTGACGCAAGGTCTGTGTGTGCACACGTGGTTGGGGGCGGTTGGACCCACGTCGACGGGCGTGACCCCAGCTAGTTACTTGTTTGTGGTTACTTGTACGGTGTTCGCGCCTCGGGTAGGACCTACCACGTCAGGCGGTTCACCTGCGGTGCGGTGTAAGACGTCAGGGGACGCTACCGGCTGTGCTTCTAGTGGGTGGTACTCCTGTCGAGTACGGAGTGACAGACTGTCAGTTTCCGTGACTTTGACCTTCGGGTTTCGGTCGTGTTGACCGTTGAGTTTCGGTTGGTTCGCCGTGACGCGTGTGTTGGTTTTCGCGTCATGAGATTAGTGCTACTGGCTTTACCGAGGTTGGGTCTTGTGGTGCGGTACCCGCCATCGGATGGTCGGGGTTGCACCTTGGACAGCGTGTCCAGGTTGGCTGTCCGGGGGATAGGCCTCTACGGCGTGGTTACCGTGTGTTTTTACTTCGGTAGGTGGTACTAGCGTGGTTTGGTAGCTTCGACTTCGTGATCGAGGTGTGCCTTCTGGTAGTAGGAGTAGCTGTAGTGCCGAGTTTTGACCGGCCACCAGTTTGCTGTTCCTGCTGTAGTTGTAGCTCTCCTTTCCGCTACCGCCGTTGTTTCCGGTTGGGGTTCCGCGGGATCCCTACTGAGTCTCTGTTTTGGAGACTCATTCCCTACTTTTCAGGGGTAGCGGTTCTTCCTCGCGGTTCGAGGGTGCGGAGCGGAGGTTCTCAGTTTCCAGCTTGCCGGGCCAAGTGTTCACTTGGCATGTGGTACGTTTTACTGCTTTATACTGTACTTTCTGTTGGACTGGACTCTGTTGTAGCTGTAGTTATTTATTTATTTCTGTTAATTGTTGGATTATCCTGCTTTATTTCCTACTTCTTTGTGCCTCCACACTCCTTTTAGCCCTTCCGAGCCCTCCCGGCTCGTGGGCGGCGGTTCGAGTCTCGGATTATCGGGCCTTCCCGGTAATCGGATTCTCGGGTCGTTACAGCTAGTATCAGAGCAGTGGTTGTGGACGTACATAGGAATTCGAAATATCGCAGTGATCAGAGTCCGTAAGGTCCAGTACAGTCGGCAGCTGGCTTAGGGTTTTGTGTTCGCTTTCCGCCTAGTTTCTCGCTTGAGAGCTTGAGTGCGCTGTGCGGCGCTGTGAAGGTGGTTGCTGTCCGCGGCTTTCGTGCCAGCATGGGGTTGTGGACGCACTTTTCGGTGCTCTGCTATTATTCTCTTGCTTCGTTATTGGGTTTATTGAGTGCGTGGGCGTGCCAGTTACCGGAGTGACAATTTATTCGGGCTCCGAAGAGCCCATGGTGCGCTCGATCTGACTTCGTCAGACGATTGTGTGGTTCGTGTCGGGACCGAATCCCGTCGCGCCATAAAGGTCACGACGTCATTTACATCCCCCATACGAGGGAATACCCCTGATTAATTGCCAAAATTAGGGGCCCCGCGGCCGAAAAGAATAGTACTAATTGTGCGAGAAAGAGGCAGGAGAAAATCACGCCAAAGTACGCATTAGGATGCGAGCCACTGGCCATGTCGGTCACTCGTGGACCTTTTCATATTCGGGCACGGGTCCGTGAAGGAAACGCAACAGGAAAAGCCGAGACAAATCCGTTCAAGTGTCTGCCGAGCATGCGGCAATTTCAATGAGGATTCGGAAGGCATCCGGAACGAGAAACAAATCCGATCCGATTAGGATGTCGGCCCGAGATTAGGCCAGAACTCGGCTATATCGGGATAATTCCCAAGACTCGAGCTTGACCCGAAAGGGCGGCGTCGTTGTTCCTTTTGCCCTGGGTCCCGGGGGGAAATAGGGCTGCAGTGCGGGCCCCGGCGTCTTTTATCTAGCATTTTCTTGGTTATATGTTTTGTTCTTTCCTTGGCTGTTTATTACTTCTTCATGCATCTATCCCGGATGATTTCCCTTCCTTTTGTTCGTTAGTGTTATTATTATTATTATTATTATTATTATTATTTTATCATTTTTTTATTACCCCTCCCACCTCTTTTATTGTTGTTGATGTTGCACATTTGGAGTTCTTGAATTATCGTAATTTCTGTTAATTTATTTGATAGTGTTGATGCCCTTATCGAGCCATATATATGCGTATATATATATATATATATATATATATATATATGGTGTGCCGGCGAAGGAAACAGGGTGTACCGCTGGAGGCTGGAGGGGTGTACCGCTGAAGGCAATGGAGGTGTACCGCTGAAGGCTTGAAGGGTGTACCGTTGGAGGCTGGGGGGGTGTACCGCTGGGGGCTGGAGAGAGTGGGTCGGTGAAGGAGGGGGATATATATATATATATATATATATAAAGCCTGTACGTTCCCCAACCTCAAGTCTACACGTTGCCTATTCGACCAGCATGGAGTATGTACATTGGCCGCTCAAAGTCTGTACACTGGCCATCGTGAAGTCTATACGTTGCCAAGCCCAAAGTCTGGACGCTGTAACATGAAGTCTATACATTGGCTGGCCCAAAGTCTGTACGTTGTAACATGAAGTCTGTACATTGGCTGGCCCAAAGTCTGTACATTGGCAATTCAAGGTCCGTACATTGCAGCTCAAAGTCTATACATTGGAGCTCAAAGTGCATACATTGGCCAGCCCAAAGTCTGTACGTTGGCTAGCTCCAAGTCTGCACACTGCTGTTCAAAGTCTATACAGTGCCAATCCCAAAGTATGTACATTGTAACATAGAGTCTGTACATTGGCTGGCCCAAAGTCTATACATTGGCCAAGTCCATACATTGGCCAACCCCAAGTCTATACATTGGCCAGCCCCAAGTCTATACACTGGCCACCATGAAGTCTATACGTTGGCTGGCCCAAGTCTATACACTGGCCATCATGAAGTCTATACGTTGGCTGGCCCCAAAGTCTATACATTGGCCAAGTCCAAAGTCTGTACGTTGTAACATGAAGTCTGTACATTGGCTGGCCCAAAGTCTATACATTGGGCAAGACATGAAGTCTGTACATTGCCCCTTTGGCTGCAGCTTGAAGTCTATACGTTGCCAAGCCCAAAGTCTATACGTTGGACAAGTCTATACATTGCAACGTGAAGTCTATACGTTGGCTGGCCCAAGTCTATACACTGGCCATCACGAAGTCTACACGTTGGCTGGCCCAAGTCTATACACTGGGGGCACGAAGTCTATACATTGGAGCACAAAGTGTATACATTGGATCCCGTTGAGACGGTGGCTGAGGGTGTACCGGCGAAGGGAGGGAGTGTGCTGCTGAAAGGGCCAGGGGGAGTGTGCCGTTGAAGGCTGGAAGGAGTGTGCCGTTGGGGGCTGGAAGGAGTGTGCCGTTGAAGGGCTACTCTTTTGTTATTTGCTTTAAGGCTTTTCTTTTCTTCTTGTCTTAATTCTTATGTAGTTTCACATAAACTTCTCCCCTTGCCCTGTTCTGTTCAGCCTTTTCCTGCGGGTCGGACATTCAGGCTACCGGGTAGTCGATTAGTTCGGTTCTCATCATGGTGCCGACAGTGGCTTGATTAGTTGGAAGGTTCATTGATTATTCCATTAGTTTATTGTTTCCCTTTGCCTCTTTTCATGTTTTGCTATTTTCTCGTAAAAAATTCGGCAGCATCTCCCCTTGACTCGGGGCGTAAGGGAGATACAGGGAACGCGCCCACATGGAGTGGCGGAACCCGACAACTGGAGGTGGGCGCCCGGAGACAACAACACCTTTATAGAACCTCGAAAAACGTGAAGGAAAGGGCTCGGGGCAGGGCCGAGAAGTGTGCTATTGCGGGCCAACGGGGGTGTGCCGCTGAGGGCCAACGAGGGTGTGCCGCTGAGGGCAACTGGGTGTACCGCTGAGGGCCAACGGGGGTGTGCCGTTGAGGGCAGCTGGGTGTACCGCTGAGGGCCAATGGGGGTGTGCCGCTGAGGGCCAAAACACGTGTGCCGGCCAAGTGCCGGGAAGGTGCATCGTTGGAGGCTTAAACAGAACTAAGTGTGTGGGCTGGGAGACTTAGAAGCCCGAGAAGGAAGGGGATTCAAGGCTGGGGGTAGGCTACTTGGTTACTGGGTGTTCGGGGAGAGGGTAAGGGTCTCCCCCTCCTCTAGGCTAGTGACCACAACTGAGGACCATGTAGGGGATTGAAGGGCCCATTAGGCCAAGGCTCATGGGAGAGTAATCATATCAACATGGAGGCCCCAAGAACACCGGAGAAATGGGGGGGGGACGGAGGGAGGAACGGACAACCCGTTGGAAACCGCAAAGACTAGCATAAGCCAACGAAATCGAAGAGAAACCCGTAGAGGGTGGTTTTTATTCATGGCAATCAAAAGGGCGTGGCCCTACATACACATTACAAAGAAGATGCCCAAAACGAGGCTATGGGCAGGGGGAAACCCAACGAAAGACAAAAGATAAGAGGGGGAGGAACAGAGTGTAGGAGGAAAGCCAGCCGCCCCTAACTCTCTCCCCCACTACATCGAGCTCTCTCTCTCTCTTACTCTTGTTTCTTCCCAGTAGTCGCCCGAGGAAGCTCACGCCGGGGCGCCTCTTCTTCTCTTCTCTCTTCTCTTCTTCCTCTGTGCTGTGGATGTCTCTCTCTGGGCTTCTTCTGGCCGCCCTCCTTTTCCCCCGGGCTCTCCCCTTCTTTGCTGAAGCGGGAGGCCTTTTATACCACCAGCCACCGGGGACTTCGAGCACGGCTGTCGAAGGCGGGAAGCCAGCCGTGATGATGGGTTTGACCTGCTCCTGTCCTGGCTGTCAGTGGGGTAGGCTACGTGGCCCAGTCATCGACTGCCACCTCGGACGGCTTGCTGCGCGCCAAGAATGCGTAGGGCATGGGCACCACGTCATTTGCCGTTGAAAATGCCCCCCCCCCCCCCCCGCTGTGCCGCTGGCGGGCTGGGCGAGCGTGCCGCAGGGGAGCCAAAAAGGCGTACCGCTGGGGCAGAAAATGAGCGTGCCGTCGAAGGCCAGCAGAGGGCGTGCCGCTGAAGACCCGTCGGGGTGTGCCGCTGAGGGGCCATGGGGCCGTGCCGCTGAAGGCCCCTGGTGGGCGTGCCGCTGAGCACTCACGGGGTGTGCCGGTGAAGCCCAAAGGGCTGTGCCGCTGAACACCCTCCCTGGGTGTGCCGCTGAACCCCCCCAGGGGGTGTGCCGCTGAGCACCCACGGGGGTGTGCCGGTGAAGCCCAAAGGGCTGTGCCGCTGAACACCCTCCCTGGGTGTGCCGCTGAAGACATCCCCCTGGGGGTGTACCGCTGAAGGGGGCGTGCCGCTAGAGGTCTCTCCAGGGCGTGCCGCTGGGACTCCGCCAGGGTGTGCCATTGAGGCCCCTTGGGGCTGGGCGTGCCGCTAAAGGGCTCCCCAGGGGGTGTGTGTACCCGGGGCCCATTCTGAGCCTATTGTGGGCACGAGTCATGGCCCGTTTGATTCTCTTTGAGGCCCACGGACCGTGGGGTCTTTTGTGCTTGATTTCTCCGGGGTTTCTTCACTCGGCGCCGTTGCTGACGCGAGGCCGAGCAGGATTTCCAGGTGTGCAATTTTTGGTGTCCACAAATGCCCCCCACCCATGGGTAGCGCGGGTGAGGGATGAGCCGGGCGGTGCCCGTGGGTGTACTTGTCTCTTTTCTCTTCGTCGGTGCCGACGGGGTGTCGAGAGCCGACCTGGTTTGTTGTTTGTTGGTCTCTTTGTTAGCGCCGACGGGGTGCCGGGGACTGAAACAGCATGTTGGTCTCTTCATCAGTGCCGACGGGGTGTCGGGTACTGATGCAGCTTGTTGGGCTCTTCATCAGTGCCGACGGAGTGTCGGGGACTGAAGCAATTTGTTGTCTCTTCATCAGTGCCAACGGGGTGTCGGGCACTGAAGCAGCTTGTTGGTCTCTTCATCAGTGCCGACGGGGGTGTCGGGAGCTGAAGCAGCATGTTGTCTCTTTTTTCTTTCTCTCTCTTTTTTTTTGAACCACATTACCGATACAAGCGCCCTTTCAGGTTTTCGCCGGTACCGGCCCCCTCTTGCTTTTGCTCGCGCGCCCTTTCGGGTTTTCACGTGGCGGGGTACCCGATTTTGCCCGTAGCGCCCTTTCGGGTTTTCGCCACAGCCGGGTTGTTGCCATTTTTACCCTTGTCCCCGTGTGGGGACAAGTCTGGCGGGGTATTTCTATTTTTAACCCCATTTTCTTTTTTTCCCTTTTTTTTGAAGTTGAGTGATATGCGAGTGTAGGCTAGGGCACGAAGCCTTGCGCCGGAAAATAAGGTTCTTTCGTTGCCAAGAACAGAATGCCTGCGCAACGGGAGAATGTAGGTCTCTTCATCAGTGCCGACGGGGTGTCAGGGACTGAAGTAATTTGTTGGTTTCTTCATCAGTGCTGACGGGGTGTCGGGGACTGAAGTAATTTGTTGGTTTCTTCATCAGTGCCGACGAGGTGTCAGGAACTGGAGCAGTTTGTTGGTCTCTTCATCAGTGCCGACGGGGTGTCGGGGACTGAAGCAATTTATTGTCTCTTCATCAGTGCTGACAGGGTGTCGGGAACTGAAGCAGTTTGTTGTCTTTTTGTCTCTTCATCAGCGCCGACGGGGTGTCGGGAGCTGAAGCAGCATATGTTGTCTCTTTATCAATGCCGACGGGATGCCGGGGACCGAAGCAGTTTGTTGTCTTTTCATCAGTGCCGACGGGGTGTCGGGGACTGAAGCAGCATGTTGGTCTCTTCATCAGTGCCGACAGGGTGTCGGGAACTGAAGCGGTTTGTTGTCTTTTTGTCTCTTCATCAGCGCCGACGGGGTGTCGGGAGCTGAAGCAGCATATGTTGTCTCTTCATCAGTGCCGACTGGGTGTCGGGAACTGAAGCAATTTGTGGTCTCGTCATCAGTGCCGACGGGGTGTCGGGAGCTGAAGTAGTTTGTTGTCTTTTGTCTCTTCATCAGCGCCGACAGGGTGTCGGGAGCTGAAGCAGCATATTGTCTCTTTTTTCTTTCTCCTTTTTTTTTGAACCACATTACCGATACAAGCGCCCTTTCGGGTTTTCGCCGGTACCGGCCCCCTCTTACTTTTGCCCACGCGCCCTTTCGGGTTTTCACGTGGCAGGGTACCCGATTTTGCCCGTAGCGCCCTTTCGGGTTTTCGCCACAGCCGGGTTGTTGCCATTTTTACCCTTGTCCCCGTGTGGGGACAAGTCCGGCGGGGTATCTCTATTCTTAACCCCATTTTCTTTTCTTCCCTTTTTTTTTGACGAGCGGGTGATATGCAAATGTCGGCTAGGGCACGAAGCCTTGCGCCGGAAGGTAGGGCTCATTCGTTGGCAAGAAGACAATGCCAGCGCAACGGGAGAGTTCGTGCTGATTCGGACGTAGGGTCCGTAATGGCCGTATTGTATGGAGTGGGTGGCTAGGGCACGGGGCCTTGCGCCGGAAAGGGACTTATTCGCTGGCAAGAGATTAATGCCAATACAAGGATAGAGGTTCTGCCGATCCGGGCGTAAGGCCCGTGATGGCGATTTTGTATGATGGGAGGTGGCCGAGGCCCGAGGCGACGTGCCAGGGACGGGCTTATTTGTCGGTATGGGAACGGCACCATTGCAGAGGTGGCTGTGTGCAGGGGTAAAGTTGTTTTGCTTGTGCGGATGCGTGTATGACCCGGCTTGTGGGGATGTGATGCTCTCCCTGAAGACATTTATTACTCGATCTCATCGACTTACTCCCCTGCGTGTGTGAGCGGATGAGTATGTAAGTGCGTGTACATGCATGGGTATGTATATACACCCATATATATATATATATATATATATATATATATATATATATATATTTAATATCTTTCGTATCTATTTTTTTCTTCTATTTTCTTCTTTTATTTTCTCCTCTTATTCATTCTTTTTTTTCTTCTTTTCCTCCTCTTTTTTTATTTCCACTCCCTTTTTTTATTTTCCTCTTCGCCTCCCTTTTCCTTCCCCCCTTTTTGAACTTATAAAGGGGGGGGGGGGGGGGGGGGGGGGGGGGCGCGTTTCGAACGGCTACTCCGTTCGAACCCCCTTGCCTCCTCTCTCTCTCTCCTTCTGGTGACCGAGCGGGCAAACCCCCCCTCGTCCTTCTTCTTCTTCTCCGAGCACGACCACCGTCGCCGCCGTCGTCGTTGTTGTTGCTCCGGTGAGGGCACCGCCGTAAAGGCCGCCCCCCCTCTCTCTTCTCTTCTCCCCTTTCCCATCTTTTCCCTCTCTCTCCCTCTTTCTCTTTTCTTCTTCCCTGCACCGTCCTCTCTTCGCCGTCGTGATGGGGGGGGGGGGGGCGTTTCGAACGGCTACTCCGTTCGAACCCCCTTGCCTCCTCTCTCTCTCTCTCTCTCTCCTTCTGGTGACCGAGCGGGCAAACCCCCCCTCGTCCTTCTTCTTCTTCTCCGAGCACGACCACCGCCGTCGTCGTTGTTGTTGCTCCGGTGAGGGCACCGCCGTAAAGGCCCCCCCCCCTCTCTCTTCTCTTCTCCCCTTTCCCATCTTTTCCCTCTCTCTCCCTCTTTCTCTTTTCTTCTTCCCTGCACCGTCCTCTCTTCGCCGTCGGGCACGGCGGAGCCCTGGGCTCCGTCTTCTTCTTCTCCTTCTTGTCGGCCTTCCCCTCCTTGCCTTCCCACTATCCTCTTTCTCCTTCCCCATCTCTCCTTCTCCCTCTCCTTTGCCGTCGTGATGGGGGAGGCGGTCGGACGTCGTTTGTGCCGGCGAGGGGAGCGCCGTAGCGTGCCGAGGAGACTGCTTCAGGGCGTGTCGGCAAGGGCCGTTTAGGGCGCGTCGGGGAAGACTCCCACAGACGTGCCGGGGAAGAGGCCTAGGAGCGTGCCGGGGAGTGGGGCTCCTGGTGTGCCGGGGAGCACTGTCAGGAGTGTGTCAGGGGATGGGGGGCACGAGCGTGCCGTTGAAGGGGGGCGTCGAGTGTGCCGGGGAAGAGCCCATCTGGGTGTGCCGGGGAAGACACCCTGGGGCTGTGCCGGGGAGCGGCTCCACCGGGTGCGTGCCGGGGAAGGTGGCTCTGTGGTGTGCCGGGCCGGAAGCCTCGGGCTGTGCCGGTGAAGAGGCTGTGCCAGGTAATGGGGGTGCAGCTGTACCGGTGAAGCGGCCGAGGAGCGTGCCGGGGAAGCCTGCCCACAGGGCGTACCGGGGAAGGTTGCTGGGGAGTGTACCGGCCAAGGGGCCAAGGGGGATTTTTAGCTAAGGAAGAGGACTCCTTTGACCGGCGGACTTCTGGTGTTGCCTCTCGGGGCCCACCATGACTTTGTTGGGGCCGTCACTCCTTGTGGACGTGCACCCGTATTTTTCCCTTACGCCCCTGGCCTAGGGGAAACTCTGCCGAAATTTCGTCAGAAATTGGCAATATCTTGTTCATTTGACTTGTAGTAAAGCCCCTTTACAGTCTTTTATTTCCTTTTGCATGTGGCTTATTCTGATCTTCCATTCGTGTATCTTTGCAGATAAATGGCTGCCCCAAGTGGTTCTTCTGCCCCTGCTGCTGCTGTCGGTGCCGACCTCATTCCGCGGGGTCCAGTGCCGGCGGTTACATGGCTTAATGTAGAGGACCTAGACCGAGAGCACGCGGAAATAGCCGCCTTGGCTGAGTCATCGGGGTCCGACCGTGAAAGCATGGACGTCCGCAGACTTGTCAGGGTTGAAAGCGGCTTCACATTCGATCGGGCCACCGAAGAATACAGGAAGGATTTCCCGAAGGATAGGCACCTCGTTCGATTTCTGAAGCATTTGCGCTCTCGAGAGGGGCGAGATTATCGCGTTATAAAGGCGGCCGAGCGGGTGATCCTGCATGCCCGGGACAGTCTGCTATACAGCGTCCCCAGGAGCATTCCAATGTACCTGGTGGGAGAGGCCCGGGAGTGGAAGCCGGTCTTGGGTATTGAGGGGGTGCTGCCGACTGAAGACAAATTAGTGCGGGCCCCTCAATTTACACCAGCAAAGTGGGATATGTCTGCAGGGAAGGTGCGTGGCGAGTCGCCCCGATTTGGCTTATTCTTGGCTCCCCTAAAATGGGGTTATAGGGAGGAGCCGTTTATATTGGACTGCTTGGCCATCCGGTTCAAGTACGAACTATCACTGGGCTAGTTCGGGGAGCTGAAGCTTCAAGACGCCCACAGTTTTCGGGAAGGGGCAGTGGAGTTCACCGAGTATGTACTGTTCAACTACGCCCCATTGCTGGTCCGGGTCGGCATTTACCACAGCGTGTACGCTTCTCGGTATGGCTACCCCATCTCCAAGGGTCTCTGTTGCGGTATGATAGAGGTATTCAGCGCAGAGACTAACACCTTCTACACGGCAGAGGGCGAGACTTCTCTTGACTTATGGAGTCTCAGTCAGCTGAGTGGCTTGCCCATTGACGGGGAGCCTTATGAAGAAGTGTGCCTCCCCGATCTAATCAAGGATGAGACTAACAGGGATGGCTATTATTCTCTTGGGTACTCATACCGGTACCTGATGAAGGCGTACCGGGAGCTGTACCAGTTGTCGCACAAGGGGAAGCAGCCCGCCCGTGGGGACAGAAAACGGGTGCGTATGGCAGTATGGCTGGAATACTTCTACGATGGGCTGAAGCAGTATGAAGATTTTCCCTGCGTTGGCACCGCCGTTGCTCGCAAGAAGCGTGCGAAGCCCAAGCATGATGTAAAGATCCCCTCCAGGGGACGTCGGAGCGGGGCCAATCCGATGGGGGTCGACCCGCAGACTCACTGTGCCGCCTATTTGGCGTATTGGCTGTGTTCATTCGCCATGCCGTACGGGGACGAGACAGTGATCCGACCGGATGCCATCTACCCGGCATGTCAGATGGCATGGGGTATCAAGCTGTCACTGTGCCCGGCAACCCTTTGCTTGATCTACAAGGCGCTGGGAGATATCAGCACCCATCAGTTTCCGCGGCAGGCCCGGTATGTGTGCCCACTACATTTCTTCAATGCGTGGGTTTGCTCGCTGTTCCCCGAGTTCGCCCCGCGAGTTCTCCAGGATTGGGGACTAATACCGAGGATGCTGGAGTTTGCGAGTGTAGAACCGGCTTCCACTTCTATGCGGATGTATGATATTCGGGGCCGGTTGACCATGGTTCCCCGGGATGCAGCCGGTACCGTCCATTTCTGGACGCTGGCTGCGCATTCAAGCCCCCTTGTGAATAATAAAAGGGAGTGCAAGGATGACCAGGTGGAGAGGTACGTCTACCCGATCAGCCAAGAGAATGTGGTCCGTCCGCTGCTGGAACCGGAGCTGAGGGATTGGGCGCTGGCTATCCGCCCGAGCGTGTTGGTGTTCCGGAAGGGAGACAATGTACTGCTGGAGCCGTATTACCCCTTCCGATTTGGCCGCAACTTCGGGTATGACCAGCATATCCCTGTTTATCATGCGCAATTCGGCCTGCCTTCGCGGAACATCCGGGGCAGTTCAATTGCTGAGCATGCTAAAAGCTGGTGGGACTTTTTCCACCGGGCGGACACTGCCTCCTTCAGGGTGCCAGCCCCGGGTCGCGTGCCCCGAGTGACCGAAGACTATATAAAGTGGTGGAACGCCCGGACGTCCTTCTATCGGTTGCACAAGACTGACTGCTGGGACGGTGCCGAAAGGAGGTTCCTCAGCCGGCAACCAGTGCCGGTACTTGATATCGAGCCGGAGCATCTTCTCCGGCTCAAGAACAGGCAGGAAAGAGAGGTAGCGGCATATATGGCAGCTCGTCGGGAAGCCCGGGATAAGAGGCCGACGCCGAAAGTGGAGCTGCCTCCGGTGGCGAAGGACGACTATCAGAAGACGCTGAGGGACCTATGCCGGGTAGGGAGCGACCGCTTGGACCTCATCAATTATCCATTCCCCATAGAGGAAGAGGGGACTCCCGCTAAGAGCTGGAGTCCGGAGAGGGATACGCTCTGCCCCTACCGCACATTCATGAGGCGGGAGGAGAGGAAGCCCGAGAACTATAGGGACACCACATGGCTATATGTCCTTCTCCGGGTGAACGGACTGACGATCGAAGATCAGAGGGCCTCCATCCTGGGTAAGCGCCTGCACATCCCGTACTATTATGCTGACGGGTGGGGCATAGACCACTTCAGCCTCTTCAACCTCTTCTGCCACCTTTCCATGAAGAAGCACGCGGATCTGGCCAGTCTTACGGACCGGTGCCAGAAGATCGAGGATGTGTGCTGGCTCGTTCGAGAGGCGGCGCGTCGGGATAAAGAGCCATCCCTGAGCTACTGGCCGATTACACTGCGACTGTATACTGGCCCTCACGGTACTCGATCTCTTTTCCTTCTTTTGTCTTTGTCTCTTATCATTGCGGCCTTTGCAGATAGTTGGATGCTAATCATGAGTGCGTGTCTGTCCTTTCTCTTTTCCTTTCCGACAGACCACCCCGATAGCACGCAAGTGGCCACGTATCGGAATCTCCTTCGGCTTGTGCAGAAGCCTGCATATTTTGAAGCCGCGCCACTAGCCCCGACTGCGGCTCCTCTGCCCAAGGCAGCGAAGCGGCCCCGGGCAAAATCTCCGGTGAAGAAAGCAGTGGACGCCGCTAAGGTGGCCAAGCAGCGGGACACGAAGCGGAGAAAAACAGAGGCGGCCAAGGCCCTGACCGTCGTTCCTTCGGTGCCACGGGTCCCCTCTTTTGAGGAATTCGAGGCTGCCCGACCCGAGCCGAGCCAACCCGCCGGTCAGTACCTTCGACTATCGCCGTGTCTTTTAAGTCTCCCTTTTTTATTTTCATCCTGGAGCAGATCCCTGACACTTGAATATTTCTTTCGTCTCAGCCCCTGTGGAAAAGCCCGTGCTCACACATGTTCCTCACGCGGGGGAGCCTGTTCCTGTGCCCGCGCCTGACATGGGTGAAGCCGCGGCCATAGCAAAGTCGCCTGTTAAGGAGGCGTTGGCTGCTGCCAAGGTGGCCGGGCCACAAGCGGCAAAGCGGAGGCGGGCTGAGGAATTCCCGGCTCCGACGGTAGCCCCTCCGGTGGCCCCTGTCCTGTCTTTTGAGGAATTTGAGGCTACCCAGACCGGGCCGAGTTACGAAGCTGGTGAGGTTCATCGGCCGCCTGCGTCGTCCGTGATCGATTTGCCTCCTGGGTTGGCCTCGCACTCGCGCATGGCGACGATGCGTTTCTTCTCTGCGGGCGGCGCAAAGGAACCGGCGCCCGTGTCAGTCCCGGGCGAGGGCAGGGATGCAACTCCCGAGAAGGCTCTGCCCGTCGAGGAAGCCCGCGGGTCATCCCGGGCTGTAAGGGCCGAAAAGGGTATTTGCCTTTAGTCGGCCTAAACGACTTATTTGTTCTCGGAGGGCCGACCGGATTTGATGTAATCCACCCTTTTCTTCTACGTGACAGGCACAGCAGAGGCAGTCGCTGGACTATTCGGGCCCCGCGTGTAACTCCCGACAACGCTTTTATATGTGAGGAGGAGGCCGAAGTCCGGTGTACCAGCCTCATCTAGCCCGAGGGAGGGTGCGCCAGCCATTGACTTCGAGGCGGAGACCCCTTTACCGGCAAGGGGAGAGCCTGCGGCAGTCGGGTCATCGTCGGGCGAAGAGGTAGACTACAATTATTCCTCTGATGAAGCGGCTCCTGACGAGGACGTGCCCGGGGCATCGGGGCCGCCCGAGCCGGTCTTTGGGGCCCCCTTACTTGCTGGCTCCCTGAGCTTTGTGGGGAAGACCGCTGTAAGTGTGAGCTTGCTTGGGCCGGCTCCTTCCTCTCCTTCCTGGTTGCCTAATGACCTTTTCTTGTCAATTCCGGGCTTCAGGGGCTTGACTTGCCGGAGGCTATGGAAAAGGGTACCCCAGTTGCGCCGATCGACCGTCAGGCAGGGGTCGATGTGGGCTCGGGCAAACTAGCCCTTCTATTCGAGGCTCTTGATCGAGAGTCGGCCGCAGGGGCTTCAAGTGTTTCCGAGGCGGCGGCCGAGCCTCTGGAGGAAGGAGAGATCGCGATGACCGCGTCCTCACGGTTGCCGAGGTAAGCAGGGTTTTATGGCTCTTCCCACTTCTCGTCCTTGCGCAATTTATTCCCGGCGACAGGCGGCTAACCGTATTTCATGTGGGCAGGCGGTGTCGACGACCGGGAAGATGTCTGGCCGCTCTCGCAAGGCAATCGCCAAGCGAGGCCGATTACCGGTCAGCGACCAGCGGGGGGACCGATTCCGGCATCTGTTCCGGAGGTGGAGACTCTTGCCGTGCTCGTGCAGGCAGGAAGCGTTCCCGACCTATTAGTCCCACTTCCACCTCTTCCGAAGCTGCCGGCCCAGATGGAGGACCCGTTCCTGAGACAAATATTCGCGGGGCTCCGTGCACATCTGGAGGGGTCCCAACCGCGAAGGAGAAGTTCATGGGTGACTACTTCGGGCCCAGCCTTACTTGAAGCCCCTCCTCTAGCCGGAGCAGCGACAGCCACACCCCTGCCGCTTGGAGTGGCAGAAGCGAGTCAGGCGGAGGCAGAGGAGGCAGGGGAGCTCCAAATAACGGGAGTACCGGAGGCTTCGGCAATGGTCTCGTCCACTCCCCGGGCAGTGGCTGGCCAAGGGTCTCTGGTTGAGCTACACCGACCAGGCGGTTTGACCCTTGCCCTTCCTTCCTCTTCAGCGGCAGTGGACGCTGACCTGTGGGCAGAAGTGGACAGCACCGTGGAATTCACTCCTCCGGTCGTGCCCTCAGTCAGCCATATGTCATCAGAAGTGCCAGTCCGTCAAATGCTGATCACTCTACGGACCATGCTCCTCGCCGAGCCTCCTCTGTCGTATCGGGAGGTGCACACCATAGTGACGCAGTTGACTGGGGCGTTGCAAGTGCTCAGCTGCCCGCTGGAGGAATGGTCGCGGCGGGTTCTGCTGTTGCTGAAGTATGTCAGGCGCCGCGAGTTCCTGGAGAGCCAGGCTCCCGACGAACGTACCGCCCTTGACGCTCAGGCAGACGAGTACCTGCAGACCTTGGAGGCCCGACGCCATAATAGAGAACGCCACGGAAAGGCCTTGGAGGAAGGCGAAGGCAGCGTCCGTTCCTTCAAGAACCGGATCGAGAAGCTGGAGGGCTACCTCGCTACGGCTAAACTTGGCCTTGCCGAGGCGGAAAGGAGGGTGGCGGAGGAGAGGGAAGCTCTTGCCGTCGCCGACGTTGAAATGGTGTCCGTCGAAGGGGAGCTCGCCCGTCTTGAGGAATTGAGGGGCCGACTGCGCGATATGACGAACTTCCCTTGCGTCGGGATCCTCCCTCTCGAGGACATCTTCAGGGACATCGACTAAACGTTGCATCCCTTAATTCCTTTTTCTTTTCTTTCGAATGTAACACATGGGTATGCCCCGCAGCACATGTAGTCTGGTCCCTTTTCTGAGTAGAGCAGAGCATTTATGATTCCACGCATTCTTTGTGTATGCATTCGTCCCAGAGGGAGCTTTCTTACCCTTCTTTCTCTTCTGTGCATATTGTTTCCTTCTTCCTCTTCCCTTGCTCTTGTATCTTTCCGCCCTTTTTGTGTTGAGACCCATTGGCAGGGTATGAGTCTTTGCGAGGATTCGCTTCGGACGGACCAGGCAGGGACCCATGTCAGGGTACAGGAGAGTGCTCGCCTTCCCAGGGGGAGGACGAGGGGACCACTCCACCATACCGAACGGGCAACTCCCTGGTTTTGCCGCAATATTAGAAGCGCGTGCTGGCCTCAAGCGGGGGCCTCGGTCAGAGGCCGGACTTCTCGTCGTCCAGAGGGGACGGAGAGAAGAGTTTGTTTAGTCAATGACCCGGACGAGGGGGGCCCGAGCCAAAGGGGTGCTCACCGCCCGGGGAGGACGGAGAGAAGAGTTTGTTTAGTCAATGACCCGGACGGGAGGTCCGAGCCAAAGGGGTACTCACCGCCCGGGAAGGACGGAGAGAAGAGTTTGTTTAGTCAATGACCCGGACGGGAGGTCCGAGCCAAAGGGGTACTCACCGCCCGGGCAGGACGGAGAGAAGAGTTTGTTTAGTCAATGACCCGGACGGGAGGTCCGAGCCAAAGGGGTACTCACCGCCCGGGAAGGACGGAGAGAAGAGTTTGTTTTTTGTGTTTTTTTTAGTCAATTTTTTAGTACCTCCGCTGATGCGGGGCGGTGACTGGAAATGGGGGGCGTTCCTCTTTTCTGGTTCTTTCTTTTTCTTTTTCTTTTTTTTTCTCTTTTTATTTCTTTCCTCCTTTTTTCCCCTTTTTTTCCTTTTTTTTCTTTCTTCTCTTTCTATTCTTTTTCTTTCTCTTTTTTTTTGCTTCTTCCCTCTTTCTCTTTCTATTCTTTTTTGCTTCTTCTTTTTTTGTCCCCCTTTTTTTTTTCTCTCTTCTCTTCCTATTATTATTCTTCCCCTTTTTTGGAACACGGCTGGTGGTCACATCATTTGGACATTTAATGACGTAAATCCACCTCAAAATGGGGCGGAGAGTAATATTATTACCTGAATGGGGGCGCCGGAGCGTGGTACAGTCTCAAGTGCCTTCCATTAAGAGGCGGGAACTGAACTTCCCCGCGATGGTTGACAATTACATAGGCCCCACCCTCGTAGACTTTTTGGACTACGTAGGGTCCGAGCCAGTTCTCGTTCAGCTTACCCTTGGGGTTGGTAGCCATGAGATCTCTTCTATTGACCATGACAAGGTCACCTTTCTTGAATTCGCGCTCCTTGACTAGCTTGTCGAAGGCGCGCGCAATTCGGGCCTGGTAGACCTGAATATTCTGTTGGGCTTGAAGCCGCTTTCCTTCCAGACTGGAGAGTTCTTCGAGCCTTCGCTCGGCGTTGGTCTGCCCTTCGGGGACAAGCCTATGCTGAATGGCGACCCTGAGGGACGGTATCTCCAGTTCGACGGGGACGATTGCTTCCGAGCCGTACACGAGAGAGAAGGGCGAGCAGCCCGTTGGGGTCTTGTATACAGTTCGGTACGCCCAAAGCGCTTCGTACATTCTTTCTTCCCAGTCCCTTTTGTTGGAGCTAACAGTTTTGGCCAGGAGAGTGCAAAGTGTCTTATTGAAAGCTTCGGCCAGCCCATTAGCTTGTGGATTGTAAGGAGTTGAGGTCCTCCAATCAATTTTGTATTTTTCTGCTAGCCGGTAGACCTTCTGGTTGCGGAAGTGGCTACCGTTGTCTGACACAATCTGGTCGGGCATGCCAAACCGGAATATAATGTTGCGGCGGACAAACCTGACCACGACTTCTCCGGTGACCTCCCGTAAGGCAACAGCCTCTGCCCAGCGGGAGAAGTAGTCAGTCGCCGCCAGAATGTATTTGCAGCCTGTGGAAGATGCGGGTAAGGGGCCCACAACGTCTGTTCCCCATTGGGCGAACGGCCAACTGGGCGCGGTTGGGTGCAACTGCACGGGAGGCCTCCTGGGTATGATGGCATGCTCCTGACATCTCTGACACGACTTAGCGTACTCGCAGCAGTCGTTGAACATTGCAGGCCAGTAATAGCCAAGTTTCTTGATTTCAATTTTCATTTTCGGCCCCGCCTGGTGTGCACCAGCTGTCCCGGCATGGACCTCTTTCATAACTCTCCAAGCTTCTTCAATAGACAAGCATCGGAGGAGTAGCTTCTGCTTGGCATCGGCCACAGTCCGGAATAATATTCCGTTTCGGAGCTCATAAGAGTCCTTGGTTCTGACTAGCTTGATTTTCTCTTCCCTATGCTTGGGTAGTTGCTGGTATTTGAACCACTGCATCAGGGGGTCTCTCCAGTCAGGTAGACTGACGGCTTCTGCTGTAGCGACCTCTAGGTCTTCTTCTTCTAGCTCTTCTTCTATCATGCTGGGCATCTGGCGCTGGTTTATTACCTGGATATGGAGAGATCCATCTGGAGGCACTGCCAGTGAGCTTGCCAATTTTGCCAATGCGTCGGCTTGTGCGTTCTCCCCTCTGGCGACATGGCCTATCTCGAGGAGGTAGAACCGCTCCATGAGCCCTTTTGCCTTAGTGTGATAAGGGAGCAGCTCAGGTTTTAGGACATCAAACTGCCCCTGGATTTGCTTGATGACCAGCAGCGAATCGCCGAACACTTGGAGCATTTTGATCTCCATTTGGAGGGCGACCTGGAGGCCGATGATCAGAGCTTCATACTCTGCTTCATTATTGGTGCAGGGTTTGCTAATGCAGCAGGAAGTGTGCATCACTTCTCCATCTGGCGACTTGAGGACGATGCCTGCTCCGGCTCGTACCTTGGCGCACCCGGACGGGGTCGCTTCTGTCCTCGAGGCTCCATCAAAATAAAGCTGCCAGATGGCTTGTTGTATTTGGTCTACCTCCAGTGTTTCATCCTCGGGCAGCTCTGTGGCCAACGGGGAGTCTTCGGGCACAGGGTGTGCTGCGAAGAAATCCGCGACGGCTTGCCCCTTAACGGCCTTCTGCGGCACGTAGGTGATATCAAACTCCATGAGCAGCACGGCCCACTTGCCAAGGCGTCCCTTCGGGACAGGCTGGAGGAGAATGTGCTTGATAGGGTCAGCTCTGGATATTAGACTTACTTCATGGGACAGCATGTAGTGCCTCATCTTCTTGACTGCGAAGACCAGAGCAAGGCAGACTTTCTCTATCGGAGTGTACTTGGCCTCCGCACCCACCAGCCTCCGGCTGAGGTAGTAGAGAGCCCGCTCTTTCCCCTCATCATTGTTCTGGGCAAGCATTGCCCCCAGTGAGTATTCGGTAGCCGCTATGTAGAGAATGAGCGGTCTGCCTTTGACAGGTGCCCCCAGGACAGGCGGGGTCTTCAGGTATTCCTTCAGCTGGTCGAACGCGTGCTGACATTCATGGCCCCAGCTGAAGGGTGCGTTCTTCATCATTAGTCTGTGGAAGGGTTGGCAACGCCCCGACAGGTTGGAGATGAACCTGCGGATGTAAGCTAACCGGCCCTGTAGGGACCTCAGCTCTCCCAGACTCTTTGGAGGGGGCAACTCCTGGATGGCCTTTATCTTGAAGGGGTCGATCTCGATCCCTCTGTGCCGGACAATGAAGCCGAGGAACTTTCCACTGGACACGCCAAAGGCGCACTTCATGGGGTTCATTTTTAGCCCGTATAGCCGGAGCCTCTGGAAGACGACCCTGAGGTCACTTAAATGTTCATCTCTCTTCTTAGTCTTGACGACCAGATCGTCGATGTAGCATTCGACCTTGTTGTACAGCAGCTCATCGAAGATCTTGGTCATCGCCCGCTGATATGTGGCACCAGCGTTCTTGAGGCCGAAGGGCATCCTCTTGTAGTGGAATATCCCCTTGGGCGATCTGAAGGCTGTGTGAATCCGGTCGTGGTCGGCTATCCAAATCTGGTTATAGCCGGACGAGCCGTCCATGAAAGACAGGGCCTCGTGGCCGGTAGTTGCATTGATCATCACTTCGGTGATAGGCACCGGGAAGTCATCTTTTGGGCAGGCTTTGTTCAGGTCGCGGAAGTCCACGCAAATCCTGATCTGTCCATTCTTCTTTTTCACTGGTACAATGTTGGCCAACCATGTGGTATATTGGTTTTCTGCCACGAAACCGACATCTATGAGCTTGTCGACCTCCTTGCAGATCTGGCTGGTCAATTCCGGCCTCATGCGCCGGGGAGACTGTTTCACTGGCTCCACCTTAGGATCGATGGACAAGATGTGCTGAGTCACCTCGGGGCTGAGTCCGGGCATTTCTTTGTAGTTCCAGGCAAAATAATCCCGGAACTCTTGTAGCAGCTTCATGTATTATTCTCTCTCACGAGGGGATATGAGAGCACTTAGAAAGGTCGGCCTGGGGTCGCCTTCTGTGCCGAGGTTGATCTCAATCAATTCGTCGACTGTGGCCTGGCCGCCATTTTCAATTTCCGGCGGGGCTGGCGACAAATCGACGAAGTCTTGGCCTTCATTATCTTCGGGCTCGAGGATGGCATCCTCGTCTTCTTGCTCCTCCTGGCTGGGTGTGGGGGCTAGATTTACCGTGCAGTCCTCTTGGACCATAGCCGCCGGGTCTGTGAGGTCCGCTGGTGCAGAAAGGCACAGGGCCACCTCGGGGTCTTCTATGTACTCATCGTAGACAGCTTGGACGGGGGCCGGGGCAGCCGCATCTTCAGGGGCCTGGTAGTGGATGGACACGGTGTAGGCTCCTGCTCTGGGGCTGTCCGCCACGTGGGGGCGTGGCGGGGCTACCACATAATCCCCCATCCTGAGCTCGTCCCTGTCAATGAGGTCTTGAGCAATGTCTTTGAAGACATAGCAGTCTTCAATGGCGTGACCCAGCATCTGGTGGTAAGGGCAAAATAGTGGGTCCCCGCTTCTTCGGGTGTCATGCGGCCTCTTGGACCGTGGGAGGGAGACCTTGCCGTAATGGCAGGCCCAGTCGAAGATGCCCTGGGTCTTCTCTCTCGGGAAGGAGTAGGGCTTCTGCAGCTTCTCTTGGAGTGTTAGGCCTTGCCTGGTTGGCCGCCCGATCAACAGGCTTGCCGTGTCTCTCAATTCCCTTCTTGACCAGACGGGGGTGTCAGGACTGGCATCTCGAGGCCGAGGCATGCGGCCACCCCGTGGGGGGAGAGAACCCTGGATCAGGTCGGCGACTAGCGAGGTCAACTCAGCCAGTCGTACTTTTAGCGTCTCGATCTCCCGTTGCTGCCTATGGTACAAGGCGTACATGACGGGGTCGTATCGAGGGGATTTCGGAGCCTGGCCCATGCTTCTACTCCTTGTTTCGCCGGCCGGCCGGGGTGGAGGTGCCTCGCTGGTGTGCCCTCTCGAGGTCGACACTTCGGAGAAGGAGGGGGTCTTCTCCAGGCAGTGGCGGCGGGGAGGTTTCCAAAGGAAGACCTCTTCGTCTTGTGCCTCCTGAACCGGGGGCCCAGGATATGCATCTTGACAGGCTTCCCGCGAATCTGTAGCTTCTGCGGGGTCGTCGCCAGACCATGTCGAGACTGATATGACATCAGTCTCGTAATATTCCTCTAGTGAAAAGCCCAGACCGGGGTGCTTGGTGATTTTCAGCAACCGTCGATCCAGGTTTGGTGGGTTCCACATTCTTTCAAACATTTCCTTCCGGCTGGAGGGATGGTAGGGAGGAATCTTCTGCTTTCTGACCATTCTGGCTGCTTGGTCAGTCATGTGGGGAAGTCCCGTAATGGGGACGTGCGGGTCATGCAGCTCATCAGGGAATCGGCAATCATCGTCTTCCCTGACTGGCTTCTCCCCAACAACATAAAAGATAGTGGGCGGCCCTTCGGGGTTAGGTACCTCGAAGGTCCTCAGCTGCTCGGCTGCTTGGCATTCTATCTCTATTACAGGCTTGACGATCCCTGGCGGGACCCTGACGTCTTCTAGCAGGTCTTCGAGGCAAGGCGCCCCTGGTGTAGGGTAGATGGCGAGAGGAGCCGCCTTGAATACCCCTTCTTCTTGTGCAATAAACGGTACATGTGGAGGAGCCACATAACCCGGGGGTGGCGGAGGGAACCAGCCACCTGACTCTGCTTTCTCCTTTCCCTTGTCTCGGGCAGCTTGAGGAGCTTGCTTCGCCTTTTCCAAGTACAGATTAGCATCTGACAAGTGACACTCGAACACCTCGAACGGGTGGAGGTCGGCGAAGATTCTGACTTCCTTTCCCTCGCAGGGGTACTTGATGCATTGAAGCAGAGTGGAGGGTACCACCCTATTCTGGTGTAGCCAAGGCCGGCCAAGCAACGCCTTGTAGGAAGTGCTGGAGTTGATGACGTGGAACTGGACCTTGGTGGTGAAGTCATCAAAGGTCAAGTTGAACTCTGCAACCCCCATGGGCACCTCACATTTCTGGTTAAAGCCAGCTATCTTGACATTTTTAACCTCAACTAGGTGTACGTCGAAATAGTGTTTCTGGTACACCCGGTAAGGGAGTATATTCACTACTGCCCCTGGGTCGATCAGGACCCTGTTGATGGGCTGGCCATTCAATTGCCCCTTCATGTAGAGGGGTCTGTTGTGACTGCAGGTCGGCAGGAGCATGTCATCTTCTGTGAAGGCCACGGCCACTTCAGGTGACATCTCTGCCAGGCAAGCTTCAAGATGTGCTGGCGTCTGGAGGGCGGCTATGATGGCTTGCCGTGTTTCCTCGTTCAAGGACAACATCTCCCATACGGTGAACCGGGTCGGGATCTTCTTGAGGTGTCTGACTATCCGTTCGGCGGCCCGCACCTTGAGTAATTTCATCTCTTCGGGTTTGGCACGCCTGCCCCCATCCTGAAGTTGGGGTGCCTGATCGGGGGATGCCTGCTCTGTGGGATCTGTCGCAGCCTGCCGAGCCGGCGGGGCCTGCTGTGCTTCCTCTGTTTCTCGCATGAATTCGGCGAGGTTTGGGATGCCGTTGAATTCTCCTTCTGGCTGGGGAGGAGTAGCCGCCGGTAGAGCTCGGGGACTACTTGCTTTCCTGGTGGAGGGAGGCACTGGGGAGCGCGCCTGCTTGCCTGCTCGGGCTGACAGGAATTCGGCGAACGAAGGGGTTCCTTGGCTCCTGGCCCCTCCGGGATAGAGACCCGATGGAGGAGGGATCTCGGTGCCTCGGACCTTAGGGTCGGGAATCTGGTATGGTTGTTCTCCTCTGAGCATGATGTTGAGGTTGCCCTGAGGAGGGCGCCCCCATTTCCTTCCGGACCTGGTGGCGTGTTGGGAGGTGGACGCCTCAGCTTGATTCACCTCCGCCGGTTCACGGGGTGGCTCTTCTTCTTTCTCTTCCAGGGAGAGAGCGGTGTCGAACAACGCCGAGAGGGTGTTGCAGGCGAAGACGACCTCCTTCGTCTTCTTGCCCCTGGGTCTTCTCTTCTTCTTCTTCTTGCCTGCTGCAGCGGATGGCTGCTCTTGAGGAGGTTCACCCCACAGGGGAGGCTCTTTGTGTAACGACCCGAGAATCCGATTACCGGGAAGACCCGATAACCCGAGACTCGCACCGCCGCCCACGAGCCGGGAGGGCTCGGAAGGGCTAAAAGGAGTGTGGAGGCACAAAGAAATAGGAAATAAAGCAGGACAACCAACAACAACAAGCTGAAAGAAAGAACAACCACAGCTACAACAGAGTCCAGTCCCACAGAAAGTACAGTCTAAAGCAGTAAAACGTACCACATGCCAAGTGAACACTCGGCCCGGCAAGCTGGCAACTGAGAACCTCCGCTCTGCACCCTCGAACCGCGAGGAAGAACCGCCACACCTGAAAAGCAGGGAATGAGTCTCCAAAACAGAGACTCAGCAGGGATCCCGCGGAATCCCAACCGGAAACAACGGCGGTAGCGGAAAGGAGAGCTACGACTACAGCAGGAACAGCGAACCGGTGGCCGGTCAAAACTCGGCACTACAGCTACTCCTACTGCCAGAAGGCAGACCTCGACCACGCAGTCGAAGCTACCGAACCACGCTAGTACCACCTACCGAAGTAAGAACACACGGCAACCACGCCGTAGAGGCATGTCCCCCGGACACAGCCGACCTGGACACGCTGTCCAAGGTGCAACCCCGACCATCCGATCGCGGGTACCGCACAACAAGACCCAACCTCGGTAAAGCCACTAGCACTAATCTCACGGCACAAGAACCGACACACGCGCCAAGGTGAGACAACCGAACTCACCGGTCAACACGACCAAAAACCCGAAGGTCAAAGACACAGAGACTGACAGTCTGTCACTCCGTACTCGACAGGAGTACCACCCACTAGAAGCACAGCCGGTAGCGTCCCCTGACGTCTTACACCGCACCGCAGGTGAACTGCCTGGCGTGGTAGGTCCTACCCGAGGCGCGAACACCGTACAAGTAACCACAAACAAGTAACTAGCTGGGGTCACGCCCGTCGACGTGGGTCCAACCGCCCCCAACCACGTGTGCACACACAGACCTTGCGTCACTAGGTCTGGTCCTCTGACCGATTTTCCCCCGTAGCCGGACTCTGGCTACCGACGAGGGGCCTACGGTAACCGGTCCACAAACCGTCTCGAAAGGTGGGTGCCCGTACACCACTCCCAGGTGAGACCAGCACCTCGTACTGGTGGGCTACGACTAGTGGAGGGTCACTGAAGGAGTAGACTCTCAACTCAACGGAAAACAACGTCCGAATCCGACGACGTACGGGGACCACCCCACGTACCGGCCCCGTCGCACGGTGACCACAGTCGGAGGAGAAACATGACTCGCAGTCCACGGCCACGCACGCACCGTGCACTAGAGTCGAGAAAACTCAAGTGGCGCTAAGCCACTGGACTCTGGACAGTCCTCTAGACACACTACAGCCAACGGTCCTTGAGTCACAAGACTCGGGGTCAAGACCGTTGCACGCAACAGCACAAGGCCGTCGATCTAGCCCAATCTCTAGGTCCAAAATCACGATATCGCGAATACCGAGACAACACGCGAGTTGCCAAGACCATTCCCTTGGGAAGGGAACGCAAGGGACAAAGGCCACTCACACGGGCCACACGGAAAGCACAGAAGCACGATTCCCAAGGCAGCACACAAGCCGCCACGACGATTTCCCATCTTGAAGCAAGCGGGAAACCTCCAGCCCCAGGCCGGACAACTGGACTCACAGTCCAAGGCCAAACACATGGCCCACACGGGAATCGCCTTCCAAAGGAACCCACGATATGCGGGGGAGACCCCACCGCACACACACCGACACACGGTGACTCGATCAAGCGTAACACAAGAGCCCGGAACACGTGGGGTCACCCGGACCCACCACACCTATGGGCACGCTAATCGAGGAAACACGGTACCTCCCGACACCCCAGAAACGCGGACACAGAACCCACGGGATACCCGGGACACTCACAAGGCCAAAGGTCGACCACTGGGTCACAACCGGGACGACCGGGGACCAACACAACACAATCGAAACACCAGAAGGTCTCACAGACCCTTAAACCGATGGGCACGTTAATCGAGATAACCCAACCCTGGTGCGGACACCCGAGCAGTCGATCGGCACGACACGCCGAGCCACCGGTACCGCACGCGGAGCACGACACGAGGCACCACAGCATCCATCTGGCTCGGAGACAGCCTGGAGACTCCGCCTTGAGCTTCCCCATTTATTATATTCAGTTAGACTTTATGTGTGTTTAATTTGCATTTATTTCGTTACGTCCGGTTGGCCATTTTGAGTGTAATAGGGGCTTATGAGCATTTCGGACCCCGTGGGCCCCACAGGCCTCCCGGGCCCCACCCCATTGGGCCACCTCATCCCAGGGTCCCACGTGGGGCCAGTCAACATGCCACATGGGAGCATCTAGAAGGTTGACTTGTATTTGAACACATGGGGGACAATGGACTTAAAAAGTCCAAGGAGGCTACCTACCTCCCACCTACCATTTTCAACCTTCCACCACCCCCCCTCTCCTTGGTCCAAGGGCCGCCCCCCCCCTTTAATATTATATTGTATTTTGTGTGTGTGTCACATGCCATCCTAGCCCTTCATCCCCATCCCCTAGATCCAATGGCTATGGATGGATGTGAGATGTAGACTATTTAAGGTTGTAATTTCCCATTTTATGGAATTAATGCCATTTGAATCAAACTTAATGTTGGAGCAAGGCCTAGGCCGCCCCCTTCCTCTCTCCCTCTCCCCCTTGCAGCTGTGAAGGCTGCCTCTTGGTGGTGTGACTCCACCCTATCAGTTCCGGTCGCCGCCGCCGCCGCCACGAGCCGCCATCGCCACCGCTGGAGTTCTGTCCGCGCAGTACCACAGCAGCTTCTACGAAATTTCAGTCTCAGCCACGGCCTCAGATCGAGCTGGGAATTTTATTGGATGTTTCAGAGGTGTTTCAGCACGTCCTCAGAATTTTGGTTGGTCATAAAGATCTCATTTGGTATTTTTTTATTTTCGTCCAATCCCAGTTTCCAGATCTATCTCCTATCTGTTTCCATTTCCACCCGCCCTGCGTTTTAAGTCTTAGGTCCACTTTTTGATTTTTGTTAATTCGCCCAATTTTACTGGGCATTCTGTCCACTATCTCCTCTATCCCCAAATTTTCTTGAATTTTTGTGAGTCCATATTATATTTTACAAAAATCAAGTTCTTCCCTAGCTACAGTACTTTCTGCCAGTTCCCAGATCTGACCACCAGACACTATAAATTTCTATCAAATCACCACCACCTCGGAATCCAATTCCAAAAATTGTCCCAGCTTCGTGGTTTAAATATCAATCACTTCGAAGAAGAGCTTGATGTCTGAATCCCACTGTAAGTAGGCGGTCAACGGCCGTTTACAGGGAACTAAGGTACTGATCTGAGAGTTCTGGAACTGTGTAACAGAGAGTTGAAAATTAGTTAAGGTCAAGGTCCGCAGAGTTTCAGAAGATTCCACTGGCCCTAGGTTGGAGGATTTTGAGTCCTCTTTCCAACGGCGCTGGTCTCGTCGCATTCTGGCGACGGGGCCGACCGCAGCGGCTGTTTTCGCCGGAGCGCGCGCAGGGAAAACAGAACTGAAATCCGTGGGCAGCCATTCCACAACTTGAAGATCGGACCCGACCGACCACCAATCGGTGTCTCCGGCCGACCGCCGTCCATGGAGGCGCGCCACCAGGGGTCTCCATCATAGTGGGACCCACCTCCGCAGATCCGGAGGACAGCGCCATCCGTGGGCCCCACGGGCCCGCAGAACCCGCCGTTCGGGAAGCACGAAAACGCGGAGTTCGGCGCGTCGAGTCGACATCAAGATGCTGCCTGTCAACCTGATTTGCGTGATCCCCGGGGCCCACATGTGACCTTTTACCTCCCTGGGTGGAGTGGGTCGAATCCTTTTGTACTGCTGTGAATTATGTTAACCGGGGGTCCGTAAGTCAGCCGGGGTGTCTTCGCCACGCCGGGTGCGTGGAGGTAAAGGTCTTAACTTCTTGGCGTTACATTGCTTAACTAGTATACGGTCTTAGGCCGCTGCCGAGAGTGTAGGTTCCTAGCCCGTGTGTCCATGTCACCGCTGTGAGCGTGAGAGTGACCCGTCCCGCGACTCGATCCGAGTCCGGAAGTGAGTCTGACTACCTTGAACTCTGCCGGTTCCTTAACCGCGCACGATCCACGCTTTCCCTCGCATGGGACGCCGAGTGAGCTTGTACTTCTGTTAGCGACGTTTTGCCACTAGGAGCTCGTAGTGTCGGGCTTAGTGTCTCCCTGGTGTGTATTGTTGGTCGCGTCTTCATCTAGAGTCCGAGGGTGGCACTGTATAGTGTCGTCTCCCGTGTCCGTCCCGCATCAAACCCTCTAGACACCCAAAGACACGGTCACGGAAGTCCACGGGGTGTCCGAGACACACACGGCCCAAGGGGAGCACAAGACAACAGGTAAGATCGCGCTAGGATCACCTAGCGCGACAAGCCGGAACGCGCTAGGGAACCCTAGCGCGACAAGGAATATCGCGCTAGGTATCCCTAGCGCGACAACGCAGATCGCGCTAGGAACCTATAGCGCGACAAGCCAGGTCGCGCTATGTTTCCATAGCGCGACAGTCCAGAACGCGCCATAGCCCTATAGCGCGACAGGAACCGCCAAACTGTTCATCTTCTCCGATGAACGCGCTCGGTCGGGGTAGCGCGACTATCAAGAACGCGCTACTGGAGTATAGCGCGTTCTCAGTCCGCGCCCGAAAACGGTAGAAACCGCGGGAAAAGCCATGCCACGCCCTGTTCACCCCCAGGTGAAGGGGAAACAAAAGGGGAAACCTCCCCCAAGCTCCTAGGCATGCATCTAAACCCCTGGATCGCCCAAAAACACCATAAAACGGGAGATCCGGTTCACACCCCAAAAACATGCATTTTGCCCAAAATGCCCCGTTTAGCCCGCTCGGCTCACCACGGCCTACGAAACTCGCGGGAAAGGAAGTACACGGGCTGAGGGTCCATCACCCTACCTCCACCGAAGATTACGCGCACCGTGGACGCCGATCCACGAAGAAAACGCCGTTGAAGCCTCGCCGTTCCACGAACTCACGGCCGAGCTTCTACGCGCCTCCACCGCCTCGATCCTCATCCATCCTCGCCCGTGCCTCGCCCGCGCCGTCCCCGCCTCGCCCATGCTCCGCCCCGTCGGCCGCCGGAGAGAGAGGGAGAGAGGAGAGAGCGTGAGAAGAGAGAGGGAGAGAAATGAGAAATGAGAGGGGGAGAGAGAGAAAAAGCTATTTATAGGAAAATCCGGAAAATCGGAAAAATACAGAAAAATAGAAAATCACACCCTCGCGATCCTCGGAGCGCACCGATCGCAACGGTACCACTCGCGCCCTGGTGAACGGCCCGGTTCACCCGCAACGAGGTTCCGAAGGGAAAGCCGAAACCCACGCCGGGAATCGGAAAACACACGCGGAAAAAGCCGTGGAATGCCTCCGGGCCTCCGAAACGACTCCGGATCGCGCCGATCCGAACACGAAAGATGTCCGAAACGAAATTTCAGACACAACGGAGCTGGACACTCCGAGAAACCAGATCCGAGACCCACGAACGAGGATCCGAAAAACCCAGGGCATTACACTTTGTCTGCATCAGCTTCTGTTCCCGGAGCCAGCTCGAGTGATTCAAACTCCTTCCAGGGGACATACTCCTTCAGCTCCACAGGCTGGATCTCGGGCTATTCATAATCTTCGAGCCCATCAATAATAGCCTGGAGTCTTTCAACCGCCGGGCTAGTCTTCTTGTGCATCCGCAGCGGGACGGAACTCTTTTTATTATGGGTGGGCCGTCTCATGACCAGCCGAGGGGCTGTGTCAAGGCAAACTGGGCTTGCCGGGGGCGGTGCAGGCAGGGGCGCTGCCACCCTCGGGTGAATTCCTGGGGTGGGCCGAGAGGCGCGTGCCTTTCTAGTTTTTCTGGGTATAGTCTGCCACCCTTCTTGGTCTTGAGCTGGGGCCATGATGAAGGTCTCATAAGTGACGCAGGCGCAGGCCTTCGCCCACTCCTCTGGCAGCTCCTGGTACAATGAGACCATGTTGACGGAGGAGGTTATGCTGGGCAGCTCATGCGGCTGCGGGGGGTCTACTTTATGCTCCCCCATGTCTAGCTCCCCGTTCTTGATTAAGGCTTCAATAACATCCTTGAAGACGTAGCAGTCTTCGATAGTATGCCCGAGCATCCGGTGGTATAAGCAGAAGCGCGGGTCATCCTTCTTCTTCAGGTCGCCGGGCCTTTTCAGCTCTGGCAATGTCATTTTGTTGTAGCTGGTTGCCCATTCGAACATGAGCTTGGACTTGTCCCGGGAGAAGGAATATAGCTTGTTTCTCATCTTCTCTCTTAGGGAGGGGCCCTCCCGCCGTTCTGTGGTCCTGGGCGGAGGGAGGTTGGCAGTCCCCTTGGCCTTCTCTTTCTGCTTTTCAAAAGCCTGGAAGTCTAGTGTGTGCACCTCGGGGGGAGCTGGTTTCTTCTCGGCCTGCCTGGCCCTCTGGCTTGACATGGCTGGAGTGGGGGAGTATCGGGCCAAAAATGCCTCGATTTCTGCTACCACGTTGTTCAGGCGGTCAAATGTTTTGACCTCGGTGCCGATCATCCTTTCTAGGATTTCCTTCTTCAAATTTTGTTTGCAGATCTGCACCGCGTCCTCCTGGTGCGGGGGACGCCTGCACCTCATGCTGAGGTTCCTCCATCTCTTGATGTAGTCGAGGGCCGACTCATCGTTCTTTTGCCTCGTAGCATAGAGCTCTGCTACAGTGACTTCTCGTTCTGCAACATAAAATCTTTCCTTGAACTTCTTTTGCATGTCAGGCCAGTCAGCAACGGACCCGGGTGGCAGGCTGGAGTACCACTCGAAGGTGAGTCCGGTAAGTGTCGAGCCGGAGAACTTCAGGAGATAGGCTTCATCCGCAGCTAGATCTCCCATTATGTTCACGTAGTACGCGATGTGTCCCCAGGGGGACCCTTGCCCGTTGAATTTTTCAAACTTCGGCGGCTTGGTGATGCCGACCGGCAGCTTCCTTGCAGCATAGTGAGCCGGGTAGGGTACTCGGTAGACGTCAAACGGCGTCTGATCCCCTTCGCCCCTCTCGGCCAATTTCATATCTATCATCTGTTCCAGCATCAACCGGCTAACCGTTGCCGGGTCGACCGGATTCGGGTAAAAGTGAGCGGGATGCGCGCCCGGGGTGGCCACCACGGTCGCCCGGGGGGCATAGGGGACCCTTGTGAAGGCGGAGCCTGTGGCAGGGCCACTGCTGTGTAATATGTTTGCTGTGGGGGCGCGTCCCCGAGAGGGTTGAGGGTTGTTGGAAGAGCTGTCTCTGAAGACTGCCCCCTGTCCCTGGGTACTTCGGGTATAACCTCGGTCTGCCAGGACATCGGGGGCGGTGCGTTCCGCTCACTTAGTTGCTTCTTGAGTGACTTGATTTCCTGCTGGAATCGTTGTATCATGAGCAGCATGGTAGGGTCAGCTGTGGGAAGACTAGGCATGCCCCCTGTCTCGTCGGCCGGGGCGTCCTCGGTTGATGTCGAGGGTCCGCCACTCGTGTCGCCGGCAGTAACCACATTGGCCGTAAGGGCCGCAAGGGGCTCTTCAGGTAAGGTCCCTTCAGCGCCTGTGGGTGTCGCGCCGCCTGCCGCTCTCCCTCTTCTAGTAAGGGGTCCCGGCCTGACGGCTATTCTGGCCAATTCTTCCGGATCGGTGGGCAAGGCCCCATACCGACTGTGAATTCCTGCCATGTTGCAGGTGAATGTTTGCCACTTCTTGCTCTTGTTTCTTTTTGTCGCCCTCCTGGACGATCTTCCTGGGAATACCAGCCTGTCGAAGTCCGACCGTCGGGGCGGCGCTTCCTCCCGTACAGGGGACTGGCGCAACTCCTCCGGGCGGGTCCTCGACTCTATGCTAAGTGCGGGTCCCCCCTGTTCTTCCTGGAAGGCAGAAGCCATTGCCCCCAGTAGTCTCTGGCGGCCGACGGGGGTGCTGCCCGGGCCTCGGAGGTAATTCCTCATGGCCTGCTCGATCCCTTCCCACTCCTGGTCAGGGAGAGCGGCCTGTGGCTGCGTGTGGATGACGGCGGCAGGAGGGGAGTAGGCCGTGAGAGCCGGGCGGGCGGCATTGTGCCGGCGCCCTCGGCGACGACGGCGGACGTTCTCGGACGGCACCGGAATGACAGGCGCCGGCCGGAGAGTTGGGGTCATCATCTCGACCCTGTCATCTTGTTGGACCCTCCTTGGGCGGAGAGTGCTGGGCCCTGCTTGGATGGGTGCAGTGGGCTGGGTCTCCTTGGGTACCCAGACTTTCTTCAGTTTAGCCGGCCTGTGAGCCGGCGCCGTCTTTGGTGCCACGGCCGGGGTCACGGGCGCTGCCCTCTCTTTTAGCTTCTCCAGTCCCTGGAAAGAGTTGCGGACTGGAACGGTCGAGACGACGCGGTCCGGCGCCGGTTGGGACCTTTGTCCGTCTAGGCGGACTCGGAGGGCTCCAATAGTCATTGACTTCCCGGAGTTGGAGGCGCGGCGCCCTGAGCCGGTGCCGGTGTTGTTCCTCCGGAGCCTCC
The DNA here is from genome assembly GCA_022559845.1 of Amorphophallus konjac. Taxonomy (NCBI): domain Eukaryota; kingdom Viridiplantae; phylum Streptophyta; class Magnoliopsida; order Alismatales; family Araceae; genus Amorphophallus; species Amorphophallus konjac. The sequence goes on along the minus strand of CM040127.1, from coordinate 43,875,926 downwards.
TCCGATGGGATGTCGACCCTTGGTGGGATGGGCGGGTAGTGTGGTGCAGGTGGTGCACGTTGCAGCTGAGCGTCGTTGTGGGGACACTATTGTTGTCTTCGGCCACAGCTCGGCCGACAGCAGCTTCAATGGCCCCTGGAACGGGAGCATTGATCTGAGATTCCTCGGGCGCCTCCACGTCGAGGATCTTAGCAAAGGCCACTCCCAAGAAGTTGGGGAAGCCCACAGTGGGAGGGAAGCTCCCGAAAGTGAGGGGCACCGCCAGGTAGCCGCCTCGGATGTGGTTCTCCACGACTTGAGGGCTACAGACGACAGCCGTTGTCGGTTCCATGATGTCGTTTTCTCTTCTCTATTTTTTCTGCATTTAAGAAAGTGGCACAATTAGTATAACAAGAAGGGGGCCGCGGGGCCCCTAATTTCGGTGAAGAGATGAAGGGTGGATCGGTCCCACCGGGCGTGCCAGACTTGTGGACGCACTTTTCGGCGCTCTGCTATTATTCTCTTGCTTCGTTATTGGGTTTATTGAGTGCGTGGGCGTGCCAGTCACCGGAGTGACAATTTATTCGGGCTCCGAAGAGCCCATGGTGCACTCGATCTGACTTCGTCAGACGATTGTGTGGTTCGTGTCGGTACCGAATCCCGTCGCGCCATAAAGGTCACGACGTCATTTACATCCCCCATACGAGGGAATACCCCTGATTAATTACCGAAATTAGGGGCCCCGCGACCGAAAAGAATAGTCCTAATTGTGCGAGAAAGAGGCAGGAGAAAATCATGCCAAAGTACGCATTAGGATGCGAGCCACTAGCCATGTCGGTCACTCGTGGACCTTTTCATATTCGGGCACGGGTCCGTGACGGAAACGCAACGGGAAAAGCCGAGACAAATCCGTTCAAGTGTCTGCCGAGCATGCGGCAATTTCAATGAGGATTCGGAAGGCATCCGGAATGAGAAACAAATCCGATCCGATTAGGATGTCGGCCCGAGATTAGGCCAGAACTCGGCTATATCGGGATAATTCCCAAGACTCGAGCTTGACCCGAAAGGGCGGCGTCGTTGTTCCTTTTGCCCTGGGTCCCGGGGGGAAATAGGGCTGCAGTGCGGGCCCCGACGTCTTTTATCTGGCATTTTCTTGGTTATATGTTTTGTTCTTTCCTTGGCTGTTTATTACTTCTTCATGCATCTATCCCGGATGATTTCCCTTCCTTTTGTTCGTTAGTGTTATTATTATTATTATTGTTATTATTATTTTATCATTTTTTTATTACCCCTCCCACCTCTTTTATTGTTGTTGATGTTGCAAATTTGGAGTTCTTGAATTAGCGTAATTTTTGTTAATTTATTTGATAGTGTTGATGCCCTTATCGAGCCATATATATGCGTATATATATATATATGGTGTGCCGGCAAAGGAAACAGGGTGTACCGCTGGAGGCTGGAGGGGTGTACCGCTGGAGGCAATGGGGGTGTACCGCTGAAGGCTTGAAGGGTGTACCGTTGGAGGCTGGGGGGGTGTACCGCTGGAGGCTGGAGGGGTGTACCGCTGGGGGCTGGAGAGAGTGGGTCGGTGAAGGAGGGGGATATATATATATATATATATATATATATATATATATATATATATATAAAGCCTGTACGTTCCCCAACCTCAAGTCTACACGTTGCCTATTCGACCAGCATGGAGTCTGTACATTGGCCGCTCAAAGTCTGTACACTGGCCATCGTGAAGTCTATACGTTGCCAAGCCCAAAGTCTGGACGCTGTAACATGAAGTCTATACATTGGCTGGCCCAAAGTCTGTACGTTGTAACATGAAGTCTGTACATTGGCTGGCCCAAAGTCTGTACATTGGCAATTCAAGGTCCGTACATTGCAGCTCAAAGTCTATACATTGGAGCTCAAAGTCTATACATTGGCCAGCCCAAAGTCTGTACGTTGGCCAGCTCCAAGTCTGCACGCTGCTGTTCAAAGTCTATACGGTGCCAAGCCCAAAGTCTGTACGTTGTAACATAGAGTCTGTACATTGGCTGGCCCAAAGTCTATACATTGGCCAAGTCCATACATTGGCCAACCCCAAGTCTATACATTGGCCAGCCCCAAGTCTATACACTGGCCACCATGAAGTCTATACGTTGGCTGGCCCAAGTCTATACACTGGCCATCATGAAGTCTATACGTTGGCTGGCCCCAAAGTCTATACATTGGCCAAGTCTAAAGTCTGTACGTTGTAACATGAAGTCTGTACATTGGCTGGCCCAAAGTCTATACATTGGCCAAGACATGAAGTCTGTACATTGCCCCTTTGGCTGCAGCTTGAAGTCTATACGTTGCCAAGCTCAAAGTCTGTACGTTGGACAAGTCTATACATTGCAACGTGAAGTCTATACGTTGGCTGGCCCAAGTCTATACACTGGCCATCACGAAGTCTACACGTTGGCTGGCCCAAGTCTATACACTGAGGGCACGAAGTCTATACATTGGAGCACGAAGTGTATACATTGGATCCCGTTGAGACGGTGGCTGAGGGTGTACCGGCGAAGGGAGGGAGTGTGCCGCTGAAAGGGCCAGGGGGAGTGTGCCGTTGAAGGCTGGAAGGAGCGTGCCGTTGGGGGCTGGAAGGAGTGTGCCGTTGGAGGCTGGAAGGAGTGTGCCGTTGAAGGGCTACTCTTTTGTTATTTGCTTTAAGGCTTTTCTTTTCTTCTTGTCTTAATTCTTATGTAGTTTCACATAAACTTCTCCCCTTGCCCTGTTCTGTTCAGCCTTTTCCTGCGGGTCGGACATTCAGGCTACCGGGTAGTCGATTAGTTCGGTTCTCATCATGGTGCCGACAGTGGCTTGATTAGTTGGAAGGTTCATTGATTATTCCATTAGTTTATTATTTCCCTTTGCCTCTTTTCATGTTTTGCTATTTTCTCACAAAAAATTCGGCAGCATCTCCCCTTGACCCGGGGCGTAAGGGAGATACAGGGAACGCGCCCACATGGATTGGCGGAACCCGACAACTGGAGGTGGGCGCCCAAAGGCAACAACACCTTTATAGAACCTCAAAAAACGTGAAGGAAAGGGCTCGGGGCAGGGCCAAGAAGTGTGCTGTTGCGGGCCAACGGGGGTGTGCCGCTGAGGGCCAACGAGGGTGTGCCGCTGAGGGCAACTGGGTGTACCGCTGAGGGCCAACGGGGGTGTGCCGCTGAGGGCAGCTGGGTGTACCGCTGAGGGCCAATGGGGGTGTGCCGCTGAGGGCCAAAACACGTGTGCCGGCCAAGTGCCGGGAAGGTGCATCGCTGGAGGCTTAAACAGAACTAAGTGTGTGGGCTGGGAGACTTAGAAGCCCGAGAAGGAAGGGGATTCAAGGCTGGGGGTAGGCTACTTGGTTACTGGGTGTTCGGGGAGAGGGTAAGGGTCTCCCCCTCCTCTAGGCTAGTGACCACAACGGAGGACCATGTAGGGGATTGAAGGGCCCATTAGGCCAAGGCTCATGGGAGAGTAATCATATCAACATGGAGGCCCCAAGAACACCGGAGAAATGGGGGGGGGGACGGAGGGAGGAACGGACAACCAGTTGGAAACCGCAAAGACTAGCATAAGCCAACGAAATCAAAGAGAAACCCGTAGAGGGTGGTTTTTATTCATGGGAATCAAAAGTGTGTGGCCCTACATACACATTACAAAGAAGATGCCCAAAACGAGGCTATGGGCAGGGGGAAACCCAACGAAAGACAAAAGATAAGAGGGGGAGGAACATAGTGTAGGAGGAAAGCCAGCCGCCCCTAACTCTCTCCCCCACTACATCGAGCTCTCTCTCTCTCTCTCTTACTCTTGTTTCTTCCCAGTAGTCGCCCGAGGAAGCTCACGCCGGGGTGCCTCTTCTTCTCTTCTCTCTTCTCTTCTTCCTCTGTGCTGTGGATGTCTCTCTCTGGGCTTCTTCTGGCCGCCCTCCTTTTCCCCCGGGCTCTCCCCTTCTTTGCTGAAGCGGGAAGCCTTTTATACCACCAGCCACCGGGGACTTCGAGCATGGCTCTCGAAGGCGGGAAGCCGGCCGTGATGATGGTTTTGACCTGCTCCTGTCCTGGCTGTCAGTGGGGTAGGCTACGTGGCCCAGTCATCGACTGCCACCTCGGACGGCTTGTTGCGCGCCAAGAATGCGTAGGGCATGGGCACCACGTCGTTTGCCGTTGAAAATGCCCCCCCCCGCTGTGCCGCTGGCGGGCTGGGCGAGCGTGCCGCAGGGGAGCCAAAAAGGCGTACCGCTGGGGCAGAAAACGAGCGTGCCGTCGAAGGCCAGCAGAGGGCGTGCCGCTAAAGACCCGTCGGGGTGTGCCGCCGAGGGGCCATGGGGCCGTGCCGCTGAAGGCCCCTGGTGGGCGTGCCGCTGAGCACCCACGGGGGTGTGCCGGTGAAGCCCAAAGGGCTGTGCCGCTGAACACCCTCCCTGGGTGTGCCGCTGAACCCCCCCAGGGGCTGTGCCGCTGAGCACCCACGGGGGTGTGCCGGTGAAGCCCAAAGGGCTGTGCCGCTGAACACCCTCCCTGGGTGTGCCGCTGAACACCCTCCCTGGGTGTGCCGCTGAAGACATCCCCCTGGGGGTGTACCGCTGAAGGGGGCGTGCCACTGGAGGTCTCTCCAGGGCGTGCCGCTGGGGCTCCGCCAGGGTGTGCCGTTGAGGCCCCTTGGGGCTGGGCGTGCCGCTGAAGGGCTCCCCAGGGGGTGTGTGTACCCGGGGCCCGTTCTGAGCCTATTGTGGGCACGAGTCATGGCCCGTTTGATTCTCTTTGAGGCCCACGGACCGTGGGGTCTTTTGTGCTTGATTTCTCCGGGGTTTCTTCACTCGGCGCTGTTGCTGACGCGATGTCGAGTAGGATTTCCAGGTGTGCAATTTTTGGTGTCCACATGGGTCTAAGGATCAAGCTCGAGAGCCTTCTCCCTCATCGGTGGTGGCCCTGGTTGTGCTGCGTTGGGCAGAGGTTGCCGGCAGGCGTAAGCTCGCGGTGCTGCGTTCGCGGAACCTGCAGCATGGTCAGGTGGCTGGAGCGGATTTTCTTGGTTAAGTGGCCGTGAGCGTGCTCTGAGGGAGCTGTTGTCGGTTTTGGCCACTCCAGCTTGAGGTTTGTCCAGCCCCTGAGGTGTTCAGGTTGTGGTTTAAGGTGACAGAGTGGGTGTTCTGATCGAGAAGTGTGCTCGGGTGAGCGGAGGATCTTCTCGGTGAGCTGCTGTTTCGTCAAGCCTGATGTCCTTGTCGTGCTCTGTGGCGTCAGAAATGACGTGTCGGTCCCGATTGTTTTATAGATTTCAAGGCAGGATTGGGCTATGATGTCCCAGTAAGTCTTGCTCCTGCGCTCTTGTGTGCAAATGGGGTGTGTTCGCCCTGGAGTTGGTTTGAGATGTGAAGGCTCCGCGGATAGTTCGGGACTCGAGGATGAGCATCGGCGGTTGTTGTTATGGCTCGTGTTGTGGCTCTTGGCATGCTGTGTTGCAGTTCGAGGAATTGCAGCGGTGATGCATCGAGAGATGCTGTGATTGTGGTCCGACGTGACACTCGTCGAGTGTGTCAGAGGCGCTGACCTGATGGAAGCGATGGTTTTCCTTGGTACCGGATGGTGCTGTTTCCAGCGTGCGCGAGGTTCGAGGTCAGGTCGAGCGTGGAGTTCTTCCGTTGGTCGAAAGTGCGCTGGTTTCTCCTTTGGTTGGAGAGATTGCGTTCGGCTAAGGATCGTCGTCTTGCATTGTGTGTTCGGATTGGTTGGCCTTGTGTGCCATGAAGTCCGTGCGAGACGTGCTCCTTGTCTTGGCAGGGTGGTTGCCTGTGAGAAGTCGTGCCCATTCCCTTGTCGTGTGAGGGTGCTGGCGCTGTTCCGGAAGGATGAGTGTTGGTTGGGCGGTGTTTGCTTTCTCGGCTGTGCGCGCAGATTTGAGTGCGCAGTGGAAGCGTGGTGGGCCCATAACCCACTGGTTCAGGATCGTAGCGTTGGTTGCTACGGGCGGATTCCTGAGTTTGCGTTGAGCACGAGAGGATTGGTTCCTCTGTGCGAAACGTGTTGTTGTCGTGCCGTTGCTCGAGGTATTATGGTTGTTGGCACTGACAGGATGGAGTGTTGGGAAAAGTGCTGACTAGTGCGCAGCATGAGTACCCTGCTCCTGTGATGGAAGCCGTGTCAGGCGTCGGTGTTGGACCTGGATGAGGTTGTTGAGGATGTCGCCTGACGGAGGTCGAGGACGTGTTGGTCAGAGTCGGTGGCTTGGCGCCCGACTTGTGTTCCCAGTCGTGTCCTCGGATGAGATCATTTTTGGGGAAGTGGTCTCTGGCAGACTATGGGTCCCGATTGGCGGCTGTGAGTGGCTGGTGAGCCTAACTGTGTGACCGACCACAGCAGTGTCTGTTGGTTCTACGGTCTTGTCGGATTGTGACGGTGAGATGTTTATTACTTAGGGACCCGTGAGCACTGTTCAGGTGGTGTCCCGTGGCTCTGTGGTAAGGGCGGAATCGGGATTGGCAGGTGTCCACTTGCATTGATCGAAGGATTTGATGAGACCAGATGGATGAGTGACGCATGTGGGCGGAGGCCTTTCGTGAGATGGGCGTCGAAGGATGGTCCTTGATAGGACGTTGGTGTCGCAATGGTTATCCCTGGTTTGGTGACCAGCATGGGATGATTCCCCTGTGAATCTGAGTCCAGTGAGGTGATGATTGAAGACACCAGGATCCGTCATTTGGTTTCGTTGTGCTCCCCGAGAGGGTCGAGTTGGCGTTCGGATGCGGAGTCCGAGAGGAGTGCTGCTCGAGATGTGGCATCAGTCTGTGTGGGAGTCAACAGATGGCTTGCTGAGGTTTGGAATGATTCCTTTGGACTCGGTCGAGGACCAGGAAAGAAGGAAAAAGGTGAGCGAGCAGTTGGTGACCAGTGGATGGTCTTTTCAGAGATAGAAGATGCTGGTTGTTGGGGCTCGAGCGTGGCGAGAGCCGTGTGCCAGCGAGACCTTTGGTGGTCGTTTCTGTGATGTGCCTTTCCGGATGGGATCTGGACTTTGTCGAAGTTTGTCTTCTGACAAGAGTTGGCACAGTGTTATGTCCAGCTTTCGGCTTACCATGTGTGAGGTGTTTCTTGGTGCTGAGCTGATGTTCTGGTTGCGGTCTGCGGAGAGGGCTGCTTGAGCTGGTGGAGGCTCTGTTTTGGTTGCTCCCTTAAGGAGGGTGTGTGACCTGTCAGCTGGCTGCGAAGCTGATGTGCGATTTGTCTGCTGACCATAGGATGGATCGGTAGCTGTTGCTCGTGTCGAGGGTTGTGTTTCCGCGGTGAGCGAGATTGTGGCTGCGGTGCCATGGTTGATTCTCGCATTGTCTGAGGTGATGCCGGACTGAGTCCTGCGATATATGCATGCTCTGTTGGCCAGTGTGCTCGGCGCGAGGAGCGAGGTGTTGCTTGTGATTGTAAGTCTGGCTGTGTCCCTCAGGACCGGTGTTTTCATGAGAATCGAGGTTTCTGTACTGGGGCTCTGACAGCGTTGTCCGTTGGTTCGGTGTTCTTCCCCTATGACTTCGTGCTTGGTCCTGAATTTCGAGGATGAAATTCCTTTAAGGGGGGAGGGCTGTAATGTCTCGAGTTTTTCGGATCCTCGTTCGTGGGTCCCGGATCTGGTTTCTTGGAGCGTCCTACTCTGTTGTGTCTGAAATTTCATTTCGACATCTTTCGTGTTCGGATCAGCGCGATCCGGAGTCGTTTCGGAGGTCCGGAGGCGTTCCGCGACTTTTTTCGCGTGTGTTTTTCGATTCCCGGCGTGGGTTTCGATTTTCCCTTCGGAACCTCGTTGCGGGTGAACCGGGCCGTTCACCTAGGCGAGTGTGGTACCGTTGCGATCGGTGCGTTCTGAGGATCGCGAGGATGTGATTTTCTATTTTTTGGGATTTTTCCGATTTTACGGATTTTCCTATATATACCCCCCCACCCTCTCTCTTCCTCTCATTTCTCACTCTCACCCTCCCTCTCTTCTCCCACTCTCTCCTCTCACTCTCTCCTCTCCGGCGGCCGACGGACCGAGGCGGGGGCGAGGCGGGCGAGGAGGACGGCGAGGATGGGTCAAGGATCGAGGCTCGAGGGCGCGGTGAAGCTCGGCCGTGAGTTCGTGGAGCGGCGAGGCTTCAACGGCGTTTTCTTCGTGGATCGGCGTCCACGGTGCACGAAATCTTCGGTGGAGGTAGGGTGATGGACCCCCAGCTCGTGCACTTCCTTTCCCGCAAGTTTCGTAGGCTACGGTGAGCCGAGCGGGCCAAACGGGGTGATTTGGGCAAAATCCAGGTTTTAGGGCTTGTGGGCCGATCTCCCGTTTCATTGCGTTTTAGGCCGATCCGAGGCCGTAGATGCATGCTAGGGGTTATTTGGGGGCTTCCCTTATGTTTTCCCCCTCATCCGTGGATGTTTGGGGGCGTGGCGTGGATTTTTGGGGTTTTCCCGCCGTTCTCGGTTTTCTGAAATGATCGCGGTCCACCAGTAACCGCGTTCACTGGTCGCGGTCGTGAGAGAACCGCCTTCATCCTTTGTGCTTTGGTCGAGAAGGCCTTCAGGCGTTGCGGTCGTGTGATAGACCGCTTTTGTCAGGTCGCAGTCATGAGATGACCGCTACTGTTTGGTCGCGGTCCTTGGGCGACCGCTACCACCATGAGGCTTGCGCGTGGCTGGTCGCGGTCGTGAGGTGACCGTAACAGCATGGTCGCGGTCTCCGGTCGACCGCTACCATCTGGTCGCGATCCCCGGTCGACCACTATCTGGTCGCGGTCACCAGGTGACCACTACCACGTTCTGGTTCCTGTTTGCGCTGTTTTGACCCCCGGTCGACCCGGTTGTGACCCAGTGGTTGACTTTAGGTCTCGTGAGTGTCTCGGACACCCCGTGGAGTTCCGTGACCATGTCTTTGGGTGTCCAGAGGTTGTCCCACTTACCTCGTTTTGCGTGTCATGAGCTTAAGGGTCCGGGTGACCTTTTAGCGCTCCGATTGTGTTGTTTTGGTCTCCGGTCGACCCGGTTGTGACCCAGTGGTCGACCTCCGGCCTTGTGAGTATCCCGGACACCCCATGGGTTCCGTGTCTGTGTTTTTGGGGTGTCGGGAGGGACCGTGTTACCTCGATTAGCGTGCCCATAGGTGTGGTGGGTCCGGGTGACCCCATGTGTTCCGGGATTTCGTGTTACGCTCAATCGAGTCACCGTGTATCGGTGTGCGTGCGGTGGGGTCTCCCCCGCATATCGTGGGTTTCCTTTGGAAGGCGATTCCCATGTGGGCCATGTGCTTGGCCTTGGACTGCGAGTCCAGTTATCCGGCCTGGGGCTGGAGGTTTCCCGCTTGCTACAAGATGGGAATTCGTCGTGGTGACTTGTGTGCTGCCCTGGGAATCGTGCTTTTGTGTTTTTCTGTGTGGCCCGTGTGGGTGGCCTTGGTCCCTTGCATTCCTTTCCGGAGGGAGTGGTCTTGGCGACTCGTGAGTTGTCTCGGTACTTGTGCTACAGTTGTTTTAGACCTAGAGATTGGACTAGATTGACGGCCTTGTGCTGTCACGTGCAACGGTCTTGACCCCGAGTCTTGTGACTCAAGGACCGTTGGGTGTAGTGCGTCTAGAGGACTGTCCAGAGTCTAGTGGCTTAGCGCCACTTGAGTTTTCTCGACTCTCGCGCAGGGTGTGTACACGGCCGTGGACTGTGAGTCCCGTTTCTTCTCCGACTGTGGTCACCGTGCGACGGTGCTAGTACGTGGGATGGTCCCCGTACTTTGTCGGATGCGGACGTTGTTTTCCGTTGACTTGAGAGTCTACTCCTTCTGTGACCCTCCACTAGTCTTAGCCTACCAGTACGCGTGTGCTGGTCGCACCAGGGAGTGGTGTACGGGCTTACCCTTAGAGGCGGTTTGTGGACCGGTTACCGTCGGGCCCCTCGTCGGTAGCCAGAATCCGGCTACGGGGGAAAATCGGTCAGAGGACCAGACCTAGTGACGCAAGGTCTGTGTGTGCACACATGGTTGGGGGCGGTTGGACCCACGTCGACGGGCGTGACCCCAGCTAGTTACTTGTTTGTGGTTACTTGTACGGTGTTCGCGCCTCGGGTAGGACCTACCACGTCAGGCGGTTCACCTGCGGTGCGGTGTAAGACGTCAGGGGACGCTACCGGCCGTGCTTCTAGTGGGTGGTACTCCTGTCGAGTACGGAGTGACAGACTGTCAGTTTCCGTTACTTTGACCTTCGGGTTTCGGTCGTGTTGACCGTTGATTTTCGGTTGGTTCGCCGTGACGCGTGTGTTGGTTTTCGCGTCATGAGATTAGTGCTAGTGGCTTTACCGAGGTTGGGTCTTGTGGTGCGATACCCGCGATTGGATGGTCGGGGTTGCACCTTGGACAGCGTGTCCAGGTTGGCTGTCCAGGGGACAGGCCTCTACGGCGTGGTTACCGTGTGTTTTTACTTCGGTAGGTGGTACTAACGTGGTTTGGTAACTTCGACTTCGTGATCGAGGTGTGCCTTCTGGCAGTAGGAGTAGCTGTAGTGCCGAGTTTTGACCGGCCACCGGTTTGCTGTTCCTGCTGTAGTTGTAGCTCTCCTTTCCGCTACCGCCGTTGTTTCTGGTTGGGGTTCCGCGGGATCCCTGCTGAGTCTCTATTTTGGAGACTCATTCCCTGCTTTTCAGGGGTAGCGGTTCTTCCTCGCGGTTCGAGGGTGCGGAGCGGAGGTTCTCAGTTGCCAGCTTGCCGGGCCGAGTGTTCACTTGGCATGTGGTACATTTTACTGCTTTAGACTGTACTTTCTGTTAGACTGGACTCTGTTGTAGCTGTAGTTGTTTATTTATTTCTGTTAATTGTTGGATTGTCCTGCTTTATTTTCTACTTCTTTGTGCCTCCACACTCCTTTTAGCCCTTCCGAGCCCTCCCGGCTCGTTGGCGGCGGTTCGAGTCTCGGATTATCGGGCCTTCCCGGTAATCGGATTCTCGGGTCGTTACAATACAAAACTTAAATAACGATAATAATAACAAACTCAAAAGAAAATAGAGAAATAATAGCAAATAATAATGTTAAACAACAATAATAAATAATAATAAATTCAAAAAATGTGAATAAATAAATAATAATGATAAAGAAATAAGCAATAATAATAATAAGCTTAAAAGAAATAATAATAATGATAAATCGACAAATAAATGATAACAAAAAAATAAATAAGTAATAATAACAAACTTAACGAAACACGACAAGCAAATGAATGATAATAAAACGAACAAAAATAATAACAAACCTAATAATAACAATAGTAAATGAATAAATTATAAGAAAAATGAATAAATAGTAATAAAGCATTCACTCAAAGATATGTATAAATTAACAAATGATAATGATAACGTTTCTTAAATAATAATAAAACAATGGGATCCGCTTCGCAGCCCCGTCTCTCCCGTGACCCGGTGCCAAAGGAACAATGATGTCGCCCTTCTAGGTTGGGCCTGAGTCTTGGGAATTATCCCGAAATGGCCATATCTCGACCTCGCCTCGGGTTGATATTCCGATTAAATCGGACTTATTTCTTTGGCCGGATCCCTTCCGAGCCGCTGCTAAAATTGCCGCACGCTCGGCAGACATTTGAACGGATTCACCTCGATTCCCGCCGCGTTCTTTTTACAGACCTACGTCCGAACATGAAAAGGCACGTGAGCGACCTGCATAGCCAGTGGCTCCTACCCCGATATGGTTGTGAGCCGGCATTGCTCCGGGCCAATAGCTCATCAATTCCGACCCGTTCCTATCGGGATTCATTCCCGCCCTTCCATTGAAATTGCCGTAAACTCGGCATATATATTTGTACGGGGTTGTCCCTGCCCGCGTCGCACTTTCAATACGGGCCCTTACCCGAACATGAAAAGGTCGGCAAGTGACCGACAAAATCCAAATTAGAACGAGATGGCTCTCGCCACCCCCGGACTCCTTCCATGGGAATATCAATAAGACCTCCGTGGGTCACACTCAGACCTCGGGCCTATCCCGATCATGGTCATCGCCTGGCTCATATCCTCGGTCTACAGCCCGCTCCTTTCGAACATATTTTCGATTCTGGAGTCTAGTCCCGGGACTCTCCCCCGTTGCTCTCCGGCACCGGAAATATTAACGTTGCCCACGCGAGCCCCGTTTGGACCACGGGAGGCGCCCCCAATATGGTCTTGACTCGATCTCGCACCGGGCCAATAAACTCGCCGGTTTCCTGCTACACTAACTGAGATTTAACTGAATGTTTTCAGTATCTCGGAATAATGTATTTGCCGTACCCCGGCGTACGTATGTTTCAGGTCCTCCCGCGACGAGTACAATATTCTCAAGCCGGACTCCCGTCCGAATATTAAACGGCCTCCCGAATGACCGACATGTTTCGAATGCCCGCTTCTCCGGGCACAAGGCTTTTCAGCCGATTCAAGGGATATTCCCTCGTTGCCCCTTGGCACCAGAAATATTAATGATGCTCATGCAAGTCCTATTTCGACCGCGGGGGGCCCACCGCAGTATGGTCGCAGCTTGCTCTTGCACCGGGCCAACAGATTTACTGGTTTCTGACCACTCTGACCGAGGTTTTGCCGAACGTTTTCCGTTCTTCTGAACAATAAATTGCCATATCATGGCATACATATGCTTCGGTCTTCCCGCGACGATCGTACTTTTCCCGAGCCGGACATTCGTCCGAATATTAAATGGTCAGCACATGACCGACATGACCGCGAATGCTTTCTTCTCACCCTCATACGGGGACTTCGATACCTCCTGATAGACTTTTCATGCAATTAATTTCTTGTCCATGAGGCCCTGAATCTCGGCGATTAATCAAGGGTGTTCCCTCGTATGGGGGATGTAAACGACACCGTGACCTTTATGGCGCGGCGGGTTTTGGTCCCGACACGAACCACACAATCGTCTGACGAAGTCAGATCGAGCGCACCATGGGCTCTTCGGAGCCCGAATAAATTGTCACTTTGTGACTGGCACGCCCACGCACTCAATAAACGAACAAACCAACAAGAGAATAATAAGTGAAAAAAAAGTACGTTCACAAGTCTGGCACGCTCGGTGGGATCGAAACCACCCTTCATCTCTTCGCCGGGATTCAGGGCCTCATGGCCCCCCCTAATAAACGATGTTTGCCTGCTTTGATGAATTGCAGGTGCTATCTTTGCCAGCCCTATGGGGAGAAAATCCAGACTCGGTGCAGCTGCCTTCGCGGCCTCGAGGACGCTGCTTCGAAGCATATGCAGCTTCCAGGAATCATGGGGGGCTGTTATAAAAAAGGGGGAGAAGAGAAAGAGAAGAGAAGGGAGGGGAAATCAAGCCCCCCCCGTTTCCCTCAAGAAGAAAGAGAAGAAAAGAAGAAAAGAAGAAAAGAAGAAAAGAAGAAAATGAGAAGAGAAGAAAAAAAGAGAGAGAAAACAAAGAAGCAAAAAAAAAGAAGAGAAAGAATTGGCAAGAGAGGGTTGTACGGCCACGTCCGTCGAGACCCGTGTTGAACAAAGATTACCACTGTGGGGTTGATGCGGTGGAGCGAACCACTCATCCCCTCCCTGAGGGGGTGAGCGCTCTCCTGCACCTCCACCCTGGTCAATCATACAAAAAAGAAGAGAAGAAAAAAAAAAAGAGAAAGAAGAAAAGAAGAAAAGTCGGCCAGCATTGCCGACCAAAAGAGCAACAAGAAACCCGGTATCCCGCCCGACTCTAGGAGGCCCTGAGTCCATGGTGTAATGACCCGGCCCGTTCCTCCTTCCTGCTGCCTCCGTCCGGCACAAAACGCCCCCCCCCCCCCCCCCCCCCCGAGTGGTTGTTAAAAGACCCAGCGAGCAACGATTGTAGCTTGGTGAATGGCTACCCGCTGTGGGGAATGCTTTATAGCAATGGGGCCAAGCACGGCCACCACTCCCGAAGAGAGCATGCACATACCCCGCCATGGGGGGGATAAGAAGAAGAGATATACCACGCCATGGGGGCATAGGAGGCAAAATAAGATATACACCCCGCTCTTGGGGGCACATGAAGAGATTCTACCCCGTCCGGGGGCATAACAGACAACAAAGCTACACCCCGGCTCAGGGGCCTTTGAAGAAGAGAACATACCCCGGTCCAGGGGCATAGAAGCAGAAAACATACCCCGACTGTGGGGCACATGAAGAGAAGCACACCCCGCCTTGGGGGCATAAGAAGCAACATAGTTTCACCCCGATCTAGGGGCATAAAGAGCAAAAGAATACACTCCGACTTAGGGGCGTATGAAGAGAAGCATACCCCGCTCTGGGGCATAAGAAGCAGAGCCCACACCCAGGCTTAGGGGCATTCGAGGAAGAAATATACCCCGGTACGGGGGCATATGAAGCATGCATCCACCTCGCCACGAGGGTATAAGAAGCAAAGACCATGCCCCGCCACGGGGACTAAGAAGCAAGAATTCACCCCGGCCCGGGGGTACACAAATAAAGAAGCAAACCCCGACTTAGGGACATCAGAAAAAAGAAACACACCCCACCCCGGGGGCATAAGAAGCAGCATACACCTCTCCTTGGCAGCATATGAGGCCAAAAAGTATACCCCTACTCGGGAGCATAAGAGACAAAGGGCATACCCCGGGTTGGGGGCATATGAAAAGGAACGCACTCCGTCTTGAGGGGCGTAAGAAGAAGAAGGACTCACCCCGCGTGGGGGCATCTGAAGTAACAACACACCTCGCCTCGGGTGCACAAGAAGCAAAGCTCACCCCGCATGGGGGCATGTGGGACACAGTTACGCCCCGACTCAGGGGCACTCGAAGAGAAGTCCACCCCGGCTTAGGGGCACAAGAAGCAAAACATGTCCCGTCCCGGACATAGAAGCCATAAGAGAATACACCCCTGTTCTAGAGGTGTTTGGAAAAGAAACACACACCCCCGCCGCGGGAGCATAAGAAGCAGGAGAATCCACCCCACTCTGGGGCGAAAGAAGCAGAAGAATTCACCTCGACCTGGGGACACACAAAAAGAGAAACTCGCCCTGGCTTAGGGGTATATGAAGAAGGAATGTACCCCGACCTGGGGGCATAAGAAACAAATGCACACCCCATGCTAGGGGCATATGGAGAGGAATGCACCTCGCCCTGAGGGGTGCAAAAAGTATAAGAACACACCCTGGCATAGGGGTATTTGAAGAAGAAACATACCCCGCCAGGGGGCATAGAAGTCATGAAGAATACGCCCCGGCTTAAGGGCATTTGAAGAAGTCACATCCCGCCTCGGGAGCATAAGAAGCAGCAAGAATACACCCCCGGCTTCGGGGTATTTGAAGAAGAAATATACCCCGCCTGGGGGCATAGAAGCCATAAAAGGATACGCTCCGGTTTAGGGGCATTTGAAGAAGTTACGTCCCGCCTTGGGAACATAAGAAGAGAAACATCGACCCCGACCTAGGGGCATTCGAAGAAGGAATACATCCCGTCCTCAGGGTCCATGAAGTAACATATATATACCCCCCTCCCCCCGGGGGGCATCTGAAGCAGAACACCCGATATTCCCCGGCTTAGGGGAGCACGTGAAGAAAGGAATACGCCCCGATGCGGGAGCACATAAGCATAAGAAGAAGAGACTACCTCGGCCTGGGGTCATGAGAAGAAGCAGAGTTGCACCCCGGCTTAGGGGGCATATGAAGAGAAGTGCACCCCACCTTGGGGCATAAGAGGCAGAAGAATCAACCCCGACTCAGGGGTAACTGAACAGAACTCCACCCCGGCCTGGGGTCATGAGAAGAAGTAAAATACACCCCGTCTTGGGAGCATATAAAGCCAAGAATCACACCCCCGTCCCGGGGGTATTTGAAGAAGAAGCCCACCTCGCCTCGAGGGCCTGGAAGCTATAAAGAACACGCCCTGACTTAGGGGCATGCAAAGGAGAAGAACTCACCCCGCCCCGGGTGCACAAGAAGCCAAGCTAACCCCGCAGGGGGGCATGTAAGACACAGGTACGCCCCGACTCAGGGGCACTTGAAGATAAGTACACTCCACCTTTGGGGTGCGAGGCACAAGAAGAAAACGCACCCCACCTTGGGGGCGTAAGAAGCCAAGAGATGTACCCCGCCACGGGGCAGTAGAGGCAAAATGCGTCCCCCCCGGGGGCACATGAAGCAACATACCCCTCGCCTCGGCAGCATATGAGGCCAAGAAGCTACATCCCGGCTCGGGGGCATAAGAAACAAAAGTATACCCCACGTCCGGGGCATATGAAGCCAAGAAACATACCCCCGTCTCGGGGGTATTTGAAGAAGAAGCATACCTCGCCTCGAGGGCCTAGAAGCTATAAAAAACACGCCCCGACTCAGGGACATATGAAGAGAAGTCCACCCCGGCCTAGGGGTATTTGAAGAAGAAATATACCCCGCTAGGGGACATAGAAGCCATAAAGAATCAGCTCCTGTTTAGGGGTACTTGAAGAAGCTACATCCCGCCTTGGGAGCATGAGAAGAAAAGAGAATCCACCCCGGCCTAGGGGTATTTGAAGAAGAAGCATACCCCGCCAGGGGACATATAAGCCATAAAGAATCCGCTCCTGTTTAGGGGTACTTGAAGAAGCTACATCCTGCCTTGGGAGCATGAGAAGAAAAGAGAATCCACCCCGGCTTAGGGACCTTTGAAAGAGCATACCCCATGCTCGGAGTCCATGAAGCAACATTAACCCCCCCGGGGGGGACATCTGAAGCAGAACAAACAACATCCCCCGGCTTTGGGAAGCATATGAAGAGAGGAATACACCCCGATATGGGGGCACGTAAACAAAGAAGAAGAATTCACCCCGCCTTGGGTGCATAAAAAGCAAGAACTACACCCCGCATCAAAAGCGGCAATACACTCCACTCTGGGGGCACTAGAAGCGGAATACACCCCATGCCGGGGGCATATAAAAAAGGGATACCTCGCTCTGGGGCATCAGAAGCAGCAATACGCCCCACCTTGGGGGCATCAAAAGCAACAATACACCCCACCTTGGGAGCACAAGAAGCAAACATCCCCCCCGGTGTGTCTGGGAAGAAGAAAAGAATTCACCCCGGCCTAGGGACACTTGAAGAAAGAAGCACATCCCGCCACGGGGGCACATGAAGAGAACCCCTCCCGCCTCGGGAGTATAAGAAAGAGAAGAATACACCCTGGTCTGGGGACTTTTGAAGAAACAACACACCCCCTCCATGGGAGACAAAGCTGCACCCCGACCCGGGGACACATGCAGAGCGTCCACCCCACTCAGGGGGCACAAAAAAATACACTCCGCCCTTGGCGCATAAGAAGCAGAGGCACCTACCCCAGCCTGGGGGCACAAAAATACACTCCGCTCTTGGCGCATAAGAAGCAGAAGCATCTACCCCGACCCGGGGCACAGAAACAAAGAGACATACATCCCGATCCGGGAGCATGAGAAGAAAGATATACTCCGCCCAAGCGGCATTTGAAGAAACAACATACCCTGCTTCGGGGGCACAGAAGCCGTAAAGAGATACACCCTCGCCTCAGGGGGGCGTAAGGAGCAAAAAACACACCCCCCTCAGGGGGGATGCACACCAAATGAAGCTACGCCCCAACCTGGGGCACATTAAGAGAAAAAAAGAGCAGAGTAAAGAAAAAGACACGCACGAGGCAGACGTGGTCTTCGAGCCCACCTCATCACACAAAAGAAAAGAAGAAAAAGAAGAAAAGACACATGAGGCAGACGTGGTCTTCGAGCCCGCCTCATCACACAAAAGAAGAGAAGGAAAGAAAGAATGCACATGAGGCAAACATGGTCCTTGCACCTGCCTCTCTACAAGAGAAGAATAGAAGAGAAAAAAAGAGACATGAGGCGAACATGGTCCCTACACCTGCCTCTCCATAAAAGAAGAATAGAAGAGGAGTCACGAGGCAGACGCGGTCTTCGCACCCGCCTCTCTACACAAAAGAAGAAGAGAAGAAAAGAAAGAAATGATCACGAGGCAAACATGGTCCTTGCACCTGCCTCTCCATAAAAGAAGAAGAGAAGAAGATAAAGAACAATCATGAGGCAAACATGGTCTCCGCACCTGCCTCTCTACAAAAGAAGAATAGAAGAAAAAAAAGAGACATGAGGCGAACATGGTCCCTGCACCTGCCTCTCCGTAAAAGAAGAAGAGAAAGAAGAGTCACGAGACAGACGCGGTCTTTGCACCCGCCTCTCCACATAAAAGAAGAAGAGAAGAAGAGAAAGGGCAGTCAGGAGGCGAACACGGTCTTTGCACCTGCCTCTCCATAAAAGAGGAAGAGAAGAAAAAAAAGAGAGAACAGTCACGAGGCGAACATGGTCCTTGCGCCTGCCTCTCCATAAAAGAAGAAGAGAAGAAGAGAAAGAACAGTCACGAGGCGAACATGGTCTCTGCACTTGCCTCTCCGTAAAAGAAGAAGAGAAGAAGAGAAAGAACAGTCACAGGGCGAACACAGTCCTTGAACCCGCCTCTTCACACAAAAGAAGAAGAGAAGAAAAGAAGGAAATGATCACGAGGCAAACATGGTCTTTGCACCCGCCTCTCCTCACAAAAGAGGAAGAAAAGAAGAGAAAGAAGAGTCACGAGATGAACTTTTACCTCCGACCTTCAGCCACCCAACAAACAGAAACCGACTAGACCTTCCGCCGACGGGGCGTTAAACCGACTAAACCTTCCGCCGGCGGGGCGTTAAACCGACTAGACCTTTCACCGACGTGGCGTTAAACCTACTAGACCTTCCACCGACGGGGCGTTAAACCAACTAAACCTTTCACCGGCGGGGCGTTAAACCGACTAGACCTTCCGCCGACGGGGCGTTAAACCGACTAGACCTTCCGCCGGCGGGGCGTTAAACTGACTAAACCTTCCGCCGATGGGGCGTTAAACCGACTAGACCTTCCGCCGATGGGGCGTTAAACCGATAGACCTTCCGCCGACGGGGCGTTAAACCGACTAAACCTTCCGCCGGCGGGGCGTTAAACCGACTAGACCTTCCGCCGACGGGGCGTTAAACCGACTAGACCTTCCACCGGCGGGGTGTTAAACCGACTAAACCTTCCACCGGCGGGGCGTTAAACCGACTACACCTTCCGCCGGTGGGGCGTTAAACCGACTAGACCTTCCGCCGGTGGGGCGTTAAACCGACTAGACCTTCCGCCGACGGGGCGTTAAACCGACTAAACCTTCCGCTGGCGGGGCATTAAACTGACTAGACCTTCCGCCGACGGGGCGTTAAACCGACTAGACCTTCCGCCGGCGGGGCGTTAAACCGACTAGACCTTCCACCGACGGGGCGTTAAACCGACTAGACCTTCCGCCGACGGGGCGTTAAATCGACTAGACCTTCCGCCGGCGGGGCGTTAAACCGACTAGACCTTCCGCCGACGGGGCGTTAAACCGACTAGACCTTCCGCCGATGGGACGTTAAACCGACTAGACCTTCCATCGACGGGGCGTTAAATCGACTAGACCTTCCGCCGACGGGGCGTTAAACCGACAAAGGCCTCCCAGATCCTGGCTCATATAGCCTGCTTCCCAAAATTCGGCCCTCGTGGCCTGCTTATCTCTGGCTCTCGCAACTTGCTTCCCTTTGGCCTTTGTGGCCTGCTTCCCAATGTTGGCTCTCGTAGCCTGCTCCCACAACCTTTGGCCCTTGTGGCCCGCTCGCCAATATCCCTTGGCTTTTTAGCTTACTTTTCATTATCCTTGGCTCTTGCAGCCTGCTCCCCAAGATTCGGCCTTCACGGCCTGCTTCTCAGAATTCGGCCTTCGTGGCCCGCTTCCCATAATTTCGGCTCCTGCAGCCTGCTTCCCTTCGGCTTTTATAGCCTGCTTCCCAGATCCTGGCTTTTGTAGCCTACTTCCCAAAATTCGGCCCTCGTGGCCTGCTTCCCAACTTTGGCTCTCGCAGCCTGCTTCCCCTCGGCTTTCATAGCCTGCTTCCCAGCTTTGGCTCTTGCATCCTGCTTACATTTGGCCTTCGTGGCCTGCTTCCCAAGTCTGGCTCTCGTAGCCTGCTTCCCAGAATTCGGCCTTCGCGGCCCGCATCCCATAACTTCGGCTCTTGCAGCCCGCTTCCCTAATATCCTCTCAGCCCTTTTGCGGTCTGCCTCCCTAATACCTTTACTACCACTACACTTATACGTAACAACAATATTTTCTTATGCAAAAAAAAAATAAACAAAAACAAAAAACAACACCAAAAAAAATAATAAAACAAACACACACAAAAAAGAAAACAGAAACAAAAGGAGAGAATGCTTGATTGCCCTGTTTGCATGCTTGCTTAATATAGAATAATACACCTCATTGAAATTTTCTAGGACCATGTTTCCTTGCTAAATAATAATATCGCCCCGATTCCAGATGCACGGGTGTCACGGCGTACGCTCGAAGGGAGCCCGATTATGGCGAGTGCACACGTCCAGGGGAAGAGTCATGGCTGAATCGCTAAGCCCAACTCACAAAATAAACCTGAGGCAACGCTCCCACACTTAGCACTTAATGTGTTCAATAGCTTTCGACTATAGGGATTGCCCGAATTTCTTCTTAGCACTCTACGGATGCTTGAATTCCTGCACTCGCGTGAAAGGTAATCGTGAGGAAAAAGCCGCCTACCCCCACTGTAAGGAAAAAAAAAGAGAAAGGAAAAAAAGGGAGAAAAAAAAAAGAGAGAGAAACGTGAATCCGAGTAGCCGGGAATCCCCATTGAGACACATGAGGAGACTCGCGCGAAATGATGAAGCGAATTATAATAAGGACGAATCCTAGTAGCCGGGAATCCCCATTGAGACACATGAGGAGGCTCGCGCCAAACGGTGGAATCCGTAATATAATTATAATAAGGACGAATCCTAGTAGCCGGAATCCCCATTGAGACACATGAGGAGACTCGCGCCGAACGGTGAAATCCGCTACCGAAATAAACAGATGGGGGCTGTGCGAAGCTACCGAAAGTCGAAAGCCTGGAACTAATGTGTAGGCGCTAGAGTGATCCTCAAGTGTCACCAGGAAAACCTGCATATCCCTATGGTTAGGGCTCTTTGTTCACACATTTGCACTGCCACGCCACATAGAATTACCTCGGGTGAAATGCGTGAATTTAGGCTATGCATGCAAGACGTGCGATATCCTCTTGACGGGTGCACCACCCCTCGATTGTGCCTCGCGGCCCGCACCGCATCTACGAATTACGG
Source organism: Amorphophallus konjac (assembly GCA_022559845.1). Taxonomy (NCBI): domain Eukaryota; kingdom Viridiplantae; phylum Streptophyta; class Magnoliopsida; order Alismatales; family Araceae; genus Amorphophallus; species Amorphophallus konjac. Next base: position 43,854,740 of record CM040127.1, on the reverse strand, counting down.
GCGACGTCCCTATCCTATCCCATATAGAGGGAGCCACCTTACTTATATTTATGTTATGTCTGCTAATGAATGCTTGCATGATTTAAAAAAATGATTAAAAAAAATAAAATAAAACAACATAAAAATAATACAAAAAAGTATAATAACAATAAAATAACAAGAATGTGCGTATGCAATAAACTCAATTTCGGCCATCGAAGCCTACGTTCCCAGCTACGACTCGTAGAGCCCAACCTTAGCCCCCATGGCCTACCTCTTGCCCTCGCGGCTCGTTAATCTCCCAACTTCGGCTCCCGCAGCCCGCTTCCAGCCATGTCTATTCTGGCCTCCCTCATCGGCCCCTGAGCCGACACCTTTCCAATTATTGGCTCCCATGCCGACTGCTTTCAATCATCGGCCTTTGAGCCGACAGCTTTTAATCATCGACCTTCGGGTCGACAGCTTTTCAATTATTGGCTCCCATGCCAACAACTTTCCAATCATCGGCCCCTGAGCCGACAGCTTTTCAATCATCGACCCCTGAGCAGACAGCTTTCAATCATCGGCCTTCGGGTCGACAGCCTTTCAATTATTGGCTCCTATGCCAACAGCTTTTCAATTATCGGCCTTCGGGTCGACAGCTTTCCAATTATTGGCTCCCATGCCGACAGCTTTCAATCATCGGCCCTTGAGCCGACAGCTTTTAATCATCGGCCTTCGGATCGACAGCTTTTCAATTATTGGCCCCCATGTCAACAGCTTCCAATTATCGACCGTTGTGCCGACAGCTCTTATATCATTGGCATCCACGCCAACAGTCGCCCGGAGTTCTCCAAAAAAAGAGAGAGAAAAAAAAAGAAGGGAAGAAGAGGAGAAAAAAAACAACAAAAAGAGAGAAGAGAAAAAAAAAGATGACAAAAAAAGAGAAGAGAAGAAAAAGAAGAGAAGAAGAGAAAAGAGAGAAGAAAAAAAAAGAGAGAGATGAAGACACCAACATGCTGCTTCAGTTCTTGACACCCCGTCGGCACTGATGAAGAGACAAAGAGACCAATATGCTGCTTCAGTTCCTGACACCCCGTCGGCACTGATGAAGAGACCAACATACTGCTTCAGTTCCCGGCACCCCGCCGGTACTGATGAAGAGATGAAGAGACCAACATGCTGCTTCAGTTCCCGACACCCCGTCGGCACTGATGAAGAGACAAAGAGACCAATATGCTGCATCAGTTCCCGACACCCCATCGGCACTGATGAAAAGACCAACATACTGCTTCAGTTCCCGACACCCCGTCGGCACTAATGAAGAGACCAACATGCTGCTTCAGTTCCCGACACTCCGTCGGCACTGATGAAGAGACAAAGAGACCAATATGCTGCTTCAGTTCCCGACACCCCGTCGGCACTGATGAAGATACCAACATACTGCTTCAGTTCCCGGCACCCCGCCGGTACTGATGAAGAGATAAAGAGACCAACATGTCATGTCAGTCCCCGACACCTCGGCGGCACTGACGAAGAGAAGAAGAGACCAACATACTGCTTCAGTTCTCGGCACCCCGCCGGCACTGATGAAGAGACAAAGAGATCAACATGTCCTGTCAGTCCCCGACACCCCGTCGGCACTAACGAAGAGAAGAAGAGACAAGCATACCACGTCAGCCCTCGACACCCTGTCGGCACTGACGAAGAGACAAAGAGATCAACAAACCGGGTCAGCTCCCGACACCATGTCGGCACTGACGAAGAGACAAAGAGATCAACAAACCAGGTCAGCTCCCGACACCCTGTCGGCACTGACGAAGAGACAAAGAGATCAACAAACCAAGTCAGCTCCCGACACCATGTCGGCACTGACGAAGAGACAAAGAGATCAACAAACCAAGTCAGTTCCCGACACCCTGTCGGCATTGACGAAGAGACAAATAGGTCAATAGACTGGGCCAACGCCCAGCATCCCGCCGGCATTAGCAATGAGAAGAAGAGACAGACAAGTCACGCCGGCTCCCGACGCCCGATCGGCACCGACGAAGAAAAAGAGAGAGACCAGTACACCCCTGGGCACCCCCCTGCTCATCCTTCGCCTGCGCTACCCGTGGGTGGGGGGCATTTGTGGACACGCAAAATTGCACGCACAGATGTCCTGCCCGGCCTCGCATCAACAACGGCGCCGAGCGAAGAACCCCCGGAGAGACTGGTCGCCTGGACTCCCCAAATATACGCACCGCCGTGAAGCCGTCTCCGGAATCACGACAGCGAAGAGAAATCAACCACCAAGAGCCTCACAATCCATGGGCCTCGAAGAAAATTAAATGAGCCACAACTCATGCTCACAACGGGCTCAGAACGGGCTCAGAAATATACCCAGGGTGGCCTCCAGCGGCACACCCTGGTGCCCTTCAGCGGCACACCCTTGAAGCCTTTAGCGGCACACCCTTGAAGCCTTCAGCGGCACACCCTTGAAGCCTTTAGCGGCACGCCCCAAAGGCGCTCAACGGCGCGCCCCATGGCCCTTCGTCGGCACAGCCATGTGCCTCTTCCCCGGCACACTAGGCGCCTCCGTCCAGCGGCACACCCAAGGGGGGGGGGGGGCACCCAGCCGCACACCCCCTGGGACGCCCAGCGGCACGCCCCCATGCCCCCCAGCGGCACACCCATCCTGCCCCTCAGCGGCACGCCCTTGCTACGCTTCGCCGGCATGCCCTTTGGGCTCTTCAGCGGCACGCTTGCCGTGCCTTCCAGCGACACGCCTTTTCACCCGTCCAGCGACACACTCCGGCTGACGTGGTCGGCAAGCAATCTTAACGCCATCCCCTATAGATCCTTGGCGCGCAATGGGGTTGCTGAGGTGTCGCCTGGGGAGAGGGCCACCTGCCTACTCCTCCTGCCATCCAGGACAAGGGAGTCAACTCTCATTGAATGCTCGTCGCACGCTTCCCGCCTTCGGAGGCTCCCGCCGCCCGGGGTATAAAAACCCCCCTTCGCTGCGAAAGAAAGGGGAGAGGCGTACACAGGGGAAGCTCCCCGGAGAAGAAAAGAAGAGGAGGGAAGAGGAGAAGAGGAAGAGAAGAAGAGAAGAAGAAGGAGAAGAGAAAAAGGGGGAAGAGATGAAGAGAGGGGAGAGGGCACGCCGCTCCACTTGCCGCCGCCGGCTGTGCGCAGAGGGAAGAGAAGAAGAGAAAGAGGAAGAGGAGGGGAGGCTCTGCCTCCCCCTCCCGTTGCTCCGTCCACCGCCGTCCGCGCGAAGAGCAGAAGAAGAAGAAGAAGAAGAAGGAGAAGAAGAAGAGAAGAAGAGAAGAAGGAGAGAGGAGGCTCCGGCTCCCCCGTTGCTATCCCGTCCACCACCACCGGTGTGAAGAGAGGAAGAGAAGGAGAGTGAGCGAAGAGAGAGAGTGAGGTCCGGGAGGGGAGGAGTCCATGCTCCCCCCCATTGTATCTTCTTTCTTTCTTTCTTCGTCCCCTTGTTTTCTTTCCCGTCGCCATGTATTAGCCCCTCGGGGCACTCCTCTTATGAGAATAAGAATAGAAAGGCTTGCAAATGTTTCCCCGGACGTCTCCCCAACGCATGTCTTCCGTGTTTGCATCCCTCGGTGTTTCATGCCCCCTCTCCCTTTCTCCTTTGGTTAGGGTTTATTTCCTCCTGGGCATTTTTGCCTCCGCTCACCCCTGGGCGCCCTCAGCGGTACGCCCTCCATACGCCTTTAACGGCACGCCCTTGGGCATCTCCAGTGCCTCTCACGGCCTTCAGCGGCACGCCCCCATCGGGCCTTCGCTGGCACGGCCTTGGCTGCCTTCCCCGGTACGCCTATGAGGGCCCTCGCCGGCACGCCCCCCTTTGGGCCTTCCCTAACACGGCCTTTATGGCCTTCACCGGCACACCCTCACCCTTCCGGTCCTTGGCCGGCACACTCATGGCAGTCCCCCGCCGGTACACCCCCTTTGAGCACCCTGTGCTTGCCTTTGGCCGGTACGCCTAGGCCAACCCCCAGTCCACCCCGTCCAGCCTTGGGGGCCTTCGGCTCATTGTTTTCTCACGTTTTCTGAAGTCTTATAAAGGTGTTGCCGCTCTCGGACGCCCACCTCCAGTTGTCGGGTCCCGCCACTCCTTGTGGGCGCGTTCCCTGTATCTCCCTTACGCTCGGGTCAAGGGGAGATGCTGCCGATTTTTTGTTAAGAACGATAACATATTAAAAAGGCAAAAGGAGGCAACAAACGAACGAAAAGAACAACGGTAAAACACTTTAACCGAGGCAAGGGAGCCGTAATCAACTCAAAGAGAACCAAACCGAACGGCAACTAGACAACTCGAACATCCGTCCCCACAAGAGAAAGAATGAAAGATAATCAAGAGAAAGAGAGAGACAAACACATGCACACTTAATAAAAATCAGAAAAGAAGAAAAGAAAAGCCTTAAAAGAATTAGAGGGAGAGTGGGCCCTCATCGGTACACCCCCCAACCCTTCAGCGGTACACTCCCTCAGCCCTTCAGCGGCACAGCCCCAGGCCCTTCAGCGGCACACCCCCAGCCCTTCAGCGGTACACTCCCTCAGCCCTTCAGCGGCACACTCCTTGATCCTCCAGCGGTACACCCCTGGCCCTCAACGGCACACCCTTTTGACCCTCCAGCGGTACACCTGTTGTGCCCCTTGTGCTTTGTTGATGATGTGATGTTTTAATGATAGCAACATGAATGAGTCACCACATTGTCTTGAATATGTCTGACCTTTTCTGTGGGAGATTGAATATGTGATTTCAGCATTTTTCTCTTTTCTTAATTTTCTCTTTCCTGATTTGACTCTTTCATATTTATCTAGAAGATGCTCATGCATGGCAACTAACTCATCATGGCTAATATCCTCGATCTCAGAGATTACCTGGGATGAGGACTCATCTGATTGATTACTCCTTCTTGCCATGAGACATTCTTCTTCCTGTTCCACGTGTGTTGTAGTCACTCTATCAAACATTTCCTTTGCAGTGCTACAATCTGAGAAAGAAGAAAAATCATCAGAACCGATTGCAGCCTTCATTAAATTTAGAGCTCTCACATTATCATCATTTTTCAACTTGTGAACATGAGTCCACTTGGACTTATCCTTAGGAAGTTCATGTGGACTGTGAGAGATAACCTTCCACAATTGTGGATTAATAGAGTTAACATGCTTGTGCATATGATATAGCCAGAATTTAATATTTGAACCACTGAATAGTGGAGGATGAGCCATGACAGCACAACAGATTAAGTACATGAAACTATTATTGATTTGAAGCAAATGAAGTTTTCTGAAATGTCTAAAGGGTAATATCTGTTAGAGCAATGACATTGGTCACTGAGAAACACATGTCCAAAGGACTGTGTCATGAGGTGCCTTAGTTAACTTTGATTAAGAATTCATTGAAATTCAGGCAGAGCAATGGCTTGCACACTGAGAAATACAACTCACTTATCAAGAAATGATTTAGAGTGTGTCATGATGTGTAAATGCTATCTCTGTTCATATATAGCATGACAGTTAGTCACACTAAGTGCTTAGGGATATTGGCCTCTGATCAAGGTATATCCTCTAGTTACAAGGTGTGAACTGAACTAGACTGCTCGTAAAATTTGTAGCATGGAAAATTGTTGAACAAATTGAAATATCTGAATATTGATGCTAAAATCAAATTGCTACAACCCTAGACAAAATCATATGTCTTCATAATTGCTTGACCTCAATACTAGTGCATGTAATTCTGAAAGAAGTCAATAGATTTGATTGTGTAAGAGAAAGGGAGATTAATCAAGATAAATATGAGGGCTTGGTTCATCTTTATTAAAACATGGTTTTAGATATCAATACATAATTTTATTGATAAACTCTGCATACATCATGTTTAAACCATGCTGTTCAAAAGGCTCATTCATAAGTCCCTATAATGGAAGACTTTGAAAAAAAAAATTATGTTTTAGATTTATGAGATTGATATCTCCTTGAAAACCTTTCTGCTCACTTTCCTTATATCATTGACCTGAACTTCTCCTTGTCTGCCCCTGTGGTCTCCTTCTCCTTCTCATCTATCTCATAGATTCCACTTATTGAAGGGGAGCTTCCATGTCATGCATCACTTGCATATCAAGTGGCATCTATTCAGTTGACTGATTCCATCTGCATTTTTCTGACCATACAAATGTGAGGTGCCACTCCCATTATTACCTTGTTCACTTGCAGCCTTCTGAACCTCAGAATCTTTATGATGGTCGATTTCAGATTGATTTCTGACTGTATTTCTCTCCACACTGTTGGAATCTTCCATCTTGCTCTGCAATAAGTTCTGATTCTGTGGTATCTTCACCAGAATTCAGATTCTTTGTAATGGCTGATTTCAGATTGATTTATTGGATAACTAGAGTCCATTCCTGTGCCTCAGGGGGAGTTATGGTTTATTTTCATCTAAGGGGAGAGTAGTCAATCATGCATGTTGATAGGGGGAGAACTGTTTCATGGTCATAAGGGAGATCTTCTTTTTAAAGAACCTTGACTCATTCTCTGCATTGTTGTGCTGCATTTGACTATCAAACCATTTCCCTCCTTTTTGATTATGTCAAAGGGGGAGAATAGTTTGATGAGTCAGTGTGACTCATTATGTTGCCATCATCAAAAAGGGGGAGATTGTTGTGCCCCTTGTGCTTTGTTGATGATGTGATGTTTTAATGATAGCAACATGAATGAGTCACCACATTGTCTTGAATATGTCTGACCTTTTCTGTGGGAGATTGCATAAGTGTGCCATGTCTGAATTGTGAAGAACGCATGTGTATGCTTGAGTCATGCTGTGATATATTGGCTTGTTCTTGATTTCTGTTCTATGCATTGCTTCTCTGCTGATATGTTCATACTTTGTCTTAGGCTAAGTCTATATAGACTTTAGCGTCTCATTTAGCGTCTAAGGCAAAGTCTACACATTGGCTAAGTGTGTACATCGCTTACATTTCTTGAGATCAAGTCCATACGTTGCACTGTTTCTTCAAGTCTGTACAGCGTTACGTTCTCTTTGGAAAGTCTGTACAGCGTCAAGTCTGCACATTGGGGTTTCACGAGAAGTCTACACATTGGTCTCCACCTGAAGTCTATACATTGGCTAAGGGTCTTCAAGTCCATACACAGTTGTCTGATGCATATTGATTGAAGTCTGTACATTGGGTTTTTCACATGAAGTATGTACAGCCGTTCACTGTTGAAGTCCATACACTGGTCGGTGGAATTTGAAGTCTGTACAACATGCCTTGTTATTCACAACTTTCTTGTTTGTGACTTCCCTAGTGTTTTGATGATGAGCATCACTATGTTAAGTATTCTCATTTTAATCAGATATCTTGCGTAATGTTATGCATTTGAAATTTCCATGATTAACAGGAAAACTGCTATGAGGTAGTACCTTGTTTGTCCGTACTGTTCCTTTCATTCTTCGTGTTGGTTGTGTTCACTTCACTTCGTGATGTCTCTTTCAACATCGTGTTGTTCCAACAATGCTTGTTGGTCGTCTTCGTGTCGTGTTTTGTTCCAGCGCGTGCTGAACACTGTAGCACCTCGTGCTGTTTTCTGTACCACCTCGTGTCGCTCCATCCTTGTCACCCCTAATTCTTCATAGTCTATACGCTGGATCATCCTTCTGTGTGTCTCATTCAAAGTCTATACATCCACCGTCTTACCCAGCGTCTTAGGCAAGTCTGTACAGCCTCTGCGTTTCAAAGTCCATTTGTTGCACTATCAAGTCTGTACATTGCCTTCAAGGCATCAAGTCTATACAGTGGACTGTGCTTCATGCATTGGACAAGTCTGTACATCGACCTGTTCACTCGTTTGAGCAAGTATATACATTGCGTTGCCTTACCTACGTTCAAGACCACCAAGTCTGTACATTGGGTAAAGTCTACACCTCGTCTCGGTCACTTGCTTCAAACTCTATACAATGTGAACATTCATGTCTGTACAGACTTCACCTCATCTCAAGTCGAGTCTAACTGTGTTGTCTCCATGTCGTTCTTAGTTCGAGTCGTTTCTTTGTTATTTCTATCTTCGTGTTGCTTTTCCTAGACCTCGTGTCTTTCTTGTTTTGAAACCACACTTCGTGTCAGTTTCTGTTTTCGTCCTCGAGTTGGTTTTAGTCTGTGTCGTCCTCGTCTTCGAGTCGTTTGTAAGTTCGAGCGAGTTTGTTATGTCGTGTTGTTTTTGTATTCATGTCTTCGTGTTGCTTTTCCTAGACCTCGTGCCTTTCTTATTTTGAAACCACACTTCGTGTCGGTTTCTGTTTTCGTGTTTCTCTTATGTTTATGTCTGCGTGTTGTTTTGCTTCTACCTTCGTCCAGGTTTCCTCTGACCGCGTGTCTTCCTTTTCACCTCGTGCTGTTCTCTTCTGACTTCGTGTCGTTTTCTTTGTGGTGTTAGCTTTATTTTTATGTATCTCGTGTCGTTCTCTTCGTAATGTTTATTTTGTTACAGTGATACTTCGTGTCGTTTTCTTTGTGGTGTTAGCTTTATTTTTATGTATCTCGTGTCGTTCTCTTCGTAATGTTTGTTTTGTTACAGTGATACTTCGTGTCATTTTCTTTGTGGTGTTAGCTTTATTTTTATGTATCTCGTGTCGTTCTCAGTAAAGTGCATCTCGTATTGCTATCACATACCTCATGCAGTTTTAGTTCTTGTGGCCCTCAGTGTTAATGGTTTTATCTCCTTGCAGGTCCGAGGAAGAACATACACCGGTGTCTGGGCTGCACGTGATCCGATACTAAAGGAACCAATGCTATAAGGGCACGTGGCAAGAAGGTTCTGGATGAAGCGTGGGAGGCACACGCGTTCTGCACCTTACCCACCTGCTGCTGCTGGTATATAATGGAGCCTTCGTCTTCAGATGAAGGTCGATCGAAGTAGAAGCCTGAAGAGCAGAAAGCCCTTCGATCCAGAAAAAGAGAAAAAGAAGGAAAAGAGAGGAAGAAGAGATAGAAGAGAGAAGCCGTGAAGAGAGAGCGGTGAGTGAGAGATTAGGAGAATAGAAGAGAAAGAAAGAGAGATAGAGAGTGAGAGATTTGGAGAGCAGAAGAGAAAGGAAGAGAGAAAGAGAGTGAGCGAGAGAGCTCGTGGAGAAGAAGGAAGAAGCTGCTTGAAGATCTGTTTTCACTGGACCGTGGATCAGATCCAGGCCAGTCAGCTGCGTTGAGAGCCACATTGTGCATTTCATTTTTACAGCTTTCTGATTGCTGTGTTATTTTCCTTTATTATTTTTCTTTATTTTCTGATCATCTTTGTTCTTCCGATTGTCCTGTTGGGGATCGGGTTCCTCCTGTTGGTTCAGGAGAAGGGAGATCTGATCTCCAGGTTGCAAGTGACAGGTTGTCACTTGTGGGTTGCCCTCTGGTTAGAGGAAGGGAGGCTAGTCCTCCGGTTCTGGGCTTGTGGTTGCAAGTCCAGTGGTCCCTCCTGGTCTGGAGGAAGAGAGGTCTTCGACCTCTAGTTTCCAAGTCGCTGGGAGTCACTTGGGTGTCCCTCCGGTTGGGAGAAAGAGGGGAGGCTGTTCCCCTGGTCAAGCTGTGTGGCAGCAACTGTTTGCAGACTGAGTCTGCTTGGTTCTAGCGTTTGCTAGTGAAGCCTCACTCCGGTTGGGAGTGAGGGGTGGATGTAGGTCTGGAGGACCGAACCACCTTAAAATCTTTGAGCAGTGGTTTGCTTGTAGTGTGTTCTTCCATATCTCCTACCACCCTTCACAGATTGTCTTGAGATTTCTTTTTCTCATTAGTGCTGCTTCCGCTAGTTGGTTATTTGGGGGCCAGTTACATATTTGCTCTTTTGTTTAAAATGATTTTCAACTGGTTCATCAGATTGCTTGATTTGCTTCCGCTAGATGCTTGGATAGGCACACTCCAAGTGTTTGTATTTGAGTTGAATCAAATTGGTTCTATTCTGTGTCTATCTCTAGCTTCCAAGTTTTTATTTGGCCATTATACATAGAAGGATACATTCACCCCCCTCTGTATCCGGGCCTAGCACCCTAACAACACCCCCTGGCCCTTAGCGGCACCCTCCTTGGCCCTCCAGCGGTACACCCCTGGCCCTCAACGGCACACCCTTTTAACCCTCTAGCGGTACACTCCCTGACCCTCCAGCGGTACACCCCTAGCCCTCAGCGGCACACCCTTTTAACCCTCCAGTGGTACACCCCCTGGCGCCCAGCGGCACACTCCTTTGGCCCTCAGCGGCACACTCCCTTGGCCCTCCAGCGGCGCACTCCCATGACCCAGCGGTACACCTGAAATAATGATATTAATAAAGATAATAAGCTAAAAGAAAACATAATAAATAAACAAATAATGATACAAAACTTAAATAACGATAATAGTAACAAACTCAAAAGAAAATAGAGAAATAATATCGAACAATAATGTTAAACAACAATAATAAATGATAATAAATTCAAAAAAATGTGAATAAATAAATAAGAATGATAAAGAAATAAGCAATAATAATAATAAGCTTAAAAGAAATAATAATAATGATAAATCGACAAATAAATGATAACAAAAAAATAAATAAGTAATAATAACAAACTTAACGAAACACGACAAGCAAATGAATGATAATAAAACGAACAAAAATAATAACAATAGTAAATGAATAAATCACAAGAAAAATGAATAAATAGTAATAAAGCATTCACTCAAAGATATGTATAAATTAACAAATGATAATGATAACGTTTCTTAAATAATAATAAAACAATGGGATCCGCTTCGCAGCCCCGTCTCTCCCGTGACCCGGTGCCAAAGGAACAATGATGTCGCCCTTCTAGGTTGGGCTTGAGTCTTGGGAATTATCCCGAAATGGCCATAGCCCGACCTTGCCTCGGGTTGATATTCCGATTAAATCGGACTTATTTCTCTGGCCGGATCCCTTCCGAGCCGCTGCTAAAATTGCCGCACGGTCGGCAGACATTTGAACGGATTCACCTCGATTCCCGCCGCGTTCTTATTACAGACCTACGTCCGAACATGAAAAGGCACGTGAGCGACCTACATAGCCGGTGGCTCCTACCCCGATATGGTTGTGAGCCGGCATTGCTCCGAGCCAATAGCTCATCAATTCCGACCCGTTCCTATCGGGATTCGTTCCCGCCCTTCCATTGAAATTTCCGTAAACTCGGCATATATATTTGTACGGGGTTGTCCCTGCCCACGTCGCACTTTCAATACGGGCCCTTGCCCGAACATGAAAAGGTCGGCAAGTGACCGACAGAATCCAAATTAGAACGAGACGGCTCTCGCCACCCCCGGACTCCTTCCATGGGAATATCAATAAGACCTCCGTGGGCCACACTCAGACCTCGGGCCTATCCCGATCATGGTCATCGCCTGGCTCATATCCTCGGTCTACAGCCCGCTCCTTTCGAACATATTTTCGGTTCTGGAGTCTAGTCCCGAGACTCTCCCCCGTTGCTCTCCGGCACCGAAAATATTAACGTTGCCCACGCGAGCCCCGTTTGGACCACGGGAGGCGCCCCCAATATGGTCTTGACTCGATCTCGCACCGGGCCAATAAACTCGCCGGTTTCCTGCTACACTAACTGAGATTTAACCGAATATTTTCAGTATCTCGGAATAATGTATTTGCCGTACCCCGGCGTACGTATGTTTCAGGTGCTCCCGCGACGATTACAATATTCTCAAGCCGGATTCCCGTCCGAATATTAAACGGCCTCCCGAATGACCGACATGTTTCGAATGCCCGCTTCTCCGGGCACAAGGCTTTTCAGCCGATTCAAGGGATATTCCCTCGTTGCCCCTTGGCACCAGAAATATTAATGACGCTCATGCAAGTCCTATTTCGACCGCGGGGGGCCCACCGCAGTATGGTCGCAGCTTGCTCTTGCACCGGGCCAACAGATTTACTGGTTTCTGACCACTCTGACCGAGGTTTAGCCGAACGTTTTCCGTTCTTCTGAACAATAAATTGCCCTATCCTGGCATACATATGCTTCGGTCTTCCCGCGACGATCGCGCTTTTCCCGAGCCGGACATTCGTCCGAATATTAAATGGTCAGCACATGACCGACATGACCGCGAATGCTTTCTTCTCACCCTCATACGGGGACTTCGATACCTCCTGATAGACCTTTCATGCAATTAATTTCTTGGCCATGAGGCCCTGAATCTCGGCGATTAATCAAGGGTGTTCCCTCGTATGGGGGATGTAAACGACACCGTGACCTTTATGGCGCGGCGGGTTTTGGTCCCGACACGAACCACACAATCGTCTGACGAAGTCAGATCGAGCGCATCATGGGCTCTTCGAAGCCCAAATAAATTGTCACTTTGTGACTGGCACGCCCACGTACTCAATAAACGAACAAACCAACAAGAGAATAATAAGTGAAAAAAAAGTGCGTCCACAATCATCAAGTAGGATTCTAGCATCAGCATCCTCTAACCCTATCTCGAGACTCCTGACTCAGTACACCTGCATAGAGTCCGGTCTTATACTACAAGAAAAAAGTGAGATTGGCGACAAAATTTTTTTGTCTCTAAGTGGCCTTTAATTTGTCGCTGAAGATTTTAGCGATAGATTCGTAGCCGATTAGCGACTGATCTAAATTAACAGATAATTATCAGCGACCAATACAAATTTTACCGCTAATTCATCCCTGATTAACGACGGATTTGTGACCGAATTTTTTCCTCACAAATTCGTCAATAATTTGCAACTGATTAGAGGTGGATTTTATATTCCGTCACTAATCAGGGTCAAATTAGCGGCGAAATTATTATTGGTTGCTGATAATTATCCGTGAATTTAGATCGATCGCTAATCGGACACGAATCTGTCACTAAAGTCTTCAGCGACAGTGACAGATTAGAGGTCGATTAGAGACATAATTTTTTCGTCGCTAATCTCACCTTTTCTTGTAGTTATGCAAACCACGTCCTTTTGCTTCGTGACTCGACGGCCTCGCCACAACTCTGCATCTTCCAGTGCGGTTACTAGGAGCTACATCTCTCAATCTCATCTTGGGCCAAGTATGAAACGTTCCAATGACGAAAGCGAGGAGATGCTAGAAATATCTTGGTGCAAGGCTCCGCCGAGAGACCGGTGCAACGATGCAAATCTCATCTCACCTTGGCCCGATCAGTGACAATCCCCGACTCCTCGGCCTGAGGAGCTTCTACTCCATATTGGAGGATCAACCACGGACGAACATCCAGGAGGTTGCCCAAGAAGGCTCCAAACCTCCAAGACAATAAGCAGAAATCTCGATAAAATAACGCTCGGCAGCACCATTCAGGGGCGTCAACAGAGGGGCTCGGATAAATTGCGCTTTGAAGCCCACCCCGTCAATGGAGACACGTTCTCCTCTTTCTCATGCTCTATATTCTGACCCAACCACTCTTTCTCAAGCTCTGTATTCTTACTTTTGCTAATTATGTAACTTAGTTCATGTGAATATAAATACAAGCGCGGTAGTACACGCAACGAAGACTATCATGACATCGATTGACATATGTCGCATATTCTTGTGGCAAGAACAAAAAACTCTTGCTTGGAGGTGAATGCATGCAAATGTAATTAGTAGATGTAGAATTATGATACGATCCCCATTTCAGAGGAAAGTAGGCAAATTAGGGTACAATCTCAATTGACACTGACTGAAATTAACTCAGTGAGATTGTAGTTTGTAGGCTTCCCCCATTTTAATCTTTACCGAGTTTTCTTCAAGCGACGACGAAGAAAGGATAGAATTCTTCCTGCCTGAAAGGTAATAGAAAGCAAATACCGAGAGCACAAGTAAAGAGAAGAGAGTTGGGAATCTGTCGCCCCTTCTTGGGGTTCTCGTGCTATTTAATTATAATGTGTTATGTACGGGCGTTACTTGGAGAGCACCTCTACTTAATCATAAATTCTTCACTTTATGGAGGCTTCATCTCTGTCCACTCATGCTTTGAGTAATCAAATGTCCTCTTCCTCCAAAACTAGCGACTCCGCCCTTGCAATATCCCTCATTGGCACACCGTTCAATCCCGCGAGGGCATGCAGGCAGAAGAAACTGGCATAAATCCTGCAGCCTGCCCTATGACCCGGGCGACCTCCTCACATTAATTCACGTCAGCACCATAAAACCAGGGCCAAGTTAGCTCGTGGGTTTACTTTAACCCGTTTACTGGAAACTGATGGCTTCTTCCCTGGAAAGTGGAATCGATACTAACTACAACTCTCTAGTCAGAATGTACTGTTCCAACCCCCAAAACACGAGGACATCTCTCTCTACCGCCCAAAAGAGCACAACACAAGTCCAAAATGGCATCTTGGTCTCTCTCTCTCTCTCTCTCTCTCTATATATATATATATATATATATGTTACTGAGGGTCCAGGCCGCCGTAACATATGTGAATCATGACTAAGAGAACAGAGTACTGTTCGATTATTTTGTTGTCGAGGATGGAGCTCTTTAGAGGAACGATGTGAAGTAGACGTTGCATGTAGATCACCTGTGACTTAGTTGATATTATCTAAAACTGATGATATATATAGGCAATCGTTAAAGCTTATAATTAACGAATATCTATGTTAGATTATATTTATTTTTTTGTTGTCAGCTGGTCATGAAAAAAACTGCCTTATAATGGTGAAGAATCGTATCCTCTTTTTAAGTCGAGTTGAGTTGACTGTTTTGATCTGACCATGATGCGATGCGATACGGCTGATTCAGATCCAGAGTTGCACGATCGACATTGACAATCTTGGCTTCAAGAACTAGAAGGGAGCAAAGCCAGATAAGTATACACGCTTGAAAGTCTTTTTTTTTTCCTTACAAATTCTTAAGGTGCTTAATTGTTAATTTATTACTGAATTTATCGATAAGTTTGCCAATGTATGATTATTTATTTATTATTATTATGAGAAACATTAATCCAAACATACTTTGACTCAGTTGCTGTAGAAGTTTTTTTTTAAAAAGTAACTAATTATCAATCCGTCCATATAGTAAAGGTGATAGAAGTAGAAAATTTTCTTGGGTCATACCAGTATTATTTTTCCGGCAGGGAGGAGGAAACTACCAAAGAGCAAGGCCCGAAGGTGGCTTCCGGAGCTCTGAAACGACGTAGCTAACCTGAATCCAGCATTCTGCGAGTCCTCCTCCTCTGCTGTGGACGGAGGAGCCCACCGGATTCCTCCCCCACAGTTTACCCACCCCCCCCTCTCCCTGTTAAGTACTACCCCTCGCCTAGCCCCACTTTCCCACACGGACCACTAGTACTCCACGCACGGTTCCAGCATCCTCTCCTCTCCGGAAGAAGAATCCGCAGCGCAGGGATTCGGCCGAGTTCTGGCCTTCTCATATGGACGTCTACATCTCCGAGGAGTACGTCGCCAGCCGGCGGAGGGAGAGAATGCAGCTGCGAGCCGCTGCCGGGCACCGGGCAGGAAGCACGTCGGAGAAGTATTCAGGACGAGAGGGCAAGGATCAGGAGCGGCGGAATGACGGGCGGCCTTCCGTGTCTGGGGTGCAGAGGAAGGAGATGGGTAGAGGCTTCGTCGTTGGCAGCGGCGGCTTAGTCGAAGGCAGCGGCGGGGGCGAGGGGATCGTCTTTAGCTGCTGCTTCTCGGCCTAACAGCATGGGAATTGCCCGGGGGTTAAGGGTGCCTGTGCGCGTTTTGTTTCCTGCTCGCATGCAGCATTGTTCATCCCGAAAGCTGCTACTAATTCTCTCTCTCTCTCTCTCTCTCTTCTTCTTCTTCTTCTTCTTCTTCTTCTTCTTCTTCTTCTTCGGACAGCAGGGTGAGCTAACATTATGTTCCTGGAGCCCAATCACATTGCTGTAGCCAGTGGGTATCTGGATAATAATTAACCACATTGATCGAAAACCCAGTTAATTAACTACATATAGTTACTCCAAGAAGCAATTCTAGTTTTCAAAAAAGGAAGAAATAACGGTAGCACATCCTTACATCATGATGATGCACACAACAAGATAAAGGATTTAAACAAGATCTACCACGTTACGAGTACATTAAACTAGCTTGTCATCTGAACTGATTGCAGCAGGGGGGGGGGGGCCTTATTCCCAAAGTCTTGCGTGCGACCCCCACCTAGCACTAGCTTCTGAATGTTACGGTAGCAACGGGCCGCATCCGTCTTCGATCGAGTGTTTAAAGTCACGTTGAGATCATGATCAGTCGCTTGGTCTTAATTTGACACCGTCAATCTTGACCTCTGTCGGATATGAATTGCATGTGTAGTGTTAAACCAAAGTTGGGTCCGATCAGTTTTGAGATAAGAAAGTTTAGTTACATTGTATTATTCATGAATCATGACACAACGTTCCCCGACTCCACTTGACCTCCCCGCCTCCTCTTTGAGGGAAGAGAGAAAGAGGAGTAGTCATATGAGAGAGAGAGAGAGAGAGAGAGAATAGTTGGAGGAAGAAAGAGAGATCAGAACAGTACTCCATTTGATCCTGACTCCTGAAACGTCTGCAATTATGTTTCTTTTTTCTTTCCCTCGTAGAAAGATACGTATATTTTCTGGTCATTTGAATAAAGATAAATAAAAGTAAAAACAAACCATATGTCTTGATGTGTATTTCTGTTTTTGATCGATGAAGTTTCGAATATATATATATATATATATATATATATATATATATATATATATTTCGAATATATATATATATATATATATCTGACGGAAAACAACTTTGCGGCACTACCCTTTTTTTTTGGGGGGGGGGGGATGATCGCGAGAATTAATCCAGAAAAAATTAATAAAAAGAATAACCGCACATTCGATTCTTCCGACGTCCATACCAGCTGATCCTGGATTTAAATATTCAGCAGCGTCGCTCCCTGGGAAGATGGAAACCAATGGCGGCGTCCATGGAAATTAAGCATTCACATTAGAAAAGTGTGCTAATTAATATATTCTGTTCCTCCCAAGCAGACAACGACTTCTCCACAGCTTCGAGGCACTGCACCAGTCCTACAACGACTTGTCCGCACAGATTACCGATCGAGAAGTAGGTTGTCCTTCTATTTTATTATGGATAAAGGGCAAAAAATATCTAATTAATAGAGTCACTATCTAACAAGGGGACTACTGAACTCAAGGTCTCCACATTTATAAGAGCCAATAAACTACCAATAATGCTCTCAAATATTTCACAAATGAATTTATTAATCTAAATATACCACAATATAGATTTAATTTTCTTTAATACAAGATATTTAAAAGGTGCGCCGCCCACATGGAAATCAACACACTATAGTGTAAACATTACATTGTAACTGAGTATATCAAAACATAAATTAAGTTGTTTCCGTATATATGAAAGTAGCATGTTTCATTTGGTCATTTTTCCTTTTGTATGATGATATAAAGTTAACTTTATATTTTGACTCTACCCAATGTGAAAACCATGCTCTTTTTTTCTCTCCTCATTTTGATATGTTAAAAGCTGTATTAATTATATAGATTTGAATTAGAATAATTTATTTGTTAAACTATATATTGAAGACATTTTTTCTTTTGTGGTAGAAACAGTATATATGTCTTTTTTTCCTTTACGGGCATGAAGTTCAAAAAACAGTGTCCTTTTAAGATATTTTGAAATTGAAATTAGAGCAGTACTCCTATTAGATATTTTATTTATTTTTCAGCATTTTGAACAATTTTCCCCTTTATCAAACTAATTAAAGGTCCCGTCACGAGTCCAGGCCCCATGGCATGTGACAATTGAAAACGAGTCTCCTCACGACGGCCGATGCACACTTTAGAAAGAAGGGGAGTGACATATATATATATATATATATCAGTTCCGTACGTTGGATTTGGCTCAGTATTTTAACATGTAC
Source organism: Amorphophallus konjac (assembly GCA_022559845.1). NCBI lineage: Eukaryota > Viridiplantae > Streptophyta > Magnoliopsida > Alismatales > Araceae > Amorphophallus > Amorphophallus konjac. Next base: position 43,836,889 of record CM040127.1, on the reverse strand, counting down.
ATGCAATTTCTCCAGCTCGTACGTGTTAACATGTATCTGCAAAGGAGCTGCACAGTTCATGCCTCTCACTATATATATATATATATCAGTTCCGTACGTTGGATTTTGCTCAGTTTAACATGTACATGCAATTTCTCCAGCTCGTACGTGTTAACATGTATCTGCAAAGGAGCTGCACATTTCATGCCTCTCTCTCTCTCTCTCTCTCACACACACACAGAGTGCACATTTCATGCCTCTCTCTCTCTCTCTCTCTCTCACTCTCTCACAGAGAGAGAGAGAGAGAGAGAGAGAGAGAGAGTCTACTCATCAGTACGTACGTACAGCCGACAGGCACTTTACAAGAAGGGATGTATAGCATGGATATCTCATGGCTAGCTAGCTAGTTCTCGCGTTGGATTTGATTCAGTTTAACATGCGTGCGTGGATATGCAATTTCTCACAGCTCGATCATGTTGGATTTGCCTCATGCAGTACAATATGCATGCAAAGGAGCCGCACATTAATTTCATGAGTCATAGCTAGAGAGGGAGAGAGGAGATGGGTATATATATTGTTAATGGGCTGCGGTGCCCATTGGGCCTGCCAGCGGGGCGCGCCCGCCACGGCGGCTGAGCGCATGTGGGGCGTGTGCCTGCGTACGCCCGTGCGCGCCAGCGCGAGTGCGCACACGCGCCCCGTGGCGCGCTCGCGGGGCACCACCGCGCCTCCCCTCCTCTTCTTCCTCATCCACTCCGCCTCCTCTTCTTATCTGCCCCCCGTCGCCACCTCTCTCTCCCGCGATCTCATCTCCTCCTCTCTCCCTCACTTCCCCTCTATATATACCCCCAAGGGGGTTGATGAAAGCAGTGAAGAAAAAGGGAAATAAGAGAGATAATAGAGGAAAGAGATAAAAGAGAGAGGGAGATCGATGTCACTATGTGTGCGAGGCATGAGAGATGACGGGTCGGTGGACGACGTCACTCTGTCCGAGTTGGTCCATTGAGTACGAGGACCTCGGGAGTTATACCATGGTTGGAATTCGTCTCCATAGGCCAATGTATGTTTGTGAGGTGACGGATAAGTGTATAAGAGAGAGGATGTGTGCACGAGAGTATAGCGCCCGTGATGGCTGTGGCAGTCTCGTCTCTCGATTCTCTCTGTCCCTTCTCTCTCCTCGTCTTCTCCTCTATATGTTAGATGGAATAGCGACGAGGGTAGTGCGTCGGTGTGCCGACTGCACGATATTAGTCGTGGGTTAGTCCCATAACTAGTATGGTCTGCATCTCTAGGAGAACCATCACCATAGTCCTTAGATTTAGAGTGTGAACCCTTGGAGTCGACTCTAGTAGCCAGCTTTGTGACTCCGCGACGATTCACGGGTAGGGGTGGACTCTGGTAGCCGATCTTGTACCCGAATTCTACAGGTACACACACGTATTTTTATTTCCGCTTCCGCTGTTACGTGTGTACATCTCGTTTCTGCTACGAGGTACGCCCTCCCACTCTGAACTCGTTTGGTTATATATATTTGTTGTATATATCCTCGTGAGGTTTTGCCAACAGTGATATCAGAGCTCAGAGTTTTGTCGCGATTTTAATTTACGATGGATTTGTCAGCGGGCCTAGTATCCTCTCTTCCTTGGGCTAACACGAGCATGTGTGTATTGCGACGTTTATCTCTCGGACTGACAGATAAAGAGGAACTGGCATAAAAGTGGCTATTTGTTGCCCTTTCCGGTGGTAGTGACCACAGCAACGGTAAAAAGAGCTGTTGAGACGACCCGGCTGACATCCTGTAAATCGTATCTCGGATGGGTTCCGATAATTCCAGTACGCTGTTTTGTACAGTTATACGATATTTGTGGACTCGTAGGGTGAGTCTGTTGGTGCTTTCGCATGTTGGACATTGCGAGACTCTGGCAGTTAATCACTATGATGGAATATGTAGTTCCACTATGCATGACTGCCATACCTTATTCTGAAAATCTCCAAGGGAATGAGTGTAATGTCCTACGATTTTATACCATTTTATTTGATTGTTAAAAATAATAATAAATTTTGTGTATGCTTAAATGTTTAAACTATTAATTTTATTATAGTTATTTTTATCTTGCAAAAAAAGAGAAGTTTAAAAATATTTGGGAGTTATTTATTTAAAAAAGAAAAGAAGAAAGGCATATATATAATAAAGAAAAGTAAAAAGCTAAAACAAAAAATAATAATAATAAAGTAAAAAAATGACGGAGGCGCGCCCCCACGCGGCCGCCTGCGTGCGCCGCCCCGCCCCTTTCGGCTGCGAATGGCGGCAGCGGGTTTAAAAAAAAAAATTGGTTAATTTATTCTAATCAAAACCTTAAGTTCTTCTTAAAGTCAAAATTCACATGTCTTATATATATAAAAAAGAAAATGAGCGTTAGTCAAAAGATTAGGCTGAGTGGGGTTGGTGGAGGTTTGAAAGTCAAATTTTTATTAAATAGTATTAAAATAAAGATCGAATCTCCACCCTTGATTAAATGAAGGGTTAAGATTTAATTAGGCCAAAACTACTATAAATAGAGGGGTAGGGGGCTTCATTTGTTCTTCTTAGGAGCTAGTTACGTGAAGAGAAAGAGGAGGAGGATTGCAGGGTTATTAAGGACATGTTTAAGCATTTTTAAGGTAAGTGATTTTAGCCTATAGCCCTTTGATTAGCATGGATTAGCATATTTAGATTGGTTTAAGGTGTGTAATTAGTATCTATATAGGTAGTTAAGTCCATAGATCGTTATTTCATGATCTGTGATCATATCTTAGTCGGATTAGTATTAGATCATTAATATTAAGGATGTGATTAAGGGTAAAATCAAGTAATTAATACATTATAATTAGCAACAGTGTATGATAAATTTAGAGAGCTTTTAGAATCATGAGATCTGATGTTATGAGCCATCTGTAAAAATTTTCATGTCTGATTCAATTTATTTTTACGTTTATGAATATTTTAATATTATCTTAAATGTGATCAATTATACTAAAATATTAAAGTGATGATATTAAATCACCTCAAATTGTAGGAATGCATCTTACTATTAATCCCATGTGTAGAAAAATTTTCATGATTTCTGGATCACGATATTCATTTTAATGAATTTTCATGCATGATAAAATATATAAATAATTATATAGAAATTATAAAAATTAGATATTTGTTCAAAAAAATCTTACATTTTCACAAAACGGTTCTGACATTGAGTTTGTTGTATTATAAAAATATCAATAGTTATTGATGTCTGTAAGTGATATTACATAATTTTTGATATTTTATTAGAGGTATAAAATTATGGGATAAATAGAAATACTATATGAAAATTCTTGAAACTTTACCATAAGACTAAAATGCATGTTAAAACTAAGTGATGAAATTTTCATCTTAGTCTGGTAACAGAATCTTTACTGGTATAATTACCAATGTTTAAGTAAATAATTAAATTAAATAAATATAAATATTTTGTAAAAAATTCTGAGAAAATTACAGAACTGACATATGATATTTCTAAGTTAGTTTTCAGTTTATTTTAGCCATTTTAAGTATTCTGAATAATTTTATCTATTTAAAAGCTATCATTGTAAATTATTGTAAGTTTTTGAAACTGGTATAAAATTTTAGAAATTAGACATAATGAATTAAAAATGATGAAAGTTTTTATATATGACACCTATGTCTGGAAGAAAGTTCTCAAAATTTTTAATAATTTCCTGATCATTTGGTTATATTTAGTTGATTTATCATTCATGTTGTATTTTTATTATTCTATTAAAATATTACAAATACATTGTGAAAAATGATTAAGAGTTTTCAAAAATAAAGTTTCTATTATGAATGATTGTTTGCTGCTATGAATGATGGTTTGAATAAGTATGATTATTTTTAATATACTTTGGATAAATTTTATCAATTTTCCATGCATAAGAAAATTTATATAATTCTAGAAAAATTTAAATTTATGCATGAAAATTTATGAAAATTTTTCTGTGTACTTTTACATGTAAATATGATATGCAGTAAAAATTTAATGATTTTTAAAACATGGTAGCTAAATTTAGTCAATCTATGATACATGTTGAAATACAAGTAATTCTGAAAAAATTTGACTTTCTGCATGAAAAATTATGAAAATTTTTCTGTGAATTGTTACAGATAAATTTAAGTTTCTGTAAACGTTTAATGGTATTCTACATTTAATAGCTAATTTAGTCATTTTATGATACATGTTGGAGTATAAGTAATTTCAGAAACATTATACTTACTGTCTGCAAAATGATGAAAAATTTCTGTTTTGATCCTTTCTGTAAATGTATTTATTTCTTGAAATTTAATTGTATTCTAATCTCTGTAAATAGAATTAGTAATTTTTGATATATATACATGTCATTATATTTGAATAAGTTGAGAAATTCAGAAAAATAAAAAAAAAGATTTTCAGTGGCATGTGTCCATTGGATATGAGTTGTTTATAAATAATTATTATACTGTTATTACTGTCAAATGGATACTGTCACCATAGGGGGAGACTGGAACCAAACTATCGAAATGCCCCTACGGGGAGATTCACACTGTACTGGCCCCGAGGATAACGGGGATTGAAATCCTGGAGGTGGACAAGTACCACTGGTTAAGGTGGAGAGGACTTCTCCCGATTCTGCGCAGTAACTAACACTACCAGAAAAAGCGAGATTTCAGACGGCCAGTATCTGTCTGAAATCCGTCACAAACCACGTTTGTGACGGATTTGCGACAAATTTCAGACGGAAACCGACCGTCTGAAATTCTTAGTCACAAATTTGTGACAGTTTATTTTTCCGTCAGAAATTACGTCTGAAAATAAGACAGAATTTAATCAGTCACAAATTCCGCCTGAATTTCATACGAGACATTTCCATCTGAAATTTGAAATTTTCCGTCTGAAATTTACGACGGATTTATTTGCCGTTTGAAATTCCGTCTGAAATTTCAGACGGATATTACGACGGAATATAGTTACCGTCTGAAATTAAGCCCAACTCTTAGTCTCAAATCATGTTACCGTATGAAAACTCGTCCGAAATCCGTCGCTATTTCAAACGAAAATTACGACGGCTGTAATTGCCGTCTGAAATTCAACTCAACTCCTGTCCAAAATGTGGTTTGAAATCCGTCTATATTCCAAACGGATTTTACGACGGCTAATAGACGGACTTTATTCGTCGCAAATCCCGTCTGAAAATCCATCTGAAATCTACGTTTTTTTTTGTAAATCTTAAATTATTTTAAAAAACCTGTTTAATCATACATAAACATCAAGAAATTCTACATGTTGAAAAAAAAATATTGGGAACCTGCTAATCAAATAAACACCACCGAAAAATAAAATTCAACACAATGCTGATCAAATAAATACCACAAAAAAAGACATTAATCATGCTGATCCGTCTGAATATCATCAAATATCAAGAAATATTCGGTACATCGGCCATATCCTCATCGTCCGTATCCTCACCGCCCGCAGAAGGATCCCCCTACATTAAAAAAATAATAACATTCATTCATAGATAAAAAAATTAGTGCGAAGAAATTACCATAAATTGAAAGCAAACATATCAAATTGATAACTGCATATTTTATAAATCAACTATTAGCCTGAAACAGTATTTAAACTAAGTGTATTTTAGAAATGAACTTTGATTCCGTCAGTTCTGACAAGTCACTTTCATCTCCCCGGTCGTGTTGGAACGATCGGCACGGCCATCCGACCGGTATTTCAAGTTTTAGACTCCCGGACCCGACCTGGCAGTTCATTTAAACTATGTGTATTTTAAAAATGAACTTTGAGCGCCGAGCTCAAACCGGACATCCGATTTGGATTCCGTCAGTTCTGACAAGTCACTTTCATCTCCCCGGTCGTGTTGGAATGATCGGCACGGGCATCCGGCCGGTATTTCAAGTTTTAGACCCCCGGCCCCGACCTGGCAGTTCATTTAAACTAAGTGTATTTTAGAAATGAACTTTGAGCGCCGATCTCAAACCGGGCATCCGATTTAGATTCCGTCAGTTTTGACAAGTCACTTTCATCTCCCCGGTCGTGTTGGAATGATCGGCATGGCCATCCGACCGGAGTTTCAAGTTTTAGACCCCCGGCCGCGACCTGGCAGTTCATTTGAACTAAGTGTATTTTAGAAATGAACTTTGAGCGCCGAGCTCAAACCGGGCATCCGATTTGGATTCCGTCAGTTCTGACAAGTCACTTTCATCTCCCCGATCGTGTTGGAACGATCGGCATGGACATCCAGCCGGTGTTTCAAGTTTTAGACCTCCGGCCGTGACCTGGTAGTTCATTTAAACTATGTGTATTTTAGAAATGAACTTTGAGCGCCGATCTCAAACCGGGCATCCGATTTGGATTCCGTCAGTTTTGACAAGTCACTTTCATCTCCCCGGTCGTGTTGGAATGATCGGCATGGCCATCCGACCGGAGTTTCAAGTTTTAGACCCCCGGCCGCGACCTGGTAGTTCATTTGAACTAAGTGTATTTTAGAAATGAACTTTGAGCGCCGAGCTCAAACCAGGCATCCGATTTGGATTCCGTCAGTTCTGACAAGTCACTTTCATCTCCCCGGTCGTGTTGGAACGATCGGCACTGTCATCCGACCGGTATTTCAAGTTTTAGACCCCCGGTCCCGACCTGGCAGTTCATTTGAACTAAGTGTACTTTAGAAATGAACTTTGAGCGCCGAGCTCAAACCGGGCATCTGATGCGGGACGGACACGGGAGACGACACTATTAGGTGCCACCTCCAGACTCTAAATGAAGACGCGACCAGCAGCACACACCAGGGAGACACTAAGCCCGACACTACGAGCTCCTAGTGGCAAAACGTCGCTAACAGAAGTGGAAGCTCACTCGTCGTCCCAAGCGAGGGAAAGCGCGGACCGTGCGCGGTTAAGGAACCGACGGAGGTCAAGGGTAGTCCAACTCAACTTCCGGACTCGGATCGAGTCACGGGACGGGTCACTCTCACTCTCACAGCGGTGACATGGACACACGGGCTAGTACCTACACTCCCGGCAGCGGCCTAAGACCGTATACTAGCTAAGCAATGTAACGCCAAGAAGTTCGGACTATTACCCCCACGCACCCGGCGTGGCGAAGACAACCCCGGCCAATCACGGACCCCGGTTAACACAATCTTACAGCAGTATAATAATTTGACCCACTCCACGCAGGGAGGTAAAAGGTCACCTGCGGGGCCCGGGAATCACGCGAATTGGGTTGACGGGCAGCATCTTGATGTCGCCCGACGGTGCCGAACTCCGCGTTTTCGTGCTTTCCGAACGGCGGGTTCTGCGGGCCCGCGGGGCCCACGGATGGCACTGTCCTCCGGATCTGCGGGGGTGGGACCCACTATGATGGGGTGGTGGCGCGCCTCCACGGACGGCGGTCGACCGGGAACACCGATCGGGGGTCGATCGGTCCCGATCTCCAAGCTTTGAAGTTGATGTCCACGAGTTGAGGTTGCTGTTTTAGCAGCGCGCGCTCCGGCGAAAACGGCCGCTGCGATCAGCCCCGTCGTCGGAATGAGATGAAACCAGCGCCGTTGGAAAGAGGATTCAAAATACTTCAACTTAGGGTTAGTGGAATCTTCTGAACCTCTGCGGACCTGGGCTTTAACTATTTTTCAATCCTCTGTTGCACAGCTCCTGAAATATCAGATCAACATATGAGTTTCCTGTAAATGGCCGTTGACCGCCTGCTTGCCATTGGAATCAAGCTTCGAGATCTTCTTCAAAGTTGTAGGGGATCAAACCACGGAATGGGGAATATTTTTGGAATTTGATTTGGAGGTAGTGGTGATTTACTATGATTTTTGGGGTGACTGGTGGTCGGATCTGGGAACAGGGGAACAGAACTGTAGCTGGGACTGAGAATGATTTTTAGAAAATATGAAATAGGCGAACCAGAAATTTAGAAACATTGTGGATGAAGGGGTGGATGGAATGAAACTCTAGTAAAATTTATGGGACTAACAGAAATTAAAAGATGGACCTAAGACATGAAACACAGGGCGGATATGAATCTGGACAGAACTCTGGCAGAACTAAAATGGAAGGGTGGACGAAAATAAAAAATTATGAAAGGGGATCTGAATGACAAACAAAAATTTATGGGATATCCTTGACACCTCTGGAACCTCCAGTAAAATTCCCAGATCTATCTGAGCTCGTGGCTGAGTCAAGAAATTCGTAGAAGCCTCTGTGGTACTGCGCGGGCAGAACTCCGTTGATGGCGAAGGCGGTGCGGTGGCGGCTCGTGGCGGCGGCGGCGGCGACCGGAACTGATAGGGTGGAGTCTCACCACCAGAAGGAAGCCTTCACAGCTTCAAGGGGGGAGAGGGAGAGGAGAAGGGGGCGCACCAAGGCTGGAGCTTCAAGCTTTTCTTTAATTCAAATGGCATTAATTCAAGTAAAATGGAAAATACAAGTTTAAATACCTTACATCTCACATCCATCCACAACCATTGGATCTAGGGGATAGGAATGAAGGGCTGGGATGGCATGTGACACACACACACAAAAATAATAAAAACCTAAGGGGAGGGGGGCGGCCCTTGGACTAGATGTAGAATGTGGACTTGGTAGGTGGGGGTAGGTGGCCTCCTTGGACTTTTCAAGTCCATTGTCCCCCATGTGTCCAATTCCCATTCAAACTTCTAGATGCTCCCATGTGGCATGTTGACTGGCCCCACGTGGGACCCTAGGCTGAGGTGGCTCAATGGGGTGGGGCCTGTGGGGCCCGTGGGGCCCACGGGGTCCGAATTGCACATAGGCCCTTATTACAATCAAACTTACATACCGAATAAAATGAAACAAACACACATTATACAAAAATAATATCTAATTAAATATGAAAAATGGGGAGGCTCAAGGCGGAGTCTCCAGGCTATCTCCGAGCCAGATGGACGCTGAGGTGGCTCGAGTCGTGCTCCGTGTGCGGTACCGGTGGCTCGGCGTGTCGCGCCGCTCAACTGCTCGGGTGTCCGCACCAGCATCCTATTTGGATTCCGTCAGTTCTGACAAGTCACTTTCATCTCCCCGGTCGTGTTGGAACGATCAGCATGGGTATCCGGCCGGTATTTCAAGTTTTAGACCCCCGGCCCCGACCTGGCAGTTCATTTGAACTAAGTGTATTTTAGAAATGAACTTTGAGCGCCGAGCTCAAACCGGGCATCCGATTTGGATTCCGTCAGTTCTGACAAGTCACTTTCATCTCCCCGATCGTGTTGGAATGATCGACACAGGCATCCGACTGGTGTTTCAAGTTTTAGACCCCCGGCCCCGACCTGGCAGTTCAGTTAAACTAAAGTGTATTTTAGAAATGAACTTTGAGCGCCGAGCTCAAACCGGGCATCCGATTTAGATTCCGTCAGTTCTGACAAGTCACTTTCATCTCCCCGGTTGTGTTGGAATGATCAGCATGGGCATCCGACCGGTATTTCAAGTTTTAGACCCCCGGCCCCGACCTGGCAGTTCATTTGAACTAAGTGTATTTTAGAAATGAACTTTGAGCGCCGAGCTCAAACCGGGCATCTGATTTTGATTCCGTCAGTTCTGACAAGTCACTTTCATCTCCCTGGTCGTGTTGGAATGATCGACACGGGCATCCGACTGGTGTTTCAAGTTTTAGACCCCCGGCCCCGACCTGGCAGTTCAGTTAAACTAAAGTGTATTTTAGAAATGAACTTTGAGCGCCGAGCTCAAACCGGGCATCCGATTTGGATTCCGTCAGTTCTGACAAGTCACTTTCATCTCCCCGGTTGTGTTGGAACGATCAGCATGGGCATCCGACCGGTATTTCAAGTTTTAGACCCCCGGCCCCGACCTGGCAGTTCATTTGAACTAAGTGTATTTTAGAAATGAACTTTGAGCGCCGAGCTCAAACCGGGCATTTGATTTGGATTCCGTCAGTTCTGACAAGTCACTTTCATCTCCCCGGTCGTGTTGGAACGATCGACATGGGCATCCGACTGGTGTTTCAAGTTTTAGACCCCCGGCCCCGACCTGGCAGTTCATTTGAACTAAGTGTATTTTAGAAATGAACTTTGAGCGCCGAGCTCAAACCGGACATCCGATTTGGATTCCGTCAGTTCTGACAAGTCACTTTCATCTCCCCGGTCGTGTTGGAATGATCGACATGAGCATCTGGTTGGTGTTTCAAGTTTTAGACCCCCGGCCCCGACCTGACAGTTCAGTTAAACTAAAGTGTATTTTAGAAATGAACTTTGAGCGCCGAGCTCAAACCGGGCATCCGATTTAGATTCCGTCAGTTCTGACAAGTCACTTTCATCTCCCCGGTCGTGTTGGAATGATCGGCATGGCCATCCGGCCGGTATTTCAAGTTTTAGACCCCCGGCCCCGACCTGGCAGTTCATTTGAACTAAGTGTATTTTAGAAATGAACTTTGAGCGCCGAGCTCAAACCGGGCATCCGATTTGGATTCCGTCAGTTCTGACAAGTCACTTTCATCTCCCCGGTCGTGTTGGAATGATCGACACGAGCATCCGGCCGGTGTTTCAAGTTTTAGACCCCCGACCCCGACCTGGCAGTTCAGTTAAACTAAAGTGTATTTTAGAAATGAACTTTGAGCGCCGAGCTCAAACCGGGCATCCGATTTGGATTCCGTCAGTTCTGACAAGTCATTTTCATCTCCCCGGTCGTGTTGGAACGATCAGCATGGGCATCCGACCGGTATTTCAAGTTTTAGACCCCCGGCTCCGACCTGGCAGTTCATTTGAACTAAGTGTATTTTAGAAATAAACTTTGAGCGCCGAGCTCAAACCGGGCATCTGATTTGGATTCCGTCAGTTCTGACAAGTCACTTTCATCTCCCCGGTCGTGTTGGAATGATCGGCACGGGCATCCGGCCGGTGTTTCAAGTTTTAGACCCCCGGCCACGACCTGGCAGTTCAGTTAAACTAAAGTGTATTTTAGAAATGAACTTTGAGCGCCGAGCTCAAACCAGGCATCCGATTTGGATTCCGTCAGTTCTGACAAGTCACTTTCATCTCCTCGGTCGTGTTGGAATGATCAGCATAGGTATTCGACCGGTATTTCAAGTTTTAGACCCCCGGCCCCGACCTGGCAGTTCATTTGAACTAAGTGTATTTTAGAAATGAACTTTGAGCGCCGAGCTCAAACCGGGCATCCGATTTGGATTCCGTCAGTTCTGAAAAGTCACTTTCATCTCTCCGGTCGTGTTGGAATGATCGGCACGGCCATCCGGCCAGTATTTCAAGTTTTAGACCCCCGGCCCCGACCTGGCAGTTCATTTGAACTAAGTGTATTTTAGAAATGAACTTTGAGCGCCGAGCTCAAACCGGGCATCCGATTTGGATTCCGTCAGTTCTGACAAGTCACTTTCATCTCCCCGGTCGTGTTGGAGCAATCGGCACGGCCATCCGGCCGGTATTTCAGGTTTTAGACCCCCGGCCCCGACCTGGCAGTTCATTTGAACTAAGTGTATTTTAGAAATGAATTTTGAGCGCCGAGCTCAAACCGGACATCCGATTTGGATTCCGTCAGTTCTGACAAGTCACTTTCATCTCCCCGGTCGTGTTGGAATGATCGGCACGGCCATCCGGCTGGTATTTCAAGTTTTAGACCCCCGGCCCCGACCTGGCAGTTCATTTGAACTAAGTGTATTTTAGAAATGAACTTTGAGCGCCGAGCTCAAACCGGGCATCTGATTTGGATTCCGTCAGTTCTGACAAGTCACTTTCATCTCCCCGGTCGTGTTGGAAGGATCGGCACGGCCATCCGGCCGGTGTTTCAAGTTTTAGACCCCCGGATCCCAGATTTTCTCAATTCTTCTAAAGTAAATGAGTTTTAAAATTAATAATGAACATAATTGAGTAATTCCATCAAAATAAAAACATAGTAAACACTCACCTGTGCGGCCTGTGCTGTGGTGGTGGTGGATTGCTGAGGGACCATTCCCCTCTGGGAGAGGAGGCCACTGATTGCCTGTAAAACCATTGACACTTGGCTAGAGATCTCTTGCTGGAAATGCTGCTGCTGCCGCTGCATATCAGAAATCTGCGATCGGACCATGTCCATCATGTCGCTGGCAGAAGCGCTGGGGGCAACGGAAGGTATAGTGAAGGCACTGCCACTGGAAGAAGTATAGCTAGAACTCGCACACGCTGATGTCACCGCGCTTGCGTCTAGGCTCTCCCCAAAACCATATAGTCGGCCTTTCTTCGGTACGCCAGCTACTGCCACCCACTCCACCGGATCGAACTCCGGCTGCTGCGTGTCTCCCTCCCCGTACTTCTCTGTCACTGCTTTGCTATATGTTTCCTACAAATTGAATAAAATAACTAGTCAATTTCATATGAAATACATGCCGATTTAAATGAACGGTACAAGTTACATATGTAGATAAACTTACCGCTGCTGACTTAGCTGTGTCACTCACAAAATCATTAGTCCCCTTCTTTTTGTGTGTTCTGTCGAACACCTCGAGGAACGATGGAGGTCGATTAAGCTCCACAGCCTGTTATACAATTCATAGTAAAAAAAAGTCAAATATTAGGATAAATTGTAAGAAGATAAATTGGTATATTACTTATCATTTTTTGTTTATGAGCCGCATAAGAGATGGACCCACTCGTATGCAAATTTGAACCTAGTTTTGACGCCCTGTTTGCTTTGGCTTTTTCGGACTTTTCTATCCACTTGGGGTCGGCAAAATGGTCACAAGATATCTCCCAATCCTCCTGCCTCATCCACAGAGGGCGATGCGCCTTCCACAATTGTCGGTCTTCACTCCCCCCACTCAATTTTTTAGCGTGTGCTCGGGCCTCATGTATTTTCCTCTTGTAACTTGAGAGCATAGTAGACTCCCAGGCACGACGACATCTCGCCGCGTCATGTCCACATGTAAATTGAAAAGACCGCTGTAAATCAATTGCTTTTCACACTTAGTATAAAGTTGTAAATTGACTTTGGGAAATACTTGAATTAAATGATGTAATTACTTACTAAGAACATGTTGTACAATGAATCGCGGACGGACATCAGAAAATCTCTGAAAGTGGAAGCTGCCCCGGGCACATGTGCCAACATGAGTTCGGTGGAATGATGGACAGTGCTGTGGGGTTCAAATTTCATACTGCAATTGCAAATGTCAAAATATTCATATTAGACAGTTGAGGCTAATTAATGTAATATAACCTTATAGATTTACCCGGATACCCAACACGGGCGACGTCTATCATGGGCCGTGCCTCCCTCGTGATAACTGCCGGCATCGTCAAGGGGCTGACTGGTGGGGGTGGGCCCTGTACAAGTGGGAGGTGGTGGGAGGGCACTGGGATCTGTAAGAATAGATCTTCATGTGGAGTGATACATATATTGCGAACATATAATTAAAATATACATACCTGCAGCGGGAGGTGGTGGGGGTGGCGTCTGCACAAGAGGTGGGAGGCCACTGAGACCTGCAAGAATTTATTGTCATGTGGAGTGATACATATACTGCGAACATATAATTAAAATATACATACCTGCAGCGGGAGGTGGTGGGGGTGGCGTATGCACAACAGGTGGGAGGCCACTGAGACCTGCAAGAAGTAATTTTCATAAGTAGAACAAATATTGAAGAATTTAAATTAAAATATACATACATGATCCTCGAGGTGGGAGGCCACTGAGACCTGCAAGAATTTATTGTCATGTGGAGTGATACAAATATTGCGAACATATAATGAAAATATACATACCTGCAGCGGGAGGTGGTGGGGGTGGCGTCTGCACAAGAGGTGGGAGGCCACTGAGACCTGCAAGAATTTATTTTCATAAGTAGAACAAATGTTCAAGAGTTTAAATTAAAATATGCATACCTGTAGCGGGAGGTGGTGGCGTCTGTACAAGTGGTGGTGAGCCGACACTTGCACCTATAAATAAATTCTTTTAAGTTTGTAAATAATTAAAATATTTATATAGCTAACTTATTGATCAAATATACATGTGTCTGAAGAAGATGGTAGCGAGGAGGGAGTAGCGCCCCTCTCACTGCTAGGTCTCCTCCCACCCCTAGTACGACCTCCTCGCACTATTTCCTTATTAATAACAAAATAATTAATACATATTAATCCACAATTATATAAGGCTAGACAAATGTTATTTAAAGTTATGCTTAAAAGTAAGAATCATCTTACTAAATTATCAAAACATGCCTCCCTCATGTTGATATATCTAGCTCAACTTCATCATATTCGTCATCCATAGTAGTCTCATGAGATTCAAAATCTTCGTCTTCATCTGATTCTTCCTCCCCTCTAACATCAACATTTAGCTCCGTCGGATCGACTTATTCCACTCCATCTCGCGTACGTAATGACAGTGGCTCATCAGATTCGTCCAGATTAAACCTAGAGGAACCGATAACGCCAACTTCGTCTGATTGATAATATTCAGCACGAGCAACCTCTGAGACATCTCCACTCATAGTTAACTCATAAGTGGGAAAGAGTTTTGAATTAACCCTGCAAACTGCCCACCAATCTCTATTCTTGGATGATGGATAGCTTGAATAGTACACTTGCTGGGCTTGTGCGGCTAAAATGAACGGTTCATAGGTCTTAAGTTTAGACCTATGCTTGACATTGACAATCCCATAATTTGTGTCATGTAGAACAGAATTAGGATCAAACCATTGACACTTAAATATGTATACATGATTGTCTTGTCCCAAATACTGAAGTTCTAAGACTTCTTCAAGAATACCATAGTAGTCCAATTCTATTTCATTATATAAACTTCCCTTCACACATACGCCGCTGTTCATCGTAGACTTATTTCGCCCATAATCCCTTGTATGAAATTTGTATCCATTCACAATATATCCCGGATAGGCACGTGTCTGGTTCGAGGGGCCATAACTTATCTGTTGTACTCTTTGATCAGTAATGAGACCTTGTTCAACCTATATTCAAATTAGAGTAGTTAAAATAATAACAATTACCTCAACATACGTAAATACAAACATATATATTCAGAGTTCACACTAACTCGGTTTCTTAGCCATTTGGAAAAAAACTTCTCGCGTTCTTTTTCAATCTCCACATCCTGGATATTTGGACATTTTTCAGCTAATTCTGAATCAAATTGTCTGCAATATAAATGTAGCACCCCGTATAAAAAATGATTAAAAAAATTTGATAAAGCCAATGTATAGACTTTGTGAAGTCAATGTTGTATAGACTTTGAGGAAGCCAATGTATAGACTTTGAGGATGTATAGACTTTGAGGAAGCCAATGTATAGACTTTGTGAAGTCAATGTTGTATAGACTTTGAGGAAGTCAATGTATAGACTTTGAGGAAGTCAATGTATAGACTTTGAGGATGTATAGACTTTGAGGAAGCCAATGTATAGACTTTGAGGAAGCCAATGTATAGACTTTGTGAAGTCAATGTTGTATAGACTTTGAGGAAGCCAATGTATAGACTTTGAGGAAGCCAATGTATAGACTTTGAAGATGTATAGACTTTGAGGGAGCCAATGTATAGACTTTGTGAAGTCAATGTTGTATAGACTTTGAGAAGCTAATGTATAGACTTTGAGGATGTATAGACTTTGAGGAAGCCAATGTATAGACTTTGTGAAGTCAATGTTGTATAGACTTTGAGGAAGCCAATGTATAGACTTTGAGGATGTATAGACTTTGAGGAAGCCAATGTATAGACTTTGAGGAAGCCAATGTATAGACTTTGTGAAGTCAATGTTGTATAGACTTTGAGGATGTATAGACTTATGGAGTTGCTGGAAATGTGAATTAAGAACTTACTCAACATAAGGTTCAATCTCGAGGCAATTCAAAAGAATATATATCTCAGCGGCGTGCAACTCTCTATCTTCGAGCGTGCGAGTCAAGCAACGTCCGAACGTACGTCCAGGATGTTTAAATATGGAGAGCCGATCGGAAGATTCATCCACTCCCCCATCATCATTACGTGGAGGTCGAGTACGACGAGTTTGAATCTCTGGCTCAAAGTACATAGAACAGGAGTTCGAAATTTCTTCAAGAATGTATGCCTCAGCAATCGAACCCTCCACCTGTGCCTTGTTGCGAACTTTCATTTTTAATTCATGCATGCACCTACAACAACAAGTCAGATGGCAACGATATGTAGCGGCTATGGACGACTTATAAGTTAACAAAAATTGTCACATACCTCTCAAATGGATACATCCATCGAAATTGTACTGGCCCTCCGACGATAGCCTCATATGGCAAATGAACGACCAGGTGCTCCATCGAATTAAAGAATGCCGGAGGAAATATCTTCTCTAGCTTGCAAATGGTTGTGACAACTTCTTGTTCGATAGTTTGTACATCCCGAAGTCTGAGTTCAGATGCACATAAAATCTTGAAAAATTGACTCATCTCAGCTAGTGCTCCCCATATCTACTTTGGCAACAAATCACGAAATGCAATGGGCAGTAGCCTCTCCATGAACACATGACAGTCGTGACTTTTCATACCATATATTTTCCCCTCATTAACATTCACACAACGGGCTATGTTGGATGCATATCCATCTGGGAATCTCAGCTGTTTCAACCACTGGCATACTTCCTTGATCTGTGTATCATGAAGCACATAAGTTGCTTTAGGCTGCACAGTTTTGCCATTTACGTTTTGTAGTTCCAGTTCTGGACGTCTACAAAGCATCTTTAAATCTATACGTGCTTTGGCGTTGTCCTTTGTTTTCCCTTTAACATTCATGATCGTATTGAACACATTATCAAAAAAATTCTTCTCGGTATGCATGACATCCAGATTGTGTCGTACAAGAAGAGTTGACCAATAAGGTAATTCCCAAAAAATACTTTTCTTGACCCAGTTGTGATCCTTTCCAAAATTAGGGAGTTGCCGTGTGCTACCAGACAATTGAACTACATCTGGTAAATTGTGCACCCGTAACGCCATATGTAGACCCGACACCCGTTGCAAGTCAACTTCATCCATTTCAACAGTATTTTTTTATCATCCATTTCAACAATATTTTTTTTAAACGAGTCTTTTTGCCTTCGAAAAGGATGGTCACTTGGTAGAAACCGCCGATGGCAATCAAACCAACAGGTTTTCCCCCCATGTTTCAATACAAATGATTTGGTATCTTCCATACAGTAAGGACATGCTAGCCTCCCATGTGTGCTCCAACCAGATAGCATTCCATATGCAGGGAAGTCACTTATTGTCCACATCAGTGCAGCCTTCATAATAAAATTTTACTTCCTATATGCACCATAAGTAACAACTCCATCAGTCCATAAAAATTTGAGCTCATCAATCAACGGCCTGAGATATATGTCCAAATTTTTTCCGGGACTTTTTGGACCAGGAATTACTAGGGACAAAAACATATTTTCTCACTTCATGCACATGTGCGGCGGAAGGTTGTACGGTGTCATGAACGCTGGCCAACAAGAATAAGCTGCCACTAAACCACCGAATGGATTAAAGTCATCTGTGCATAAACCCAATCGAACATTACGTGACTCCCTTGAAAAGGTAAGATGAGTACGACTAAAGTGAGTCCAAGCTTCACCATCGGTAGGATGACTGATTATATCATCGGCACGACGTACTCTTTCGGTGTGCCATGTCATATGTCGAGCCGTCTTTGAGGACATATACAGTCGCTGCAGCCTAGGCACAAGAGGGAAGTATCGCAACGCCTTGTAAGGTACATCTTTTGCCTTTGAATTGACCCCCCCCTTAGGTTTAAATCTGTCATGGCCACAAATGGAACATGATATCTTATCTGCATCATCTTTGTAATATAACATACAATGATTCGGACATGCATCTATTTTCACATATCCAAGTCCTAAGTCATTGACCATCTTTTTTGCACGGTAAAAAGTTTCTGGCAACTTCTCGTCTCGAGGCAACATACTCTTGATCAAGAGGAGGAGACGGTCAAAACAAGTCTCACTGATGTGAAATTCAAATTTCAAGTTCAACAACTGTGACACTGCAGACAATCGAGTGTGCTTTTCACAACCATCCCACAGCGGCTCATCAGCATCCCTAAGTAGTTCATAAAATCTTCCGGCTGTCTTATTCGACGCTTCATCGTGAATATTAAAACTAGGACCAGCAGCATCTACAACCATATCCACGTACCCACTTGTGCCTGCAATATTGTCGGGCTCATACCTCAAGAATTGCTCACCATGACACGTCCAATTCGTATAACCATCCACGAACCCTTTCGTGTACAAATGATGTTGCACATCCCATGTTGAACACCACCTCAAGTTTCTACAACTTGAACAAGGGCATCGAATGTGACCGTCGCGATCTATTGCTGCATTTAGATTCCCCAATGCAAATTGAATGAAACTCTCAACCCCAAGCTTAAAGTATCTGACACCACCCGGTCAACTATTCTACGATACATCCATGAACGATCTGTCGACATTTTACCTGCACCCAATAAATGACAATACACATCCTAACTTTCAAATCATTACTCATAATATTACACCCGACCCTTTCCTCACATCGTTCATCATAGACCATTTGCAGTTGGAAGAGGAATATTGATTAGATTATCACTTTTTAACCCATCCATGAAGGTTTGATCGCACAATCACTTACTATATGTGCTGCACGATTTGCTGAAAATTTCGGCAGCATCTCTCCACACTTCTCCGATATACCAAATATATTTATTGATTTTGAAATTTTCTTAAACACTTACAAGTAAGTGGTTAAGAAAACACTCAAAATCAATAATGTATATCAGAGAAGAGTGAGGAGACGCAACCAAAATTCTCAACAAACCATACAAACACATATAATAAATGACTGCCTAAGTGCGATCAAACATTCACAGACTGTCCAAACGGGATAATTTAAGACTTTGAGGTAGATATATACATTCTCATAAACAAATGAGAACATACACATCAAACCCAAAGTCTTGAACAGGAAGGCACATTGACACGGTTTTAACGCGCTCTCCTGAGGTGCGTGTAATGTTAGGTCGCACCCACGCACCTCAGCTCACAGGGAATACCCTATGCATTTATATAACATAAAATTAAATAACAACGCAATTATCATTATGCACATATCAAATTAAATAGCACCTAAATTACAAAATTTTTCAAATGAAGAACATCGAAGCTAAACAATCTACATTTTTTAGTCAAATTAACATCAAATTTCTATTAAAATCAGATTTAAAAATATATTTACATGCAATTAAAATCCACAAAGCTTTAAATCACAAAACGAATTTTTTGGGTATTTACCTATTGCTAAATAGAGAATTCTGATTTCTTTGCATTTATCAACATCTTTGTATATATGTACTACTTAAGATATGTGGTCATTCCATTTCTCTATATCTTCTTATCATCATAAGACAAAGTCATTCCATTTCTCTATATCTACTTAAGATATGTGCTTTCCCACCCTGTATGTTCTTGTTATTGATCTTTTCTTTCTCCTTTCTTCTTCCTCCTCTGCTGGTTGTCCATCTCTGAAGGTATTGCGTTTCTTAACAAGGGTGCAGCTAAAATTGGAAGGTTGGCAGTCAAAATTTCTATCTCAAGCTGGTAGAGCCGTATTGATTGACTCAGTCATATATAGTATGCCAGTTTTCCTTGCCTAAGTCACTTTTATCCCAAAGAAGGTGATCAGTTTCATTGACCGGCTATGTGCAATTTTTTTTTGGTATGGAGAAAAAGACACCAGAAGTGTGGTAGCACACTAGACTCCATCAAGATGTTGTTCACTGTCATGAACAATGCCCAAGTGATCCTATTTTTCACATGCTGCTGCGCAGGAGCTGTTATGAACAGAATTGTGAGGTCATCAATCTCTTCACCTCCTACAATGCCTTGTGCCCGTAATTGTTCAATTGTAGCTAAGAGAACAAGGTACAAAATTACAGAGTGGAAGAAGTATTCTGCGTAGGGCGGTGGCTTGGCAGGTGGGTGACATCGAAAAATTAATCTGACAGATGAGCAATTGTGCAACTTAACCAAGGATGGAACAATGTGGCAAAGCACCTTCATAACAACTGAGGGTGCAATTTGCAGACTAATCCCAATCTGAAATAATGATGATTTCAGCTTAGATGTGAAATTTCTAAGCATGACCATAATTGGTACAACAATTTTACTCTTGTCATCATCATCAACTAAGATATCTTTCTTGTGATCCACATATACTAGTTTCCAATCTATCCTCTGTATGCTGAACAGTCGAGCAAGATCCTGCTTCAACTCATCATTGCCCGAAGACCGAGTGATATCTATTGATCTACCAATCAAAAAGCTGCTATCATTAGTGGAGTCACTAGAATTAAATGCCACATCTGGAACCCCAAAAGATTGAGAAACAATTGATGTTGAGAATTCTACTTGAGTTTCCTTGGAGCCACTGGAATTGGAAATAATGTTGTTTGAAGTGAGATTAGTCTGATAGTCTTTGCCAGAGCTTATGTTTTTTGCTAGTAAAGGATCACTAGGCATTGGTATCCCAAGAGGGTTATCAATGTCAACTCCAAAAAGGACATTGTTTCTCGGATCAGAAGTTGGAACTTCACTTTTCTGCATACCATCTGAACTAAAAATTAATGATTGTTGATTGAATGAAGGTTCTTTGATGGTTATGCTACAATATGCCTTGTTCATGAGTGCATGAGGAATGATAGGATAATTGTTTGTTGAAGGTGATGTAGAACAAGATGGGTTATCTTCAGCCCGGGTTACGGATACATCCTCATTGTCCAAACAGAGTTGCTGCAAGCTAACAGCAGTACATGAGACAACCATATTGATAGCATTTTCTTCATGATGCTCAATGTTCTGCATTTGAATCTGGGAGGAATTCATGTCATCATTAGGGCCTCCACCCAAACCAGATTCTTCATCTGGATTATCCATCTGTTTGTGTGTGCCAGATCCTGTCACAAGTCTAGTGGAATCTTCTCCCTGGATATCACCCTCTACACTTCCCTGTATGGCATATATCTCATCGATTGGCAAACTATGATGCAAACTAACTCCATTAACATGAGAGCTTAATGATGTAGATCTGTCAGCATAAGCAGCTTGCTCAATATCATCGTGTATTAAGGTGCCGTTTGATAGGCTGTTAAGGAGGTGTTTGATAATCGTGCTTTCGTAGATAACCTCGGCTAATCCGATGGGTGCGAGGAGGTTAGTGGAGTCCACGTCACTCTCTATCGTCACTACTTCACTCTGATTCATTATCAAACCGGCCCTAATATCATAACATGTTGCTTTCAATGATGTTTCCATGTTTGATGCGTCATAAGATATTTAAAGTGCCTTGGCATTTGTTTCTCATTTTGATTTTTAATTCAAACATATCAAAACTAACCAGATTGATAATTTTAGAATGGAAGGACTATGCTGTTTTGCAGTACCTCACATACCTCACATGACATCTAAGAAAGATATTATCTTCTTAGATTAAAAATTATTTGGAGAGAAAAAGGTCTAGGGATTGGAACAAATAGATAGTTCTTCAACTATAAAAACCAAAGAGATCTCAAATATTTTTATTTAACTAGAGAGTTTTTTATAAGATCATTCTATCTAAATGAATAACATTTTTTATGACGGAGAATCTAACAAAACTAGCAAATGTCAAGAAATGAATAATATTTTTGTCTAATTAGGTGACTAATGTAGATTCGGAAATCTCACCCCAAAGAATAAATCTTCTATGAATTCTGTCACCTGTGAAATTTAGAATCTAAGGAGGAGGTATTAATAGCGAGGGAGCATGGGTAAGTATTATAGTATAGATGGAGCCAATTGATGGTGGAAAATGTTGAGTATGGCCCGTTACAGTGTGTGTCTGCGAGGGGGAGGGGGGCCATGGACAGGGGAAGAGAGGGCGGTGGAGGGGGTGGGGGAGGGCGGCCGGAAGGAGTGAGGGAGCGGGAGAGGGGGGCTGAGGTGTGTGCTGTGCGTGTGTGTGTGTGTCTGCGAGGGGGAGAGGGGCCACAGACAGGGGAAGAGAGGGCGGTGGAGGGGGTGGGGGAGGGCGGCCAGAGGGAGTGATGGAGCGCGAGAGGGGAGAGGGAGAGGGAGTGAGGGAGCCGGACAAGGGAGAGGGAGAGGGAGAGGGATTGAGGGAGGGGAACATGATCGGGAGAGAGAGAGGGAGAGGGAGGCCACTTACCGACCGGCGGCGACGGTGACCGTGGGAAGAGGATGATGGCGGCGACGGCGACCACGACCGTGAGAGGGAGGGAGGTTGGCGAATGGCGGCGAGGATGGCGGGGCCTCCGGCGACGGCGAGGACGGTGGCTCCGGCGGCGAGGACGGCTCCGGCGGTGACGACCGCAAGCAGAGGGCAGAGGAAGGAGAGAGTGAGAGGGAGAGTGGGGGGGGTGGAAATGGGGCCGGGTGGAAGAGGTGGGAGGGAGGGGTCGGAGGTGGCGGGAAGTGTGGAATTTTGCGACGGAAATACGGACGGAACTTATTTCCGTCTGAAATTTCAGACGGATTATTTCCGTCTGAATATCCGTCCCAAATTTGCGACGTATATAAAGACGGAATATATTCCATCTATAATTATAGATGAATCTTCAAACAGACTATAGTATGTCCTTAATAACAACGGAATTTGTGACGGAAACTAATCCGTCACAAATATAGACGGATTTTAAGACGGAAAATATCCGTCTGAAATATCCGTCTGAAATCTCGCTTTTTTTGATAGTGTAATACTCATCACTGTTTACCTAGGTGATCAAGTACCGACTGACTGTCCTTCTAGTGGTGGTTTGGGCACTGTGTCGGGCTATTTATACCACTGTTACTGTCTACTGAACTACTGCTACTGTTCATTGAGTCGTTATTAATATGACTATTACTGCTCACTGATTCGATATTAGAATTACTTTTATTGTTCACTGAAACTATTGTTACTGCTCAATGAACTGATATTGCAGTGTTATTGCTTATTGAACTGTCATTACATTTTACTGTTATTACACTGTAAATGTTTACTGTTAATGAATCTCTAGTATATCGAATGGTGATTTGGAAAATGGTAGATTATGTCTGTCTGGATCCTTTCACTATGCGTGAGACTACTCCTCCTAGTACTGGAATCATTCGTTAATATTTGTAAATGATGAATTCTTATTTACTTTATCATTGATAGAATAAAGTTTTAATGTACATGTTTTATTTATAAAATGTTAATAGCATGACTTATGATCGTAGAAATTGAAATTGGGTTAAATGTATTAATTTCATATGTATCTAATTGAAATTATGCCTAAGAATGACTTTATGAAATGAAATACCGTAAATCACTTTGGATATGTTTTTACATGTTATAACTGGGGACTATGCTAATCTCTTACTGGGTCTATTCGTAGACTTACCCCGTTGAACATTTTCAGGAGAAGCGGTAGAAGAAAGCGAAGAGTGATCTCGCAGTGTTTTGACCGCGGCTCGGATTTGCTACGTTTCATTATCTTAAGTAGTTATGTCTATGTTAAAAAAAAGTGTGTGAAATTTGGTTATGTAATAAATGACTGGTGATATTGTTATCCTTATTTCGATTTTATGTGGATGAAGATATTTGAATGTAAGCTGATGATTCGAGAAATTTTATTTCCGCTGTAATAATATCTCAGTGTTTATGTGAAATTCTCAACCATAATGTACCGTTTGGGTTGTCCCACTGTGACGTTCCGATCGAAATCCGATGTGAGTCTTTACGACTGGAGCTGATTTACAAGTCGGGCCCAAGGTTGAGAAGTTACATAAATAGTCATTAGCTTAATCCACATTTCCTAAAAGTCGTGAACTAGTAGGATGCTATGACGAAAACCTAACTATATTATTGTATTGTCAGACTATGGCGGAAGGAGGTCGTCGTGCGGTTCAGAATGATGATACTCAGGAGGAGTCGAGAGGACCCCCATCTCCGCCCCCACCACCTTTGGTGGACTATGGGATGTCCATGCAAGGCCTGGTTCAGGCTATGCAGACCCAGGTTCAGACGCAGGCAGCACTTCAGGCCCAACTCCAAACGCAAGCGACATCACCCCAGGAGCAGGCTTTTGGAGGGGTGACCATGATGGAGAGGTTTCGGCGGATGGCACCACCCTCTTTTAAGGGGGAGAGTCAGCCAATCATGGCTGAAAACTGGCTCCGCGAGATCGAGAAAATTTTCCGGGTCATCCGGTGGGCGGATGAGGACATAATAAGTTTGGCGGCATACATGCTACAAGAGAGAGCAGACGTATGGTGGACGTCTGTGCTAAGGAATCAACCAGACAGACTGGAGCATGAAATTACTTGGAAAGAATTCACGGAGCTATTCACGACAAAATACATACGGGAACATATACAAGACAAACTGGAGCAAGACTTTCTGGCCCTAACTCAGGGGTCGAAGACTCGAGTATGAAGCAAAGTTCACGAAATTATCAAAATATGCACCACACATTGCTATAGATGAAAGAATGAAGGTGAAGAAATTTGTGACGGGTCTACGACCGTCGCTTCGGACCCATCTAGTTGCACTAGATCTTACTACTATAGAGGCAGATCTTGGCGCGGCATGTCGTCAAGAGAGCGACATGGAGTTATATCAAGATGAGAAGAGGACTTCAACAAAGAGACCATCGACACCATTTCACCGGTATGATAAATGTAAAAAGGTGATGAGCAATCCATCGAGATAGTTTGTGGCAGGGAAGACTACACCACCAGCATGGGGCAACAACAAATCAGAATGTAAACAATGTGGCAAGCGACATGGCGGGGAAGTATGCTGGATCGCCATCGGCAGATATCTCCGTTGTGGCGAGAAGGACACATGATTCGAGATTGTCCGAAGATGATGCAACCTGTAGCGGTTCGGCCAGTAGCAGCAACAACAGCTCCAGTGGCAGCCAGACCAGCATTAGTAACATCCAGACCAGGAGCAGCGAGACCCGCAGGGAGACCACGAGCACCGGCTTGGGTGTTTGCACTTGCTAGAGAGGATGCTGAGTAGGCGGAGGACCTCACAGAAGGTACTATATCTATCAATGGTATTCATGCTAGAGTATTATTTGACACCGGTGCATCACACACTTTCATTTCTGAGATGTTTGCCCGTCAATTGCATGAGGAATTTGGAATTGAGTCAGTAGACCTAGACGTTCCCTTGTTGGTGCACACACCTGCAGGAGCAGTGTCTACCAAGAGACATATACCCTCACTGTCAGTTAATATAGAAGGAAGAACTCTGCCCGGTTATTTTTGTTGTTTACCTATGCAAGACTTTGATGCTATCCTAGGACTGGATTGGTTAGAAGAGCATTACGCTCTGATAGATTGTCGAAGGAAGAGAGTAATTTTTTGCATCCCTAAAGAGAAAGAGTTTTCTCATCCCTTACTGAAGCATATGGCTGGAAAGAAGTTAGTAGTTTCAGTAATGGAGACTGTGCGAATGTTGAGAAAGGGCTACGATGCATTCTTGGCAAGCGTTGTCACGAAGTTGATGCTGACCAGGCACCGACCGTAGCAGAGATCGAGATTGTTCAGGAATTCCTAGATGTGTTTCCAGAGGATTTGCCCGGGTTACCACCTGCAAGGAAGTTAGAGTTTCCCATCGACTTTCTACCTGGCACTGCACCTGTCTCTAAGGCACCATACAGAATGGCCCCAGCAGAATTGACAGAGTTGAAAAAGTAACTTCAAGACTTGTTAGACAAGAGGTTTATCCATCTAAGTGTGTCATCATGGGGAGCTCCAGTTCTATTTGTGAAGAAGAAGGATGGTTCTCTTAGGTTATGCATTGACTATCGCAAACTTAATGAGGTAACTATTAAGAATAAATATCCTTTACCCCGCATTGATGACCTGTTTGACCAGTTGTAGGGAGCCACAGTGTTCTCAAAGATTGATCTACGTTCGGGATACCATCAGTTGAGGATAAAGGAAGAAGACACATCCAAGACTGCATTCCGAACGAGATATGGTCATTATGAATTCTTGGTGCTACCTTTTGGTCAAACAAATGCCCCAACAGCTTTTATGGACTTGATGAATCGGGTGTTTAGACCTTATCTTGACACCTTTGTGGTAGTCTTCATTGATGATGTGCTGATATATTCTCCAGATGAAGCTTAACACCGAGAACACTTGAGAATCGTCCTCGAGATGCTAAGAGCGCATAAGCTGTATGCTAAGTTCATCAAATGTGACTTTTGGCTGAAGGATGTCCATTTTCTCGGACATGTAATCTCAGGCAATGGTGTTGTTGTTGACCCCGCAAAGGTTCAGGCGATTTTGGAATGGGAGACTCCTAAATCTCCCACGGAGATTCGAAGTTTCTTAGGGTTAGCTGGTTACTATCGCCGCTTTATCGAGGATTCACATCTCTAGCGGCGCCAATAACCAAGTTGACCCGAAAGGGAGTCAAATATATATGGTCTGAGAACTATGAGAAGAATTTCCAAGAGCTGAAGGCTAGGCTGACATCGGCACCAATTCTCATTTTGCCTAACAATGAGGATGATTTCGCTATCTATTCTGATGCATCGAAGGTTGGGATAGGCAATGTATTGATGCAAAATGGAAGGGTGGTCGCTTATGCTTCTCGCCAACTAAAGGAGCACGAGCGAAACTACCCGACTCATGATTTAGAATTGGCTGCAGTGGTTCATGCATCGAAGATATGGCGTCATTATCTTTACGGCGTCAAGTTCGAAGTGTTCACTGACCACAAGAGTCTGAAGTACCTATTTTCTCAGAAGGAGTTAAATCTAAGACAAAGAAGATGGGTCGAATTCTTGAAAGATTATGACTTAGAATTATGATACCATCCAGGAAAGGCGAATGTAGTAGCCGATGCTCTTAGCAGGAAAAGAGTTATGATGCAGCAAGATTGGAAGATGATCGAAGATGCAGCGCAACTTATGGCTGTGATCGAGCCTCAGTTATGTCAGGCATTTGTGTCTCAACTGACCATTAGGTCAACTGTGCTTGACAAGATAATAGATGTGCAAAAAGATGATCCCCAGCTTCAAGGATTGATCGGGAAGACCGGCTTTGCTCGTGATGAAGATGGAGTGATTCGGTTTCAGCACCGGATCTGTGTCCCTGATTTAGCCGATCTGAGAAGGCAGATTCTGGAGGAAGCACACCGATCAATGTTCTCTATTCATCCAGGAAGTGGTAAAATGTATCAAGACTTGAAACGGTCTTTCTAGTGGCAAGGAATGAAGAAGGATGTAGTCGACTATGTTGCTAGATGCTTGGTCTGTCAACAGGTGAAGGCAGAGCACGAAAGGCCATCAGGACTAATGCAGAAAATGAAAATTCCTCAGTGGAAATGGGAAGCAATCACTATGGACTTTGTGACCGGGTTACCCAGATCAGTAAAGGGTAATGATTCTATATGGGTGATCGTGGACCGATTTTCAAAGTCTGCACAATTTCTTCCTATGAAGGTGAAGCAATCGGTGGAAAGTTTGACAAGACTATATGTGGATAACATCGTCAGACTTCACGGGATTCCGAAGTCGATCATCTCCGACAGGGACCCCCGGTTCACTTCCAGATTGTGGCAAGGGTTGCAGGAAGCTTTCGGCTCGCGGCTCAAGCTCAGTTCAACTTTTCACCCGTAAACTAACTGTCAGTCTGAAAGGACAATTCAGACACTGGAGGACATGCTTAGGGCTTTTGTTCTGGATTGGAATGGCGATTGGGAGCGACATCTATCTCTCGTGGAATTTTCTTATAATAATAGCTTCAACGCGAGTATAGGCATGGCTCTATTCGAGGCACTATATGGTAGACCTTGTAGATCTCCATTGTGTTGGAGGAAATAGGAGAGAGGCAGCATGTGGGGCCAGAAGTTGTTCAAGAAACTACGGAAAAGATCAGGTTGATCAAGCAGAGATTGACAACAGCACAAGACCGACAAAAGAGCTATGCTGATAACCGAAGGAAGGAGCTGTCATTCGAAATTGGTGATCACGTTTTCCTTAAGGTGTCTCCGTCAAAGGGAATCGTTCGATTCGGCAAGTGTGGAAAGTTAAATCCACGATTCGTCGGACCATTCGAAATTCTGGAGAGAATAGGGAATGTGGCATATCGGCTGGATTTACCTCCGTCTCTAGAGGGAGTACATCCGGTGTTCCATGTGTCCATGTTGAGGAGGTACGTGCATGATCCGGCACACGTGATCAGTTCTGAGCAGATACAGTTTCAGCAGAATCTATCTTATGAAGAGCAACATGTTCAAATTCTAGACCGTAAGGAGCAAGTACTGAGGACTAAAGTCATTCCAATAGTGAAGATACTATGGATGAACTTCTCGCATGAGGAGGTGTGGACACCGAAAAATTGCACATCCAAATATCATGCCCGGCCTCGCATCAACAATGGCGCCGAGTGAAGAAGCCTCGGAGAGATTGATCGTCTGGGCGCCCCAAATATGCACGCTGCCGTGAAGCCGTCCCCAGAATCACGACGACGAAGAGAAGCCAACCCCCGGGGGCCCCACGATCCATGGGCCTCGAAGAAAATCAAACGGGCCATGACTCGTGCTCGCAACGGGCTTAAAATTGCCCACTTAATACCCCCATGGGGCTTCAGCGGCACGCACCCTCAGGACGTCCCCAGCGGCACACCCCCCTTTGGGGGGGGGGGGGGGTCTTCAGCGGCACACTCCCCCTTGGGGGGGTCTTCAGTGGCACGCCCCCATGGGGCTCCAGCGGCACACCCCCCTGGGGTCTTCAGCGGCACACCCCCGGGGTGTTCAGCGGCACACCCCCCCCCCGTGGGGTCTTCAGCGGCACACCCCCAGGGGTGTTTAGCGGCACACCCCCCCCCCCCTTGGGGTCTTCAGCGGTGCACCCCCCTGGGGTTTTCAGCAGCACACCCCCAGGGGTGTTCAGCGGTACACCCCCCCCTCGGGGTCTTCAGCGGCACACCCCTAGGGGTGTTCAGCGGCATGCTGCTTCAGGCCTCCCACGGCACGCTTTAGCAGCGTTCAACGGTACGCCTTTTTGGCCCTCCTACGGCACACTTGTGCAGCCCGCCAGCGGCACAGCGTTAAGCCTTTTCAACGGCTGAACGACGTGGTGCCCATGCCCTACGCATCCTTGGCGTGCAGTGAGCTCTATAAGGTGTCAACCAGGGATTGGGCCACGCGGGCTATCCCATCATCACGGACGGGGGAGTCAAACCCCATCATCACGAGCCACTTCCCGCCTTCGACGGCTGTGCTCGAAGGCTCCCGCTGCCGGGAGTATAAATGACTCCCATTTCGACAGAAGGAAGAAAAAAGAAGGAGAGGAGGGGAGAGCAGGGGCAAGAGACACAGACAGAGGAAAGACACACACGCAAGAGAGGAAGAGAAGGGAGAAGAGAAGAAGAAAAGCTCCGACGCGAGTCCCCTCCGACGACCACCTGGCAGAAGCGAGAGTAAGAGGGAGAGAGTTTGATGTAGTAGGAGAAGGTGGGGGAAAGAGTAGGGGGGATTGTCCCTGCTCCGATCCCCAAGGCCTCCTCCTCTTGGGTGCTCTGTTCTTTCCCTTCCCGTTCTGTCTTTCTTTGGGTTTCCCCCCCGCCTATAGCCTCGGCTTGGGCACCCTTTGTAATGTGTATATATGGCCACGGCCCCTTGCTCCCCATGAATAAAAAATCCCCCTCCTTGGGTTTCTCTGTTATCTTTGTTGGTTTACGCCAGTTTTCACGGTGTGTGACGTGTTGTCCGTTTTCCCTCCATCTCTCTATTTCTCCGGCGCTTTTGGGGTCTCCATGTCAATACGATCGCTCCCGTATGATCCTTGGCCTTTCGGGTTCTTTGCCCTCCCCTATGGCCAGTAGCTATGCCAACCTGCCTGAGGGGAGGAAAACCCTCCTTCTCTCCTAGAACGCCTAGCAGCCAGCAGCCTATCCCTGGGCTTTCCTCTACCGGTACGCACCTTTTGGCCCTCAGCGGCACACCCTTTTCGGCCCCCGGCCGGTACACACTTTTTGGCCCTCAGCGGCACACCCCGTTGGCCCTTGGCCGGTACACCCTTTTGGCCCTCAGCGGCATACCTTTTAGGCCCTCAGCGGCACGCTTTCTGGCCCCCAGCAGTACACCTTCCCCTGGTGCCTCAGCGGTACACCCTTAGCCGCCAACCCCCAGCCCATTCTATCTAGTATTAGAGGTCTTCCGTTCACGGTTTTCTCCGGGTTTTTCGAAGTCTCATAAAGGTGTTGCCGCTCTCGGGCGCCCACCTCCAGTTGTCGGGTTCCGCCACTCCATGTGGGCGCGTTCCCTGTATCTCCCTTATGCTCGGGTCAAGGGGAGATGCTGCCGAATTTTTGTCAAGATACAACAACATGTTAAATAGGGCAAAAGGAAGCAACAAATGCACGGAACGATTAATGATGGAACCTTCCAATTAATTAAGCCGCTGCCGGCACCATGACAAGAACTGGACCAATTAACAACCCGGCCGCCCGAACGTCCGATCTGCGAGAAGAGGCCGAACAGAATAAAGCAAGGAAAAGGAGAAGATTATATAAAACTACATAGAATTAAGATAAGAAGAAAAGAAAAGTCTTAAATCAAATAACGGAGGAGTGGGCCTTCACCTCCACCCCGTTTCAACCTTCACCGGCACACCTATCTAGCCCTTCGCCGGCACACTCTACCGTCTCTCTTGACCCTCAGCGGTACACCCTTGTTACCCTCAGCGGTACACTCCTTTTGGCCTCCCGCGGCACGCTTTAGTACCCAGCGGCACACTCCTTTCCTCAGCGGTACACCCTATCCCCCCTTCGCCGGCACACTATATATATATATATACGTATATAGCATGATAATAGCATTAACGATAGCAAACGAATTAATGAAAATTATGCTAATTAAAGGACTCCAAATGTGAAATGGTAATAATGACAAAAGAGGTGGGGGGTAATAAAATAATAAAAAAATAATAACAATAATAAATAAAAGGGGAGAAATCCTCCGGGGCAAAGGCGCCAATAAGTAATAAACAGCAAGGCAGGGATCAGAACATATAACTAAGAAAATCCCAGATAAAAGATGTTAGGGTCCACGTTGCAGTCTTATCTCTCCCCGGGACTCGATGCAAAAGGAACAGCAACGCCGCCCTTTCAGGTCGAACCTGAGTCTTGGGAATTATCCCGATATGGCCAGGCTCTGACCTAGTCTCGGGCCGACATCTTAATCAGACCGGATTTGTTTCTCGTTCCGGACGCCTTCCGAGTCATCATTAAAATTGCCGTGTGCTCGGCAGACATTTGAACGGATTCGCCCCGGCTTTCCCGTCGCGTCTCTATCACGGACCCGTGTTCGAACGTGAAAAGGTCCACGAGTGACCGACACGGCCGACGGTTTGTGGTCTGAATACAACCCTCAGTGTGATCTATCCCTATCTCTCTCGCGCAATTAGTATTATTCTTTTCGGCCGCGGGGCCCCTAATTTCGGCAATTAATCAAGGGTGTTCCCTCGTATGGGGGATGCAAATGACGTCGTGACCTTCATGGCGCGACGGGATTCGGTCCCGACACGAACCACACAATCGTCTGACGAAGTCAGATCGAGCGCACCATGGGCTCTTCGGAGCCCGAATAAATTGTCACTCCGGTGACTGGCACGCCCACGCACTTAATAAACCAACAGACGAACTAAATAACCGTTGAACGAAAAGTGCGTCCACAGGAGGCCACGTGGGAACCAGAGGAAGCAATGAAGAATAAGTATCCTCATCTATTCAGTATGTGATCTAACCCCAAACTTTGAGGATAAAGTTTTCTTTAAGGGGGAGAGGGTGTAATGCCCTACGATTTTATACCATTTTATTTGATTGTTAAAAAATAATAATAAATTTTGTGTATGCCTAAATGTTTAAACTATTAATTTTATTATTGTTATTTTTATCTTGCAAAAAAAAAGAGAAGTTTAAAAATATTTGGGAGTTATTTGTTTAAAAAAGAAAAGAAGAAAGGTATATATATAATAAAGAAAAGTAAAAGGTTAAAACAAAAAAAATTAATAAAAAAGTAAAAAAAACGGCAGGGGGCGGCCCCCACGCGGCCGCCCGCGTGCGCGCAGGCGCCGCCCCGCCCCTTTCGGCCGCGAATGGCGGCATCGGGTTTTTTTTTAAAAAAAAATTGGTTAATTTATTCTAATCAAAACCTTAAGTTCTTTTTTAAGTCAAAATTCACATGTCTTATATATATAAAAAAAAATGAGGGTTAGTCAAAAGATTAGGCTGAGTGGGGTTGGTGGAGATTTGAAAGTCAAATTTTTATTAAATAGTATTAAAATAAAGATTGAATCTCCACCCTTGATTAAATGAAGGGTTAAGATTTAATTAGGCCAAAACTATTATAAATAGAGGGGTAGGGAGCTTCATTTGTTCTTCTTGGGAGCTGGTTACGTGAAGAGAAGAAGGAGGAGGATTACAATGTTATTAAGGAGAGGTTTAAGCATTTTTAAGGTAAGCGATTTTAGCCTATTGCCCTTTGATTAGCATGGATTAGCATATTTAGATTGGTTTAAGGTGTGTAATTAGCATCTATATAGGTAGTTAAGTCCATATATCATTATTTCATGATCTGTGATCATATCTTAGTCGGATTAGTATTAGATCATTAATATTAAGGCATGTGATTAAGGGTAAACTCAAGTAATTAATGTATTATAATTAGCAACGGTGTATGATAAATTTAGAGAGCTTTCAGAATCATGAGATCTGATGTTATGAGCCCTCTGTAAAAAGTTCCATGTCTGATTCAATTTATTTTACGTTTATGAATATTTTAATATTATCTTAAATCTGTTCAACTATACTAAAATATTAAAGTGATGATATTAAATCACCTCAAATTGTAGTAATGTATCTTACTGTGAATCCCATGTGTTGAAAATTTTTCATGATTTCTGGATCATGATATTTATTTTATTAAATTTTTGTGCATGATAAAATAAATAAATAATTATATAGAAATTATAGAAATTAGATATCATGTTCACAAAAATCTTATATTTTCACAGAAAGGTTCTTACGTTGAGTTTGTTGTATTATAAAAATATCAATAGTTATTGATGTCTGTAAGTGATATTACATAATTTTTGATATTTTATTAGAGGTATAAAATTATGTGATAAATAAAAATACTATATGGAAATTCTTGAAACTTTACCATAAGATTAAAATACATGTTAGAACTAAGTGATGAAAATTTTATCTTAGTCTTATAACAGAATCTTTACTGGTATAATTACCAATGTTTAAGTAAATAATTAAAAAAATTAAATAAATATAAATATTCTGTGAAAAATTCTGAGAAAATTACAGAACCGACATATGATATTCATAAGTTAGTGTTCAGTATATTTTAGCCATTGTAAGCATTCTGGATAATTTTATCTATTTAAAAGCTATCATTGTAAATTATTATAAATTTTAGAAACTGATATAAAATTTTAGAAATTCGACATACTGAATTAAAAATGATGAAAGTTTTTATATATGACACTTATATCTGGAAGAACGTTTTAAAATTTTTTAGTAATTTTCTGATCATTTTGGTTATATTTAGTTATTTTATCACTCATGTTGTATTTTTGTTATACTATTAAAATATTACAAATACAGTGTGAAAATTGATTAAGAGTTTTTAAAAATAAAATTTCTGTTAAGAATGATTATTTACTGCTATGAATGATGGCTTGAATAAGTACGGTTATTTTTAGTATACTTTTGATAAATTTCATCAATTTTCCATGCATAAGAAAATTTATATACTTCTAGAAAAATTTAAATTTTTACATGAAAATTTATGAAAATTTTTATGTGTACTTTTTCATGTAAATGTGATATGCAGTAAAACTTTAATGATTTATAGAACATGGTAACTAAATTTAGTCAATTTATGATACATGTTGAAATACAAGTAACTCTGGACAAATTCAAAATTCTGCATGAAAAATTATGAAAACTTTTCTGTGCATTGTTACAGACAAATTTAAGTTTCTGTAAAAGTTTAATGGTATTCTACATTTAATAGCTAAATTTAGTCATTTTATGATGCATGTTGGAGTATAAGTAATTTCAAAAAAATTATACCTACTGTCTGCAAAATGATGAAAAATTTCTGTTATGATCCTTTCTATAAATGTATTGATTTATTGAAATTTCACTACATTTTAATCTCTGTAAATAGATTTAATAATTTTATATATATATACATGTCATTGTATTTGAATAAGTTGAGAAATTCAGAAAAATAAAAAAAATCAGTAATTGTATATTTCATACTTATTATTCACAGCATGATATTTGAGTAGCATGTGTCCATTGGATATGAGTTATTTATCAATAATTACTGTACTGTTATTACTGCCAAATGGACACTGCCACCATAGGGGGAGACTGGAACCAAACTATAGAAATGTCCCTATGGGGAGGTTCACACTGTACTGGCCCCGAGGGTAACATGGATTGAAATCCTGGAGGTGGACAAGTACTACTGGTTAAGGTGGAGAGGACTTCTCCCGGTTCTGTGCAGTAACCAAGACTCATCACTGTTTATCTAGGTGATCGAGTACCAACTGACTGTCCTTCTAGTGGTGGTTTGGGCACTGTGTCTGACTATTTATACCACTGTTACTGTCTACTAAACTACTGCTACTGTTCACTGAGTAGTTATTAATACGACTATTACTGCTCACTGATTCGATATTGGAATTACTTTTATTGTTCACTGAAACTATTGTTACTGCTCAATGAACTGATATTGAAGTGTTATTGCTTATTGAACTGTTATTGTATTTTACTGTTATTTCACTGTAAATATTTATTGTTAATGAATCTCCAGTATATCGAATGGTGATTTGTAAAATGACAGATTATGTCTGTCTGGATCCTTTCACTATGCGTAAGACTACTCCGCCTAGTACTGGAATCATTCGTTAATGTTTACAAATGATGAATTCTTATTTACTTTGTCATTGATAGAATAAAGTTTTAATGTACATATTTTATTTATAAAATGTTAATAGCATGACTTATGATCGTAGAAATTGAAATTGGGTTAAATGTATTAATTTCATATGTATCTAATTGAAATTATGCCTAAGAATGACTTTATGAAATGAAATACCGTAAATCACTTTGGATATATTTTTACATGTTATGACTGGAGACTATGCTAGTCTCTTACTGGGTCTATTCGTAGACTCACCCCGTTGAACATTTTCAGGAGAAGCGGTAGAAGAAAGCGAGGAGTGATCTCGAAGTGTTTTGATCGCGGCTCGGATTTGCTACGTTTCATTATCTTAGGTAGTTAAGTCTATGTTAAAAAAAAAGTGTGTGAAATTTGGTTACGTAATAAATGACTGGTGATATTGTTATCCTTATTTTGATTTTATGTGGATGAAGATATTTGAATGTAAGCTGATGATTCGAGAAATTTTATTTCCGCTGCAATAATATCTCAGTGTTTATGTGAAATTCTCAACCATAATGTATCGTTTGGGTTGTCTTATTGTGACGTTCTGATCGAAATCCGACGTGAGTCTTTACGACTGGACCGGATTTACAAGTCGGGACGTTACAATGATAGTGGTGGTTTACTTTTTGTGCAATTTAGACCATGCTCAAGGTGTATTTTTAATATGTTTGAATTTACGCTCTTATAAGCATGGAGTCGGATTTAATTTTTAGTCATGAATATGTTTCATGATAATCTGTCATATTTATCTATTTATTTTTGTGTAAATTCATTTTGCATATATGATACGATTTTTGTAGCTTATTGATATGAGAATGTGTGTTTCTCTCTCAATAGAAAATTTACTCAAAGTCGTTCTAATTCCATTCAATAATCTTATGTGAGTGGGAGATGATTGTAGGTTGTCTAGCATCTACTTTCGATGTCACCGCATAAGAAAGTTGAATGTGATTGGTTTAGATTTTTGGTAGCAAATTTGGACGATGTGTAACAATGATGTCCACTGCTCTCACTAAAGAATGTAGTGATTTAATGTGATGACCACTGACAATTTGTTTGTCAATCTCACTATGGGTGACAACTTAATTGGTTACGACATTTGGCACCGTAGAGATCCGACAAAATAAGCATGGGTTGCTTATGCGATATTGGATCGTTATTGACGAGGATCGTCTTCTTTTTCTTCCTTTTCTTATTCGACTTGTGTGTCAAAAATTGAGGACCTGGATTCTGTCATGTGTCATGTGCTAGGGTCAATGCCTATGTGTGAATTGGGCTTGACTGATCTAGCATGTTGGAAGCCTTTCGGCAAAGGCTATGAGTCATGGAATCGTTATTGCCGAGTTTCTTCCTTCTCTGATAAAGGAATGATGGCCTTCCTATGGAAGTAATTTTTCTTGCCTTAACAATAGTGCTAAGAGTCTTAATTCTCATTCGTTGGGATCTGTTGGCATTAAAAAAAAAAGGGCCAAACCCAACTTCAAAAAAAAGAATAGAAGAAGCAGATGATAATTGGGCCAAGCCCAATCCAGGATGAGGGAAGAAGGGCCGCAGGAGGGTATATGCACAAATAGAAGAAAGAGAGGGGGAGAGATGTAAAAGAAGGATTTTCAAAAAAAGAAAAGAAAAAATAGAATGAAAATCGCGGTTACCCTCCCCCATTCTTCGCGTGTTCCTCTCCCAGCGGCATTGAATGCCCATCGGATGCCCATTCCGCCAGCCGATGCTCACCCCTAAAGCCCGGGCTCCCCCTCTCCCTCCTCCGCACGACAGCAGCGTGCTCCCACGTCGGCCTACGGCCATCTACGCCGCGCAAGGACGAAGTCCCTTGCTCCGCTTTGTCCCTCCTGCAAGGCAACGGCAGCAGTAGCCGCCAAGACTTCGACAGCGCAGCAACGGCCGCCTGGACATCGACGGCAATGCGGCATCAGCAGCAGCAACGTGGCAACCTCCGGGGCATGCCAGCAGCGGCAGCAGCATCACGGGGCAGCGGCGGCAACGTCAGCAGTAGTGGCGGTGGTAGCGGAAAACAAGGAACCAACGGAAACGAGCTTTAATCCGGAGGGCGCCCCTCCGAAACAGGGCCTCCCCCCTATAAAAGGCCCCATGCTGCGAAGCGTGAAGTCTCTTGAAAGCCTGGAGAGCGGAAGCCTTTCTTCTGAG
The DNA here is from genome assembly GCA_022559845.1 of Amorphophallus konjac. NCBI lineage: Eukaryota > Viridiplantae > Streptophyta > Magnoliopsida > Alismatales > Araceae > Amorphophallus > Amorphophallus konjac. The sequence continues at coordinate 43,799,664 of CM040127.1, read as the reverse complement.
AGAAACCCCTTGAAGCCCCGAAGCCCGTGTGGAGAAGAAGAAAGAAAGAGTGGGAGAGAAAGGGTGAGGAAGAGTGAGAGCCAGCCGTGTGAGGGTGGGTCTCTGTTGTATCTCTTTTTCTTCTCCCTTTTCTTGCGATTTGTAAAGCTGTGTCTTATCCGGATGTAGATATTCATGTTTAGAAATGAAAAACATATGATGTCTTTAGGCCTGATGTTTTAATTTTGTGTTATAAGGGTTTCCCTTCCCATGCTACGATGTATGATTTCTGCTGCTCTTCTTTACCTCTTCAAAGGATATGATGTGTTTCCCTTTGCTACGTTTCACCTCCTCCTCACTGTAGTAGATAGGATGAACCCCCCCTTTTTTTTATTTCTTCAAAGCCACCCGTTCGGCGATTTTTATCACGATGGCCACCGGCCCGGGGTCTATCTGAATCCATAGATATGTCTCCGGGGTTGCCAACCATCGGAAGCCCAATGATTCCTTCGCTTCGATATCGGGTTTCAAACCATCTTTGGGCCGCCGGGGATCCATTTCGTCATAGCGTGTTCCCCGGTTTCTCCTCTTTTCAAAGGTGGATATTCAAAGCCTTATACGGCGATAAAGGAAGGAAAGGAAGTCCACGTCTCGGCGACGAGTTCGTGGCGGCCCGTGGATCGGTGGCATCCCTCGTAGGCTAGCCCTCGGGATCTCCGCCCCCACAATGGGTGACGGGGTGTTGTCGCCTTGACGCACATCTCGGGGATCATGTCGCCTCGCGCATATCCCTTTTGTTCGGGGCCGTCGGAGTTTTCTCCGTAGGGCGTGCCCCATTTTTTACCCACTACGCTCCGGGTCTAAGGGAGGTGCTGCCGAAATTTTGCCAGGACTAATGGCTAAAAAAAAGGAGAGTTTAATACCACTCTGACTTAATTAAAAGGTGTCATTGAACAAAAAAAGGGCATTTAACACAAAATGATGCATAATTGCCATGAAATAATAGAAGACATAAAATCTTGATGCAACACCTATTCTCTGTACCAAACCATCCGAACAAAATTTCAACCAATGAAGGACTCACTGTGGTGCAGTGGCAGAATAACTTTTTCTTTTTGAATTACTGAAACTGAGCAAGCAAAACAAGATAAAAAGATGAAGTAAAAGGGCTTGGAACCCAATGCCTTGGATCAAACCTGGAAGTTTAATCAATACAAGTTGATGCATGACTGAACTCCAATGAGGAGGAAGGTGAAAATCAACCCAATTCCTGAACCTCTGAGATCGAAATGGATTAAAAGAGTGAATGATAAAACATATAATCAATTTCCACATAAGACCATTTGAACCGAAAATTAATCAATGGGGACTGATGTGTATTAAGCTTCAATAACAAACTCAATGTATGAAGTTGCTGAAATCATAATGGCCTGCAAACTGAACAACAAAAAAGGGGACTTCATAGAATGATATATAGGGGTATAAACATACAATGGGATATCATGGCAAACCAAATTTCAGAGATGCTCCTGAATGAGATAGTGCTTTTATTTCAGATATGGATAAGAATATGAAATCGATACAAGGAAATGATCTGAAAGAACCCATTAAGTTTGGTTTAGTGGATAGCACACAGGCTACAAATGGACAAACAAAATCAGAAGTAGGTCAGGTTAAGAATGACAATTTTCTGAAAGATGCTGTAGCCTAACTGTGGGACAGAATAAATCAAATGTAAAAGGTGAATGCTGAATTTTGGGACTCTTAGACTCAAAGACTGGGATCCGATTGGGACTGATATATGTAAGGAGGGGTGATGTCCAAACATAATCCCGAAACTACTAAAGATAGCATAAACAAAACAAAAAAAATGGCGAACATTGGGTTTCCTTGTTTTAAGTTGTTGTCCAGTTTTGGACTGATACACATAAGGAACAAATGATGATCAGATTGAATTTCTTGAGTTAACTGAAAACCAGTTTGGGTATACCTATGGGAACTAAATCTTGGCCGCAGGATTTAATTTCTCAAGTTTGAAACTAAAGGCTTTAAACAATAGGTGCAAAGCCATCAAACTCAATTTCTGAAATACACCATGACTTGCCAACTGAAATTCAAAACCTCCAGATCTAGAAGCTGTGATCTCTAGAAATCCCATTGGCATGATTGCATAATTCAGAAACAAGGTACTGAATGCTGACCCCTTTCTCCCTATGTGTGAGCAGCCAATGCCCTTTAAGTGCAAAGCATACCCAAGAAAAAGAGAAAGAGAAGGGAGAATGCAGTGACCAATTCTTGAATTTGCTGAGAAGCAGAATGAACAATGATTAGTATGATCTTAGAAGTGTGCTGAAGCATTGATGGACAAGGACTTGAGGCCCAATCCCTTAGAGATGAGTTCACGTATTCTGATCTCCGAGAAAGAAGGAGACAATGATAAATATAATTTCTGAAATTCTGAAATTATAGTGAGCAGAGAAACAGTCTGCCAACTGAAATTCAAATCCCCAGGTTCGGGAGTTCAGATCTCTAGAAACCTTCATGGCATTTGGCATGCATGAACCAAAGGGAAATCTCACATGTACTTTTGCATAGTTCAGAAAATATGCTGCACTTTTCCATCGGCAGCTGGCATATATTCGACCCCTTGAACACATAGTACCCCTTTGCATGTCATGTATCCAAATGCAAAATTGCATTCTTGTGCATATAAGTTCATTGCACATTGCATACATAAATCAAAGAAAGAAAGCATCCTCACCCATGTGGGAATTGCATATAAGTTCAAAATTGCATGTCACATACTCAAATTCAGAATTGTACTCTTGCATGCATGAGTTCAGGATGGCTCATCACATACATAAATCAAAAGAATGACACCCTTTTTTTTTAAAAAAAAAGTGAAGTTGAATCTGGCCTGCTGCCTGGGAAGTGTCGACTCCAGGAGTCGACACTTCCCCGACCACCTTCTGTCCGGGCTGAAGCATGCACAAGAGTCGACCGCAAGAGTCGACTCCTCGCAGGCTGGCCCATCTCTTGCAGCAGGCTGACCCCTTTAATAATAATAAAAATAACAACAACAAAAAGAGAAGAGAAAACCATATATTTGCATCTTCATGCAGCCACTCATAAAACTCATACATATAAATGTACAAAACAAACACATGACCTTGAAGGGAACTCAAAGGATGGAATGAACCAGAATCAGAAACCTTTGAAACTGCATTGCTGTTGGTTTCAGTCGACCGAACTCGGGGTTCGGTCGATCGACCAGCGGCTAGCCATCAGGTTGGCACTTTTGGGATATTTGGTTGACCGAACCGAACCTTCGGTTGACCGAATTCCCTATTTCAACAAAAAGAAGAAGAAACAAACAACAAAGAAAGTGATGCAAATAAAGGTGAATAGAATAACAAAAGAGAAATGAAACAAAAGTGGAATTAAAGAAAAAGGATGATGAACTTTCGAACTGAAACAATTGAAAGAACTCATGATCGAGGATAAAAAAAAAACGATCCAAGGGTCAAGAAACAAAACAAAAAATGAGTGTTAAGTAAATCTAAGATCCGTTGAGATATGCTATAATGGGACCATAAGAAATAGACCAAGAAGAAAGTCATCACCACGAACCTCAAAAAAAAAGGGGGAAAAGGGAAAGATAATAAATACGCAAATGAAACATAAACAAAGGGCCTTAGCGGCATCTATCTGGCTTACCTTGCCTTTGACCCCATATGGGGGGGAAACATCGCACGTGCCTTTGCAAAGGCATGCTTGGCCCCCGGATGTTACCCCGGCATGGCCACAACCTCGCTTTGCACTAGGCCAATAATTCCGCTGATTTTGAACCACCTCGATCGGGCTTTAACTGAATATCTTTATTTCTTTAAACAATAAATTGGCCGTGCCCCGACACATACGCTCCAGTTTCACCGTGATGATTGTGATGTTCTCAGACCGGACATTCGTCCGAATATTAAATGGTCGATTCATGACCAAAAATGACTCCAAATGTCCTTCTGCACCCCTCTATGGGAGATTTTATTGCTTCTTAGCATGCTATCTATTTCTTTCATTAAAAACTACATTTAGGCTACAAGGCCCCAAATCTTGGCGATTAATCAAAGGTCTTCCCCTCTCCGAGGGGGTGTAATTAACGCCGCGACCCTTACGGCGCGGCGGGTCTTCAGTCCCGACCCGATACCCACAATCGTCTGATTAGTCAGACGGAGCGCACCCTTGGCTCCAGACTATCCCAGTCCAGGAGCCAGAATTATTTGTCACCTAGGTGACTGGCACGCCCTCGCATTTGATAACCTGATAAAAAATGATAAGATGATAAACTGATAAACCAATAAACGATATAACAATACAACAAAATAAAAGAAATTCAGAGTGCGTCCAACAAGTTGGCACGCCCGGTGGGACAGATCTACCTTTCATCTCTTCGTCGAGATTTGGGGCCTTATGGCCTCTGCTTAAAACTCTAACTTCCTCAATTTCGAATTACAGGGTTGAATTTCAACGATCGTGATGGCTGTCACCTTTGGCCCACTGGTCGTCGCTAGCCATGCCGAGCTTGGCTATCTTGCTGTGCCGATCCGATTCGGCAGGTTCCCACCTGTTGTTGGCTTCCCCAACTTCTTGGGGGTGGCCTTCGTCGAACTCCTGGACGTCGAGGAAAACAACTCCGTCGCCACTGCAACGGAGACACCAAAGAAGACCGAAGCGGTGGACAAACACGTCTACCCCGCTTACCACTCCGCCTCAAGCAGGAGGCGCACCCCGGCTGCCAGGAGGGTGGCCAAGAAAAGCACCGGCACATTACGAAGCCAGCTTTCAACCTCGGGCAAGTCCATACTCATCGGAGGCGTTCGAGTCTTTCTGAATGGCCGACAGGCCGAGGTCACACCCGACAGGGTGATTTTCACGGTACCAGTGCACAACTCCTTCCAAGCACTGGCCCAAAGCAAGGTGAATTGCTTCGAGTCCAAATCAACGGGGAGAATGGCCCCTAAACCAATCAGATTCAAACAGATATGGGTGCCCAAGGCACGGGCCCCGGCTCCAAGAGAAAAAGAACAAGAAGAAAAGATCAAGATGCCTGCTCGGGTGTCTCGCAAATCAACCTTCCGAGCCTATGGTCGGCGGGTTAGCACTCACTCATATGATGCTGGGATAGTCATCCAAAGAAGCCGACATCTCCAGATATTTGCTTGCAATATGGCTGGGGTAACCGGCTGCTATGGGCCTTCGCCCGCAGATCATAATGAGGCGGCGCAAGCCCGCGTTGAAAATATAAATGCAAATCTAGTCACGATGACTGCAAACGTGATCACTGTTGAAGATGATGGCGAGAGACCACTACCTTCTCTGGATGCCCCACCGGAAGGGGGAAGCCAAGGTCCCAACCCGACCACTCCCGATCCGGCTATCATGGTGGCACTACTCCAAGAATATAAGCAAGAAATTGAAGCACTAAGAAGACATATTAGAGAGATGAATATGCAAACTTCAACCTTGAAGCAGACCGAGGTCCTTCCTGAAGCTTCGCCACAATGCACAGCTGAATTAGAAGCTTCACCACAGATGATGGCTGTTCGGCCAGAACTCAACTACACTGGGGGCACGACCCAGCAACCTGCCCTTCAGCCCCAGGGGCCTGCTATTTTACCTCAAGCAACAATTGTGGCGACGCCGCAGATGCAGCAACCTCAACCCTGCTCAAGCCCGGTCGATCCGGCCATAATGAACAGAATAATGATAGAACAAATGATTGAAAAGACATTGGCTGACAGAGGCAATGATGAGTATGCTGCTTTTGATGCGTATCGGGTGCCATACCCTGTCCATCATGCTACTAAGATACTGCCGCCAGGCGTCAACAAACCACCAAAGTTCGATAAATTTAACGGACAAGGTTCGCCGAAAGAACATATAACCTATTACATCAACGTGATGGGCGATCTGGCAACCGATGAATCCTACCTACTCAAATTCTTCGGGTCCTCCCTCACAGGACTCGCTTTTGAGTGGTACTCAAACTTGCTGGCTGGATCTATCAATAACTGGCCAGATATGCAAAGAAAGTTTCGAGAGCGGTTCCACGTCGCTGAAAGAGAGGTGACCGTACCTGAATTATATGCTTCCAAGCAGAAAAATGATGAAACTGCTTTGGAATATATTAAAAGATGGCGGAACCTCAGCATGAGATGCAAGCGGCCACCACACCAAGAAGATGCTGTGCAAATCTGCAAGCAAAACCTGAAGCGGGAGATTCTCGAAAAGATGATCGGGATCGAAATCAAGTCTTTCGACCGGTTGAACAATGTGGTGGCAGAAATCGAGGCCTTCCTCTCCAGTCACTCCTCTGCTCTTGCTGTTGCAAGCCAAAGAGCCAAACCGGCTGACAGGCGGCTTGTGCCCGAAGGGGTTCACACCATTGACTTCAAGGAGTTTGAGCCGCTAAAAGATAAAGAAAAGGGGGTTGTCAACCCTCCCCTTGCTGAGCCCGCCGAACAAGAAGAAGGCCCATCCCTGCGGACCAAGATGAAGAAGTTGTACTCCTTCCCCAAGCAGAGGACTCAGGCCCTATTCAAATGGGCCACTGAATACAACAAAATTACTCTCCCGGAACCAAAGAGACCAGAAGACGCTAGAAGAAAAGATGATCCCCGCTTTTGCCCGTATCACCAAATGATCGGGCATTCTATTGAAGATTGTTATCCATTCAAGGATGCTGTTGAAAGGCTGATCAGGAAAGGGGAGCTCCAAATAAGCGAATACAAAGTGGATCCTCCACGCACTCACGAACTCCCCGATTTGAAGAGAGCTGTCAACATGATATCTATATATCGGCAATCGCTCGAAGAGGAATCCAAAGCTCATGCTACTGAAGAAAAAGATGATGAAGAGATATACCCCGCGCCGGCAAGCGCAGATCAGGCTGGAGCCGCTACTTCTCAAAATACTGATTTGCCCCCAGAGAACCGAGGGCACTTTCCACCGCCTAATGAAGAGGCATGCTGTTATACCCCTCCTCCGTATGGGGGCCTGGGGGCAGAAACTTCAAGTGCTGAGGGATCAAACGCGTCCGAAAATGATGATTGGATGCCATTGGCCCCACCCGAAGTCAAGACGGGGAGTAACATTCCTGGCTCTTATCAATCTGATCTTGCCCTGGTGGCCAAGCTATACCAAAACCTCCAAGGAGAAGTGCTGAGAAGAAAACTGAGCAGGATGGGTTTATACCTAGCTACGCCTGGGCGGGCAGAACCCTCAGCCGAAGCTCCACATGGAAGTACTGAGCCACTGGAAGCCTCACCGGCACCGGTGATGCCCCAAATAATGTATGACCAGGCAGGGGGCATCTCCCTTCGTCAGCTGCAACATGCGCCCTCGGCACCTCTCTCAACTTCCCGGGCACGTCAGGAGGTAATCATTACACCTCGAGCAATCCCGCGAATAAACCTACTGCCACAGTCAACCGGCTTATGCCCGGGCCTGACAGCTTCTCCTGCAATGAGCAAGCTAAAGATGAAGCAAACCGCTGAAATAAAGCCAGCCGAGGGAGAAGTCACTGAGGCGCAACTATATATGGCTGAGCAAAAGGATGGTGAGTCCGCTTCGGTCTACATCCATCGATGGAGAAATCTCAGTGCAAGGTGCAGACACCCACCCGACTATGGGAAGCTATCCAAATGTGCAGAGGTAGCATGAAGACACATAACCTGCTGAAGGAGATTGGCGTCAAAGTCAAGTCCTTCTATCAGTTGAATGATCTGGCAACTGATGTTGAAGCCCTGCTGGCAAAGCACTGCCCAGCTATTGCCACCCCGATTCAAAAGAGGGAACTGGCTGGTGGGCGACCGGCGCAAGAAGAAATGCACACTGCTGATTCTGAAGCTTTCGCGCGGCGAATCAATAAATCCAAAGAGGTGGCTGGCACTTCTGCCGCCAAGCCCGCTGAGCAAAAATCCTCCTTGAGGGGAAGAATGAAGAAGCCATATTCCTTTCCGAAGGATAAAACTCATACGCTATTTGAATGGGCCCGCGGATACGACAAGGTCATCCTACCGGAGCCCAAAAGGTCGAATGATGCCAGATGGAAAGATGATCCTCAATTCTGTCCCTATCACCAACAGAGGGGGCATTCCATTGAGGACTGCTATGTATTCAAGGATATCATCGAAGGCCTGATCCGGAAAGGTGAATTACGAATGGGTGAACACAAGGTGGAACCACCTCGCCCGCACCAACTTCCCGTCTTTAAGACGTCGACCAACACGGCCTCGTTGTACCAGCTGAAGCAACACTTATGCTAAAGGGTATTTCAGGCCCCTCAAGATATGGTGAGAAGCCGAAGGAAAATTCAAGATGCAGATGGTGCTCCGCTCTGGGGGCAAGTGCTGAAAACAACAGAAGAAAGAAAAGCTGAAGATGAAAGAAGAGCCTGCAGGTGCAAAGTGCAGAGGTTCCATCCTTTGGCTTAGCCGTCCAAGCCAAAGCCTGCTTTCACGTACATGTTAAATGTCCCGTTCTTTAGCTTTTATAGCCTACTCTCCCAATATCATGTGGCTTTTATAGCCTACCTTCCCAAATATCTATTTCGGCTTTATAGCCTGCTTTCAGATGTCTTTTGGGTTTTACAGCCCGCTTTCCCGCTATCCTTTCGATTTTATAACCCGCTTTCCTGCTATCTACTGGGTCTTACAACCCGCTCTCCCAATGTCTTTCGGGTTTTGTAACTCGCTCTCCCAATATACTTTGGCTTTATAGCCTGCTTTCCAATATCCTTCAGCTCGGTCATCCCGGCCTAAGCCCACTTTCACATATTCAAGATATCCTATCCCTTGGTCTAGCCATCCCCCCCTGAAGCCTGCTATTGGGACCAATCCATCCATCCCACCGTAATAACCAATACAATTCAAGTGGCGTAGACCCCCAGTCGAAGCCTGCTCCACAATTTTGGGCTCTCGCAGCCTGCTCTCCCAAAATCCTTTGGGTTTTACCACCCACTCCCCCACTATCCTTTTGGGCTTTATAGCCTGCTTTTGAAAATCCTCTGGGCTTTCACGGCTTACTCTCTAGCTATCTTCGGGTTTCACAGCTCGCTTTCCAATATCACTCGGCTCTATAGCCCGCTTTCTGATATCTCTCGGCTTCACAGCCTGCTTTCCAATATCGCTCGGCTCTATAGCCCACTTTTTGATATCCCTCGGCTCTACAGCCTGCTCTTCCAATATCTTAGGATTTCACAGCCCGCTTTCCAATATCACTCGGCTCTATAGCCCGCTTTTCAATATCCCTCGGCTTTATAGCCCGCTTTCCGATATCCCTCGGCTTTATAGCCTGCTTCCGATACCTTTTGGGTTTTTTTACAACCTGCTTTCCCTGGGTTCTATAACCCACTTTCCCGCTTTCGTTGGGCTTTCACAGCCTACTTTCCTGCTATCCCTTGGCTTTCACAGCCTGCTTTCCTACTTTCCCTGGGTCTTAAACCTGCTTCCCGCTTCCCTTGGGGTTGCGCAGCCCGCTTTCTCGCTCTTCACTTAAGGCTTTCCGTCAAAATCTACTGTCCCATTCCTGGTCCCACCAGGATTCACTCAAATATATATAAAAAAAGAAAACAAAGAAGAAAATAAAAAAGAGAAAACAAAACAAAACAAAATAAAGCAAAAGAGAAAACTCTGAAGTGCTATTGATTTTGAATGTTTGCTTGCCCTGCTTGCACATGCTTGTCTATTATACATTTAATACACTTCCTTCGAACTCTCTAGGACCATGCTTCTTTGCTAAATAATGCTACCCCGACTCTGGATATGAGTGCCTCACGACACATTCAAAAAAATCTGACGGATACATGTGTCAAGGGGAAGAGTCATGGCTATGTTGTTAGCTTAACCATCAAAATATACATGAGGCAAAACTCCCACACTTTGCACACAATGTGATCAATGGTCTCTAACTACAAGGATCACAGAATTTCTTCCTAACACTCTTTGGATGCTTAAACCCCTACACTCACATGAAAGGTAATCGTGAGGAAAAAGCTGCCTGCTCCCTTCAAAAAAAAAAAATGAACGAAATGAATGATGAAAAAGTGAAATGCGAATCCAAGTAGCCGGGAATCCCCACTGAAACAAATGAGGAGACTCGCGCGAAAATGGTGAAGCAAATTGCAATAAGGATGAATCCTAGTAGCCGAGAATCCCCATTGAGACATATGAGGAAACTCGCGCCGAACAGTGAAGTCCAAAATTCAAAATAAACAAAGGGGCTGTGTGAAGCTACCGAAAGTCGAAAGCCCGAAATGCATGTGTAGGCCCTAGAGTAATCCTCTAGTGTTGCTTAGAACGTCTGCATATCCCTATGTTTAGGGTTCGCTGCTCATATGCTTGCACTTTCGCACCACAAAAAATTTGCTTCAGTGTAGATTATGATTTAAAGCTATGCACATAAGCTATGCAATATCCTCTTGACGAGCACACATCCCTTTTAGTTGTGCTTCGTGGGCCGCACTCTACCTATGAGTCGTGGGCGCTTTTCTTATCCTATCCCCGATAGAGGGGAGCTATGCTATATATATACACTTTTGTGTGCTTGTTACCAATGGATGCCTACATGCTTGAATAAAAAGAAAATGATAAACAAATCAAAATAGAATAAATGAATGAAAACTTTCTCGATTTCAGCTTTTACAGCTTGCTTTCCTTCTATCTATTGGCTCTCGCGGCCTGCTTTCTCGCTATCTATTGGCTTTTGTAGCCTACTTTCCCGCTACCTACTGGCTTTTGCAGCCTGCTTTCCTTCTATCTATCGGCTCTTGCGGCCTGCTTTCTCGCTATCTATTGGCTTTTGTAGCCTACTTTCCCGCTACCTATTGGCTTTTGCAGCCTGCTTTTCCGCTATCTATCGGCTCTCACAGCCTGCTCCCCTAATCTCTAAATTTTGGCTCTTAAAGCCTACTTTCTTAAAGTTGGCCCCCATAGCCTACTGTCCCGAATCTCGGCCCTTAAGGCCTGCTTTCCCGAATTTCGGCTCTCACGGCCTGCTCTCCGAATTTTGACTCTTGCAGCCTGCTTTCCAAAAGGTTGGCCCCCGTAGCCTACCTTCTCGAATTTCGGCCCTTGAAACCAGCTTTCGCGAACATCGGCTTCCGCAGCCTACTTCCCGAATTTCGTCTCTAAAAGTCGACTCTCCCGAAACGGGTTCTCGCGACCTACTCTCCCGATTTCGGCTCCCGCAGCCTGCTCTCCTAATCCCTAAATTTCAGTGCCTAAGACCCTTTCAGGTCTCAGCCGAAGTGATCCGACCTAGACCTTTCGTCTGGGTTGGAAGAAAACTAAAATCATTGCGTTGATGCAATCCCAGCCTCGACGAACCCACTTTATGCAGCATCCTCGCCGAAAGCTCCGATTTAGACCTTTTGTCTGGGTCGGAAGAAAACCGAAATCCTTGCGTTAATGCAATCCCAGCATTGACGAATTCACTATATGCGGCACCCTCACCGAAAGCTCCGATTTAGACCTTTCGTATGGGTTGGAAGAAAACCGAAATCATTGCGTCAATGCAATCCCAGCATTGACGAATTCACTTTATGCGGCACCCTCACCGAAAGCTCCGATTTAGACCTTTCATCTGGGTCGAAAGAAAACCAAAGTCCTTGCGTTGATGCAATCCTAGCATCGATGAACCATCTTTAACTCGGTGCCTAAGGCCTTTCAGAGGTCTTAGCCGAGCGATCCGATCTGGACCTTTCGTCCAAGTCGGAGAAACTTGAACCCCTTGCTTCGGTATGCACAAAATATCGACGAATATCATTTTGGTTGGCACCTGACTCCTGGTCATGATCCATCGATACAGTTCACGGCCGAGGACACCCTCAAGAAGCCGAAGACTCTCATAGGGAAACAAACTGCACCTGCAGATCCCGCTCCCTCGTCTCTTGCTTGCGACATCTGCGAGTGGGAGACATTTGTTGGCATTAAAAAAAAAGGGCCAAACCCAACTTCAAAAAAAAGAATAGAAGAAGCAGATGATAATTGGGCCAAGCCCAATCCAGGATGAGGGAAGAAGGGCCGCAGGAGGGTATATGCACAAATAGAAGAAAGAGAGGGGGAGAGATGTAAAAGAAGGATTTTCAAAAAAAGAAAAGAAAAAATAGAATGAAAATCGCGGTTACTGTTCAATGAACAGTAACCCGTGTCTGTATCTCTCCGTCCGTGTGAGACACTGTTCGCCTCTTCCCCCATTCTTCGCGTGTTCCTCTCCCAGCGGCATTGAATGCCCATCGGATGCCCATTCCGCCAGCCGATGCTCACCCCTAAAGCCCGGGCTCCCCCTCTCCCTCCTCCGCACGACAGCAGCGTGCTCCCACGTCGGCCTACGGCCATCTACGCCGCGCAAGGACGAAGTCCCTTGCTCCGCTTTGTCCCTCCTGCAAGGCAACGGCAGCAGTAGCCGCCAAGACTTCGACAGCGCAGCAACGGCCGCCTGGACATCGACGGCAATGCGGCATCAGCAGCAGCAACGTGGCAACCTCCGGGGCATGCCAGCAGCGGCAGCAGCATCACGGGGCAGCGGCGGCAACGTCAGCAGTAGTGGCGGTGGTAGCGGAAAACAAGGAACCAACGGAAACGAGCTTTAATCCAGAGGGCGCCCCTCCGAAACAGGGCCTCCCCCCTATAAAAGGCCCCATGCTGTGAAGCGTGAAGTCTCTTGAAAGCCTGGAGAGCGGAAGCCTTTCTTCTGAGAGAAACCCCTTGAAGCCCCGAAGCCCGTGTGGAGAAGAAGAAAGAAAGAGTGGGAGAGAAAGGGTGAGGAAGAGTGAGAGCCAGCCGTGTGAGGGTGGGTCTCTGTTGTATCTCTTTTTCTTCTCCCTTTTCTTGCGATTTGTAAAGCTGTGTCTTATCCGGATGTAGATATTCATGTTTAGAAATGAAAAACATATGATGTCTTTAGGCCTGATGTTTTAATTTTGTGTTATAAGGGTTTCCCTTCCCATGCTACGATGTATGATTTCTGCTGCTCTTCTTTACCTCTTCAAAGGATATGATGTGTTTCCCTTTGCTACGTTTCACCTCCTCCTCACTGTAGTAGATAGGATGAACCCCCCCTTTTTTTTATTTCTTCAAAGCCACCCGTTCGGCGATTTTTATCACGATGGCCACCGGCCCGGGGTCTATCTGAATCCATAGATATGTCTCCGGGGTTGCCAACCATCGGAAGCCCAATGATTCCTTCGCTTCGATATCGGGTTTCAAACCATCTTTGGGCCGCCGGGGATCCATTTCGTCATAGCGTGTTCCCCGGTTTCTCCTCTTTTCGAAGGTGGATATTCAAAGCCTTATACGGCGATAAAGGAAGGAAAGGAAGTCCACGTCTCGGCGACGAGTTCGTGGCGGCCCGTGGATCGGTGGCATCCCTCATAGGCTAGCCCTCGGGATCTCCGCCCCCACAATGGGTGACGGGGTGTTGTCGCCTTGGCGCACATCTCGGGGATCATGTCGCCTCGCGCATATCCCTTTTGTTCGGGGCCGTCGGAGTTTTCTCCGTAGGGCGCGCCCCATTTTATACCCACTACGCTCCGGGTCTAAGGGAGGTGCTGCCGAAATTTTGCCAGGACTAATGGCTAAAAAAAAAGGAGAGTTTAATACCACTCTGACTTAATTAAAAGGTGTCATTGAACAAAAAAAGGGCATTTAACACAAAATGATGCATAATTGCCATGAAATAATAGAAGACATAAAATCTTGATGCAACACCTATTCTCTGTACCAAACCATCCGAACAAAATTTCAACCAATGAAGGACTCACTGTGGTGCAGTGGCAGAATAACTTTTTCTTTTTGAATTACTGAAACTGAGCAAGCAAAACAAGATAAAAAGATGAAGTAAAAGGGCTTGGAACCCAATGCCTTGGATCAAACCTGGAAGTTTAATCAATACAAGTTGATGCATGACTGAACTCCAATGAGGAGGAAGGTGAAAATCAACCCAATTCCTGAACCTCTGAGATCGAAATGGATTAAAAGAGTGAATGATAAAACATATAATCAATTTCCACATAAGACCATTTGAACCGAAAATTAATCAATGGGGACTGATGTGTATTAAGCTTCAATAACAAACTCAATGTATGAAGTTGCTGAAATCATAATGGCCTGCAAACTGAACAACAAAAAAGGGAACTTCATAGAATGATATATAGGGGCATAAACATACAATGGGATATCATGGCAAACCAAATTTCAGAGATGCTCCTGAATGAGATAGTGCTTTTATTTCAGATATGGATAAGAATATGAAATCGATACAAGGAAATGATCTGAAAGAACCCATTAAGTTTGGTTTAGTGGATAGCACACAGGCTACAAATGGACAAACAAAATCAGAAGTAGGTCAGGTTAAGAATGACAATTTTATGAAAGATGCTGTAGCCTAACTGTGGGACAGAATAAATCAAATGTAAAAGGTGAATGCTGAATTTTGGGACTCTTAGACTCAAAGACTGGGATCCGATTGGGACTGATATATGTAAGGAGGGGTGATGTCCAAACATAATCCCGAAACTACTAAAGATAGCATAAACAAAACAAAAAAAATGGCGAACATTGGGTTTCCTTGTTTTAAGTTGTTGTCCAGTTTTGGACTGATACACATAAGGAACAAATGATGATCAGATTGAATTCCTTGAGTTAACTGAAAACCAGTTTGGGCATACCTATGGGAACTAAATCTTGGCCGCAGGATTTAATTTCTCAAGTTTGAAACTAAAGGCTTTAAACAATAGGTGCAAAGCCATCAAACTCAATTTCTGAAATACACCATGACTTGCCAACTGAAATTCAAAACCTCCAGATCTAGAAGCTGTGATCTCTAGAAATCCCATTGGCATGATTGCATAATTCAGAAACAAGGTACTGAATGCTGACCCCTTTCTCCCTATGTGTGAGCAGCCAATGCCCTTTAAGTGCAAAGCATACCCAAGAAAAAGAGAAAGAGAAGGGAGAATGCAGTGACCAATTCCTGAATTTGCTGAGAAGCAGAATGAACAATGATTAGTATGATCTTAGAAGTGTGCTGAAGCATTGATGGACAAGGACTTGAGGCCCAATCCCTTAGAGATGAGTTCACGTATTCTGATCTCCGAGAAAGAAGGAGACAATGATAAATATAATTTCTGAAATTCTGAAATTATAGTGAGCAGAGAAACAGTCTGCCAACTGAAATTCAAATCCCCAGGTTCGGGAGTTCAGATCTCTAGAAACCTTCATGGCATTTGGCATGCATGAACCAAAGGGAAATCTCACATGTACTTTTGCATAGTTCAGAAAATATGCTGCACTTTTCCATCGGCAGCTGGCATATATTCGACCCCTTGAACACATAGTACCCCTTTGCATGTCATGTATCAAAATGCAAAATTGCATTCTTGTGCATATAAGTTCATTGCACATTGCATACATAAATCAAAGAAAGAAAGCATCCTCACCCATGTGGGAATTGCATATAAGTTCAAAATTGCATGTCACATACTAAAATTCAGAATTGTACTCTTGCATGCATGAGTTCAGGATGGCTCATCACATACATAAATCAAAAGAATGACACCCTTTTTTTTAAAAAAAAAAAAGTGAAGTTGAATCTGGCCTGCTGCCTGGGAAGTGTCGACTCCAGGAGTCGACACTTCCCCGACCACCTTCTGTCCGGGCTGAAGCATGCACAAGAGTCGACAGCAAGAGTCGACTCCTCGCAGGCTGGCCCATCTCTTGCAGCAGGCTTACCCCTTTAATAATAATAAAAATAACAACAACAAAAAGAGAAGAGAAAACCATATATTTGCATCTTCATGCAGCCACTCATAAAACTCATACATATAAATGTACAAAACAAACACATGACCTTGAAGGGAACTCAAAGGATGGAATGAACCAGAATCAGAAACCTTTGAAACTGCATTGCTGTTGGTTTCAGTCGACCGAACTCGGGGTTCGGTCGATCGACCAGCGGCTAGCCATCAGGTTGGCACTTTTGGGATATTTGGTTGACCGAACCGAACCTTCGGTTGACCGAATTCCCTATTTCAACAAAAAGAAGAAGAAACAAACAACAAAGAAAGTGATGCAAATAAAGGTGAATAGAATAACAAAAGGGAAATGAAACAAAAATGGAATTAAAGAAAAAGGATGATGAACTTTCGAACTGAAACAATTGAAAGAACTCATGATCGAGAATAAAAAAAAAACGATCCAAGGGTCAAGAAACAAAACAAAAAATGAGTGTTAAGTAAATCTAAGATCCGTTGAGATCTGCTATAATGGGACCATAAGAAATAGACCAAGAAGAAAGTCATCACCACGGACCTCAAAAAAAAAAGGGGAAAAGGGAAAGATAATAAATACGCAAATGAAACATAAACAAAGGGCATTAGCGGCATCTATCCGGCTTACCTTGCCTTTGACCCCATATGGGGGGGAAACATCGCACGTGCCTTTGCAAAGGCATGCTTGGCCCCCGGATGTTACCCCGGCATGGCCACAGCCTCGCTTTGCACTAGGCCAATAATTCCGCTGATTTTGAACCACCTCGATCGGGCTTTAACTGAATATCTTTATTTCTTTAAACAATAAATTGGCCGTGCCCCGACACATATGCTCCAGTTTCACCGTGATGATTGTGATGTTCTCAGACCGGACATTCGTCCGAATATTAAATGGTCGATTCATGACCAAAAATGACTCCAAATGTCCTTCTGCACCCCTCTATGGGAGATTTTATTGCTTCTTAGCATGCTATCTATTTCTTTCATTAAAAACTACATTTAGGCTACAAGGCCCCAAATCTTGGCGATTAATCAAAGGTCTTCCCCTCTCCGAGGGGATGTAATTAACGCCGCGACCCTTACGGCGCGGCGGGTCTTCAGTCCCGACCCGATACCCACAATCGTCTGATTAGTCAGACGGAGCGCACCCTTGGCTCCAGACTATCCCAGTCCCGGAGCCAGAATTATTTGTCACCTAGGTGACTGGCACGCCCTCGCATTTGATAACCTGATAAAAAATGATAAGATGATAAACTGATAAACCAATAAACGATATAACAATACAACAAAATAAAAGAAATTCAGAGTGCGTCCAACAGGATCATGGTCTGATATCCTACCATTTTCAGCAGGAGGTGGGAATGTGTTTCTCACCGCCACGTGCCTGATCACCACGTATCTACCGAAAATAGTAGGGATGATCAGCCTAGTGAGAGTACGCCTACTGAGAAGTGCGCACTCAGTGGGGAGTGCACACTCAGTGGGAGTGTATTGGTGAGACCACTAGAAAATTTCAGACTCTAAATGTATGGCAAGCGTGGGTATGTCCCTCGTCAAATTTAAAATTTTTTTGATGACCATGAGCTCATTTGAGAGCCTAAGAAATGATGAAAAGTCCAAGTTTGTCCAGGAGTTTTTTACATCATTGTCGGATTCCATGACACTACGTATTGTTTGGGAGTTTGAAGATCCCTTACAGGTGCGTGAAAAGATTGAAAACTGGCGGGTTTTCAAACATGAGCGCAAGGCAGATGGGTCGATTGACAATGCGAAGCACGACCTATGGCGAAAGATTACATCCAAGCGTGGATATAGTCTATGATGATGTACTATCTTCGATGGTGAGATTTTCATCCATTCATCGTTCGCCAGTGATTAGTTATCCTTATTTTTTGACTGTATTTTTCTATGGAAAACTAGACGAGAAAATTATATGGCACAGGCAGATGGCTTTGAGGCCAAAACGGTAAGGGCGCAAAGCTTACTGCCCCAAGCATAGAGCTTGAAATAATCATCTAGATAGTGGAATAAGGTGATTATCTCCTTTCATTTCGAGAAGATCCACAATGGCCACTGTATGCATGTCAAATGAGTGGGAGGAAAGTGTTTCTCCGTTTATCATTATAAGTCAATGATTTTCAGATAACTAATCATCAGGAGTGTGGTTCCCTATATGGGTGAGACAAGCTATGTGCTTGAGGTGAAAATTGTGCAGTATCACTTGTAAAGGATCCTGTGCTGTCTCAGGAGACCTATAGTGATAAAGTGATTGGATCGTCACAATTTACCACCCATTCATACTCTCTTTGCTAAATCGTGCTTGGTATTGAAAATGAAAAGGAAGAAGTGTCAACGGTGCCTCATACGTTTGGAAGCTAGATACACATGGTGTTTTGTGCCCGCAGTGTATTAGTTACACTGTGAGTCTAGCTAGTTGTCACCTGGGCAATATAGGTCTCACGTATCTTTTGTAGACTTGCGAGGGACACTCAGCCATGTCTTGTGAGATAGATGTGCCAAAGCTAATTGGTAGAGAATAAATGTGCATTATTTTCTCCTCTATAAAGGCACAGTAAGTGGCTTGTTCCGCTACGTTCTTACGTAGTTGTGAAGCGTCATGCTATATTTGGCGAATACATCTTGAGATAATGGTGTACAACTGTATAGGTTACAGTGGGCATTGGCCTTCGCCAAGGACGTTAGAAAGCAGAAGTTCATTACATCTAGTATGAGAGTTAGTAGAGCTTCGACTGATTTGTTCTGGTCGTAGTTACTGATCTGATAGATTTGTTCTAGTTAAAGATCATTATGGGACATCATTAATATTGTAATGCCCCGGATTTTTTAAATCCTTGTTCGTGGGTCTTGGATCTGGTTTTTCGGAGTGTCCAACTCCATTGTGTCCGAAATTTCATTTCAGACATCTTTCGTGTTCGGATCGGCGCGATCCGGAGTTATTTCGGAGGCCCGGAAGCGTTCCGCGACTTTTCCGCGTGTGTTTTCTGATTCCCGGTGTGTGTTTCGGAAATTCCTTCGGAACCACGTTGCGGGTGAACCGGGCCGTTCACCTGGGCGCGAGTGGTACCGTTGCGATCGGCGCGTCGCGAGGATCGAGGAGGTGTATTTGTCTATTTTTTAGGATTTTTCTGATTTTCCGGATTTTTCTATATATATAACCCTTTTCTCTCTCCCCTCTCATTTCTCTCTTCCCTCCCTCTCTCTTCTCTCACGTTCTCTCCTCTCCCCCTCTCACTCCGGGCGGTCGACAGAGGCTGCGAGGGCGGGGCGGCGTGGCTCGTGGGGCGTGGAGCGACGGGCTCGGGACGAGGATCGCGATGGTAGAGGCGGTTCGTGGGATCGTGAACCGGCGAGGGTTTAAACGGCGTTTCTTCGTGGATCGGCGTCCACGGTGCGCGAAATCTTCGGTGGAGGTAGGGAGATGGACCCCCAGCTCGTGCGCTTCATTTCCCGGGAGTTTTGTAGGTCGTGGTGAGCCGAGCGGGTCGTTTGGGGCGTTTTGGGGAAAGTCATGTTTTGGGGAGTGATCGCCCGATCTAGCGTTTCGTTGCGTTTTAGGCCGATCCGAGGCTATAGATGCATGCTAGGGACTACTGGGGAGCTTCCCCTTTGTTTTTCCCCTCATCCGTAGATGTTTGGGGGCGTGGCGTAGATTTTTGGAGTTTTTCCGCCGTTCTCGGTTTTTCAAAATGGTCGCGGTCTACCAGTAACCGCGTTCATTGGTCACGGTCTTAGGAGAACCGCGTTTACCCTTGTGTTTTGGTCGAGAAGGCCTTCAAGTGTCGCGGTCGTGCGATAGACCGCTTTAGTCTAGTCGTGGTCATGGGATGACCGTGACTGTGTGGTCGTGGTCCTCGGGCGACCGCTACCATCAGGGTTGCGCCTGGCTAGTCGCGGTCGTGAGGTGACCGTGACTGCGTAGTCGTGGTCCCCGGTCGACCACTACTGTGTGGTCGCGGTCCCCGGTCGACCAATAGTGTGGTCGCGGTCCCCATGTGACCGTGACTGCGTGGCGGTTTCCGCTTGCGTTGTTTTGACCCCCGGTCGACCTGGTTGTGACCTAGTGGTTGACTTTAGGTCACGTGAGTGTCCCGGACACCCCGTGGAGTTCCGTGACCGTGTCTTTGGGTGTCCGGAGGTTCCGTTTACCTCGATTAGTGTGCCAGTGGGTTTAAGGGTCCGGGTGACTTTCTAGCATTCCGACTGTGTTGCATTGGTCTCCGGTCGACCCGGTTGTGACCCAGTGGCCGACCTTTGACCTCGTGAGTGTCCCAGACACCCAGTGTGTTTCGTGACCGTGTTTTTGGGGTGTCTGGAGGTACCGTGTTACCTCGATAAGCATGCCCGTGGGTTTGGTGGGTCCGGGTGACCCCAGGTGTTTCGGGCCCCCATGTTCTCGCCCGATCGAGTCACCGTGTATCTGTGTGTGTGCGGTGGGGTTCCCCCGCATGTCGTGAGTTTTCCTGGAAGATGATTCCTGAGTGGGTCATGTGTTTGGCCCGTGGACTGTGAGTCCCGTTTCTTATCCGACTGGGGTCACCGTGCGACGGTGCTGGTACGTGGGGCTGTCCCCGTACTTCGTCGGGTTCGAACGTTGTTTTCCGTTGTCTTAAGAGTCTACTCTCTCAGTGACCCTCCACTAGTCGTAGTTTCCTGCGCACGCGTGTGCGGACCCACCTGGGAGTGGTGGAGAGCGCGACTGTGGACACCAAAAAATTGCAAACTTAGATATCCTACTCGGCCTCTCATCAACAACGGCGCCGAGTGAAGAAGCCCGGGAGAGACTGGGCGTCCGGACTCCCCAAATATGCACACTGCCGTGAAGCCGTCCCCGGAGTCACGACAGTAAAGAGAAACCAACTCCCGGGAAGCTCATAATCCATGGGGCCTCGAAGAAAATCAAATGGGCCATAACTCGTGCTCACAGCGGGCTCAAAACTGCCCATTTAGCCCTTCAGCGGCACGCCCCTGGAGCCCTTCAGCGGCACACCCTCCAGGGTGCTCCAGTGGCACCCTCCCGTGAACCCCTTCAGCGGCACGGCCCCCAGCGGCACGCCCTTCAGACGCCCCAGCGGCACGGCCATTTGGCCCTCCAGCGGCACGGCCATCCAGCCCTTCTGCAGCACGCTTCATCGCACCAAGTCTATACAGCCATCAGCCCAAGTCTGTACGTTGGCTGAATGAACAAACGAAGTCTGTACAGCCAAGCCCCAAGTCTGTACATTGGCTGAATGCACAAACAAAGTCTATACGTCCAAGCTCCAAGTCTGTACATTGGCTGGCTGTTTTGAACGCAAAGTCTATACACTCGTGTGGCAAGTCCGTATAGAGTTCTGGCAAACGCGAAGTCTATACACTGGTGAAGTCTGTACATCCACTAGTTCAACGCAAAGTATGTACATCGATGAAGTCTATACATCAGCCCCTGCAAGTCTATACGTTGCAGCTAGGTGAAGTATGTACATCCCATGCCTTGCCGAAGTCTATACACTCACTTGCCCAGGCTGCTCAGCGGCATACACCCCAGGCTGCTCAGCGGCACACCTCCCAGGCGCCCAGCGGCACACCCCCCAGGCCGCTCAGCGGCACACTCTCCTGGCCGTTCAACGGCACGCCCTTTGGGCTCTTCAACGGCACGCCCTCCTTGCCGTTCAACGGCACGCCCTTTGGGCTCTCCAGCGGCATGGCCTTTGGCCCTCCCAGCGGCACACTTCTTGAGCCCGCCAGCGGCACAGCGTTAAGGCATTTCAACGGCCGAAAGACGTGATGCCCATGACCTACGGATTCTTGGCGCGCAGTGGACTTGCTGAGGTGTCACCCGGGGAGAGAGCCACGCTGCCTACTCCTCCTGCCACCCAGGACAAGGGAGTCAAACCCCATTAAATCCCCGCCGGACGCTTCCCGCCTTCGGACGCTCCCGCCGCCCGGGGTATAAAATCCCTCTTCGCTGCGAACAGAGAGGGGGGGCATACACACACAGACAGATACACGCAGAAGCGAAGAAGAGAAGAAGAGGAGGAGAAGAGAAGAAGGGGGAAGAGAGGAAGAGAGGGGAAAGGCTTCGCCGCTCCACCCACCGCCGCCATCTGTGCGAAGAGGGAAGGGAGGAAGAGAGGGGAAAGGCTTTGCCGCTCCACCCACCGCCGCCATCTGTGCGAAGAGGGGAGAGAGGAAGAGAAGAAGGAGGGGAGGGGAGGCTCTGCCTTCCCCTCCTGCTGCTCCGTCCATCGCCATCCGCGCGAAGAGAAGAAGAAGAAGAGGAAGAGAAAGAAGAGAAGAAGAAAGGGGGGGAGAGGGCCTGCAGCCCTTCCCCTCCCCGCTGCTACTCCGGCTTCCGGCATCTGTGCGAAGAGAAGAGGAGAAGAAGAATGAGTGGAGAGAGGGAGTGAGGTCCGGGAGGGGAGGAGTCCATGCTCCGTTCCCCTCCACTGTATTTTCTTTTCCTCTTTCTTTCCTTCCATTTCTTGTTTTGCCGTCGTTACGATGTATTAGCCCCCTTAGGGCACTCCTCTTATGAGAATAAAAGTAGAAGGCTTGCAAACGTCTCCTCGGACGTCTTCCCAATGTATGTCTTCCGTGTTTACATCCCCCGGTGTTTCACGCCCCTTTCTTTTTTTTCCTTCTTTAGGGTTTACTTCTTGCCGAGCGTTTTCGCTTTCGTTCACCCCCAGCCGTGCCTTCAGCGGCACACCCCAACTGCGCCCCAGCGGCACACCCCAGTCCAGCTCCAGCGGCACACCCTAGCCGTGCCCCACCGGCACGCCCCAACCAGCCTTCGCCGGCACACCCCCATCGGGCCTTTGCCAGTGCACTCTTCAACACCCTTCGCCGGCACGGCCTTGGCTGCCTTTCCCCGGCACGCCTATGATGGCCCTCGCCGGTACGCCCCTTTGGGCCTTCCTTGGCACGGCCTTCATGGCCTTCACCGCCATACCCTTGGCCCCCTTGGCACGGCACACTTGCCCTTCCTTCTTGTCCGATGCATTCCCCCTTCAGCCAGTCCTAGAGTAGCCTTCCACTCGCCGTTCCCTCCGAGTTTTCTGAGGTTTATAAAGGTGTTGCCGCTCTCGGGCGCCCACCTCCAGTTGTCGGGTTCCGCCACTCCAATATATCGTGTGTTTTGTGTTTACTTGTTTTGTGTTTACTTCAAAGTAAAAATCTTGATTGTCTATGTTTTATGGCATCCTGATGGTAAAACAAACTAACACTATGATATCTTGTTTTGCAGGTGGTTCAAACACAATGATCCTTCATGCACACATCCTTGATGTTGGTGTTTGTATTGGTGCCTTCATGCATGTCCTATATGGGACACTTGATGTGGATTTCTGCTTAACATGCTTTTTATGATTCTTTTTGATCCAAGGTTATTGGATGTTCTTAAGACCCTCTAACCATGCTATCTAACTTGGTTATATCATGTTCACAATTTGGGTCATGACTCTTTTAATGAATTCATATAAATGCTTGACATTGTGTTTCATGCATACTCAAAGTCCATACATTCTGTTTCATACATTGGCCTTCATAATCCAAGTCTACACATTGGCCTTTGGCCACCAAGTCTGTACATTGGCCTTCATCAGCCAAGTCTGTACATTGGCCTTTGGCCACCAAGTCTATACATTGGCCTTCATAATCCAAGTCTACACATTGGCCTTTGGCCACCAAGTCTATACATTGGCCTTCATCAGCCAAGTCTGTACATTGGCCTTCATACTTCAAGTCTATACATTGGGCTTCATATTTCAAAGTCTGTACATTGGCCTTCATCAGCCAAGTCTATACATTGGTTCAAGCCACCAAGTCTGTACATTGGCCTTCAATCCAAGTCTATACATTGGCCTTCTGCCAAGTCTATACAGTGTCTTGTGCCTTCAAGTTTCCAAGTCTATACATTCAGTTTCATGCATATACAAAGTGGAGATTTGAGTTTGCTCTCAATTCATCTAATTCATGTTGGCTTGATTAAATTGTATTTGAAAGGTGAACCTGTGAAAAATATGGTTTGGAAATGTTTGAATCAGTTGTGCATATAGTTGCACTTTCAACATACTAATGTGCAGGTTCATCAAGGTTGAAATGCATTGAAGAGGTGGTAATTGTGTGGGTTGTTTACTGAACACCTTCTATGAGGTATTATTAGATTAAATGTGTTTCATGCATCATGAAGATGAAGTTTTTGAGTTTTTCATGTTATGCTCTCAAAATCATGAATGACAAGGTGAGAACTTACTTTCTAATGCAATTCTTGTTTTAATCTATTGGGTTGCATGTTTAGAATGTTTGGAAATTATTTAGAAACCTTTTGATCAAGTTTCTAGGTCAGTGGGTCGACCCCCCATGCTAATGGGTCGTCCCCTGGGCAGAACAGGGCACTTTCAGCACTCTGGCTGAAAGTGGGTCGACCCCCCTTCAGAAGTGGGTCGACCCCCCTGTGACAAAACCTGCCAGACAGCATTCTGTCTGGCAGGTGGGTCGACCCCCCTCCAAAGTGGGTCGACCCCCCTCAAAAGTGGGTCGACCCCCCCCTGTTCGCAGCACCGTGCGGGATTTCCGTAAGTCACCGTAACCCGACCAAATCACATCCAAATGGGCTGAAAATTTACACACTTGCCCTTGGGTTAGTAATGAACATATTAGGGTGGTTTTGCTAGGGTTTTGCAAGGGTATTGTGGTCTTTTGCACAACTCATCCCTCTTGTATATATAACATACGAATTTGGGGTTTTATCTATCTCCTTTGGCTAACATTGTTCTATTTGTTGTAGGAGAGAAAGAAGAGAGCTCAAGGAAGCTTCAACGCTAGATTCGATCTACATCCCTCGACATTTGGAGCTCGTGGAAGAAGAAGAAAAGGAGCGGATCATCAAGGGGATCAAGAGGACACTTTCAACGTCATCATCCGGCTACCCTCCGACCCGTGGCATAGAGAAGACATTCTATAGCCCTTGTTCTTCGATAGGAATTTCTTTCTACATCCTTTTTGTGCTTAATGGAGTCAATCTCTTTAGGTTTCTAAAGTTATACTGATCATATCCTTCGTTTCTAAACATCATGTCTGTGAGTGTGTGAACCGTCGGTGAACGGTTGTGAAGTTATTGTGCCGCGGGCATTGCGGCTTGTGTGTGTGTGATTGTTCATCCCTTGTGGATCGTGTACGGAGCTGCGTCTCGGTGTGTGCTTATTGTGGGAAAGTTTCCCTGTGGATTGTTGTGTGTTGACGGAGCTGCGACTCCGTGTGATTTTCAGTGTCCGGGGCGAGTTCCCCGATTTTGTGTGTGGGTGTGTGTGCTGCAGTGGCAGCTTGTTGGGGGATTTTCCCCGTGTGTGGATATTGCTGCGGAAGCAGCGTGTGTGTGTGTGGTTGGGGTTCGTCCCCGTGTTGCTACGAAAGTAGCGTGTAGTGAAGCCTCACCCGGTTGGGTGAGGGGTGGACGTAGGGAGCCCTTGTGGTCCCGAACCACCTAAAAATCTCCGTGTCATTTGTGATTGCCTGTGTGTTTGTCCCTTTCTTCTATCTCGCTTCACAGGTTAGTTTAATAGATTTTTACTCACTACACCACTGCACACTGCTACTTCTGTTATTCGTACTAGGCATAATTTTCTCTAACATTTGCATTGTTATTACGAGTGAGATCGGAAAGATTGAGAGAACCTGTTAAATCTCATATGTGTTTAGGCTAATCAAGTAGTTGATATTTAATTCCACTGTGTTCAGTAAAGAGAATTTTTAAATCCGCTATCTAGGTCAAGGGGACAATTCAACCCCCCTTCTTGTCCGCCATCTAGTCTGGGCCAACAATTGGTATCAGAGCCCAGTCTCTGATTTTTATTCAGCGGACCTCACGGTCTAGGAGAAAAGATCTTTTTATGATGGCTAGTCTGAATTCAGTTCCTGTCTTTGATGGTTTTGATTTTACATCATGGCTTGGAAAATTGTGTGTTTGGATTTCTGGGATTAATCCTAAGCTTATGAAATTAATAAGTCATGGTCCTCATGTTTTACCAAAAAATGAGTCAAGATGGACCGATGAACATAGGAAGATGAATTCTGATAATCTTTTTGTTTTGAATACTCTTAATGATGCAGTATGCATTAACAAATTTTCATTTGTTTCTGATTGCAGCTCAGCCAAAGAAATCTTGGATGGACTGATTAAGTTTCATGAAGGAAGGCTGAAGGATACATGTATGATGGCAAACGACAGTGCTCTTTCGAGCAAAGAAAATTCTGATGGAGAAGAAAATCAGGAGGTAAGTTCTGAAACCGATGAGATTTCCTTGGAAGAACTAATGGATCTCTATGATGAACTACTGGAAAAATACAAGAAAGTAAAATCTGAAAATAAAAAGCTCAAGAAGAAACTTGAAAATCCTTTTCATGACAATGCTTTAAGTGAGAAATGCTTAGAACTCAAAAATGTGAATGAATCTCTATTCGCTGATGTTGAAATGCATAGAGATAAAATTTGTTGTTTGAAAGAGGAAAACAAAAAGTTGAATGAACAAATTAAGGCATTGAGTGATGAGCTCTCTGTCTATCAAAAGGGAAAATGTGTGATTAATGATGAGTCTGAAAAGTTGAAAGAACTGAGAAAGGAAATAGAAAACTTCAAAAATTTGAATGACAAATTTGAATCAAATAGAGCAATGAATGAAATTGTTAATGATAACGTGAGTTTTCAAATGAAAGAACTTGAACACACCTCCATGAACAAAAATTCATTTGACAAACTCCAAAATGAAAATAATGCATTGTTGATTCAAATTTCCTTACTTGAAAGTAGATTGAAAAATCTTGAAAAGATTGAAAAAGGAAAAAGTGTGATTGTTGATGATTGTGACAAACTGCATATTCTTGAACAAGAAATTGAAAGTCACAAAACAGTTAATTGCCTGTTGAATGAGAAAATTATTTCATGTGAACAAGAGATTGCTAACTCTCATTTGCAAATAATGAAACTAGAAAATGAAATTAAGATGATGAATGGATCTTTGTCCTTGTATGATAAAGAAATTGAAAAATAAAAAGATGTTGTTGATTGCTCTTCTGTGCATGCAAAATCCTCTGTTGTTAAACATAATCATGCACCAAGTAGAAGGAGAAATGTTTCATGCTACTATTGTGGACAATATGGACATGACATGTATGATTGTTCCTTGATGGAATATGATGATAATGAAGCACTGAAGTCACAATTGAAAATTGTTGATAAGCCTAACAATCTTGATAAACCAATGAAGAAAACCTTCAATGCTCATTGCTATTACTGTGGATTGCATGGACATGTCTTTGAACATTGCTTCATGAAGAAAGATGATGATGAATGGTTTGCCAACAAGAATTTTTCATGTTATTATTGTGGTGAACAAGGACACATGATGGATAATTGTTCCTTAATGAAAAATGATGAGAAATTATCCATGAAAAGAAAATCTTTCTACTGTTTTTATTGTGGTGTGAATGGTCATTCCATGGATGACTGTTCTACTATGAGATTGGATGATGATTGGCATGCGAGGCAATATAGAAAATTAATTGTTCATGCTAGGACTAACCCCTCGGGACCCAAGATGGTTTGGGTACCCAAACATCCAACTTGAGAATCTATTTTGCAGGGGTACCTTGAGGTCGAAGAAATTAATAAACATTGGGATCTCAAGGTGAGGAACAAAATGATTTATTTTGAAATTTTTGTCTCACATGGTTCTCTTTGAAAAATCTGAAAAAGGTAAATTTTATGTTTCGAGAAAAAAAAATGCTTCCAACTTAGTTCACTGGTTATGGTATCTTTTGGAAATCTTGAGAATTTTTGAGTTCCATGTCAGAATGACTTGATCACTTCTGTTTTCACTCCATGTGAATAAATTCTGTCTTCAAATGCTTTACTCTTCTCATAAATTATTTTCACACTTATAATCAACTCTTGTAAATAAAATTTGGTTTGAATGCTTCTCACTGTGCATAAAGTCTTTCACACTTTTACACGCATCTTGTAAATAATGGTTCACTCTTGCATATACAGCTTACACGCTTAGTTGCATGATACTCATTGCACATATCATACATATCTTTTCATACTTGTGAATATAAAAAAATTTTCAATCACATCTTCAAGTTACATGCATATACTTGCATATACTTCATATTCGTGTGCTTGAGTGCTATGATTTTTCGGTATATAAAATAGTGTTTGTGGAAGGTTGGATTATGTCTAGCCGGAAGCTTTCACTATACGTGATGGTGGTCTTCGGACCTATGTTCCCCGCCGCGTACCGAAAATCACTTTGTTTGAATAGTTTGCTATATCCTTGCTTGAATGCATGTATATAATTTTAGAACACAATTCCTTGCAAATCTTCTAAGACCTCACCTCCTTGCTATATAAAATGCAGTGATTTTAATCATTTGTGAAAAGTGACATATACAAAGAAGGATGACTCATTTCAACTGTGCATACATTTAGGGGGAGTCATAACTGTGTATAGGCAAATTCATCTTCTACATCCAAAGCAATTACCCATACATTATTCCAAAATGATGCATATGACTTTGATTGATAAGGATTTCAGAAATTCTTTTTAACACTTCATGGGAAATAAATTTCTACATGAAAATTAAGAGAATCGTGAGGAAAAAGCTGCCTACCCCGCATGCTTAAATAAGTGGTATGTCTAACTGAGTAGCCGGGAATCCCCACTGAAATAAATGAGGAAACTCGCGTCGAAAGGTGAAACAAAATCCACATTCTGTGATGAATCCTAGTAAGCCGGGAAACCCCATTGAGACACATGAGGTGACTCGCGCCGAACAGTGAAATCCAATAAAAGAAAAATAAAAGGGGTTGAGCGAAGCTACCAATAGTCGAGGATCAAAATAGAAGTGTAGGAAGGAAATAACCCTCTAGTGTTTTCTAGAAACTCTGTTAATATCCATATAAACTTGAAGTTCATTGCTCATTTACATAAATTTCAATTGGGTATTTTTGTGATGATTGTATATCTTGAATTTGTTCTTATCATGGTTTATGTAGTACCTTGCATATATGAATGCACTACCTTTTTTGATTATGGTTCATATCTCACATTTTGATTTTGAATGAACTGTTCTTTTGCTATCCCCTTACCCCATTAAAGGGGAGCTATAGTACTGCATGTGTGCTTAACTCCAATGCATGCTTGCATGTTTGCTTGCTTGCATACTTCATTTCACATTTAAGTTTGCATAGATGCATCTTCAGGTTACTTAATCCCATTGTCTATTGACTTTTGTTCTTGACAATTGGGGGAGAATAATGTGCTTTTTAGCATAATACACTTTTTGTGCCTAACATAGTTTTCAGGCTTCACATATCATTTACTTTTATTACAAGTGCATAATTAGTCATACATAAAGCAAAAATCACAAAAAATTGAGCTTATGCACTAATTTCACACATCTGCTAATTACAAATAAAATTTCAAATTCCTGCTTATTTTTGGTCTCCACACCTTCCTCTCATAGTAGGTGTATTGCTGGATTTGTGCGTTCATGTCTAACTCATTTTTGGAAGGTTTCCAGCTACTTTTCAGTCCCCCATTTTTTTGCTAATGACAAAGGGGGAGAGAACTTTAAAATTATCACAATATATTATCATCATCAAAAAGGGGGAGATTTTTGGGTTCTGTGCGTCCCCTCGTTGTCTTTGACAATGGTTTTGATGATTCCAATATATCGTGTTTGTGTTTACTTGTTTGTGTTTACTTCAAAGTGAAAATCTTGATTGTCTATATTTTATGGCATCCTGATGGTAAAACAAACTAACACTATGATATCTTGTTTTGCAGGTGGTTCAAACACAATGATCCTTCATGCACACATCCTTGATGTTGGTGTTTGTATTGGTGCCTTCATGCATGTCCTATATGGGACACTTGATGTGGATTTCTGCTTAACATGCTTTTTATGATTCTTTTTGATCCAAGGTTATTGGATGTTCTTAAGACCCTCTAACCATGCTATCTAACTTGGTTATATCATGTTCACAATTTGGGTCATGACTCTTTTAATGAATTCATATAAATGCTTGACATTGTGTTTCATGCATACTCAAAGTCCATACATTCTGTTTCATACATTGGCCTTCATAATCCAAGTCTACACATTGGCCTTTGGCCACCAAGTCTGTACATTGGCCTTCATCAGCCAAGTCTGTACATTGGCCTTTGGCCACCAAGTCTATACATTGGCCTTCATAATCCAAGTCTACACATTGGCCTTTGGCCACCAAGTCTGTACATTGGCCTTCATCAGCCAAGTCTGTACATTGGCCTTCATACTTCAAGTCTATACATTGGGCTTCATATTTCAAAGTCTGTACATTGGCCTTCATCAGCCAAGTCTATACATTGGTTCAAGCCACCAAGTCTGTACATTGGCCTTCAATCCAAGTCTATACATTGGCCTTCTGCCAAGTCTATACAGTGTCTTGTGCCTTCAAGTTTCCAAGTCTATACATTCAGTTTCATGCATATACAAAGTGGAGATTTGAGTTTGCTCTCAATTCATCTAATTCATGTTGGCTTGATTAAATTGTATTTGAAAGGTGAACCTGTGAAAAATATGGTTTGGAAATGTTTGAATCAGTTGTGCATATAGTTGCACTTTCAACATACTAATGTGCAGGTTCATCAAGGTTGAAATGCATTGAAGAGGTGGTAATTGTGTGGGTTGTTTTCTGAACACCTTCTATGAGGTATTATTAGATTAAATGTGTTTCATGCATCATGAAGATGAAGTTTTTGAGTTTTTCAGGTTATGCTCTCAAAATCATGAATGACAAGGTGAGAACTTACTTTCTAATGCAATTCTTGTTTTAATCTATTGGGTTGCATGTTTAGAATGTTTGGAAATTGTTTAGAAACCTTTTGATCAAGTTTCTAGGTCAGTGGGTCGACCCCCCATGCTAATGGGTCGTCCCCTGGGCAGAACAGGGCACTTTCAGCACTCTGGCTGAAAGTGGGTCGACCCCCCTTCAGAAGTGGGTCGACCCCCCTGTGACAAAACCTGCCAGACAGCATTCTGTCTGGCAGGTGGGTCGACCCCCCTCCAAAGTGGGTCGACCCCCCTCCAAAGTGGGTCGACCCCCCCCTGTTCGCAGCACCGTGCGGGATTTCCGTAAGTCACCGTAACCCGACCAAATCACATCCAAATGGGCTGAAAATTTACACACTTGCCCTTGGGTTAGTAATGAACATATTAGGGTGGTTTTGCTAGGGTTTTGCAAGAGTATTGTGGTCTTTTGCACAACTCATCCCTCTTGTATATATAACATACGAATTTGGGGTTTTATCTATCTCCTTTGGCTAACATTGTTCTATTTGTTGTAGGAGAGAAAGAAGAGAGCTCAAGGAAGCTTCGACGCTAGATTCGATCTACATCCCTCGACATTTGGAGCTCGTGGAAGAAGAAGAAAAGGAGCGGATCATCAAGGGGATCAAGAGGACACTTTCAACGTCATCATCCGGCTACCCTCCGACCCGTGGCATAGAGAAGACATTCTATAGCCCTTGTTCTTCGATAGGAATTTCTTTCTACATCCTTTTTGTGCTTAATGGAGTCAATTTCTTTAGGTTTCTAAAGTTATACTGATCATATCCTTCGTTTCTAAACATCATGTCTGTGAGTGTGTGAACCGTCGGTGAACGGTTGTGAAGTTATTGTGCCGCGGGCATTGCGGCTTGTGTGTGTGTGATTGTTCGTCCCTTGTGGATCGTGTACGGAGCTGCGTCTCGGTGTGTGCTTATTGTGGGAAAGTTTCTCTGTGGATTGTTGTGTGTTGACGGAGCTGCGACTCCGTGTTTTTTTCAGTGTCCGGGGCGAGTTCCCCGATTTTGTGTGTGGGTGTGTGTGCTGCAGTGGCAGCTTGTTGGGGGATTTTCCCCGTGTGTGGATATTGCTGCGGAAGCAGCGTGTGTGTGTGTGGTTGGGGTTCGTCCCCGTGTTGCTACGAAAGTAGCGTGTAGTGAAGCCTCACCCGGTTGGGTGAGGGGTGGACGTAGGGAGCCCTTGTGGTCCCGAACCACCTAAAAATCTCCGTGTCATTTGTGATTGCCTGTGTGTTTGTCCCTTTCTTCTATCTCGCTTCACAGGTTAGTTTAATAGATTTTTACTCACTACACCACTGCACACTGCTACTTCTGTTATTCGTACTAGGCATAATTTTCTCTAACATTTGCATTGTTATTACGAGTGAGATCGGAAAGATTGAGAGAACCTGTTAAATCTCATATGTGTTTAGGCTAATCAAGTAGTTGATATTTAATTCCACTGTGTTCAGTAAAGAAAATTTTTAAATCCGCCATCTAGGTCAAGGGGACAATTCAACCCCCCTTCTTATCCGCCATCTAGTCTGGGCCAACAGTCGGGTTCCGCCACTCCATGTGGGCGCGTTCCCTGTATCTCCCTTACGCTCGGGTTAAGGGGAGATGCTGCCGAATTTTCGTTAGAAACAATAACATATTGAAAGACAAAAGGAAGCAACAAACAAATGGAACAGCCACACATTTAAAAGACAAAAGACAGCAACAAACAAACGAAAAGAACAACGGTGAAATACCTTAACCAAAGCAAATGGAACCGCAATCAATTCAAAGAGGACCGAATCGAACGACAACTAAACAACTTGAACATCCGCCCTCACAAAAGAAAGAATGAAAATTAATCAAGAGAAGAAAAGAAGAAACCCATGCAAACTTAATAAAATCAGAAAAGAAGAAAAGAAAAGCCTTAAAAGAAACGGAGGAGGAGTGGGCTCCCCATGCCTTTCGCCGGTACGCCCCTTCAGCTACCTTCGCCGGTACACCCTCTAGCTACCCTTGGCCGGCACACCCTTCGCCGGCACACCCACTCGCGCCCTTCGCCGGCACACCCTCCATGGCCCCTCGCCGACACACCTTGCCAGCCTTCGCCGGCACACCCCCATCGGGCCTTTGCCGGTGCACTCTTCTACACCCTTCGCCGGCACGCTCCATGCCGCCTTCGCCGGCACACTTCCTGCCGCCTTCGCAGGCACACACCCACTTGGCCCTTCGCCGACACGCTCCTTTGGCCCTCAACGGCACGCACCCTTTCAGCCCTTCAGCGGTACGCCCCCAGGCCCTTCAACGGCACACTCCCAGCCCTTCAGCGGCACACCCTCAGCCCTTCAGCGGTACACATTTCTCTTAGCCCTCTAATGACCATTCTCTCTCCAGAAAATATGAGTAATAATAATAATAATAATAATAAATAATAACAGATTCAAAAAATGAATAAATAAATAAGAATAATAAAGGAATAAGTAATAGTAATAATAAGCTTAAAAAAATAACAATAATAATAATTAGACAAATAAATGATAACAAGGATGAATGAATAATAATAACAAACTCACCAAGAATGATAAATAAATAAATGATAACCCAGGATAAATAACAATAACAAATTTAACAAAACACGACAAGCAAATGAATGACAATAAAATGAACAAAAATAATAACAAACCTAACAATAGCACTTATAAATAAATAAATCATAAAAAAATGACAAATAGATGTTAATAACAAACTCAATCAAAGATACGCATAAATTAACGAATAATAATGATAAAATTTCAAATGATAACAAAACAATGAGATCCACTTTGCAGCCCCGTCTCTCTCGTGACTCGGTGCCGAAGGAACAACAATGTCGCCCTTCCAGGTTGGGCCTGAGTCTTGGGAATCATCCCGAACTGGCCGTGACCCGACCTCGGCTCGGGCTGACATTCCGATTAAACCGGATTCATTTCTCCGGTCGGATCCCTTCCGAGCCGCTACTAAAATTGTCGCACGTTCGGCAGACATTTGAATGGGTTCACCTCGGTTTTCGCCGCGTTTCTATTACGGACCTGTGTCTAAACATGAAAAGACCCGTGAGCAATCAATATGGCCGACGGCTCCCTCCCCGACATGGTCGTGAGCCGGCATTGCTCCGGACCGATAGCCCGTTAAATCGGATTCATTCTAATGGGCTGGGATTCGCTCCCGCTCTTTCATTAAAATTACCATAAACTCGGCATACATTTGCACGGGGTCGTTTCCGCCCACGTCACACTTCCAATATGGGCCCTTGCCCGAACATGAAGAGGTCCGCAAGTGACCGACAGAATCGGAATAGAACGAGACGGCTCTCGCCACCCCTGGACTCCTTCCATGGGAATATTAATAAGACCTCCGTGGGCCACAGTTAGACCTCGGGCCCGCCCAGATCGTGGTCATCGTCTGGCTCATATCCTTGATCTACATCCCGCTCCTTTCGAACACGTTTTCGGTTCTTGAGTCTAGTCCCCGGACTCTCCCCCGTTGCCCTCCGGCACCGAAAATATTAATAATGCCCGCGCAAGCCTCGTTTGGACCACGGGAGGCGCCCCCAATATGGTCCTAGCTCGATCTCGCACCGGGCCAATAGATTCACTGGTTTCGGACTACAACAACCGAGATTCAACCGAATGTTCTCAGTGTCTCGGAATAATAAACTTGCCGTATCCCGACACGCATATGTTCCAGGTCCTCCCGCGGCGATTACAATATTCTCAAGCCGGACCCCCGTCCGAATATTAAATGGTCTCCCGAATGACCGATATGTTTCGAACGCCCGCTTCTCCAGACACAGGGCTTTTCAGCCGATTCAAGGGATATTCCCTCGTTGCCCCTTGGCACCGGAAATATTAATGACGCTCATGCAAGTCTCGTTTCGACCGCGGGGGGCCCACCGCAGTATGGTCGCAGCTTGCCCTTGCATCGGGCCAACAGATTTACCGGTTTCCGACCGCTCTAATCAAGATTTAGCCAAACGTTTTCCGTTCTTCTGAACAATAAATTGCCATATCTTGGCGTACATATGCTCCGGTCTCCCCGCGACGATCGCGCTTTTCTCGAGCCGGACATTCGTCCGAAGATTAAATGGTCAGCATATGACTGACACGATCTCGAATGTTTCCTCCTCTCCCTCGCGTAAGGATCTCAATACCTCGTAATAGACTTTTCATGCAATTAATCTCTTGGCCATGAGGCCTTGAATCTCGGCGATTAATCAAGGGTGTTCCCTCGTATGGGGGATGTAAATGACGTCGTGACCTTTACGGTGCGGCGGGTTTTGGTCCCGACCCGAACCACACAATCGTCTGACGAAGTCAGATCGAGCGCACCATGGGCTCTTCGGAGCCTGAATAAATTGTCACTCCGGTGACTAGCACGCCCACGCACTCAATAAATGAATAAACCAACAAAAGAATAACAGACGAACGAAAAGTGCGTCCACAGCGACCCGGTGAGACGCGTTTTTTAGGCTGGTTACCGTAGGGCCCCTTGCCTTTGCCACCAGAGTCTGGTGGGGAGGGGGGAAACCAGCTAGAGGACCCGACCTAGAGCAGATGGTCTGTGTGTGCACACGTAGTTGGGGGCTTAGGACACGCGTTGACGAGCGTGACCCCAGCTAGTCCTTGTTGTGGTACTTGTTGCGTGTCTGAGTCTCACGCCTAGGGCATTGTAGCTAGACACTTGTGACGCGGTGTAAGACATCAGGAGACGCATCCGGTCGTTCTTCTAGTGTGAGGTACTCCTGTTCTGGACAGAGAGCGACAGACTGTCAGTCGTGTGACTTCGACCTTCGGGTTTTTTTTTGGTCGCGTTGACCGTTGAGTTTCGGTTGTCTCGCCATGACACGTGTGTCAATTTTCGTGCCGTGTGACTAGTACTAGTGGCTTTACCGAGGTTACATTTTGCCATGCGGTACCCGTGACCTGATAGTCAGGGTTGCACCTTGGACAGCGTGTCCAGGTTGGCCGTGTCCTGGGAGGTAGGCCTCTATGGCGTGGTTGCCGTGGGTTTTTTCTTTGATAAGTGGTGCTAGTGTAGCTCGGTAGCCCTTGACCGTGAGTCTGGGGTGTGTTTCTGGTGTGGTAGGAGTAGCAATAGTGCCGAGTTTTGACCGGCCACCGGTTTGCCGTTCCTGCTGTAGTTGTAGCTTTCCTTTCCGTTACCGCCGTTGTTTCCGGTTGGGGTTCCGCGGGATCCCTGCTGAGTCTCTATTTTGGAGACTCATTCCCTACTTTTTAGGTGAGGCGGTTCTTCTTCCTCGAGGTTCGAGGGCGCGGTGCGGAGGTTCTCAGTTGCCAGCTCGCCGGGCCGGGTGTTCACTCGACATGTGATACATTTTTACTGCTTTAGACTATACTTTCTGTTGGACTGGACTATGTTGTAGTAGTTGTTTATTTATTTCTATTAATTGTTATCCTTCTTTATTTCCTATTTCTTTGTGCCTCCACACTCCTTTTAGCCCTTCCGAGCCCTCCCGGCTCGTGGGCGGCGGTTCGAGTCTCGGGTTATTGGGCCTTCCCGGTAATCGGATTCTCGAGTCGTCACAAATATAGTTAGATCATTCTCTAAAGGAGTGTCCTTGGATTGAATGGTTGATTTACACATTGTCAGAGTGTGACCAGGCTAGAATCGACCCTCTCACACGGGTGATTTACCTTGGCGCTATAGATAGCGTTCGTGCAAGATGAGACATTTGATATTACGACGCCCTGGAGATCTAGGTGTGAGCGTAATATCCCAAACAATGTTGATATGCCGCCTTAGCTAAGGCTAAGATGAGATCTAATTAAGATCGGCCATGAGGATTTGACTGTAATCCCATGGAGCCTGAAAATCCGGATACGTGAGTCGCAAGAAGGCGCTGAGTGGGAGCGACTGGTTTGAGTGACTCGGGTTGGCTGCGTAAGTCACAACTAGACTAGTATCCGTGCGGTGTTTAATTAATCATATTTATGACACGCCCATGAAAGTAGAAGAACACCGCATCATGCGTATCATACCGCATGTGTAATATGACTGCATATGAGAATGATGAATGGATCCCTCTTCATCATTATGTGAGCTCATGAATCACATTAGTGCGATTCCTTATGTATCCCCAGTGACCTGCAATGCTGTGTCATGAAAAAGATGCTTGATGTCACTATTTTAGCATGTTACTTAGGGCGACGATTGATACCGTCCAGCGGGACATGTCTAGGAAAGCACTCAAGATGAATTGGACTGACATTAGCAGCATAGGGAAGACATTTTATATCTCACCATGCTTAGTAGCTCATATCCGAGGAGGCTTTATTGTCTGTGTGATGATAAAGTCATGGGCACTTAGCTTTTGGGGGTTTGACACTGCCTATTTTTGAGAGATCCAGAGTGTCAAATCAGGTGAATATTAAAAGTTTGAGATATATACCGAGATGTTCTGAGTACTCCGTTAGTTAGGTGATGGCTTAACGGAATACTCCCAATTTGTTTGGATAAATCTCGTGGAGGTCACACGCTCCATTTCCTATATGACCGAGAACATCAAACCATTTGAGATTGTATATTATGAGATGAAGGATGTAATGCCCATGATTTTTCAGATATTTTTCGGATCATTTTAGTGGGTCTCGGAGTGTATTTTGTGCTTTACACGTGTGTTTTTCCTGATGTGCCTTCGAAACTCTGTGCAGGGCGAACCGTGGTGTTCTCCGACTCTGGAACGTTACCACTGTGTCGTGCTCCTCCCGAGGATCGCAGAGGTAATTTTTCTGAATTTTTAGAATTTTTAGATTTTTCTATATATTAACCCTTTTTCTCTCTCCCCCTCTCATTCTCTCTTTCTCACTCTCTTTCTCTCCCCCTCTCCCCGGGCGGCCGACGGTGGCGGAGGAGGGCGAGGCGGTGATGGCGGGAGGCGAGGAACGGGGAACGGGTCAAGGATCGAGGGCCGGTGGCGCGTGGAAGCTCGGCCGCGGGTTCGTGGAGCGGCGAGGGTTTTGGGGAGTTTTCTTCGTGGATCGACGTCCACGGCGCGTCGTTTCTTCGGTGTAGTTAGGGAGATGGACCCCCAGCTCGTGCTTTCCCTTTCCCGCGAGTTTTGTAGGCCGTGGCGAGCCGAGAGGGTTTATTTCTGCATTTTGGGGAAAATCCATATTTTTGGGGAGCGAGTAGGATCTCTCGTTTTACAGCATTTTTTGCCGATCCAGGGGTTTAGATGCATGCCTAGGGGCTTGGGGGATGGATTCCCCTTTGTTTCCCCATCACCCGGGGGTGATCGGGGCTTGGATCGGATTTTTGGGTGATTTCCCGCCGTTTCACTCTCGGACGGGTGTGACGGTCCTTCCAGTGACCGTCACAGCCTGTGACGCCCCAAGGTGGGTGCGTCACAGGGCCCGTTTAGCCAACTGGTGGTCTGTGGGTGTGACGGTCCCACGATAGACCGTCATAGAACTGTGACGCGCCTGGGTTGGACCGGCAGGGATGATCTGTGTAATATCCCGGACCTTTCAGATCCTTCTTCATGGGTCCCGGATCTAGTTTTCGGAGTGTCCGGCTCCGTTGTGTCCGAAATTTCGTTTCGGACATCTTTCGTGTTCGGATCGGCGCGATCCGGAGTCGTTTCGGAGGCCCGGAGGCGTTCCGCGGCTTTTTCCGCGTGTGTTTTCCGATTCCCGGTGTGTGTTTCGGCTTTTCTCTTCGGACGCTCGTTGCGGGTGAACCGGGCTGTTCACACGGACACGAGTGGTACCGTTGCGATCGGTGCGTTCCGAGGATCGCGGGGGTGTGATTTCCTAATTTTTGGAATTTTACGGATTTTCCGGGTTTTTCTATAAAACCCTTTTTCTTTTCTCTCTCCCCCACCATCTTCTTCTTCCTCTCTTCTTCTTCCTCCTTCCTCCTCCACCGTGTCTCCCTCCCTCTCCCTCTCTTCCTCCCGGTTGGCCACGGCGAGCTCCCCTTCGGCTGCAGACGGCGGCGGGGCGACGGCGCGGTGACGTGGGCGGCGGCGAGGCGGTCGTGGGGGCGTGCGGCGAGCGTGGGAAGCTTAAGGAAGAACGAGGGTTTTCAAGCGTTCTTCGCGATTCGTGGACGATCCGGCGGAGCATTCGCTCCATTGAGGTAGGGTGACGTCCCCTAGCTCTTCGCCGTTCTTTTCCGTGGTTTGTAAGCCGCGGGGAGGCCGAGAGAGGCATGTTTGGGCGTTTTTGGGGTTTTTCCATGTTTTGGGGGTGAGCCGCCCGATCTATGGTTTTAGCCCATGATTCTATGTTTTGGTGGCTTAGATGCATGATAGGGGTCCCCAGGGGTCTTCCCCCTTGTTTTCCCCCTCTCCGGTGGAGGTACGGGGGCGTGGTTGGTGTTTTTGGGGTTTTCCCGCCGTAGCGTGCTCTGGGGCAAGCGACGGTCACTCCAGTGACCGTCACATGCTTGTAACGCCCCTAGAGGGGTGCGTTACTTCCCTGGGTGTTGGCCATTGGGGTCGAGGGCTGTAACGGTCCTGCGACTGGCCGCCGTTTGCTAGTGACGCCCCTGGGCTGGGCCGTCACATGCTTTCGACCGTTGGGTTTTGACCGTTGGGGGTCAGGCCATGTAACGCACCGAGATAGGCGCGTTACATGCGTGTAACGCACTGGGGCAGGAGCGTTACTTCCTGTTGTCCCCCATGTGGAGGGGCCAAGCGACGCGCTGGGGCAGGCGCGTCACTTCCCTTTCCATCCCGAGCGTGAGGGCCATGCGACGCGCTGGTCTAGGCGCGTCACATGCGAGTAACGCACTGAGCCCGACGCGTTGCTTGCAAGCGACGCGCCAGGGTAAGCGCGTTACTTTCCCTGTGGTTTTCGTGGGTGTGGGGTGCCATGTGACGCCCTGGCCTAGGTGCGCCACTTCCAAGCGACGCACTAGGGTAGGCGCGTCACTTCCCCTACCCCCTGGCCGTGTGACGGTCTGCCTTAGACCGCCATTTGTAAGTGACGGCCCTAGAGTGGACCGCCATTTGGCTGTGACGGTCCAGGGTCGGACCGCCACTTCCCGTGTTGCCCCATGAGGGTGGCAACCTCGCTTTTCTCCGACTGTGGTCTCCGTGCGACGGGACTAGTGCGTGGGGTGATTCCCACACGTTGTCGGGCTTGGGCGTTGTTTTCCGTAACTTGAGAGTCTACTCCTTCAGTGACCCTCCACTAGTCGTAGCCTACTAGTACGCGTGTGCTAGTCGCACCAGGGAGTGGTGTACGGGCTGACCTTTAGAGACGGTTTGTGGACCGGTTACCGTTGGGCCCCACGTCTTGCAGCCAGAGTCCGGCTGAGGGGAAAACCGGTCAGAGGGCCAGACCAGGGACGCGCGGTCTGTGTGTGCACACGTGGTTGGGGGCGGTTGGACCCACGTCGACGGGCGTGACCCCAGCTAGTCACTTGTTGTGGTTACTTGTACGGTGTTTGCGCCTCGGGTAGGACCTACCATGTCAGGCGGTTCACCTGCGGTGCGGTGTAAGACGTCAGGGGACGCTACCGGCTGTGCTTCTAGTGGGTGGTACTCCTGTCGAGTACGGAGTGTCAGACTGTCAGTCGTGTGTTTCCGACCTTCGGGTTTTGACGGTTCGACCGTTGAGTTTCGGTCTTCTCGTGCCGTGGCACGTGTGTCGGTTTGCGTGCCGTTAGGGTCTAGTTCTGTAGAGTACAGGGCTTTCCTTTCCGAGGTACTTTTCTACCGCTAGAGTAGTGGTTTCTCGTTTTTCGAGGTAGGGTTCGAGTGATCCCTACTGAGTCTTGTTCCGAGACTCATTCCCTGCGTGTTTTCACCGTGTTTCAGGTGAGGCGCCACCTTCGGGGAGCGTGTCAGGAGCGCAGCGGAAGCGTGGTGCGGGTGCCCAGAGGTAGTGCCAGAGGTCAGAGCCGGGGGATGCCCCGTGTGGCTGTACTTTTCTTTCTTGTCACTGTACTAGTCGTGGACTACTGTTGCTGTTGTTGTTATTTTATTGTGGACCATGTAAATTGTTAATTTATTTCCTGCTTAATATCATAACTGTTTAATTTCTGCAATTATTTGTGATGCTTGTGTAGTTTCCACACCATCCTTTTAACCCTTCCGAGCCTTCGGGCTCGTGGGTGGCGGTGCGAGTCTCGGGTTATCGGGCCTTCCCGGTAATCGGATTCTCGGGTCGTTACAGCTGGTATCAGAGCGCGGTTGTGGAATTACATGGGAATTATAGGTAATTGTATTGGTCCACTAGTCCACAACGATGATG
Organism: Amorphophallus konjac; assembly: GCA_022559845.1. Lineage (NCBI taxonomy): Eukaryota > Viridiplantae > Streptophyta > Magnoliopsida > Alismatales > Araceae > Amorphophallus > Amorphophallus konjac. The sequence goes on along the minus strand of CM040127.1, from coordinate 43,758,736 downwards.
TACATGTGACGCTGGCATGGGGCACCGCGTGTTTTATTCTGACTTTCCGTTTCTGAGTTTCTGGTGATGCCGTTTGGGCTCACCAATGCCCCAGCAGCCTTCATGGACTTGATGCAGATGGTGTTCCACCCGTATTTGGACCAGTTCGTGGTCATTTTCGTGGATGACATCCTTGTTTATTCGCAGTCTGCTGAGGAGCATGCGTACCATTTGGGTGTGGTGCTGCAGACGTTGCGAGATCACCAGTTGTATGCGAAGCTTAGCAAGTGCGAGTTTTGGCTCAGTGAGGTGCACTTTCTGGGGCACGTGATTTCTGGTGATGGCATTTCCGTGGATCCCGCCAAGGTCGAGGCTGTGATGCAATGGCCGAGGCCGAGGTCGGTGACGGAGATCCGGAGTTTCTTGGGGCTTGCGGGTTATTATCGCCGGTTTATCCAGGATTTTTCCCGCATTGCGACCCCGATGACGAGGCTCACGCAGAAGGATGTGCCTTTCGTCTGGTCCGAGGAGTGTGAGCAGAGCTTTAGGGAACTGAAGAGATTGCTCACCTCGGCTCCGGTGTTGGTTTTGCCTTCTGGATCGGGAGGTTTTGTGGTGTGTACAGATGCTTCCGGCGTCGGATTGGGTGCTGTTCTGATGCAGCATGGTAGAGTGGTGGCTTATGCATCTCGGCAGCTAAAGCCCCATGAGGAGAACTACCCTACCCATGACCTTGAGTTGGCGGCAGTGATCTTCGCGCTGAAGATCTGGAGGCATTATCTGTACGGTGAGAAGTTCGAGGTGTTCACTGACCATCAGAGTTTGAGGTATGTGTTCTCGCAGAGAGATCTGAACCTCAGACAGAGGCGTTGGATGGAGTTCATGAAGGACTATGACTTCACCCTGTCTTATCAGCCGGGCAGGATGAATGTCGTCGCCGATGCCTTGAGTAGGAAGGTTGCGGTCAGTACCTTGATGCTGAGGAAGTGGAGGCTCTGGGAACAGGTGCCCGAAGTATCTTTCAGGCTCAAGATTCCCCAGGAGCCAGGGTTGGCAGTGCTTGCGAGTCTGACTGTCACTCCTGCTATTCGTCGTCAGGTGACAGAGGCTCAGCATGCGGACCCTGAGTTGCCCCGGATTCTTGCGATGGCTGATGTGGAGCTCGGCGAGGACGGTGCTGCGAGGTTTCGTGGCAGGCTGTACGTCCCAGCGGAGGAGCAGGTTCGTCCTGCGGTGTTACGCGAGGCTCATGGGAGCAGGTACACTGTGCACCCGGGTGCGACGAAGATGTATCGGAACTTGCGGAGGCAGTTCTGGTGGCCTGGCATGAAGAGAGATGTGGCCGAGTTTGTGGCCAGGTGCCTGATCTGCCAGCAGGTGAAGGCAGAGCATCAGCGACCAGGCGGTACTCTCCAGCCCTTGGATGTTCCTGCTTGGAAGTGGGACCATGTGACCACGGATTTTGTGGTGGGGTTGCCCAGAACCCCGACTGGGCAGGACAGTATTTGGTTGCTGGTGGATCGGCTGACGAAGGTGACGCGGTTGCTACCGGTCAAGGTCAGCTGGAGCGTGCCTAAGTTGGCTCGTCTTTATGTGGAGCGGATCGTGCCGTTGCATGGGGTTCCCATTTCGATCGTGTCGGATCGGGATCCGCGCTTCACTTCTGGATTCTGGAGGAGTTTTCAGCGAGCTCTTGGCACGGAGTTCGCATTTAGCTCGGCGTATCATCCACAGTCAGATGGTCAGTCTGAGAGGACCATTCAGACTTTGGAGGACATGCTGAGATCCTGCTGCCTGGAGTGGCAGGGGAGTTGGATTCATCACCTACCGTTAGTGGAGTTTGCCTATAACAACAGCTTTCATTCGAGCATCGGCATGGCTCCTTATGAGGCATTGTATGGGCGTCCTTGTCGGACTCCACTTGATTGGTTTGAGGTGGGTGAGCGTGTTTTGACGGGACCGGAATTGGTGCAGCAATGTGTGGATGTTGTGCACCTGGTTCGTCAGAACATGTTGGCGGCCCAGAGTCGGCAGAAGAGCTATGCTGACCGTAGGCGGCAGCCCCTCGAGTTCGCCGTGGGCGATCATGTGTTCTTGAGAGTTTCTCCGATGAAGGGGGTGATGCGGTTTGGACGGCGTGGGAAGCTGAGTCCCCGCTATATTGGTCCTTTCGCGATTGTGGAGCGCATCGGTGAGGTTGCTTACCGGTTGCAGTTACCCTCTGAGTTGGCGTCGGTGCATGACGTGTTCCACGTCTCTATGTTGCGGAAGTATATGCCCGATGACTCTCATGTGCTCGAGTTTTCCGTTTGGCCTGAGGTGACTCCAGATCTTTCTCTCCCAGAGTTTCCGATCCGCGTGGAGGATAGGCGAGAGCAGCGCCTGCGGAACAAGGTTATTCCCTTGGTAAAGGTCGTGTGGCAACGACACTCTGGTGGTGAGGCTTCGTGGGAACGTGAGGACGAGATGCGTCAGCAGTTCCCGTACCTGTTTGAGTGAGTCTTCCTCTTCTTTCCCCTTGGGTTGTTCTCAATTTCGAGGACGAAATTCCTTAAGGGGGGAGGGCTGTAATATCCCGGACCTTTCAGATCCTTCTTCATGGGTCCCGGATCTAGTTTTCGGAGTGTCCGGCTCCGTTGTGTCCGAAATTTCGTTTCGGACATCTTTCGTGTTCGGATCGGCGCGATCCGGAGTCGTTTCGGAGGCCCGGAGGCGTTCCGCGGCTTTTTCCGCGTGTGTTTTCCGATTCCCGGTGTGTGTTTCGGCTTTTCTCTTCGGACGCTCGTTGCGGGTGAACCGGGCTGTTCACACGGACACGAGTGGTACCGTTGCGATCGGTGCGTTCCGAGGATCGCGGGGGTGTGATTTCCTAATTTTTGGAATTTTACGGATTTTCCGGGTTTTTCTATAAAACCCTTTTTCTTTTCTCTCTCCCCCACCATCTTCTTCTTCCTCTCTTCTTCTTCCTCCTTCCTCCTCCACCGTGTCTCCCTCCCTCTCCCTCTCTTCCTCCCGGTTGGCCACGGCGAGCTCCCCTTCGGCTGCAGACGGCGGCGGGGCGACGGCGCGGTGACGTGGGCGGCGGCGAGGCGGTCGTGGGGGCGTGCGGCGAGCGTGGGAAGCTTAAGGAAGAACGAGGGTTTTCAAGCGTTCTTCGCGATTCGTGGACGATCCGGCGGAGCATTCACTCCATTGAGGTAGGGTGACGTCCCCTAGCTCTTCGCCGTTCTTTTCCGTGGTTTGTAGGCCGCGGGGAGGCCGAGAGAGGCATGTTTGGGCGTTTTTGGGGTTTTTCCATGTTTTGGGGGTGAGCCGCCCGATCTATGGTTTTAGCCCATGATTCTATGTTTTGGTGGCTTAGATGCATGATAGGGGTCCCCAGGGGTCTTCCCCCTTGTTTTCCCCCTCTCCGGTGGAGGTACGGGGGCGTGGTTGGTGTTTTTGGGGTTTTCCCGCCGTAGCGTGCTCTGGGGCAAGCGACGGTCACTCCAGTGACCGTCACATGCTTGTAACGCCCCTAGAGGGGTGCGTTACTTCCCTGGGTGTTGGCCATTGGGGTCGAGGGCTGTAACGGTCCTGCGACTGGCCGCCGTTTGCTAGTGACGCCCCTGGGCTGGGCCGTCACATGCTTTCGACCGTTGGGTTTTGACCGTTGGGGGTCAGGCCATGTAACGCACCGAGATAGGCGCGTTACATGCGTGTAACGCACTGGGGCAGGAGCGTTACTTCCTGTTGTCCCCCATGTGGAGGGGCCAAGCGACGCGCTGGGGCAGGCGCGTCACTTCCCTTTCCATCCCGAGCGTGAGGGCCATGCGACGCGCTGGTCTAGGCGCGTCACATGCGAGTAACGCACTGAGCCCGACGCGTTGCTTGCAAGCGACGCGCCAGGGTAAGCGCGTTACTTTCCCTGTGGTTTTCGTGGGTGTGGGGTGCCATGTGACGCCCTGGCCTAGGTGCGCCACTTCCAAGCGACGCACTAGGGTAGGCGCGTCACTTCCCCTACCCCCTGGCCGTGTGACGGTCTGCCTTAGACCGCCATTTGTAAGTGACGGCCCTAGAGTGGACCGCCATTTGGCTGTGACGGTCCAGGGTCGGACCGCCACTTCCCGTGTTGCCCCATGAGGGTGGCAACCTCGCTTTTCTCCGACTGTGGTCTCCGTGCGACGGGACTAGTGCGTGGGGTGATTCCCACACGTTGTCGGGCTTGGGCGTTGTTTTCCGTAACTTGAGAGTCTACTCCTTCAGTGACCCTCCACTAGTCGTAGCCTACTAGTACGCGTGTGCTAGTCACACCAGGGAGTGGTGTACGGGCTGACCTTTAGAGACGGTTTGTGGACCGGTTACCGTTGGGCCCCACGTCTTGCAGCCAGAGTCCGGCTGAGGGGAAAACCGGTCAGAGGGCCAGACCAGGGACGCGCGGTCTGTGTGTGCACACGTGGTTGGGGGCGGTTGGACCCACGTCGACGGGCGTGACCCCAGCTAGTCACTTGTTGTGGTTACTTGTACGGTGTTTGCGCCTCGGGTAGGACCTACCATGTCAGGCGGTTCACCTGCGGTGCGGTGTAAGACGTCAGGGGACGCTACCGGCTGTGCTTCTAGTGGGTGGTACTCCTGTCGAGTACGGAGTGTCAGACTGTCAGTCGTGTGTTTCCGACCTTCGGGTTTTGACGGTTCGACCGTTGAGTTTCGGTCTTCTCGTGCCGTGGCACGTGTGTCGGTTTGCGTGCCGTTAGGGTCTAGTTCTGTAGAGTACAGGGCTTTCCTTTCCGAGGTACTTTTCTACCGCTAGAGTAGTGGTTTCTCGTTTTTCGAGGTAGGGTTCGAGTGATCCCTACTGAGTCTTGTTCCGAGACTCATTCCCTGCGTGTTTTCACCGTGTTTCAGGTGAGGCGCCACCTTCGGGGAGCGTGTCAGGAGCGCAGCGGAAGCGTGGTGCGGGTGCCCAGAGGTAGTGCCAGAGGTCAGAGCCGGGGGATGCCCCGTGTGGCTGTACTTTTCTTTCTTGTCACTGTACTAGTCGTGGACTACTGTTGCTGTTGTTGTTATTTTATTGTGGACCATGTAAATTGTTAATTTATTTCCTGCTTAATATCATAACTGTTTAATTTCTGCAATTATTTGTGATGCTTGTGTAGTTTCCACACCATCCTTTTAACCCTTCCGAGCCTTCGGGCTCGTGGGTGGCGGTGCGAGTCTCGGGTTATCGGGCCTTCCCGGTAATCGGATTCTCGGGTCGTTACAATCTGACCGTTGGCTTTCGGTCGTTGGTTTTGACTGTTCGGGGTCAAGTCCTGTGACGCACCAAGGCTGGCGCGTCACAGCCTTGTAACGCCCCTGTGTGGGTGCGTCAGAGGGGACGCGTTCCCACCTTGTAACGCACCAGAGTTGGTCTGTTACAGCCTGTGACGCACCGAGCGAGACGCGTCACAGTTGGTTTCATCTTGTCTTGTGATGCATCAGGGCTGGCGCGTCACAGACTGTGACGCATCAGGGTTGGCGCGTTAGATACCGTGACGCACCAGGGTAGGCGCGTCACAGCCGGTTTACACCGAGCGTCTGAAGGCCCTTTGTTGGTGCGTCAGAGTGGTTGTGACGGTCGAGGCTTGGACCGTTACAGACTGTGACGGTCCAAGGCTAGACCGTCAGGCTCTGTGTTGCACCGAGATGAGTTTTCGTGTTCTCCGCCTTCTTCCGCGATGTGTGGATCCCCGGTCGACCCGGTTGGGACCCAGTGGTCGACCTGCGGTCTCGTGAGTGTTCCAGACACCCGTGGGATTCTGTGTCCTTGTTTTTAGGGTGTCGGGAGGAGTGTGCTACCTCGTTTAGCGTGCCCATGGGTTTGAGAGTCCGGGTGACTTCTCGTGTGTCGGGCTTTTGTGTTATGCTAGACCGAGTCACCGTGTGTCGGTGGGTGTGCGGTGGGGTCTCCCCCGCATGTCGTGAGTTTTCCTGGAAGATGATTCCCGAGTGGGCCATGTGTTTGGACTTGGACTACGAGTCCAGTTATCGGCGTGGCAGCTTGTGCATTGCCCTGAGAATCATGCTTCTGTGCTTTCCGCGTGGGCCTTGTGTGTGGCCTTGGACTGCGAGTCCAGTTGCCAGCCTAGGGTTGGAGGGTTCCCACCTTTCTCTGAGAGTGTGATTTGGTTTGGCGGCATGTGAGCTACCTTGGGAACCATGTCTCCGCGTTTCTGCGTGGCCGAGTGTGCGGCCCGTGGGTGGTGAGTCCAGTTTCTTCTCCGACTGTGGTCACCGTGTGACGGTGCTGGTACGTGGGACGGTCCCGGTACTTCGTCGGGTTTGGATGTTGTTTTTAGTTGACTTGAGAGTCTACTCTCTCAGTGACCCTCCACTAGTCGTAGCCTGTTTGCACGTGTGTGGTCCCACCAGGGAGTGGTGGAGAGCCTGCCCTTAGAGACGGTTTGTGGACCGGTTTCCGTCGGGCCCCACGTCTTGCAGCCAGAGTCCGGCTGAGGGGAAAATCGGTCAGAGGGCCAGACCAGGGACGCGCGGTCTGTGTGTGGACACGTGGTTGGGGGCGGTTGGACCCACGTCGACAGGCGTGACCCCAGCTAGTCACTTGTTTGTGGTTACTTGTACGGTGTCCGTGCCTTTGGTAGGCGCTACCACGTCAGGCTGTTCACCTGTGGTGCGGTGTAAGACGTCAGGGGACGCTACCGGCTGTGATTATAGTGGAAGGTACTCTTGTTCTAGACAAAGAGTGTCAGACTTTCAGTTTCCGTGACTTTGACCTTCGGGTTTTCGGTCGTGTCGACCATCGAGTTTCGGTTGTTTCGCCGTGGCGCGTGTGTCGGTTCTCGTGCCGTGAGACTAGTGCTAGTGACTTTACCGAGGTTGCGTCTTGTTGTGCTGTACCCGCGACCGGAGGGTTGGGGTTGCACTTTGGACAGCATGTCCAGGTTGGCCGTGTCCTGGGAGACAGGCCTCTACGGCGTGGTTACCGTGGGTTTTTACTTCGGTAAGCGGTACTAGTGTAGTTCGGTAATCCCCGACCATGAGTTCAGGGTGTGTTTCTGGTACAGTAGGAGTAGTTGTAGTGCCGGGTTTCGACCGGTCACCAGGTTTATTGTTCTTGCTGTTACGGTTGCTCTTGTAGCTTTCCTTTCTGCTACCGTCGTTGTTTCTGGTTGGGGTTCCGTGGGATCCCTGCTGAGTCTCTATTTTGGAGACTCATTCCCTACTTTTCAGGTGTGGAGGTTCTTCCTCGAGGTTCGAGGGCGCGGTGTGCAGTTCTCAGTTGCCAGCTTGCCAGGCCGAGTGTTCACTTGGCATGTGGTACGTTTTTACGGCTTTAGACTGTACTTTCTGTTGGACTGGACTATGTTGTAGGTATAGTTGTTTATTTATTTCTGTTAATTGTTGAATTATCCTGCTTTATTTCCTATTTCTTTGTGCCTCCACACTCCTTTTAGCCCTTCCGAGCCCTCCTGTAACGACCCGAGAATCCGATTACCGGGAAGGCCCGATAACCCGAGACTCGCACCGCCACCCACGAGTCCGAAGACTCGGAAGGGTTAGAAGGATGGTGTGAAAACTACACAAGTATCACAAGTAATTGCAGAAATTAAACAGTTATAATAATAAGCAGGAAATAAATTAACATTTTACATGGTCCACAATAGAAAAATAACAACAACAGTAGTAGTCCACAACTAGTACAGAGACAAGAAGGAAAAGTACAGCCACACGGGGCATACCCCGGCTCTGACCTCTTGGACTACCTCTGGGCACCCGCACCACGCTGCACTCCCGACGCGCTCCCCGAAGGTGGCGCCTCACCTGAAACACGGTGAAAAACACGTAGGGAATGAGTCTCGGAACAAGACTCAGTAGGGATCACTCGAACCCTACCTCGAAGATGGGAAACCACTACGCTAGCGGTAAAAGAGTACCTAGGAAAGGGAAGCCCTGTCCTCAACCGAACGAAGCCCTGCGGCACGTGAACCGGCAAACATGTCACGGTGAGAAGACCGAACTCAACTGTCAACCCGGCAACACCCGAAGGTCGAAAACGCCCGACTGACAGTCTGACACTCCGTACTCGACAGGAGTACCACCCACTAGAAGCACAGCCGGTAGCGTCCCCTGACGTCTTACACCGCGCCGCTGGTGAACCGCCTGACGTGGTAGCTCCTACCAAAGGCGCAAACACCGCACAAGTAACCACAAACAAGTGACTAGCTGGGGTCACGCCCGTCGACGTGGGTCCAACCGCCCCCAACCACGTGTGCACACACAGACCATGCGTCCTAGGTCTGGCCCTCTGACCGATTTTCCCCCGTAGCCGGACTCTGGCTACCGACGAGGGGCCTAAGGTAACCGGTCCACAAACCGTCTCAAGGTGAGTGCTCGTACACCACTCCCAGGTGAGACCAGCACCTCGTACTGGTGGGCTACGACTAGTGGAGGGTCACTGAAGGAGTAGACTCTCAAGGCAACGGAAAACAATGTCCGAACCTGACGAAGTAAGGGGGCCGTCCCACGTACCAGCGCCATCGCACAGTGACCACGGTCGGAAAAGAACGGACGCACCGCCCACGGCCAAAACACATGACCCACTCGGGGATCATCTTCAAGGAAGACTCACGACATGCGGGGGAACTCCACCGCACACACACCGATACACGGTGACTCGATCGAGCGAGAACACGGAAACCCGAAACGCCTGGGGTCACCCGGACCCACCAAGCCCACGGGCACGCTGATCAAGGTAAACGGAACCTCCGGACACCCAAAGACACGGTCACGGAACTCCACGAGGTGTCCAGGACACACACAGCCCAAGAGGAACACCAGACGACAGGGCAGATCGCGCTAGGGACCCCTAGCGCGACAAGGAAGAACGCGCTAGGACCCCCTAGCGCGACAAGGCAGATCGCGCTAGGGCCTCCTAGCGCGACAAGACAGGTCGCGCTAGGGACCCCTAGCGCGACAAGGCAGATCGCGCTAGGACCCCATAGCACGACCGGAACCGCCCTACTGTTCATCTTCTCCGATGAACGCGCCCCATCGGGACAGGGCGACCATCAAGAACGCGCTACTGGAGCATAGCGCGTTCTCAGTCCGAGCCCGAAAAATGGTTGAAACTCCCAAAAACTCCAACCACGCCCCCATGCCTCCACCGGAGAGGGGGAAATCAAGGGGAATGACCCCTAAGGACCCCTAGCATGCTTCTAAGCCATTAAAACATGAAATAGCGGGCTAAAACCATAGATCGGGCGAGCTCTCCCCAAATCATGGAAAACCCCAAACCCGCTCAAACAAGCCTCTCTCGGCCTCCCCGTGGCCCACAAATCATGGAAACGAACGGCAAGAGGCTAAGGAACGTCACCCTACCTCAATGGAGCGAATGCTCCGCCGGATCGTCCGTGAATGTAAGAAATCGCTTTGGAAAACCCTCGTTCTTCAAGCTTCCCACGAGCACCGCACGTCCCCACGATCGCCTCACCGCTGCCCACGTCGCCGCGCCGTCGCCCCGCCGCTGTCAGCAGCCGGAGAGGAGCTAGCCGCGCTCGAACAGGAGGAAGAGAGGGAGAGAGGGAGGTCACGGTGGGGAGGAAGGAGGAAGAAGAAGAAGAAGAAAGAGAAGGTGGGGGAGGAGAGAGAAAATAGGGGGTATTTATAGAAAATCCGAAAAACCTGGAAAATACCAAAAAATAGTAAATTACACCCCCGCGATCCTCGGAACGCACCGATCGCAACGGCACCACTCGTGCCCAGGTGAACGGCCCGGTTCACCCGCAGCGAGCTTTCGAAGGAAAAGTCGAACACACACCGGAAATCGGAAAATACGCGCGGAAAAGCCGCGGAACGCCTCCGGGCCTCCGTAACGACCCCAGATCGCGCCGATCCGAGCATGAAAAATGTTCGAAGTGAAATTTTGGACTCAGCGGAGCCGAACACTCCGAAAACCAGATCCGGGACCCATGAAGAAGGATCCGAAAGGTCCGGGATATTACACCTCCCGACTCATGGGCGGCGGTTCGAGTCTCGGGTTATCGGGTCTCTCCCGGTAATCGGATTCTCGGGTCGTCATAAAGGATATGCACGGCAGGCCCTAATGGGCAAGTGGGAGATGTTAATGGGCTGGGGTGCCCATTGTGCCGGCTAGCGGAGCGCGCCCGCCACGGCGGCCGAGCACGCGCGGGGCGCGTGCCTACGTGCGCCCGCCCGCTAGCGCGCACACGCGCCCCGTGGCGCGCTCGCGCTGCGCCACTGCGCCTCCCCTCCTCTTCCTCCTCATCCCACTCCGCCTCCTCTTCTTATCTGCCTCCCGTCGCCACCTCTCTCTTCCGCGATCTCATCTCCTCCTCTCTTCCTAACTTCCCCTCTATATATACCCCCAAGGGGGTTGATGAAAGCAGTGAAGAAAAAGGGAAAATATAAGAGAGATAATGGAGGAAAGAGATAAAAGAGAGAGGGAGATATGGCACTATGTGTAGCGCTCGTGTCTTAGCGGATTCGTAGCAGTTCGGATCTAGGCTTTGTCCTGGTCGTTTTGGCTATTTTTGCGGATTTTTAAGCGTTCGTTTGGCATTTATTGGAATTTGTTTAAGGTTAATGGCAATTAGAGGTAAGTTTTCAAATAATATATATATATATATATATATATATATCTCTCTCTCTCTCTCTCTCTCTCTCTCTCTCTCTTCCCATCGAACTCTCTCTCCCTCACTCGTTCTCTCTCTTCCTCTCTCCCTCTCACGATCTCTCCTCTCCCTCTCTCTCGGATTCGGTCCGGACGGGCCCCGATCGAGGCATGGGAGGTACCGTCGGGACGGGCTCGACGCGAGGATCGTGTGGACGCCAGCTTTGTCTTGATCCGCAGTACGTGGAGGCGCGTGGGGTCGAGAGTAGCCGCGGCGTCCCTTCGTCCGTTCGGCACCGAATCGCTATTTTCGTCGCGATTAAGGTAGGGGGATGGAATCCTTGTCTCGCTAGGATCGCATTGGCATAGCATGCATGCACATCCGATGTCGTTTTCTTCAATTTCCATGTAGAATTCCATGTTAGTGTAATTTAGGCTAAATTCTTGAAAATCACTTCATGGGCATTGTTTTTATGTTTTGATGTATAGATTAGTTGTAGAATAGTATGGTTTGACAGATTTTACAGCTTTTCCATGTTTTCCCGTCGATCCGGCTCGACCGGGAGGGAGTTCAGTTTTGAACCTAACCCGTCCGTAACCCAGGCGGTGTGACGGTCCTACCAGGAACCGTCACACTGGTAACGGTCCTCATGGGACACGTTACATTCCTGTGACGGACCTAAGTAGGTGCGTCACAGTGTGTGTAACGGTCGCGCCCCCGACCATTACATTTCTTTTGTCCATAGTTGACTTGGTAAGGCGGTTGGCCTGACGGTCCGTCGGGCGGCCGTCAGGGCCTCGTGACGCGCCTCCGGGCGTGCGTCACACCCTGTCTGATCGTTAAAGAAACACTCTAAATTCTATAGTTTCGCGTGGGCGTAACAGCTCAGGGGAGGCGCGTTACGTTTGCGTAACGCCCCTGCCCTGGCGCGTTACAGCCTGGACCTGACGGTCCGCCTGGGACGCGTCACAGACCTGTAGCGCACCCTTTCCCGACCGTCACACCCTGTGACGCGGCAGACCTAGACCGTTACATTCCCCTAGTTTTTAAAAGCATGCATGGTCAATTTCTAATGCATTCCACGATATATATGTGCCATGTTTAAGTTGTTTTATGACCGATGGCTTGTTATTAGATCCCGATAGAATTACTTTCTCTTTCCTTGTGATGGAACCACTAGTCGTAGCCCAGCGACTGAGCGTGTCGTCCCACCCGGGAGAGGTGGAGGGGTGTTCCCAATGAACGGTTTGTAAGCTAGTTACCATGGGCCCCTGCGGTTACCGTTGCGTCCAACGGGGGGAAAAACTAGCTAGAGACTTGGCTCTAGGCAGGAGTCAGTGTGTGCACACATGGTCGAAGACTTGGACTGGCACTGACGAGTGTTGCTCTGACTAGTATTTGGTTTGGTCCTATTACGCCTCTTGCTTGTCACGTTCCAGACTTGCGAGTTGCCGAGACGCAGTATAAGCCGTCGGTGGACGCATCTGGTCTTGTTCTTCTAGTGAGTCGTTCCGTCTCTCACTCTACTTGGTTAGTGATAATTTATTCTGTTGGTAGATTTATTTCCTGTCGTTATTATTTATTAATTTGTGCATCTGCCTGGTTATTATTTAAATGCATGCTCTAATTACTTTTACATTTGCCTGCTTGTCTGCTTAGTGAGGTAGGGATCCGCGTGACCCCTACTGAGTCTGGCTGTGACTCACCCTTTCCTCTTTTAGGTGAGTCGCCCTAGTAGTCCGTCGGTCCTTCTCGTGGTTGTGCCGACCGTCGTTAGAGTGCCAGCTGTTGTCGATTTATCTTTTTGTTCTTTTGGGCCGGGATATGCCCTGCGTAGTTGTGCAGTGGACCTCTGTTATTTGTAAATCTGGACTATTGTATATATTTTACCACTCTGATATTTTAAATTGCTTCCGCACTTATTTATTAATTGTTGTCCTAATTAATATTGCGCGTCTGCGGTCTCAATTCGTTATGCAACTCCTCAGCAAACTCCACTAACCCTTCAGGGGCCTCATCAGCCTCTTAGGTGGCTTCCCCAGTTCTTGGTATCAGTGTATCGATGTTATCGGTATATCGGTATCCGGAGCTCTGGGTCGTCACACTATGTGTGCGAGGCACGAGAGATGACGGGTCGATGGATGACGTCACTCTGTCCGAGTTGGTCCATTGAGTACGAGGACCTCGGGAGTTGTACCATGGTTGGAATTCGTCTCCATAGGCCAAGATATGTTTATGAGGTGACCGATAAGTGTATAAGAGAGATGATATGTGCACGAGAGCATAGCGCCCATGATGGCTGTGGTAGTCTCATCTCTCGATTCTCTCTGTCCCTTCTCTCTCCTCGTCTTCTCCTCTATATGTTAGATGGAATAGCGACGAGGGTAGTGCGTCGACGTGCCGACTGCACGATATTAGTCGTGGGGTAGTCCCGTGACTAGTATGGTCTGCATCTCTGGGGGAGCCATCACCATAGTCCATGGATTTGGAGTGTGGACCCTTGGAGTCGAGTCTAGTAGCCGGCTCTGTGACTTCGTGACGATTCACGGGTAGGGGTCGACTCTGATAGCCGATCTTCTACCCGGATTCTACAAGTACACACACGTGTTTTTATTTCCGCTTTCGCTATTACGTGTGTACGTCTTATTTTTGCTGCGAGATATGTCCTCTCACTCTGAACTCATTTGATTATATATATTTGTTGTATATATCCCCATGAGATTTTGTCAACATATACGATTGTACTTAATTGGGCAAGTCATACTTAATTACAGATCGGCGCGACACATCTGTTACTGTTATACCAAAAGGTGAACTTTTCTTCCAAAGTTGTCATATCAGTACAAATGAGGAGGCAATTTCATGAGTTAGAGGAGAGAAGTTGTAGCGTACGAAGTTATTCAAATTAAAAGAGAAGAGAGAGATTGATTATGGGGATGAGAGCAGATCGGAAAAGGGAAGGGATTGAATCAAGGGATGACATAGATATAGATTGGAATTTGGAAGATACGTACGTCCGGCGGAAAAGATAACGTACCATACATCGTACTCTGCCCATTTGCAAAAGGTTCAGATCCGTCGAATTTTGATTGGATGGAATGTCAATCGTCGTAAGCACGACATTTTTTTTTAATTTCTTTCCCCACATCTTATTCAAATTGTTAAAGATAATGCTTAGGCCGCGCTTGCCAACACGTCCGGCAGCAGCTTTTAAGCCATTAATTGTCGATCAATATTAATTCTCTTCAAATGTCCAAGCAAGCATGGGCTTTTGAGCCTCGGTTTATTGCTTTCGATTTTCTCGCTCATACACAAAATTCGTCGGCCAAGGGAAATCTTGATAAGCAGGGTATAGGAAGATTTTGAAGATTATTCATCATTCAAAATTTTGACAGTGACACGCGTTCGTATGGATGAAAGATTTTCGGAGAAAGTTATAAACTATTGTGTTGGCAAACGCAGCCTTAGTTTTAGTTTTGGTTCTTGAATTAAGTTGATCAATCATTTTGTAGTCGACGTACGTAGTGTGTTTTCCATCAACATCCCATCACCTTATTAATTAGTCATGCGAAAAGAAATGTCAGATATATTGGTGCCTTGAAGTCTGAGCCAAGTGCAATATACTAATTAAAAACCAAGGTTAAACTTAGCGATCGATTGAATACATCGTACTGGTCATGATCTAATACGATTTGGCACAGATCGATATGTCATCATATCGCACTGTACCAAGATGTAAAATACATAATTAGTTACACATAACTAAACATAATTAGATATATTATTATGCCGCACAAAAGTAATATATTTATTTTTGCAATAATCCATCACATAATTAAATATATTATTTAAAGATATAAAAAAGATATGTTTAAGAGAACATATTCATTATTCAATTCCACTCATAAAGTATAAAATATACATGTCAATCATCTGACTTATATGTGAATACCATGTTCCAGTCAGAACCTGATACATATAGCTCACAAGCTATAAAATCTAACTCTATCATAGTGGGTGGACTACTTGTGCGAGTGACTCTAAAAAACTATAACTATCTACACAAATAATGGATCATGTGCAGCGTTGAAAGGTACATGAAATCGTCTAAAGAAAAATCTAACGAAATCTATGCATGCCTCCCTATCATCTACTACGAGTGGGACTGGTGCCGACGATAGTGGTGGAACTCTGGACGTGGAGGAAGATGCATGTGAGACCGGTGCTCATGGTGGTGGAACCTTAGATGTGGAGGTGGATGCAACCCTACGTCCCCTGCCATAAAGATATCTGTGCTGTAATGTTGTCCGAAAGTAATCTTAGACATCATGTGGAACTGAGCATGGAGGACAATGCAAGTATTGAATAGTGTGAAATAGTTCTGATAATCTGTAAGTGTTGAATAGTTCCACATTAGTTATTCGAAGAGCAAGTGTAAAAGTAAAGACATAAACAAATAAATAATGACTTAAAAGTAAAATACAAATATATGCGAAAATACATACTCCTAATCATATTGGCTCAAAATTGGCTAACTCGCATCTTCAAACAATCGGACATTATACATGATCTCCAGGTAGGATAAGAAGTCTGCATACGACATGAAACTTGAAAGGTTCTCGACGTACATCTGTAAGTAGTACTCATACTCTGAAGAACCTTGATTGTACACGGCCAACTGTGGCCACGCAGTTGAGAGCTGACCGTATCCACAGCCATATGGTGGTACCAAAGGATAATTGTGAAGGTGTGGGTACGGTGGGAACAATGCATTGCAGCTCTCTACATCATCATGATATCTATGTTGCTGCCATGATCGTCCATAGTCATACTCAGAACTCTGATAGTCATGTGTGCTCATCCTCTTAAAATCAGATATCATGCTTTGGTAGTTGTTACTATCTGCAACAGAACTTCCATAGTAATTATCCCAATAGTCAGCTGCCCACTTTGCCCTTGGCGATGGAACAGCATGGTCAGCATCCTATGTGATATGTGTGAAGTACTGCTCCTTTGTCCATACCTTACCTCCACCATTGTGACCACCACTATCGTGCCCCCCACATGACCTCTGCTCAGACCACTGCTATGCTCTTGGCCACCAATATTAGTATTCCCATAACCACTGTGTTGACCACCACGAGAACCACCACCACTGTGGGAAGAAGAAGGTTCTGATGTACTGTTGTCATCAAAGTCATGACTCCCACTCATCCGGAACTCTACGGATGGCTCGGGAGGGTCATCGCCTGCATTGGGATCTAACATCTCCAAGTCTACAATGTCCAGAGGATTTGTTGGTGGTTGCTTGTCTGTTTTGCTCTTGAATAATGAGGTCCATGTTGATTTCTTCTTTTGTGGAGTAGGAAGCTTCTCTATCATTTGTCGGCCCCCTCCGAATGCCTAAGATGCAGTGGTCATGTCTAATAAGAATTTCAAGTAATTTTGTACTGTGTATGTAATATCCCGGACCTTTCGGATCCTTCTTCGTGGGTCCCGGGTCTGGTTTTCGGAGCGTCCGGCTCCGTTGTGTCCGAAATTTCGTTTCGGACATCTTTCGTGTTCGGATCGGCGCGATCCGGAGTCGTTTCGGAGGCCCGGAGGCGTTCCGCGGCTTTTTCCGCGTGTGTTTTCCGATTCCCGGTGTGTGTTTCGGCTTTTCTCTTCGGACGCTCGTTGCGGGTGAACCGGGCTGTTCACACGGACACGAGTGGTACCGTTGCGATCGGTGCGTTCCGAGGATCGCGGGGGTGTGATTTCCTAATTTTTGAAACTTTACGGATTTTCCGGGTTTTTCTATAAAACCCTTTTTCTTTTCTCTCTCCCCCACCATCTTCTTCTTCCTCTCTTCTTCTTCCTCCTTCCTCCTCCACCGTGTCTCCCTCCCTCTCCCTCTCTTCCTCCCGGTTGGCCACGGCGAGCTCCCCTCCGGCTGCAGACGGCGGCGGGGCGACGGCGTGGTGACGTGGGCGGCGGCGAGGCGATCGTGCGGGCATACGGCGAGCGTGGGAGGCGTGGAGAGGCGAGATTCTAGCGGCGTTCTTCGCGACTTCGAGCTCGGATCGGAGCGTTTTGTCGCGGACCGGAGGTAGGGTGACGTTCCTTAGCCTCATGTCTTCCTTCCCCGTGAGTTTCAGCTCGAGACGAGGTCGAGAGGGGTTTATTTTGAGCCGGGAAGGGTCGATCATGCCGCGGGGTGAGTTCGTCCGATCCATCGTTTTGAGCCCCGATTTCACGGTTTAAGGGCGTAGGAGCATGCTAGGGGGCTTGGGGGTTCTTCTCTCGCCATTTCCCCCTCCGTGGGGTTTGTTTTGAGGCCGATTGGGCGATTCCGGTGAGGTTCGCCATTTTCTCGCCGGTGAGCGATGTGCGGTCGAACCAGTGGCCGCACAACCCCTATGCGGTTCCGTTCGGACCGTTCATCGGCTCGGCGCGCTTTGGGTGAGGCTTGGCGCGCAGTGGGCTTGGGCGGTCTATCGTGGGACCGCATATCCTAATGTGCGGCCCCACAGCTACCGCCCAACCCCAAGGGTTTTGACCGTTGGTTGTGACCGTTGTGCAGTGCTCTGGGATGTGCGGCCAGGAGCTGACCGCATAACCCCTTGCACGGCCAGGTGCTGGCCGTACATCCCCTAGCGCTATGGTTGGATGTGCGGTCTGGCCCTGACCGCACAACACCTGAACGGCTAAGCCGTAGCCGCCCTTCCCCAAGTGCGGCTAAGGACTAACCGTCCAGGCTTTTTACCGTTGGGAGACGAGCGGCCAGGAGGTGACCGTTCCTCACCCACGTGCGGTCAAGAGTTGGCCGCATATCTGTTTGAACGGTCCTGTGTTGGCCGTTTATCTGTCGTTTGGACCCTGGGTGGAACGGTCCTGATATGACCGTTCTAATCCTTGTGCGGTCCCTGTGTGACCGTACTTCCGTGGGCGGCCCAGTGTGGACCGTTCAAGGGTACGGGTTGCGTCGGTGTGTCTCTCGTCGTACAGAGTGTACCGGGAGATGTTGTTGTCAGCTGGTCACCGTGCGTCGGTGTTGGTACAAGGAGCGTTCCTCGTACCTGCAGTTGCACCGTTGTTTTCCGAGACTTGAGAGTCTACTCCTTCTGTGACCCTCCACTAGTCGTAGCCTACTAGTACGCGTGTGCTAGTCGCACCAGGGAGTGGTGTACGGGCTGACCTTTAGAGACGGTTTGTGGACCGGTTACCGTTGGGCCCCACGTCTTGCAGCCAGAGTCCGGCTGAGGGGAAAACCGGTCAGAGGGCCAGACCAGGGACGCGCGGTCTGTGTGTGCACACGTGGTTGGGGGCGGTTGGACCCACGTCGACGGGCGTGACCCCAGCTAGTCACTTGTTGTAGTTACTTGTACGGTGTTTGCGCCTCGGGTAGGACCTACCATGTCAGGCGGTTCACCTGCGGTGCGGTGTAAGACGTCAGGGGACGCTACCGGCTGTGCTTCTAGTGGGTGGTACTCCTGTTGAGTACGGAGTGTCAGACTGTCAGTCGTGTGTTTCCGACCTTCGGGTTTTGACGGTTCGACCGTTGAGTTTCGGTCTTCTCGTACCGTGGCATGTGTGTCGGTTTGCGTGCCGTTAGGGTCTAGTTCTGTAGAGTACAGGGCTTTCCTTTCCGAGGTACCTTCCTACCGTTAGGGTAGTGGTTTCTCGTTTTACGAGGTAGGGTTCGAGTGATCCCTACTGAGTCTTGTTCCGAGACTCATTCCCTGCGTGTTTTCACCGTGTTTCAGGTGAGGCGCCACCTTCGGGGAGCGTGTCAGGAGCGCAGCGGAAGCGTGGTGCGGGTGCCCAGAGGTAGTGCCAGAGGTCAGAGCCGGGGGATGCCCCGTGTTGCTGTACTTTTCTTTCTTGTCACTGTACTAGTCGTGGACTACTGTTGCTGTTGTTGTTATTTTATTGTGGACCATGTAAAATGTTAATTCATTTCCTGCTTAATATCATAACTGTTTAATTTCTGCAATTATTTGTGATGCTTGTGTAGTTTCCACACCATCCTTTTAACCCTTCCGAGTCTTCGGGCTCGTGGGTGGCGGTGCGAGTCTCGGGTTATCGGGCCTTCCCGGTAATCGGATTCTCGGGTCGTTACAGTGTAACTCAATATGTATGCATATACTTAAGATGACTAAGTGGTTACTCTAGGATCCCTAGACATTGAGCGCTGTGGCGCAACAATTTGAGATGTTGTAGAAGGCTACATAATTTCAAGCCCAATAAATTCAATTAGCAATGGAATATAAATTATCATATATATTCTCATTAGAAATAATTTTACCTCTCTAAATGAAGAAAAATTTCTAACACAGACTATCGTTGTTATCCAACTTCATGCGATGTAGAAGTCATTCTAGGATCTGTAGATACTGAATGTCATGGTGCAGCAACCCGGGACCACTGTTGAGGTGCTGGATCAACTTACATTTTTTTCTTACATCGGAGTACATAAATATATGCCTTCGCTTTGAAATCAAATATGCTATTCAATAGGTATGTATTATTTCACTTGAGAGGCTGGTGGCTGCGAGTCTACTGGAGGCTACATCAATCGCTCACATGTTGCATTATCATACACATATGATGTGTCTCTGCCCCCAATAATGAGATTTTCATGCAAGTTCACTTCCTCGTCATGTACCGGCACTGACACGTCTCCAACCATCTGTGCATCTGCATCATCTCCCTCCCCTACTATTTGTTGCACAACTACTGTTAGAAAAGTATTGGGCCACGGGTCTCTCCAAGCTATTCGCCCTCCTCGTCAAGCTCCGCCTCACCACGTTCAATTGTTGCTCTTGCAACCTATGCTACTATAGGGTCACCATCGTCTCGCAGGTAGACAACATATGTGGAATCATAGCCTCCCTCTTCCCTCCTTGCATCAAACTACACATGCTTCACATTTAACCTAACGTTGTAATGAACATATAGTACTATTTTGTCCAACCTTCTCTCCCTCCCCTATGCGTGCCCCCTCCCCCTGGCCGGCATCCCCTCCGCCATCCCTCCCTCTTCCTCACCTCCCTGCTCGTCGTCTTCCTAGCGGTGCTTAGGGGCGAGGCGGTAATTGACAGACATGACGAGGCAGCCCGCGCGGGTGGCGAGCCCCGCCAGGAAGTCATGGTAGCAACTCCACGTGGCGGAGCCGACATAGAAGCCCCCGCCGTGGAAGTACATGAGCACGCAGAAGCCCCCGCCGTGGAAGTCGTGGTAGCAACTCCACGTGGCGGAGCCGACATAGAAGCCCCCGCCGTGGAAGTACACGAGCATGTAGAAGCCCCCGCCGTGGAAGTCGTGGTAGTAGCTCCACGCGGCGGCCCGGCCCGCAGGGGCGCCGTAGAGGCGGGCCCAGACGCGGGTAGAGGCGGAAGGGTCGAAGGCGACATCCGTGGCGACGATGTCAGGCTTCGACGACCACGTGCATGGGACATCGGGACAACCAGGGTGCGCTCGACGAGGCCCTCCTTGTAGGCGCGGAGGAGGCCCTCGAACTCGTCGACGACGACGCCGTGGTTGTGGTGGTGTGGGGGTCGGCTGGCCTGCACCTGGTTCAGCCTTGGGTCGTCAAGGGAGACGGCGGCCATCCTTCTTTGGCACACTCTCTCCTCTTCCTCGTCCGGCCAAACAACTCTGCACAAGTTTTAAAAGTTATATCAATTTTGCCAAACATGTTAGCAGTCATTTGCATCCTTTTTAAAAAATAGGTCAAAATTTGAGATAAATTAATTTTATAGAGTGAAATCACTTCAAAAACAAAAATGCTCCCAAACACCCTATAAAAAAACTTGCAAAATTTCCCAGAGTGCTCTTTTCCGGATGTGATATATAAGTTTTAGCGTTTTGTGAGCTTAAAAATAGAAACCCCCTCGGCTCCCGTTGGCCCACACTGGTTGTACGAGAATCCCCTTTCCGGCCCAGTTTTGTCCAGATGTCAGCCCAACTGGGACATATCGCAGGGATTATGAACTAAATACACTACCCACCTCGGGGGGGGGGGGCGGGGGGGAAGAGAGGGAGAAGATAGTAAGCTATTTTAATTTAAAAAAAATTGCATCCAAGATCAATCCTCTGTAGAAAAAGCAAAACGGCTTCAAAGGCTCCATTTTAAGATACTAGTTTTAATGGAGATGAGATAGTCTTGTTGCTTGCTGGAATGGATCATCTGTCCACTTAGGTTTGCACCCCATTTTATATCAGTTCAAAAATGTAAAAAGACTAGCAAATTTTTTTTTTTAAAAAAAATCTTTGAACTAGGGTAACTTGGGCATGCAGACTTGAATGCATATAGTTACTTCTCTTTCATTA
Organism: Amorphophallus konjac; assembly: GCA_022559845.1. Lineage (NCBI taxonomy): Eukaryota > Viridiplantae > Streptophyta > Magnoliopsida > Alismatales > Araceae > Amorphophallus > Amorphophallus konjac. Next base: position 43,737,833 of record CM040127.1, on the reverse strand, counting down.
CTAGGACAAGTGATACACACATGTCACCATGGCATCTCTATTAGTATCATATCAAGAACAGACCTCTTCTTTTAAGGATGTCATATCAATAATCAGGAATGAGGAGGCAATGTCATGAGTTTGAGGAGAGAAGTTGAAGAGTAGTTACAAAGAGAGAGGAGAAGTGGACATAGGGATGGGGTTAGATTGGAAAAGGGAAAGGGACATGACTTGGAAGATATGGTGGAGAAGACAGCTAAACATTTGCCATGAAAAATGTGTGCTTCAAAAATTTTCAACCTCCAGTCTAAACATGATTCCCAACATTCTTACTCTTGATTCGGACTTTTGTTATATTTATTATTATAATCAATTCTAATGACAATAATAAAACATTTGCCATAGCATAATCAAACACCATTAGTAATATTGGACTTGTCACTAATACAAACACTTAGCACAGCATACAAACAACCCCCACCCCCCCACCCCCCGAATGAAACAGACAAGTGACCCCAGCCCATTTTCTAGTTCATCCCGAGGAATCTATGCCCACCACAGGGCTGCTTGAGAGTACCTTTCAGAACAGCCTTCTCCGACGCAGGAAACAAAATTGTGACAGCCTTTTCTTGATGGCTACAAGTGGAGCAGGTGCCTTGTGAGAGACCAAATCCACATATGGGCCCATGCTATCTTCATCTGTGCGGGCTGGGCCACGGTGTGTATCACGCACGGTGTCTGAATGTGTGGCCCACCGAGTGAGCCTATACCGACAGGCCAAGGGTGAACCCAGATGCCAAATGCCTATCCTATGCTGGTACGTGTTGTTTTTTTTTTTAAAAAAAATCCTTTTTCCTCTATTGAAAGCTTAGTATATTCTTGGCTATGCACAGGTCTCTGTCATCAAATTAAGGATGTCAATGGAGTGGATGTGGACCAGGTACATACATACAAATGTTTTATCCATTTTTTTTCTGTGTGAATTTGGGGTCTAAATGTAGATAATCATCATATTGTAAAGCCAATATTCATACTCGTAAGAACCCCAGGTATGGATAACATTGGAAGCGGTAGATAGATGGTTTCATATTTAGTGGAAAATGAGATTCAAAGATAAAATTTTAGAGTAATGCTTTGTGCACCGATTCCTCCATGGAGGAGCTTCTTGGGAACTTCTACCTCTTTATGTGTGGTCCTCTTACTCTTTCTTCTGGTTGTGTTCTTTCTTGTAGCAGCAGCACATGGTTGATGGCATCATGTGGCCGGATGGTGCTCATTTCACCCATTTTGAGCACAATGGGGCATCCCCTTTTGGCCTTTTGGAAGGTTCATCTGGTGATGAGGAGCTGATGCCCCCCCCCACCCCCATATTATGGCCTAATAAATTAGGGCACTTAAAGCACATGCTGTTCTTCTTGGGCATGCCTTCTAAGAGCATTCTTATCTAACCGCTATTTCCTTGTATTTGCAAAACACACACACACACACACACACACATATAAAAGATTGGATGGACCAAAAATTAATGCCAAAGTGCTAACAAAAGGGTTATGTGACTTCCTGATGGTAGATGATTAGAAGAGGTGCACAAGACACCTTTCTTGAGTGCTGATTAACAAAGAGGCCATGTGGTGGTGCTCTCCAAGGTGTCCACTTAGCTCAGTAGATGTTCATTCATATGTTCCCACATGAAGTGTGCCCTTGCCCTTTTGCCCTCTTTCCTCCTCTACCTTCTCCTTTGCTTCAAGTAAAGAGAGAGAAGCGGGTTCGGACCACACGCCACCAGGCACCTGCTCACACGGCCGACACCCACACACACGAGCCACTTTTAGTGGAGACCGGGGTGTCGCCCACCGCCACCACCCCCATCACCGGCGAAGGCTGCCCCCACCTGGTCATCATAAGATCTCATGATCTGTGCCCCCTCTCTTAGGATCAGTCCCCCCTCTCCTACGATCACTCCCCTCTGTATTTCTTCTTCCACCCTCCAAAACAGCAACAATCCGTGGCATGTCCCCGATGCGAAGAGCAAGGAGACAGTGCCGCCAGTCAGCCTTCCGTAATGAATTGTTCTTCTCTTTTTTTTCTCTCTCTCTCTCTCTCTTTTGGTAAAGAAGAACCAATGGCTTAGTATTGTGTTCATCTCGGTCAGTTGGAATCAAAGAAAGTCCAAACGTTTGGCTTGATTAATTAGTCTTAGGTCACGTTTGGGAAGACCCTCTGCCGTGACTTTCTAAAGTTAATCTGTCGACACTAATTAATCTCCACCAAATGTTACACTGCTTATTGACTTTTGTGCAGATCAAATTATGGCAGTGGAGAGATAATCAGACACATAAATGTGCACTTCTCAAAATCTGTCAAAGTAACCTGAGAGTTACTTCGGAAGATTTTAAATGATGGGGAATCAGACAATATCTACACATTATACGGTGATGAGATTATTTAGAGAAGTCATAAGCAACCGACCTTCCCAAACGCAGCCTTAATTTATGCGCAAGATTTGTTGTAGTACCGTCTTGAAGGGGCGTGATCTCGCGCTAGTCCTGAGCTGGGAGGATGATCACCGGGTAGTGAACTGCAGAGAAAGGGAAACGAATCAGGGGGCCAGGGATAGTTCCCTGGGGAAACCCTCCGATGCTTAAGTCAGTAGAGCAATGGTGGAAGGTATTGAGGGAGGTAGAAAGAGATGCGCGAGATTCCCCAACACCAAGATGGTGAAGTGGTTCCTGCTCATGGAGTGTTAGGCCTATATCTGCCTTACTTGCCGCCGGAGGGAGTCCCTGGTTTATATAGTGAGCTCCCCTGATGAGTTCCATAAGTTGAGGAGTTTCAGGCGGGAGTTACGTCCTCATCATGGGATCGTTACGTTCTCGTCGTGGGCTCCTCATGACCGTGGGGGATCGTGGCTCCCTTATCCCGCTGAACTCCTGCTCATAAAGGACTGTCAACGGCTGCATGGATAAATATTTGTCAGTCGATCCGAGCATGAGAAGTGTCAGCCCTGTCCGGACGATAGGCATAGCTCGGATGCAGTCAGATCGGAGTGGGCGCGGAGCGCTTGCCCTTCATCCCGATGAGGGATGGCTCGGGCGTGGGTCTTCCTCCGTTCTGTCGTTCGGGCCTTCCGAGCCTAAGGGCCGTCGAGGAAGGATGGTATCCCGAGTGATCTTTATTGGGCTTTTCTGCAGAAGTGGGCCCTAGAGGACTGTCACTTGGATGAGCTGAGCCTCGTTCGGTCCTGATGGGCCTAGTTTGACTGCTCTTAATTGGGCTACAGAAATCTCCATCTCCACCTCTGATTGGATTGTATCGATTTTTTTTTGATGATATGATCTGATATGATATGATGCAATATCAATTATTTAATCATTAGATTTTGAAATCGCTGATGTAAAAACTTTTGGGTTTTGATTTACCGTGACACAACAACTGTAAATCGAAATCAGAGAAAAATGAGTGTCTCATTAATTGATCATGTGTTTTAGAACTCCATATTTATGCCGCCACATATGATAAAACCTCCTTTACAAAACGCTGAGGGTCGATTTGTTAATCGGATTGTCGGCCGGCTGTCTAACTCGATGAGAGAGAAATCGACGGAGGGTTCACACTCTCCCTCACACACTCTCTGCTAACCGAGCCCGGGAGACGTGTTCGACCTCCTGAGGTCGAATATGGCATCCGCACTCGATTAACAAAGCGGCCCTAAAAGAACAAGATTTGTCTTAATGCCCTGCATCAATTTTACAGCACACCGAGTACGTACGGCCTTCCTGTGGAATGCCATGAATTTTTTTTTTGTCGCTTTTAAAATCAGCAGTTATCAAATCGGTGGGTTCTCGAGGGTGATTTGTTTAAGTTGACTGTAGAATGCCCATATGAGAAATAGAATTCTCGGATTTTGATTTTTGTTCGTTTAAAGGGTGTTTGTCATTTAAAGTTCACAAAATCTAATAATTTACCGTACTTCAAATATAAATAAAATGCTATAAAATTATCAAATATTTTGCGAAATTAAGGTGGTATACTATATATATTGCTGTTGAAGTAAATCATGGGTGGAGAAGGTAATGTCAGCTTCCAAAGGATAATGGTGCATGATGCTCTTAATTTTACCTTTATATCGGCTGCATGTTTTCCCCTCTTGCAGGAGAGGACAGCAGTCATGTGGGGGGTGAAGTGCCCTTTTGAATGCCTCCGAACGCACTCTTTTTGCAGGCAATCCCCATGGACTGCCCCATTGCCAATGAGGGGACAACAACATGGAGCCCTGTTGATGATCGGTCCTCTCTCTCTCTCTCTCTCTCTCTCTAAAAATTACAATTAAGGTGTAGACCTTAATTTGCAGCAAATGAAAGACTAATTGTAGTTTAGTTAATGTGGGTAGAGGATTAAGAAGGGAACCACCCCAAGTTTCAATCTGAAAATCACCCGAGTTTGACTTTGAATGGATTTTCTAAATTTTGTGTAAGCTATCCTTGTGGGACGATAGAGGCAATAAAAAATACAAGAGTTGCAAAGAAAACAAATCTTATATGAACAGTTGTAGAATTGTCATCTTTACATAACCGTTATAATTAATAACCCTCTTACACGAAAATAAGTGTAAAATTATAATTGTGATAAATTGATGTTCATATCCTCTATTTGATCTATAAAATTAAAATTTTGGATGAAAAATAATTCTATGGAAAAGTGTTATTTTCATTGAGAGAGAGGGAGAAATAGAAAGATATTAGTAACTAGACCCAACTTAGAGAGAGGTGAATAGGTGTGTCAAATAAAAATAATAATGTATAAAAATTTAAACGTTGGAATGCAACGAGAATAAAAGACTCAAAAACGTAAGCAACCACAGAGACACATGGACTTTTACATTGGTTCAATTTGTCCTCCTTGACAGACCTACTTCCAGTCCCTTTGCAACTTGTAAAGTCTTTCACTAACATTTTTAACCAAAGTTACACCCGCTAGTTTTTGAGGGCCTAACTCCTCAACTATTCTTATAGTCACAGCGAAATAACAGTCACCCAAGTGACTTAGTTTGTCCAGAGGTTTTGTACCTACTAGCTTTTCAGGAGATAGTCACACAGTTAATTCCCACGGTATCAGAGAAACAACCTAACACACCTAATGTTGGTTATCCCAGAGCAACTAATGCACTATACGTACATTATCTGTTTAGACAGATTTAAGATTCCACCATTGTGCTCCTTGATGAGCAGATGATAGAAATTATCATGTAGAAAGAAAATAAATAAACTGACAAACAAACATAGGAGGTTGGGAGAATAGAAGGAATGTCGTAGAAGTGCAGATTCCTCCTCTTCAATACTTCCAGGATGAGATACTTCTGGGATGATACTTTCAATGCCATGAAGTCTCCACTTGAATGTGCATGAAGCTTGTGCTCAAGAATCGCTTGATTACAGAAAGACGCACGAAGATGATTGCTCGTTCAGTTCTCCAGACTATGTTCCTTCTTAAACTCCAAGTTATTTATAGCTCCAAACTTCATTATATCCGTTAGATACATTTGCCTTCGACGGTCAGATCCCTATCACAATGTTCAATAGATCCGATTTGCTGCACAGTTTCCACATGCTTTGTGAGTGAGTGCATGTTGTTCTTAAGATAGTAGATAGATCATATTTTCTACTGTCAGAGATACATCTATATATCCTCTTTCTTCTTTTGGGCAAGCTACTCTGGCTGTCACCATTCTATATGTGTTGAAATGATGCTAAAGATATTTCTCCCATATAGAATCGTGAGATAAATTAAGTAAGGAAATTCAAATTGCAAGTGCCAGTACGAGTAAATTATGCAAAAAGTAATGCAAGCTTCACACATAAAATATATCTCACGTATTGAGTGATGCACAAATTATAAAGTATTTTATACATCTTGAGGTTGAAAAATTATTCCCAATGGACACTGTGCATTTAATATGGACATATTTGTTGAGCTGACTATTTAACGCCTTATATACGCATGTCAGACGACGTCTGTGATTCTGCCAGAAAAAAGTCATCAATAAGATGTTAAATAATGTGTATAGTTTACATGCATGACACTGCAGAGTTGAAGTGTTGTGTAGACGCTTTACTGTATATTTTTTCGTTTATCGTTGTCAATAGAAATATATATTTGACCAAGTTAAAAGTATAATATATATAGCCTATTTGAATGAAAGACAAAAGTAAGGTGACGAGGTTTTATCTTTTAATGACATTAGATAAAGTATCTTCTATATTTAGTTTTGTCATTTTCTTAGATAGATGAAGTATCGTCTATCGCTTCAACTTTTCTAGATTAGATGAAGTTTCATCTATCACGGTTTTTATCATTTTCTACTCAAATAAAATATCATCTAACTCATCGACTATCATGAGTTAGATGAAATTTCGTTTATCATAAGTTTTTTCATTTTCTATATAGATAAAATATCGTCTAACTCATCGTCTATCGTGAGTTAGACAAAGTTTCATCTAATAATTCTTTTTAATTAGACGATGTATCGTCTATTATAAGTTTTTGTCATTTTCCTTTTAGACTGAGATTCGTTTATCAGTTCTCATATCGTCTATCTTTCTTATCTTAGATGATATATTGTCTAATGTTTCGTCTAACTAGATAATTAGACTAAGTTTCATCTAATGCTACTTTCTCCACTTAGAGGGAGTATCATCTATCCTATTTTCACTTAGACGATGTATCATCTAATATTCCGTCTATCCTGTTTACGTTAGACGATGTGTCATCTAACTTATCATCTATCTTAAAGACTTAGATTAAAGATCGTCTAACCTTGATTTTGTTTTTTTCTCATTAGATAGAATATCATGTATGTTGAGTCTTGATTAGACGATGTATCATTTAGCACTTAATCTTCTCATTTACTTATATGACATTTAAATTGATTTAGTTAATTCTATCCCAAATATTTGAACCTGATTTAAGTTTAAGGAGACATAAATTATGTTAAACCTATAAACTTGTTTTAGCCAAACTAGGATGAATAACTATTTATAAATTAATTTTATCATAATCTAAAATAATAAATTTGTGAGAATATATATTTTCCCAATAATCTCTCATTTTTGATTATGACAAAATAAATTTAAAATCTTGATAAATTTATAATTTATTTTTTCTATAGATTCTAGGCTCCTTTTGAAGTTATGACTTCGACTTGATTTCGTAAATTTACAGGGGTTTCAATACTCTCCTTTTTGTCAAGGCCAAAAAAGATTCTTGAAAATGTGGCAATTCCTGTTAGATTAATGATCTGTTAGATTAATGATCTTTCTCTAAGATGGTGACCTCTCTGTGAGGAATATGATTAGTTGGAAAGTAATGTAACTTAAGCTTCCCCAGAGGACAGAACATTCATCAACCACAAGACATAGGAGAAAAGAGAGGAGAAAATGAAGAGAATTATATTAATGAGTGTAAAATTACAACAACAGAGAAATAAAAATATAAAAAATTATCTCCACCTTCTAAGTCCTCGCTTATATTTAGGATTGAGAGCTGCTGGATACAGATTGAAGCACTCTGAGCAGAAGTACTCAAAATTCACATGATTGATAAAATGCTCTAGTTGTACAAGGGTTTCTTGTGAAGTTTCAGAAATCTCTTCTGTCTGATTCTGGTAAGATTGTGGGAACTTCTTGAAATTACCAGGTAGTTCCCCGAGGGCATTGAAATCTTCAGTGCAGTGCCCAAATTTCTTATGGATAATTAGCCCAGTGGTGCTTTGGAAAAACTTCTTGTTATATCTCAGTCTGTGCACCGGGACTTCTATTGCAACTAATTGTGTTTCAGCAGCAGATGCTCCATGTAAAATACTTATGGCAGGCTATCCACTAGAACTCTCAGTTATATTATGTGAATTTGGGGCAGTCGGAGCAGATGATGATGGTGCAGTTGGTTCTATAGGTATCCCTTTGAACAGCCCCTCGATCCAACTTTCCTCTTCTTGTTTCTCCTTTTATTTTAGCTAGCCCTCATAATCTCTCATTTCTTTTGTCTCCTGCATCACAAAGTCACTATAACTGATGAGGGGTGTGAAGGAGATTCAAATTGTACTCCTAAAATTTAGCAAACTTTCCTTCAACTTTTTCTTGAATTTCCTGCCATCTATTATCTCTTGGGAGTGATAGGTAGTCGGTAAAGGAGATTGGTGCCCTGCGATCTTCAATCAACTTCTGATTTACTTCCTAAAAGGTTCTGTATAAGTCAGGATTATTAACCATGTACAGATCTTCTGTGTACATATAGGCTTACTCCCAGTACGACATGACCTTTTCTGCTGTTATTGCTCCTTCTCTGGTCACTTTTTCCATGAATTCTATCAATGTAAGAATATGAGCTTCTAACATGTACTGTCTGTATGAATATCTCATCCAGCAGTCTCTTCTGATCGATATCTTGAAACATGACATTTCCTATGTCCGGAAGCAAAGTTATTTGTCCTCTATCCATTATTTGGGCAACTCTGGCCCAATCTAATAAGTCATTTTCTAACCTAGTGTGATATGTGTTAGGAAATCTGGGTTTGGGAAAATGCAGCAAAAATTAAAAATTTTCAAAGTAGCATTTCCTTCTCGGATCATTACGGGGTGAGGCCAGTTAAGCTAGAGAGAGAAGAGTGATGAAGTCACCTAGCAAAGATCATGAATCTCCCTCGTTTGATGTAGAAACTCTTCGTGAATCATAGTCGCATAAGTGTACGACCTCTAGCGATATCTACATGAGCAATCAGAGAAGACATCTCCCACCTTGGAGTCCACGTGTGTGGCTCCTTACATCACACGGAGGAAAAGAGAAAAAGATAGAAGTGGGGGCACCCGCTTCCACCTTAGCGTAGGAGAGAGAGGGCAAAGGGAGGAGAGAGGACAAATTGGCTAGGTTTGATACTTGGCCAAGACTTGGCCCTACCTCTCTATTTATAGTTGGAGAGGGGAAGATTCATGGCCCAAAAAACATGTGGCCCAATACGGCCCAACAAGACCTGCATAGTCTAGTGAGTGACAGCCCCCTATTAGGCCTACTCATCAGGAGGCCCAACTCATTCGGACCAATACAGCACATTTGGTTTTCTGGTTCGGGAGTTCGAATAACGATATCTCTTATGCACGGGGAAAGCCCAAAGAGCGACCGAGCGTAACCGGCCACAGGGAGATGAACAACCCCACTCCCGGGGTAAATAGGGATACCCCCTATCTGCTGCCAATCGACCCTGCTTCCCAGACTCCTCATGGAGATGGGATGAATACCTTGCTACTGGGCGTCTATCCAGGCGAATGTTACGTTGTGGATGGCAAGTAGGGAGTTTAGGGAATAAGAGAAGGGCAAGAGTCTTCGAACGGTAAAGAGTCCTTACCTAGGAGGTAACGCCCCCTAGGCCCTCCTGCTTCCCCTGCTCCAAGAAGGGAACGAGCCGCTATATAAATTCAGGAAAACTCTCTGGGAAGGTAGGCCAACTCTAGTCACTTCACTGGTGAGGAGCAGTCTCGTGCCCTTCACCCCCCATGCCTCCTTCTCACCCTTGGCTTTTACCATCACTGATTTAAGCATCAGAATGTTTTCCCCGGGATCACAACCCCGGGCCCCCTGATCGCTTCTTCCCCATTTTTTACAGAATTCTCTGTTGAGGTGGTTGCCCCCCACGATCATCTCAGATCCGACGGTCCACGGCTTAGCACTAGATCTTGCCTCTTCAATAGTCTTGCCATAACCCTGAGTTCTGCCCTGACCAAGACTGAATTGCCTTTCGGTCCTGTTCACACTAGATCTAGCAATTTGACTTTGTTCACACTAGGATTAGACCATCCCTTCTCAGTGCATTTGTCCAGTTTGTTAGTGTTGGTGTGCTACATGCCAATTTTAGGTCGGGTAGACCCGATAGATGTACGATCTTGTTCATTATTAATAAAGTGATATTTGAGCGTAAATATGTACTTATGTATTACTTTACGATGTCCCTAGGATATGTGGTTGTAAAGTCAGCTCGAGATGTGATCTCGAACATGAGACTGACTTTACATGGACGCTGTAACGACCCGAGAATCCGATTACCGGGAAGGCCCGATAACCCGAGACTCGCACCGCCACCCACGAGCCCGAAGACTCGGAAGGGTTAAAAGGATGGTGTGGAAACTACACAAGCATCACAAATAATTGCAGAAATTAAACAGTTATGATATTAAGCAGGAAATGAATTAACATTTTACATGGTCCATAATAAAGTAACAACAACAGCAACAGTAGTCCACGACTAGTACAGTGACAAGAAAGAAAAGTACAGCTACACGGGGCATCCCCCGGCTCTGACCTCTGGCACTACCTCTGGGCACCCGCACCACGCTTCCGCTGCGCTCCTGACACGCTCCCCGAAGGTGGCGCCTCACCTGAAACACGGTGAAAACACGCAGGGAATGAGTCTCGGAACAAGACTCAGTAGGGATCACTCGAACCCTACCTCATAAAACGAGAAACCACTACTCTAGCGGTAGGAAGGTACCTCGGAAAGGAAAGCCCTGTACTCTACAGAACTAGACCCTAACGGCACGCAAACCGACACACGTGCCACGGTACGAGAAGACCGAAACTCAACGGTCGAACCGTCAAAACCCGAAGGTCGGAAACACACGACTGACAGTCTGACACTCCGTACTCAACAGGAGTACCACCCACTAGAAGCACAGCCGGTAGCGTCCCCTGACGTCTTACACCGCACCGCAGGTGAACCGCCTGACATGGTAGGTCCTACCCGAGGCGCAAACACCGTACAAGTAACTACAACAAGTGACTAGCTGGGGTCACGCCCGTCGACGTGGGTCCAACCGCCCCCAACCACGTGTGCACACACAGACCGCGCGTCCCTGGTCTGGCCCTCTGACCGGTTTTCCCCTCAGCCGGACTCTGGCTGCAAGACGTGGGGCCCAACGGTAACCGGTCCACAAACCGTCTCTAAAGGTCAGCCCGTACACCACTCCCTGGTGCGACTAGCACACGCGTACTAGTAGGCTACGACTAGTGGAGGGTCACTGAAGGAGTAGACTCTCAAGTTACGGAAAACAACGCCCAAGCCCGACAACGTGTGGGAATCACCCCACGCACTAGTCCCGTCGCACGGAGACCACGGTCGGAGAAAAGCGAGGTTGCCACCCTCGTGGGGCAACACAGGAAGTGGCGGTCCGACCCTGGACCGTCACAGCCAAATGGCGGTCCACTCTAGGGCCGTCACTTACAAATGGCGGTCTAAGGCAGACCGTCACACGGCCAGAGGGGTAGGGGAAGTGACGCGCCTGCTCCAGTGCGTCGCTTGAAAGTAACGCGCCTGAGACAGGCCGTCACACGGCGCCCCACACCCTCCAAAACCACAGGGAAAGTAACGCGCTTACCCTGGCGCGTCGCTTGCAAGCAACGCGTCGGGCTCAGTGCGTTACTCGCATGTGACGCGCCTAGACCAGCGCGTCGCATGGCCCTCACGCTCGGGATGGAAAGGGAAGTGACGCGCCTGCCCCAGCGCGTCGCTTGTAAGTAACGCGCTGGGCCCAGTGCGTCGCTTGGCCCATCCACATGGGGGACAACAGGAAGTAACGCTCCTGCCCCAGTGCGTTACACGCATGTAACGCGCCTATCTCGGTGCGTTACATGGCCTGACCCCCAACGGTCAAAACCAACGGTCGAAACGCATGTGACGGCCCAGCCCAGGGGCGTCACTAGCAAACGGCGGCCAGTCGCAGGACCGTTACAGCCCTCGACCCCAAAGGCCAACACCCAGGGAAGTAACGCACCCCTCTAGGGCGTTACAAGCATGTGACGGTCACTGGAGTGACCGTCGCTTGCCCCAGAGCACGCTACGGCGGGAAAACCCCAAAAACACCAACCACGCCCCCGTACCTCCACCGGAGGGGGGGAAAACAAGGGGGAAGACCCCTGGGGACCCCTAGCATGCATCTAAGCCACCAAAACGTAGAATCATGGGCTAAAACCATAGATCGGGCGGCTCACCCCAAAACATGGAAAAACCCCAAAAACGCCCAAACATGCCTCTCTCGGCCTCCCCGCGGCCTACAACCCACGGAAAAGAACGGCGAAGAGCTAGGGAACGTCACCCTACCTCAATGGAGCGAATGCTCCGCCGGATCGTCCACGAATCGCGAAGAACGCTTGAAAACCCTCGTTCTTCCTTAAGCTTCCCACGCTCGCCGCACGCCCCCACGACCGCCTCGCCGCCGCCCACGTCACCGCGCCGTCGCCCCGCCGCCGTCTGCAGCCGAGGGGAGCTCGCCGTGGCCAACCGGGAGGAAGAGAGGGAGAGGGAGGGAGACACGGTGGAGGAGGAAGGAGGAAGAAGAAGATGGTGGGGGAGAGAGAAAAGAAAAAGGGTTTTATAGAAAAACCCGGAAAATCCGTAAAATTCCAAAAATTAGGAAATCACACCCCCGCGATCCTCGGAACGCACCGATCGCAACGGTACCACTCGTGTCCGTGTGAACAGCCCGGTTCACCCGCAACGAGCGTCCGAAGAGAAAAGCCGAAACACACACCGGGAATCGGAAAACACACGCGGAAAAAGCCGCGGAACGCCTCCGGGCCTCCGAAACGACTCCGGATCGCGCCGATCCGAACACGAAAGATGTCCGAAACGAAATTTCGGACACAACGGAGCCGGACACTCCGAAAACTAGATCCGGGACCCATGAAGAAGGATCCGAAAGGTCCGGGATATTACAGCCCTCCCCCCTTAAGGAATTTCGTCCTCGAAATTGAGAACAACCCAAGGGGAAAGAAGAGGAAGACTCACTCAAACAGGTACGGGAACTGCTGACGCATCTCGTCCTCACGTTCCCACGAAGCCTCACCACCAGAGTGTCGTTGCCACACGACCTTTACCAAGGGAATGACCTTGTTCCGCAGGCGCTGCTCTCGCCTATCCTCCACGCGGATCGGAAACTCTGGGAGAGAAAGATCTGGAGTCACCTCAGGCCAAACGGAAAACTCGAGCACATGAGAGTCATCGGGCATATACTTCCGCAACATAGAGACGTGGAACACGTCATGCACCGACGCCAACTCAGAGGGTAACTGCAACCGGTAAGCAACCTCACCGATGCGCTCCACAATCGCGAAAGGACCAATATAGCGGGGACTCAGCTTCCCACGCCGTCCAAACCGCATCACCCCCTTCATCGGAGAAACTCTCAAGAACACATGATCGCCCACGGCGAACTCGAGGGGCTGCCGCCTACGGTCAGCATAGCTCTTCTGCCGACTCTGGGCCGCCAACATGTTCTGACGAACCAGGTGCACAACATCCACACATTGCTGCACCAATTCCGGTCCCGTCAAAACACGCTCACCCACCTCAAACCAATCAAGTGGAGTCCGACAAGGACGCCCATACAATGCCTCATAAGGAGCCATGCCGATGCTCGAATGAAAGCTGTTGTTATAGGCAAACTCCACTAACGGTAGGTGATGAATCCAACTCCCCTGCCACTCCAGGCAGCAGGATCTCAGCATGTCCTCCAAAGTCTGAATGGTCCTCTCAGACTGACCATCTGACTGTGGATGATACGCCGAGCTAAATGCCAACTCCGTGCCAAGAGCTCGCTGGAAACTCCTCCAGAATCCAGAAGTGAAGCGCGGATCCCGATCCGACACGATCGAAATGGGAACCCCATGCAACGGCACGATCCGCTCCACATAAAGACGAGCCAACTTAGGCACGCTCCAGCTGACTTTGACCGGTAACAACCGCGTCACCTTCGTCAGCCGATCCACCAGCAACCAAATACTGTCCTGCCCAGTCGGGGTTCTGGGCAACCCCACCACAAAATCCGTGGTCACATGGTCCCACTTCCAAGCAGGAACATCCAAGGGCTGGAGAGTACCGCCTGGTCGCTGATGCTCTGCCTTCACCTGCTGACAGATCAGGCACCTGGCCACAAACTCGGCCACATCTCTCTTCATGCCAGGCCACCAGAACTGCCTCCGCAAGTTCCGATACATCTTCGTCGCACCCGGGTGCACAGTGTACCTGCTCCCATGAGCCTCGCGTAACACCGCACGACGAACCTGCTCCTCCGCTGGGACGTACAGCCTGCCACGAAACCTCGCAGCACCGTCCTCGCCGAGCTCCACATCAGCCATCGCAAGAATCCGGGGCAACTCAGGGTCCGCATGCTGAGCCTCTGTCACCTGACGACGAATAGCAGGAGTGACAGTCAGACTCGCAAGCACTGCCAACCCTGGCTCCTGGGGAATCTTGAGCCTGAAAGATACTTCGGGCACCTGTTCCCAGAGCCTCCACTTCCTCAGCATCAAGGTACTGATCACGCACCTTCCTACTCAAGGCATCGGCGACGACATTCATCCTGCCCGGCTGATAAGACAGGGTGAAGTCATAGTCCTTCATGAACTCCATCCAACGCCTCTGTCTGAGGTTCAGATCTCTCTGCGAGAACACATACCTCAAACTCTGATGGTCAGTGAACACCTCGAACTTCTCACCGTACAGATAATGCCTCCAGATCTTCAGCGCGAAGATCACTGCCGCCAACTCAAGGTCATGGGTAGGGTAGTTCTCCTCATGGGGCTTTAGCTGCCGAGATGCATAAGCCACCACTCTACCATGCTGCATCAGAACAGCACCCAATCCGACGCCGGAAGCATCTGTACACACCACAAAACCTCCCGATCCAGAAGGCAAAACCAACACCGGAGCCGAGGTGAGCAATCTCTTCAGTTCCCTAAAGCTCTGCTCACACTCCTCGGACCAGACGAAAGGCACATCCTTCCGCGTGAGCCTCGTCATCGGGGTCGCAATGCGGGAAAAATCCTGGATAAACCGGCGATAATAACCCGCAAGCCCCAAGAAACTCCGGATCTCCGTCACCGACCTCGGCCTCGGCCATTGCATCACAGCCTCGACCTTGGCGGGATCCACGGAAATGCCATCACCAGAAATCACGTGCCCCAGAAAGTGCACCTCACTGAGCCAAAACTCGCACTTGCTGAGCTTCGCAAACAACTGGTGATCTCGCAACGTCTGCAGCACCACACCCAAATGGTACGCATGCTCCTCAGCAGACCGCGAATAAACAAGGATGTCATCCACGAAAATGACCACGAACTGGTCCAAATACGGGTGGAACACCCTCTGCATCAAGTCCATGAAGGCTGCTGGGGCATTGGTGAGCCCAAACGGCATCACCAGAAACTCATAATGCCCGTACCTCGTACTGAACGCAGTCTTCTCCACATCGGACTCGCGAATTCTCAGCTGATAGTAACCGGACCGCAAATCAATCCGCGAGAACACTCGCGCGGACTGCAGCTGGTCGAACAAATCATCAATCCGCGGCAATGGATACTTGTTCTTAATGGTCACTTCATTCAGCTGCCGATAGTCAATGCACAACCGCAGACTACCGTCCTTCTTCTTCACAAACAACACGGGCGCACCCCAAGGGGAAAAGCTCGGACGAATGTACCCCTTGGCCAACAGTTCCTGCAACTGCGCCCTCAACTCCCTCAACTCCGCGGGGGCCATACGGTAGGGAGCCTTCGCCAAAGGTCCCGTACCAGGTACAACCTCGATCACGAAATCGATCTCCCGCTGGGGAGGTAATCCAGGCAACTCCTCAGGAAAAACATCGGGAAACTCGCACACCACCGCAATGTCCTCGACATTCGGCTCCATCCGGTCAGACACAACCACAGACGCGAGAAAACCCTGACAACCTGAATCAAGCAATCGACGGGCTCGAATAGCAGAGATAAGAAATCGAGAAGAGGCGGAACGGATACCTTGGAAATAGAAGGTCCTCTTGCTCGGATGTTGGAAGTAGACCCTCTTCATCCCACAATCCACCACCGCTCCATGAGTCTCGAGCCAATCCATGCCTAGAATCACGTCGTAATCCCGAAGCTGCAACGCATACAACCTGCCTGGCATACTCCGCCCATCGATCCACACCGGAACCTGGTCGAAGCAATACGGAGTGACCATAAAGTCACCCGAAGGCAACTCCACAGCCAAATCACAGGACAACTGGGTCACCGGCTCCTCGACGCTCGACGCGAAATCCTCCGAAATGAACGAATGAGACGCGCCAGAATCAAATAAAACCCGAGCCGCACAACCCAAAATCTGAACGGTACCTTCCACGAGCTGCGACGCCATTGCCTCTGCCCTGGTCAAGTGCGTGATCTGGCCACGAGCTCTCTGCCTGCCTCCCACACTAGCTGACCTGGGTAGCGGCGGATACTGTCCCTGCTGCTGCTGCTGCTGGGAAACCTGCTGCTGCGGCGGCCTCTGAGGACAGTCACGCGCCATATGCCCTGGCTGGTCACACCGAAAACAGATGATCGGCGCCGTGCACTGCCTGCCTGGGTGGGTCCCACTACACCGTGGACAAGGTCCTCGCGATCCACCCACCGATCCCTGTCGCTGCAAAGGAAACGGCTGCTGCACACTGCCCGATGAAGCCTGCCCCTGATCCCTGGACTTCTTCTTGCCGAACCCTCTCTTGAAGAACTTTTTGACCTTCGTGCCAAAGGACGCAGATCCTGTCACCGAAGCTGCCGATGCCGGTACTCCTGAACCACCCGACGCAGACTGAAAGAAACCCTGCTGCTGAGTAGCCGACTGCTGGCTGCGACCTGACACAGACTGCCCCTGGCTGATCGGTCCTCGAGTCCTCTGCATATCCATCTCCAAGGAAATCGCAACACGAGACGCCGTCTCGAGATCAGTGGCCCCATTCGCGATCAGATGGTGCCTCAGCTCCAGCCTCAAGCCCTGCACAAACTGCGTCGTCCTCACCCTCTCATGCTCCATGATATGAGGTGCGTACCGACCCAGCTCGACAAATCGGGCCCTGTACTGCAACACGGACATGTCACCCTGCACCAGCTCCAGAAACTCCCGCATCCGCTGCGTAGCAACAGTATCTGGACAGTACGTACGCTCGAAAGCACTGACAAAGTCATCCCACTCGATCTGCTCAAGCGGACGAAGCTGAAAGGACGTCTTCCACTCGGAAGACCACCACCTCCGAGCCGTACCCTGCAACTGGTTGTAGGCCAACACCACTCTGTCCTCGACAGCACTCTTTGCAGAACTGAACACCCGCTCCATCTCATCAAGCCAATCACGAGCCGCATCAGGGTCTGCCTGGCCGCTAAAGTAAGGTGGATGAAACTGCATGAAATCCCTCACTGCTCGGCCTGGCCCACCCCTGACTGACGAGCCCTCACCGGCCTCTCCGCCGAACTGCTGAGCCATGAGATGGTACATGCCACGGAGAAAACCCTCGGCCCCCGGAGCCCTCGCAGCATCCGCGGCCTCGGTAGCTCCCGGAACTCTGCTATGCTCCTCCTGGTCCCTCTGGACCCCCTGCTGGATCTCCTGACCTCCAGCCGACTGCCCCTGCTGAGAGCGAGAACTCCTCCTCGGCGCCATCCTCGCTCCTGAAGCACAAGACAGAAAACTCAGAAACGGAAGGTCAGAATAAAACACGCGGTGCCCCATGCCAGCGTCACATGTACATCATCGTCATGGACTAGTGGACCACTACAATTACCTATGATTCCCATGTAATTCCACAACCGCGCTCTGATACCAGCTGTAACGACCCGAGAATCCGATTACCGGGAAGGCCCGATAACCCGAGACTCGCACCGCCACCCACGAGCCCGAAGACTCGGAAGGGTTAAAAGGATGGTGTGGAAACTACACAAGCATCACAAATAATTGCAGAAATTAAACAGTTATGATATTAAGCAGGAAATGAATTAACATTTTACATGGTCCATAATAAAGTAACAACAACAGCAACAGTAGTCCACGACTAGTACAGTGACAAGAAAGAAAAGTACAGCTACACGGGGCATCCCCCGGCTCTGACCTCTGGCACTACCTCTGGGCACCCGCACCACGCTTCCGCTGCGCTCCTGACACGCTCCCCGAAGGTGGCGCCTCACCTGAAACACGGTGAAAACACGCAGGGAATGAGTCTCGGAACAAGACTCAGTAGGGATCACTCGAACCCTACCTCGTAAAACGAGAAACCACTACTCTAGCGGTAGGAAGGTACCTCGGAAAGGAAAGCCCTGTACTCTACAGAACTAGACCCTAACGGCACGCAAACCGACACACGTGCCACGGTACGAGAAGACCGAAACTCAACGGTCGAACCGTCAAAACCCGAAGGTCGGAAACACACGACTGACAGTCTGACACTCCGTACTCAACAGGAGTACCACCCACTAGAAGCACAGCCGGTAGCGTCCCCTGACGTCTTACACCGCACCGCAGGTGAACCGCCTGACATGGTAGGTCCTACCCGAGGCGCAAACACCGTACAAGTAACTACAACAAGTGACTAGCTGGGGTCACGCCCGTCGACGTGGGTCCAACCGCCCCCAACCACGTGTGCACACACAGACCGCGCGTCCCTGGTCTGGCCCTCTGACCGGTTTTCCCCTCAGCCGGACTCTGGCTGCAAGACGTGGGGCCCAACGGTAACCGGTCCACAAACCGTCTCTAAAGGTCAGCCCGTACACCACTCCCTGGTGCGACTA
Organism: Amorphophallus konjac; assembly: GCA_022559845.1. Lineage (NCBI taxonomy): Eukaryota > Viridiplantae > Streptophyta > Magnoliopsida > Alismatales > Araceae > Amorphophallus > Amorphophallus konjac. Next base: position 43,719,242 of record CM040127.1, on the reverse strand, counting down.
GCACACGCGTACTAGTAGGCTACGACTAGTGGAGGGTCACTGAAGGAGTAGACTCTCAAGTTACGGAAAACAACGCCCAAGCCCGACAACGTGTGGGAATCACCCCACGCACTAGTCCCGTCGCACGGAGACCACGGTCGGAGAAAAGCGAGGTTGCCACCCTCATGGGGCAACACAGGAAGTGGCGGTCCGACCCTGGACCGTCACAGCCAAATGGCGGTCCACTCTAGGGCCGTCACTTACAAATGGCGGTCTAAGGCAGACCGTCACACGGCCAGAGGGGTAGGGGAAGTGACGCGCCTGCTCCAGTGCGTCGCTTGAAAGTAACGCGCCTGAGACAGGCCGTCACACGGCGCCCCACACCCTCCAAAACCACAGGGAAAGTAACGCGCTTACCCTGGCGCGTCGCTTGCAAGCAACGCGTCGGGCTCAGTGCGTTACTCGCATGTGACGCGCCTAGACCAGCGCGTCGCATGGCCCTCACGCTCGGGATGGAAAGGGAAGTGACGCGCCTGCCCCAGCGCGTCGCTTGTAAGTAACGCGCTGGGCCCAGTGCGTCGCTTGGCCCATCCACATGGGGGACAACAGGAAGTAACGCTCCTGCCCCAGTGCGTTACACGCATGTAACGCGCCTATCTCGGTGCGTTACATGGCCTGACCCCCAACGGTCAAAACCAACGGTCGAAACGCATGTGACGGCCCAGCCCAGGGGCGTCACTAGCAAACGGCGGCCAGTCGCAGGACCGTTACAGCCCTCGACCCCAAAGGCCAACACCCAGGGAAGTAACGCACCCCTCTAGGGCGTTACAAGCATGTGACGGTCACTGGAGTGACCGTCGCTTGCCCCAGAGCACGCTACGGCGGGAAAACCCCAAAAACACCAACCACGCCCCCGTACCTCCACCGGAGAGGGGGAAAACAAGGGGGAAGACCCCTGGGGACCCCTAGCATGCATCTAAGCCACCAAAACGTAGAATCATGGGCTAAAACCATAGATCGGGCGGCTCACCCCAAAACATGGAGAAACCCCAAAAACGCCCAAACATGCCTCTCTCGGCCTCCCCGCGGCCTACAAACCACGGAAAAGAACGGCGAAGAGCTAGGGAACGTCACCCTACCTCAATGGAGCGAATGCTCCGCCGGATCGTCCACGAATCGCGAAGAACGCTTGAAAACCCTCGTTCTTCCTTAAGCTTCCCACGCTCGCCGCACGCCCCCACGACCGCCTCGCCGCCGCCCACGTCACCGCGCCGTCGCCCCGCCGCCGTCTGCAGCCGAAGGGGAGCTCGCCGTGGCCAACCGGGAGGAAGAGAGGGAGAGGGAGGGAGACACGGTGGAGGAGGAAGGAGGAAGAAGAAGATGGTGGGGGAGAGAGAAAAGAAAAAGGGTTTTATAGAAAAACCCGGAAAATCCGTAAAATTCCAAAAATTAGGAAATCACACCCCCGCGATCCTCGGAACGCACCGATCGCAACGGTACCACTCGTGTCCGTGTGAACAGCCCGGTTCACCCGCAACGAGCGTCCGAAGAGAAAAGCCGAAACACACACCGGGAATCGGAAAACACACGCGGAAAAAGCCGCGGAACGCCTCCGGGCCTCCGAAACGACTCCGGATCGCGCCGATCCGAACACGAAAGATGTCCGAAACGAAATTTCGGACACAACGGAGCCGGACACTCCGAAAACTAGATCCGGGACCCATGAAGAAGGATCCGAAAGGTCCGGGATATTACAGACGCATACCTTAAACTGTTCCTGGTTGGAGGGTAATCACTCGGGGACTTTGATTACCTATTAAACCAGTACACATGATGTGTGACTGACCAGTCTCATGGTCATTGGTGCGGGGCATCAACACATATGTGTAGGTGTATGTCCTTGGAGGATGTATACTGAACTGATCCGCTATTGGATCTTCAGATAGTTGATTATACCTAATGTCAACTGAAGATTCAACTGTCTCAGTAGCATCGTTGGTCCTTTGACCTGAGACATTGATCGGATCTTACACGAGGACTAGAATGGTTTAATTACTTGGCTAAGTGACTTTAACCATAAGTCATGAGTTGCCGAGTCATTAACCACTCCAGGATACGTGTGAAGATCATCAATAGTCAAGAGGGGATCGCTCACTGTCGAGTATATATCAGACAGTTAATGGGTCCTGACATTGACGCTCCGTTAAATCCTTGGCCAGGGTCGTGTGAGTTCTTTTAGAATGGACGTCATACACTTTAAGGAGGTCATGGTCAAATGGCACGATCATGGGGTTTGACAGAAACCGTACCCTCGATCGTACCAGACTCATAGAAGGAGCGAGAGATTATATCGATGCGGTAACTGTGGACTTACAGGTACCAGACAGGCTGGTTTAAACCCGGCGTCCTCTAGGATCACGCGGATTTGCTTGACCCAACGTGATCAAAGATTCAGAATAAATTAAACTATTATTCGGCTCTATTAGAAGCGAATAATAAGATTAATTTACTTCTAATTGGGAATTAGACGTTAAATGGCCTTAAACTAGAGTGACTTAAGGCCTAGAGGATCACACACAATGGATTCTTGGGTGACGAATTATTATTGTACAAATGTATATATTAATTCCTTTGACTACCTTTTGGAAAGGAGTATAAAAAGGGCTTAATATATAGGTATAATAATAGAAAGGTCATATATACAGTTTTAGTCCTTTGAAGCTCTTTTAGAAAAAGGTCAAACTCTCTATATATGAATGCTACGAGAGGCACTCCTCCCCTCTTGGCTTAAGCAAGCACATAAGCAAGGGAAGGAGTGATTAACTCCTCCCCCCCTCTCTCTCTTGCACTCTCTCTCTCTAGAAGCTCTCTCTCTAGAAAGGGAAGCTAAGGAAAGATCGGGGCTGGGAGATACCGTCGCTGCGCAAGGATTCGTGTGGATCTGTTCTAGAGGCCGTACTTCTGTGCGGCTCGGTGTCCGTGAGATTCTGCATAGGGCTTAGCGGACAGCGTCGTTCCGCGCAAGGTGAAATACGCAACCCGTAGTTAGGGGTTGGGGCGATTAAAACGTCGATCAGAGCATGGATCTGGGATTCTATGAAACCGGGTTCGGGAAAATTAATTTTTGTTATCCGCTGCGTTGCCCGATGGTGCTTTGTGGAACCTTACAGTGGTATCAGAGCGAGGTTCGCGCGCTGGTCGGTGTTTTATCGCCGTTTAGAACCATGTTTTAGGGGCAATAAAATCTTCAATTATTATTTGAAGAAAGAGAATGCTGGGCATCTCTGTTCTTCCAGGATGCCAGGCATCGCTGGAGCAAATTTTTTAAAAAAAAATTTGTGGTTTGGGCGCATTGCGCCCGCCCGCGTGCGCCGCCCTCGCGGCGCACGCGGGAGCCACGCGGGTGCTGACCCGCGTGGCGGGCGACGCCCGCCACCGCGTGGCGGGCGCTGCCCCCGTGCGCGTGGGGCGGGCGCTGCCCGCGTGCGCGCGGGGCGGGCGCCGCCCGCGGGTTTGACCAGCGACTTTATTTTTTTTAAAATTTAAAAAAAATTGCTTTTTGTTAATTTAATTATGTATATATATATGTGATATATATATATATAAATACATAATAAATTAATTTATTTTTATCTCATTTTATTAATTGTGTTATCTCAATAGTAAATGTCAAATGTTAAATTTTATTTAACTTTTTAAATTTACTGAGTTGAGATAATTACTATTTACTTTGAGATAAATTGGTAATAATTGAAGTTACTTCAATAAAAATTTAATTTTTAATTTTTTAATTATTAGATAATTATTAAAATCAGAATTTGAATTTTATTGAAGATTAAATGTATAAAATTTGAATATTTAAAATTTTAATTATTAGATAATTGTTAAATTCAAATTTTAAATTTTAGAATATTGATAATTGAGGATAATTATATTATTTAAATTTACGTTCAAAAAAAATTATTAGATAATTAGTTTGAATTTAAATTTAAATGATTGTCATGTTTAAATTTGTAATTTAAATTTGATTATTGGATAAATTTAAATTTAAATAATTATCTGACTTATTTGAATCAGATTCAAATATGAATGCCTCTGTGAAAATGATAGTTCTTTACGTTCTTTACTTTATTTACCTTGCATTGGCTTGCTTATATGTTTAATTTTAGTTAATCCTGCTTCGATTTTTTCAAATTAAACAAAGCTAGCCTATTTTTGTTTGCACATCCCATTTTTAAATCCAAAAGTAAGGATTATTTTCAGAAAATAACCCTTAATTGATTTTGAATGAATGGGTTGACAAGTGATCATCGACTTGGTTAATGTAATTAATTAGGGTCTGCGAACCTCCTTTCTCTCTCTGTTAAAATTCCTATGTACTTCTATCTCCCTTGAAAGTTGTACTTGCCCTAAGGGCTGCTGGAATTTGAGTCATATGTAAGTTAAATTTTTCCGGCCTGCGTGCCGTGTAAAAGTTGTAATTAATGCGGCATCGGAGTTTGAAAGCGCGGAGCACACCCGACGAGGACGATCCAGCTGCTTCGGAAGCGGGCCGGTTGTCTTAGTTACATTAGGGTTAAAGTCCATGATCACTTGCGTTTTAATTTTGCATTGGATGTATTTACTTTGTGCAAACTACTAGATACGGTAAATATATTAGATATATTTATATTACCACCTAGGGTGAGATCAAGATAAAATCAAATTCCCTCGCGATTTAAATTTTAGATCTGGTAAGCGTGACTCTAGGAGTCGTCGTGGCCCTCCATCATTATGGAGTGAATGAACGTCTTCATTTCATAGATTTGTTGTACTTTCCACAAGGTCCATGAGTTTGGGGGCGGGATTAAACTCCAAGGCTCGACCTCAATAGGGTGAGGAATTGAACTCGGCCTTGTTGTGTTTTCCACAATGGTCGGGTCATGAACTCATTGCTATGTGGTAATGATGGTTAGATCTAACCAAGAATATCCTTTGTTGTACTTTCCACAAGGGGATGATTTCTCGGGGATCGAATATCGGATATTGCATTAGATGCAAGTGCATGTTGACATCCCTTGAGATGGTGTATAGTTTGTTGTGCTTTCCACAAGGTCGCACATCAGTCTCGTTGGGATTTCGACCCACTAGGTTGATCTCGCTGATCTCCCGTTCTATATACTGAGGGTTATATAGTTCGATCGAAAAATAGTGGGACTAACTAAGATAGAAAATCACATCTAAGTTAGAATTTGAACACATGCTAAGTTGTCTTTTATTTCTTATCCAGATTACAATGTCGTCGTCCAACCCCCTCCGCGGTATCTTGGATGCCAACAGATTGACTGGACCGAATTACTCGGATTGGCTGCGTAATCTACGCATAGTCCTCACCGCCGAAAAGATAGCTTACGTATTGGACACGGTTCATTCTGAGCCAGCTCCTGATGCCGACAAGGGCGAGTTACTAGCTTATGCCAAATGGTCTGAAGACTCCTCCCTTGCCCAATGTTACATGTTAGCCTCTATGGCTCCCGAGCTGCAGAGGTAATTCGAAAAGATTGATTGTAGAAGTATACTTCTCAATCTACGCCAGCTCTTCGGGGAGCAGGGTAGGATTGAGAGGTATGACATCTCCAAAAGGCTTTTCAGGACATGGATGTCAGAGGGTTCATCAATACAGGTCCATGTACTGAAAATGATGGAGTGGATTGAAAGACTCAATGCATTGGGGTTCAAGTTGGATCTTGAACTATGCATTGATCTTATACTCCAGTCATTGCCCGATTCCTTTTCTTCCTTCATCATGAACTTTAACATGAACAAGATTGAAGCAACTCTCCCAGAGCTGCTCAATATGTTAAAGAGTGCTGAAGGAACCATACAGAAAGATAAACCATCTTCGTCTGTAATGATTGTTGGCCTGGCCAACAAGAAAAGGAAGGCCTCTCAAATATCCACCACGAGTAACAAAGGGAAGGGAAAGAAAAAGGCCACGGGTAAGCAACTCGCCAAAGTTGACAAAGGGAAGGGCAAGAAGAATGAAAAGGAAGACAAATGTTTTCGATGCGGGGAAACTGGGCATTGGAAAAGGAATTGCAAGGTAATTCTAAATAAAGGTATCTTTGTCATAGACCTTAATTTGTCATATATGGAATCCACATCATGGGTATTGGATACTGGATGTGCATCTCATATCTACAATTCTGTGCAGGTGCTGGCAAATAGAAGGCAGCTAGGCAAAAAGGAGATTGAACTGAGGATGGACAATGGAGCTTTAGTTGCTGCCAAAGCTGTCGGGACTGCACGCCTCAGCTTACCTTCAGGAGTCATTCTGGAGCTGAATGATTGTTATTATGTTCCTAATATTATTAAGAACATTATTTCAATCTCTGATTTGTATAACATTGGATATACATTGGCTTTTAATAGCACTGGGTGCTCTAAAATGAATAATGGTTTGGTTATAGCCAATGGTTCATTAGTCAATGGTCTTTATGTATTAGATACACGTTCTAATGTTATGTAAGTTTCCAATACTGATGAAGTGAATTCTACATATCTATGGCATTGCAGGTTTGGTCATGTAGGTGAGAAAAGAGTATCTCACATACACTCAAATGGGTATTTGAATACATTCGAATACAAGCCATTTGATACCTGTGAGTTGTGTCTCGTGGGGAAGATGACCAAGGCTCCCTTTAGTGGACATGGTGAGAGGGCTGTTGATCTTCTCGAGCTCATACACTCGGATGTGTGTGGGCCTATGTCCATGGAGGCAAAAGGGGGTCTTCTCTATTTCATTTCTTTTATTGATGACTTCTCGAGATATGGCTATGTGTATTTAATGAGACATAAATCACAAGCCTTTGAGAAGTTTAAAGAATACAAGAATGAAGTAGAGAAATAAACTGGCAAGAGTATTAAAGCTCTTTGATCGGATCGAGGAGGTGAATACCTTAGACATGAATTCACTTCTTATCTTAAAGACAATGGAATTGTTTCTCATTGGACTCCACCGTATACACTACAACACAATGGTGTATCCGAAAGGAGAAACAGGACCTTGTTAGACATGGTCCGATCCATGATGTCTATGTCAGGACTACCCTTATCTCTGTGGGGCTATGTATTAGAGACTGCGGCTTATTTATTGAATAGGATCTCAAGTAAATATGTTCCTTCTATATCATATGAGATATGGAAGGGCAGGAAACCAAATTTTAATCACATTAAAATTTGGGGATGTCCTGCTCATGTAAAGAAGAACGATAGTGATAAGTTGAGTCGAGAACCGATAAGTGTAGGTTTGTGGGATATCCAAAGGAGATATTTAGATATTATTTCTATCACCCTTCTGAGCAAAAGGTCTTAGTGGCTAAGAGAGCTGTATTTCTAGAAAAAGAATATCTTCTCCAGAAAAATAGTGGGTGCCAGATAGAACTAGACGAGGTCCAAGAGCCACAACCCGCAGACACAGACTCATTAGATGAGGATGTTGATCCTATTCAGAGTGAAACACAGACACTACGGAGATCTGGTAGACTACCAAGAGAACCTGAGAGATATGTTGGACATGTCTCGGAGAGGTCCTCTAAGGTATGTATCGATGAGGATGAAGATCCTCAATCGTACCAGGATGCAATCCGTAGTGCGGACTCCAAGAAATGGCAAGAGACAATGGATTCAGAGATCCAGTCCATGTACACCAACAAAGTTTGGAACTTAGTTGATGTACCCGAAGGGAAAGTCCCTATCGGCTGCAAGTGGATTTTCAAAAGAAAAATCGGTGCAGATGGACAGATTGACACATACAAGGCTAGACTAGTGGCGAAAGGATATCGTCAAAGGTAAGGCATTGACTATGACGAGACTTTTTCGCCGGTAGCCATGGTTAAGTCAATCAGAATCCTCCTTGCCATTGCTGCATACCTTGATTATGAGATCTGACAAATGGATGTGAAGATAACTTTTCTTAATGGAAATCTGTCAGAAGATGTGTACATGGTACAGCATGAAGGATTCACCTCCAAGCTACATCCTAATAAGGTATGCAAACTTCAAAGGTTCATTTATGGATTAAAACAGGCATCTAGAAGCTGGAACTTAAGATTTGATGAGGCTGTCAAATCTTTCAACTTCATTCGGAATGAAGATGAACCATGTGTTTACAAGAAGGTCAGTGGGAGCTCTGTGACCTTCTTGGTCCTTTATGTTGATGACATCTTACTCATTGGGAATGATGTAGGGATGTTGGCATCAACTAAGTCGTGGTTGTCCAAGACCTTCTCCATGAAGGATTTAGGAGAAGCATCCTATGTGCTGGGCATAAGGATCTATCGAGATAGATCTAAAAGGATGCTAGGGTTATCACAATCCATGTACATAGACACTATCCTCAAAAGGTTTAGGATGGAAAATTCTAAGAGATGTCTCATTCCCATGAGACATGGAATTTGCCTATCCAAGGGGATGAGTCCTAAAACTTCTGAGGTGGTGGCACACATGAATAAGGTACCCTATGCTTCGGCGATAGGGTCAATCATGTATGCAATGCTATGTATACGACCTGATGTTGCAAATGCTTTGAGCATTATCAGTAGATATCAGACAAATTCAGGCGAAAAGTACTGGAAAGCAGTAAAGGGCATCCTTAAGTACTTGCGAAGGGCTAATGATATTTTTCTGCTTTATGGAGGAGAGGACCTACAACTTAGAGCTTAGACAGATTCTAATTTCCAGTCAGATCCAGATGACTGCAAATCCATGTCAGGGTTTGTATTCATGTTGAATGGAGGGGCAGTCAGTTGGAGAAGCTCCAAGCAAGATACGACTGCAGATTCGACGACGGAGGCATAATATATTACTGCAATTGAAGCTGCTAAGGAAGCCGTCTGGATGAAGAAATTCATCTTGGAACTTGGCGTAGTTCCCGAGATATCAGCTCCCATCCCATTATTTTGTGATAATAATAGGGCCATCGCCCAGGCGAAGGAACCGAGATCTCACCAAAGGTCGAAGCATATTCTAATGCACTTCCACCTTATTCGGGAGATTGTTGAGCGTGGAGATGTGGCGGTAGAGCGTGTACCGTCAGAAACATAGCAGATCCACTGACTAAGCCTTTGACACATAATGTATTTGAGTGCCATCGGGATAAGATGGGCCTCAAAGTTGTGGACAATTGGCTGTAGTTCAAGTGGGAGATTGTTAGTGTTTCTTTGCTACAGGCCAATTTTGGGTCGGGTAGACCCGATAGATGTACGATCTTGTTCATTATTAATAAAGTGATATTTGAGCGTAAATATGTACTTGTGTATTACTTTACGATGTCCCTAGGATATGTGGTTGTAAAGTCAGCTCGAGATGGGATCTCGAACATGAGACTGACTTTACATGGACGCATACCTTAAACTGTTCCTGGTTGGAGGGTAATCACTCGGGGACTTTGATTACATATTAAACCAGTACACATGATGTGTGACTGATCAGTCTCATGGTCATTGATGTGGGGCACCAACACATATGTATAGGTGTATGTCCTTGGAAGATGTATACTGAACTGATCCGCTATTGGATCTTCAGATGGTTGATTATACCTAATGTCAACTGAAGATTCAACTGTCTCAGTAGCATCGTTGGTCCTTTGACCTGAGACATTGATCGGATCTTACACGAGGACTGGAATGGTTTAATTACTTGGCTAAGTGACTTTAACCATAAGTCATGAGTTGTCGAGTCATTAACCGCTCCAGGATACGTGTAAAGATCATCAATGGTCAAGAGGGGATCGCTCACTGTCGGGTATATATCGGACAGTTAATGGGTCCTGACATTGACGCTCCGTTAAATCCCTGGCTAGGGTCGTGTGAGTTCGTTTAGAATGGACGTCATACACTTTAAGGAGGTCATAGTCAAATGGCACGATCATGGGGTTTGACAGAAACCGTACCCTCGATCGTACTAGACTCATAGAAGGAGCGAGGGATTATATCGATGCGGTAACTGTGGACTTACAGGTACCAGACAGATTGGTTTAAACCCGGCGTCCTCTAGGATCACGCGGATTTGCTTGACCCAACGTGATCAAAGGTTCAGAATAAATTAAACTATTATTCGGCTCTAGTAGAAGCGAATAATAAGATTAATTTACTTCTAATTAGGAATTAGACATTAATGGGCCTTAAACTAGAGTGACTAAGGGCCTAGAGGATCACACACAATGGATTCTTGGGTGACGGATTATTATTGTACAAATGTATATATTAATTCCTTTGACTACCTTTTGGAAAGGAGTATAAGAAGGGCTTAATATATAAGTATAATAATAGAAACGTCATATATATAGTTTTGGTCCTTTGAAGCTCTTTTAGAAAAAGGCCAAACTCTATATATATGAATGCTACGAGAGGCACTCCTCCCCTCTTGGCTTAAGCAAGCACATAAGCAAGGGAAGGAGTGATTAACTCCTCCCCCCCTCTCTCTTGCACTCTCTCTCTCTAGAAGCTCTCTCTCTAGAAAGGGAAGCTAAGGAAAGATCGAGGCTGGGAGATACTGTCGCTGCGCAAGGATCCGTGTGGATCTGTTCTAGAGGCCGTACTTCTGTGCGGCTCGGTGTCCGTGAGATTATGCATCGGGCTTAGCGTACAGCGTCGTTCCGCGCAAGGTGAAATACGCAACCCGTAGTTAGGGGTTGGGGCGATTAAAACGTCGATCAGAGTATGGATCTGGGATTCCATGAAGTCGGGTTCGGGTAAATTAATTTTTGTTATCCTCTGTGTTGTCCGATGGTGCTTTGTGGAACCTTACACAGTTGTCCCAATAGTCCACGCCAGTCTCACACACCCCATAACATGCTTTTTGCCCTAAAATGCGAAAACCCACTCAAACTCTCGCTAATCGGCATGAAATCACATGGGAATGCATGACAAGGGTAGAGAATCCATCCCCCTACCTCCACCGACAATCTCCCGCGCTGAAAATGCCATTTCCAAACGAAAAATGCCGCTCGAACCCCGCCAACGCTTCGAATCCACAAATGGGATCGCACCGCGTCACACCTCAATCCTCACGCCATCCACGCTCCTCATCGTCTCCACGGCATCTCCACATCATCCCACACCTCCTCCGTCGACCACCGGAGTAGAGGGGAAGAGAAGAGAGAGAACGGAGGGAGAGAGAGAGTGAGAACGTGAGATGAGAGAGGGGGGTGAGGGTTTAGGGTTTAAAAAAAAGAAAATACAATATTCAGGAAATATTTCTGGGCTCAAAATTTTGAAGAATAAAAAAAATAAAAAAAATTACCTCTGCGATCCTCAGAAAGAGCACAACACGCCTGCTACGTCCCGGAGTCCAAAATATCAACGGTTCACCCTACACGGAGATCCGAAGATAAGACAGCCTGAAAATCTAATCAAATGGCCAAACTTCACTCGGGACTCACAAAAGCGCTCCGAAAACTCTCGGATTCCGATCCGAAAGGTTCAGGGTGTTATACAAGTGCCTTTGGAGAATGTTACCTCATATTCACTGTCACATAGCTAACTGATGCTCAGTGGGTTGAATCTAAATCCTTCAACGAGCATTGCCTCTTATATGTGGGTCTCATCTTCTACTCCTATTAAACCTACTCCTGTGATTCTGCACTTTATGTTATCTCCTATAGTAACATATCCTCCCTTTTCCTTGCTCAAAATAGTTAAACAGGGACTCATTCCCTCTCATATGTCTCGAGCATCCATTATCTAAGAACCATTTTGAACACTTAGTGCTCGGGTCCACCTATAAGGAAATCAAGGAAGCGATTTAAGAATCCAAATGACTTTAATTTTGTTTGAATTTCTTCATGAAGTCGGCATGTAGATCCAATGAATGGAATCTTCTTCTAAGATTAAGGTTAGGATCTGACCTTAGAGCGCTGTCATTCATCCAGGTATACATATTTGTAGGCAGGCTCACCCGACTATAGCTCCCCTGACGTGGTGGAGAGGTCTAAACACAGATCCAGATTTAATAAATGTAAGTGATGCATGCTTATACCTTATCTTATGAATCATCTCAGGATCCTATCTCAGGCCCTGGTTGTTGGCAGACTTCCTTGATACCGATAACAGTAGGTCTAGCCTATTCTGAGAAACAACAAGTTTCCCAAGGTCTTTTGCAAGAAGATTATTTTCAAAAATTAATTTTAGTTTTTTTTCTAACTTTTTTAAAAATTAATTTTTTGTGATCCTCCTGTAGGGACTTTAGAAGCTTGCACTTAGACTTAAAGTTATATTATAGTTCATGGAAAATGGACAACATGTCATCATGGAATAGCTCTTGATCATCATCACTAAAATGCTCATGCAATAAGGAACAATTAGAGGTTACCTCTGGGTCATCATGGTTAGCCATGAGACCAATCTTTTACTTTTCCTCCTTAGAGTTGGAGCTTTTCGATTCTTCTGTCTGATTCTCATTGCTCTATGCTGCCATAGCCTTGACTTTTTACTTCTTTCATGTAATACTGAAGGGCTTGGCGGGCATGTTGTTTGCACCTTTCTCCTTGTGGTCCCCTTTGACTTTTTCCCTACATTCATCTCTGACATGTCCAGATTTGCTATAGTTGTAATATTTTAGCTTCTTGGGACCACTTCTTCTAGACATGGAATCTCTTCTTTTGTCCTTCGAGATTTTCTAAATCTTTTTGGACAACATGGCTAGTTATTCATTCTCGTCACTTGAGGTTGACTAGGACTCTTCCTCTGAGCTTTTCACCTCGGCCTTGAGACCAAGGGTTCTCTTCCTAGAGTCTTCCTTCTGGCCTTGTAGTTTGAGTTCATGCGTGACTAGATTCCCGAAAAATTGAGATAGAGATTAGGTACTTAGGTTCTGAGCTTCCTTAATGGCGGTGACATTTGGGGTCTACTCAGGTAGCAATGACCGGAGGATCTTCCTTACTAGTTCATTATATTCAAACTTCTTACCTAGGGCCTTCAAATTATTCACAAGTGAGGTGAATCTTGTTTCCATTTCCTTTACAATCTTGTCCTTCTCTATCTAAACATTTCCTACTTTGTAACTAAGAGATTGATCTTGGTTTCCATGACCTAAGATGTGCCTTCGTGTGCAACTTTAAGCGTCTCCCAAATTTCTTTGGCATTAGAGCATGTGCACACTCTGTCAAACTCTTTAGGACTTAGTGCACAGAATATAAGACTTACAGTTTGTGCATTCAATGAGACCAACTCATTCTCTTCTCTGCCCCATTTCATCATAGGTCTGGTGATTACTATGTCACCTTCCTCCACGACCTGCCATAAATCATAGTCTACTCCCTTGATATAGTTCATCATCCTGATCTTCCAGTAGGGGTAGTTGAATCTGCTGAAGAGTGAAGATTGACTCGTGGACAGACCTTCATGCAGACCAAGGTTGTTGTGGTTCTCCATCTGGCTAATTTTTGGATTGTGCTCATAGGTGATTAAACCTGTAAGCAAATAGACATGCGCTCTGATACCACTTATTAGTAGTCGGGCACACCTTAGAGGGGGTTGAATTGGTGTCGCAAACAAAAACTATAGCATATAAAAATTTATACGTTAGAACGCAACGAGAATAAAATACTCCAAAACGCAAGCAACCATAGAGACACAAGGATTTTTATACTGATTCGTTTTGTCCTCTTTGATAGACCTACGTCCAGCCTCTTTGTAACCTGCAAAAACTTTCACTTATATTTTCAACTAAGGTTACACCCACTAGTTTTTCAGAGCCTAACTCCCGAAATGTTCTTACGGTCACAATGAACCAACAGTCACCTAAGTGACTTAGTTTTTCCAATGGTTTCGCACCTGCTAGCTTTCTAGGAGTTAGTCACCTAGTTAATTATTATGGTATCAGAGAACCAACCTAACACACTCGGTGCTAGTTATCCCAGAGCAACTAATACTCTATACACTATCCGTTTAGACAGATTTAAGGTTCCACAATTATGTTCCTTGATGAGCAGATGATGGAAATTACAATGTAGAAAGAAAATACATAAACTGATAGACAAACAGAGAAAGAATAGAAGGAATGTCGTACAAGTGCATATTCCTCCTCTTCAATACTTCCCGAGATGAGAGACTTATGAGATGATGCTTTTAATATGGTGAAGTCTCCCCTTGACTTGAATGCATAGGAAGCTTGTGCTCAGGGATCGCTTGATTGCAAGAATATGCTTGAAGATAATTGCTCGTTCAGTTCTCTAGAATGTCGTCCTTCTTGAACTCTAGGTTATTTATAGCTCCAAATTTCATTATGTCCATTAGATATATTCACCTTCAACGATTGGATCCCTATCACAATATTCGACAGATCTAATTGGCTGTTAAGTTTCCACTTGCTTTGAAAGTGAACGCATGTCATTCTCACGGTAGTAGGTAGACCACATCTTTTACTACTGGTGGTATATATGTCTATCTATTCTCTTTCTTTTTTTGTGCAAGCTATCTCTGACTGCCACCATTTTATATGTTCTAAAACGATGCTAAAGATATTTCTCATTGTACGTCCTATACAAGGACGTGAGATAAAATAAGCAAATTGAAATTACAAGTACCAATGCGAGTAAATATGCAAAAAGTAATACAAGTTTTACACATAAAATATATCTCAGGGTATTGAGTGGTGCACAAGAAGATTGTAAAATATTTTATACATCTTGAGGATGAAACAATATTCTCAAGGGACACTGTCCATTTAATGTGGATATATTTGTTGAGTTGACTATTCAGCGACTTATATTTTGCATGTTAAATGACGTCTATAATTCTGCAAGAAAAAGGCCATCAATAAGGTTTTAAACAATATGTGTACAATTTGCATGCATCGTGCCATAGAGTTTAAGTATTATGTAGGCGCTTTACTGTATAATTTGTCATTCAGCGTCGTCAACATAAATATACATTTGACTAATTCAAAAGTGTAATATATATCACCTATTTGAATGGAAGATAAAATTAAAGCGTTGAGATTTTATCTTTTAATGAAAGTAGATGAAATATCGTATATCCTTAGTTTTTGTTATTTTCTTAAATAGACGAAGTATCATTTATCGCTTTAACTTTAATGGATTAGACGAAGTTTCATCTATCACAGTTTTTGTCATTTTCTACTCAGACGAAGTTTCGTCTATCACAAGTTTTGTCATTTTTCACTCAGACGAAACATCGTCTAACTCATCATCTATCGTAAGTTAGACGAAGTTTTGTCTAGTATTTCTTTTCAATTAGATGATGTGTCGTCTATTATGAGATTTTATCGTTTTTCTCTTAAACATAGATTCGTTTATTAGTTCTCGTATCATCTACATTTTTTATCTTTGACGATATATCGTCTAATCTTCTATCTAACTAGACACTTTGACGAAATTTCATCTAATGCTGCTTTCTCCGCTTAGACCGAGTATCTTCTATTCATTTTCATTTAGATGATGTATCGTTTAGTTTTTTATCTATCATATTTATGTTAAACGATGTGTCATCTACCCTGTCGTCTATCCTTGAAATTTAGACAGAAGATCGTCTAATTAGCTTGACTTTTTCATTTTGCTCATTAGATAGAATATTGTTTATATTAGATCTAACACTCAGTCTTCTCATTTACTTAGTCTTCTCATTTACTTAGACGATATTTAAATTGATTTAGTTAATTCTATCTTAGATATTTGAACCTGATTTAAGTTTAAATAGACCAGAATTATGTTAAACCTGTAAACTTGCTTTAGTTATATTTGGATGAATAACTGTTTATAAATTATTTTATCATAATAAAAAATACTGAATTTGTGAGAAAATATATTTTTCTAACAAAAGATACATGGGTGTGGAGAGAGAGTGTGGTTAGTGTGATTATGAGTATTTTTATTTTTTAAATTTAGTTAAAAATTAATTAGGGTCGAATAAAATATTTTAAAAGAATGCTAATGACATGTGATAGGAAGAATATTTTTTCAAGTATTGCTGCATAATGAGGTTGCTACTAAATGTAGTGAGGTTGTTAATGATAATACCTATGTAAAGATGATGATTTTAGAATTAGAGGAGAGATCCGTTGACATTAAAGCTGTGCATCTGTTTTAAAATATTTAATTTTAAAATTTTAATATACACTCGTGGTTATTCATTTAATAATTTTTTTTTACAATTATCTCAAATGTAACAAATATTACTCATGATGTATTGTGATATTCTTGTTGATCACTCTCTTCATCTTGCGAGGACTGTAAGTAAAGCTTTCCATGGTTATGAGTTACTGGCTTCCATGTTCTGGTGATGACACAAGCAACCCCACCGGCAACTGTTGCCATGTTGTACATGTTTTGGTATTATTAAATATTTTTAAACAAATGAAACCAAAAAGGCACAATATTTTGGTATTGTTAAATATTGTTAATATCATCCTTCGCAGCGCACAAAAATATCATTTTTATCATTTTGCGACTCCACTCCAACAAAAGTTGGCTGCAAAGAGCACAGGACAGGCACAAGCAGGAAGTCCCCACAGATGTGCATGCTTGCTCCTCTTCCTACCCGCCCCCCGCTTCTCATCTCACCCTTGTTGCCAATCTCCCATCGTTGCCGACGTTCACCATTCGATTCGATCTTTGTTTACTCCTGCGTCGCGGCAGCCTCGTGGTCGCGGAAAGGCTCCGCCAATGGAGAGGGAGCAGCAAGGAGGGAGAGGCCTCTTGTAGCCTCCTCTTCTCCTATGCTCTCTGTGACCTCCTCTGGCACTCCTCTCTGTTGCCATGCGGCTTTTTGGCAGAGGGCGCTGGAGCCAGCGGGTGGTTTCTCATTCATTGGCAAACGCCGCATGCCGGCCCGTGAGAGCTGCGTACGTCTGCAGGAGGAGATGATGAGCTGAGGGGGCGGGCGACGAAGATGTTCAAGGCGGCCAGATGGAGGACCGAGAAGAACAAGGTCAAGGCTGTGTTCAAAATGCAGTTTTTAGCAACCCAGGTAGCATCAAAATTCCAACTTTCTTATCTATAAAGTTCACGGTATCCGTTTGAGAGGGTTATGAAGCCTTGATGTGATTGGAGATGGTCCAAATTCGGGTTTTTACATGGTTTCTAGTTGTCTGGATTCAATGGGTCATCGTGAGATGAGCTTGAGTGACCCCAGCGTGAATTCATAACTAAATGCTGTTTCTTGGCAGTATGCTGTAACTTCGCTTTGATGTTGTTCGCAGATATCTCAGCCGAAGTGGGAGTCCCTTGTAGTTTCTTTGACGCCCCAGGAAGCCTGGAAGCCCACGGTAAGATCAGAAAAGGCTGTTGTCTCCTATGGGAGCTGTCAATGGGAGAACCCAATCTATGAGACAGTTAAGTTTGTTCAGGAGCCAAAGAGTGGAACTACCCACAACAACATCTATCGAATTATTGTCTCTGCAGAGGTAAGATCAGGCTTTTGCTTCTGTTCCAAGAGCATTGCTTTATTCCTTCCTTTCCTTTTGCCTCACCTTCCCTGGATTTTTTTAAAGAAAAGCTTGGAATTTCACTAGGGCTCACCAAAAGCTGCTGTTTTGGGAGAAGCAACCATTGACTTTGCAGATTATGCGAAGGCTACAAAACCTTGCTCTGTTTCTCTCCCTCTGAAGGCTCCTGATTCCAGTTTGCTTCTGCATGTGAGTGTTTATCACCTTTTGAATTGGTAGCATATTTTTCCATCCTGGTCTTGTGACGGCATTTGGAGGGAATCACACCTTCATGTGCTACGTATATACCGTTATACAACACCATCCACAATCAGAGGTTGGCAGCCAAGAATTGCCTTTTAGATATCCATCACTTTCAGCTTTCCAATGCATGTAAACTCGATGATCCTTTTTTCTGATCATTTAACCAAGCCTGATCTTTGGAGTGCTATCTACTTGGTAGGTAACAATACGGAGACTGCAGGATGAAGTCAATGAAAGGTAACAATCTGAATGATCAAGAGGTTAATTGTTGCTCGCATTTGGAGAACCGATGTCATCTTCAATTTTTGCTATCTTATTTTTATTATACAGAGAATTTGGAGAGAGGGCTGACAAGATTGTTAAACCCCAACCACGGATGCTCAAGAACCCGCTAAACGACCGTGACAGAAAAGAAACTTGTACTATTACCCGTGACACCAAGGATAGCAGTATCATTGCAGTAGGGCTCCCTTTTCTTTAATGTCCACTGTGTGTCATTTTATTTCAAGAATTGTTATCAAAATACCTGCACATTAGCAGCTCAAAATACGAAATGTTCTGATAAACAATTGACATCATGTTGAGTTGCTTCTTTTGTTCATTTTGAGACTGGGGTATAGAAGATGGATGGCCCATGAACAAAATTGGCTGTTGAAGCCAAATTGAAGCCCAATCATGAAATGTTTCATTCTCATAAGACGTGCTATTACCACCCCAATGTGGACTCTGAAAAAGAAACTACTAGTGTTGTACACTAATTGGGTCATCACAAAAATATCTAACAAAAAGCTATTGCTGACGGGTTCGGTTTCTAATTTGTTGTAAAAATAATTGCTCTCTCTTTTCTTGTTTACCAGAATAGGCCACCTATTAATGGAGGGGTCCAGATGAAATTCTCATCCAACCAAGCAACGGTTCTCCATGCTGAATCTATTGACAATTTCAAAGAATCCAACAGCCTTGATACTATGTCAGTCTCAGGGTCTGAAAGCACCTCAGAACTGTACACACCAGTGGAGAATGGACCAAAGCACAGCAGGGATATTCTTCAGGATTCAACAAGCATTTTATCACCCCTCAGAAACAATGGTACTCCTAGACAACTAACCAACAGCAACCTTTTGCTAGCAAATTATGGGCACTACCAAAGGTCAAACACAGACAGGTCTGTCAGTTCAGCTGTTGATGGAACTATGGATGGGTCTACAAACAGTGCAAATGGAAATAAGCCAAGAGAAAGGATAGAAGCTTCAGATGTTTCCATCAACAAGCTTAAGAATGACCTTGTTGTTTTAACAAGACAAGTAGAAGCATCCGAGCTTGAACTGCAGTCTCTCCGGAAACAAGTTGTGAAGGAGCGAAGACAAAGAGAAGATCTCTCAAGAGATCTCTGTAAATTGAAAAAGGAAAGAGATACTTTTAGAAGAGAGTGTGAAGAACTAAAAGCCTTCTATAGAGAAAATGCAGATAATCTGGTTTCAAATAGACCCCAGTTTAATGGAATGGATCTGACATCCATAATAGAAGAAATCAAAGAAGAGTTAAACCATGAGAAAACGCTGAATGCCAATCTTCGTCTGCAACTTCAGAAGACTGAAAAGTCTAACTCAGAGTTAATGATTGCAGTTAGCAACCTGGATAAATTGTTACAACAGAAAAATAGGGAAACACCCAGTGTTAACCATGATCACATGTTTGACAAACAAATAGAAAATGGTACTTCTCAAGGGAGAAATCATGGAAATGGATTCTTACGTTTACAGCAATTTGAAAGCAGCACACAGCTTTGTGAAGCTTCATCTGTACATGAGCAGGATGCTGAACAATATGCTCTTGAAGAATTAGTCAAAGAACATGATATGAAGATAGAGTTTTCACTTGAACAAGAGGTCCCAGACCTGAACAATGAAATACAGTCATATAGAAAAGAGAATGAGGAACTAGAAATGCAAATGGAGCAGCTTGCTTTGGATTATGAGATTTTGAAACAGGAAAACCATGAGATCACTCTGAAGTTGGAGCAAATCCAACTGCGAGAGCAACTCAGGATGCAGTATGAATGTTCAGCCCATACATCTGTCATCAATGACCTTGAATTCCAGGTAGAAACCTTGGAGAAAGAACTTGAGAAACGGGCTGAGGCATTTGAAACTGATCTAGCTTATATCACTGAGGCCAAAGTTGAGCTAGAGAAGAGGACCATACAGCTTCAAGAGGCATTAACAAAGGCAAAGTGGAAAAATGTGACCATTGCAGAAAGTCTTCAAGAGGAACTCAAAAGGCTCTCAATACAAATGTCATCTACATTTAGTGAAAATGAGAAATTGTCCATGCAAGCTCTAGCTGAGGCCAGTGAGCTACGTCTGCAGAACAGTCATCTTGAAGAATTGCTAGAGAAAGCTAATGTGGAGCTTGCATCAGTACAAGATCATTGCAGAGCAAAAATTGAAGATTTATCAAAGGAAATAGATTTGAGCAGAAGAAAAATGGAACAACTAATCATAGAACTGCAAGAAAAGGAAGAGGAGCTTGAGAATCAAAAAAAATCTGAAGCAGAAAGGACTAAAGGTTTGTCAGAAGAATTGATGAAACTCAAAGCTCAAGTAGAATTGATTGTACAGGAGAAAAATGATCTTTTTCAACATGTGCAACAGAAAGATGATTCAATAGAGAAGGTGGAACAATCAAAAGCATCAGTTAAAGAAAATGAGGTGCTGCCACAAAATAAAAGTATGGAAAGGAATGTATCACAGGGAGAATATTCTTTGGTGGGAGGTGAAGCAGATGAACCATCTGAGAAATTAACTGAACTGAGGCTTCTCAAGGAGGAACATGAATCAATTATTCGAACATTAAACTTGGACTTGACAACCTTGAAAGCAGATCATAGCAACTTGAAAGGCTCCTTGTTCGAGAATAGCTTAGAGAAGGAGAACCTAAGAAAACAAGTATCACACCTGAGAGATGATCTTCAGAAGAAAAAAGACAAAATCACCACCCTGGAGAAGAGACTTATGGGAAACAATGTAAAAGTTGCATGGAAGGACAGGTCTGGTTCCATGCCTCATTATGGAGTCAGTCGTTTCCATGAGAAAGTTAAACCTCTCAGGGTAAAGCTTGGAACTTAATGAAAATTAAGATGTTTTATAAGTGTGTCCTCTCCCTCTACTTGCCTCTCTCCCCCTTGTCATAATGGACAAACAACATGAAATTGATCATTTACAGCACAAACATGAGCAAATGTAGAACTAAAAAATGTAATGGGGATTATGTTCTAAAAGATTATGTTTAACATGTCTGACAGGCAGAACTACGGGTGAGGAATGAAGCACTTCAGGATGCAACGTTACCTTTGGAGAAAGGCTTGGGCAATGGGGGAGTAGAACTAGAAAATGGTTTCAAAGAACCTGGGCAGAATAATCGAGGTTTTCATGGCGACAATGGACAGAAGGTAATAATTTGGGCTGAGGCAGACAGAAATTCAGTAAAAAATCATTTTGTTGATCTACATGTACTTTGCAATAAATGCAGTTTTATGCATATATTCTTTTTAATGATTTCCAGGCTAATTGACCTGTGATCAGACAGATCCAAATGGGACTTCTGGTGGAAAGTATTTAAGTTATTTCTTACCTAATCTGGTCTAGATTCCGGTCAAAAATAGCTTGAGCATAGCTTGCTCCAGCTCATTCATGACATTAGGCATCTAACATACCAGGAAGCAGAATGGAAGCACTCCATAACTTTTGGATTTTGACATCTTGTAGAAACACAGTTGCCCTGTTATTGAACTGAGCTGTGCCCCAAAACTTAAGTTAGCAAGTGGAGAGGCCCCGAAATAATATAGGTATAGAGTGGCTTGCAAATACCCAATTTTGTACTAAATGACCTTCAAAAACACCCTTTAGATGAACGCAGGTATTGTACGGAAAGTGGCCACACACTGAACATGCAAGGCCAAGCAGGTGAACCCAACAAGCAAACCATATTTAACACCATGTTACTGACGAAACCACCAGCACAAAAATCAAGTTTGTGGATGGAGAGGCCCAGAACTGATAAAGGTGTGGAATGGCTTATTAATACCTACTATGGGACTAGACGGCTTTCATTACTGGGCCTAAACTCTCATCAGGTCAATCCCCTATATACAGATCCAATCTGCCTTCAATTGTGGGTCACTGAAACCTGCATGTTGTATTTTCCTCAGCATATAATTCTGTGAATTATTTATAGAAATAAATCCAATTTTCTAATTCCTCCTTGTATAGAAGGTAAATTCCTCTGGTGAAAGAACACCAGTTTCATGTGTCTACTAAAGACGAGTACTTGAATGCATGGATTAGTAAAGCTTCCCTAGACTATAAGTAAAACAGCTCGGATGTTCAAAGTGTCCACGTAAAAGTAGGTGGTGCTACTTTTGGTTCATACTCGAGGTCGCTCACACTTAAAAAGAGAGAAAAAGCTCAAGTTCTTTTCAGATGCCTATTATGTCTTCCATTTTAGATAATTAGCTGCAGATAGGACAAATAACATCATTCGTTGGGGGGGGGTGCATGTTTGATGAAACTTAGGATAACAAACATGTATTGACATTTCAATTTAAACAATTTGTAAAAGTATTATACTACACTAGTCTGCTATTCTCTGTGACCAAGAAATAACATTCTGAATTAAAAAAGAAACAATTAGACTTTTTTTTCATTCTCATCCACAACAGGAAAAGTGTTACTGCTTTAGCCATACTCTTGGGCATGTATGCATGGTTAATCTGGACTGAAACCCATGGCACATATAAATGGACATTTCTTATCCAATTTGGTAAATGCTTGAATAAGTTATAAGCAGGCAAAGGGACATGATTCCTTGGATGAAAATGATATTACTCATGGTGCAGAATACGGCAAGATGCTCCTCCAGACACATCAGTGGATTTACTATTATTCTTAGGTTGTCTATTTCTAAAATAGAAAATCTGATCTGTAACTTTTTGAGATGCAGGAAGCTAGGGTTATGAAGCCTCAAGCAGATGGTTACCACAATGAAGGGAAGAATGAGGAGATTCTGATAAAATACTAGGAAAAATCATGCACATGCATTTCAAATGGCATGGATCAAGGATCACCTGTCAGGTATCCTTTTTGATGAACTATTCTCACTCATTCCTCTTTACTGTGTTTTAGAGGCGGGGGAGAGCCTGTCCTACATTTTATGAAGAATGATATTTTAGGATTCGGATGGAAATAAAGAAATGGATATCATGTTGTGGCGTCCTTATGAATGTTCAACATTTGTCTGCAGCAAAAAAAGGACTTGGTTCGAAGTACAATGTGGCCTTTGGTGGATATCCCTGTGACAATCGCAATATGGCTAAGATGTTGAGTTAACTACAGTGCTGTGAAAGAGGAATGAGTTGATGGGAGCAGAGTTGAATGAAATGCAAGAAAGGTACTCTGAAATTAGCCTCAAGTTTGCCGTAATGGAAGTCAAAAGGCAACTTATATTGAGCAAGGAGTTAAGCTTGCATTTGCTAACTACAGAAAACAGATCTGGTATAAGTGAGCAGCTGGGTTACCAGGAGAAACATTCTATTGATGCCATCATAGATTTGCCAAGCCGGCATATGACATGTATAGCTGTAGTATATATTCTTTTTTCTTATGGATGTGTCATTTTTTGCCCTTCTTGAAAGAACAAAGTGCTGGATTGCAGAGCTGATATCTTTCAGTTCTGTAAAATATCATATTTTTTTGTGCCAAAATAATACCGGTTGCCGTGTACTGGGCTTTGCTGACAAGGGGAGGAGAGGGAAGAAAGTTACAAGGAAAATTAGTTTCTCCAGTCTGTAAGGTTTTGTTTGGTTTACTATAACATGCTGTAATTTTTTGGTCTTAAATCTGGTGAAATCTTCAGATTTTAAAACTGCAAGTGCCTTGTTGGATGACTATAAAATGCTTGCGTGAGAAATCAAAAGCCTTGGATTTTGGTTCTGCAGCAAGATTAATGATTAGATGGTGGAAGTTGGTGTCAGCACACCCGTTAAACACTTCCTGCTAATTTCTTTGAAGAGTTGTTGAATGATGAGTTACAAGTACTTTCACGTAGCTGGAAAGGTAAAGACCCATCACTATCATCTAAGAAGCCGGGTATGAGATAACGGAGGAGGATGGTTAATTAATTAACAAAAAATAGTGTTAAGGTGAATGCTCTGGACATTGTTGCTCCATTCGAATTGTGATTTTAATTATACAGAGCCTTCCGGATTGGCATATTTGCAGACTAAATCTTCAGATTTTGAAATCAGTAGTTTCAAAACCCCAGCAGAAACAAAGTTTCTTGATTTTATTTCGAGGCCACCTCTAACCGGAGCTAAAACTAGGGATTCTTTTGTAAAATAATCTGGTCCCGAATTTAAATTTATCTGATGTCAATCAAAGGAATGGTCAGAGGAATCTCTGTCCAGTTTTGTATGTTATATATGAAAAGTGGAGACCGAAAACTCGCAGCTTCTCTAGACCGTCGGATCCGAATATTTCGTAGAAGGAAATCGATCAATTTCAAAACCCCAAACCATATTGAACCGTATCCAAACCCCCCAGAGGCCCACATCCTTATCAGTGCCAAATTGTGAGTGGTCCTCAAACCCCTTTCTTAAGACCTGTTGTTACTTGTGTTAGTCTTCCCTCGACATTGCGGGCAGTATTGAAGTCGATGACTCTTTCTTTTCGGCAATTCAACATGGGTGTTCAGACTACGTCCAATGTAAATAAACATCAATTACGCTCGTGAGGAAGTGTCCTGCATGCGAATCTTCAATCGTCTGATCAACTATAAACTCACAGAACTACTAGTGCGCACGCTACTTAAATAGCTACAAATGTGCACCTATACATCCATACCTCCGAACATAATTCCGCGATATAAGATAGAGGATTTTTGTGAAAAATCAAGAAGTCTATAAAATAGTTGCCCGGAGAAAATCTTGGACCAAACATCTAAGATTTTCTCATTCAAGGCCGCCCCTTCTCTCTCTCTCTCTCCCTTGGGAGGAGTCCCCCCTCTCTTCTCTTTCTACTCCCTCGTCTCTAGTGTAGAGACTCTGCCGGGTGCCGCTGAGGTGATCATTTGTGAAATGCTGCATGGAGAGAATTCTACTGTTTGAGCCCGTGTGGATATCACTAGAGATCGAGTATTTGCACAGTTCATTACTACCACGAGGGATCACTTTATGTTTTGTTGCAATCCATGTATCGTAGAGATAAAATCGGATCTCTTGTTCTAGATAGTTATCAGGAATCACACTATAGCGATCAACACATGTCAAAATAAAATTTTAATTTCCTATTTTCACTGCATTCTTTCTGATCTCGACCTAAATCTTACCATTTTCTCTTAACATTTTAATTACTTTCTACTGAGAGAGTTTAGATTCATACAATCAACTGCAGAAAATAATGTTGGGGAACATACAATTAGAAGGTCAATAAGAGGAGCATGGCAGACCTGCATGTTACAAGGGCATGGCATTGTTGTTTTTTTCATTTACTAATACATGTTTTTTTTTGTCTTCCTCACTTGCCTAATCAATACAGCTTTGTAAGAGAGAATTTTACATGAAATATTTTAATAATTAGTCATAGTGAAAGCAACTTAACTTTTAACGCCTAAAATTTATAAAATTATTTTCATACATGAGATTTCGAGGGATATACAAAATTTTAAAATATGTATTATATACTTCACTTTTCATAAAATATTTTTTATAAATTCATATCAAAATATTTGCCCCCAACACCCCCCTCATTCCACCCCCCCCCCCCCCAATCCAACACACTCTGCCGTAGGGGTGTGGATCATTCCACTCAAATCAAAGAATCATTTGACAGCAAGGTTGATTAACACCATTTCAAATTATATATTTTTTTTAAAAAAATTATGACATGAATCTCATACGACTTTATCTTGACGTGAAGCTCACGCCACTAAATATCTTATCTCGCACCCAAAACAAAACAAAAACAATTTGGACCCAAGTTAAAGGGAGGCTTGGGCCCTACAGTAAGATACATGAAGTGTTACTTAGTTTGATTAGGTTCGATTTTGTAAGTTGTGAAACTGAATCAAATTAAATATTTTTTAATAAATATATTTATATCTATATTATATTAATATCTATTAAAAATTTATAAAAATATCTACATAAATATATAACCTTCATTTTAAATATATATGTTAATTAAATAGATAAATATATTAACTTAATTTTAAATATATTATAACAAAATTCCGATTTGAACTTAACCGAACCAATTCCGATTCGAATCGGTTCGAATTGAAAATTTTCTCCCAAGACCGAACCGTTAACACACCCCACCCTGCAGGAAGATACGTGCGTGACGGGTCTGGAAACATACAGTCCAGTCAGTCATTGCGCCGAACACCTTACATGCTGTCCTCCTCCGTCGGAAGAGGGAGCATGGTCTCCGCCCCCTCGAACGGCGCGGAGGCGTCGTGCTCGCCGTGGGGACAAAGGGTGTCAGAGGCTGTTCTATCCCTCTACTACTCCCTGCCGAAGAAGGGGAAGCCCCAAGGGCGGGAGACCACCGTCTTGGCTGCCTTCCTCCTCTCCTCCCCCGCCGACGGTACGTATCCACCTCTTCTCATCTCCTCCATCTCCATTCTTGTTCGATTCCCCTTCACTTCTCCTTGGACATACCCGGAACGTCAGACCGCGATGAAACCACTAGGAGGAGAGCATATTGTTCTCATTTTTGTGGTTTTTTTTTAATTCAGGTTTGCAGGTAGTGGCGCTGGGGACGGGGACGAAGTGCATCGGGAGATCTCTCCTCAGCACGAGGGGCGACATCGTCAACGACTCTCACGCCGAGATTGTCGCGCGGAGGGCGCTCTTGCGGTTCTTCTATTGGGAGATCGGGCGGGCGGAGGCCACCCGCGATGTTGAGCGTGGTTTCGAGGGGAGCAACGGTTGGATACCGGAGAATGGAGCTGTCTCGGACTCGGTCTTCTGTTTGGACGCTGCTGCTCTTGCCGATGGTCGGGAAAAGTATGTTATGAGGCCCGGTTGGGAGCTGCATTTGTACATCAGCCAGTTGCCATGTTAGTGAGCCGCTGCCCTGCTATGCATTCTTGTTGCTATTTAGCTAAGGAAATTTCAAACGCCCAGATTGGTTCTTTCATGTCTTTAATCTTTGAAGGTGGAATTGCATCGTCTACCTCATCAACGTGGCGACTGAGGACATTTCCGGAGGTAAACAACGTTCAGTTGGTGTTGGGGAAACCTATTTAGTCCCACACTGGGTATATAAATTACTCTGCCTATCTCCGCTCACTAACTTGAGTTTTGGATTGGCTATTCAGTGCTGTAACATGGTATCAAAGCTAGTTTGCTCACTGTCCTCTGTTTGGCCTTGCTGTTTCACAGAGCACCATTTGCCATAAACTTAACGCTGGTTCATTTATTGGGGGGGGGGGGTGTTGTCGGCGAAACCTATCTAGTCATGAGCAACTCCGTGCCTTTATTAGTTCTGGGCCTCTCCAACCAGTAACTCTAGTTTTACGTTGGCAGTTTGGTCCAGTTGCAGTTGCAACAAAAATGGACGTGAAATTAATTGGTCAGCTTATGATCCGGGAATACAAGGAATCAACATCCAGCAGTAGTTGAAGGTAACCGACTTAAAGGATAGGGGGAAGTCAGTCTTGTTTGAAAGAAAAAATACATAGAAATGATCAATTTATTTTATGTGATCAAGGTGGTCCCAGATGGAACTCGTGCATTATGGACTGACAACACAAAATTGATACAAAGGCAATAAGGAGAGCTGACTGAACCACCAGCTGTCTGAAAAATCAGGGCATAGGGAATCAAAGTCGTAACTCAAAAAAGTAAGATAACCAGGCACGACGGATCCCTAGCATTCTAAATCAATTAGTGTACAAACAGATGGGATATATGACTGGCATGAACTTGTTATTTTAAAGGGAATTATTATATCTTCATCATGCTTGACAGAAATCTTTTGAATTTCTGACTATGCTGAGCAATAATAAAATGCCAATTTTACATTTGATTGTATCCATGTAGTAGCAAAAGGAAATTAAGGAATAGATGTGGGCTTTCTCATTTTCTGGCGTCCCGAAAAGTTTTTCTTCCCCTAATATACAGCGGATTTTGTATGTCACATTTCAGAAGTCTTTTGACAACTGCAATACTGGAAACATAAAACTATAAGCTCAGTAGTTTCAGTCTTTTGACCTAGTTTATCAGTTTCCTCTTGTTTGACTTATATGTGCTACATAGCTATACGTTCATCATTGCATTCATGCTTGCTTTTTTAAAGAAATGGAAACCTCCTACTTACAGATAGTTGAGGAGCATCCAGCAATCTGAGATATATAAGCATGTGGTAGTTATCATGACAATGCTTGCTAGCTAAATAACATGCTAATTGCAGTAAGATGCAGGCTCTATTTTTCCCTGTGCATTACAACATACTTGGTACAGTCAATGCTTCCTTTTCATGCCCATGCATTTTCAAATAATCAGTGCTGGGAGTGAGAGATCATCAGGGTACTTCACAAAAGAGAAGGCAACTGATATTGTCATATTTGAAAATTATAGTTTTACCAAATTTTAACTATTACCTTCCAAAAGAATCCAAAACTTAACTATTTTTTAACATTCTCTCACTTCTAAAGCCATGGATGCTTAAAAGAGTAAGCTATGCCTATTAATGGAAATTGATGATGCATATTGATCAGGTACATGCAAACTTTGGGAAGGACCTAATAAAAAACAGATGGATATGAAGAAATGTTGATGAAAGTGTTTGGCTTTGATGGTTATACATAATGAAATAGGTGCCAAAAATCTAATCCAAACTGATATCATTAGGCCTCATCCTTTGTACTTGTCCTTTTCATTTTTTTTAAAAAATTGGTCTCCCTGCATGCTTTTGGATTTTCTTTCCATTTTAGTGGATGTCAAGAGTAGTTGTTTCTTTGGATACCAGAATCACTATTTTCAAGTAGAGGATGCACCAAGGTATTCTTCCTTAGAAGATTACATAAAACTCTGTGAGACAGTTCAGAAGAAGCCGGGACGTGGTGATACAACCTTGTCGATGAGTTGCTCTGACAAAATAACCCGATGGAATGTTGTAGGTGTTCAAGGTTTGTCACCTTTATCTAAATACGACAATACGTTGATTTAGAAATTATTTGGTGCCATGTCATCACTGTCTACTTTATCTCATCATCCAATCTGGAATCAGATACCAGTCTTTTTTATCATTTTAAAATTTTGATCCCTTGAATCATGCTATGCTGAACTAGATGTTTCTTTTTTCATTAAAGAAAATAATTTTGCATCTGTCTAATGCAGGAGGCTTGCTTTCTCATATTTTGCAACCTGTATATTTATCTTCTGTTACTGTTGGGAAATCCTATAGTGCTTCTCAAGAATTCCCACTTCAGGCAACTTTGAGAAGGGTCCTTGTTGATCGCATTCTTTCATTGTCTAACAAATTGTCAAGTCCATTTCAAGTGACTAAGGTACAAAAATATTTTTCTGCTGAATTAACAATGTGAAATAATTCACTAATTTTTAAATAAATGATGATAGCCAATGTTTTATGAGGCTCCAACACCCTCAGAGGAATTCCAACAATCCAACAATGACTTGCCAACTTTAAAATGTGGGTAGGTATGATTTGCTGGAATTTATCGTATACTCTTGACTTGAAACATTGTGGTTTTTGTCATGGATTCCTTTTAGCAAGTGATATCATTGAAAAATCTTGATCTTATCATTTTGAATCACAAAGGTATTCTATTTGCTGGAATATATCTGGCTTGCATGAGGTTATTCTTGGGACAACAGGAAGGAAGCAAGGAACATCCAGAAAGGCTGCCCTGCTCCCATCCACAGAGTCATCTTTATGCAAGTATGACAATATTCCTTTTCTACATGACATTTCTATTGCTTCATAAACAAGACCTATCAACTAATCTTTAACAACCAGGCCATGTTTTTATGTTGTCTCATGTGAATGCTCTTATATTTTCTGAGTGCTTGGTAACATCTTCCACAGTATTTTTAGAAGGGCTGCATGATTACCATTAAACATGTAAAACTAATCCACAAACTCAACTTCTGCTTTTGTTTATGCACTTCATGGGTAACCGTGAGGTAATGGTATTAAACTCCCACCAGTGGACATAATTACAGGGAGGTACCAAGTACCAACTTGGGGTTCACATGGGATCTGGCCTGACAGACTTTGCTGGGTCCGGGCTGTTTTGTGTGTGTGTGGGGGGGGGGGGGAGGGTGAGGCACTATCCAAGAGACATTTGGCCTGCCCATGGCCCAAGCTACCAGTGATTTGGGTTTGATCTTGGGCAGGTGGGTTTACACTTGGTATTCCAAAAAAAACTGTTTTTGCTTTTCTGACATCAATGACAATCATTGTATGTGGAAAGCTCATTTTTCTCTTATGCCTCTTACACTACATTATGGGTCCCAAGTCTATTAATCAGCATACTGGCAAGAAAAATAGTAACAAGCATATGCCACCAGTATAAGGCTCATTACACTGTCAAAGAAGCAAAATGAAAATGTGCATGTGGATAAGGCACTTATTAGTGTTTAACTGGTGCAGATGCCATATTTTTTCTTCAATGTTTAACCAGATCTTTCCCTTATTATTGAAGTAATGATTGACTGCACGAGCATCAGATATTCTCAGGTTGAAACTTTACTCTGATACTAAACCACATTCAAATTACTTGTCTGGCCTTTTTAGCTGGAGTGGCTCGATCTTTGAATTTTTGTCACAAGATCCTTTATTTTGGACCTGGGATTTAATGAGCCATTTGCCTTTGACAAAACAACTTATGATATGAAATATGTGTTTCTGAACACAACTTGATCATGTTTATTTTTTCTGACACTAGGAGGCGACTTTTGGAGTTATTCATTTCCATCAGACAAAAAATTCGTGGACTTCAAGCAAATGAAACTTCATATCGTGAAATGAAGGTGGTATTTAGGCTTCCAATGTGGTAATCTGTCGACAAATGCTTGTATCTCTTTTTTGGCTTATTTCTAGTAGTACACATAATGTCAATTAACTTAATCATGATGGATTCTCAGTTTTCTGAGTTTATCAACTTTTCCCTCTTTTGGCATGCCTAAGCAAGGTCTGTAGTACCGCCCGGTATGTACCGGTACCGGCCTTGAACGGTCCGGTTCGGCCTGTGTGGTACTGGTACCTCCTGGTACACATTGAAAAAAAAAACTAAACCGGACAAGCCGGGGCGGTACTGGCCGAATCAGCCGGTATGCCCCGGTTCACCCCATCGGGGCTGCCCGATACAAAGGGGTGCCTCCTCTCACAGGCTGCACTTTGCAGTCCCGTGAGAGCCTTCACCCCTCCCTTGTGCACCCCACCCCACTCCCACAGCCAGAGCCACCCAGCCACTGGCCCACCAGTCGGCCGCCGGAGCTCTGCCGGCCACCAGCATCCCGCCGGCCACCGCCGGAGGCGATCGCTTCACCGCGACGCGATCTGCGTCCTGGGAACTGCGAAGATCCAATGCCTGTCCCTTACACACAAGGATGTCAGTATCGGTTTTGGACTCAGTTTCGGCCGAGTCTGATACCGAAACCGTCCGGTTTCGATTTCGGCCGAAACCGGCCGGCCGAAACCGAAACCGAAACCCATTGAAAAGCATAAAAAAAATCAAAAGAAGTCTAAAAAATCAGAAATAATTCAGAAAAATATGAATAATCACATAGAAATCATAAAATTCATTAGACATGTATTTGATTGTAAAGAACTTAGATTAAGTGCAATAAACATGAAGTAGACATTGAAGTTCAAACATTGAACATGTTAAACTAATATTCTTGAGTACATATTAAACATGAATTAGGTTCAAGCACATGGAAATAAACATGAAATAGGATTGAGTGCATTACACAAGAAGACTAATGGGTTCAAGCATTGAAGTTATTAAACAAATTTTGAGTACATATTAAACATGAAATATGTTCAAACTGTACAATAAACGTGATCCTTACCTAAATGATGATGCACTAATATGGATAATAACTAGAAGAACCTTCTCCCTCATCGTCTGATTTTGCATGTTCATACCCATAAGAAGGTTGCATGTATGGTCTATATTCACTATAACCAAACAATGAGGTAGCCAAGTCCTGGATCCCTCTTTGGATCCCTCTTGGAGTGTTTGGTTGACTTGATATAAATCCAGTATCAGCATAAGAATCTTGAGGAAGAGATGAGCAACTGGTCGGATATGGATGGAACTGGAATGTTGGTTCATGACCCCACCCATAAATGGCTGCCTCCTGTTGGCCACCTTCATAACCTGATGGATGCCCATATTGACTCTGTGAATCATGTCCTCGCTCACCCTGACTGTATCCTCTGTCTGTGTCTGCGTGGAAGGAGGAAGGACCACCAGCACCGCCAGTAATAGCAAGTGCTGCACCTGTAGCACCTACAGCTGCATTGGGATCATCATCGTCATCACCACTAGAAACCAGTCGCCTTTTGGCCTTTGGAGATGCTTTTTTCTGTTTTGGTTCGGTTTCTTTAGCCACCCTTGACATGAATCCTCCTGCCCTTAGCGTGTGTCTCATATAAATCTGCTTCAGTTGCTCAATTGCCGGGTCCTCTCGAGCAGCAGCACTTGCCCTCTCAATTAGCCCATGCACTGATGTACTTCTTCTTAAGGATGCAGGTGACTTGCCCATTCTAGGAGTGACTGGCTTGCTATCTGAGTCTGAGTGTCTAGCTGGCTGAAAATCATGCTGCTCCTCAGTGTCATCAATAATCCCAGGTGGGTCCCTTCTCTGGTGCGCATGAGTATCTCTGGCCCTCTTTATTTTTCTTCTGAATTCGGGATCTCTTGGCTCATCTTCATCCAGTATTCCCTCTGCCCATCTTCTATCATCATCTTCAAAAACATGCTCATCAACCAGCTCCCGTGTCTCCACCCAAGATTGCAATGGATTATCATCATCAAATAAGGCATCCACATCAATTTCTGTAGTGGCACCTTCAGCGACGCGTTTGTCTCGCAGCTGTTGTCTCAACTTCATATTTTTTATTCTCGACCTCATATTGTAGTGGCAACAAACTAATTTGTCTAACCGTTCAACCTTTAGCCGATTGCGAACCTTTGAGTGTATAAGGCTGAACGTGCTCCAATTTCTTTCACATCGGCTTGCTGATGTAGTTTGACTCAACACCCTGATTGCAATGAAAGCCAATGCCGAACTGCTCAAATCTCTATTATTCACCATTACCCACCAGTCAGCTATTCCACCAACCATAAACAAATAAATATTAGTTGTAAATAAAAATCAATTGAACATGATAGACTTGCAAAGAAAGCACAAAGATAAAGTATATCTGGGCTCACTCTTCCCACTGCGTATTGCAATTGGGAGTCAGAATACGTCCCAATTCTCATTCTATAGGAGTTCATCTACAAAAATAAATTAATAGATTAGCATAACTCTCCTTGAGTAGATTCTATACCACTTATTCATGAAATCACAAAGGCCAACCTCTACTTCTGCCTGAAGCCTCTTTTCTGATGTCCTCGATAAACGACCAATGACTTTTAAAGTCCCTTGGAGCACCTCGCCATCAACAGGTGCAGTAGGCGCAGCAGCAGCAGCACTGCAGCAGCCAGCAGGTCGCAGGCTCGCAGCAGCAGCAGCAGGTCGCAGTAGCAGCAGCAGCGGGTCGCAGGCGCGCAGGGGGTTTTGGCCGTGGGTTGGGGTTTCGGGGGGGAGAACAGTAAGTGAAGTGATCACGTGGGTTTCGGCCGAAACCGTCCGGTTTCGGACCGAAACATGTAACTTTCGCCCGATACCCATATCGGTTTCGCCCGAAACCATTTGTTTTTTAAGTTTCGGACCTGCTACAGTGAACAGGTCCGAAATCGGATCGGTTATGGCCGAAACCGATACGTTTCGGCCGAAACGTATTGGTTTCGGCCGATACTGTCATCCCTGCTTGCACAGGCTGGCCGCAGCAGATCCAGCCGTCGATTGCTGCCAGCCGCCGACCCAAGTCACCGCCGACGAGCATATCCAGCTGCCGGTGACTAGATCCGGCCATTTCCTCGCCAGAGAACTCCGTTTTCAACAAAAAAGTTTTTTTTTAGACTTATGTAGTGGGGGAGCAACCGCCAGACCAGTACCGTATCAGCCGGTACCCGTACCGGTACCAGCCATGACTGGTACCGGTACTGCAGACCTTGTGCCAAAGTATACCTTCCTGGAAGAAATTAAGATGAAATATGTGGAAGCTAAAAGTAGCTTCCAACCAAAAGCTCTACAAAACATGCCCCATATGTTTCCATGTCTTTTTTTAACTTCTGCACATGCTGTAGCCTTTATGAAATGACTGATGTTGCCAGCGCTAAGTTGGCATTTCTCTGTAAGTTAAGACGACATTGTGGAGTTCAAGGGGTTGCAGTGTGTTGAGTAAAAGAAGTTGAACATCAGGAAAACATGTGAACACATATAATCATAGATCAATATATCTTAATTCATAGACTTCAAACTCATAACACTCAAAGAAGCTTTACACTTTTTACTGCAGAAGGGGGATGCTGGTGATTCTTTCCACTTTTACTACAAAAGGCTTTAAGGTTGACTGCCTTAATGTGGAAGGACATTTCTGCTTTGGAGGACTAAAGCGATGGGACTTGCAACTCCATTACAAACTGGGGTTACAAGTCCATACTCCATAGCAGATTGAGGTTCCCGGATAACGTACAGGCCTATTGATTCTTATTTATTACCATTCATTTAGTAAAAATATTTGTTTGCAGTAGGTTTCCTACACAGCTAGTTACTTTTACATTTCTCCTAGTGTATGTATGTTTCCTAATATCTACATTTTGACATTTATGCTTACCTATTTATGTTTTATTTACCAGCATATCAACAAGTTGCGTTGCTTGACTCATTATTGTCTCTTTACTCAAGCTTTTCAATCAAAAGCTTACAGATATATTTGCTTCATTCATACTCATCAAGAGCAGTTGATAACTGATGTGCTATTCCTATCGTTGGTCTGTAATTGTATTCAAACTTACTTTCAGGACATGGCACATGAGTATCAAGTTGCAGTGAGGGCTTTAAAAGATACCCCTGCTTACCGCTCCTGGCGTTCAAAACCTTGCAATCTGGATATCTTTTCCGTTACTAGGTGATTCGGTGAGTTTTGTTCACATTCTTATAGCCATGACGTTGTATGCCTGCCCTGCTCAGTTTCTGTAGAAACTAGTGGAAACTTTAATGAATGGTTTGCCACATCGAACTTCCTCCTGCTATATGTCAGTACAGGTCGAGTCACGAGAGAATGTGGGCTCTCATGCGTGAGCTCTTACGGGAGAACTGAGTCAGCATGAGTTACTATCAAGTCACAACTTTGTTTGGGCACAAATCCAACTCATCTTTTCAACTTCTCCATCGTCAAGTTGTACGTACTTGCAAATTCCGTGGATGGCCTGACTCACGGATTGATCTAGAGCTTGTGCTGGAGATGGCCGCAAGTTGCTCACCGGCTTTCTTGACTTTGGACTTGTTGATGGTTTCCTGACTACCACAGGAGTTAAATTAAATGGACGAGTCAAAAATTTCAATTTAGATGTTAGGAGTTCATGATCAAAATGACAGCCCTGCTTCCCTAATGTAACTGAACTACTTCTATCCTCGTGAAAATTTTCATTTCCTTATAATTGGTTGTGGATACATATGTGATGCACTTACATGGTTTGACACTGTTACACGGCACATAAGAAGTTTAATATAATAAAATAGAGTGAAAATTACTCCATATTCTTAAATCTTTAGACATTACCCCTATACCACTAATTTTATCATATTTGTCGAAATACCTCTAAAATTTACTAACTAGAGTTTTCATGTCTCTAGGGATAAAGTCAGGCTAGAGGGAGTAACGGATGGGATGAGAGAATCTTTTTACCCTCTCCCCTTGGGGGGGGGGGGGGACATGAGAGGGGGTCTCCCTCTTTGGTAACGGTTAGAGATAGAAAGAGAGGGGGAGAGAGAGCGTAGGGGAGGGGAGATGTTCGAGGGTTGGGGTCTCTCCTTCCGATGTCAGTAAAAGATAGAGATAGAGAGAGAGAGTGATGATGGGATGAGAGGGTTGGGGTCTCTCCCTTCAATGTCTGAGAGTTAGGGTCTCTTCCTCTTGCGTGGCCACTACTATGGCCGTCACCCAATGGCCTGGGTGGCCAGCCCTCTGGCTGCTGGCTCACTTGAAAGTCTGGGTGGCCAGGGGTTTGGCTGCCCAGCAATTGGGCTGTAGGGGAGTAGGCGGCCCAACCAGTGGCCGCCCAGTGCACAAGGTTGGGCGGCTAGTCCCCTGGTCGCCCAGACACTCGGGCGGCCCAGGCTTTGGCCACCTAGTGGACATTACCCTCAACGGCCACCCCACTGGTCGCCCAGCTCCCCAAGGCGGCTAATATCTTGGCCGCCCAATTGAGCAGAGGCGGCAGCCCCATTGCCCACCTCCTTGATCAGAGTCTCCTCCAGAAACACCTCTGAAGGCTCATCCCCACGTCAGACTCGCCCACATTGAAACATGGGGAAATCATCCCTGACCACAATGCCACATATAAAACCTGATCTAGGCTAGAAATCGCAGGGGAAAAGATCGATCTGTTCTCATGGCCCCGAACATGAATATTCTCCCGAAAATACAACAACCCCTCTCTCTCGCCCAAATCACTACAGGATTGAAAGGGAATGCGAGAAGTGAGTTCGGGATCCATCCCTCTACCTCGACGTCGCTTCAAACCTTGAATGGGGCTCGATCCTCGTCGGATCATGTTGGATCTCAAACCAACCGCACGGAACCGCGATCCCACATGCGCACGCACAAGCCGCCTCTGCCTCAGGCCCACGCTTCGCCTAGCCCGCCGCAATCGTTGATCGAACTCCCCTCGTGCTCGTTGTCTGTAGCCGGAGAGGAGAGGAGAGGGACCTCACGATCGGAAGTGGAAGGGGAAGCATGAGGAAAGAGAGGAGCGGGCTAGCGTTTAACGGAAAGAAAAAAAACTTTTGGGATTTCCCTAAAACCCTAGAAAAATTGAAATCGTCAAAATACCCTTCCTCTTATTATTTATGATTAAACAATTACGAAAAATGCTGAAAAACTCAATAATTTCAACGGGGGTCCAAACTAAATCCAAAATAATTTTTAATTCACACATAAAAATAGATCTGAAACCCACAAAAATAGGATCTAAAATCCGTAGACATTACAATCATCCCCTCCTTACAAAAATTTCATCCTTAAAATTTACTCTAAAACACGGCCAAACAAGGAGGAAAACTCACTCGAACAAGTAGGGGAATTGCTGATGCATCTCACCCTCTCGCTCCTAGGTCGCCTCATCATCGGAGTGATGTTGTCAGATCACCTTAACCAAAGGAATAACCTTGTTCCTCAACTACTGATCACGTCGATCCTCAATACGGATGTGATACTCAGGAACAAACAGATTTGACGTCACCTTGGGCCACACAGAATCCTCTAGGACATGGGAAACATCTAGCATGTACTTCCTCAGCATCGAAACATGGAATACATCATGCACAACATCTAACCCTGGGGGTAACTGCAATCTGTATGCTACCTCACCAACACGCTCCACAATAGGAAACAACCCAATATAGCGGGGACTCAACTTCCCACACTTGTCAAAACGCATCACCCCTTCATAGGGGAGACTCTCAAGAACACTTGGTCTCCCACCACAAAGTTAAGAGGCCTCCTCCACCGATCTGCATAACTCTTCTGCCTACTTTGTGCGCCTGCAATCTTTGTCTGACGAGCTGAACCACCTCAACACACTGCTGCACAAGCTCCGGTCCTGTCATAAGCTGCTCGCCGACCTCGAACCAATCAAGTGGAGTCCGACACGGTCACCCATATAATGTCTCATAGGGTGCCATGCCAATACTCGAGTGATAGTTGTTATCGTAGGCAAACTCCACCAATGGTAAATGATGACTCTAGGAACCCTACTACTCTAGGCAATAAGATCTCAACATATTCTCCAAAGTCTGAATAGTCCTCTCTGACTGAACGTCAGACTACGGGTGATAGGCCAAACTGAAAGCCAACTCCGTCCCTAGAGCCCTCTGAAAACTCCGCCAAAAGTCAGAAGTGAAGCGGGGATCTCGATCAGACACAATAGAAATAGGAACCCCATGCAAAGATACAATCTGCTCCATATACAACCGGGTTAATCTCTGAACGCTCCAACTAACTCTGATCGGCAACAATTGGGTTGTCTTCGTCAATCTATCAACTAACAGCCAAATACCATCATGGCCACTCGGAGCCCTTGGCAAACCAATCACAAAATTTGTAGTCACATGGTCCCACTTCCAAACTAGAATCCCCAAAGGATGTAATGTACCACCTGGCCGCTGGTGTTCTTCTTTCACCTGCTAACCTGGTCACAAATTCTGCCACATCTCTCTTCATACCAGGCCACCAAAATTATCTCTTCAAATTTTGGTACATCTTTGTCGCCCCTGGATGAACGGTGTAACGAGTGCCATGTGTCTTCTGTAAAACAACTCTCCTCACCTGCTCCTCAATCGGAACATACAATCCTCCCCGGAACCTCGTTGCCTCATCCTCATCAAAATTCACCTCGGGCATCGATAGTATGTGAGGTAGCTCAGGGTCCACACGTTGAGCCTCCATCACCTGGCGACGAATGGCTGACGTGACTGTCAAACTAGTGAGAACGACTGACCCATGGTCCTGTGGGACCTTAAGCTTGAAGGTTGTTGCTGGCACCTGCTCCCATAGCTTCCATTTCCTCAACATCAAATGGCTGACCACCACTTTCCTACTTAAAGCATCTGTCACTACATTCATTCTACTTGGCTGATAAGACAAGTTGAAATCATAATCCTTCATGTACTCCATCCATCTTCTCTGCCTGAGTTTAAGATCTTTCTAAGTGAACACATATCTCAAACTCTGATGGTCAGTGAAAATCCCGAATTTCTCCCCATACAGATAGTGCCTCTAGATATTCAAAGTAAAGATCACTGTTGCCAGTTCAAGATCATGAGTAAGGTAGTTCTCCTCATGCGCCTTCAATTGGCGGGATGCATAAGCCACCACTCTCCCATTCTACATCAGCACTGCACCCAAGCCTACCCTGGAAGCATCTGTACAAACCACAAAACTTCCTGACCTGGAAGGCAACACAAGAACTGGAGCGGCGGTAAGCAATCTCTTCAGCTCTATAAAGCTCTGCTCACTCTCATATATTCAGACAAAAGGTACATCCTTCCGCATCAATCTAGTCATCGGCGCCGCAATGCGAGCAAAGTCCTGGATGACCTGCCTGTAGTAACCTGCCAGACCCAAAAAGCTCTGAATCTCTAACACTTACCTCGGCCTTGGCCACTGAACCACCGCCTCCACCTTTGCCGAATCAATAGAAATGCCATCACCAAAGATCACATGTCCCAAAAAATGCACCTCTTGAAGTCAAAATTCACATTTGCTGAACTTGGCATACAACTGATGACCCCGCAAAATCTGCAACACAATCCTCAGATGGTGAGCATGCTCCTCCACTGATCGGGAATAAATAAGAATGTCTTCCACAAACACCACCACAAACTGGTCCAAGTACGGACGAAACACTCTATGCATCAAATCCATAAAAGTTGCAAGGGCATTGGTGAGCCCAAACGGCATCACCAAGAACTCATAGTGCCCATATCTGGTGTTGAAAGCAATCTTCTCCACATCAAACTCTCTAATCCGTAGCTGATAGTAACTAGACCTCAAGTCAATCCTGGAGAATACCTGGGCCGACTGAAGTTGATCAAATAAATCATCAATCCAGGGCAATAGATATTTATTCTTGATAGTCACCTGATTCAACTGTTGGTAATCAATATATAGCCTCAAACTACCATCTTCTTCTTCACAAATAGCACATGCGCATCCCATGGAGAAAAATTGGGGCAAATATAGCCCTTAGCAAGTAACTCCTGCAATTGAGCTCCCAACTCCCTCAACTCTGCCGATGCCATGCGATAAGGTGCCTTAGACAAAGGCATCGTGCCAAGCACAACCTCAATAGTGAAATCAATCTCACGCTACGAGGGTAACCCTGGCAAGTCATCAGGAAAAACATCTGGGAACTCACACACCACAGAAATATCCTCCACTCCCTGCTACCGTTGATCAGCCAATACCATAGAAGCAAGAAACCCTTGACACCCAGTATCAAGCAATCTACGGGCTTTAATAGCCGAAATAAGGAAGCGAGAAGAGTAAGATCGAATACCTTAGAAGTAGGATGCGAGTCTCCGTGGATGCTGAAAATAAACCCTCTTCGAGTTACAATCCACAATTGCACTATAGGCCTCAAGCCAATCCATTCCCAGTATCACATCAAAATCTCTCAACTGTAAGGCATAAAGTTTGGCTGGCAGATTCTGCCCTCCAATCTGATAGAAATGTATGCCCTACAAGCCAACCACATGAGATGTGATGGTGACATTTCTTATAATATCTTATTCATATTTATATTAATGGTATTTATTTGTTACATTTAATTTGTATTAATGATTCGAATGTGATGAAGTTCCTGAACCTGTGCGATGATGGCTGGATCATAATGAGATTATGATAATGAGATCAATCATCCGGATGCACATGTTCTAGATGTTCTCAGTCATAGGATCTTCAAAAAGAGACATTGAAGATCCGGATAGACCGGCACACATGATACTTACTCATATGATGGGTGTGATTATTCTCATAGTCATTAGCGTGGAGACACTGAAGTACGTGTGTGGGTGCTCATTAGTGGAATGAGTACACTGAACTGACCTGGTCTAGAATCCCTGAATGGTAATCATACTGACTGTCGATCATGGTATTATATGTCATAGTAGCACAGTTAGATCTTAGACCTGAGTCACTAAAGATGTCTTGCATAAGGGATGTTGAGTATTTTATTACTGACTTATGGACTTCTGTTAAGTGGTCTTGTACAGTTTGTTATTCGGACTCAGCGGAACTCGTGCGAAGGTAATTAATTTGACAACATGGGATCGTTCACTCTCAGTATGATATATGAGAGAATGCCCTACGGATCTGTACTCGAGAAAATCCCTGGCCAGGATATGGGAGTTCATTATGAAAAAAGAGTTTTTCTAATGAACCTGTTTAGAGTACAAGATTCAGTTGAGCCAGGACACAATAGGGTTTGACAGTTTGACCATACCCTAGTCTTGGTGGGGCATTGGATGAATGAGGATCTATACATGTGTGGAATCTGCAGACGGAAAGGTTCCAGAGTGGGTTGCTTATCCCCAATGTCATTTGGGATCATGAAGCGTTGCTTGGTACTTTTCGTGATCGGAAAGCTCGCTAATTCCATTAAGAGTTAATGGATATAATTTATTAAGTTAAGAAGGAGTTCTTTAATTAATGGGATGAAAAACTAAACATACTATTGGGCCTAGAGGGTCACACACAATAGAGTATTGGACAGACCGAGGTGGGTGGACTTTATAGACTATTATTAGGTTTTTGTGAAAAACGCCAAAGGTCTATAAATATACGCTGAAGGGAGAAACCCTGACCAAGCTACAAGGTTGAAACCATGGCCGCCCTCTCTCCTCTCTCTCT
Source organism: Amorphophallus konjac (assembly GCA_022559845.1). Lineage (NCBI taxonomy): Eukaryota > Viridiplantae > Streptophyta > Magnoliopsida > Alismatales > Araceae > Amorphophallus > Amorphophallus konjac. The sequence continues at coordinate 43,677,795 of CM040127.1, read as the reverse complement.
CTCTCCAAGGGGCGCCCCCTCCTTCTCTCTCCTTCCTCCCCGATGGATGGTGGTGTTGAGATCGGGTCGACGCGTGGAGATCGTGGAGGAGATCCCATCTGCTTCCACTACTCGTGTGGATACGTCTAGAGGCCGGACGCTTGAACGGCTAACGACCTCGGGATATTCCTCTCAATCGTCTTCGAGGTTTTGGGAGATTCTCAACCCCGCAAAGGTAAAGAATCGTTCTTCACGTCGCGGGATTAACGATCTTGTTCGATTTTATAAAACCAGCAACGACATACAATCTAAGGTTTCGATGATTTTCACTGTGCATTCTGGTCGAAACCTTACACAATCCACACTGGCACCTTCTCAAGACAATAAGGGGTGAACATGAAATCACCAGTAGGCAACTCCACTGCCAAATCACAAGACATCTCTGTGGTGGACTTCTCGACACAAGCAACAAAATCCTCAGATATAAAGGAATGAGAAGCATCAGAATCAAACAAAACTTGAGCGGCACAACCATGAATCGAAACTGTACCTTCCACCAACTGAGATGCCTCTGCCTCTGCTCTAGTCATGTGCATCACACGCCCTCGGGATCTCTACCTCCCTACACTAGTGGACCTCGAAAGTGGTGGAAGTTGGGCCTACCGCTGCGGCTACGGCTAGAAGTGAAAAGACTGGTGCGGCCCCTGACGACACTCCTGTGCCATGTGCCCCACCTGACCGCACTTGTAACACGTCACAGGCACTGAACACGGCCTGCCAGGGTGAAAATCGTAGCACCGGGGACACGGCCCCTGCTGATCACCTACTGAACTCTGTCGTTGAAGAGGTGAGGACTGTTGTACACTGCCCACTGATGACTGCCTCTGCTCCTGGCGGTCATGATGCCTCCTACTAAATCCTCTCCTAAACATCCGCTTGAGCTTCGAACCAAAAAGTGAAGAACCAGCTGTTGATGGCGTTAAAGGAGATGATCCAAACCTGCCTGGAGGATACTGAAAGGCACTCTACTGCTGCATAGATCTTTGATGCTCATGATCTGACTGAGATTGACCAGCCTCAGCCTACTCATGAGTCCTCTGTAAATCCTCCTTCAAATCTAATGTTGTTTGATACGCTGCCTCCAAGTCTGAAACACGGGTCCCGATCATAATGTGGCCTCAGTCCTCTAATAAATTGTCGAGTCTTCATCTTCTCATTCGCCATAATGTGAGGAGCATAGCGACCCAACTCTATAAACCTGGACATGTACTGCATCATTGACATATCCCCCTGAGCCAACTCCATAAACTGATACATCTTCTTCACTTTGACATGCTCAGGGCTGAAGATAGGCTCAAAAGCTTCAAGAAACTCCTGCCACTGAATCTATCGGAGGGGGCGAGAATGGAATGCCGACTCCCACTCGGTCGTCCACCAAGCCAGAGTTGAACCCTGCAACTGATAAGTGGCCAACAACACTCTCTCATCATCTGCACACTCCATGGAACGAAACACCCTCTCCATAGCATCAATCCAAGCTCTCGCTGCATCTAGATCAGGCTGTCCCTCAAACTGAGGTGGGTGAAACTACAAAATCTCCTTCAACACCTGCTTACGGCTCCCCTGAAATGATGAGCCCTCACCAACATCTCTGCCTTGTTGTCGAAGATGAGCCTGATACATCCCTTCAAAGAACTCTTCCCTTCCCTGTGCTCCTACTCCGGCACCCACTGCAGCCGAAGAAGATGACTCCCTGCTCTACTCCTCCTGAGCCTCGACTGACAACTTATATAGGGAACGGGTCCTCCTCCTAGGCGCCATGGATCTTCTAGCATAGAAAAGAAAGAAGACAACAAGGTCAATAAAACACTGTGCCCTATGCCAGTTGCTGAATGTACTGAATACTGTGGACTTTCTAGACCTCTGCTATTATTTTAGTTTCCTTACACCTCCACAGCCACGCTCTGATACCAACTATAACGACCCAGAATCTAGATACATGGAGAGACCTGATACCATTCGAATCTTGACCCACCACTCACGAGCCGAGAGGCCCAAAAGAGTTAAGGGTTGATGTGGGAGTGTACAAGAAGCTAAAATAAATGCAGGAATATAAGGTGCACAAATAAAATAATACAATAAATAAACAACTACATAAATAAATAGTTATACAGTCCAGAACTCTAAGTCCATAACAAGTACAATCTACTGAAAGAAAAGTACAAGACTATGGGGCATACCTCGCCTCTGGCAAACTGGCAGGTAGACCTGACCACCGGCACCACGAGAAGCCTCGGAAGCACTACGCGTAAGTCTCGCCTCACCTAAAAAAGAAAGGGGTGAGTCTCGTCTCATCGACTCAGTAGGGGTCCCGCAGATCCCTACCTCACAACAACAAGAACAACAATGCAATAACCAATAACAAGAGCAATAAAAAAATAACAGAGGAGGCAGAGAATAACAAATAAGGAACTCTACATAGGACCACTACAACCTGCCACAAAATCGTGCCTCGGTCATGTAGAACAGAACACACTGAGCCGCCAGTATAGTAAACCATGTAAGCAAGAAACGAGAGTCACAACCTCTCAAGTGACAGGAGTACTACCCCATTAGAAGCAAGGCTGAAAGCGTCCATCGACGACTTAGTCTGCAGTCTCAAGTGTCTCCCTACTCGTCCCAGGTGGAAACTGAGACACCATACACAGTACCACAGAACAAGGGCTAGTTGGGGTCGCGCTCGTCAACGCGTGTCCAATGCCCCCAACTAACTGTGCACACACTGCTCTAAGTCGGGTCCTCAAGCTGGACTCTGGTTGCAAAGGCAAAGGGTCCTACAGTAACTAGCTTAAAAATCGTCTACTCGGGTCAAGCCTCCACCACTCCCTGGTGGGTAAGCAACTACGTGCCCAGGTCAACTACAACTAGTGGGAAAGGTCACTGAAAGTGAGAACTCGTTGTAACCATGGAAATCACCGGAGTACCACCGGTCCGTACTAATCCACCACGAGATGGCTCACTGGCACGAAAACCAAGAACAACTGGCTAGATAGCTAATCTATGGACTGCCGATGCAAATGACACATGTCGGAACCTTTAGTTGCGCAGAATTGTTGAAAACACGCGACAGGCACATTGGGCCAAGGCGGCCAATCCACTGGCCTCCCACCCTCCTAGGCGGCCACGGCAATGGCCGCCACCCAGTGGCCTGGGCGGCCAGCCCTCTCGCCACCCAGAAAGCCTGGGCGGCCAAGGGTTTGGCCGCCCATCAATTGGGCTATAGGGGACTGGGCGGCCCAACCAGTGGAGGCGGCAACCCCGCTGGCCGGCTCCCTGATCAGAGTCCCCTCCAGAAACATCTATGGAGGCTCATCCCCACGCTCGACTCGCCCACATTGGGCTCGTAAACTCCCAAAAAACATGGGGAAATCATCCCCAACCACAATGCCACGTATCAAATCCGATCTAGACTAGAAATCACAGTGGAAAAGATCGATCCGTTCTCACAGCCCTGAACATGAATATTCTCCCGAAAATACAACATCCCCTCTCTCTCGCCCAAATCACTATCGGATCGAAAGGGAATGTGAGAGGTGTGTTGGTCCCTGGATAGGCGAGTAGACAAGAAGGGGGGGTTGAATTGTCCCCCACGATCGATGGTAAATTAAAATCTAACTAAGAAGAATTAACAACTTTGAACGAGATTGAAGAAATTAGACTAAGCAAGGTAAACTTAGTTCTCTCAATCTCACCGTTCACACATGAACATTCAACCAATATAAATAATTAAACATGCATCCACAAAAGCAAACCACAAGACGCGAGATTTTTAAGGTGGTTCGGGACCACGACGGGCTCCCTACGTCCACCCCTCACCAAACTCGGTGAGGCTTCACTTGGGGATAAATCCCCAACACGGAGACGACGCTCCAATACACACACGGTGATAAATCCCCCCCCACACACACGGAATAAAACTCCAACACACATGCGTAGGGCGACGCCTACGGAACCACACGGGAGTAAACTCCCAACCACACACGGGGAACACACCCCACAATATGCCTAAGCACACACGCGAATATGCTCCGCACCACACGATGCACATGCGTCAACACAAACCACTCAGAGAACCCCTTTCTCCGAACACCCACACACAATATTCCTTCAGAAATGTATGAAGCATAGACAAATAGATACAATGAATCCCAAACAAAGTCTAAAGACTGAAATGAAGAAGATATAGCATGTAGAGAGCTCCCCCTTCTTCGATTCTTTCGGTTCCTCTTGGTTCGTTGTCGGATGATGGCGATTTTGGCATCCCCGTGTTCCTCTCTTCGAGACGCTTCTTTTCTTCTTCTACCACGAGCTCCAAATCTTCATGGATGTAGATGATAACCCTTCCTCAAGAGCTCCTTGGTTGCTTTGCCCCTTTTCTCCACCAACAAGATAGAACAAAATGCATTAGGGCTTCTCATCACCCAAATTTGGAGTTCACATTCATATATATAGAGGAGTGGACAAAAGACACATAAAACCCTCCCAATACATGTTAGAAACCCCCTAATATATTTAGGAACCAATGGGGGGTAGTTTGGTAAAGTTTAGAAGAGTTTTCATTGGGTTTTAAAGACTCCCGGAAATCCCGTTCCGGAAGGGTTGACCCTGTAATGTTTCGCACAGCACCTACGGGCGACGCAGCGGATAACAAAAATTCATTTGCCCGATCCCGGTGTTATGGAAAGCTTAATCTGTGCTCTAATCGGTATTTCTAAGACCCCAACCTGCCTAATTACAGGTTACGTATTTCACCTTGCGCGGAACGACGCTATCCGCTAAGCCTGATGCAGAAAATAGAGCCGCATAGCTGTACGGCCTCTAGAGTAGATTCACACGGACCCTTGCGCAGCGATGGTACCTCCCCGGCACGACCTTCCCCTGCCCTTTTTCACCTTATGTAGAAAGAGAGCAAGAGGGAGGAAAGGGGAGGAGCTAATCCTCCTCCTTTAGCTTAATGCTTGATTAGCCAAAAGGAGAGTTCGAAGAGCTCTCGTAGGTTGCCATATATATAGAGTTTTGGCCCTTTTCTAAAGACCTCCAAAGGACCAAAATTGTATATATGACCTTTCCATTATTATACATATGTATTAAGCCCCATTTACACTCCTTTCCAAAAGGAAATAAAGGGAATTAATACATACACTTGTACAATAGTATTTCGTCACCCAAGAATCCATTATGTGTGATCCTCTAGGCCCTTAGTCACTCTAGTTTAAGACACATTAACTTCTAATTCCCAATTAGAAATAAATTAAACGTATTCTTCGCTTCTACCAGAGCCGAAGAATAGTTTAATGTATTCCGAACCTTCGATCACGTTGGTCAAGTAAATCCGCGTGATCCTAGAGGACGTCGGATTTAAACCAGCATGTCTGGTACCTGTAAGTCCACAGTTACCGCATCGATATAATCTCTCGCTCCTTCTATGAGTCTGGTACGATCGAGGGTACGGTTCCTGTCAAACCTCATGATCGTGCCATTTGACTATGACCTCCTTAAAGTGTATGACGTCCGTTCTAAACGAACTCACACGACCCTGGCCAGGGATTTAACGGAGCGTCAATGTCATGACCCATTAACTGTCTGATATATACCCGACAGTGAGCGATCCCTTCTTGACCATTGATGATCTTCACACGTATCTTGGAGTGGTTAACGACTCGGCAACTCATGACTTATGGTTAAAGTCACTTAGCCAAGTGATTAAACCATTCCAATCCTCGTGTAAGATCCGATCAATGCCTCAGGTCAAAGGAATAGTTTAAGATATGTGTTCATGTAAAGTCAGTCTCATAATCGAGATATCATCTCGAGTTGACTTTACAACCACATATCCTAGGGACAACGTAAAGTAACACAATCGCATATTTACGCTCAAATATCACTTTATTAATAATGAACAAGATCGTACATATATCGGGTCTACCCGACCCTAAATTGGCATGTAGCACACCAACACTAACAATCTCCCACTTGAACTACAGCCAATTGCCCACAACTTTGAGGCCCATCTTATCCCGATGACACTCAAATACAGTCTGTGTCAAAGGCTTAGTCAGTGGATCTGCTATGTTATCTTCTGACGGTACACGCTCTACCGTCACATCTCCACGATCAACAATCTCCCGAATAAGGTGAAAGCGCCTGAGAATATGCTTTGACCTTTGGTGAGATCTCGGTTCCTTCGCCTGGGCGATTGCCCCATTATTATCACAAAATAATGGGATGGGAGCTGATATCTCGAGAACTACGCCAAGTTCCAAGATGAATTTCTTCATCCAGATGGCTTCCTTAGCAGCTTCAGTTGCAGCAATATATTCTGCCTCAGTCGTCGAGTCTGCAGTCGTATCTTGCTTGGAGCTTCTCCAACTGACTGCCCCTCCATTCAACATGAATACAAACCCAGACATGGATTTACAGTCATCTGGATCTGACTGAAAACTAGAGTCTGTGTAAGCTCTAAGCTGTAGGTCCTCTCCTCCATAAAGCAGAAAAAGATCATTAGCCCTTCGCAGGTACTTAATTAAGGATGCCCTTTACTGCCTTCCAGTGCTCTTCGTCTGGATTTGCCTGATATCTACTGACAATGCTTAAAGCATTGGCAACATCAGGCCGTGTACATAGCATTGCATATATGATTGACCCTATCGCCGAAGTATAGAGTACATTATTCATGTGTGTCACCTCCTCAGAAGTTTTAGGACTCATCCCCTTGGATAGGCAAATTCCATGTCTCATGGGAATGAGACCTCTCTTGGAATTTTTCATCCTAAACCTTTTGAGGATAGTGTCTATGTACATGGATTGGGATAATCCTAGCATCATTTTAGATCTATCTCGATAGATCTTTATGCCCAGCACATAAGATGCTTCTCCCAAATCCTTCATGGAGAAAGTCTTGGACAACCAAGACTTAGTTGATGTCAACATCTCTACATCATTCCCAATGAGTAAGATGTCATCAACATAAAGGACCAAGAAGGTCACAGAGCTCCCACTGACCTTCTTGTAAACACATGGTTCATCTTCATTCCGAATGAAGTTGAAAGATTTGACAGCCTCGTCAAATCTTAAGTTCCAGCTTCTAGATGTATGCTTTAACACATAAATGGACCTTTGAAGTTTGCATACCTTATTAGGATGTAGCTTGGAGGTGAATCCTTCAGGATGTACCATGTACACCTCTTCTGACAGATTTTCATTAAGAAAAGCTGTCTTCACATCTATTTGCCAGATCTCATAATCTAGGTATGCAGCAATGGCAAGGAGGATTCTGATTGACTTAACCATGACTACCGGCGAAAACGTCTCATCATAGTCAATACCTTATCTTTGACGATATCCTTTCGCCACTAGTCTAGCCTTGTATGTAACGACCCGAGAATCCGATTACCGGGAAGGCCCGATAACCCGAGACTCGCACCGCCACCCACGAGCCCGAAGACTCGGAAGGGTTAAAAGGATGGTGTGGAAACTACACAAGCATCACAAATAATTGCAGAAATTAAACAGTTATGATATTAAGCAGGAAATGAATTAACATTTTACATGGTCCATAATAAAGTAACAACAACAGCAACAGTAGTCCACGACTAGTACAGTGACAAGAAAGAAAAGTACAGCTACACGGGGCATCCCCCGGCTCTGACCTCTGGCACTACCTCTGGGCACCCGCACCACGCTTCCGCTGCGCTCCTGACACGCTCCCCGAAGGTGGCGCCTCACCTGAAACACGGTGAAAACACGCAGGGAATGAGTCTCGGAACAAGACTCAGTAGGGATCACTCGAACCCTACCTCGTAAAACGAGAAACCACTACTCTAGCGGTAGAAAGGTACCTCGGAAAGGAAAGCCCTGTACTCTACAGAACTAGACCCTAACGGCACGCAAACCGACACACGTGCCACGGTACGAGAAGACCGAAACTCAACGGTCGAACCGTCAAAACCCGAAGGTCGGAAACACACGACTGACAGTCTGACACTCCGTACTCGACAGGAGTACCACCCACTAGAAGCACAGCCGGTAGCGTCCCCTGACGTCTTACACCGCACCGCAGGTGAACCGCCTGACATGGTAGGTCCTACCCGAGGCGCAAACACCGTACAAGTAACCACAACAAGTGACTAGCTGGGGTCACGCCCGTCGACGTGGGTCCAACCGCCCCCAACCACGTGTGCACACACAGACCGCGCGTCCCTGGTCTGGCCCTCTGACCGGTTTTCCCCTCAGCCGGACTCTGGCTGCAAGACGTGGGGCCCAACGGTAACCGGTCCACAAACCGTCTCTAAAGGTCAGCCCGTACACCACTCCCTGGTGCGACTAGCACACGCGTACTAGTAGGCTACGACTAGTGGAGGGTCACTGAAGGAGTAGACTCTCAAGTTACGGAAAACAACGCCCAAGCCCGACAACGTGTGGGAATCACCCCACGCACTAGTCCCGTCGCACGGAGACCACGGTCGGAGAAAAGCGAGGTTGCCACCCTCATGGGGCAACACAGGAAGTGGCGGTCCGACCCTGGACCGTCACAGCCAAATGGCGGTCCACTCTAGGGCCGTCACTTACAAATGGCGGTCTAAGGCAGACCGTCACACGGCCAGAGGGGTAGGGGAAGTGACGCGCCTGCTCCAGTGCGTCGCTTGAAAGTAACGCGCCTGAGACAGGCCGTCACACGGCGCCCCACACCCTCCAAAACCACAGGGAAAGTAACGCGCTTACCCTGGCGCGTCGCTTGCAAGCAACGCGTCGGGCTCAGTGCGTTACTCGCATGTGACGCGCCTAGACCAGCGCGTCGCATGGCCCTCACGCTCGGGATGGAAAGGGAAGTGACGCGCCTGCCCCAGCGCGTCGCTTGTAAGTAACGCGCTGGGCCCAGTGCGTCGCTTGGCCCATCCACATGGGGGACAACAGGAAGTAACGCTCCTGCCCCAGTGCGTTACACGCATGTAACGCGCCTATCTCGGTGCGTTACATGGCCTGACCCCCAACGGTCAAAACCAACGGTCGAAACGCATGTGACGGCCCAGCCCAGGGGCGTCACTAGCAAACGGCGGCCAGTCGCAGGACCGTTACAGCCCTCGACCCCAAAGGCCAACACCCAGGGAAGTAACGCACCCCTCTAGGGGCGTTACAAGCATGTGACGGTCACTGGAGTGACCGTCGCTTGCCCCAGAGCACGCTACGGCGGGAAAACCCCAAAAACACCAACCACGCCCCCGTACCTCCACCGGAGAGGGGGAAAACAAGGGGGAAGACCCCTGGGGACCCCTAGCATGCATCTAAGCCACCAAAACATAGAATCATGGGCTAAAACCATAGATCGGGCGGCTCACCCCAAAACATGGAAAAACCCCAAAAACGCCCAAACATGCCTCTCTCGGCCTCCCCGCGGCCTACAAACCACGGAAAAGAACGGCGAAGAGCTAGGGAACGTCACCCTACCTCAATGGAGCGAATGCTCCGCCGGATCGTCCACGAATCGCGAAGAACGCTTGAAAACCCTCGTTCTTCCTTAAGCTTCCCACGCTCGCCGCACGCCCCCACGACCGCCTCGCCGCCGCCCACGTCACCGCGCCGTCGCCCCGCCGCCGTCTGCAGCCGAGGGGAGCTCGCCGTGGCCAACCGGGAGGAAGAGAGGGAGAGGGAGGGAGACACGGTGGAGGAGGAAGGAGGAAGAAGAAGAGAGGAAGAAGAAGATGGTGGGGGAGAGAGAAAAGAAAAAGGGTTTTATAGAAAAACCCGGAAAATCCGTAAAATTCCAAAAATTAGGAAATCACACCCCCGCGATCCTCGGAACGCACCGATCGCAACGGTACCACTCGTGTCCGTGTGAACAGCCCGGTTCACCCGCAACGAGCGTCCGAAGAGAAAAGCCGAAACACACACCGGGAATCGGAAAACACACGCGGAAAAAGCCGCGGAACGCCTCCGGGCCTCCGAAACGACTCCGGATCGCGCCGATCCGAACACGAAAGATGTCCGAAACGAAATTTCGGACACAACGGAGCCGGACACTCCGAAAACTAGATCCGGGACCCATGAAGAAGGATCCGAAAGGTCCGGGATATTACAGCCCTCCCCCCTTAAGGAATTTCGTCCTCGAAATTGAGAACAACCCAAGGGGAAAGAAGAGGAAGACTCACTCAAACAGGTACGGGAACTGCTGACGCATCTCGTCCTCACGTTCCCACGAAGCCTCACCACCAGAGTGTCGTTGCCACACGACCTTTACCAAGGGAATGACCTTGTTCCGCAGGCGCTGCTCTCGCCTATCCTCCACGCGGATCGGAAACTCTGGGAGAGAAAGATCTGGAGTCACCTCAGGCCAAACGGAAAACTCGAGCACATGAGAGTCATCGGGCATATACTTCCGCAACATAGAGACGTGGAACACGTCATGCACCGACGCCAACTCAGAGGGTAACTGCAACCGGTAAGCAACCTCACCGATGCGCTCCACAATCGCGAAAGGACCAATATAGCGGGGACTCAGCTTCCCACGCCGTCCAAACCGCATCACCCCCTTCATCGGAGAAACTCTCAAGAACACATGATCGCCCACGGCGAACTCGAGGGGCTGCCGCCTACGGTCAGCATAGCTCTTCTGCCGACTCTGGGCCGCCAACATGTTCTGACGAACCAGGTGCACAACATCCACACATTGCTGCACCAATTCCGGTCCCGTCAAAACACGCTCACCCACCTCAAACCAATCAAGTGGAGTCCGACAAGGACGCCCATACAATGCCTCATAAGGAGCCATGCCGATGCTCGAATGAAAGCTGTTGTTATAGGCAAACTCCACTAACGGTAGGTGATGAATCCAACTCCCCTGCCACTCCAGGCAGCAGGATCTCAGCATGTCCTCCAAAGTCTGAATGGTCCTCTCAGACTGACCATCTGACTGTGGATGATACGCCGAGCTAAATGCCAACTCCGTGCCAAGAGCTCGCTGGAAACTCCTCCAGAATCCAGAAGTGAAGCGCGGATCCCGATCCGACACGATCGAAATGGGAACCCCATGCAACGGCACGATCCGCTCCACATAAAGACGAGCCAACTTAGGCACGCTCCAGCTGACTTTGACCGGTAGCAACCGCGTCACCTTCGTCAGCCGATCCACCAGCAACCAAATACTGTCCTGCCCAGTCGGGGTTCTGGGCAACCCCACCACAAAATCCGTGGTCACATGGTCCCACTTCCAAGCAGGAACATCCAAGGGCTGGAGAGTACCGCCTGGTCGCTGATGCTCTGCCTTCACCTGCTGACAGATCAGGCACCTGGCCACAAACTCGGCCACATCTCTCTTCATGCCAGGCCACCAGAACTGCCTCCGCAAGTTCCGATACATCTTCGTCGCACCCGGGTGCACAGTGTACCTGCTCCCATGAGCCTCGCGTAACACCGCACGACGAACCTGCTCCTCCGCTGGGACGTACAGCCTGCCACGAAACCTCGCAGCACCGTCCTCGCCGAGCTCCACATCAGCCATCGCAAGAATCCGGGGCAACTCAGGGTCCGCATGCTGAGCCTCTGTCACCTGACGACGAATAGCAGGAGTGACAGTCAGACTCGCAAGCACTGCCAACCCTGGCTCCTGGGGAATCTTGAGCCTGAAAGATACTTCGGGCACCTGTTCCCAGAGCCTCCACTTCCTCAGCATCAAGGTACTGACCGCAACCTTCCTACTCAAGGCATCGGCGACGACATTCATCCTGCCCGGCTGATAAGACAGGGTGAAGTCATAGTCCTTCATGAACTCCATCCAACGCCTCTGTCTGAGGTTCAGATCTCTCTGCGAGAACACATACCTCAAACTCTGATGGTCAGTGAACACCTCGAACTTCTCACCGTACAGATAATGCCTCCAGATCTTCAGCGCGAAGATCACTGCCGCCAACTCAAGGTCATGGGTAGGGTAGTTCTCCTCATGGGGCTTTAGCTGCCGAGATGCATAAGCCACCACTCTACCATGCTGCATCAGAACAGCACCCAATCCGACGCCGGAAGCATCTGTACACACCACAAAACCTCCCGATCCAGAAGGCAAAACCAACACCGGAGCCGAGGTGAGCAATCTCTTCAGTTCCCTAAAGCTCTGCTCACACTCCTCGGACCAGACGAAAGGCACATCCTTCCGCGTGAGCCTCGTCATCGGGGTCGCAATGCGGGAAAAATCCTGGATAAACCGGCGATAATAACCCGCAAGCCCCAAGAAACTCCGGATCTCCGTCACCGACCTCGGCCTCGGCCATTGCATCACAGCCTCGACCTTGGCGGGATCCACGGAAATGCCATCACCAGAAATCACGTGCCCCAGAAAGTGCACCTCACTGAGCCAAAACTCGCACTTGCTGAGCTTCGCATACAACTGGTGATCTCGCAACGTCTGCAGCACCACACCCAAATGGTACGCATGCTCCTCAGCAGACCGCGAATAAACAAGGATGTCATCCACGAAAATGACCACGAACTGGTCCAAATACGGGTGAACACCCTCTGCATCAAGTCCATGAAGGCTGCTGGGGCATTGGTGAGCCCAAACGGCATCACCAGAAACTCATAATGCCCGTACCTCGTACTGAACGCAGTCTTCTCCACATCGGACTCGCGAATTCTCAGCTGATAGTAACCGGACCGCAAATCAATCCGCGAGAACACTCGCGCGGACTGCAGCTGGTCGAACAAGTCATCAATCCGCGGCAATGGATACTTGTTCTTAATGGTCACTTCATTCAGCTGTCGATAGTCAATGCACAACCGCAGACTACCGTCCTTCTTCTTCACAAACAACACGGGCGCACCCCAAGGGGAAAAGCTCGGACGAATGTACCCCTTGGCCAACAGTTCCTGCAACTGCGCCCTCAACTCCCTCAACTCCGCGGGGGCCATACGGTAGGGAGCCTTCGCCAAAGGTCCCGTACCAGGTACAACCTCGATCACGAAATCGATCTCCCGCTGGGGAGGTAATCCAGGCAACTCCTCAGGAAAAACATCGGGAAACTCGCACACCACCGCAATGTCCTCGACATTCGGCTCCATCCGGTCAGACACAACCACAGACGCGAGAAAACCCTGACAACCTGAATCAAGCAATCGACGGGCTCGAATAGCAGAGATAAGAAATCGAGAAGAGGCGGAACGGATACCTTGGAAATAGAAGGTCCTCTTGCTCGGATGTTGGAAGTAGACCCTCTTCATCCCACAATCCACCACCGCTCCATGAGTCTCGAGCCAATCCATGCCTAGAATCACGTCGTAATCCCGAAGCTGCAACGCATACAACCTGCCTGGCATACTCCGCCCATCGATCCACACCGGAACCTGGTCGAAGCAATACGGAGTGACCATAAAGTCACCCGAAGGCAACTCCACAGCCAAATCACAGGACAACTGGGTCACCGGCTCCTCGACGCTCGACGCGAAATCCTCCGAAATGAACGAATGAGACGCGCCAGAATCAAATAAAACCCGAGCCGCACAACCCAAAATCTGAACGGTACCTTCCACGAGCTGCGACGCCATTGCCTCTGCCCTGGTCAAGTGCGTGATCTGGCCACGAGCTCTCTGCCTGCCTCCCACACTAGCTGACCTGGGTAGCGGCGGATACTGTCCCTGCTGCTGCTGCTGCTGGGAAACCTGCTGCTGCGGCGGCCTCTGAGGACAGTCGCGCGCCATGTGCCCTGGCTGGTCACACCGAAAACAGATGATCGGCGCCGTGCACTGCCTGCCTGGGTGGGTCCCACTACACCGTGGACAAGGTCCTCGCGATCCACCCACCGATCCCTGTCGCTGCAAAGGAAACGGCTGCTGCACACTGCCCGATGAAGCCTGCCCCTGATCCCTGGACTTCTTCTTGCCGAACCCTCTCTTGAAGAACTTTTTGACCTTCGTGCCAAAGGACGCAGATCCTGTCACCGAAGCTGCCGATGCCGGTACTCCTGAACCACCCGACGCAGACTGAAAGAAACCCTGCTGCTGAGTAGCCGACTGCTGGCTGCGACCTGACACAGACTGCCCCTGGCTGATCGGTCCTCGAGTCCTCTGCATATCCATCTCCAAGGAAATCGCAACACGAGACGCCGTCTCGAGATCAGTGGCCCCATTCGCGATCAGATGGTGCCTCAGCTCCAGCCTCAAGCCCTGCACAAACTGCGTCGTCCTCACCCTCTCATGCTCCATGATATGAGGTGCGTACCGACCCAGCTCGACAAATCGGGCCCTGTACTGCAACACGGACATGTCACCCTGCACCAGCTCCAGAAACTCCCGCATCCGCTGCGTAGCAACAATATCTGGACAGTACGTACGCTCGAAAGCACTGACAAAGTCATCCCACTCGATCTGCTCAAGCGGACGAAGCTGAAAGGACGTCTTCCACTCGGAAGACCACCACCTCCGAGCCGTACCCTGCAACTGGTTGTAGGCCAACACCACTCTGTCCTCGACAGCACTCTTCGCAGAACTGAACACCCGCTCCATCTCATCAAGCCAATCACGAGCCGCATCAGGGTCTGCCTGGCCGCTAAAGTAAGGTGGATGAACTGCATGAAATCCCTCACTGCTCGGCCTGGCCCACCCCTGACTGACGAGCCCTCACCGGCCTCTCCGCCGAACTGCTGAGCCATGAGATGGTACATGCCACGGAGAAAACCCTCGGCCCCCGGAGCCCTCGCAGCATCCGCGGCCTCGGTAGCTCCCGGAACTCTGCTATGCTCCTCCTGGTCCCTCTGGACCCCCTGCTGGATCTCCTGACCTCCAGCCGACTGCCCCTGCTGAGAGCGAGAACTCCTCCTCGGCGCCATCCTCGCTCCTGAAGCACAAGACAGAAAACTCAGAAACGGAAGGTCAGAATAAAACACGCGGTGCCCCATGCCAGCGTCACATGTACATCATCGTCTGTGGACTAGTGGACCAATACAATTACCTATGATTCCCATGTAATTCCACAACCGCGCTCTGATACCAGCTGTAACGACCCGAGAATCCGATTACCGGGAAGGCCCGATAACCCGAGACTCGCACCGCCACCCACGAGCCCGAAGACTCGGAAGGGTTAAAAGGATGGTGTGGAAACTACACAAGCATCACAAATAATTGCAGAAATTAAACAGTTATGATATTAAGCAGGAAATGAATTAACATTTTACATGGTCCACAATAAAATAACAACAACAGCAACAGTAGTCCACGACTAGTACAGTGACAAGAAAGAAAAGTACAGCTACACGGGGCATCCCCCGGCTCTGACCTCTGGCACTACCTCTGGGCACCCGCACCACGCTTCCGCTGCGCTCCTGACACGCTCCCCGAAGGTGGCGCCTCACCTGAAACACGGTGAAAACACGCAGGGAATGAGTCTCGGAACAAGACTCAGTAGGGATCACTCGAACCCTACCTCGTAAAACGAGAAACCACTACTCTAGCGGTAGGAAGGTACCTCGGAAAGGAAAGCCCTGTACTCTACAGAACTAGACCCTAACGGCACGCAAACCGACACACGTGCCACGGTACGAGAAGACCGAAACTCAACGGTCGAACCGTCAAAACCCGAAGGTCGGAAACACACGACTGACAGTCTGACACTCCGTACTCGACAGGAGTACCACCCACTAGAAGCACAGCCGGTAGCGTCCCCTGACGTCTTACACCGCACCGCAGGTGAACCGCCTGACATGGTAGGTCCTACCCGAGGCGCAAACACCGTACAAGTAACCACAACAAGTGACTAGCTGGGGTCACGCCCGTCGACGTGGGTCCAACCGCCCCCAACCACGTGTGCACACACAGACCGCGCGTCCCTGGTCTGGCCCTCTGACCGGTTTTCCCCTCAGCCGGACTCTGGCTGCAAGACGTGGGGCCCAACGGTAACCGGTCCACAAACCGTCTCTAAAGGTCAGCCCGTACACCACTCCCTGGTGCGACTAGCACACGCGTACTAGTAGGCTACGACTAGTGGAGGGTCACTGAAGGAGTAGACTCTCAAGTTACGGAAAACAACGCCCAAGCCCGACAACGTGTGGGAATCACCCCACGCACTAGTCCCGTCGCACGGAGACCACGGTCGGAGAAAAGCGAGGTTGCCACCCTCATGGGGCAACACAGGAAGTGGCGGTCCGACCCTGGACCGTCACAGCCAAATGGCGGTCCACTCTAGGGCCGTCACTTACAAATGGCGGTCTAAGGCAGACCGTCACACGGCCAGAGGGGTAGGGGAAGTGACGCGCCTGCTCCAGTGCGTCGCTTGAAAGTAACGCGCCTGAGACAGGCCGTCACACGGCGCCCCACACCCTCCAAAACCACAGGGAAAGTAACGCGCTTACCCTGGCGCGTCGCTTGCAAGCAACGCGTCGGGCTCAGTGCGTTACTCGCATGTGACGCGCCTAGACCAGCGCGTCGCATGGCCCTCACGCTCGGGATGGAAAGGGAAGTGACGCGCCTGCCCCAGCGCGTCGCTTGTAAGTAACGCGCTGGGCCCAGTGCGTCGCTTGGCCCATCCACATGGGGGACAACAGGAAGTAACGCTCCTGCCCCAGTGCGTTACACGCATGTAACGCGCCTATCTCGGTGCGTTACATGGCCTGACCCCCAACGGTCAAAACCAACGGTCGAAACGCATGTGACGGCCCAGCCCAGGGGCGTCACTAGCAAACGGCGGCCAGTCGCAGGACCGTTACAGCCCTCGACCCCAAAGGCCAACACCCAGGGAAGTAACGCACCCCTCTAGGGGCGTTACAAGCATGTGACGGTCACTGGAGTGACCGTCGCTTGCCCCAGAGCACGCTACGGCGGGAAAACCCCAAAAACACCAACCACGCCCCCGTACCTCCACCGGAGAGGGGGAAAACAAGGGGGAAGACCCCTGGGGACCCCTAGCATGCATCTAAGCCACCAAAACATAGAATCATGGGCTAAAACCATAGATCGGGCGGCTCACCCCAAAACATGGAAAAACCCCAAAAACGCCCAAACATGCCTCTCTCGGCCTCCCCGCGGCCTACAAACCACGGAAAAGAACGGCGAAGAGCTAGGGAACGTCACCCTACCTCAATGGAGCGAATGCTCCGCCGGATCGTCCACGAATCGCGAAGAACGCTTGAAAACCCTCGTTCTTCCTTAAGCTTCCCACGCTCGCCGCACGCCCCCACGACCGCCTCGCCGCCGCCCACGTCACCGCGCCGTCGCCCCGCCGCCGTCTGCAGCCGAGGGGAGCTCGCCGTGGCCAACCGGGAGGAAGAGAGGGAGAGGGAGGGAGACACGGTGGAGGAGGAAGGAGGAAGAAGAAGAGAGGAAGAAGAAGATGGTGGGGGAGAGAGAAAAGAAAAAGGGTTTTATAGAAAAACCCGGAAAATCCGTAAAATTCCAAAAATTAGGAAATCACACCCCCGCGATCCTCGGAACGCACCGATCGCAACGGTACCACTCGTGTCCGTGTGAACAGCCCGGTTCACCCGCAACGAGCGTCCGAAGAGAAAAGCCGAAACACACACCGGGAATCGGAAAACACACGCGGAAAAAGCCGCGGAACGCCTCCGGGCCTCCGAAACGACTCCGGATCGCGCCGATCCGAACACGAAAGATGTCCGAAACGAAATTTCGGACACAACGGAGCCGGACACTCCGAAAACTAGATCCGGGACCCATGAAGAAGGATCCGAAAGGTCCGGGATATTACATTGTATGTGTCAATCTGTCCATCTGCACCGATTTTCCTTTTGAAAATCCATTTGCAGCCGATAGGGACCTTCCCTTCGGGTACATCAACTAAGTTCCAAACTTTGTTGGTGTACATGGACTGGATTTCTGAATCCATTGCCTCTTACCATTTCTCGGAGTCTACACTACGGATCGCCTCCTGGTACGACTGAGGATCATCATCCTCATCGATACATACCTTAGAGGACCCCTCTGAGACATGTCCAACATATCTCTCAGGTTCTCTCGGTAGTCTACCAGATCTCCGTAGTGTCAGTGTTTCACTTTGAATAGGATCAACCGATACAGTCTCATCTAATGAGTTTGTGTCTATGGGTTGTGGTTCTTGGACCTCGTCCAATTCTATCTGGCTCCCACTATTTTTCTGGAGTATATATTCTCTTTCCAGAAATATAGCTCTCTTGGCCACTAAGACCCTTTGCTCAGAAGGGTGATAGAAATAATATCCAAACGTCTCCTTTGGATATCTCACAAACCTACACTTATCGGTCCTCGACTCAAGCTTATCACTCTCGTTCTTCTTTACATGAGCAGGACACCCCCAAATTTTAATGTGATTAAAATTTAATTTTTTGCCCTTCCATATCTCATATGGTATAGAAGGAACTGATTTACTTGAGATCCTATTCAATAAATAAGTCGCAGTCTCTAACGCATAGCCCCAGAGAGACAAGTGTAGTCCTAACATAGACATCATGGATCGGACCATATCTAACAAGGTCATGTTTCTCCTTTCAGATACACCATTGTGCTGCGGTGTATACGGTGGAGTCCACTGAGAAACTATTCTATGGTGTTTAAGATAAGAAGTGAATTCATGGCTTAAGTATTCACCTCCTTGATCCGATCGAAGAGCCTTAATACTTTTGTATGTCTGTTTCTCTACTTCATTCTTGTATTCCTTAAACTTCTCAAAGGCTTGTGACTTATGTCTCATTAAATACACATAGCCATATCTAGAGAAGTCATCAATAAAAGAAATGAAATAGAGATAACCTCCTTTTACTTCTATGGACATGGGTCCACATACATCAGAGTGTATGAGCTCGAGAAGGTCAACAGCCCTCTCACCATGTCCACCAAAGGGAGCCTTGGTCATTTTCCCCATGAGACACGACTCACAGGTATCAAATGGTTTGTATTCGAACAAATTCAAATACCCATTTGAGTGTAAGTGAGAGACTCTTTTCTCACCTACATGACCAAGTCTGCAATGCCATAGATATGCAGAATTCACTTCATCAGCATTGGAAACTTGCATAACATCAGAACGTGTATCTAATACATATAGACCATTGACTAATGAACCATTGGCTACCATCAAACCATTATTTATTATAGAGCACTCAGTGCTATTAAAAGCCAATATATATCCAATGTTATACAAACCAGAGATTGAAATAATGTTCTTAATAATATTAGGAACATAATAACAGTCATTCAGCTCCAGAATGACTCCTGAAGGTAAACTGAGGCGTGCAGTCCCGACAGCTTTGGCAGAAACTAAAGCTCCATTGCCCATCCTCAGTTCAATCTCCTTTTTGCCTAGTCGCCTTCTATTTGCCAGCACCTGCACAGAATTGCAGATATGAGATGCACATCCAGTATCCAATACCCATGATGTGGATTCCATATATGACAAATTAAGGTCTATGACAAAAATACCTTCATTTAGAATTATCTTGCAATTCCTTTTCCAATGCCTAGTTTCCCCGCATCAAAAACATTTGTCTTCCTTTTCATTCTTCTTGCCCTTCCCTTTGTCAACTTTGGCGAGTTGCTTACCCGTGGCCTTTTTCTTTCCCTTCCCTTTGTTACTCGTGGTGGATATTTGAGAGGCCTTCCTTTTCTTGTTGGCCCGACCAACAATCATTACAGACGAAGATGGTTTATCTTTCTGCATGGTTCCTTCAGCACTCTTTAACATATTGAGCAGCTCTGGGAGAGTTGCTTCAATCATGTTCATCTTAAAGTTCATGATGAAGGAAGAAAAGGAATCGGGCAATGACTGGAGTATAAGATCAATGCATAGTTCAAGATCCAACTTGAACCCCAATGCATTGAGTCTTTCAATCCACTCCATCATTTTCAGTATATGGGCCTGTATTGATGAACCCTCAGACATCCGTGTCCTAAAAAGCCTTTTGGAGATGTCATACCTCTCAATCCTACCCTGCTCCCCAAAGAGCTGGCGTAGATTGAGAAGTATACTACTACAATCAGTCTTTTCAAATTACCTCTGTAGCTCGGGAGCCATAGAGGCCAACATGTAACATTGGGCAAGAGAGGAGTCCTCATACCACTTGGGATAAGCCAGTAACTCGCCCTCGTCGGCATCAGGAGCTGGCTCAGAATGAACCGTGTCCAACACGTACGCAATCTTTTCGGCGGTAAGGACTATGCGTAGATTACGCAGCCAATCCGAGTAGTTCGGTCCAGTTAATCTATTTACATCCAAGATGCCGCGGAGGGGGTTGGACGACGACATTGTAATCTGGATAAGAAATAAAAGACAACTTAGCATGTGTTCAAGTTCTAACTTAGATGTGGTTTTCTATCTTAGTTAGTTCTACTATTTTTCGATCGAACTATATATGTAACGACCCGAGAATCCGATTACCGGGAAGGCCCGATAACCCGAGACTCGCACCGCCGCCCACGAGCCGGGAGGGCTCGGAAGGGCTAAAAGGAGTGTGGAGGCACAAAGAAATAGGAAATAAAGCAGGACAACCAACAACAACAAGCTGAAAGAAAGAACAGCAACAGCTACAACAGAGTCCAGTCCAACCGAAAGTACAGTCTAAAGCAGTAAAACGTACCACGTGCCAAGTGAACACTCGGCCCGGCAAGCTGGCAACAGAGAACCTCCGCTCCGCACCCTCGAACCACGAGGAAGAACCGCCACACCTGAAAAGCAGGGAATGAGTCTCCAAAACAGAGACTCAGCAGGGATCCCGCGGAACCCCAACCGGAAACAACGGCGGTAGCGGAAAGGAGAGCTACAACTACAGCAGGAACAGCAAACCGGTGGCCGGTCAAAAACTCGGCACTACAGCTACTCCTACTGTACCAGAAGGCACACCTCGATCACGCAGTCGAAGCTACCGAACCACACTAGTACCACCTACCGAAGCAAGAACACACGGCAACCACGCCGTAGAGGCCTGTCCCTCGGACACAGCCGACCTGGACACGCTGTCCAAGGTGCAACCCCGACCACCCGATCGCGGGTGCCGCACAACAAGACCCAACCTCGGTAAAGCCACTAGTACTAATCTCACGGCGCAAGAACCGACACACGCGCCAAGGTGAAACAACCGAACTCACCGGTCAACACGACCGAAAACCCGAAGGTCGAAATCACGGAAACTGCTAGTCTGTCACTCCGTACTCGACAGGAGTACCACCCACTAGAAGCACAGCCGGTAGCGTCCCCTGACGTCTTACACCGCACCGCAAGTGAACTGCCTGACGTGGTAGCTCCTACCAAAGGCACGAACACCGTACAAGTAACCACAAACAAGTGACTAGCTGGGGTCACGCCCGTCGACGTGGGTCCAACCGCCCCCAACCACGTGTGCACACACAGACCGCGCGTCCCTGGTCTGGTCCTCTGACCGGTTTTCCCCTCAGCCGGACTCTGGCTGCAAGACGTGGGGCCCGACGGCAACCGGTCCACAAACCGCCTCTAAGGGTAAGCCCGTACACCACTCCCTGGTGCGACTAGCACACGCGTACTAGTAGGCTACGACTAGTGGAGGGTCACTGAAGGAGTAGACTCTCAAGTCAACGGAAAACAACGTCCGCATCCGACAAAGTACGGGGACCATCCCACGTACTAGCACCGTCGCACGATGACCACAGTCGGAGAAGAAACGGGACTCACAGTCCACAGCCGCGCACACACCCTGCGCGAGAGTCGAGAAAACCCAAGTGACGCTAAGTCACTGGGCTCTGGACAGTCCTCTAGACGCACTACACCCAACGGTCCTTGAGTCACAAGACTCGGGGTCAAGACCGTTGTACGCAACAGCACAAGGCCGTCAATCTAGTCCAATCTCTAGGTCTAAAAACCACGGTAGCACGAGTACCGAGACCATTCCCTGGGAGGGGAACGCAAAGGACTAAGGCCAGTCACACGGGCCACACGAAAAAAACACAGAAGCACGATTCCCAAGGCAACTTGCACACCACCAAGCTGCAGCCCAACTCAAGGAAAAGAGGGAAGCCTCCAGCCCCAGACTGGACAACTGGGCTCGCAGCCCAAGGCCTCACACAGGACCCACTCGGGGATCGCTTTTCGGAGAAACCGATGACACACGTCAACACACGGTGACACGAGTCGAGAACTCTACATCCGGGACTCCAACGTACCACGACACCTGGCCCCGACGACGTGCACAACATCCGTCAGGCCACAGGTCGGCACGTGGTTCGAGAACCACACACCCGGGACTCGAATCAGTCAAAACGGAAACACCGGGTTAGACTGGCACATGTGCGGTTCACCCTGGGCCGCTCAAGGGATGTGCGGCTAGGGTACAGCCGCTCAAAAGACATGCGGTCAGGCAGGAGCCGCACAAGGCTCTAATCGGACTAACCCCAAATGGAGGATGGACGGTTAGGGCTGGACCGCCCAAGGGGATGTGCGGCCAAGGATCGTCCGCACAACCTAACCGACCTACTCCAGTGCCGGTCAAAACGGTTTTGACCAAACCGCACAACCCAACCGACACTAAACTGTTGACCAAGGGTCAACTGGGATATGCGGTCAGCTCCTGGCCGCACAAGCCCACGGAAGGACAGACGGCTGGGTACCAACCGTCCATGGGGGAGACATGCGGTTCTCACCTGGCCGCACATCAAATGTGCGGTCTATCGTGCGACCGCACAACCCCAAAACCAAGAGAAAATGAACGGGCCAAAGGCAACCGCCCTCGCGATGGACGGGCCCGGTTCGACCGCCCAACCATCACGGCGGGTAAACCCAGGGGGTCTCCCGATCGTAGCCTTTCCACGCCCCGTTCGTGCCGAAACGAAGGGGATACAACCACAACCACCCTGGCAATCACGTGGACTCCGACCGGAGTCAAAACGACGCACGAATCGCGAGAAACGAGCGATTCTACCGAAGTTACCCAAAAAGGGTTACCGAGCTTCTCGGAGCTCTACCGGTCCAACGGGACCACCAATCGAGACGAAATCAGGGGGAAAAGAACGCTCTCGCCCCAAGGAATCCGTTGACAGTAACCGATCTGGAAACCGTCGCCGTTTCCCGACCGACCCTACGAAACCCACAAAACCACAGTTTCGCTAGAACGGACCCAAACACAGCTGTTTCCGCGCCGAACGACGTGCAATGGCAGGGGAAACGAGCAGAACGCAGTGGTGTTCCGTCACCCTACCTCCACCGAAGAAACCGTGCGCCGAAGCGACTAATCCACGCCGAAAACGCCGTTGAAGCCTCGCCGTTCCACGAACCCACGGCCGAGCTTCCACGCGCCTCCACCGCCTCGATCCTCATCCATCCTCGCCCGCGCCTCGCCCGCGCCGTCCCCGCCTCGCCCGTACTCCGCCCCGTCGGCCGCCGGAGAGAGAGGGAGAGAGGAGAGAGCGTGAGAAGAGAGAGGGAGAGAAATGAGAAATGAGAGGGGAGAGAGAGAAAAGCTATTTATAGGGAAATCCGGAAAATCGGAAAAATCCAGAAAAATAGAAAATCACACCCTCGCGATCCTCGGAACGCACCGATCGCAACGGTACCACTCGCGCCCTGGTGAACGGCCCGGTTCACCCGCAACGAGGTTCCGAAGGGAAAGCCGAAACCCACGCCGGGAATCGGAAAAACACACGCGGAAAAAGCCGCGGAACGCCTCCGGGCCTCCGAAACGACTCCGGATCGCACCGATCCGAACACGAAAGATGTCCGAAACGAAATTTCAGACAAAACAGAGTTGGACAATCCGAGAAACCAGATCCGGAGCCCACGAAAAGGATCCGAAGAATCCGGGGCATTACAATATAACCCTCAGTATATAGAACGGGAGATCAACGAGATCAACCTAGTGGGTCAGAATCCCAACGAGACTGATGTACGACCTTGTGGAAAGCACAACAAGCCATACACCATCTCAAGGGCAGTCAACAGGCACTTGCATCTAATGCAATATCCGATATTCGGCCCCCGATAAATCATCCCCTTGTGGAAAGCACAACAAAGGATATTCTCGGTTAGATCTAACCATCATTACTACATAGCAATGAGTTCATGACCCGACCCTTGTGGAAAGCACAACAAGGCCGAGTTCAATTCCTCACCCTATTGAGGCCGAGCCTTGGAGTTTAATCCGGCACCCAAATTCATGGACCTTGTGGAAAGCACAACAAATCCATGAAATGAAGACGTTCATTCACTCCATAATGATGGAGGGCCACGACGACTCCTAAAGCCACGCTTACCAGATCTAAAATTTAAACGCGAGGGAATTTAATTTTATCTTGATCTCACCTTAGGTGGTAATTTAAATATATCCAATATATTTGCCGTACCTAGTAGTTTGCACAAAATAAATACATCCAATGCAAAATTAAACGCAAGTGATCATGGACTTTAACCCTAATGTAACTAAGACATCCGGCCCGATTCCGAAGCAGCTGGATCGTCCTCGTCGGGTGTGCTCCGCGCTTTCAAACTCCGACGCCGCATCAATTAAAACTTTTACACGGCACGCAGGTCGGAAAAATTAAATTACATGTGACTCAAATTCCAACAGCCCTTAGGGCGAGTACAATAACGGAGGAATATAGAAGTAGATTGGAATTTTAGCAGAGAGAGAAAGGAGATTCGCATACCCCAATTAATTACATTAATTCAAGTCCATGATCACTTGCCAACCCATTCAAATAAAATCAATCAAGGGTTATTTTCTGAAAATAATCTTTACTTTTGAATTTAAAAATGGGATGTGCAAACAAAAACAGGTCAGCTTTGTTTAATTTTAAAAATCGAAGCATGATTAACTAAAATTAAACAGACAAGCAGGTCAATACAAGGTAAGTAAAGTAGAGCACGTAAAGAACTATCATTTTCTACAGGGGCATCTAATTGAGATAATTAAGTAAATTTAAATTTAAATCTAATTATCCAATAATCAAATTTAAATTCAAAATTTAAACATGCCAATAAGTTAAATTTAAATTCAAACTAATTATCCAATAATTTTGTTTGAAAGTAAATTTAAAATAATGCAATTATCCTCAATTAGTAATTTTCTAAAATTCAAAATTTGAATTTAACAATTATATAATAATTAAAATTCAAATATTTGAATTTTCTACATTTATCTTCAATAAAATTTAAAATTTGAATTATCTAATTATCTAATAATTAAAAAGTTAAAAACTTAAATTTTATTGAAGTAACTTCAATTATTACCATTTTATCTCAAGATAAATAGTAATTATCTCACCTCGATAAATTCAATACTGTTAAATAAAATTTAACATTTGACATTTACCATCGAGATAACACAATTAACCTACTAGATAAAATTCTATTTAATTTACTGAGCATTTCCATATATATATCCCATATATATATATTAATGTCTAAGCACAATAAATTAAAAAAATGTAAAGCAATTTTTTTATTTAAAAAATTAAAAAAAATTGACGGGCCCGCCCGCGGCGGGCGTCGCCCGCACGCGGGTCGGCACCCGCGTGGCGGGCGCTGACCCCGCGGAGCGGCGCCCTCCACGGGGCGGCGCCCACGCGTGCGGCGCCCGCCACGGGGGATGGCGCCCACGCGTGCGGCGTCCGCCCCTCGGCGCGCCCGCGTGCGCCACGCGGTAGGCGCACTGCACCCAGAGGCGCAGTGCGCCCAGCGGCGATAAAAATATTTTTTTTAAAAAAAAATTGCTACTAGGATGCCCACCATCCAGGAAGAGTAGAGATGCCCAACATCCCATTCTTCTAATAATAATTGAAGATTTTAATGCCCCTGAAATATGATTCTAAACGGCGATAAAAACACCGACCAGAGCACGAACCTGGCTCTGATACCACTGTAATGTTTCGCACAGCACCTACGGGCGACGCAGCGGATAACAAAAATTCATTTGCCCGATCTCGATGTTATGGAAAGCTTAATCTGTGCTCTAATCGGTATTTCTAAGACCCCAACCTGCCTAATTACATGTTACGTATTTCACCTTGCGCGGAACGACGCTGTCCGCTAAACCTGATACAGAAAATCGAGCCGCACAGCTGCACGGCCTCTAGAGCAGATCCACACGGACTCTTGCGCAGCGACGGTACCTCCCCGGCACGACCTTCCCCGACCCTTTTTCACCTTCTGTAGAAAGAGAGCAAGAGGGAGGAAAGGGGAGGAGCTAATCCTCCTCCTTTAGCTTAATGCTTGATTAGCCAAAAGGAGAGTTCGAAGAGCTCTGTAGGTTGCCATATATATAGAGTTTTGACCCTTTTCTAAAGACCTCCAAAGGACCAAAATTGTATATATGACCTTTCTATTATTATACATATGTATTAAGTCCTATTTACCCTCCTTTCCAAAAGGAATTAAAGGGAATTAATACATACACTTGTACAATAGTATTCCGTCACCCAAGAATCCATTGTGTGTGATCCTCTAGGCCCTTAGTCACTCTAGTTTAAGGCCCATTAACTTCTAATTCCTAATTAGAAGTAAATTAAACGTATTCTTCGCTTCTACCAGAGTCGAAGAATAGTTTAATTTATTCCGAACCTTCGATCACGTTGGGTCAAGCAAATCCGCGTGATCCTAGAGGACGCCGGGTTTAAACCAACATGTCTGGTACCTGTAAGTCCACAGTTACCGCATCGATATAATCTCTCGCTCCTTCTATGAGTCTGGTACGATCGAGGGTATGGTTCCTGTCAAACCTCATGATCGTGCCATTTGACTATGACCTCCTTAAAATGTATGACGTCCGTTCTAAATGAACTCACACGACCCTGGCCAGGGATTTAACGGAGCGTCAATGTCATGACCCATTAACTGTCTGATATATACCCGACAGTGAGCGATCCCTTCTTGACCATTGATGATCTTCACACGTATCCTGGAGTGGTTAACGACTCGGCAACTCATGACTTATGGTTAAAGTCACTTAGCCAAGTGATTAAACCATTCCAATCCTCGTGTAAGATCCGATCAATGCCTCAGGTCAAAGGACCAACGATGCTACTGAGACAGTTGGATCTTCAGTTGACATTAGGTATAATCAACCATCTGAAGATCCAATAGCGGATCAGTTCAGTGTACATCCTCCAAGGACATACACCTACACATATGTGTTGGTGTCCCGCACTAATGACCATGAGACTGGTCACTGACACATCATGTGTACTGGTTTAATAGGTAATCAAAATCCCCGAGTGATTACCCTCCAACCAGGAACAGTTTAAGGTATGTGTTCATGTAAAGGCAGTCTCATAATCGAGATCTCATCTCGAGTTGACTTTACAACCACATATCATAGGGACAACGTAAAGTAATACAATCGCATATTTACGCTCAAATACCACTTTATTAATAATGAACAAGATCGTACATATATCGGGTCTACCCGACCCTAAATTGGCCTGTAGCACACCAACACTAACAGACCCTTGGGGTCGACCCTCGGCCAAACAGACACCACCCGATGCCCAGAATTAATTCTGGGACTCAGGGGTCGACCCCAGGAGTCGACCCATGCAGGTGGCTGATCTCTCAGCCCAAGGGGGTCGACCCCAGGGGTCGACCCCTTCCCTAAAGGGTCCGAAAACTTAGAATTTTGCCACGTTTAAGCGCCAGAAAAATTTCCAAAAATCAAGAATTAATTACCATGAATTCAACAAAGTATTAAGACCATTTAAACCACATTTCAACAAGATTTAAGAGAATAGATTAAGCATATTAAAAAGCCCACAAACATCATTTCAAAGATGCATAAAATACTTCTAATGTGATGCAACCTCATGAAAGATGTTCATGAAAATAACCCGGAACTTTGCATAAAAAATGGTTAGATATTACCATCATCCTCTTGACATGAGAGGGTTTAAAAATCATCTTTGAACCATTCAATCACAAGACAACCAAATCTTCAACAAAAAAAATGCTTCATCACACAAGTGTTGACAATTGTGCCAAATGCAAAGAGTTAACTCCCTTTTTGAAGAGGAGCTTCATTGATGGACTCCTTTAGATTCCAAGTATGAGCCATGGATTTATGTTCCTACAAACCAATATAAATATAGCATTAGTTTCTTAAACACCATGGGTTCATATGACTTTCAAGAGTGAACATTGAATCCATCTTTCAACTCATCAATTACAATATACACATGTTGCTCAATGAAACACATACACACACAAACACAATCGTTTTGATATCAATGAAACCAAATACCAACTAGGGGATGTAATAATCTCTCTCTTTTTGATGATGACAAAACGATGTGTGTGATAGAGTAGTATTGCAAACATCTTATGAAAGACCTAGCATTAACTGAACATTGAGCACATGCATCAATTCTCCAATTCTCCCCAAAACAACAACATTCATAAGACATTGAGCACACACAGACATTCTCCCCCTTTTTGTCATCTACAAAAAGACATGGGGTTATGTGACATGATATGAACGTGTTAGGCTAAAAGATATGATACCAATGTAAATACCAAGTGATGCTAATCAAAGGCCTAAAAATATGATACCAAAGGTTGTTCAGATGCTAATTGGTGGTCAAATTGGCTGATACCAATTGTTAGAGTCAAATCAAAGGCCCAAAGATTTGTAATTGCTATTCTTGAGGAAATTGGCCCAAAGATGTGATAACAAAAGTTGGAAGAACTCATTTCAGCATTCATGCAACATGATTTGTTCAAATGAACTATACCAATTGTTGAAAAGTATGAATTGCTCAAGATGATATCATGTGTGAACTATATGCATGCTGAAAATGCCAAATATGCAAATATACACATGATGAGCTTCATCTTTCAAATGCAATGACAATGCACTATGTGAATGCTAATCATGCAAGATATGAAGCTGTACACATGATGACTTCTTTCCTTCAAATGCAAGGTTTATACTCTGAATTAGACTCAAGGGGAATGCATGAACATGCAAGCACACAAGCACAATCGTCATGCACACAAATATTACATAGAGTAACTCCCCCTAAATGAGGCACGGGTTAAGAAATGAGCATATGATTCAAATTTAAGAATGTAAGACATGAAGCATAACTAAGAGATTTGTGCGTACACAGCTAGAAGTACTACATAAACCATGAATGTAGGCAAATTCATAGAATACATACATCAGAAAAATGCCCATGTGAAATGTGATGTAATGAATAATGAGCTTCAAAATATATAGATTTTCAGATTTTCTAAAGAACACTAGAAGGTAATCTCCTCTCTATATTTTCACTTTAGATTCTCGACTATCGGTAGCTTCGCACAACCCCTATTTTATTTCTTTTAATATACTTCACCTTTCGGCATGAGTTTTCTCATGTGTCGCAATGGGGATTTCCGGTTACTTGAATTTGTCACACATATGGATTTGTTTCTCCTTTTGACACGAGTTTCCTCCTTTGTTTCAGGGGAGATTCCCGGTTAGTCGGATCCACGTTCCACTTATTCAATTTTTGTGGGGTAGGCAGCTTTTTCCTCACGATTACTCTTTAATGTCCATGTAGAGATTCAAGTTCCCTTCAAAGTGTTGAAAGGAATTTCTTAAATCCATATCAATGAAAGTCATTAAATTCATTGTGTGCAAGAGTGTGAGGGTAAATTTCTATTTTACATGTATAAAATGAATTCGACAAGACATAGCTATGACTCCCCCTAAATGTATGCACGGTCGGAATCAAATCCTTCCCCTTAATATATGACATGTATCACATATGAATAAAATCACTGCATTGTTATTTATCAAGGAGGTGAGGTCTTAGAATTTTTTAAGAAAGTGTCTCATAAACTAAATACATACATGCATGCAAGGGTTCATGGAAACATTCATGTAAGCATTCATGAATCAAGGTATGCATAAGACTCATATTCAAAATGATATCCAAGGATCTATGAATGATATGCAAATATGTCAATGCATTCTTTTTATGCATGTTTTCAATTTTTGCAATAACTTGAGCATTTAAGAAAAGCATGAAGCAGGTGAAGGCATGAGATGGATTTTCAATGAATTTGGCACTGAATCATGAGCATTTTATTTCAGATTTCATCATGAAAAGTCATGTCCCTTAGAACCCAAATGTTCAACCATGATCATTCAAAGATAATATTTCATGAGACATAAGCTTCGGTTTGAACATGATACGCCATGCATGTGTGAATATGTAAATAACCAAGTGTCCAATAGATTTCACACAAAATTTGGCAAATGAGCAAGATAAGTGTTTGAACATCTATTGACAAGAGTAGATTTCTAAACATGTCAAACAACTTATCAATTTAACAAATCAATCACACATGGTCAATGAGCTTTAAACTGAGCCATGATCACATTCAATATCAACTGTTACATTTGATCAAGCAAGTCCATAGTTCAAAAAATTTTGCCTTATGAAATAAGAGAATTTTTCAGATTCAATTTGAGAGGTATACAAATCAAAGGCAAAATGATTTCATTCAAAACACATGGTTCCTCATAAGCCAAACAGTTATTTTTTTTTAAATTTTGGTACTAGGCGGAGAACATAGGTCCGAAACCACCATCACACTTAGTGGAAGTATCCAGTTGAACATAGTCCAACCTTTTCTAACCACCATTTGATATACCAAATATTCATCTATTGAAGACATGTATGGCTTGTGAAGAATTTAGAGCATAACATGAGAACACACTAAAATATCATCCCAAATCATCAAAAC
Organism: Amorphophallus konjac; assembly: GCA_022559845.1. Classification (NCBI taxonomy): domain Eukaryota; kingdom Viridiplantae; phylum Streptophyta; class Magnoliopsida; order Alismatales; family Araceae; genus Amorphophallus; species Amorphophallus konjac. Next base: position 43,647,110 of record CM040127.1, on the reverse strand, counting down.
CATCAAATTTGATAATGAAAGAGCAAAGTTGGGGTTTTACCATATGAGTGTGTCTTGTTCCCTTTATTGGAACCCCTTTCATTCTTTATTTACCTCAAGGCACACTTGCATCCAAAATAATTCATTCAACATATTTGGGCACCCAAGCCTTTTTGGGTCCCTGGAGGTTGGTAGCATTGTCACCAAATACTTTCTTCCTTTTCATTGCTACAACATCATCATTCTTCATGATCCTGCAATTCTCAATGATATGTCTATGGTTTCCACAATAACGGCATTGAGGAGAAGTATTTTTGCCAAAATATTTCCTTTTAGGAGCAAAGAAATTTTCAAATGCATTCCATCTTCTATTTTCAAGGGATCTAGATTTAACAAAATTAAACCTAGCATTCATCCTAGAAGCATGGAAATACTCAGTTTTCAAAGACCAACATTCTTTTATGACATGACCGTATTTTCCACAATGAAAGTAACAAGAAGATGTGGGTCTACGGAATGGCTTTCCATTGTTTGCATGAGTATTCGTAAATGAGTTTTTCTTATGGGATGCAAACCTTTTAGCATGGGAAGCATGTTCATTTCTGAATTTTCTTTGAAAGTTAAACTTAGCATTCATGACATGAAAATTATCATTTTGCTTCACAAAATAATTGTCAATGATATGGCCAAGTTTGTGACAATAAGAACAAGAAATATTCCTTTTTCTCTTGAAAACTTTTTGTTCAACTTTCTGCTTTGAAAAATAATTTTTCATCGTGTGACCTAGCTTATCACAATGAAAGTAAGAAATATTTCTTTGTGATTTGAAATCATTTTTCTCTTTGCATGCAAACTTGTCATCCTCTTTCATGACAACACAATCATCCATCACATGTCCAAACATACCATAATAGAAACATTCAACATTAGACTTTGATTTTTGAAATCTATTTGGCATGGTTGGTTTGACATTTTTCTTTTTCATAAAATCATTTTCAGAAATTTTCATTTGTGCAATTGGAGGTGATGCCTTAGAAGTGCTCGGAATATCAGATGCATGAATAAACGAAGTTTTCAATTTGGATTCAAAAGATTTTTTGTTGACCAGGGTGTATCCAAGACCTTTTTGAAAGTTCACCTTAACACCCAACATTTTGTCCAAATTTTCTTTCCCTTTCACAAATCTAGACAAATCATCTTTTAAGCTTTGCACTTCTTCCTCTAAAGTAGAAACATGCAATTTGGCAATCGTGATTTCTTCTTCGGAAGCACAAATTTTCTCATTCAATAAGCAATTCACAGATTTGAAGTTTTCATTTTCTTCCTTGAGTTCTTTGTTTTCAACATTCATAGAATGTAATTTTTCAGTCAATTTCTCAAGGACTTTATCAGTTTTAACAAGTTTTACAATCCTAGCAAGCATTTGTTCATTTTCAGCTTTCAACAAAGCATTTTACTTTTCAAGTTTATCAAAGTTTTTCAAACTACTTTCAAGTAGAGAAATCTGAATCAACATGGCACATTTTTCCTTTTTAAGTTTTTCATTTTCATTCATGATGCTCTTACTATCAATTTCAGAATCAAGAAGTTTTTCAAACATTTTATCATCATCGGACAAAGATGCTAGCTTACTTCTCAAGCACTCTTCATTTTTCTCAAGCAAAGAGATCTGAGACATCAAGAATTTATTTTGTTCTCCCAATTCATCACATTCATGTTCAATTTGAAGAGATGTATTATATTTTTTGGCCATTTCGACATCTTTATTCAAGCAAGAGTTCTCATCCGAAAGTAATTCAACTTTGGATTCAAGAGATTCATTTTGATCTTTTAAATGTTTAATCTTCTTTTTCAAAGTTTTACAATTTTCACATGAAGAGTTAGCATGCGCATTTTCATATGAAGTAGAGGAATTCACAACATCTTCAATTTTCTTTGTCAATTTCTTATTTTCAGATTTGGCCTTTTTATATCTACCTAACAATTCCTCATAAAGCTCCATTAGCTTTTCAAAGGAAATTTCCTCACCTTCGGATCCTACCTCCGAGCTTTCTTTGGTTTCTTCATCATTGGCCATGAAGCTTGAGCCGACTTGTGAAGTCTTTTCATTGGCTTCATACTTTGCCAGTTGATCCCACAAATCTCTTGCTGACCTGTACGAAGAAATTTGAGATAGAACATTAGATTCTACACAATTCCTTAGAACATTCAAAGCATGAAGATTAATTTCATTTTTCTTCACATGATTATCATTCCACTTAGCTTCATTTGATGGGAGTTTATGTGGACCATTACATATGACTTCCCAAATTTCACGTTCATTAAAGCCAAGGTAAGCACACATGCTATTTCTCCAAGAAATAAAATCATGACCATCAAAGCGAGGAGGAAGAGTAAAACTAGACATGTTACTAAATGAAACTCGCCGATGGATCACTCTAAAGGTCGTTAGACCCTATAAGATATAGCTGTGGCTCTGATACCAATTGTTGGTCCCTGGATATGCGAGTAGACAAGAAGGGGGGGTTGAATTGTCCCCCACGATTGATGGTAAATTAAAATCTAACTAAGAGGAATTAACAACTTTGAACGAGATTTAAGAAATTAGACTAAGCAAGGTAAACTTAGTTCTCTCAATCTCACCGTTCACACACGAACATTCAACCAATATAAATAATTAAACATGCATCCACAAAAGCAAACCACAAGACGCGGGATTTTTAAGGTGGTTCGGGACCACGATGGGCTCCCTACGTCCACCCCTCACCAAACTCGGTGAGGCTTCACTCGGGGATAAATCCCCAACACGGAGACGACGCTCCAATACACACACGGGGATAAATCCCCACACACACACGGAGTAAAACTCCAACACACATGCGTAGGGCGACGCCTATGGAACCACACGGGAGTAAACTCCCAACCACACACGGGGAACACACCCCACAATATGCCTAAGCACACACGCGGATATGCTCCGCACCACACGACGCACATGCGTCAACACAAACCACTCGGAGAACCCCTTTCTCCGAACACCCACACACAATATTCCTTCAGAAATGTATGAAGCCTAGACAAATAGATACAATGAATCCCAAACAAAGTCTAAAGACTGAAATGAAGAAGATATAGCATGTAGAGAGCTCCCCCTTCTTCGATTCTTTCGGTTCCTCTTGGTTCGTTGTCGGATGATGGCGATTTTGGCATCCTCTTGTTCCTCTCTTCGAGACGCTTCTTTTCTTCTTCTACCACGAGCTCCAAATCTTCATGGATGTAGATGATAACCCTTCCTCAAGAGCTCCTTGGTTGCTTTGCCCATTTTCTTCACCTACAAGATAGAACAAAATGCATTAGGGCTTCTCATCACCCAAATTCGGAGTTCACATTCATATATATAGAGGAGTGGACAAAAGACACATAAAACCCTCCCAATACATGTTAGAAACCCCCTAATATGTTTAGGCACCAATGGGGGGTAGTTTGGTAAAGTTTAGAAGGATTTTCATTGGGTTTTAAAGACTCCCGGAAATCCCATTCCGGAATGGTCGACCCTTGGGGTCGACCCTCGGCCAAACAGACACCACCCAATGCCCAGAATTAATTCTGGGACTCAGGGGTCGACCCATGCAGGTGGCTGATCTCTCAGCCCAGGGGGTCGACCCCAGGGGTCGACCCCTTCCCTGAAGGGTCCGAAAACTTAGAATTTTGCCCCGTTTAAGCGCCAGAAAAATTCTCAAAAATCAAGAATTAATTATCATGAATTTAACAAAGTATTAAGACCATTTAAGCCACATTTCAACAAGATTTAAGAGAATATATTAAGCACATTAAAAAGCCTACAAACCTCATTTCAAAGATGCATAAAACACTTCTAATGTGATGCAACCTCATGAAAGATGTTCATGAAAATAACCCGGAACTTAGCATAAAAAATGGTTAGATATTACCATCGTCCACTTGACATGAGAGGGTTTAAAAATCATCTTTGAACCATTCAATCACAAGACAACTAAATCTTTAACAAAAAATGCTTCATCACACAAGTGTTGACAATTGTGCCAAATGCAAAGAGTTAACTCCCTTTTTGAAGAGGAGCTTTATTGATAGACTCATTTAGATTCCAAGTATGAGCCATGGATTTGTGTTCCTACAAACCAATATAAATATAGCATTAGTTCCTTAAACACCATGGGTTCATATGACTTTCAAGAGTGAACATTGAATCCATCTTTCAACTCATCAATCACAATATACACATGTTGCTCAATGAAACACATACACACACAAACACAATCGTTTTGATATCATTGAAACCAAACACCAACTAGGGGATGCAACAAGGTGAGTTCGGGATCTATCCCCCTACCTCGACGTCGCTTCAAACCTTGAATGAGGCTCGATCCTTGCCGGATCGTGCCAGATCTCGAACCAACTGCACCGAACCGCAATCCCACACGCGCACGCACGAGCCGCCTCACGCCCACGCTCCGCCTAGCCCACCGCCGTCGTCGATCAAACTCCCCTCGGGCTCGCCGTCTGCAGTCGGAGAGGAGAGGAGAGGAACCTCGCATCGGAAGCGGAAGGGGAAGAATGAGGAGAGAGAGGAGCAGGCTCACGTTTAACGGGAAGAAATTTTTTTGGGGGGGGGATTTCCCCAAATCACCCAAAAAAAATGAAATCGTCAATATGTCCTTACTCTTATCATTTCTGGTTAAACAATTACGAAAAATCTTGGAAAACTCAATAATTCCAACTAGGTCCGAACTAAATCTAAAATATTTTTTAATTCACACATAAAAATATATCCAAAACCCACGAAAATGGGATCTGAAATCTGGAGGCATTACAGGATGAGGTGAGAGAGGGAGCGCAGGGGAGGGGGACACCGGAGGGATTCCCCCTAAGGTGGCAGTCAGAGACAAAAAGAGAGGGAGAGAGAGAGGATAGGGGTAGAGAGAGACATTGCAGGGAAGTCGCTCTATGAGGGAACTAATTTCATCTAAAGTCACTCCTACTCGGAGCAATTTTATGGTTTTAATTTTTTTAGAAGAAAAATTATCTCTATATCCTTATAATCTTCCAAAATTATCCCTATATCTATATCTTTATCGTATTTATCATAATACCAAAAAATTCTTAAGATGGAGTCATTGTGCTTTTGTCGTGACCGTGTCGTTACCCTGGCAAACTGAAAGTGGATGAGGAAGCTGGAAATCTCTAATCTATTATCGTACGGTGAGAGAGAGGTGGGGGGTGAGAGAGAGCATACAAGCAGGAGGGCACCCCTCCACCCCCCTCCAACGTCGACATTGCCCGGGGGTACACACACACACATAGATAGAAGGAGAGAGAGAGGGGTTAGTGGAGGGAGTGATAGGAGAGGCAGGAGAGGGGCGACCGAAGAAGGGGTGGGAGGTCGGGGGAGAGGCGGCCTGAGAGAAAGAGAGAGGGAGAGAGAGAGAGAGAGAGAGAGAGAGAGAGAGAGAGAGAGGATGGGCCGATTGAGGGGGTGACAAGAGAGGGGGACCAGAGAGAGGGTAGGCGGCTGGGGGAGGGAAAGAGAGAGAGAGGAGGGCGTCAGAGAGGATCTCTCCCTTAGGCACCAACATCCTTTACATCTAGAGAAATAGAGGGGGGGTGAGTCGGTGGAGGGGTCATAGCCTCATAGGAGAGGGGGATTGGAGAGAGGTGAGAGAGAGTGGAACTATCTCTGAGTGAGATCAAATTCAGATTTTTTTAAAAAATATATATATATATATATCCTTATAATCTTTCAAAATTATCCGATATCTTTCTAAAAGCACCCTAAGTTTCACCTACTAATTGGTGCCATTTTTAATTGTTCACGAAGAGAAATCAAGTCAAGTTAGTGAAACATAATTCCTTCGGGACCTTTTTTGACGTATGAATACAGAACTCGAATAATTAACTGATAAGAGAGAAAAGACGTGAACTCTATTTTTTTCTATTCCCACGCATCCAAAGTTAATCAGAGTTGGATGACGCATTCGTGCCCGAACCGTCGAATACGTCACCCCACCATGGAATCAAGATCAGAGATTTTTAATGCTAACCAATGGCCCATCTTTTTGTCAACTCGTACATGCTGGCGCAAGTGTGGTACCTACGCGCGCACACAGGTCTCCTTGTTTTTCTAGCGGCCACCCGCCTTGGATCAACTTATTAGGTATGGACTATGGGGACAAGATGTGACGCGGTGTCGTGCTGCACAAGATGATGACCACAGCCTCTGTGATAATATGACATCCAGCAAATTATAAAGGAGCCTGTGGTCTGCCGTCTTTTAACGGGGTGCGGGTGCACCACGGCGGGGGGAATCCTCCGTGAAATAACAGTGGTTATCTTGCAAGGTGACGTCAGCGGTACGTTGGCCCGATAATCAAAGAAACTCTAGTGTTTGTTAGAAAGGTGTTGACGGTGGGCTCCCTACTTCTAAAGTTGTGAACTACTCTAATTATTTAAAAATATGAATAAATGGGATTTTGTAGTCGGCGTGATGATGGACGCCATTGTCTTCCGAGAACAGGGTCCAAGTCGACGAGCTGACGCTGAGATGAGTGATGAGAGCATTTTGGGGAGGGGTTCACGGAGACATGGGAAGAAAAAGGAGGGACGGATGAAGATGGAAAGATAGCAAGACGGACCACACTGTAATTTTCTCCACTGCCCATTCCAAGTAATTGATGTAATGCCATTACAAGGGCTGCCCTAATTAACAGAATCCGCTGTCAAAAGCCTCTCATCAGATTGTGTTCTACTATATGACATATGGAATGGTCTCGAGGGCGATTGTTCTAAAAAAAAAAAAAAACAGAATCTGTTATGGGGAAGTGAAAATATATTACAAGGCCTTTGCAGGTGCTGAGAAGTGTTTGGGGGGAGGTTGGTTCTGTGATCATTTCTTGTCTTCTTTCTTCTCCTCCTTCTTCTCTTCCTTCTTCTCCTCTTTCTTCTCCTCCTTCTTCTCTTCCTTCTTCTCTTCTTTGGCGGGGCCAACTGAGACTATGTCCACCTTCCCCAGCTTCTTCAGCTTCTTGGCGATGGCCACAGCGTCCATCTCGCCGATGACCGTGACCTTGTGGTCCTTCAGATCAGCAGCAATTGAATCCACACCTGTCCAGGACAAGAAACATTTTGGGTAATCCTCCAAGATGTACGAAACAAACTCCTTTTTCTTTCTTCTTTCTTTTTTCCCCCCTATCAATTCTCCTCCTCTACGTCCGAGAACATACGCTTAGGCATAAATTGCACATCGTGATTCGAAGCAGCATCTGAATTAAAGGGGGGGAAATTGAATCTATATATATATATATATATATATATGAGGAGAGCTCGTCGTCGTTACCGTAGATGTCGGCGACGGCTTCGAGGGCCTTCTGCTTCGTCTTGTCGTCGATCATGCCGGAGACCGTCACCACCACCTTTTGCTGGTCATCCAAGAGAAGAACAAGAGAGAACCAGAAAGGAAGAAGTTTCAGCCCCATGAAACAGAGGAGAAGGTGACACCCCCCACACCCAAGGAAGAATCATATGAGCCCTTTTGCTACATGAGGAAGAAATTTGAAAGAGGAAGAGGAGGAGGAGACCAGATTGGTCTGGGAGGAAGACCACTCACTTGTGCCATTGGAGGAGTCAGAGGGAGAGCAGAGAATCGGAGGTGCGCGCAGCTGGAGAACGGCGGGAGCAGCAGGGGATGGAGCCAGCAGAATGTTCGAAGACTACTCCGTAGATCCGCAGAGTTGGGGTGGCATATGGGAATGGTGGTTCTGATGTTCCTTAGGAACACCGTAGGAGATGCTCATAACTTTGTTACAAGTCTTTGTTGCAACTCCGTAGGGTCATTCTGAGGATGGATTAGGGTAGCGTATTCTTTGCCCTCGGGATGTTACCCGACCCCGGATAGATGCTTTGTGTGAGATGAGCAGGTGAGACTCACAGGTCTCTGTCATCATGTTAGGTATCTCGTTAAGACTAATGTGACCATACATTGAAATCAAACAAAGTCAAATTAAACTTTTTTATGAGCTAATTGAATGGAAGTAGATTTGCGATTTGGTCCGTGAATTTTATACGATAAATTTTATTGAAATATAGAGATAGAGATCGGTATATCTAAAATTAGACTAAAAAATCTTTAAGCATACGAATTATGCTTGAAAATTTATTATTTCAATTAATATATTCTATAAAAAATAATTTTATTTACCCAATTCAATTTAATTTATAAATCTTCTTCGAAATCAAATAAAATTAAATTATATAATTTAGATCTAAGATTTGTCAGTTCGATCGTATCGGTCGTATCGATTTTACGTCGATACGGTATGATATGACACCGTACCGATCCATAGCATAATATGTCAACATTAAAAAACTATTTAATAAATATATATTATTATAAAATATAATAAAATATTATGTGTTGTTTAATAGTTAATAGTTGCGTTGGTTGAGTGAGATAAAAGGTTTAAATCTCACAAATATCATATGTTTTTTTAAGAATAATAAAAAAAGTAAGAAAATAATATTACTAGTGTATTTTGAACATAAATCTTAATCTTCCAAACGAAGACTCGAGACTCTTAATCAAATTATCTATAAAATTATATTTAATATAAAATAATATTTAAAATATTTAAAATATATACGATGTCTATCAGTTACGTATCACGTATCGATCGTAACATTCTGTGATTGGTACGATCTGATACGACAGTACGTCCCGTATTAGATCGATTTGACAAATTTTACTTTGACTCGAGCTAAATCAAACTAAAGATTTTTTCACTTTTCAATAAAACCAAATCAACACCGTATGGCACCGAACTTACCTAAATTGTCCGATCTCAGGATGAGATATCCAAGATTAATGTAACAAATAGGATGACTAGAAAGGGTCACACTGAGAATTTTCTCATAATTAAACTCTCCATTCAACTTGATTCTTCCGTTTAAATGAAATTAAATAGTAAAAATTTTCCCCACGGTGTCATTCAGGGGGGGTTAAGCTGGAAGGTTGTACCCTCTTGACAATGCTTAGCGCCCTTCTGGACGCCAGAGGGCATAAACCTCTTCGGGGAAGATCAGAGTTCACTTTCACGGGCACAGGAAGAAGCGGCGGGCAGGAACGAAGGTTCACACTACTAGTAGGGAATAGGCCAATGGTTTTGAACTTACTTAATAGGTGCTCTGCAGGCTCACCGGAACGGTTGCACCATCGTTGAAACCATGCAGCTGTTGGGGGCGGCTTATGTTTTGGTGTGGGTTGCGTGGGCTTCACGGGATTCGCTTCTGGTGAGGGGATCATTCAAAAGGGAAGAGAAAACGTGGACGCTCCGCATCATCTCCCATCCTTTAAAAGTGTTTTCATTATTTTTTAAAAATTATTTTAATAAATTAATTTTAAAAAATATATATATTAGATTCACAACTATTTTTAAGCTTACGTGTCCCCTATCCTTTAATTCCCACGAGAGAGAGAGAGAGAGAAGGGGGTATATTGGTCAACTAAAATTTATTGGACACCCTTTTAACTCATATGTCTAAAGGATAAGAGCCATCCATGTCACCAATTCACACATCTGTCCTCTCACGGTCCGAAACGTTACGTACACAACCGCATTTTGGGAGTTCAAGACCAAGATCTCTTCCCCCTCTTCCATTTTTAATCTTATTTTTTTTCATGTAATTGCCACACTCGATACTCTTTCTATATCAATATTAATAAAATATTCCGTGTCTTGTTTGATTCAAGTATAGTTTTGATATTGATATTTTTAGATGAATAATATAAACGATGGCTATTGAAAGAGAAAAATAAATTAAAAGTGGGGGAAGGAGAGAGGATGTTATTTTTGAACTCTCAAAATTTAGATTATATCATTTTTAATACAAGTTTGCTAACACTAGACTCTTCTAACATAATATTATTAAAATTGATATAATACAATCCAATACCTCATATAAATATATCAATACCGAAATTGTTATTGAGAGAGGTGTGTGGTGTAGATTGTTCTTGGGCTGTGTTTGGGAAAAAACTCAATGAGGATTTTAATTATTGGAATGTCTAACAGAGTTTAATTTTTATCAAATGAATTAAATATTTCTCGACTTTCACAAAGGGAGGATTTTAAAGTTTGAGAGAGAATTAGGCACAAATGGGCCAAGTTATTCGAATCCTCCTAAACATATTAAGACCAACTTTTCAAGATTTTAAATCATGAGTAATCACCTGACATCTTGCCCATGGTGCGGAGGAGAGATTTTGGGTGAAGGAATGGAGATGGTCTTTTGTTTCAAACGAAGCCTTCACACAAGTTGTAAACCATTTCCTCAAGAATTTAGGCCGCATTTGAAAACGCGGGGCCAACTTCAAAAAAATTCAAAATTCACATTTCAGTATAATATACGGCATGTCAAAGATTATTTAAAAAATTTTAAAATCTCATTTGGGTGAGAAGAGACGATTCTAGGTGGGATCAGATTTTTTGGGTGTGAAGATTTGAATTAGTTTTTTACCCTCCCATTTGACCGTTTTATTTAACGAAGAGTGTTTTAGGAAGGTTACAATAAACATTATAACAAATATCATGACACTATAGCACAACTGTACATCTTCTTCCTGCGATGACTAGGTGAGCTTCTACGGCTCCGGTGGGCACAGAGAGCTGGGAGGAGAGGCAACGGCGAGGGTGGAGGGGGGACCCGACGAGGGTAGGCAGCGTCTGCTGCAAGTGGAGGGGGGACCCAGCGAGGCTTCCGCAACGGTCTGTGGCTCCGGCGGGCACAAAGGGATGGGAGAAGAGGCAACAGCGAGGGTGGAGGGGGGACCTACCGAGCTGCGGGCGACGTCCGATGAGAGTGGAGGGCAAGGGTATTTTTGAAAATATATTGCCAGAATCTACGTCGTCGCCGGTGAAACTCCCTCCCCGAAGCTTCCACCGATTCCAAACTTTTAAATTTATTATGTGTACATTCTCTCACCTCCAAAAATCCATCGGACGTGCAAACCAAGACTTCATTGTCACGTTTGAAAACGTTGGTGGAGTTGTCAGAGATTCCGGCGACTAAAATCCTTCTCCACCGCGTTACCAAACGCAGCCTTAATATCTTCCATTCAAGAACTTGGTCGTAGAAGCGTTGGCAATTGGCTAAAGTTTCTTTTCCATCTTAACTCATAATCTCCTGCTGTAGGGGCACATAAAGGCGCATTTGGGACAGCACCCCGTGTTCCATCAAATGTTCAAAAAGCAAGATGAAGATGGGTCTTATAAAGAGATAGGGTGAGAGAGAGAAAGGTGAGGTTTGAAAATCCCTAGAATCTACCCAAACCCATTTTTTCTCTCTCTACTGGATTATGGAAAGAATCCATAATCCCTAATCTGTCCCAAATGCTCCCTAAGATTACTGGGAATTAAAGACAAAAGGCCTATTAGTTGAAATTTTTTGCCTTGTGTTTTTTAATACTGCGTCAATCCAATCCAGTAACATTTTGAGTCCATCTCATGTAATAACATAGACTATGATAGCCCACTTCATGCCCTCATACAAAGGAAAAATGTGTGGGAACTAACGAGGCATTCAAAGAGGCAGGGAGATCCTCGTAAAATGCTGCATTCGGAGACTCTTCACAAGTGCAAGGGCGAAACAGCACGAGCCATCTTGACGTCATAGCATGATGGAGTCAAAATCCACAAGTGGGTGTGTAGTCTAGCAGAAGAAGATTGCTGTTGCATCCCACAAAACCAGCATTTTATCCATAAAATTCAAAACATACAATCTACTACATACACGCTGAACATTTCCTCTTTCAAGTGGCAACTCACTTGAGAACCCAAAAAGAAAGGAACAAGGGTGGAGAATATAAAACCAGAACCAAGCTACCTCCCAAAATATGAAAGTTCTTACGACCAACACCAACTTGAAAACAACAACAAAAAAGAAACATCGTTGGTGTTTCGATATCAAAATCTCTCAAAAACCCAAGCCTCGAAGAAAAATCGGTACGATAATCAAATGGCTGCAAAAATCAATATACGATTATTGCATGCCGGGATACCAAAAAAGAATATTCACAGCATAATTCCCCTTCAGAGTACAAAGAAACTTGGGGGCCTTGAATAGATGAGGGAGAATATAAGAATGAATACCAATAAACTGAGGAAGAAATACAAAATGGCCGAGGCTTGAAGACAACGAATACCTTTCCATTGATTGCACTTACTGGAAATGGAATGAACATGGAGCAGTTTTGTTCAAAACGATATACTTCCATCTATTGCGTGCAGCAAAACATCAGTGTCAACCAAGGAAATTGACAACTTTTGGACCCTTCTTTTTCTTGACTTTTACATTAGCATGATTTTTTTTGTGATCACCTGAAGAAACCAAGTCAGACTGCAAATCTGAAATTTTAGTTTTTTTGCCAGTCTCCTCCCCCTGTACAATAAAGTCATCTTCTAAATCATCTCCGCTTCGAAACACAGTAAGATTCCCTTGCCAAACTTTGCCATGATCACCAGCTGAAACATTAGAAACTATCATTACTATCTGGCAAAACAATGGTATGTGCAGCTGAACATCACCCATGCCTTTATTTAATAAGGTATCGACAACAGAAAAAAAAAACTGACTTTTAGTTTCAGATCAAGAAACTTCATCTGAACATGCATAAATGATAACGATTCTAGTGTGTTCATAGATGACAAGGTTGTACACGTGTATATTATTAATCTGGTGGAGTCACACGACTGAACCAAAAAAAAAAATCCACATTCTGCCTCCTAATGAGAATTTGAATCACTAAACAAATGCCATGGTTTGAAACTGTGTATTATTAACCTTTTGAATATAACCTAATAACAGTCAAGGTCCTTGCATAAGCACAAGCAATGAATTCAATTGTGTTCTTTATCAACATTTCATATCCTATTCTAGCTGTAGAAACCATAAATAAACAAACAATTAATCACTTTTTTGTTCATAAATGGCTGCCAGTCGTATGACCCCAAGTCGATTTTCAGTTAAGGATCAATCCAGCTACACTTTTCCTAAATTGAGATTTAAAGATCAAAAGGCTCCTCCCAAGTCCTATGATGAAGAGTATGAGAATCAGCCTGCTTGGAGTGAAATTGAACATCATCCTTGACATTTGATATTCAAAGAACCTAACTACGATGGATGTGACAATGTCGGTAAAGAAAACTCTCCAGTTACAAGTCCAGTGATGGCGAAAATAAAAATCAGTCTAATCAGTGTAATTGATCAACATTCTTAACATTTGATAGTTAAATTTATTTATTACAAAAGACATGAAAAATTGGATAGGTAACAACAAAATTAGCCAGAAAGTGCTGAGTGTGGTAGAGCATGATTTACCGGTCCAATTCAGAGCTATGTGGATATTTGCATCTTCCCCCAACCTCAGCCAAACAAACCAATGTTTGTAAAGGAAACAATTCCAGTTTCCATACATGAAGAATTCCCAAAACAATAGAATCAGCCACTGATGACAAAGAAATCCTCAGAGGATTTGCAGACAAGTCTCAAGCGTCTGCTTGGGTTCCTTTACCTTAGATTGTACTGCTCCTATTTATTTAATAAAGTTGGTGGTACAATCCACAACCTTTTTTCAAAAAAGTACAAACCAGAACAAGAAGCATCCATGACCGGTCCAGTTACAAATTCCAGTTTTTATTTTCTTGACAGTGACTCCAATGACAATGAGTATGTGGGCTGCCAGCATGCTGGTGACTTCTATGTACAGACACATGTGGAGGAATTTTTGGGTATGATCAGGCTGAATCATGCCAATCCATGACAATCCAAAGTTGGGTCAGACATCAAACTTATCAGGCATGAATCCTCCATACAATTGACAAAATAAAAAAACACTGTTAGAGGCCTGAACTCTAACCCAAAACCTAGGCTTTTAGTTGAGGGAATCCCCCACATGTATAGAGGAAAGACTCATGGATTTTCAATATGGGACTAAACCACAACACCCTCCCTCACGCCAAACCAACCAGTTTGGGGTGCATCACAGGTAGGGCCAAGTGTCCACATACGGATCCAATGGATAAGCAAGACTCTGATACCATGTTAGAGGCCTGAACTCTAACCCAAAACATAGGCTGAGTTGAGGGAATCCCCCACATGTATTGAGGAAAGACTCCCATGGATTTCCGATATGGGGCTAAACCACAACAAAAATTATGGGCAAAACAGATTCATATGTTCCTATAAAATATGCTCAGACTTTTCTTTTGGACCGGAAGAAACAAACTAGATCAGACTCATGTTTAAAGGGCATCAATCAACCTTTTATAGTATATTAAAAATTTTGCTTACAACTATATGCCTTATCAGAAAATCCCCGTTCACTATCAGAAATGACAATGTATTTCGTGGTAGTAAGGTGTATGTCGAGGGCATTTCTTCTCGTGCCATGAGTTTCCTGAGTTCTTGGAGCCGTTATATTCTTGAGGCACATGCAGATTGTCTAAAATTGTAACTGCAGTAGCGCTGTCATTGTTGGTCCTGTCGAGAGAGAGAAACCTCTCCTCTCTCTTCTGATTGCACTACCTCTATTTGCAATAAAATTCATGGTATAATCTACCTTTTCTGAAAAAAAAAACTATGAGCAATAGAGTTTCACATGGGGGATAGTAGTAAAGTTCAAACAACCACAGCAAATCCACAATTGGTGGCATGGAATTCACTCAGTCAAGAAAGAGCAAATTGGCCAACAATTCAAAAGGAACATAAGCTTATCCACAGGAGTGGAAATGCATCAAATATAATGTGAAAAGGTTAAAGCTTACATCCATTTTCTAATCCAGTAGAACCTTTGTTGCTTTTTTTGGGACAATCCTTGGCCAAATGTGTTACTCCACCACATACTTTACAAGAACCACCCTAAAACAATTGACAAATTAGTAACACTAAAGCAAAAGAATGACTGTTTCTGCAATCAATGATCATAAACTTACAATTGATCATACACCGACACCATTGAATAAATAATAGCATAATGAAACAAGCTAAACAAATTTCTAGTGCAATTACCAGCACAAGGAACCAGCATAACCAGATCCACATAACATGTACTGCTCTTAAGTTACAAATAGATGACCTGCCCAATAAAGCAGCCAGAAATGTCTTTCTTTGTGCATTGCTTGCTGATGCCTTAATTCGCATCAGATTCAATTCAGAAACAGCTTAGAAAAAATGGACTGATAGAGCTTCTACTTAGAAATTAGATCCACCCATGATGAGCAAATCATGCAATGGTTAAAAACATTTTGGCAATTCCTGTATCACACAAACATGTTGTGGCAGAACAGTTTTAGGGAAGTGGCACAGATAGTGGCCGACAATCTCACAATTCTATGGAAATGACACAATAACTGGTCCACAATTGTGAAGAATACAGCCAGTGTGGAACATGCAATTATAGCTTTAGATTAAGGATTTAAAATTATTTGATAACATATGAATCATACAATAACATAAAAACCAAATAGATATAGCCCAGTGCAAGAAGAAAATAAGTTAGTTAAGGCCAGAAAAAGGTCCTCTTTTGCATAGCAGGATCTAAGTTCCTTAATTCCATGTAATTACTTTTACTTAAAACTTGTTAAACACCCAATCAAGAGCCACCTCAGATTTTGATTTTCCTTTAATTTCCTTTTACTTGTAAACATGGAATGCAGCATTAGCCTATTCTGATTGGGTTCAGCGGTGGCTAATCCAATCTCAGCCATTACGACCGATCCCGGCCAGAAAAATAAAAAATAACGAGAAACAGTCTGACTCAGGCCAATGGCCCTGAACCAGATCAAAATCGGCCAGAGTCAGATACTATCCATAATTCCTTTATGAATTGTCCAATTTGGGTTTCATTAGAAGAAAGATGAATTTAAAAATGCCCTTATATAATTTTATATTTTCATAGATACTTTTTATAGATATATTTTATAATTTATATACATGCCCTTTTTATTATGAAAATGCTTTTATACTTTTTTCAAACTGAATTGGCTCACTTCCACTGAATCAGCCAATCTGGGTGCCCTATCCAGACTGTCATATCAATATGCCCCATACAGATTCAAATGCTCCAGATGGCTCTATAACTGATGGAGAGACATCACCTCTGTGGAGAGACATCCTCTTGTGTAGGGACCTGCTCTCTTCTAGAGTTCGGGTTTGTTTGGGAAGAGGACACCTCAGCCTCTTCTGGAAGGATAGGTGGTGCGGGGAGGCCTCCCTAGCCACGCTGTTCCCGAGTCTTTTTGCGATCGCAGCGCACCCTCTTTGTTCTGTCTCCCAGGCCTTTGACCCCCTCCTCCCAGAGAATATTTGGGCGCCGACATTCAAGAGGAATCTCTCTCTTGAGGAGATGGTGTTGCATCAGGAGTTGCTTTCCTTCCTCCTCCCATACCATTCTCAATCTGATGCAGAGGATCTTTGGGTTTGGAGGTGGGAGAAGAATGGAGTCTTTCCGTGAGATCAGCCTATGGTGTCATTTCTGATGGTGGCCTTCGCCACAGCCTTTATAAGCAGGTTTGGAAGCCGAAGACCCCGTTGAAGGTGAAGCTTTTTGTGTGGAGGATCTCTCATGGGTGACTGCCGACCAAGGATAGACTGATTCGTTTTCTCCCTGGCATTGACCCGCTTTGCTACCTTTGTGGTCATAATTTTGAGACCTTGGACCACCTCTTTGTGGGCTGCCCTTTCTCACAGGAGGTTTGGTATGAGTTGGCTAGGAGGATTGGTGGTGGCATCAACTTGTTTCGTGAGGCTCACTCCTTGCTGGAGAATTGGGGTAGGTCTTGGCCCTGTAGAAGTGACCGGACGATTTGGTGGCTCATCCTTCATGCTACTTTTTGGACCTTGTGGGGGGAACGGAATAACAAGATTTTCAAGAAAGAGTCCCGTTCTGAGGAAGCTGTTGTTTCCTTCATTTCATAGAGTGAGGGAATGGGCCATTAATCTTTGCAATGTAAATTCCCTCACTTCGCTTATTTTTGGTTGCTCGGGGGGTTAGATGGGGCCACACTATCTTTGTGGGCATTTTGGTGTATAGGTTTTTGGTTTTGGCTGTGATTGTGCACGGCCTATACTTGTACTTTCTTTTTTGCCTTCTTGAAATACATCAGTGGTATCATCCACTTTTCAAAAAAAAAAAAACTGATGGAGAGGCATTTGTCCATCCAACACTCAACTTTGAATCAACTTTAGTGTCATGACCTCTCCTTATTAGCAAAGTGCTAGACACATTTCATTTATTAAATCAGACCTCATATTTGGCTTCCATAACCTGATTGCTTGCCATTTCTGTTTAATGCCAGAAGAGCTACAATAGTTGTAGACAAACATCAACAACGTTCTCATACTGTAAAGACAGTCAATACTCCATGTCCTTTTTTTTGAAAGTCAGTCAATACTCCAGGTCATCTCCCATTCAATAAAAATAGGTCTAAAAGAAAGAGATGGGTATCTATTCAAGGTTCACTACAAAAGAAGGGTTGAGCCAAGATCGAATACAATTTCATCAAAGACATAACTCTTATTTTGGATAATCTTCTCCTTCAATTTCCTTAGCCTTCTACATCTCTTTTTTTTTTTTTTTTTGGGGGGGGGGGGGGCATCATCCCCTCTAGATTATGTAATTAGTGATCCTTTTCAAATGTCCCTGTCAAATGACAATTTAAAGATAAGGTGTGGTGGGGGAAAACAACTTCACAAGTGGGACAATGTTTTGATCTGGCATTCCTATCTTGCATATATGTATCTAGTTAGCAATATGTTTTCTGGTGCCAAGGGCTGACATAGACATGCTTGCCCGATGCAGGAAAATTTTAGAACCAAGGTATAAAGACAAGGACGAACAGAAATATAGGGTATTGACATAGGTACTTGTTTTACACATGGAATCAAATTCGAAAATATAGAAACACATTTGTAGCTATTTAAGTAGCATGCGTATTATTAATTCCATGAATTATAGTTTATCAAACGATTTGAGGTTCGAATACTGGACATTTCCCCACTGACCGCAATCGGTGTTCACTTACATCGTCGTAAAGTCCGAATACCCTTGATTAACTGTCAAAGATACCTTTTCGACCTCCACAATATCCGTTGTGATATCGAGAGTTTTATCTAGTGGAATCGATCGAAAGGATCGTCCGTTAGAGATGCACGTCTGTAGGAGGAAATCGAATATTTCATTCTTTTTTAGGATGTTTACTATTTCAAATCCCCTTTTGGGTTCAGTTGCAATTTCAGACCCTTTTTGGGTTGATTTGAGACTTTAAACCCTTTTTCGGGTTATTTGAGATTTCGAACCCTTCTTGGATTTATTTGCAATGCCAAACCCTTTTTGGGTTTATTTGTGATTTCAAACTCTCTCTAGGTTTACTTGTAATTATAAACCCTTTCTGCGTTTATTTGCAATTTCAGACCCTTTTTAGGTTTGTTTGAGATTTTGAACCCTTTCTGGGTGTATTTGTAATTTCAAACACTTTATGGGTTTATTTGCAATTTTTTTCCTGAATAAGGGTTTGCTTGCAACTTCTGTAAAAGTTTATGATGTGACACAATGACGGGAATGCAGCAAGTGACAATGATCCCTTAGACTTAATTCGCAAACGCATTCACAAAAGTCGAGAAAACTTGGAAGACGCCGTCTCACCGTGCGCACCCGTTACCCGTGGTGACTCGATGATGCCGAGTCGAGGTGGGGGAGAAGGACCCTTGCTGGTAGAGGGCCAGCACAACTAAGGTTTTCCCTCCAGAAGGTAGGATGCCCACGATCAAGGGCGGCCGGGTGCCTTGGGGGCACTAGGTCACTCTCTCACTTTGGCCACGGTGACCACACAAGAGTTAGTGGCTCCGGGAACGGGCGCTCTCTCACCGACCAGCGGACAAGTTTTACGGATATGAAATGAACAGAAGTAAATGGAGCAAGGGTAGAGGCTCACCTGGTTGGTTTGAAGAAACCAACCCCGGTCGGAGACGATGGGCGAGCGGGGAAGTGTGGATTCCCCGCACACTGCGCCGGTGAAGCTTGAATCCTGTTTAATTAGTTACACTCACTACACCTCTCGCAGGAGGGTGGACTTGGGGTGGGGATGATTGAATTACATGCAAACACTACCTCCACGCAGGGAGGGGCGGTGAGCCGGCCAGGCGGGGAGGGGAGATTCGCCGGAAACCCAAGAAAAGGAGCCGTTGTCGAATCGACTTGCTCTCTGCGAAGATGACTGACAGTCACTGTTGAGGTCGTAGACTTCTAGTCTGAATTCTGCTGATGGCGAGACCAGTGGGGAAAGCTTCGTATCTGGAGCTAGGATGCCTCTGAATTTTGCGAATTCTTCTGTTGCAGTTGCGGGCCCAGGACGAGGTTCGATCAGGGAGACAGAATCTGGGCGCGGCAGCTTCCTGTTTCTGACAGCCGTTTGCAGAGAGTGACCCGACTGCTCCTGGACTCCGAATCACGAACCGCCAGAGTTTCTGGAACCGTGGACGAGCCCTCTTCGCAGCAAAACTAGCGGGGAAGCCGTCTGATGTCGGAGAGGACTGAGGGACTCAGAAGAGTGGAGGCAGGTCGTTGCAGACTGTGGGAGGCAGACCCGCGCAGCCGAGGGAGAAAAACAATAACTTTGGCCTCCGGATGCCGAACGCAGTTCTGCTTCTTGATTCTGATAGAGGACTGGAGGAGGAAGAACTTTGTAGAAGGGCTCTTGGCCTGAATCTTCCGCCGTTGGTCGTGGTGCAGCTTCTAATCGGGTTCAGGTGCTCTGCAGAGGGAGTCCTGCGCAGTCGGGGGAGAATGGTTCTCCCGGACAGCTCCGACCTCGGATTGAGACGAAACCAACGCGGTGGCGAAGCAGACTGGCAGAGCTTTCCGTTGATGTAGGCCACGCCCCAGAAGATCCGGGATGAGGTCGTGGGCGACGCTGCAACAGGGTGCTGATCTGCAAGTCTTCAGCTGTATGCAAACTAGAAGAGAGAAAAGGGTGGGGGGTGGTTTCTTTGGTGGAGGGGTGAGGGAGATGGATGCTTTGGTGGAGGGGAGTGGTTTGGGAGGTGGGAGGGGTGGTGAGGTGGAGGCCAGGGGCGGAGCTAGCAGGGAGAGGGGCTGGGTGCGCAAATGGCCAAGGGGGAGGTGGTGGGGTGATGGGGGCGCAAGTAGCTTGGGGAATAGGGAGGACTTCCTTTGGAATTGGTGAGATGGGTTAATGGTGGTGTTAATGGAAGCCTTGGGGATGGGAAGGGGTTGCTTTGGGGATAGGAAGGGATGTCTAGGAGAAGGGATTCTCCCTTGGGAAGGTGAAAGGGTGTATGGGGAATGGGAAGGGTTGCTTGGGGAGTGGTGGGAGTAAAGGGGGGTTAATGGCCTTGGGAAGGTGAAAGGGTGGGGAGGGCTGATGTGGAGGATGAGGTGGCAAGGTGAGGAGAGAGAGAGATGGTCGACCTAGAGAGAGAGAGGGGAGAGGAGAGATAAAGGGTCGCCCCTTCTTGAGAGAGAGAGAGAGAGAGAGAGAGAGAGAGATGCACAATTGCTTTGACAAACTTTATCAAATCTTCATTAGCTTCAACTGGTGGGATTGGGGTCCTATTTATAGGAATCCCACAATTCAACATAAGTCCCTGACTTTTGGACTAATGACAACTAACCAAGGGGGAAAGGGGCGCCCCTGGGCCAAGCCCATATAACTGGGCCCATTAACCAATCTAACTGACATAATGATAATAAACTTAGGTAGATGACTCATTAACCTAGGGACTTGACTCAAATAAAAGAAAAATTACAATGATATGACTCCAGAAAAATATGAAAATTACATAACTCGACTCAAGAAATCAAGACGAACACAATGGCGATCATCGGGACCCATGGAGAAATGGGAAGTGGTAAGCGATGTCCCCATCATACTCCCGGGGTGCAGAGAACTCGACTCTGTCGAGTAAGGGTCCACCCTGCTGCGGTACTGCTCCGATAGGTCAGGATCCAGCTGCTGGAGATCCTCCCGAATCACCCAGGCGTCAACCGAAGGTGGTCGTCCCTTCCACCTAACCAGATATCGCTCATACGCCTTGCTCCGTGTGGTAGTGATCTGTTCATCTAATATCCGCTCCACTTGATCACGCTGGTTTCTCTGGCCAGATGGAGCTCTCGTTGGTGTGGGGGCTCTCTCAAGGGGTGGGATAGGCTGGATCTCCTCACTGGGTGTCACCGTGGGACCCTTGTAGGGCACCAGGTCAGCCACATTGAAAGTGGGGCTTACTCCGTACCCTTCGGGGAGGTCGAACACATAAGCATTTGTGTCAAGGCGCCTCAATACCTGAAAGGAGCCTGCTCCACGAGACCTCAGTTTTGAGACAATCTCAGTCCTCACCATCACAAAATCACCGACATGGATTTCTTGGTGGCGACAGTGGGAATCGGCTAATTCCTTAAGAACCTTGCTGCTCTTGTTTTTGTGTTTGCGAATGTTACCATGCAATGTCATGAATGATGATCCTATAGGGATGAAGGGAGGACCTGGACAACCAAATTCAGCCCTATCAAGTGTTAGATTGGTTTTGACAGACTTAGGAGGACCAGGGCACCCATGAATTGACCTATCATGCTTAGAAACCATGTGGACCTTGATGCACTTAGGTGGACCGGGGCAGCCACAAGTGGCCCTATCATGCATGAGACGGATGAAGAGTGGGGGAAGATCAGCTTGTCCAAATGTAAACCTGTCGTGCACTGGACCTAGTGTGTATGTGACACCAATGACGTGACTAGCCTCACCATATGATGAATGTTGTGACACATGCATTCCTATCAAGATGGTCCCATCTTTAGGTGGGGGTTGATTCGGGGGTTTCCACTCATGGGGGTCGAAGGGGTCCAAGAAGGTGGACATTTTGGGATAGGACACTTCCTCATTTCCTAGGTGGATGTCACCCTCGGTCATGGCTCTCATAGTGTGAACTAAGTAGTGGAATGGGTGGGTTGGGTTCAACATGGTGGGTGAGGGTAGGAGGGAGTGGGTGGTGGGTAAGGCGGCTAGGTCCCATGGGTTCAATGTCTTCCATAGGGAGGGATCAAAGGGGTCATGGAAGGTGTTACCAAGGAAGGGGTATTCTATCTCCTCAAGGTCTTCAAATGATGGTGAGTCCTCCTCCTCAAATGAAGTAATTGAACCGAAGTCCTTGGCGGGTTGGTTGGCCATGAATGGAGGGCTTGGTATCCTACCCGAAATAAGCAACTCTAATTTGCGAATAGCATCGGGCTCGTCGGGTGTAGGGAGGAGTAACAGAAGGTCACTAGTGTAGCAACCCACAGTGTAAATGGAGGAGATGGATCCGACACATAGGTGTAGGAGGTCAAGGCTCCTAGGTCGGTCGGCTATTGTAGTCATTATGCCAGTTAGTTCCATTTGCCAAACTATACCCTTAAGAAGATCCCCTAATGTTTCCACTTGATAGGATGATTGGATTGTGGTGTGATAGGTGGATAAGGGTACAATGGGAAGGTTTTGCTCATGGGTGGGTAAACATAGGACACGATGGGGTGAAGTGGTCTCTCCTTTAGCCATCTAGCTAGGGGCCCCTCTATGATTACGGTGCTACTTGTGAAGGCTTGTGGCTCTTGGGGGTCCAAGCTATGTGAAGGGGACATTTGTGATTCTTCCTCACCATAGATATGAACTTGGGTTTCCTCAAGGATGGGGATGGGTTCCGGACTAGCATCTACTCCCATGTGGATGGTTGTGGTCTCCTCTCTCAAGGGAATGGGAAGGTCTATTGGGGGAGGGGTGATGATGGTTGGTGCATGGTGTACCCGGGGTGGTGAGTGAGGCCGGACTTGGGTTGGGGTTGGGAGTGGAAGTAGCGGGGGACTAGGTTTGGGTAGGATAGGAGTTGGAAGTGGAAGGTGGGTTGGGTGAGTAACTTTGGATTGGGGAATGGTGGCTGTCACGGGCCTAGGTGGAGGGGTGGACATGGGGTCCACGTGGGTTTGAGTGGTGAGGGTGGAGTGAGCCATGATGCTTCTTCCACCTGGGATGGGAACTTCTCGGCCTAACCCATGACACTGTGATTCATATTCTTCTTCCCAATCTAGTGGAGCCTCATAGTCTTCGGTTACCTCTTTAAGTTCCTTTTGGAAAGGGGTGGAAGGAGGATTTTTGGAAGTTTGTGGGGTGTGGGTTTGATGGAGAATTTTGGGTTGGGTGGTGGGGAAAGGAGGAGTGGGAGTGCTCCTCGGGTTATGGTTCTCAGGGTAGGAGTGGGAAGGTTGGGGAGTGAAGATCTTCCTGATCTCAATCCTTATCTCTTCCAATAAATCTAGGGGTCCTTTGGGTGGTGGGGTTTGGGTCCTAATAGAGGTTTTGGGTTGACTGGGAGGGAAAGGGGGAGTGGGAGTGCTCAACGGGTTATGGTCCTCACGGTAGGAGTGGAGGGTCGGGGGGCGTAGATCTTCCTAAGCTCACTTTTCATCTCTTCCCATGATCCTATGGGTTCTTGCCTCCGAATCTTTCTTAAGCTCACTATGCGTTCCCACTCCTTCTTGGCTTGTCCCCGAAGTCGCCCTGTGGCCCTGCGGACTCTAGCGTGTCCATAGACCCTAGTCCTATCAAAGTGTTTGGTCATGAAAGTCTCCCACCTAACATAATCACTAGGATGTGACCCATCAAAGGTGATACTCTCATCTATAAAGATGTCCGAAAATGGGTGGTCGATCGGACCTTTGTGGAGGGCCGAGTGGGACCAAAGAGAGGTAGCCATGTTGATGAACCGAAAGACTCTAAATGCTTATGCGCCCTAGGACAAGACTTAGTAGAGACAAGTCTAGAACTTGCTCTGATACCAACTGATGTGACACAATGACGGGAATGCAGCAAGTGACAATGATCCCTTGGACTTAATTCGCAAACGCATTCACAAAAGTCGAGAAAGCTTGGAAGACGCCGTCTCACCGTGCGCACCCGTTACCCGTGGTGACTCGATGATGCCGAGTCGAGGTGGGGGAGAAGG
The DNA here is from genome assembly GCA_022559845.1 of Amorphophallus konjac. Classification (NCBI taxonomy): domain Eukaryota; kingdom Viridiplantae; phylum Streptophyta; class Magnoliopsida; order Alismatales; family Araceae; genus Amorphophallus; species Amorphophallus konjac. The sequence continues at coordinate 43,623,059 of CM040127.1, read as the reverse complement.
ACCCTTGCTGGTAGAGGGCCAGCACAACTAAGGTTTTCCCTCCCGAAGGTAGGATGCCCACGATCAAGGGCGGCCGGGTGCCGTGGGGGCACTAGGTCACTCTCTCACTTTGGCCACGGTGACCACACAAGAGTTAGTGGCTCCGGGAACGGGCGCTCTCTCACCGACCAGCGGACAAGTTTTACAGATATGAAATGAACAGAAGTAAATGGAGCAAGGGTAGTGGCTCACCTGGTTGGTTTGAAGAAACCAATCTCGTTCGGAGACGATGGGCGAGCGGGGAAGTGTGGGATCCCCGCACACTGCGCCGATGAAGCTTGAATCCTGCTTAATACAAGCACTACACCTCACACAGGAGGGTGGACTTGGGGTGGGGATGTTGATTTACATGCAAACACTACCTCCACGCAGGGAGGGGCGGTAAGCCGGCCAGGCGGGGAGGGAAGATTCGCCGAAATTGCGAAAGAAGAAGCCGATGTCGAATCTGCCTGCACTCTGCGACGAATGACTGACAGTCACTGTTGAGGTCGTAACTTCTAGTCCAGAATTCTGCTGATGATGAGACCAGAGGGGAAATCTTCGTAACTGGAGCTAGGATGCCTCAGAATTTTGTAGAATTCTTCTGATGCAGTTGCGGGCCCGGGACGAGGTTCGATCAGGGAGACAGAATCTGGGCGCGGCAGCTTCCTGTTTCTGACAGCCGTTTGCAGAGAGTGCCCCGACTGCTCCTGGACTCCGAATCACGAACCGCCAGAGTTTCTGGAACCGTGGATGAGCCCTCTTCGCAGCAAAACTGGCGGGGAAGCCGTCTGATGTCGGAGAGGACTGGGGGACTCAGAAGAGTGGAGGCAGGTCGTTGCAGACTGTGGGAGGCAGACCCGCGCAGCCGAGGGAGAAAAATAATAACTTTGGCCTCCGGATGCCGAACGCGGTTCTGCTTCTTGATTCTGATAGAGGACTGGGGGAGGAAGAACTTTGTAGAAGGGCTCTTGGCCTGAATCTTCCGCCGTTGGTCGTGGTGCAGCTTTTAATCGGGTTCAGGTGCTCTGCAGAGGGAGTCCTGCGCAGCCGGGGGAGAATGGTTCTCCCGGACAGCTCCGACCTCGGATTGAGACGAAACCAACGCGGTGGCGAAGCAGACTGGCAGAGCTTTCCGTTGATGTAGGCCACGCCCCGAGAAAATCCGGGATGAGGTCGTGGGCGACGCTGCAATAGGGTGCTGATCTGCAAGTCTTCAGCTGTATGCAAACTAGAAGAGAGAAAAGGGTGGGGGGGTGGTTTCTTTGGTGGAGGGGTGAGGGAGATGGATGCTTTGGTGGAGGGGAGTGGTTTGGGAGGTGGGAGGGGTGGTGAGGTGGAGGCCAGGGGCGGAGCTAGCAGGGAGAGGGGCTGGGTGCGCAAATGGCCAAGGGGGAGGTGGTGGGGTGATGGGGGCGCAAGTAGCTTGGGGAATAGGGAGGACTTCCTTTGGAATTGGTGAGATGGGTTAATGGTGGTGTTAATGGAAGCCTTGGGGATGGGAAGGGGTTGCTTTGGGGATAGGAAGGGATGTCTAGGAGAAGGGATTCTCCCTTGGGAAGGTGAAAGGGTGTATGGGGAATGGGAAGGGTTGCTTGGGGAGTGGTGGGAGTAAAGGGGGGTTAATGGCCTTGGGAAGGTGAAAGGGTGGGGAGGGCTGATGTGGAGGATGAGGTGGCAAGGGGAGGAGAGAGAGAGATGGTCGACCTAGAGAGAGAGAGGGGAGAGGAGAGAGAAAGGGTCGCCCCTTCTTGAGAGAGAGAGAGAGAGAGAGAGAGATAGAGAGAGAGAGAGAGATGCACAATTGCTTTGGCAAACTTTATCAAATCTTCATTAGCTTCAACTGGTAGGATTGGGGTCCTATTTATAGGAATCCCACAATTCAACATAAGTCCCTGACTTTTGGACTAATGACAACTAACCAAGGGGGAAAGGGGCGCCCCTGGGCCAAGCCCATATAACTGGGCCCATTAACCAATCTAACTGACATAATGATAATAAACTTAGGTAGATGACTCATTAACCTAGGGACTTGACTCAAATAAAAGAAAAATTACAATGATATGACTCCAGAAAAATATGAAAATTACATAACTCGACTCAAGAAATCAAGACGAACACAATGGCGATCATCGGGACCCATGGAGAAATGGGAAGTGGTAAGCGATGTCCCCATCAGTTTAGGGGTATTTTTGTAATTTCAAACTGTAAAAGTTTAGGGATATTTTTGTAATTTCAGACTGTAAAAGTTTAGGGATATTTGTGTAATTTTGGACATACCAAAGATATTTTTGTAATATCTAAACTGAATTAGGATTTTTATGTAATTATTTGACAGACTAGGGGATATTTTTGTAATATCTGGACTAACCCAAGATTTTTGTGTAATTTTGATATAAGGCACAAATCTCTTCTTGGTGGAGACAGGCTAGGCAAAAACACTTAGGAGATTGCTTCCCCATCTTGAGCACCCATGGGTTGCGATCAATCTCCACGCAACCGTCATCACACCGCCAAGGATCGCGGTGGTCAAGGGGGCAGCCCCCCTTGAGGGGGGTCTCTGAGGAGAGGAGATTGAGGACCATTATGTAAGCAAAATCTCCTCAAGCCTTCAAGCCTTAGAGAGAAGAACTCCGATCTTCAAGCTCCTTGTGTAGGGTGCTCCTCTGGGTTGTATCCTCCGTTTTTTTTTTTTTTTGAATGAGGACCCCTAGGGGGGTTTTATAGGCAATGGATGAGAAAGAGGCTACCCGGACCGGGTGGAAGCCATGGAGGGGCAACCCAGACTGGGTGCACCCCTTGGAGGGGCCACCCGGACCGGGTGCCTCCCATGGAGGGGCCACCCAGACCGGGTGCAGCCCTTGGAGGGATCACCCGGACCGGGTGCACTTTTTTTTTTGGCAGTTTCAACAGTACTTATACATGCATGTAGTAAAGTATAATCAACTCGAATTTGTCTGAAATATAAAAGGACAAATAAAATATTAACCAAGGTGTTGAACCATAGCATTCAAACAACTATGGAGTCAGAGGCATAAGGCAACCAAGGAGTTGCCTTAGCCTCAAATGCCTAGGTGATGGCTTATGCATTTGAGGCGGCATTTATTAATATATATATATAATAAAAATATTCAGATATAAAGGCCAATTTGTATAAAATACTCATGTAAGTAGTGGATGGTCTTAGGAATCGTCAAGAATAAGAAAGATGTGGCAGCATATAAGAGCAAAAGGGCATTATACATTATTCCAAGATGCATCAACCCACTTTGCAATAAGAATAAGAAAAGGAAGTATCACGTAAGTGAAAAATACAAGCATTTGGTGCAGAAAATATACGCGAGCACCCAGGTGAGTAAGGCGAACATGAGGCAAGGCGTAACAAAAACTCCATTGCCTAGATGAGTGAGGTGATCGCCTTTCTAACAAAACAAGTAAATTAAAAACCCAAAAAATGAAGTTGTCAGCATATAAGTCGAAGTGTCTGGCATGGCTTTCTTATACAAACAGAAGTTTCTACCAAGGCACATGATGATTCCATTGGATCCTCAAGAAACTGACCTACATCTCATGCCTCCTATCAGAAGTTCACATACAAGATGTCAAGGAAAGCTAAATAAGACAGAATATCTTCACAAATATAGTGAGAATATATGCGGTTAAGGCCGGGAAGGAATTAAAACATGGATTGGTTCATTGATTGGCAAACAATACCAGCCTTACTGTGATGACAAGTCCTATTAAGAATAATAAAGAAGGAAATAGCCAATGTTATCAACAAACAATTTTAGTCAGTGAGAAGAGAAACATAAAGTTATGTACAATGTTCCAGCAATAAACATGACAAGCAGATCACATTATTGGCCAAACTTCTCTGGCAACATGAATTTACATAAGGTTGTCACAATTCATTGCCTATTATATCCAAAAATCATAAAGCAAAATAGATGATACCTTTGGATAGATCCCACGAGTATTTTTAGGGCAATTCTTGCTCAAATGCCCTTGCTCATTACAGACAAAACAGTTGGCAAATTTTGTACCCCCTGTATATAACAAGAGAATATTAAGAAAAAGACAATATAAACAACATAAAATGCCCTGTGAGATATCATACTAAAAAAAAGGATAAACTATTTCAAAAAGTTTGTTAACCTTCTTGTGATGCAATGATATGTTAGAAAGAAAATTAGAGTATAATGGCAGCAATGCTAAAGTAATATTAAGATTTGAACAAAAAAATGGAGAACAAATTGAATACATTGTTACTAAAAAAAATACATATTAAACCCTCATTCTTGAATAAGCAAAGGAAGGTTACCTAAACTCATCATGCAGGATATCTTGTTACTTAAAATCATCATGTTGGAGTTTAGAACTTAAGGGCCATGGGTACTGTTACCATGGTAGCAACCTGTCCATGCTATAGGGTCAGCAAGAGACCCAGGGAGGAAAAGAAAGTAAAATGGATTGGAATTATCGTGCATTTACTGCCCTGGCTAGGGCACTTCACAGCCTCGTCTTAAATAATGCATTTATTCTTATAAGAATAATACAACAGGGCACCACTACTGAAAAGCCAGGATATGAGGTTACCATTAGGGAATGCATGCTTGCACAGTATCATATATACAGGTCTTAGCAATGACAGTCGTGCTCAATTCTTGGGTTAAACATGAAAGACTCATTCTGGGCAGATGAATAGAAGGTGTTTCTTCTCTCTGCCCTTCCAATGTACAAGACCCTCCACCCCCCCCCCCGGCCTTTCAGCTTTCTACAAGTGCTGATAACAAGGGATCATTGGACATCTATGAGATACAACTTTTAGGCACTCTGATTTCAGTTCAACCAAATCTCAATAGTCTGATTGCCATTTTTTAGGGAAAATTACTCTTATATCCCTGAAATATTTATAAATAACCTATGCAGTCCTTCCTATATGTAATTTACCAGTATACCCCTGAAATCTTTAAGAATAAGCCTGCATGCCCTAAACCTTATATCATACCTTTAAAGATAACACCTCTATACCCCTAAATGTAACCTTTAGGGGCATGACAACTCCAGTTAGTATATTTCAGGGGTATATAGGTAGATTACATAAAGGCAGGGGTATATAGGTTATTTAAAAATATTTCAGGGATATAGAAGTAATTAGCTCTTTTTTATTGAATTGGTATCCTGTCCACTTTACCATGATTTATAAATAGAAATATAAGAACATATACAAGTATAAGGTACTCATAGGCTGTATGTATGCCAAGTTCTCTAACTCCATACCCACCAAAAAGATGGTACAACATTGACACATCCCCTTAGAGTTTCTATTCAACATCACCTCACCCCCTCCTATAATGCATCCTAAAATCCTCCCATGACCTTACAATAATGATCTAATCCCTTGCCCTAAGGTGACAATACATTTTTCATAACAATTCCATCCACCTCCATGTATGCCATTTTTCTCGTGTCCTAGCAAGTGCTTTAAGATGGCATTTCCATCAAAACAACCCACGATATCTTGTTCCTGTTTTCCTTGGCTTCATCTCTTAGACTCTTTCATCTTTCAAACCTTATGGATCATCTGCTCCTTCCATTCACTCGATAAGTGCTTGAACATCTTGTGCAGGGTCATCCAGACCAGCACCTCCAACACTTGTTATACTCTTCATCTAATCCACACTCAGCTCACCTGCCTATTTGAACTTCAAATCAAATGTCAAACTGCTATAGCCGTCACTGATTTGGGATCACGCTCCCACTCATGACTCAACCAAACATCTGTGCCTCAGATCCTCCCAATGCCATTAGTGCTCCTGTCAAACTATCAGAAGCCTTCATAGTCCTAAATGTGGATGCCAGCCACCTATCAGCACCAGTCCGTGGTGCCATTGATGTTAACGGAACTTCTGCTGCCACAGGTTAATCAGATCCACTCAATGCCATTCTAATATTTGTGCAAACCTGTCCAACCATGAGTCCTCCTCTGATGGAATGGAATCCTTGAAGCCATGGCAGAGTAATAAATGAATGCAACTTTAGACTTGCCTCCTACTGGCCTGAACATGGTGGGCCAGCACCATGGATGGCAGTATCGGCCGAAACCGATACGTTTCGGCCGAAACGTATCGGTTTCGGCCTATACCGAAACCGAAACGGGCCTTGTCACTGTAGCAAGTCCGATACCAAAAAAATTATTTTTTTAATGGTTTCGGACAGAAACCGTCCGGTTTCGGCCGAAACCGGACCTGCTCAATACAATTTTTGCCTTTTCTGACTGTTTTGAACCGATTTCGGCCGAAACCGAAACCGAAACCGATACCGAAACCGATACTGCCATCCTTGGCCAGCACAACACTGTCAACACCCTGAATGCCCACCCAAGCTCCATGGATCTGCCTAAACCTCAATTTTCCCTCAACCGATTCATCAGATTTTCTCTATCGTAGTGCCTTCCACTACAAGGGTATGGCAGCTGATGAAACAGCCATTTCCACCAACATATGAGGCCCTCCATCTAGGCCTAAAGTTTCCTTCACCTTCAGTCCACAGTCCCATCTACTGAAGACATGAAGGGGATAAGACTACCCCACTAATCCATGGCCTTTACTCACTCATATGTAACAGGCCACTGGCCACCTCCTCTCAGGTGAGATCCCCCCCCCCCCCCCCGCCCGGCAATTTTCATCTTTTTGTCCTGATCTATTGCCTTTATAATGGCCATACAGGCAGGTGAGATGTTGAATTATTTAATTGAAAAAATGTCACTGATTCTCCTCAAGACAGTGTACTCTTTGTGGAAAATGACCAAAAAGTCCTGATTCATGGCAAAGTCTCCACAAATACTTGTTGGAAATGCCAGGTAAAAGGCTCTAAAGTCAGTCTCGTAATCCCTCTCAGTAAAAGATACTGAAGACATAAAAGGACAACTCTCTTGGCCTCCCCAAGGCATACTCTATGTGAGTCCAGTGTGGACAGAGATGTACCCTCCATATGATTTTTCGGGAGATTAAAGAAAGTTGTACTTTTCCCCCTAAAAGTAAGAAAGAAGTAGACTTGACAACAAAATCCTCAACACATAAAAGAAGATGGACCCTTCCACTTGTCTCTCGGGGTTTTAGGTGATCAAACTCTAATCATGACAAATGATAACTCAAGTGGTCAGTGGCAGGCCTAAATATGTCAGTAGAAACTATTGACCCACTGGCATGGAACTAAAAACCGATTGAACTGGATCAAAACTGCCTAGAACCTGTCAGATAACAGTAGAGACTAAGTGGCAACAACCAGCTGGTTTTTGGTCAAAACTGGTCTACGAAGCAGAACCAGCCAGGGCTGGTCCACTTCCAATATACAGATTCCTTTGGATCCATCCACCTCATCCAAGACTACCATTTACCATATCCTAATAAATATGTAGTTACACCCATTTGCATCTGAAATACTAGATTCTACTTTCAAAAAAAAGAAATACTGGATTCTGTAAGCAAATACCTTGGCACTATATATATAGTTCTAAGACAACTATGCTAGCTGACTCACCATCTTGAAGAGGTTGAGGACATTTTGAAAGAGAATGCCCAGCTTCTCCACAGTTATAGCACCACTTCTTGTCATTGGCTTCACTTTTATTGGGGCAATTTTTAAGACTGTGTCCACGTCGACGACAAAGCAAACAGATCTGCATAAGGATTAGGTGTGAGTATGAAATTCCAATCTTTGTTTCACAATGATCAAGATAGCCATGACACTGTAAGAAACAAAATGTTCAAGAAAAAACCATGAGAAAGTTAATGAAAAATCGAATATATCTTATTTAGCTGCAATGAATTATGAGAATATAACAAAAGGTCTCCTTTCTTAAAGTAAATATGACAAAAGGTCCAAACGACCTAAGACAAGATAATCATTTTTGTGAAAGCTTTCAGAAACAGGAATCTGGGTTTGTCAACTGTAAGGGTAAATTCCAAAGCACATAAACAACGTCTAAGTTGTTGAATTTATAAATGAAAGGAAGGTTCCTTTTTTTTCCGAATGTTGGTAGTACCACAATTGTATTAAATCAAAAAGAGTAAGGGATGTACAAGTATGATCAAGTAGTTCCCAAAAAATCCCTATACAAAGAGGTCACACCAAGATGGTGCAGACTTCACTAGCCCCCCAACAAAACAAAAAGAGGAGAGTTGAGGGAATTCACATTACAAAACAACTCCGCCCATTCCCTCACTCTAGCACAAATAAAAAAAACAAGAGGCTCCTCATCTCTAGCTTCTCCTCTAAAAATCCTATTGTTCTGTTCACCCCACAAGGACTAAAGAGTGGCCTTCAGAACCAGCCACCACAGAACGGCATCTCCTCTAAGGGGCCAAGACCTATCCCAAGTGCCGATGAAATGACACACCCCCAAATGACGTGCAATAAGGCAACCGGTCCTTGAAGCCAACACATCCCACACTTCCTGCGAGTATGAGCAACCTACAAATAGGTGGTCTAGGTTCTCATCATCCTGTCCTGCCCACACAAGCAGCAGGTCGACTGGATGCAGGGGAAGAAATGAGCCAGCCAGTTGTGGGTAGGGAGCCTTCCGTGGGAAATCCTCCAAATGAGGATCTTCAACTTTAGTGAGCTTCTCGGCTTCCAAATGTGCAAGGCAAGACTGTGACGCATCCCTCCATCCGAGATAAAGGTGTAGGCAGACCGAACCAAAAAAGACCCCTCCGTAATTCACCTCCAAGTCCACGCATCCTCCCCAAGGGAATGCAGGGCAAAGTCAAGGAGGCAAAAGAGTTCCTAGAACTCCTCCATCTCTGCTGACCTAAGATCCCTCCAAAGAGTCGGCGTCCAAGTGCCCCCTGAAAGTTGAGAGTCAAAAACATGGTCCACAATTCCCAAAGGGTCAACAATGATAGCAAAGAGATTGAGGAAAGACACCTCCAAAGAGAGCTCACCACACCAACTGTCCTTCCAAAAAAGGCACATGTTGCTTTTCCCTAGTCAGACTTGAATGCTAAAGGAAATTATGTCCCTGCAAGTCAAAATGTCGCGCCAGATGGGGGAGGTTTGGGACATAGGTGTAGTGTCCAAGTCCCAAACCCTCCACCTACTATAGTACCTCTGCCTGACAAGGTTCGCCCACAGCCCATCATCTCATGTCCCCAATCTCCAAAGCCACTTGCACAAGAGGGCCAAATTAAAAACACCCACATCCTTGATCCCCAACCCCCCTTGTTCCCTACTAGCAGCCACCCCTCCTCCCCTGATGCCATGTCATCCCTTGCATCTCCCCCTAGTCTCATGCCAAAAGAATCTCCCCTGAATGGACTCAGTACTCTGCAGCATAGTCCTCAGGATCCGGAACATTGAAAGAAAGTAGATAGGTAAGTTGTCCAGTACTAATCTGCATAAGACTAATCTGCCCCCGTAAGACAACAGTCTAGGCTTCCAACTTGCCAATCTAGCCTCATGCCTCTGCATAATAAGGAGCCAATCGGCACACCTCAGGGCACCTGGGGATAGAGAGAGGCCCAGGTACGAGATGGGGAATGTACCAATCTGACAACCCAAGATGCGACTCGAAAGGAAGGTCTTTATACAATGATAACTCAACATAAGGCAAAGAATCAAGAATGGTTAATTATAAGGAGTGTGGGAGTTTCAAGCAGGAAAAGCACATTTGAGGCATATCAACAAGACACTTCTAGTCCTTATCCCTAAGAAACAGGGAGCACAGTGCTTGCGAGACTTCAGACCTATCAGCCTGTTGAATGGGACTAATAAAATTATCTCCAAGCTTCCAGCCATGAGACTAGACAGTGTGATTGATAGATTGGTTAGTGGCTACCAAGGGGCTTTTATCAGGAGATGTCATATCCAAGAATAATTTTTGGTAGCCCATGAATGTCTGTATGTCATGAAGCCTCGGAGGAAGAAAGGCATGGTCCTTAAGCTGGACTTCGAGAAAACATATGACCAAGTCAATTGACAATTCATGTTTGATGTTCTTCTGAAGATAAGCTCTGGTGTGAAATAGATTTGGTGGATTCATGTATGTATCTCGTCGGCCACATTTGTAGTCCTATTCAATGGAGAGCCTACCTCTTATTTCCACAACGACAGAGGTCTCAACCAAGGAGACCCCATGTCTGCTATGCTTTTTGTTCTGGTAGCACATATTTTGAGTAGGATATGGCTGAGGGTTGAAACCCAGGGTTTGATTAGAGGCTTCCAGTTTGGAGCAGAGAATGTTCCATCACCCATCTGCAATATGTCGATGATACTATTCTATTTCTAGCAGAGGACGCGAGGCCGCTTTACGGCACCAGACTAACGTTGAAGTTGTTAAAGGAAGTTAGTGGCCTCAAGGTGATTTTCTGCAAGAGTCAAATTTTAGATGTCAACATGGATGATAGGTCCTTCAAGAGAGCATCTTTCATCATGGGCTATAGGCATATTTCCTTTTCCTATTTGGGGCCCCCGCTATCTCCAAGGGTCTTACACTCCGGTGGCTGGCATAATGTGGTGTAAAAATATGAATCTTGACTGGCAGGTTGGAAGGCAAGGCTTCTCTTTTACAGGGGGAGAATGGTGCTTTGTCAATAGATACTGGATAGCCTCCATGTCTACTTCCTTTCCATCTTCTGAGTCCTACAGACACTTGCAAAGAAGTTAGAGTCTATTCAAGTAAGATTCTTTTGGCATAAGAGTGGAGACAAATGTAGGGGATGACAGAAGAAAAGGTAAAGAGATGGGAGGCATGGGTGTCAAGAATATCAGAGACTTCAACCTATCTTTGTTGTGCGAGTGACTGTGTATGTTTGGCTCAAAAGATAATGGATTATGGATACAAGTAATTCGATAGAGGTACTTTGGGAGGACCAAGGGCTGGGACTTGGTAGCATCCTCTCAACACAATATCTCACCTATTTGGAGAGATATTTTGCAAAGCAGGGACATCATTTTCTCTAGCATCCGGGTCCGGTTGGGGAATGGTCAAAAGTGCTTGCTTTGGAAAAATAGATGGTGCGGCGATTATACTATCAAGAACACTTTTCCATAGCTCTTTGCCATCTCATCTACACCCTCGGCCTTGGTATCCCAGATTTTTGATACACATCTTTCAGATGGGACGTGGGTACCGTCCTTTAGGAGGAATCTTAGGGTGGAAGAGATGGACCAACTAGAGGGACTACTTCTTTTCCTATTAGATTATGCTCCAGAGACTAGCAAAACGGATCAGTGGTGGTAGAGATAGGAGAAAGATGGTTGTTTTTCATTCAAGTAAGGATATAGCATTATCTTCAATGAAGGAGTGTGTCATCACTTTGCTTTGCAGATCTGGACCACTAAAAGTCCCCTTATCTTATATGGAGCACCTTACACGGGAGGTTGCCGACTTGTGATAGGATAGCTCCATTTCTCACGAATATCAACCCCCTTTGTTGTTTGTGTGGAGTAGAAGAGACTCTAGATCACCTATTCACAGGATGCTTGTTTTCTCTAGAGATTTGGTCACAACTTACAATACCCGCATGAGAGTGCGCAGTAGTTGCTTGGGGATTGGCACAGAAGATGGATTGGATGCTTCAAGGTGACAGAGTCATCTGGTGCCTTATCTTCCATGCCAACCTTTAGGCTTGGGAACTGGCACAGAAGATGGATGCTTAAGGGTTATAGAGTCATATGGTGCCTTAGCCTCCATGTCACCCTTTGGGCCTTATGGGGAGAAAGGAACAACAAAATATTTAGGAGGGAAGCAAGTGCCATAGATAGGGTTGTCTCCTTCATTTGTGAGAGAGTGAGAGAATGAGCCTATCATCTTTGTAATGCGGACTCACAAAACTCTTCTATTTTTGTCTTGTTGGGGGCTAGTGAGTGCCACAGTGTTGTGGTGTGAAGTGTTTTTTTCCCTTGTACAGGGATCTTTTGGGCACACTTTAATTATACCTGTATATCCATTCTTTTTTTCATTTAATACAATGGTGTTACCATCCACTTTCAAAATAAATAAGGAGTTCTTGCACATTTTACAGGAAAACCAGTGCACTATCTATAAATGGAGTCATCACAATCAGATAATACTCCTGGGTTTCTATTTAAGGCAAATGGCACAAGGTTTTTAATAAAATTGTTATACAGATTTAGTATCCATATGGATACACAGATCACAAGACACCCCAGAAACTCTGTAACCACTCATTCTGGCAAGAATGGTGGGGCTGATGGTTGATCATTCAATTGCAGGCTACAATCTTACACCTCGTTTGGCAGCTCCAGTCAAAGCCCCCCCTAGATAGCCTACAAATCCATGTTAGGCAATCTTATCAGACTCTTCAATACCCCTGAAAAGGGCATTCCTAAACTGCTCTAGTAAAGCTATCCATCCAATGGCCCCAGTACACACAGGGATCTCTTGCCATGCCTGCCCAGCAAACAAGTATAATAAGAACAAGTGTCCATACTCTCCAAAGTATTATTTCCCAGAAATTGCAAGTCACCAAATCCCCATCAATACAGGATGAGCCTATCACATGCATGAAGTCTCAAGTGACACAGCTGAAGTTGCCATCAATACAGGACGAGCCTATCACATGCATGAAGTCTCAAATGAGACATCAGAAATTTCACCTCAAGCTACAATGTTTCCATGCTCAAACACCATATCATAGTTTTCAAGAGGTGAGGAGTGTCCCTCCCAAATTCACTGATGTGATTGGCACCTAAATGAACCAAACCTTTCTTCTGAGAATCGAGCATACTCACCAACCAGAAGGTTCCCTGTTTCTGAACGTAGGAAGCCACCACTTGCTTCTCAGATGAGGGTCACATGTGAGAAGGTAGCAATATCAAACAGGCATGAAATGATACATGAAATACACAGAAACCAGATCTGTCCAAAAGCTTATTGGTGTCCCATTCCAAAGCTTGAGGAAAATGCAAGCTGAGTCACACTTATAGCTTGGAAGATACTTGTTCATGTAAAGGAGATGTTTATTGATGTTCTGGAGAGGATATCCAAACACTTGGAAATCACCTAAAGTTATCTATCTCTTGAGCTCATAGAACATGGAGTTCATGCATTAAGTAATTTTACAATAATCATTTAGAGATCATTTTCAATGAAGTTGAAATTCATGGTCTTCTATATGACAATGTCAATATTTACTTTCATAAATGATTCCTCAAAGCTTAAACAAATTTTCATCCAAAAACTAACCATAGATTTATACCAAAAGGTTCAATAAAAGATATAAACTATCAAGATCGCCGGAGTCCTAACTGAATGTAGTATCAAACACATTTTCCACCACAAAGATCAACCAAAAAAAAGACGTCTTAGCTTAGCCATAAGGGTTTTATTTATGTCATTTAGCGTACCGAGAGCAAACAATTCAAAAACACCCACAGACCCTATGTTATTTCCCGCTTCAATAAACGAAATAAGAAAAATTACAGCATCGATTGGTAGTGAATACGTAGAAAAAGAAAGCCAGCAGATTTTATCTTTCCATGTGAGAAAAATACTTCAAAAGTCAATTCAATGTGAAAGTAAATGTCAAGCACAAAACTTTAATGAATGAACAACCAATCTTTGCGTCAGACCCACATATATCTAAACTTCCAATGCAATAACCCTTCTACGAATTGAGCATGATTCAACAGCAAAAACTCAGTAACATAGGATGATGGATGACCACTGAGGCCACATTCAAACAACTAACTTCAGAACTCACACATTTATTTGACAAAAACCGTCAATGAGCCATTGACAATGCCATCATCTACTATCTTTACAGCCAAAAACAAAAACAGGTGAGATGTAAAGCAACAGAGAGACAAACCAGTGGACACAGCCCGGTTAAACGCAGGAACCAACCTTATTCTTCTCCCACTCGGCCTTCTTGGGGCAGAACTTGGCGACGTGGTCGTGGGCTTGGCATATGAAGCACCCTTCGCCGGGCTTCTTGCCGGGGATCCGGAGGGGATGCTTCTTGGGGTTGGGGTTGGGATTGGGCTTGCGCCTGTCGCCGCCGCCGCTGGGTTTCTCCACTCCTCCCTTTAAGATTCTCCTCTTCTTCTTCTTCTTCTTCTTCTTGGCATCGAGGTCCTTCGAGGGGGGCTCTGGATTCGGGAACAGGTGGGGGTTCGCCTCCTTGAAGCGCTTCCTGGCCAGCCTCTGCCGCTGGCTCACCATCTCTATTCTTCTGCTGCTGCCTGCACAGGTGTGGTTTCTCGAGGTGAAGAAGACGACACAAGTTTACATATAAGCCCTTCTCGTTATCCTCCTCTTTTGGGCCGGACCGCCGTGACTTTTGCAGGTTCCGCTTGTGGAATATGGATGATGGGCCGTCGTGAACAGGATTAGACAAACAACTCAGTTTGATTTATGATATCTGTCCTTTCAGATATCTTGCTGCGGTCTAAATACGACTAACTAAATTTTTAATGCAATTTTGTTTCATGTGTAGGCATTGATAAGCATTTGAACACATTGAAAATTCCCGTGTACTTTAATGATAGTGGGTCTAATGGTAAATGACTTTGTCTCGAGTTTTCAAGTTTGACTCCCAAGAGAATTTACTCAGTTCATATTTAATCTTCGAGAGATATAAATTTAAAATTTACTAACATTGTTAGATTCAGTGTCAATATTTTTTTTAATTCCATAGAGATGTGAGTCTAAAATTTATTAGCCTGACTAAGTTCCCCCTCACCACTAATAATAACTCAAAATCAATGTACTTGACTTGTTTATTTATTCTACTATTGGGGGCATGAATTACAAGCTCACTGGGGTATCTTGACTTCAGCAGGACCTAAGGAGATACGGATGGTCATGCATGGGACATTATCACTCTTATTGCACTCCCATCCTCAGATATGATCATCAATGTTCATTGTATTTCCTGCTTTATTAGTATCTAACATATTACCAAGGGTTTTTTATGTTGAAAAAAAAAGTTGAGAGCTAGTGCCGTTGGATTTGAACTCAGTTCTCTCACACTCTGTATATATTCGAATACTATTATGCTAGGCTCTCCGTTATCTAAAAAATAAAATAGTATCCAACATATTAAAAAAATAACATTTGTTGTTCCAGGACCCCCCCCCATGGTTCTTTGTGAATATTCAATTGAAATATCTTGGTGTTATTATTACAGCTATACTTGTGGGATTAAAATAAATATAGCACTAATCTGTGAAACATGCTCATAGAATATCAATAGAAAAGAAGGAATGGGAAGAGACATAGTAGAAGACATGAGAAACCTAAGTGGGCAGGTACATGAGAGCAAGAAGCTGAAGGAGGGCAACAAGAGGATTGAGATCAAACAAAGAAAGGGCAAGTAAAGATTGAGAAAGATTTATTGTTTTTGGAATATTTCAAAGTGCTAAGATTTGAATATTTGCAAAATCAGTGGATATTGTTAGAGTCCTCTTCTATGCAACCATTGAACCCTCCTCTCCATCCCATCCTAAAGTTATGCTTGTCATTCGTTCGATAAATAAGGGCCCATCCTTCAAAAGATTGTGAGTCCTCGCATATTGTGGAGGGATATCTATACATCTTACACTTAACTAACTCTATTTAGCATTTTTCGCATATAATAAGCAATCATTAGAATAAAAATTACATACTTAGCATCCCATATTTGTATTTGTACACGTAACACTTATAGTTAAACCCCCTCCTATTTATACTTGTTGTGGAACTTATATGTAGCAACCCTGGTAAAATTAAAGGAATAAAATCTTAAATAGAGTAAAAGATTTAAAATCAATAATAAAAGTTCAACTCATATACATCTAAAATATATAACAAATAGGCCAAATTAAATAACGCCTCCGATCAAGTCGTCATTTAATCGAAGACTGTTCAAGCATGCGCTAATTAAAAAATTGATGCCCCCTTGTCAGGCGTCATATAAAGAAATTGAAGACTGTGTACAGAGGCGTCATTTTAAAATAACGTCCCAACCTTATGCGTCATTTCCAAACTAACACGTTGGTGTTTGATTCGAACAAGGATGGTATCTGGGTAATTGTTGATAAGGAAAGGATTGATACGTGGATGTCTAAGTTTAAATCGGGAGTCTACATAGGAAGTTTCAGTTCTAATCAAACTCCTAGAACCCATTAGGATTCCTTCTCCTATAAATACCAACCCCCTTTCCATCGAACCCACGTTAACGCTAATTGCAAAAGATATCCTGCCGCTACTCGAATACGTGAGGAACCTAAAGTTCTTCCTTTTCCTTCTGCTACGTGGGAAGGGCGATCGGCGTTGTCCTCTTCTTCCTGCTGATTGGTTGTGCTGCTACGTGAAGAACATAGCAGTTCTTCATCAGCGTCTTCATCTTCCTCTTGCTGAAGAACGCGATATTTATTCGTCATCGTCTTCTCCCTTACTGCACGAAGGTCCGAAAGGAGGGGGAGGTCGGTGCTGCTTCTGCTTCCCTATTTCTAAGGGGAATTGCGTTGCTGTTCTTCTGCTAGAGGAAGCAAGCTGTTATCGTGGTGAAGCTGCTGTTATTATTCTACTACCAAGTCCTCTGTTAAAAACAGAGTATCGATTCTTTATCATCTGTCAAACAAAATCATCAACCAAGGTAGGTTTTCTCAAGACTTAGCAAAACCCTATAATTCCTAGGTTAAAAACATGCATATAGGTCTGTAGGAGTTACATATTTTGTTTCTGGATTGAGTTTTCTCTGTTTACTGCATAAATGGAAATAACGACCCAAGTTAGGGCGTTATTTAATTCAATGACCGTGTAAACAATCGTCTTTTATTTAGATAGTTAATAATTATACAATGTTCAAATTTTAATAACGATGAATACTTACATGTAAACTAATGCATGACCATGTTCATAAATTCCTGTTATTTTTCTCTACCTTTACATGTCATCAGTTTCCTGATTAGACATACTCTAGAAACCATGTGCCTGTGATTGCACCTGCCCGATGCAAATCATATGACAAAGAATTAGCGACCCTGGTTAGGTCGTTATTTGAATGAACAATTCGTGATAAATAGTGAAATTAAAATGTACATAATTTCCTAGATATGGTAATTGATGACATGCACCCTGCCTTTTAATTTGATATATAACGCCCCTGACTAGGGCACTGTTTACAGAATTGAAGCCTTTATGAAAATCGTCATTTTTATAATAACTGAAATTTGAATATGCTTATAGATTTTTAGTAGTTATGGTATTGGGATATAACGACTGAATGAACAATCGTCAGTTATTGATATGACGACCCAGACAAGGGCGTCAATTATAAAAATGAAGACGTGACCTAAGACGTCAAATTCCTCTTTTCCTGATTTTCCATGTTTCTGTGACCCTTGTCAATGGGTTATGACTATAGGCACTATATTCCATTCCGTGAATATAGTCCCCTGTTTTACGTTGTTTTATCGATTCCCCACTATTTCTCGGTGATAGATGAACCCTCCATGGGACATTCCGTTTCTTTGGACTGATGACTTTATCATAGAGACCTCCATAAGACTCCGCTAGCCTTGGATTCCCTCAAGGCAGCCGAGCATGTTGTACCATCAAAACCCATGACACTACTTGATTGCCATGTCACTCTAGAGAAACATGGTAAACCGGCCCTTATGACATCCATATAGCAATCATGATGTCATGAGAATATTCTAGATTAATAGAATGGGAAACCATGCCATTCATATTCTTATGAATTATGTGCCATACTTGTGGACCTCAATTCTATCTAGCTTATCATGTCCAAGAACGAGCGACCATCTCTATATGAGCGCTTATTCTTAATGGCACCCAGTTAGGGAGTCGATTCTACCTAGTTTTAATGCGATTCGTGATTATACCGTTACTATCGTAGTACGTCCTTACACATCATGTTCAATCCTTGTGGTTCCATAGATCTACCTTAAAGTTCCCACAAGCGTAATCCTTTGAAATTCCATATTGGCTATAACTATAGTGGATGTCGAAAACACATGATCAATGCCTGCGCATATAAGGCCCGATCTGGTCCTGGAAGGAGCACCCGAAAGTACTAGTGTCCATGGGAGTTGCAATGATCACGGTATGACATTGTACTGAAATGCATGACTAGCTTGATTAGACATTCCACAGTTCTCGTACTTGACTTGACATGACATGACTTACGTGACCCAAAAAGGGTATTATTTACCTGCTTGAAATAATAGCCAATTCTTGACATGACATGATAACTATACGTGCTTGATTATCTTGCTATATTGACATGAGTTCTTGAAAGACATGCTATGTAATGCCCCGGATTTCTTTGGATCCTTCTGTATGGGTCCCTGATCTGGTTTCTTGGAGTATTCGACTCCGTTGTGTCCGGAATTTTGTTTCAGACATCTTTCGTGTTCAGATCGGCGCGATCCGGAGTCGTTTCGGAGGCCCGGAAGCGTTCCGCAACTTTTTCTGCGTGTGTTTTCCGATTCCTGATGTGTGTTTCGGTAATTTCTTCAGAATCTCGTTGCGGGTGAACCAGGCCGTTCACCTAGGCAAGTGTGGTACCGTTGCGATCGGTGCGTTCCGAGGATCGCGAGGGTGTGATTTTCTATTTTTTGAGATTTTTTCGAATTTCCAGATTTTCCTATATATTAACCCCCCTCTCTCTCCTCCTCTCATTTCTCTCTTCTCTCCCTCTCTCTTCTCACGCTCTCTCCTCTCTCCCTCTCTCTCTAGCGGCCGACGGGGTGGAGTGCGGGCGAGGCAGGGACGGCGCGGGCGAGGCACGGGCGAGGATGGATGAGGATCGAGGCGGTGGAGGCGCGGTGAAGCTCGGCCGTGAGTTCGTGGAACGGCGAGGCTTCAACGGCGTTTTCTTCGTGGATCGGCGTCCACGGTGCGCGAAATCTTCGGTGGAGGTAGGGTGATGGACCCCCAGCTCGTGCGCTTCATTTCCCGTGAGTTTCGTAGGCCGTGGTGAGCCGAGCGGGTCGTTTGAGGCATTTTGGGAAAAATCATGTTTTGGGAGAGTGATCGCCCGATCTAGCGTTTTGTTGCGTTTTAGGCCGATCCGAGGCCATAGATGCATGCTAGGGGCTACTGGGGAGCTTCCCCTTTGTTTTCCCCCTCATCCGTGGATGTTTGGGGGCGTGGCGTGGATTTTTGGGGTTTTCCCGCCGTTCTCAGTTTTCTGAAATGATCGCGGTCCACCAGTAACCGCGTTCACTGGTCGCGGTCGTGGGAGAACCGCTTTCATCCTTGTGTTTTGGTCGAGAGTGTTGGCAGCGTCGCGGTCGTGCGATAGACCGCTTTGGTCTGGTCGTGGTCATGAGATGACCGCTACTGTTTGGTCGCAGTCCTCTGGCGACCGCTACCATCGGGGTTACGCCTGGATAGTCGCGGTCGTGAGGTGACCGTGACTGCATGGTCGCGGTCCCCGGTCGACCACTACCATCTGGTCGCGGTCCCCGGTCGACCATTATCAGGTCGCGGTCCCCAGGTGACCACGACTACGTTGCGGTTTCCGTTCGCGTTGTTTTGACCTCCGGTCGACCCGGTTGTGACCCAGTGGTTGACTTTAGGTCTCGTGAGTGTTCCGGACACCCCGTGGAGTTCCGTGACCGTGTCCTTGGGTGTCCGGAGGTCCCACTTACCTCGGTAGCGTGCCGCGAGCTTAAGGGTCCGGGTGACCTTTTAGCGTCCCGATTGTGCTGTGTTGGTCTCCGGTCGACCCGGTTGTGACCCAGTGGTCGACCTCCGACCTTGTGAGTATCCCGGACACCCCATGGGTTCTGTGTCCATATTTTTGGGGGTGTCGGGAGAGACCGTGTTACCTCGATTAACGTGCCCGTAGGTGTGGTGGGTCCGGGTGACCTCACGTGTTCCGGGCCTTCGTGTTACGCTCGATCGAGTCACCGTGTATCGGTGTGTGTGCGGTGGGGTCTCCCCCGCATGTCGTGGGTTTCTTTGGAAGGCGATTCCCATGTGGGCCACGTGTTTGGCCTTGGACTGCGAGTCCAGTTGTCCGGCCTGGAGCTGGAGGTTTCCCGCTTGCTTCGAGATGGGAAATCGACATGGCGGCTTGTGTGCTACCCTGGGAATCATGCTTCTGTGTTTTCCGTGTGGCCCGTGTGGGTGGCCTTAGTCCCTTGCGTTCCCTTCCCGAGGGAGTGGTCTTGGCGACTCGTGAGCTATCTCAGTATTCGTGCTACCGTGGTTTTAGACCTAGAGATTGGACTAGATTGACGGCCTTGTGCTGTTGCGTACAACGGTCTTGACCCCGAGTCTTGTGACTCAAGGACCGTTGGGTGTAGTACGTCTAGAGGACTGCCCAGAGTCTAGTGGCTTAGCGCCACTTGAGTTTTCTCGACTCTCGCACAGGGTGCGTGCGTGGCCATGGACTGCGAGTCCTGTTTCCTCTCCGACTGTGGTCGCCGTGCGACGGGGCTGGTACGTGGGGTGGTCCCCGTACGTCGTCGGGTTCGGACGCTGTTTTCCGTTGACTTGAGAGTCTACTCCTTCAGTGACACTCCACTAGTCGTAGCCCACCAGTACGAGGTGCTGGTCTCACCTGGGAGTGGTGTACGGGCACTCACCTTTTAAGACGATTTGTGGACCGGTTACCGTAGGCCCCTCGTCGGTAGCCAGAGTCCGGCTACGGGGGAAAACCGGTCAGAGGACCAGACCTAGTGACGCGTGGTCTGTGTGTGCACACGTGGTTGGGGACAGTGGACGCACGTCGACGGTCGTGACCCCAGCTAGTTACTTGTTTGTGGTTACTTGTACGGTGTTCGTGTCTTTGGTAGGCGCTACCACGTCAGGCAGTTCACCTGCGGTGCGGTGTAAGACGTCAGGGGACACTACCGGCTGTACTTCTAGTGGGAGGTACTCTTGTCGAGTTGGGAGTGACAGATTGTCAGTTTCCGTGACTTTGACCTTCGAGTTTTCGGTCGTGTTGACCGTTGAGTTCGGTTGTTTCACCGTGGCGCGTGTGTCGGTTCTCACGCCGTGAGACTAGTGCTAGTGGCTTTACCGAGGTTGCGTCTTGTTGTGCAGTACCCGCGATCAGATGGTCGAGGTTGCACCTTGGACAACGTGTCCAGGTCGGCTGTGTCCGGGGGACAGGCCTCTACGGCGTGGTTGCCGTGAGCTTTTACTTCGGTAAGCGGTACTAGTGTAGTTAAGTAGCCTCGACCGCGAGGTCAGGGTGTGTTTCTGGCAGTACGAGTAGCTGTAGTGTCAAGTTTTTGACCGGCTACCGGTTTGCTGTTCCTGCTGTAGTTGTAGCTCTCCTTTCCGCTACCGCCGTTGTTTCCGGTTGGGGTTCCGCGGGATCCCTGCTGAGTCTCTGTTTTGGAGACTCATTCCCTGCTTTTCAGGTGTGGCGATTCTTCCTCGAGGTTTGAGGGTGCGGAGCGGAGGTTCTCAGTTACCAGCTTGCCGGGCCGAGTGTTCACTTGGCATGTGGTACGTTTTACTGCTTTAGACTGTACTTTCTATTGGACTGGACTCTGTTGTGGCTGTAGTTGTTTATTTATTTCTGTTAATTGTTGAATTGTCCTGCTTTATTTTCTATTTCTTTGTGCCTCCACACTCCTTTTAGCCCTTTCGAGCCCTCCCGGCTCGTGGGCGGCGGTGCGAGTCTCGGGTTATCGGGCCTTCCCGATAATCAGATTCTCGGGTCGTTACAGATGGTATCAGAGCGGTGGTTGTAGACGTACATGGGAATTCGAGATATTGCAGTGATCAGAGTCCATAAGGTTCAGTACAGTCGGCAGCTAACTTAGGGTTTTGTGTTCGCTTTCCGCCTAGTTTCTCGCTTGAGAGCTTGAGTGCGCTGTGCAGCGCTGTGAAGGTGGTTGCTGTCCGCAGCTCTCGTGCCAGCATGGGGTCTAAGGATCAAGGTTGACAGCTTTCTCCCTCATCGGTTGTGGCCCTGGTTGTGCTGCGTTGGGCAGAGGTTGCTGGCAGGCGTGAGCTCGCGGTGCTGCGTTCGAGGAACCTGCAGCGTGGTCAGGTGGCTGGAGATGATTTTTCGTGGTTAAGTGGCCGTGAGCGTGCTCTGAGGGAGCTGCTGTCTGTTTTGGCCACTCCAGCTTGAGGTTTGTCCAGCCCCTGAGGTGTTCAGGTCGTGGTTTAAGGTGGCTGAGCGGGTGTTCTGATCGAGAAGTGTGCTCGGGTGAGCGGAATATCTTCTCGGTGAGCTGCTGTTTCATCGAGCCTGATGTCCTTGTCGTGCGCTGTGGCGTCAGAAATGACGTGTCGGTCCTGGTTATTTTGTGGATTTCGAGGCAGGATTGGGCTGTGGTGTCCCAGTAAGTCTTGCTCCTGCGCTCTTGTGTGCGAATGGGTTGTGTTCGCCCTAGAGTTGGCTTGAGATGTGAAGGCTCCACGGCGAGTTCGGGACTCGAGGATGAGCGTCGGCGGTTGTCGTTATGGCTCGTGTTGCGGCTCTTGGTGTGTTGTAGTTCGAGGAATTGCAGCGGTGGTGCATCGAGAGATGCTGCGATTGTGGTCCGACGTGACACTCGTCGAGTGTGTCGGAGGCGCTGACATGTTGGAAGCGATGATTTTCCTTGGTGCTGTTTTCAGCATGTGCGAGATTCGAGGTCAGGTCGAGCGTGGAGTTCTTCCGTTGGTCGGAAGTGCGCTGATTTCTCCTTTGGTTGGAGAGGTTGTATTGGGCTAAGGTTCGTCGTCTTGCATTGCGTGTTCGGATTAGTTGGCCTTCTTGTGCCATGAAGTCCGTGTGAGACGTGATCCGTGTTTTGGCAAGGTGGTTGCCTGTGAGAAGTTGTGCCCTTTCCCTTGTCGTGTGAGGGTGTTGGTGCTGTTCCGGAAGGACGATGCCGGTTGGGCGGTGTTTGCTTTCTCGGCTGTACGCGCGGATCAGAGTGCGCAGCGGAAGCGTGGTGACCCATTGGTTCAGGATCGTAGCGTTGGTTGCTACAGGCGGATTCCTGAGTTCGCGTTGAGCATCGGAGGATTGGTTCCTCGGTGTGAAACGTGTTGTTGCCATGCCGTTGCCCGAGAAGTCGTGATTCTTGGCACTGGCAGGATGGAGTGTTGGGGAATGTGCTGGCTAGTGCGCCGCATGAGTACCATGTTCCTGTGATGGAAGCCGTGTCAAGCGTCGGTGTTAGACCTGGATGGGGTTGTTGAGGATGTCGCCTGACGAAGGTCGAGAACGTGTTGGTCAGAGTCGGTGGCTTGGTGCCCGACTTGTGTTCCCAGTCGTGTCCTCGAATGAGATCATTTTTGGAGAAGTGATCTCTGACAGGTTGTGGGTTCCTGTTGGTAGCTGCGAGTGACTGGTAAGGCTAGTCTCGTAGCCAACTGCGGTGAGATGTTTGTTGCTTCGGGGACCCAGAGTGCTTTGGTCGTGGTGTCGGCAACCAGGTCGCCATGAGCATTGTTCAGGTGGTGTCCCGTGGCTCTGTGGTAAGGGCGGAATCGGGATTGGCAGGTGTCCACTTGGATTGATCGAAGGATTTGATGAGACCAGATGGAAGAGTGACGCCTGTGGGCGGAGGCCTTTTGTGAGATTGGCGTCGGTTGGTGGTCCTTGATAGGACGTTGGTGTCGCAATGGTTATCCCTGGTTTGGTGACCAGCATGGGATGGTTCCCCTGTGAGTCTGAGTCTAGTGAGGTGATGATTGAAGACACCAGGATCTTGTCGTTTGGCTTCGTCATGCTCCCCGAGAGGGTCGAGTTGGCGTGATGTTCGAGCTCAGATGCGGAGTCCGAGAGGAGTGCGGCTCGAGATGTTGCATCAGTCTGTGTGAGAGTCGACGGATGGCTTGCCGAGGTTTGGAATGTTTCCTTTAGACCCGGTCGAGGACCAGGAAAGAAGGAAGAAGCTGAGCAAGCGGAGGTTTCCCGTTGACGAGCAGTTGGTGACCAGTGGATGGTCTTTTCATAGACAGAAGGTGCTGGTTGTCGGGGCTCGAGCGTGGCAAGTGCCGTGTGCCAGCGAGACCTTTGGTGGTCATTTCAGTGATGTGCCTTTCCGGATGGGATCTGGGCTTTGTCGAAGTTTGTCTTCTGACAAGAGTTGGCACAGTATTATGTCCGGCTTTCGGCTTGCCATGTGTGAGGTGTTTCTTGGTGCTGAGTCGATGTTCTGGTTGCGATCTGCTGAGAGGACTACTTGAGCTGGTGGAGGCTCTATTTTGGTTGCTCCCTTGAGGAGGGTGTGCGACCTGTCAGCTGGTTGTAAACCTGATGTGCGATTTGTCTGCCGACCATAGGATGGATCGGTAGTTGTTGCTCGTGTCGAGGGTTGTGATTCCTCGGTGAGCGAGATTGTGGCTGCGGTGCCATGTTGGATTCTCGCGTTGTCTGAGGTGATGCCGGACTGTGTCCTTTGGTATATGCCTGCTCTGTTGGCCAGTGTGCTCGACGCGAGGAGCGAGGTGTTGCTTGTGATTGTAAGTCTGGCTGTGTCCCTCAGGATCGGTGTTTTAGTGAGAATCGAGATTTTCTGTGCTGGGGCTCTGACAGTGTGTCAGTTGGTTCAGTGTTCTTCCCCTGTGGCTTTGTGCTAGGTCCTAAATTTCGAGGATGAAATTCTTTTAAGGGGGGAGGGCTGTAATGCCCCGGATTTTTTTGGATCCTTCTGTATGGGTCTCGGATCTGGTTTCTTAGAGTATTTGACTCTGTTGTGTCCGGAATTTCGTTTCGGACATCTTTCGTGTTCGGATCGGCGCGATCCGGAGTCGTTTCGGAGGCCCGGAAGTGTTCTGCAGTTTTTTCCGCGTGTGTTTTCCGATTCCCGGTGTGTGTTTCGGTAATTCCTTCGGAACCTCGTTGCGGGTGAACCGGGCCGTTCACCTAGGCAAGTGTGGTACCGTTGCGATCGGTGCGTTCCGAGGATCGCGAGGGTGTGATTTTCTATTTTTTAGAATTTTTTTGAATTTCCGGATTTTCCTATATATTAACCCCCCTCTCTCTCCTCCTCTCATTTCTCTCTTCTCTCCCTCTCTCTTCTCACGCTCTCTCCTCTCTCCCTCTCTCTCCGGCGGCCGACGGGGTAGAGTGCGGGCGAGGCGGGGACGGCGCGGGCGAGGCACGGGCGAGGATGGATGAGGATCGAGGCGGTGGAGGCGCGGTGAAGCTCGGCCGTGAGTTTGTGGAACAGAGAGGCTTCAACGGCGTTTTCTTCGTGGATCGGCGTCCACGGTGCGCGAAATCTTCGGTGGAGGTAGGGTGATGGACCCCCAGCTCGTGCGCTTCATTTCCCGCGAGTTTCGTAGGCCGTGGTGAGCCGAGCGGGTCGTTTGAGGCATTTTGGGGAAAATCATGTTTTGGGGGAGTGATCGCCCGATCTAGCGTTTCGTTGCGTTTTAGGCCGATCCGAGGTCATAGATGCATGCTAGGGGCTACTGGGGAGCTTCCCCTTTATTTTCCCCCTCATCCGTGGATGTTTGGGGGCGTGGCGCGGATTTTTGGGGTTTTCCCGCCGTTCTCGATTTTCCGAAATGATCGCGGTCCACCAGTAACCGCGTTCACTGGTCGCGGTCGTGGGAGAACCGCTTTCATCCTTGTGTTTTGGTCGAGAGTGTTGGCAGCGTCGCGGTCGTGCGATAGACCGCTTTGGTCTGGTCGCGGTCATGAGATGACCGCTACTGTTTGGTCGCGGTCCTCTGGCGACCGCTACCATCGGGGTTACGCCTGGATAGTCGCGGTCATGAGGTGACCGTGACTGCATGGTCGCGGTCCCCGGTCGACCACTATCAGGTCGCGGTCCCCAGGTGACCACGACTACGTTGCGGTTTCCGTTCGCGTTGTTTTGACCTCCGGTCGACCCGGTTGTGACCCAATGGTTGACTTTAGGTCTCGTGAGTGTTCCGGACACCCCGTGGAGTTCTGTGACCGTGTCCTTGGGTGTCCGGAGGTCTCACTTACCTCGGTTAGTCTGCCCACGAGCTTAAGGGTCTGGGTGACCTTTTAGCGTCCCGATTATGTTGTGTTGGTCTCCGGTCGACCCGGTTGTGACCCAGTGGTTGACCTCCGGCCTTGTGAGTATCCCGGACACCCCATGGGTTCTGTGTCCATATTTTTGGGGGTGTCGGGAGGGACCGCGTTACCTCGATTAGCGTGCCCATAGGTGTGGTGGGTCCAGTTGACCTCACGTGTTCCGGGCTTTCGTGTTACGCTCGATCGAGTCACCGTGTATCGGTGTGTGTGCGGTGGGGTCTCCTCCGCATGTCGTGGGTTTCTTTGGAAGGTGATTCCCATGTGGGCCACGTGTTTGGCCTTGGACTACGAGTCCAGTTGTCCGGCCTGGAGCTGGAGGTTTCCCGCTTGCTTCGAGATGGGAAATCGACATGGCGGCGTGTGTGCTGCCCTGGGAATCGTGCTTCTGTGTTTTCCGTGTGGCCCGTGTGAGTGGCCTTACTCCCTTGCGTTCCCTTCCCGAGGGAGTGGTCTTGGCGGCTCGTGAGCTATCTCGGTATTCGTGCTACCGTGGTTTTAGACCTAGAGATTGGACTAGATTGACGGCCTTGTGCTGTTGCGTACAACGGTCTTGACCCCGAGTCTTATGACTCAAGGACCGTTGGGTGTAGTACGTCTAGAGGACTGCCCAGAGTCTAGTGGCTTAACGCCACTTGAGTTTTCTCGACTCTCGCGCAGGGTGCGTGCGTGGCCATGGACTGCGAGTCCTGTTTCCTCTCCGACTGTGGTCGCCGTGCGACGGGGCTGGTACGTGGGGTGGTCCCCGTACGTCGTCGGGTTCGGACGCTGTTTTCCGTTGACTTGAGAGTCTACTCCTTCAGTGACACTCCACTAGTCGTAGCCCACCAGTACGAGGTGCTGGTCTCACCTGGGAGTGGTGTACGGGCACTCACCTTTTGAGACGGTTTGTGGACCGGTTACCGTAGGCCCCTTGTCGGTAGCCAGAGTCCGGCTACGGGGGAAAACCGGTCAGAGGACCAGACCTAGTGACGCGTGGTCTGTGTGTGCACACGTGGTTGGGGACAGTGGACGCACGTCGACGGGCGTGACCCCAGCTAGTTACTTGTTTGTGGTTACTTGTACGGTGTTCGTGCCTTTGGTAGGCGCTACCACGTCAAGCAGTTCACCTGCGGTGCGGTGTAAGACGTCAGGGGATGCTACCGGCTGTTCTTCTAGTGGGAGGTACTCCTGTCGAGTTGGGAGTGACAGACTGTCAGTTTCCGTGACTTTGACCTTCGGGTTTTCGGTCGTGTTGACCGTTGAGTTCGGTTGTTTCACCGTGGCGCGTGTGTCGGTTCTCACGCCGTGAGACTAGTGCTAGTGGCTTTACCGAGGTTGCGTCTTGTTGTGCGGTACCTGCGATCGGATGGTCAGGGTTGCACCTTGGACAGCGTGTCCAGGTCGGCTGTGTCCGGGGGACAGGCCTCTACGGCGTGGTTACCGTGGGCTTTTACTTCGGTAAGTGGTACTAGTGTAGTTCGGTAGCCTCGACTGTGAGGTCAGGGTGTGTTTCTGGCAGTAGGAGTAGCTGTAGTGCCGAGTTTTTGACCGGCCACCGGTTTGCTGTTCCTGCTGTAGTTGTAGCTCTCCTTTCCGCTACCGCCGTTGTTTCCGGTTGGGGTTCCGTGGGATCCCTGCTGAGTCTCTGTTTTGGAGACTCATTCTCTGCTTTTCAGGTGTGGCGGTTCTTCCTCGAGGTTCGAGAGTGCGGAGCGGAGGTTCTCAGTTGCCAGCTTGCTGGGTCGAGTGTTCACTTGGCATGTGGTACGTTTTACTGCTTTAGACTGTACTTTCTGTTGGAGTGGACTCTATTGTGGCTGTAGTTGTTTATTTATTTCTGTTAATTGTTGAATTGTCCTGCTTTATTTCCTATTTCTTTGTGCCTCCACACTCCTTTTAGCCCTTCCGAGCCCTCCCGGCTCGTGGGCGGCGGTGCGAGTCTCGGGTTATCGGGCCTTCCCGGTAATCGGATTCTCGGGTCGTTACATGCTAATTCACTCAATTACCCTTTATAGTACAATCTCTTTATTGTCATTTCTTGCGAGCATGGATAGCTTATTGCATTTCATGTAACATGTAATTATTTAAAGTAAGCTATCTCTTGAGATATAATTCCTAATGAGCGTTCGCTCACATAGTATTTTTCCCTTATTTTCCAGGTAAGTCCGAGGACGAAACTCTTTCGGATGGGGAAAGTCAAGAGTGATGAGATTAGAGCTGCTCCAACTATCCAAGCATTGTCTAGTCTTGACTTTTCTACATTCTTGAGTCAATCATTGTACTTTTTCATTTTATTGAGTCTTAGCACTTTCATTAAGAGGATTGTAATAGAAGTACTTTGAAGGTTTTGATGAAATAAAGGATTGGGTTATCTTTACTCTTGCACGTAATGTATTTGTGTCGAATACACTAACGCTCTGATTGATATGATCGATATAAACTCGTCAAGCGTCTCTGGGTTCCTTCTGCGCTCGGGACGTGACAGTTTTTGTAGTGTCAGAGCCTAAGATATTCAATTCCTAGGAAACCCAAGTCCAAGGATAGGTTTAAACCTTTAACAGGTGAGATTGGGTAGAACCATGGGTTAAAGTGACTAAGGTATTCAAACTCTTGGTCAAATCTCATATTAATTAATTATCTAAAATTTTTGTAGGACAATGGCTGCCGAATGTGCTCATTGGCGTAACATGCAACACACTATTCAAGACATGACGCAGGCACTTCAACAGGTAGCTTAGGGAGTGGTGAACCGTGGAGTGGGAAACCTCCACCAAAGTTTCAAGAACATGAACCCTCCTAAGTTCATAGGATCCACGGATCCGGATGACGCCGAGCATTGGATAAGGGAAACCGAACGTATCTTTAGAGTTATGCAATGCACGGACCAAGAAAAGGTCTTATTAGCCACATTTCAACTGGAGAGAGGCGCCCGATGCTGGTGGGAGTCAGTAGAAGCCACCTTAGAGCAAGGCCAAGTTACTTGGGAAGAATTTGTGAAATATTTCAACAATAAGTATTTCTCCGACCGAGTCCAGGAGAAGAAAGCTGCCGAGTTCGTCGCACTTAAGTAACGATCGTTATCGGTAGCTGAGTACGAGGCACAATTCTCTAGGTGGTCCCAGTATGCTAAACATCTAGTCAGTACCAAGAAGATGAAATTTAGGAGATTTCTTAATGGGCTCAGGCCCCAATATATCACACAACTGGCGCCAATGGACATACAAGTTTATTCGGAGATTATACGACGAGCCTAGTTACTAGAAGATGCCACGGAACTATCTGATAGGATTCGTGGAAAAGATAAGAAGAAACAGGTCACTAGTTCTGGTTCATTCAAACCCAATTTCAGTAAGAAGAGGCCAAGTAATGGAGGTACTCCCTCCTAAGAGCAGAAGTTCAAGAAGACCAAATCTTTCTCCATCACCACCACACCTTCCAAAGTGATATGTAAACATTGTGACAAGGTCGGACATAAGACTGATGACTGCTGGAGGAAACTTGGAGCTTGTCTCCGTTGTGGGAGCCGTGATCATCGGATTCCCGACTGCCCGTTGCTCAATGATCTAGTCGGTGATGGAAAATGCCTGGTGACAAAGAATGCACGTCTCCAAGCTATTAAGGAGGCACATCAAGACGAGGGTGGACTAGTGGAAGGTACGCTGCAAGTTTGTTCCAAGTCTGCACATGTCTTATTTGATACTGGTGCATCGCATTCTTTTGTCTCCAAGAAGTTTGCTGACCCGCTACCTATGGAACCGGAGTGGATAAAATTAGTTATCTCAACTCCTCTTGGAAATGAGACCGATATTGCTCACCATTACCAAAATTGTGAAGTCTTGGTTAAAGGAAAAAACCTCCCTATAGACCTCATATGCCTAGATATGAAGGACTATGATATCATATTAGGAGCTGATTGGTTATCCAAGTACCAGGTAACTGTTGATTGCCGTAACAGCAAGGTTACTTTCAAGGAATTCCCGGAACTGGTCTATACTAGCCCTAAGAGTCGGAGCAAGTCACCTCTTATTTCGGCCCTCCAAGCTAGCAAGCTAATAAGGAAAGGATGTATATCTTTCCTTACTTTTGTCACCATTAAGGAAACTAAGGAGACTAAACTAGAAGACATCCCTGTTGTGCAAGAGTTTCCGGACATGTTTTCGAAAGATTTGCCTGGGCTACCCCCACAAAGAGAAGCGGCCTTCACCATCGACTTGGTCCTTGGTGCTGGTCCAGTTTTTAAGGCACCATATAAGATGTCCCATGCCGAACTCAAGGAGTTAAAAGAGCAATTGATGGAGCTTCTTAAGAAAGGATTTATTAGGCCGAGTACTTCCCCATGGGGAGCACCTGTGTTATTTGTAAAGAAGAAGGATGGATCCATGAGGTTATGCATCGACTATCGACAGTTGAATCATCTCACTATCAAAAATAAGTATCCACTGCTGAGAATTGATGAGTTATTTGATCAAATATCTGGATCCAAGTATTTCTCGAAGATTGATCTCAGGTTAGGATATCATCAACTGAGAATCAAGGATGATGACACTCAGAAGACCGCGTTCAGAAGCAGGTATGGGCACTACGAATTTGTTGTTATGCCTTTTGGACTAACAAATACCCCTACAGCCTTTATGCAGTTGATGAATAGTATATTCAGGCCTCATCTAGATCAATTCATAGTGGTTTTCATTGATGATATATTGATATATTCAAAGACCAAGGAAGAACATGATGAGCATTTGAGGATTGCATTACAGATATTGAGGACAAATCAGTTATATGCAAAGCTCAGTAAATGTGAGTTCTGGCTGGAAGAAGTGTCTTTCCTAGGACATGTTATATCAAAGGACAGATTATCCGTAGATCCGTCGAAGGTTGAAGCTGTAAAGAATTGGGAAAGACCGACCAATGCTAGCGAGATCCGTAGTTTCTTGGGTCTTACGGGCTATTACCGGTGATTCATCAAGGATTTCTCCAAGATCGCCGTACCACTCACTAGACTAACACGCAAGGAGATCCGTTATGAATGGAGTGAGGAATGTTAAAGAAGCTTCCAAGCCCTCAAGGATCACCTAACTACTGTCCCGGTTTTAGCTTTACCAATTGAAGGCGAGAAATTCGAGATATACACCAATGCATCTGGCATTGGCCTCGGATGTGTCTTACTGCAACAAGGGAGAGTCATAGCTTACTCATCTCGACAGCTAAAGAAGCATGAAGAGAACAATCCAGTACATGATCTAGAATTGGCTGCGGTAGTGTTTGCATTGAAGATCTGGAGACATTACTTATACGGAGTACAGTTCACTATATACTCCGATCGCAAGAATCTCAAGTATCTCTTTTCTCAAAAGGAATTGAATATGAGGTAGAGACGTTGGCTGGAATATCTCAAGGACTTTGATTTCACTATACAATATCATCATGGAAAGGGTAATCCTGTAGCTGATGCCCTCAGTCGAAAGCCAAGAGTAATATTAGCCAATTGCATGATTCAGGAGTGGAAGTTGCTAGAACAATTCTCTAAGTTTGATATAAGCATAAACAAGGAAAGCAAGTGTGTCGCCCTATCGCATGTGAGCATACAGCCAGAGTTACTCTCTGAAATACAAGGACTTCAAATTAACGACCCCGTATTAGTGGAAATCAAGGGTAAAATAGAAGAACAACCTGATTTCAAGATAGCCTCAGATGGAAGATTATTATTCCGAGATAGAACTTGTATACCGGATTGTCCAGAGCTAAGGAAGAAGATCTTAGATGAAGCTCACATATCAAGGTACACGATTCATCCAGGATCTACCAAAATGTACCAAGATTTAAAAAGGACCTTCTGGTGACCCAACATGAAAAGAGAAGTAGCAGACTTCGTGTCTCGCTGTCTCACATGCCAACAAGTTAAGGCGAAACACCAAAAGCCTACCGGTAAGCTGCATCCTCTTGATATTCCCAAGTGGAAGTGGGAGGATATCGGTATGGACTTCATTATGGGTCTGTCTAAATCTAGAGGAGGACATGATGGAATATGGGTTATCATAAACCGATTAACCAAGTCGGCACATTTCTTGCCAATCAAGAGCCGATGGTCAATTTGTTAGTGTTGGTGTGCTACAGGCCAATTTCGGGTCGGGTAGACCCAATAGTTGTACGATCTTGTTCATTATTAATAAAGTGGTGTTTGAGCGTAAATATGCGATTGTGTTACTTTACGTTGTCCCTAGGATATGTGGTTGTAAAGTCAACTCGAGATGGGATCTCGATTATGAGACTGACTTTACATGAACACATACCTTAAATTATTCATGATTGGAGGGTAATCACTCGGGGACTTTGATTACCTATTAAACTAGTACACATGATGTGTAAGTGACCAGTCTCATGGTCATTGGTGCGGGGCACCAACACATATGTGTAGGTGTATGTGTAGTGCCCCAGAAATTTTAAATAAATTTTTTGAAATTTATAAAAGGGCTAAATGAATTTATAAAGGACTTAATTGAATAAATAAGGCCAAATATTGTTCATCAATTAACCCAATTCACTTAATTAGGGTCCAAAAGGTTTTTAAACCAAGCACATTAAGTTGGCCCATATTCTAGAAGGTATTTAAGCTTATCCACGGATTTTAAAGATAAATACTAATTATATATAGATAATTATATGGATAAATAACAAAAGAAGTTTTAATAAATTAAAGTTCTAACTACGAAGACTATAACGGTCTATCGTAAGACCGCCACAGCCAAGTGACGCATGGGCACTAGACCGTCACTTGTCTGCAGATTCCGTGAGTAAAAGAACTCGTGCAAAGATTGAAACTTGATGATCTTATCTATTATGGATCGACTTGGGAAGACTTATAATAATTCTAAGGACTCTTAGAGATTAGGATTTGGTGAAATAAGGACTCTAGAATCGATCTAATCCTCAAAACCATAGTCTAAACACTATAAATAGGGCATAGTTCTGAACTGTGCAACCCTTACTTTTGGGACGTAAAGAAGCAAGGTAAGGTGTAATGCCCCGGATTTTTTGGATCCTTGTTCATGGGTCCCGGATCTGGTTTCTTGGAGTGTCCGACTCCGTTGTGTCCGAATCTTTGTTTCGGACCTCTTTTGTGTTCGGATCGGCGCGATCTGGAGTTGTTTCGGAGGCCCGGAAGCGTTCCGCGGCTTTTCCGCGTGTGTTTTCCGATTCCCGGTGTGTGTTTCGGTAATTCCTTCGGAACCTCGTTACGGGTGAACCGGGCTGTTCACCAGGGCGCGAGTGATACCGTTGCGATCGGTGCGTTCCGAGGATCGCAAGGGTGTGATTTTCTATTTTTCTGAATTTTTCCGAATTCCGGGTTTTCCTATATATAAGCCTTTTCTCTCCCCCTCTCATTTCTCTTTTCTCCCCCTCTCTCTTCTCACGCTCTCTCCTCTCTCCCTCTCTCTCCGGCGGCCGACGGGGCGGAGTACGGGTGAGGTGGGGACGGCGCGGGCAAGGCACGGGCGAGGATGGATGAGGATCGAGGCGGTGGAGGTGCGTGGAAGCTCGGCCGTGAGTTCGTGGAACGGCGAGGCTTCAACGGCGTTTTCTTCGTGGATCGGCGTCCACGGTGCGCGTAATCTTCGGTGGAGGTAGGGTGATGGACCCTCAGCCCGTGTACTTCCTTTCCCGCGAGTTTCGTAGGCCGTGGTGAGCCGAGCGGGCTAAACGGGGCGTTTTGGGCAAAATGCATGATTTTGGGGTGTGAGCCGGATCTCCCGTTCTATGGTGTTTTTGGGCGATCCAGGGCTTTAGATGCATGCCTAGGGGCTTGGGGAAGGTTTCCCATTTTGTTTCCCCTTTACCTGGGGGTGAACGGGGCGTGGCATGGCTTTTCTTGCGGTTTCTACCGTCTTTCACCGCGGACTGAGAACGCGCTATACTTCAGTAGCGCGTTCTTGTTCGTCGCGCTGCCCCGATAGGGCGCGTTCATCGGAGAAGATGAATAGTTTGGTGGTTCCTGTCGCGCTATAGGGCAACGGCGCGTTCTGGACTGTCGCGCTATGGAAACATAGCGCGACCTGGCTTGTCGCGCTATAGGCTCCTAGCGCGTTCTGCTTGAACGCGCTATGGACCTATAGCGCGTTCTTGGAGGGACCAGTCGGGCTGCCCGGGGCGGGCGGTCTGCGGCTGATCGTGCTCCTCGTGGGCCGTGTGTGCCTTGGACACCCCGTGGAGTTCCGTGACCGTGTCTTTGGGGTGTCCGGGGGTTCCGTTTACCTTTATTTGCGCGCTCGTGGGTGTAAGCCGGGCAGTTTACTAGTGTTCTGATTGGGTTGTGTTGGTCTCCGGTCGACCCGGTTGTGACACAGTGGTCGACCTTTGGCCTTGTGAGTGTCCCGGGCACCCCGTGGGTTTTGTTACCATGTTTTGGGGTGTCTGGAGGTGCCGTGTTACCTCGATAAGCATGCCCGTGGGCTTGGTGGGTCCGGGTGACCCCAGGCGTTTCGGGTTTCCGTGTTCTCGCTCGATCGAGTCACCGTGTATCGGTGTGTGTGCGGTGGAGTTCCCCCGCATGTCGTGAGTCTTCCTGGAAGATGATCCCCGAGTGGGTCACGTGTTTGGCCGTGGGCGGTGCGAGTCTCGGGTTATCGGGCCTTCCCGGTAATCGGATTCTCGGGTCGTTACATAAGGAGTCATTATTTCGGGTAAGTTGTTTAGAAGTTTTTGTTCATTATACTTTAGACTAACTCCCCTCCAAATTTCACATCTTTAGGTCAAGAGGTCGTGGAGTTAGAGGCCAGGGAAGTAGTTGAAAAAGTCACAAAGGAAGGAGAAGATCTAGGACAGATTTCTCAACAAAATCCAAAAACTACAACCTAAGTAAGAGGTAGGTTATCTCATGAAATGCAAAAACATACTGATAGGATTAAGAGCCTCTGGTTTGAGTGATTTTCATGCATGCTAGATCATCAATTTCATGTTTTTATTAGTTCTATGCATTGCATGCCTCTCTTAGCCTAATGAAGAAATTAAAGGCCTAATGTTCATCTAATGCGTTGCTACCTATGCATATAGATAGCCTATACTTCGTCATCATGCCTGAAATAGACATGATATAAGTTGATCTCTTGGTTCTATACCATTTTCTGTTAACAGATACTGTAACGCATCCAAGTAAGACCGTCACTTTCATGTAACTGGCTTACCATAAGCCGTCATAGTCTCTGTATATCCTGTTTTCCTCTGTTGATTCTAACGCGCCAAGACAGACGCGTTACATTACTGTAACGGTCCCACGACAGACCGTCACAATCCTGTGACGCCCTGGCCCTAGACCGTTATAACCAGTGTTCTAGACGGAATGCAAGTGCCACTATTACCTATTGTTATGCCTAGATACTTAAGTGGTGACCTGATTACATGTTTTTAAGGTTATTTAATCATTCATGATAGGTATTGCATGTTTTATATTTCACTTGTACTTTGAGTTATAATTAATTTCATGAAGGCAAATTCTATAGTTTTGTACTACAAAGCATGACTTCTAAAGCATGGTATTGGCGGAGTTTCACTTTGGTTTTCACATTGATTATACTTGTCTTTCTCTGTCAATAGAGTCAAATTCTGTAAGTACATGGCACTTACTCCGGTATGATGTCATTAGTTTACACATTGCACTATAGGAACACTATCTTGGACATGAGCACCTCTCTATTGGATATTCCTTCCAATGGACTAGGAAATCATTGTTTCAAGGCCTCCGTAATTCTCCGCGAGCCTGGGATTCCCACTAGGACGCCGAGTTAGTTGTACCAATGAAAACCCATTAGTAGAATACACAGTCATGTTTTCTGATTCCTAAAATGTAACGGCCTTACACTGGACCGTCAGGCTCATGTAACGGCCCAATGCCCGACCGTCACATTCTTCTGAGTCTAAATTGGTATTCTAGACTCTGGTCATTGTAACGGCCCAGTATGGACGCGTTACATAATGTAACGGCCCATTGAACGACCGTTACATAACTTGAATAAATTAACCCGAGGGTTGACCAAGGGTTGATATTCTAATGATTCTAGACATACCCTGATGATCTAGAATTTATCATATTGCTTAATTGACTTAATATAATGAATTGAAGATAAAGAAACTATACCGTTATGCTGTCGATTTATTTCCAAGAGCATAGCCTTGTTTAAATCATTCTTGATTCATATATTCATACATAGAAGCTATCATTCATTGATTATTGCCACTATGAATTATTGAACTTGTTATATTCTCGGCCATACTTTACTGTACGTGCGTGGAAGTAGCTTAATTTATAACTGAAGATGCGATCGAGCACTGATTGTGTTCAAGGGCTCTATGCTAGTCCCCTCGGCTGATTGCCGGAAACATACTATTTTATAAACCATGGGGTATGATGCTACTGGCGTCGCATTACGTTGGGAGTACTTGTTCTATAAATGAGTGAAGATCCACGGTACTACATGAAATTCTCGTACATGACATGCTTGACATTCTTGATTGTTACTCCACAGAAATTCACGAACTATGTACTCAAAAGAGACTAGCGTGATGAATATGTGGCATTGCTCGTACACTCTTGTTATATGCTTGATTGAAAAAGGCCAACTGTCATGATCATATTATATTCTTGCTAGTTCATTTTGATCACTCAATCTTACATGATTATCCTGTTACATGGTTTTATCGCATGATTGATTCGCATTCGCATGATTTTACATTATTTCCTAGAGCTAAAATGATAATTACTTTAATAGTGCCTTCATGTTGATACGAAGATACCTACTGGGCAAGTGTGCTCATGACCTATTTTCCAATGTTTTCAGGAGATGGAAGTAGTTCGCATTCGGATTCGGGTGATTCAAGCAGCGGGTCCGAGAGTGATTAAGAGTTGTCAGGATAAGAGTGAAGATCTAGGAAGTCTAAAATGTTTAGATGGAGTCAATGTAATTTTTCTTATTCCTTGAGTCAATAGATGAAAAGTTAAAGGTTGTATTATGAATATTGATCGTTTTATGAAATACAGTTGGAATTTTGAATATATCTTGTGCAATTACCTCTATAGGTGTGATTGTCTCGCGCTCTGAATGTTCTTGCTTGCAAGAGGCTTACCATGCCGGCTGTTCGCGCTCCCCGAGCGAGTCTTCCGCTGTAAATAAAGGCTCGGGGCGTGACAGTTAAGTTGGTATCAGAGCCTAAGTCCCAGGACTTAGGGTAAATGAGTCATGTCATAGGATAAGTCCAAGATTAAGGACCCATACCTATGAACTAAGGAAGAAATTCCATACCCATGTGAAGATTGGGTAGAGCCTGGGATAAGATAGATTATTAGTTTTAGAATTTACTATGCTTATTCCAAATTTCATGAGAAATAACAAGTTGTTATTTTCTCTCTCAGGTACCCTATTGTACAAATGGCACATCGCATAGATTGGGACGGTATGCAACAAACTGTTGCCGACCTCACCCAGGCACTACAGACAATAGCACAAGGCGGTGCGGGGGCAAGGGCTGGAGACCTGCATCGAAATTTTTGGAGTTTAAACCCTCCGCGTTTCTATGGATCTTCGAATCCAGATGAAGCCGAAAATTGGATTGATGAGATGAATAGGATCTTCGATGTTATTCAATGTACGGATCAGGAGAAGGTTCGTCTAGCAATATTTCAATTAAACAAGGATGCCCGTACGTGGTGGAAGATGGTTCCGGCACCTCCGGCCGATGCACCACATACTTGGAATGGTTTTCTTACGCTATTCCGTGCTAAATATTTTTCTGAGCACGTAAAGGAAAGGAAGGCCATGGAGTTCGCCTCCCTTCGTCAAGGGATGATGTCAGTTGCGGAGTACGAATTATAATTCTCAAGGCTAGCTCCATACGCATCACACCTTATTAGCACTGAGATATTGAAGGCAAACCGATTTATGGACGGGTTACGGCCCGGTTTTATCCAACAATTGGGGACTCAAAATATCCGTACTTACGTGGAGATGGTCCAGCGAGCTTATTTATGCGAGAGGACCTTGGAGAAGGTCGAGAAGCTGAAGGGAAAAGGAGAAGGATCGAACCGACGATCTGGTCAGCATTACAAGAAAGAAAAGTTTAGTATCACGGAATCTCACAAAAGCCGTGATAGCAAGAAAAGATCGAGAAACGGGAGTGGTAGCAGTTCCCAAAAGAATAATAAGAAGGTTAAGGAAGAGCAAGTTGCCTCGACATGCACATTTTGTGAGAAATTCGGCCACTCGGCTGAAGAATGTTGGAAACGCCTTGGAGTTTGTTTACGTTGTGGAAGTAGGGAGCATCGCATGCCGAATTGCCCCCTCATCAAGGAACAATCAAATGATGGAGGACGTAGGAGGCAGGCTCGCCTCAATGCTGTCGTAGATGAAGAGGAAGCGCCCAGGGATGGTGGGCTTATGGAAGGTACTCTTCAAATCTGTTCACGTCCTGCATTCGTGCTATTTGATACTGGTGCTTCTCATTCTTTTATCTCTACTACTTTTGCAAAAACCCTACCAATTGCATCAATTCCCCTACCTTCGGACCTTGCTATAACTACACCATTAGGGCCTGGAACTAAGCTTACCAACCATTGCCCTGATTGTGAGGTGGTAGTAGAAGGACACAATCTCCCCGCAAACTTAGTGTGTCTCGATATGAAGGGTTATGATGCCATTCTGGGGGTTGATTGGCTTGTTGACCATGATGCTTATATTAATTGCCGAAATAGGATAATATCTTTTCGCAAGCTCGGTCTTCCAAGATTTTCTTTTCTTGGCATCAAATATAAGAAGCATCCTACCATAATATCTTCTCTTCACGCTTGCAAACTTATCTCGCAAGGATGTGAAGCTTTTCTTGCCTCAGTCATTGTTACCGAATCTAAGGAAATTGTCCTTGCAAACATTCCTATTGTCAAGGAGTTCTCTGATGTGTTCCCATCCGAATTACCTGGCTTACCGCCCGAAAGGGAAGTAAACTTTACCATTTAGCTCATCCCAGGTGCAGCACCTGTTTCCATAGCTCCTTACAGGATGTCCCCCACTGAACTCAAAGAATTGAAGAGACAGTTGCAGGAATTATTGGACAAGGGTTTTATCAGACCTAGCACATCCCCTTGGGGTGCGCCTGTTCTATTTGTCAAGAAGAAGGATGGTTCGCTCAGGCTATGTATCGATTACCGGCGATTGAATCAACTTACCATCAATAATAAATATCCCCTGTCGCGTATTGACGAGCTATTCGATCAGCTTTCTGGAGCATAATATTTTTCTAAAATCGACCTCAGATCTGGTTATCATCAACTTAGAATTAAAGAAGAAGACATTTATAAATCGGCCTTTCGAAGTCGTTATGGCCACTATGAATTTGTGGTAATGCCATTCAGGTTAACAAATGCCCCAGCAGCATTCATGCAACTAATGAACAATGTCTTCCAGTCATATTTAGACCAATTCATTATCGTCTTCATCGACGATATCTTGATATATTCCAAGACAAGGGAAGAACATGAAGAACATTTAAGGATAGCTTTGCAAACGCTTAGAGAACACAAGCTCTATGCCAAGTTAAGTAAGTGTGAATTTTGGCTCAAGGAAGTCTCATTCTTAGGCCACGTTATTTCAAGTGAAGGAATTGCTGTAGATCCTTCCAAGGTAGAAGCTATCAGAGATTGGAGTCAACCAACGACTGTATCAGAAGTCAGAAGCTTTTTGGGTCTAGCAGGTTATTATAGAAGATTCATAAAGGACTTCTCAAAGATCGCGGTTCCTTTAACTAGACTTACCAGAAAAGAGAATCCTTTCGTCTGGACAAAGGACTATGAAAAGAGTTTCCAAAGTCTTAAGAATCATCTTACAACAGCCTCTGTTTTGTCACTACCAGTAGAGGGCGCTAGATTTGAAGTATATACAGATGCATCAGGAATTGGCTTAGGGTGTGTCCTTATGCAAAATGGAAATGTGATTTGTTATTCCTCAAGATAATTGAAACGCCACGAAGAAAATTATCATGTGCATGATTTGGAATTGGCAGCAGTTATTTTTGCCTTGAAGATTTGGCGTCATTATCTTTATGGAGAAAAGTTCACTGTATATTCAGATCACAAGAGTTTGAAGTACTTATTTTCTCAGAAAGAGCTTAATATGAGGCAGAGGAGATGGTTGGAATATCTTAAAGATTTTGATTTTGCTATTCAATATCACCCTGGCAAGGCAAATGCTGTAGCAGATGCACTCAGCAGGAAACCAATGGGTATGCTATCAAGTCTTATGATTAGTATGACTAACCTTGTTCCTCAATTTGCACAGTTGAATTTAGATGTTGATATTAAGGAGGAAGATTACTTCATAGCAAATATACGAGCTCTACCTACATTAATTAAAGATTTAGCCAAGTTGCAAGAAGATGACCCAGTACTGCTGGAAAATAAGGCCAATATTAAACAAAGATCGGATTTTGCTATCTCTGATGACGGAAGATTGCTATTCAAGAGCCGAATGTGTATACCGGATCATGATGAAACAAAGAAATTGATCTTAGAAGAAGCACACAAATCAAAATATGCCATTCATCCAGGAGGTACGAAAATGTATCAGGATCTCAAAAGGAACTTCTGGTGACCCAATATGAAGAGGGAAGTAGCAGATTTCGTATCTCGATGTCTCACATGCCAACATGTTAAGGCAGAACATTTCAGACCTGCAGGTATGTTGCATCCCCTCAGTATTCCTGAATGGAAATGGGAGAGCATAGGAATGAATTTCATCATGGGATTACCTAAGACGAGAGGTGAACATGATGGCATATGGGTAATCATAGACCGATTGACTAAATCTGCACATTTCATACCAATTAAGAGTCGATGGTCTGTAGATATTCTAGCAGCCCTATACATGAAGGAAATTGTCAAGTTACATGGGGTCCCTGTCACTATTATATCAGATAGAGATCCTCGATTCACATCACAATTCTGGAAAGGTTTACAACATTCACTTGGGACTAGATTGAGTTTTAGCATAGCCTTTCATCCACAAACTGATGGTCAAACGGAAAGAACAAATCAAGTGGTAGAAGATATGCTCAGGGCTTGTGTCATTGATTTTGGAGGGAGTTGGCATGATCACTTGCCTCGGATAGAATTTGCATATAATAACAGCTATCAAGCTAGCATACAAATGGCACCTTTCGAAGCTCTATATGGGAGGAGTTGTCGATCACCAATATGTTGGAGTGAAATAGGGGAAAGACAATTTCTAGTCCCCGAACTTATCAGAGATTCTACAGAAAAGATCAGACTTATTCAAGAAAGAATGAAGATGGCACAAGATCGGCAAACATCTTATGCTGATAATCGAAGGCACGACTTGGAATTTCAAGTAGGTGAACATGTATATTTAAAAGTTTCTCCGGGTCGTGGTATTCAAAGATTTGGCATTAAAGGAAAATTAACTCCGAGATTTATTGGTCCATTTGAAATTCTCGAAAGGATTGGTGAAGTAGCTTATAAATTGGCTTTGCCACCACAGTTAGCAGGAGTTCATGATGTAGTTCACGTCTCTATGTTAAAGAAGTACGTGTATGATCTAGATCATATTATTTCTTATGACAATCTGGAGGTTCAGAAGGA
Source organism: Amorphophallus konjac (assembly GCA_022559845.1). NCBI lineage: Eukaryota > Viridiplantae > Streptophyta > Magnoliopsida > Alismatales > Araceae > Amorphophallus > Amorphophallus konjac. The sequence goes on along the minus strand of CM040127.1, from coordinate 43,581,470 downwards.
CTTAACTTATGAACAGACACCAATAAGGATATTGGAACGGGAAGAGCGTCAACTCAGAAATAAGGTCATTCCAATGGTAAAGATTCAATGGAAGAAGGCATGGCCTTATGAAGCAACATGGAAAACTGAATCAACTATGAAGAAAAGATTCCCAAGATTATTTAACTGTAAGTACACTCTCCACAAATCTATATATTAAATTTGGGGACCAAATTCTTCTAAGTGGGGGAGGGTGTAGAGCCCCAGAAATTTTAAATAAATTTTCTGAAATTTATAAAAGGACTAAATGAATTTATAAAGGACTTAATTGAATAAATAAGGCCAAATAGTGTTAATCAATTAACCCAATTCACTTAATTAGGGTCCAAAAGGTTTTTAAACCAAGCACATTAAGTTGGCCCATATTCTAGAAGGTATTTAAGCTTATCCACAGATTTTAAAGATAAATACTAATTATATATAGATAATTATATGGATAAATAACAAAAGAAGTTTTAATAAATTAAAGTTCTAACTACGAAGACTGTAACGGTCTATCGTAAGACCGCCATAGTCAAGTGACGCATGGGCACTAGACCGTCACTTGTCTGCAGATTCCGTGAGTAAAAGAACTCGTGCAAAGATTGAAACTTGATGATCTTATCTATTATGGATCGACTTGGGAAGACTTATAATAATTCTAAGGACTCTTAGAGATTAGGATTTGGTGAAATAAGGACTCTAGAATCGATCTAATCCTCAAAACCATAGTCTAAACACTATAAATAGGGCATAGTTCTGAACTGTGCAACCCTTACTTTTGGGACGTAAAGAAGCAAGGTAAGGAGTCATTATTTCGGGTAAGTTGTTTAGAAGTTTTTGTTCATTATACTTTAGACTAACTCCCCTCCAAATTTCACATCTTTAGGTCAAGAGGTCGTGGAGTTAGAGGCCAAGGAAGTAGCTGGAAAAGTCACAAAGGAAGGAGAAGATCTAGGGCAGATTTCTCAACAAAATCCAGAAACTACAACCTAAGTAAGAGGTAGGTTATCTCATGAACGGCAAAAACATACTGATAGGATTAAGAGCCTCTGGTTTGAGTGATTTTCATGCATGCTAGATCATCAATTTCATGTTTTTATTAGTGCTATGCATTGCATGCCTCTCTTAGCCTAATGAAGAAATTAAAGGCCTAATGTTCATCTAATGCGTTGCTACCTATGCATATAGATAGCCTATACTTCGTCATCATGCCTGAAATAGACATGATATTTGATTTACAGACATGATGTAAGTTGATCTCTTGGTTCTATACCGTTTTCTGTTAGCAGATACTGTAACGCATCTAAGTAAGACCGTCACTTTCATGTAACGGGCTTACCATAAGCCGTCACAGTCTCTGTATATCATGTTTTCCTCTGTTGATTCTAACGCGCCAAGACAGACGCGTTACATTACTGTAACGGTCCCACGACAGACCGTCACAATCCTGTGACGCCCTGGCCCTAGACCGTTATAACCAGTGTTCTAGACAAAATGCAAGTGCCACTATTACCTATTGTTATGTCTAGATACTTAAGTGGTGACCTGATTACATGTTTTTAAGGTTATTTAATCATTCATGATAGGTATTGCATGTTTTATATTTCACTTGTACTTTGAGTTATAATTAATTTCATGAAGCCAAATTCTATAGTTTTATACTACAAAGCATGACTTCTAAAGCATGGTATTGACGGAGTTTCACTTTGGTTTTCACATTGATTATACTTATCTTTCTCTATCAATAGAGTCAAATTCTATAAGTACATGGCACTTACTCCGGTATGATGTCATTAGTTTACATATTGCACTATAGGAACACTATCTTGGACATGAGGACCTCTCTATCGGATATTCCTTCCAATGGACTAGGAAATCATTGTTTCATGGCCTCCGTAATTCTCTGCGAGCCTGGGATTCCCACTAGGACGCCGAGTTGGTTGTACCAATGAAAACCCATTAGTAGAATACACAGTCATGTTTTCTGATTCCTAAAATGTAACGGCCTTGCACTGGACCGTCAGGCTCATGTAACGGTCCAATGCCCGACCGTCACATTCTTCTGAGTCTGAATTGGTATTCTGGACTCTGGTCATTGTAACGGCCCAGTATGGACGCGTTACATAATGTAACGGCCCAGTGAATGACCGTTACATAACTTGAATAAATTAACCCGAGGGTTGACCAAGGGTTGATATTCTAATGATTCTAGACATACCCTGATGATCTAGAATTTATCATATTGCTTAATTGACTCAATATAATGAATAGAAGATAAAGAAACTATACCGTTATGCTGTCGATTTATTTCCAAGAGCATAGCCTTGTTTAAATCATTCTTGATTCATATATTCGTACATAGAAGCTATCATTCATTGATTATTGCCACTATGAATTATTGAACTTGTTATATTCTCGGCCATACTTTACTATACGTGCGTGGAAGTAGCTTAATTTATAACTGAAGATGCGATCGAGCACTGATTGTGTTCAAGGGCTCTATGCTAGTCCCCTCGGCTGATTGCCGGAAACATACTATTTTATAAACCATGGGGTATGATGCTACTGGCGTCGCATTGCGCTGGGAGTACTTGTTCTATAAATGAGTGAAGATCCACGGTACTACATGAAATTCTCGTACATGACATGCTTGACATTCTTGATTGTTACTCCACAGAAATTCATGAACTATGTACTCAAAAGAGACTAGCGTGATGAATATGTGGCATTGCTCGTACACTCTTGTTATATGCTTGATTGAAAAAGGCCAACTGTCATGATCATATTATATTCTTGCTAGTTCATTTTGATCACTCAATCTTACATGATTATCCTGTTACATGGGTTTATCGCATGATTGATTCGCATTCGCATGATTTTACCTTATTTCCTAGAGCTAAAATGATAATTACTTTAATAGTGGCTTCATGTTGATACGAAGATACCTACTGGGCAAGTGTGCTCATGACCTATTTTCTAATGTTTTCAGGAGATGGAAGTAGTTCGCATTCGGATTCGGGTGATTCAAGCAGCGGGTCCGAGAGTAATTAAGAGTTGTGAGGATAAGAGTGAAGATCTAGGAAGTCTAAAATGTTTAGATGGAGTCAATGTAATTTTTCTTATTTCTTGAGTCAATAGATGAAAAGTTAAAGGTTGTATTATGAATATTGATCGTTTTATGAAATAAAGTTGGAATTTTGAATATATCTTGTGCAATTACCTCTATAGGTGTGATTGTCTCGCGCTCTGAATGTTCTTGCTTGCAAGAGGCTTACCATGCCGGCTGTTCGCGCTCCCCGAGCGAGTCTTCCGCTGTAAATAAAGGCTCAGGGCGTGACATTATATCCTTGGAGGATGTGCACTGAACTGATCCGCTATTAGATCTTCAGATGGTTGATTATACCTAATGTCAACTGAAGATCCAACGGTCACAGTAGCATCGTTGGTCCTTTGACCTGAGACATTGATCGGATCTTACACGAGGACTGGAATGGTTTAATTACTTAGATAAGTGACTTTAACCATAAGTCATGAGTTGCCGAGTCATTAACCACTCCAGGATACGTGTGAAGATCATCAATGGTCAAGAAGGGATCACTCACTGTCGGGTATATATCAGACAGTTAATGGGTCATGACATTGACGCTCCGTTAAATCGCTGGCCAGGGTCGTGTGAGTTCGTTTAGAACAGACGTCATATACTTTAAGGAAGTCATAGTCAAATGGCACGATCATGGGGTTTGACACAAACCATACCCTCGATCGTACCAGACTCATAGAAGGAGCGAGGGATTATATCGATGCGGTAACTGTGGACTTACAGGTACCAGACATGCTGGTTTAAACCCGGCGTCCTCTAGGATCACGCGGATTTGCTTGACCCAACGTGATCAAAGGTTCGGAATAAATTAAACTATTCTTCGGCTCTGGTAGAAGCGAAGCATACGTTTAATTTACTTCTAATTGGGAATTAGAATTTAATGGGCCTTAAACTAGAGTGACTATGGGCCTAGAGGATCACACACAATGGATTCTTGGATGGCGGATTTTTATTATACAAATGTATGTATTATTTCCATTGAAATCTTTTTGGAAAGGAGTGTAAATGGAGTTTAATACATATGTATAATATAAGATAGGACATATATACAGTTTTGGTCTTTTGGAGCCCTTTTCTAATAAGCCTAAACTCTATATATAGCATCCTACGTGAGTTCATTCGAACTCTTCTTCTTCCTTCCCTTAAGCTAATCAAGCATCTTGGCTTAAGGGAGAGGATTAGCCTCCCCCTTTCTCCCTCTTGCTCTCTCTCTCTTCAGAAGGTGATAGAGCCGGGGAAGGTCGTGCCGGGGAGGTACCGTCGCTGCGCAAGGGTCCGTGTGGATATGCTCTAGAGGCCGTACAGCTGTGCGGCTCGGTATTCTGCATCGGACATCGCGGACAGCGTCGTTCCGCGCAAGGTATAAACACGTAACCTGTAATTAGGCGGGTTGGGGTATTAGAAACACCGATTAGAGCACAGATTAAGCTTTCCATAACACCAGGATCGGACAAATAAAATTTTTGTTATCCGCTGCGTCGCCCGTAGGTGCTGTGCGAAACCTTACAGTGGTATCAGAGCCAGGTTTGTGCTCTGGTCGGTGTTTTAGCGCCGTTTAGAACCATACTTTTAGGGGCAATCTAAATCTTCAATTATTATTTGTTGAAAGAGATCTGGGCATCTCTGTTCTTCATGGATGCTGGGCATTCGAGCAGTAAATTTTTTTGTAAAAAAAAAAAAAAAATTAGAGGCCCGGAGAGGGCGCACTGCGCCCTTGGCGCAGTGCCCCCGTCGCGTGGGCGGCGCCCGCGGGGGGCGCGACGGGCGCCGCAGGCAGTGCCCGCCACGCGGGTGCGGGCGTGGGCGCGACCGCCCACGCGTCCCGCGTGGGCGGCCGCCCCCAGGGCTGTCGCCAAATTTTTTTTATTATTTAAAAAAATTACTTTAATTTTTAATTTGCTTTAATGCAGTATTGATAATATATATTATATATATATATATGAAAATGCTCAGTAAATTGAATGGGATTTTATCTAGTAGGTTAAATAGTGTTATCTCAATAGTAAATGTCGAATGGTAAATTTTATTTAACCAATTTGAATTTACGGAGGTGAGATAATTACTATTTACCTTGGAATAAAATGGTAATAATTAAAGTTACTTCAGTAAATTTTAATTTTTGAATTTTTAATTATTAGATAATTAAAAAATTCAAAATTTAAATTTTATTGAAGTTAAATGTGAAAATTTTAATTATTTGAATTTTTAATTATTAGATAATTGTTAAATTCAAATTTTGAATTTTAGAAAATTACTAATCGAGGATAATTGCATTATTTTAAATTTATTTTCAAACAAAAATTATTGGATAATTAGTTTGAATTTAAATTTAAATTATTGACATGTTTAAATTTTGAATTTAAATTTGATTATTAGATAATTAAATTTAAATTTAAATTTAAATTTAATTAATTATCTCAATTAGATGCCCCTGTAGAAAATGATGGTTCTTTACGTGCTTTACTTTATTTACCTTGTATTGGCCTACTTGTGTGTTTAATTTTAGTTAATCATGCTTTGATTTTTAAAAATAAACAAAGCTAGCCTGTTTTTGTTTGCACATCCCATTTTTTAAATTCAAAAGTAAGGATTATTTTCAGAAAATAACCCTTGATTGATTTTATTTGAATGGGTTGGCAAGTGATCATGGACTTGGATTAATGTAATTAATTGGGGTCTGCGAACCTCCTTTCTCTCTCTGTTAAAATTTCAATGTACTTCTATCTTCCTCCGTTGTTGTACTCGCCCTAAGGGCTGCTGGAATTTGAGTCACTTGTAATTTAATTTTTCCGACCTGCGTGCCATGTAAAAAGTTATAATTAATGCGGCGTCGGAGTTTGAAAGCGCGGAGCACACCCGACGAGGACGATCCAGCTGCTTCGGAAGTGGGCCGGATGCCTTAGTTACATTAGGGATTAAGTCCATGATCACTTGCGTTTAATTTTGCATTGGATGCATTTATTTTGTGCAAACTACTAGGTACGGTAAATATATTGGATATATTTATATTACCACCTAGGGTGAGATCAAGACAAAATTAAATTCCCTCGCGATTAAATTTTAGATCTGGTAAGCGTGACTCTAGGAGTCGTCGTGGCCCTCCATCATTATGGAGTGAATGAACGTCTTCATTTCATGGATTTGTTGTGCTTTCCACAAGGTCCATGAGTTTGGGGGCGGGATTAAACTCCAAGGCTCGTCCTCAATGGGGTGAGGAATTGAACTCGGCTTTGTTGTGCTTTCCACAAGGGTTGGGTCATGAACTCATTGCTATGTAGTAATGATGGTTAGATCTAACCGAGAATATCCTTTGTTGTGCTTTCCACAAGGGGATGATTTCTCGGGGGCCGAATATCGGATATTGCATTAGATGCAAGTGCCTGTTGACTGCCCTTGAGATGGTGTATGGCTTGTTGTGCTTTGCACAAGGTCGTACATCAGTCTCGTTGGGATTCCGACCCACTAGGTTGATCTCGTTGATCTCCCGTTCTATATACTGAGGGTTATATAGTCCGATCGAAAAATAGTGGGACTAACTAAGATAGAAAACCACATCTAAGTTAGAATTTGAACACATACTAAGTTGTCTTTTATTTCTTATCCATATTACAATGTCGTCGTCCAACCCCCTCCGCGGCATCTTGGATGCAAACCGCTTAACTGGACCGAACTACTCGGATTGGCTGCGTAATCTACGCATAGTCCTTACCGCCGAAAAGATTGCGTACGTGTTGGACACGGTTCATTCTGAGCCAGCTCATGATGCCGACGGGGGCGAGTTACTGGCTTATGCCAAGTGGTCTGAGGACTCCTCCCTAGCCCAATGTTACATGTTGGCCTCTATGGCTCCCGAGCTACAGAGGTAATTTGAAAAGACTGATTGTAGAAGTATACTTCTCAATCTACGCCAGCTCTTCGGGGAGCAGGGTAGGATTGAGAGGTATGACATCTCCAAAAGGCTTTTCAGGACACGGATGTCTGAGAGTTCTTCAGTACATGCTCATGTACTGAAAATGATAGAGTGGATAGAGAGACTCAATGCACTGGGGTTCAAGTTGGATCTTGAACTATGCATTGATCTTATACTCCAGTCATTGCCCGATTCCTTTTCTTCCTTCATCATGAACTTTAGCATGAATAAGATTGAAGCAACTCTCCCAGAGCTGCTCAATATGTTAAAGAGTGCTGAAGGAACCATGCAGAAAGATAAACCATCTTCGTCTGTGATGATTGTTGGCCGGGCCAACAAGAAAAGGAAGGTCTCTCAGATATCCACCACTAGTAACAAAGGGAAGGGAAAGAAAAAGGCCACGGGTAAGCAACTCGTCAAAGTTGACAAAGGGAAGGGCAAGAAGAATGAAAAGGAAGACAAATGTTTTCGATGCGGGGAAACTGGGCATTGGAAAAGGAATTGCAAGGCAATTCTAAATGAAGGTATTTTTGTCATAGACCTTAATTTGTCATATATGGAATCCACATCATGGGTATTGGATACTGGATGTGCATCTCATATCTGTAATTCTGTGCAGGTGATGGCAAATAGAAGGTGATTGGGCAAAAGGGAGATTGAACTGAGGATGGACAATGGAGCTTTGGTTTCTGCCAAAGCTGTCGGGACTGCACACCTCAGTTTACCTTCAGGAGTCATTCTGGAGCTGAATGACTGTTATTATGTTCCTAATATTATTAAGAACATTATTTCAATCTCTGGCTTGTATAACATTGGATATACATTGACTTTTAATAGCACTGGGTGCTCTATAATGAATAATGGTTTGATTATAGCAAATGGTTCATTAGTCAATGATCTTTATGTATTAGATACACGTTCTAATGTTATGTAAATTTCCAATGCTGATGAAGTGAATTCTGCATATCTATGGCATTGCAAACTTGGTCATGTAGGTGAGAAAAGAGTCTCTCACTTACACTCAAATGGGTATTTGAATTCGTTCGAATACAAGCCATTTGATACCTGTGAGTCGTGTCTCATGGGGAAAATGACCAAGGCTCCTTTTGGTGGACATGGTGAGAGGGCTGTTGACCTTCTCGAGCTCATACACTCGGATGTGTGTGGACCCATATCCATAGAAGCAAAAGGAGGTTATCTCTATTTCATTTCTTTTATTGATGACTTCTCTAGATATGGCTATGTGTATTTAATGAGACATAAGTCACAAGCCTTTGAGAAGTTTAAGGAATATAAGAATGAAGTAGAGAAACAGACTGGCAAGAGTATTAAGGCTCTTCGATCGGATCGAGGAGGTGAATACTTGAGCCATGAATTCACTTCTTATCTTAAAGACCATGGAATAGTTTCTCAGTGGACTCCACCGTATACACCACAGCACAATGGTGTATCCGAAAAGAGAAACATGACCTTGTTAGACATGGTTCGATCCATGATGTCTATGTCAGGACTACCCTTGTCTCTCTGGGGCTATGCGTTAGAGACTGTGGCTTATTTATTGAATAGGATCTCAAGTAAATCAGTTCCTTCTATACCATATGAGATATGGAAGGGCAGGAAACTAAATTTCAATCACATTAAAATTTGGGGGTGTCCTGCTCATGTGAAGAAGAACGAGAGTGATAAGCTTGAGTCGAGAACCGATAAGTGTAAGTTTGTGGGATATCCAAAGGAGACGTTTGGATATTATTTCTATCACCCTTCTGAGCAAAGGGTCTTAGTGGCCAAGAGAGCTGTATTTCTGGAAAGAGAATATCTACTCCAGAAAAATAGTGGGAGCCAGATAGAATTGGACGAGGTCCAAGAACCACAACCCGTAGACACAAGCTCATTAGATGAGACTGTATCGGTTGATCCTATTCAAAGTGAAACGTTGACACTACGGAGATCTGGTAGATTACCAAGAGAACCTGAGAGATATGTTGGACATGTCTCAGAAGGGTCCTCTAAGGTATGTATCGATGAGGATGATGATCCTCAGTCGTACCAGGAGGCGATCCGTAGTGTAGACTCCGAGAAATGGCAAGAGGTAATGGATTCAGAGATCCAGTCTATGTACACCAACAAAGTTTGGAACTTAATTGATGTACCCGAAGGGAAGGTCCCTATCGGATGCAAATGGATTTACAAAAGGAAAAACGGTGCAGATGGACAGGTTGACACATACAAGGCTAGACTAGTGGCGAAAGGATATCGTCAAAGGTAAGGCATTGACTATGACGAGACGTTTTCGCCGGTAGTCATGGTTAAGTCAATCAGAATCCTCCTTGCCATTACTACATACCTACATTATGAGATCTGACAAATGGATGTGAAGACAGCTTTTCTTAATGGAAACCTGTCAGAAGAGGTGTACATGGTACAGCCTGAAGGATTCACCTCCAAGCTACATCCTAATAAGGTATGCAAACTTCAAAGGTCCATTTATGGATTAAAGCAGGCATCTAGAAGCTGGAACTTAAGATTTGACGAGGCTGTCAAATCTTTCAACTTCATTCGGAATGAAGATGAACCCTGTGTTTACAAGAAGGTCAGTGGGAGCTCAGTGACCTTCTTGGTCCTTTATGTTGATGACATCTTACTCATTGGGAATGATGTAGAGATGTTGACATCAACCAAGTCTTGGTTGTCCAAGATCTTCTCCATGAAGGATTTGGGAGAAGCATCCTATGTGCTGGGCATAAGGATCTATCGAGATAGATCTAAAAGGATGCTAGGATTATCCCAATCTATGTACATAGACACTATCCTCAAAAGGTTTAGGATGGAAAATTCCAAGAGATGTCTCATTCCCATGAGACATGGAATTTGTCTATCCAAGGGGATGAGTCCTAAAACTTCTGAGGAGGTGGCACACATGAATAAGGTACCCTATGCTTCGGCGATAGGGTCAATTATGTATGCAATGCTATATACACGGCCTGATTTTGCCAATGCTTTAAGCATTGTCAGTAGATATCAGGCAAATCCAGGCGAAGAGCACTGGAAGGCAGTAAAGGGCATCCTTAAGTACATGCGAAGGGCTAAGAATCTTTTTTCTGCTTTATGGAGGAGAGGACCTATAGCTTAGAGCTTACACAGATTCTAGTTTCCAGTCAGATACAGATAACTGCAAATCCATGTCTGAATTTGTATTCATGTTGAATAGAGGGGCAGTCAGTTGGAGAAGCCGTCTGGATGAAGAAATTCATCTTGGAACTTGACGTAGTTCCCGAGATAACAGCTCCCATCCCATTATTTTATAATAATAATGGGGCCATCGCCCAGGTGAAGGAACCGAGATCTCACCAAAGGTCAAAGCATATTCTCAGGCGCTTTCACCTTATTCGGGAGATTGTTGATCGTGGAGATGTGGCGGTAGAGCGTGTACCGTCATAAGACAACATAGCAGATCCACTGACTAAGCCTTTGACACATACTGTATTTGAGCATCATCGGGATAAGATGGGCTTCAAAGTTGTGGGCAATTGGCTACATTTCAAGTGGGAGATTGTTAGTGTTGGTGTGCTACAGGCCAATTTCGGGTCGGGTAGACCCAATAGTTGTACGATCTTGTTCATTATTAATAAAGTGGTGTTTGAGCGTAAATATGCGATTGTGTTACTTTACGTTGTCCCTAGGATATGTGGTTGTAAAGTCAACTCGAGATGGGATCTCGATTATGAGACTGACTTTACATGAACACATATCTTAAATTGTTCATGGTTGGAGGGTAATCACTCGAGGACTTTGATTACCTATTAAACCAGTACACATGATGTGTAAGTGACCAGTCTTATGGTCATTGGTGTGGGGCACCAACACATATGTGTAGGTGTATGTCCTTGGAGGATGTGCACTGAACTGATCCGTTATTAGATCTTCAGATGGTTGATTATACCAAATGTCAACTGAAGATCCAACGGTCACAGTAGCATCGTTGGTCCTTTGACCTGAGACATTGATAGGATCTTACACGAAGACTGGAATGGTTTAATTACTTAGCTAAGTGACTTTAACCATAAGTCATGAGTTGCCGAGTCATTAACCACTCTAGGATACATGTGAAGATCGTCAATGGTCAAGAAGGGATCGCTCACTGTCGGGTATATATCAGACAGTTAATGGGTCATGACATTGACGCTCTGTTAAATCCCTGGCCAGGGTCGTGTGAGTTCGTTTAGAACAGACATCATACACTTTAAGGAGGTCATAGTCAAATGGCACGATCATGGGTTTTGACACAAACCATACCCTCGATCGTACCAGACTCATAGAAGGAGCGAGGGATTATATCGATGCGGTAACTGTGGACTTACAGGTACCAGACATGCTGGTTTAAACCTGGCGTCATCTAGGATCACGCGGATTTGCTTGACCCAACGTGATCAAAGGTTCGGAATAAATTAAACTTTTCTTCAGCTCTGGTAGAAGCGAAGCATACGTTTAATTTACTTCTAATTGAGAATTAGAAGTTAATGGGCCTTAAACTAGAGTGACTATGGGCCTAGAGGATCACACACAATGGATTCTTGGGTGACGGATTTTTATTATACAAATGTATGTATTATTTCCATTGAAATCCTTTTGAAAGGGAGTGTAAATGGAGTTTAATATATATGTATAATATAAGATAACATATATACAGTTTCGGTCTTTTGGAGCCCTTTTCTAATATGCCTAAACTCTATATATAGCATCTTACGTGAGTTCATTCGAACTCTTCTTCTTCCTTCCCTTAAGCTAATCAAGCATCTTGGCTTAAGGGAGAGGATCAGCCTCCCCCTTTCTCCCTCTTGCTCTCTCTCTCTTCAGAAGGTGATAGAGCCGGGGAAGGTCGTGCCGGGGAGGTACCGTCGTTGCGCAAGGGTCCGTGTGGATATGCTCTAGAGGCCGTACAGCTGTGCGGCTCGGTATTCTGCATCGGGCATCGCGGACAGCGTCGTTCCGCGCAAGGTATAAACACGCAACCTGTAATTAGGCAGGTTGGGGTATTAGAAACACCGATTAGAGCATAGATTAAGCTTTCCATAACACCGGGATCGGGCAAATAAAATTTTTGTTATCCGCTGCGTCGCCCGTAGGTGCTGTGCGAAACCTTACACAATTGACATCCTTGCTACATTATACATTAAGGAGATAGTCAGGTTACATGGAGTACATGTCTCAATCGTGTCTGACCGAGACCCTCGTTTTACTTCTCCCTTTTGGAAGGGTCTACAACATTCGTTGGGGACGAGACTTAACTTTAGTACAGCTTTTCATCCTCAAACGGATGGTCAGACCAAGAGAACGAATCAGGTGGTAGAAGATATGCTCAGAGCTTGCATCATCGATTTTGGTGGAAGCTAGCATGATCACTTGCCATTAGTCGAGTTTGCATACAACAACAGCTACCAGGCAAGTATACAAATGGCACCTTTCGAAGCCTTATACGGAAGGAGTTGCCGATCACCCTTGTGCTGGGATGAAGTTGGCGAGAAACAACTATTAAGACCAGACATGGTAAGGGATACCACCGAAAAGATTCAGCTCATTAGAGAAAGACTTCGAGTGGCTCAATCTAGACAGAAGACTTATGCTGATACAAGAAGAAGAGATCTCGAATTCCAAGTCGGAGATCACGTATTTCTCAAGATATCACCTGGACGTGGAATAAGGAGATTTGGTGTTAAGGGCAAGCTTACACCGAGGTTTATCGGACCTTTTGAGATACTAGAAAGAGTTGGCGAGGTTGCGTACCAAGTCGCTTTACCTCCTCAATTGTCCGAAGTTCATAATGTGTTCCACATATCCATGTTGAAGAAGTATGTGCATGATCCGTCACATATTATCGATCATGGAGACCTGGTGATTCAAAAGGATCTCACATATGAATAAAAGTCCATGAAGATCATCGATCGCGAAGTACGTACACTAAGGAACAAAACCATTCCCATGGTCAAGGTGCAATGGAGTAAATGCTCAGAGCACGAAGTCACATGGGAGACTGAGGAGTCCATGAGGAAGCGATTCCCAGATTTATTCTAAAAAGGTATGAACTTTACACTCTCCACATCTATGTGCAAGTGAATTTGGGGACCAAATTCTTTTAAGTGGGGGAGAGTGTAGCAACCCTGGTAAAATTAAAGGAATAAAATCTTAAATAGAGTAAAAGATTTAAAACCAATAATAAAAGTTCAACTCATATACACCTAAAATATATAACAAATAGGCCAAATTAAATAACGCCTCCGATCAAGTCGTCATTTAATTGAAGACTGTTCAAGCAGGCGCTAATTAAAAAATTGATGCCCCCTTGACAAACGTCATATAAAGAAATTGAAAACTGTGTACAGAGGTGTCATTTTAAAATAACGTCCCAACCTTAGGCGTCATTTCCAAACTAACCCGTTGGTGTTTGGTTCGAACAAGGATGTTATCTAGGTAAGTGTTGATAAGGAAAGGATTGATACGTGGATGTCTAAGTTTAAATCAGAAGTCTACATAGGAAGTTTCAGTTCTAATCAAACTCTTAGAACCCATTAGGATTCCTTCTCCTATAAATACCAACCCCCTTTCCATCTAACCCACGTTAACGCTAATTGCAAAAGACATCCTGCCGCTACTCGAATACGTGAGGAACCCAAAGTACTTCCTTTTCCTTCTGCTACGTGGGAAGGGCTGTGACGACCGGAGAATCCGATTACCGGGAAGGCCCGATAACCCGAGACTCGCACCGCCGCCCACGAGCCGGGAGGGCTCGGAAGGGCTAGAAGGAGTGTGGAGGCACAAAGAAATAGGAAATAAAGTAGGACAACGCAAAAATTAACAGAAATAAATAAACAATTACAACAGAGTCCAGTCCAACATAAAGTACAGTCTAAAGCAGTAAAGCGTACCACATGCCAAGTGAACACTCGGCCCGGCAAGCTGGCAACTGAGAACCTCCGCTCCGCACCCTCGAACCACGAGGAAGAATCGCTACACCTGAAAAGCAGGGAATGAGTCTCCAAAACAGAGACTCAACAGGGATCCCGCGGAACCCCAACCGGAAACAACGGTGGTAGCAGAAAGGAAGCTACAACTACAGCAGGAACAGCAAACCGGTGGCCGGTCAAAACTCGGCACTACAGCTACTCCTACTGCCAGAAGGCAGACCTCGATCACGCAGTCGAAGCTACCAAACCACGCTAGTACCACCTACCGAAGTAAGAACACACGGCAATCACGCCGTAAAGGCCTGTCCCTCGGACAGAGCCGACCTGGACACGCTGTCCAAGGTGCAACCCCGACCATCCGATCGCGGGTACCGCACAACAAGACGCAACCTCGGTAAACCACTAGCACAAGTCTCACGGTGCAAAAACCAACACACGCCACGGTGAAACAACCGAAAACTCAACGGTCGACACGACCGAAAACCCGAAGGTCAAAGACACAGAGACTGACAGTCTGTCACTCCGTACTCGACAGGAGTACCACCCACTAGAAGCACAGCCGGTAGCGTCCCCTGACGTCTTACACCGCACCGCAGGTGAACCGCCTGACGTGGTAGGTCCTACCCGAGGCGCGAACACCGTACAAGTAACCACAAACAAGTGACTAGCTGGGGTCACGCCCGTCGACGTGCGTCCACAGTCCCCAACCACGTGTGCACACACAGACCACGCGTCCTAGGTCTGGCCCTCTGACTGGTTTTCCCCCGCAGCCGAACTCTGGCTACGACGAGGGGCCCGACAGAAACCAGTCTAACCGTCCTCAGGGTAAGCCCGTACACCACTCCCTGGTGCGACCAGCACACGCGTACTGGTAGGCTACGACTAGTGGAGGGTCACTGAAGGAGTAGACTCTCAACTCAACGGACAACAACGTCCGAATCTGACGACGTACGGGGACCACCCCACGTACCGGCCCCGTCGCACGGTGACCACAGTCGGAGAAGAAACGGGACTCACAGTCCACGGCCACGCACGCACCGTGCGCTAGAGTCGAGAAAACTCAAGTGGCACTAAGCCACTAGACTCTGGACAGTCCTCTAAACGCACTACAACCAACGGTCCTTGAGTCACAAGACTCGGGGTCAAGACCGTTGCACGCAACAGCACAAGGCCATCAATCTAGTCCAATCTTTAGGTCTAAAACCACGATAGCACGAGTACCGAGACAACACACGAGTCACCAAGACCACTCCCTCGGGAAGGGAACGCAAGGGACTAAGGCCACTCACACGGGCCACATGAAAAAAACACAGAAGTACGATTCCCAAGGCAGCACGCAAGCCGCCACGACGATTTCTCATCTTGAAACAATCGGGGAACCTCCAGCCCCAGGCCGGACAACTGGACTCGCAGTCCAAGACCAACCACGTGGCCCACATGGGAATCGCCTTCCAAAGAAACTCACGGCATGCGGGGGACACCCCACCGCACACACACCGATACATGGTGACTCGATCGAGCGTAACACGAAGGCCCAGCACGCGAGAAGTCACCCGGACTCTCAACCCTACGGGCACGCTAAACGAGATAACACGGTCCTCCAGACACCCTCAAAACACGGACACAGAAACCCACAGGTGTCAGGGACACTCACAAGACCGCAGGTCGACCACTGGGTCCCAACCGGGTCGACTAGGGATCCACACATTGCGGGGCAAGGCGGAGAACACAAAAACTCGCCTCGGAACGACACAAAGCCTGACGGTCTAACCCTAGACCGTCACAGGGTTGTAACGGTCTAGGCGAGACCGTCACATCCACCTGGCGGCCTAACGTAGGCCGTTACACGGCCCGAAGAAACACAGGATGTAACGCGCCTGGCCCAGCGCGTTACACGAATGTAACGCGCT
Organism: Amorphophallus konjac; assembly: GCA_022559845.1. NCBI lineage: Eukaryota > Viridiplantae > Streptophyta > Magnoliopsida > Alismatales > Araceae > Amorphophallus > Amorphophallus konjac. The sequence goes on along the minus strand of CM040127.1, from coordinate 43,565,570 downwards.
TGCCCTGGTGCGTTACACGCCTCACGCTCCCCGCGTGAAGGCAGGATGTAACGCGCTTGCCCCAATGCGTTACACGGATGTAGCGCGTCTGGCCTGGTGCGTCACACACGCTGCCCTCCTCAACAGATAAAACAACTCTGACGGCCCACCCTGGGCGCGTTACAAGCATGTAACGGTCCAGAGGGCACCGTCACACCCCCAGCCCTCAGCTGGGTAACAGGGAATGTGACGCACCCACCCTGGGGCGTCACAAGGCTGTGACGCGCCAGCCCTGGTGCGTCACACGCCTGACCCGAAAACCAACGGAAGAGACTCTAACGGTCTAGCCCTGGTGCGTCACAGCACCTGACGGTCTATCGTGGGACCGTCACACCCACAGACCACCAAAGGCCAACAGAAGGGGGATGTAACGGCCCTGCCCAGGCGCGTTACACCAAGTGACGGCCACTGGAAGGACCGTCACTTCCTTCCGAGAACGCTACGGCGGGAAACGACCCAAAACTCGTCCCACGCCCCCATACCTCCACAGGAGAGGGGGAAAACAAGGGGGAAGCTCCCCAGAAGACCCTAGCATGCATCTACGGCCTCGGATCGGCCTAAAACGCACTGAAACGAGAGATCGGCCCACAAGCCCTAAAACATGGGTTTTGCCCAAAAACCCCGATTCCACCCGCTCGGCTCACCACGGCCTACGAAACTCGCGGGAAAGGAAGTGCACGAGCTGGGGAACCATCACCCTACCTCCACCGAAGATTTCGCGCCCCGAGCTCACCGATCCGCGAAGAAACGCCGTGAAACCCTCGCCGGCTCGCGACCGCGCCACGAGCTCCCACGCGCCTCCACCGCCTCGATCCTCGCCCATCCTCGCCCGCGTCCTCACCCGCGCTGCCTCCGCCTCGCCCCCGCCTCGCTCCGTCGGCCGCCGGAGAAGAGAGGGGAGAAAGAGGGCGTGAGAGAAGAGAGAGAGTGAGAAAGAGAGAATGAGAGGGGGAGAGAGGAAAGGGTTAGTATATATAGGAAAACCCAAAAATTCGATAAATCCAGAAAATTACGAAAAATTATCTCCGCGATCCTCGGAAGGAACACAACGCAGTGGTACAGTCCCGGAGTCGAAGGACGCCACGGTTTGCCCTGCAAAGAGTTCCGAAGGCACATCAGGGAAAAACACGTGTAAAGCACAAAATGCACTCCGAGACCCGCTAAAATGATCCGAAAAATATCCGAAAAATCCGGGGCATTACAGCCCTCCCCCCTTAAGGAATTTCATCCTCGAAATTCAGGACCTCGCACGAAGTCCCTAGGGGAAGAACACTGAACTAACTGACACGTTGTCAGAGCCCTAGCACAGAAAACCTCGATTCTCACGAAAACACCGATCCTGAGGGACACAGCCAGACTTACAATCACAAACAACACCTCGCTCCTCGCGCCAAGCACACTGGCCAACAGAGCAGGCATATACCAAAGGACACAGTCCGGCATCACCTCAGACAACGCGAGAACCAATCATGGCGCCGCAGCCACAATCTCGCCCACCGAGGAAACACAACCCTCGCCACGAGAAACAGCTACTGATCCATCCAATGGTCAGCAGACAAATGGCACATCAGCTTTACAACCAGCTGACAGGTCGCACACCCTTCTCAAGGGGACAACCAATACAGAGCCTCCACCAGCTCGAGCAGTCCTTTCAGCAGACCGCAACCAGAACATCGGCTCAACACCAAGAAACACCTCACACATGGCAAGCCGAAAGCCAGACACAACACCATGCCAACTCTTGTCAGAAGATAAACTTCGACAAAGCCCAGATCCCATCCAGAAAGGCACATCACAGAAACGACCACCAAAGGTCTCGCTGGCACACGGCTCTCGCCACGCTCGAGCCCCAACAACCAGCATCTTCTGTCTCTGAAAAGACCATCCACTGGTCACCAACTACTCGTCAACGAGAAACCTCCGCTTGCTCAGCTTCTTCCCTCTTTCCTGGTCCTCGACCGGGTCCAAAGGAAACATTCCAAACCTCAGCAAGCCATCCGTCGACTCACACACAGACTGATGCCGCATCTCGAGCAGCACTCCTCTCGAACACCGCATCCGAGCTCGAACATTGCTCCAACTCGACCCTCTCGGGGAGCACGACGAAACCAAATGACGGATCCTGGTGTCTTCAGTCATCACCTCACTGGACTCAGACTCACAGGGGAATCATCCCATGCTGGTCACCAAACCAGGGATAACCATTGCGACACCAACGTCCTATCAAGGACCACCAATCCGACGCCAATCTCACAAAAGGCCTCCGCCCACAGGCGTCACTCATCCATCTGGTCTCATCAAATCCTTCGATCAATGCAAGACGACGAACCTTAGCCCAACACAATCTCTCCAACCAAGGAGAAACCAGCACACTTCCGACCAACGGAAGAACTCCACGCTCGACCTGACCTCAAACCTCGCGCATGCTCGAAACAGCACCATCCAGCACCAAGGAAAACCATCACTTCCATCAGGTCAGCGCCTCCGACACACTCGACGAGTGTCACGTCGGACCACAATCACAGCATCTCTCGACGCACCACCGCTACAATTCCTCGAACTGCAACACGGCATGCCAAGAGCCGCAACACGAGCCATAACGACAACCGCCGACGCTCATCCTCGAGTCCCGAACTCGCCATGGAGCCTTCACATCTCAAGCCAACTCCAGAGCGAACACAACCCATCCACTGACATAAGCGCAGGAGCAAAGACTTAACGGGACATCTCTGCCAAATCCTGCCTCGAAATCAGCAGAACGATCGGGACCGACACGTCATTTCTGACGCCACAGAGCACGACAAGGACATCATGCTCGACGAAACGGCAGCTCACCGAGAAGATCCTCCGCTCACCCGAGCACACTTCTCGATCAGAACACCCACTCTGCCACCTTAAACCACAACCTGAACACCTCAGGGGCTAGACAAACCTCAAGCTGGAGTGGCCAAAACCGACAACAGCTCCCTCAGAGCACACTCACGGCCACTTAACCACGAAAAATCCTCTCCAGCCACCTGACCACGCCGCAGGTTCCTCGAACGCAGCACCGCGAACTCACGCCTGCCAGCAACCTCTGCCCAACGCAGCACAACCAGGGCCACCACCGATGAGGGAGAAGACTCTCAACCTCAATCCTTAGACCCCATGCTGGCACGAAAGCCGCGGACAGCAACCACCTTCACAGCGCCGCACAGCGCACTCAAGCGAGAAACAAGGCGGAAAAACAAGCACAAAACCCTATGCCAGCTGCCGATTGTACTGGACCTTATGGACTCTGATCACTGCAATATCTCGAATTCCTATGTACGTCCACAACCACCGCTCTGATACCAGCTGTGACGACCCGAGAATCCGATTACCGGGAAGGCCCGATAACCCGAGACTCGCACCGCCGCCCACGAGCCGGGAGGGCTAGAAGGAGTGTGGAGGCACAAAGAAATAGGAAATAAAGCAGGACAACGCAACAATTAACAGAAATAAATAAACAACTACAACAAAGTCCAGTCCAACAGAAAGTACAGTCTAAAGCAGTAAAGCGTACCACATGCCAAGTGAACACTCGGCCCGGCAAGCTGGCAACTGAGAACCTCCGCTCCGCACCCTCGAACCACGAGGAAGAACCGCTACACCTGAAAAGCAGGGAATGAGTCTCCAAAACAGAGACTCAGCAGGGATCCCGCGGAACCCCAACCGGAAACAACGGCGGTAGCGGAAAGGAAGCTACAACTACAGCAGGAACAGCAAACCGGTGGCCGGTCAAAACTCGGCACTACAGCTACTCCTACTGCCAGAAGGCAGACCTCGATCACGCAGTCGAAGCTACCAAACCACGCAAGTACCACCTATCGAAGTAAGAACACACGGCAATCACGCCGTAAAGGCCTGTCCCTCGGACAGAGCCGACCTGGACACGCTGTCCAAGGTGCAACCCCGACCATCCGATCGCGGGTACCGCACAACAAGACGCAACCTCGGTAAACCACTAGCACAAGTCTCACGGTGCAAAAACCGACACACGCCACGGTGAAACAACCGAAAACTCAACGGTCGACACGACCGAAAACCCGAAGGTCAAAGACACAGAGACTGACAGTCTGTCACTCCGTACTCGACAGGAGTACCACCCACTAGAAGCACAGCCGGTAGCGTCCCCTGACGTCTTACACCGCACCGCAGGTGAACCGCCTGACGTGGTAGGTCCTACCCGAGGCGCGAACACCGTACAAGTAACCACAAACAAGTGACTAGCTGGGGTCACGCCCGTCGACGTGCGTCCACAGTCCCCAACCACGTGTGCACACACAGACCACGCGTCCTAGGTCTGGCCCTCTGACTGGTTTTCCCCCGCAGCCGGACTCTGGCTACGACGAGGGGCCCGACGGAAACCAGTCTAACCGTCCTCAGGGTAAGCCCGTACACCACTCCCTGGTGCGACCAGCACACGCGTACTGGTAGGCTACGACTAGCGGAGGGTCGCTGAAGGAGTAGACTCTCAACTCAACGGAAAACAACGTCCGAATCCGACGACGTACGGGGACCACCCCACGTACCGGCCCCGTCGCACGGTGACCACAGTCGGAGAAGAAACGGGACTCACAGTCCACGGCCACGCACGCACCGTGCGCTAGAGTCGAGAAAACTCAAGTGGCACTAAGCCACTAGACTCTGGACAGTTCTCTAAACGCACTACAGCCAACGGTCCTTGAGTCACAAGACTCGTGGTCAAGACTGTTGCACGCAACAGCACAAGGCCATCAATCTAGTCCAATCTTTAGGTCTAAAATCACGATAGCACGAGTACCGAGACAACACACGAGTCGCCAAGACCACTCCCTCGGGAAGGGAACGCAAGGGACTAAGGCCACTCACACGGGCCACACGAAAAAAACACAGAAGCACGATTCCCAAGGCAGCACGCAAGCCGCCACGACGATTTCCCATCTTGAAACAAGCGGGGAACCTCCAGCCCCAGGCCGGACAACTGGACTCGCAGTCCAAGACCAACCACATGGCCCACATGGGAATCGCCTTCCAAAGAAACTCACGGCATGCGGGGGACACCCCACCGCACACACACCGATACATGGTGACTCGATCGAGCGTAACACGAAGGCCCAGCATGCGAGAAGTCACCCGGACTCTCAACCCTACGGGCAGGCTAAACGAGATAACACGGTCCTCCAGACACCCTCAAAACATGGACACAGAAACCCACGGGTGTCAGGGACACTCACAAGACCGCAGGTCGACCACTGGGTCCCAACCGGGTCGACTAGGGATCCACACATTGCGGGGCAAGGCGGAGAACACAAAAACTCGCCTCGGAACGACACAAAGCCTGACGGTCTAACCCTAGACCGTCACAGGGTTGTAACGGTCTAGGCGAGACCGTCACATCCACCTGGCGGCCTAACGCAGGCCGTTACACGGCCCGAAGAAACACAGGATGTAACGCGCCTGGCCCAGCGCGTTACACGAATGTAACGCGCTTGCCCTGGTGCGTTACACGCCTCACGCTCCCAGCGTGAAGGCAGGATGTAACGCGCTTGCCCCAACGCGTTACACGGATGTAGCGCGTCTGGCCTGGTGCGTCACACACGCTGCCCTCCTCAACGGATAAAACAGCTCTGACGGCCCACCCTGGGCGCGTTACAAGCATGTAACGGTCCAGAGGGCACCGTCACACCCCCAGCCCTCAGCTGGGTAACAGGGAATGTGACGCACCCACCCTGGGGCGTCACAAGACTGTGACGCGCCAGCCCTGGTGCGTCACACGCCTGACCCGAAAACCAACGGAAGAGACTCTAACGGTCTAGCCCTGGTGCGTCACAGCACCTGACGGTCTATCGTGGGACCGTCACACCCACAGACCACCAAAGGCCAACAGAAGGGGGATGTAACGGCCCTGCCCAGGCGCGTTACACCAAGTGACGGCCACTGGAAGGACCGTCACTTCCTTCCGAGAACGCTACGGCGGGAAACGACCCAAAACTCGTCCCACGCCCCCATACCTCCGCAGGAGAGGGGGAAAACAAGGGGGAAGCTCCCCAGAAGCCCCTAGCATGCATCTACGGCCTCGGATTGGCCTAAAACGCACTGAAACGAGAGATCGGCCCACAAGCCCTAAAACATGGGTTTTGCCCAAAAACCCCGATTCCACCCGCTCGGCTCACCACGGCCTACGAAACTCGCGGGAAAGGAAGTGCACGAGCTGGGGAACCATCACCCTACCTCCACCGAAGATTTCACGCCCCGAGCTCACCGATCCGCGAAGAAACGCCGTGAAACCCTCACCGGCTCGCGACCGCGCCACGAGCTCCCACGCGCCTCCACCGCCTCGATCCCCGCCCATCCTCGCCCACGTCCTCACCCGCGCCGCCTCCGCCTCGCCCCCGCCTCGCTCCGTCGGCCGCCGGAGAAGAGAGGGGAGAAAGAGGGCGTGAGAGAAGAGAGAGAGTGAGAAAGAGAGAATGAGAGGGGGAGAGAGGAAAGGGTTAGTATATATAGGAAAACCCGAAAATTCGATAAATCCAGAAAATTACGAAAAATTACCTCCGCGATCCTCGGAAGGAACACAACGCAGTGGTACAGTCCCGGAGTCGAAGGACGCCACGGTTTGCCCTGCAAAGAGTTCCGAAGGCACATCAGGGAAAAACACGTGTAAAGCACAAAATGCACTCCGAGACCCGCTAAAATGATCCGAAAAATATCCGAAAAATCCGGGGCATTACAAGGGCGATCTGCGTTGTCCTCTTCTTCCTGCTGATTTGTTGTGCTGCTACGTGAAGAACATAACAGTTCTTCATCAGCGTCTCCATCTTCCTCTTGCTGAAGAACGCAAGAGTTCTTCGTCATCGTCTTCTCCCTTGCTGCACGAAGGTCCGAAAGGAGGGGGAGGCCAGTGTTGCTTCTGCTTCCATATTTCTAAGGGGAACTGCGTTGCTGTTCTTCTTCTAGAGGAAGCAAGCTGTTATCGTGGTAAAGCTGCTGTTATTATTCTACTACCAAGTCTTCTGTTAAAAATAGAGTATCGATTCTTCATCATCTGTCAAACAAAATCATCAACCAAGGTAGGTTTTCTCAAGACTTAGAAAAACCTTGTAATTCCTAGGTTAAAAACATGCATATAGGTCTGTAGGAGTTACATATTTCGTTTCTGGATTGAGTTTTCTCTGTTTACTTCATAAATGGAAATAACGACCCAAGCTAACGCGTTATTTAATTCAACGACCGTGTAAACAGTCATCTTTTATTTAGATAGTTAATAATTATACAATGTTCAAATTTTAATAACGATGAATACTTACATGTAAACTAATGCATGACCATGTTCATAAATTCCTGTTATTTTTCTCTACCTTTACATGTCATCAGTTTCTTGATCAGACATACTCTAGAAACCATGTGCCTGTGATTGCACCTGCCCGGTGCAAATCATATGACAAAGAATTAGCGACCCTGGTTAGGTCGTTATTTGAATGAACGTCCCTACACGTGGGCGTCAAATTCGTGATAAATAGTGAAATTAAAATGTACATAATTTCCTATATATGGTAATTTATGACATGCACCCTGCCCTTTAATTTGATATATAACGCCCCTGACTAGGGCGTTGTTTACAGAATTGAAGCCTTTATGAAAATCGTCATTTTTATAATAACTGAAATTTGAATATGCTTATAGATTTTTAGTAGTTATGGTATTGGGATATAACGACTGAATGAACAGTCGTCGGTTATTGATATGAAGACCCAGACAAGGGCGTCAATTATAAAAATGAAGACGTGACCTAAGGCGTCAAATTCCTCTTATCCTGATTTTCCATGTTTCTGTGACCCTTGTCAATGGGTTATGACTATAGGCACTATATTCCATTCCGTGAATATACTCTCCTATTTTACGTTCTTTTATCGATTTTTCACTATTTCTCGGTGATAGATGAACCCTCCATGGGACATTCCGTTCCTTTGGACTGGTGACTTTATCATAGAGACCTCCGTAAGACTCCGCTAGCCTTGGATTCCCTCAAGGTAGTCGAGCAGGTTGTACCATCAAAATCTATGACACTACTTGATTGCCATGTCACTCTAGAGAAACATGGTAAACCGGCCCTTATGACATCCATATAGCAATCATGATGTCATGAGAATATTCTAGATTAATGGAATGGGAAACCATGCCATTCGTGTTCTTATGAATTATGTGCCATACTTGTGGACCTCAATTCTATCTAGCTTATCATGTCCAAGAACGAGCGACCATCTCTATATGAGCGCTTATTTTTAATGGCACCCAGTTAGGGAGTCGATTCCACCTAGTTTTAATGCGATTCGTGGTTATACCGTTACTATCGTAGTAGGTCCTTACACATCATGTTCAATCCTTGTGGTTCCACAGATCTACCTTAAAGTTCCCACAAGCGTAATCCTTTGAAATTTCATATTGGCTATAACTATAGTGGATATCGAAAACACATGATCAATGCCTGCGCATATAGGGCCCGATCTGATCTTGGGAGGAGCACCCGAAAGTACTAGTGTCCATGGGAGTTGTAATGATCACGGTATGACATTGTACTGAAGTGCATGACTAGCTTGATTAGACATTCCACAGTTCTCGTACTTGACTTGACATGACATGACTTATGTGACCCAGAAAGGGTATTATTTATCTGCTTGAAATAATAGCCAATTCTTGACATGACATGATCACATGACATGATAACTATACGTGCTTGATTATCTTGCTATATTGATATGAGTTCTTGAAAGACATGCTAGTTCACTCAATTACCCCTTATAGTACAATCTCTTTATTGTCGTTTCTTGCGAACATGGATAGCTTATTGCATTTCATGTAACATGTAATTATTTAAAGCAAGCTATCTCTTGAGATATAATTCCTATTGAGCGTTCGCTCACATAGTATTTTTCCCTTATTTTCCAGGTAAGTCCGAGGACGAAACTCTTTCGGATGGGGAAAGTCAAGAGTGATGAGATTAGAGCTGCTCCAACTATCCAAGCATTGTCTAGTCTTGACTTTTCTACATTCTTGAGTCAATCATTGTACTTTTTCATTTTATTGAGTCTTAGCACTTTCATTAAGAGGATTGTAATAGAAGTACTTTGAAGGTTTTGATGAAATAAAGGATTGGGTTATCTTTACTCTTGCACGTAATGTATTTGTGTCGAATACACTAACGCTCTGATTGATATGATCGATATAAACTCGTCAAGCGTCTCTGGGTTCCTTCTGCGCTCGGGACGTGACATTATATATCTACGTACATAAGTTACTCCTTATTTCTTAGTTTTAAAATTTCAAGTTTAATTTTTTAATTTCTTTTATCTGAAGGAAAACAAGGAAACTCATACATGCAAACGTATTTAGTTGTACATAAACTGTGTCCATATGTTTGTGTTCATGCAACTTTTGTAAATTACATCTGACCACTATATAAATAGATTTACTTGTAAACCCTTTTTTTCTCATATGACAACATGATTCAAGTTTTAATAAGTTCTTTTATAAAATCTTTAGCAAGTTATCTCATAGTAACATTTAGCGAATACTGTAGATCATGATAAATCCACACATATGGAACAAACCACTCATATGAGATATATAAAAGGATGGAGATGATGACAAAGACAAAAGGAAAGCACGTAGTGCTATAAAGGAGAGTGATCGCCAGAGGGGTTACCTCAATAATAAAATAAATGATCGCGAATACCTGGTGATAAGTGGGATGCAGGATGGATTGTGAATTCCTTCCTCCTCCTTCTATCGGCCGGCCGATGAAGAGGGTTTTCCTTATTGATTACCCTTGCAAAAAAAGAACAAACAAGTAAAAAAAGATGGATCAGCCAAGAGTGAATGTAGTATCAATCCCAAAATAGAAAATACGATGATGAAAGAGAACACAACATGCGCACCTCTTTTTTTGGTTTTAAAAAAACCCCTAAAGAGTTAGGGAAAGGAGAAATATGATACTAATGCAAGAAAAGAAAACGGTGGATGATGACCGATGGAAAAGCACAAATAGATAAGCAAAAGACCCATGCTGTCCCTGACGATAGTAGAGGGGAACCGGGGTTGATGCTGCTGGCAGGAAGAAGAGGAAGCAGAGAGCTCTTCTAAAAGATCGCACAGGAAGAAGATGAAGAGAGCCTCTGTAAACCCTGTATGTATCTATATGTATAACCTCTGTCAAGATCGACCAGGGCATGCTTATATAGGGTTTAGATCAAGATAACCACATATTTGGGAAGATAAGAACGGGCAATGGTTATCAATGGCAAGGACTCCAGTTCCCTGATCGAGCAAGGTGACCAAAGAAGGCAGGGAACTATTCAGGAAAGGCACACTCAAACAGGACACCGAAACATAAAACGCGACCTTCAGAAGGGTGTCAAATTTGAATTGACGACCTACCTTAAGACGTTATTCCATAACACGACCTGGTCAAGGGCGTCACTTCTTGGATTTAAATTTGGAAATAAAACTTTCTTTATTAGAAAATTATGAGAAAACGCATGAGATAAAGGCGTTACTTGAAAACACGCCCTAAGGAAGGACGCCAATCAGTAATTGGAATTTATTTTGAAACCGGATAATACCAGGAATTGACGCCCTGACATTTGGTCGTCCTTTCTTTTGAACACGCCCTAGGTAAGGTCGCTTTTAAAATAACGCCCCTCTTCAGGTCGCGAATCACAAAAATGCAAGAACAAACCAAAAAACACACAAGAATAGAAAAACTTCATATTATGAATGTATTGAAGTTCACTTTGGGGCGTCAACATAGTGACATGAGATTTGATCAACATAGCGTCAATTTTGGCGTGTCTACAGCTGCCCCGCCTTGGCGTCTGCTTTGCAAGGGAGTGAGACGAAAATGAAGCGAAAGTGCAACCAGCGGAATGAAGTGGAATGAACTGATAAGTAGACGCCAAGGTGTGATGTGACACGCCTCAGACACCAAGCATTAGAAATCTTTTCAAGATTCTGAGTGAAACAACTCCGAGTGATTCCAAGGAAACATCAATTTGCTGGATAAAAGAGATTAAACTAAACAAGTAAAAATGTGCGCGCGGCACGATAAGAAGACACCATTGGAGAGCGGTTACCAGCCAACGTGGACGTGCTACAACCAAGGTGGATTTGCAGAAAAATAAAGGGAATTGAGATGGAGACCCAGTAAAGGAACATTTTCAAGGAACCAACCTGAGCGGCTTCAGAGAGAATAAAGTACTCAATTTGGAGTGGAATATCTCATGTCAACTCAATCAAGGACGAGTGACTTTCATTATCGCCATAATATGAAGATTTTCATCATGAACCTCAAAGTCCTACATGATGCATGCTGGGCTAAAAGGAAAAAATAAAATAAAAACTAAAATAGAAAATAATCAAGGATAATATTGCTAAACTGCCAAGACTGGGTCAAGAAACCCATTCTGCGAGCCGATACTAAGTCGAAGCCCGTTTATCCACGCATCTCGCAAAAGGGAACCATCATCCCCAGTCTTGGACGGCTCAATGGCCTATCCGTGTGACTAAGACTCCTCTGGAATCATCATTATTTTTGATGAATGGGAACTCAAATCCCAGATTTACCAAAGTCACAAGGTCCTTGATATAATCTAGTAGCGTATGTAACATATAGTAGAATGCATACAGGGGGATGGTGATAGCAATGAGCATGGGGGAACTGAGAAATGAGGTGCAAGCACCGTGGGGCTTAGATGATGATGCCCAGTCGATGGGACCAAGAGCTTCTTCCTGCGCTCAAAGATTCATCGGCTAAGATATAAAAGATAACAAACAATGAATAAGACATTTAAGCATAGCAAGCATAGCATGAATCAAAGCATCAATAGCATGTATGTATCATATTATGAATAGCATTCAAGTGTTCACAGCGTGAAAGGCATGAATAACATAGATAGCATCATTAAAGCATAGATAGCATAGCATCATTGTTTGTCGTTCGTCATGAGGATGACAACTTGGCTAATCAAGATTTGGAGTTGAATGATCAAGATCTGATAATGCCCATCGGCGGAGTGATCAGTAAGATTTGATAAAAAAGATTTGGAGATGAATAATCGGAGTAATGCGTAGCAAATTATGAAGATGTGATCAATTGTGAACATGGGAAGAATCAAAAGGTAGATGGCAATGAATGGAGAGGACTCATCCCGTGCTCTTAGTCCTTGCAAAGTTGTCGTTCCTGCAAAAGCACCATCAGAAAAATACAATACAATTTTTTTGGATTTTGAAATATGTAAATTTTTATGAGTTTTAAAAATATTTGAATTTTTATGTGGATTTTGAAAAATATTTGAATTTTTATTATGGATTTTGATCAGGAAATATTCAATTTTTTTTTGGATTTTGGCTTAGAAAATATTCAAATTTTTTTGGATTTTGACTTAGGAAATATTCAAGTTTTTTTTGTTTTTTTTTGTTTTGATTTTTTTATTTTTTTTTGTTTAGACATTGTTAATGCAGCATCAAAGGGTGTTTTTGAACCACTGGCTAGGGGTCCTTGTTCCTTCCCCTTTTGCTAAAATTACCCAAAGCCGAGCGTGCATTGAAGGGTGGCGCCCTATAACTGACTGCCCTTGATTAACGGTGCTCCTACCAAGGCCATACCCGAGAAACATTAGGTCTTAGAGGGAGAAGAGAAGAATAATTGAGGATAAGCTTTATGCAGGATGGGAGATGTCGAGACTTGAATTCCTTCCAAGGTGTTTCCCCTCAAAGAGGTAGTCTGTTGTGCCGGGGCTTTGTGCCTTTGATTTTTAGACCCTTGACATGCATACGATCAAGGTTTTCCCTGCGGGGACTTTGCCACTCTTAACATGCCATAATTCACAATTTTACTTTTATCGAAATTTTGACTTGATTTTCATAATAGCCGTTTTGGCGAGATGTATATCATGAAAACTCATATTGATTTTGGGTCAAGACTGCCCATATTTGAGACTCCTCTCGTATTGGGGATTACCCTGGGTGGGTCATCTCATACGTCAACCTCTTGCCCCTGCATTCGGCCGAGTAAAGAAGAGAAAATACTTTCAGATATACTCATGGCATGGCCAAAGTAGGGACGGTGTTTAACCAAAGGAGCCGGCTAAGGACGCCGTGAAGTGTGTGGAATGTCCAGCTAAGGGTTACTCTTAACAAGCGGGGAGAGAATGTCGAATTCCCGACGTGGGGTTTTTATTACCAAAGGTGCTGCAAAAACAAGCCTAAAAGATTGTTTTGAGAGTGATTTAGTAAAGATAAAGATTCGACCTAGGATAAAGGTCTTGACTACCACTCTTAATCTTGTTAAGAAGCACTTTATTTTGAAAATCATCGTGAAGCAATGAGATAATGATATCATGAAATGAGTACTTACGCCAATATGTTACCTTGCAACCTTTGTAGAAGCAGCTGTCAGAGGCGAGGTTGATCATCGTGGGATAGTCCTCTTTGGCAGTCAAAAGGATTGGAAAAGGGTTTGAAAGTGGCTTAACAAGAAGGAGTGGTGCCAAGACCAGACTCAGACGAATAAGGAAAAAAGGAAGAGAGGCGAGGGCTAGAACTCCCTCACTAAGGTGTGGAGACCCTGATCACATAGAACAGTCTACAGAAGAAGCGAAAAATTAAGAAGAGGAGTGAGGACTAAAGCCCCGGAAGCAGTGGGAGAAAGGGCAGATACCCAAGGCAGTGGATGTGGAAGAAGTTGGGTCGGACGCATGATCAGGAGGAATTAAGAGAAGAAATTGATAGATGGAAAGAGGCAGATCCGGAGGGTCTGGGGGTTGTGGAGGAGAATCCTGATAGGAGGAATCCGGGGGCTCCGGAGGGATAAAATATCGAGGGACGCGGTGCCCTGGGAAGAAATAGGGGAAAAGATGATGGAAAAGGAGGAAGAAAATGAAGGATGTGATGTCCCGGAGGAGCAGAAAGATGAATCGGAAGAAAGATGGAGGGTCCGGAGGTTCCGGAGGAAGAAGATAGAAAAGGGCGCGATGCCCTGGGAGAAGGTCCGGAGGTTCCGGAGGAAGAAGACGGAAAGGGGCACGATGCCCAGGGAGAATCAGTAAGAAGCCCAGAAGATCCGGACTTGAGGGTGTGCAGGGGCGCGATGCCCAAAGAGCGAGATCCGGAGGTTCTGGAGGAGGAAGATACCATGGGACGCGATGCCCAGGGAGGACGGGAGAGAAATTCGGGGAGTCCGGATGCAATGGTTGGAAAGGGGCGCGATGCCCTGAGGAAAGATTGGAGGGGACACAATGCCCGGTGAGTGTAAGAGGACCTGGAGATCCCGAAGATAGAGGCGGAAGATATGGGAAACGTGGGGGATCCGGAGATTCCGGAAGGTGGGGAAGATACGGGTTTTGAAACCCGGGAAAGAAGAAGTGTAAATGCATGTGGATGCAATAGAAGGGATGCGATGAATGCATGGATGTAACAGAATGCATGAGATGAAAAGAATATGACGAACATGAAGGGCGAGAGGATGAGATCCTCCTCTTTACCCTTGGAGTGGCCCATGAAGAAAATGTGACAGACAAGAATGTGGATGGAGTTGAATAGAAGGTGGATAAAATACTGGAAGGCCCTTTAGCACCAAGATAACCGCCCCTCCATGGCAGTGAAAGTGTATAGCCAATTGGCCCAATGGATGAAGCTTCAATGGTAAGTGACAACTCCCTTGAAGAGTGAAAAGTAATAGTGTGAGAGAGTTGAACAGTTGGGATAGGAAGCATTGTGTTGCCCAGGGGTTGTGGCGTATATGGAGTGTTGAATAGAATAGGCATTCGCCCCTTGTATGGAAGAAAAGGTTCAAGATTTGAAAGTTGGAACAAGGGGTGCCCTTCCTGGCCTTTGGGCACAAACCTACATGGCATCAAAGCTTGACATTCTCTCTTAGTGAGCAGTGGCGGCGACTTGGCCTCTTCGACCATGCTTGGCACAACAACCTGGATTGGCATCCGGCAAATAAACTCTTGCATCTTGAATAGCTCGGCCGTAGCCAAATCCTTATTGCCCAGCTCTTGATCATCTTCGGTACAAGTACTTGCAGAAGCACTCCCATTCCGAGTAGTAAAGGGGGGTGAAGCGGAGGCGGAAGGTTCCATAGATGGTGGAGGTATAATGGAAGGTGTTGGAGAAAGGGTGACTGGAAATGGCGGTTCAAGCACGTCGAGCTTCTCCCTTTGCTCGGAAACAGTCGGGGTTGGCTCGAGTGCAAAAAGGGGTGAATCCTGCTTAGGATTAGTCACGGGTAAGGGTGAAGGGTTAAGTAGTGGAATAGGAGTGACTAGGTCATGGGTTAAAGGTATAATGGAGGGCCGAGGTGGCGGTAATAGGAGGTTAGCTGATGAAGTGGAGGCTAATGGTATAGCAGGTGGAGGTTTAGCTGAGGCCGGTGCTGTAGAGGCTGATGGTATAGCAGGAGGTGTAAAAGTATCAGGTTTGGTCCGGAGGAAACGCCGGATGGGGCGAGCGGTGTCTGGGGTAGGAGACATGTCTTGGTGCGCCGACATGGGTGATTGGAGTATTGATCCCTCGTCATAACACCAATAAGTCTTAGAAGCGGGGGTTATATTAAGGACGATGGCATCGTCTTGAGCAGGGGGTTCATCCAGTGGTAGCGGAGGGAGAAGAAAACGAAGAAAACTCGGAAGGGATGCCTGCAGAGCTTCATCATCATGTGCCGTCTTGAATTCTTCAATTGTCGGTTCTTCATTATCGAGTTCAAGTGGATGCCATGATGGAGATGTATTAGTAGGTGGTGGAATGTAATGGTATTGCAGATGATGTGGTGAATGCAAGTGTGAATGCGTAGGCGGAGGCGGAGGGCCATATGAATGAACGGGGTGAATGGGTGGAGGATGGACAGCGTCCACTTGAATGTTGAAATCTGCCGGCTCTTGCTTGCTTGAACTGTCGACGCCGTAGCCGTCTCTCCTATACTTCCAATCTTTCTCCATCTTTGTAATGTCATTTAGAGCCGCATAAAGGGGATTGAATGGAGTAGGAGGAGGGGGCCGTGGGCTCGTAACCCTCTTTAATTGTTCCTCCAACAAAATGACTTTGTCGAGAAGAGTTCGTTGGAGGGGTGTGACTTGAGCAACAGAGGGTCGGCAGGGCCTTGAAGGAGGGGTCGCACAAAAAGGCCGTGGAAGGGGATTAATGGGATGACCCATAGAAGAACCCGGATGGGCCGGGTTGCAAGGAATAAATGGGCCTTGGGGCCGTGGTAGAGGAGGAATAAAAGGAGGCGGGTGACGGGCCACCCGAATAGGGGTAGGTTTGGACGAAGGAGGCGGGTATTGGACCACCCGAGGAGAAGTGTGAATAGGAGGAGATGGGTGATGGGCTACCCGGGTAGGAATATGAATAGAAGAGGGAAGTGGGTGATGGGCCACCCGCGTAGGATTGGAAGGAGGATGAGGGGAATGAGGTGCACCCTCAACAACGGCCTTAAGGGCTTGGATTTGTTGAGGGGTGAGATGATCTAATGCATGCAAGATCTGGGAGACCTTCTCATCTTCGGGAGGAGATGGTCCCGTAGGAGTAGTGGCTCGCGATTGAGGCGAGGGACCATGGGATTGGATATTGCCCATGGGTGGGGCAAAACCGTGAAGATGAGGGCGTGGTCCCTTTAAAAGATTATGGTGAGAGTTGTGATGAATATGTTGAAATTGAAGGGAATAAGATGTGCTAGGCTGATCACCCTCATGAACATTAATTGAGTTAAACATGTTGACTTTCTTATCAAGGTATCCCAAACAATTCAATGTGCAATCAAAACAGCTCACATAGATAGCAAACAAGCTAGGATGGGGTTACCTTTGATTTCTTTTATTTGAATCTTGGCAAATTAATTGATTTTATGCAAATTGATGTGATCACTCAAGGGGGGAACCTAGTTTCAAATGTGGTTTTCTCCGATGCCAACTAGGAACACTCTCTCACCATGCATAGGCCAACTAAACCCGGGACTTCAAAGGTACAACCTGCCCAGCGTCCGTGAGGGAATCCACGGGTGCGGGGACTTACGGAGGTCTTGGAAAAGGGATTTCCAGTCCAAAGAGACGGAATGCTCAATGGAGGGTTGTCCCGATTCTAAGAGAGGTGTGTGGAATCCTAGTGTAGAGAGAGGAGGTCTCTCAACCAAATGCCACAAGATGCAAGCCAAGATATGCAGATCACACCAATATAGCCAAATAATCAATATAAGAATCAATGCAGCATGAATAAGCAAAGACAGCAGGGTTCTGTAAAATCACAGGAAAGAGACGACCTAGCCACGGTCGCTATCAACAAAAAAGACGACAGTGAGACTATCGTGAATCCCTGGGGATCCCACAGGCAATGGAGAAAACGCGCCTTGGTGTGAGGCACTATATGTGAAAAGGACGCCTTCGGCAGAGGGCGTCAAATCTGGAAACGCGCCTTGATGTGAAGCGCTAAGCAATAAAGAGACGCCCTGGGGTAGGGCGTGAATCCACAAACAGCGTAATAAAAGCAGGGGATATGATGAAGCACGCCTTATCAGAAGACGTTAAACATAAATCAGACGCCCTGGATGAAGGCGTTAAATTAAAACGCGTCTCTGGGTGAGGCGTTAATTCAGATCACAAACTGGCTGATCCCGGGAGTGTGCAGTGTGCACGGTGGAGGGTGCCCGTGGGGCACAAAAGGAGGGGTACCGTGGGTACCGAGGGGAAGGGGCACACGTGGGTGCCGAAGGGGAAAGGGCACACGTGGGTGCCAATAGGAGATGGTAATCAAAAGAAAAACAGTGAAAGTCCCACCGTGATCGTCAATTTGTAGATCATGATAAATCCACACATATGGAACAAACCACTCATATGAGATATATAAAAGGATGGAGATGATAACAAAGATAAAAAGAAAGCACGTGGTGCTATAAAGGAGAGTGATCGCCAGAGGGGTTACCTCAATAATAAAATAAATGATCGCGAATACCTGGTGATAAGTGGGATGCGGGATGGATTGTGAATTCCTTCCTCCTCCTTCTATCGGCCGGCCGATGAAGGGGGTTTTCCTTATTGATTACCCTTGCAAAAAAAGAACAAACAAGTAAAAAAAGATGGATCAGCCAAGAGTGAATGTAGTATCAATCCCAAAATAGAAAATACGATGATGAAAGAGAACACAACATGCGCACCTCTTTTTTTGGTTTTAAAAAAATCCCTAAAGAGTTAGGGAAAGGAGAAATATGATACTAATGCAAGAAAAGAAAACGGTGGATGATGATCGATGGAAAAACACAAATAGATAAGCAAAAGACCCCTGCTGTCCCTGACGACAGTAGAGGGGAACCGGGGTTGATGCTGCTGGCAGGAAGAAGAGGAAGCAGAGAGCTCTTCTAAAAGATCGCACAGGAAGAAGATGAAGAGAGCCTCTGTAAACCCTGTATGTATCTATATGTATAACCTCTGTCAAGATCGACCAGAGCATGCTTATATAGGGTTTAGATCAAGATAACCACAGATTTGGGAAGATAAGAACGGGCAATGGTTATCAATGGCAAGGACTCCAGTTCCCTGATCGAGCAAGGTGACCAAAGAAGGCAGGGAACTATTCAGGAAAGGCACACTCAAACAGGACACCGAAACATAAAACGCGACCTTCAGAAGGGCGTCAAATTTGAATTGACGACCTACCTTAAGACGTTACTCCATAACACGACCTGGTCAAGGGCGTCAATTCTTGGATTTAAATTTGGAAATAAAACTTTCTTTATTTGAAAATTATGAGAAAACGCCTGAGATAAAGGCGTTACTTGAAAACACGCCCTGAGGAAGGACGCCAATCAGTAATTGGAATTTATTTTGAAACCGGATAATACCAGGAATTGACGCCCTGACATTTGGTCGTCCTTTCTTTTGAACACGCCCTAGATAAGGTCGCTTTTAAAATAACGCCCCTCTTCAGGTCGCGAATCACAAAATTACAAGAACAAACCAAAAAACACACAAGAATAGAAAAACTTCATATTATGAATGGATTGAAGTTCACTTTGGGGCGTCAACATAGTGACATGAGATTTGACCAACATAGCGTCAATTTTGGCGTGTCTACAAATACTTATCATTTAAATATCATTCGTACATAATTATAAAATAAATCATCAAAATATTTTCCCCTTAATTAAGAAACGAGATTTACTGTCATAAATATCACAAGTATTGCTAGTTATATTATTACTTATATATTAAAAGTTATTATGTCAAGGAAGCACACGGGTGAAGCACGTATTATTGACTCGTATGAATACATATGCACAGTAGAATAGTGTCGTGGCCAAAATAATTAAAATTCCCGAGTTTTCTACGCACCCAAACTATTTGCACACCTTGAGCATGTAACAAATTTTCTTTTTTTCTTATTTGAAAATAAGATGCGGTGGAGACTCACCTCACCTATCCTTCCGTACACTTCTTCCTCCATTATCAAAGTTAAATAATAAAAAAAGAACCGTCAGCAAATGGGTCACGAAAATGAAAAGCTAAGCATAATTAAATTTTATTATTATTATTATTATTTTGACTAGCCCAACGAGGGGATGGCCTATCCGGACAGGTAAGTGAGCCAACCCTCCACCTCACCATTTTTTCAGAAAAAAAAAATTAAAAAATTGTTGTACACTCGAGATGTGCAAATAGATTAGGTGTGTAAAAGACTTACTCTAAATTCATCAATGAATGATACTTTTAATATATGAAATAGAAGACTAAAGTTGCTTCCAAGTAGACGCTTCAACAAACACACCCCAAAGGTCCCTTTAGACACTGTACATGGTTGGTCTCTGATGGTGCTTGGATTGGCATTAGAGGGGAGGAGCAATGATCCATATAGCTTTATTGCGTTCATGGTTTGTTTCTGACATTGTTTGCATTAGGGTATCAGTGAACTATATAGCGTATAGTCTTCATTATAAAGTTCCGCAAAAACATTGAGGCATATGCTAACCAATAATTGTGAGACTTTGATCGTTGGTGCTTAATCATGAACTATGATTCTGAACTCTGAGAGAGAGTATTGTGACTGTATCGTCGTAGAAATGCTATCTAAGGTCCTGTTTGTTTACGGAAGAGGTTAAGATCCCATTTAGTTTGAGGATAAATTTTGACAAGAATAGATGTAAGTCATTCTAGATTAATTTATCACTATTTTTATTCTCATGTATATTTGGTGTGCGAGAGATAAATATGATATCCTTATTATTTATTTGGTAAAAAATAGAGATATAAATGAGAATAAGTATTGAAAAATATTATTTTACCCTTCTTATTGATTATGATTAATGTTAATATTTCTCTTAAATGATCATAAATAGCACTAGTATTATTAATTTTATTTAATATATTTATTCTTAATGATAATGATTATCACTAATATTGCTAATTCTAGCATGATTAATTATTCGTTAGTAATAACGAGGTTGTTATAATTAATTATGCAATGATAATTATGTAATATATTTAATAATTAACATAAATAAGATTAATCTGTATGATTAATTAACATTAATAATATTAATGAGCATAATTGATTAGTATTAATAATATTTATTATCATAATAAGATTAAGCAACACTGTAATAATTAATTATTTAATGATAATCAAATAATATATTTATTAATTAGTACAAATAAGATTAATTAATATGATTAGTTAGCACTAATAAGATTAATTAATATCATTAATTAGCACTTATATTATTAATTAACATAATTAATTATCACTAATAATATTAATTAGCATAATAAGACTAAGTAACATTGAATAATTAATTATTAAATAATAATTAAATAATATATTTATTAATTAACACTAATAAGATTAATTAATACCGTTAATTAACACTAATAAGATTAAGTAACACTATTATAATTAATTATTTAATAATAATTAAATAATATTTATTAATTAACACTAATGAGATTAATTAATATGATTAATTAATACTAATATTATTAATTAATATGATTAATTAATACTAATATTATTAATTAATATGATTAATTAATACTAATATGATTAATTAACATAAATAAAATAAATTATCTCTAATAATAAAAGGAGAAAAACATAGATAAAAAGATGAGAATAAATCTTTTCACCTAAAAGGCAGGTGAAATGACTTATCTCCGATCTTAATCCTATTTTTAAGGATAGCCTCGTTCTCCTTGGTCGCTTTATTTCTGTCAATTTTAACCTTATCAAATTAATAACGAGATTGAGATGGAGATATCTCCCTCTTATCCCCCAACCAAACAGAGCCAAGGGGATACTATAACGGAGGTTAGAGTATATAAAAAATATTATTTTGATTGTATCTTTGTTAACTTACTCCACCATTTTACTAGAACAAGTTTAACTCGGATATTGACTCTTAACCTGGATACAGACCAAAAAACATGAATCTGATAGAAGGAACAATCCCGTTACAAACAAAAGAATAGAAGGAACAAGACACTGGTATCCGAGTTATCAACGCCTTATTCCACAAACAAACAAGCCCCAAGAGACGAGCAGTGGACAATAAGTGGACATTTTGGAGAACAGAACCTAATAGAAATCATAAATGAGTTGGAAAACATCACTAGTTACTGCATCTCTTTCTTTGGCCCCTATGGTCTTCACATATATTTGACCTAGTGGAAACACAGCACTTCGAGCCTGGTTACCCGCGGATTGGTTACCCGGGTCATTCGACTCGTTATTCGGGGTTTATCACGGATAACCCATGGAAAACCTAACCTGCACCTGTTCTATGGGCAATGTCGCAGATAACCCCATTTCACCCAGTTCACCTTTCCTTCCTTCGCATATGGTCGGCCTCATCCTACTACCTTCGCCGTCGACATTGCCCGCCTGTGAGAGGGGGCCCACCGTCTGCACCTTCATCACCGTCTCCTGTTCATCCCACAGAGGAGCGCACCACTGGATGTTCAGCACCAGCGTCCGTTACCAGGCGATGAATGTTTGAGGAAACGTCATCGGCCGTTCCCAGGGAGATTTTTTCATGGCAATCATCTTCTACCCCAATGTCTAGGGTATTTTTACAAGTATTGCAGCATAAAGAGATTATTTATAACAAAAGCAAGGTAAGGATGACAATTCTACAATTGTTGAGATAAGAAGGGTTTTTTGGGGGGGGGGGGGAATTTTCCAAAAAATGAAACCTCTCCAAAAGAATGGCTGCCAGAGGCAGCAGAAAGCAGACTGCATGGCCCGTCCGATCACGTTTACTCGCTGGACTCTACGTTAGTTCAAAATAAGCTTTTTTGAACTTAATGCAGACTGATGGATGTACAAGTGATCTGCTCTCTACTCGAACGGATGCTCATGTGACAGAACAGCAGTGCATCACAATCAATTTGCACACTGCTGCATATACATAAGTAAACCCATGAACCCATTAAACAAAAAGAGGGTAACTCTTTTTACAGAGATAACGCCAACGCGAAGGTCATAGCACCCAAAGACCCTTGCATATGAAAATCTTCCAGTTACAAAGCAGGGATGCACTGGCCAAATCCCCGTCTAAACATACGATTCACCTGAAATGGAAATAGACGGTAAAAAAAGGGGCAAACCTCTAATAAGTTATATGATTATCCAAGCTACCAATACAATCAGCATGACAGGTGAAAACAATGATCACATTCCCTGGAGTAGTATCGTAGACAACCAATACGGATCAATACAGAAAGCAAGTTCAGTCAGTTCTGTTAAGGTAGGTCTTCCCAAGTTTAGAAGTCTCAAAGCTTGGTGTGGTTAGCAGGTTTCCTTTGTCAGACATGTAGAAGTGATTAAAGTTGATTCTCGTAACTAGATCTACCAAATGAGGAAATTGGCCAATATTGAGCTTGAAGGACAGGATCTGCACAAATATGGGGAAAAAATCAGTATATAACTGCAAAAGATGTGTGGGTTTGAAGGTGATGAATGCCTAAAGAAATTCATTTGTGAACAAACAATAGGAAAACGAGAAGCACAATAGAGGGATTAGCAAGAAATATACCCTTAGAAGAAATGAGATGCAGTCATCAAATTGTTTTTCAATCCGATCCACTTCCATTTCACATCTTGCCTTGATGGCAGGAGCTGCTCCACCAGTACATAAAGTCAGCTGTATAGAACAGAAATCCAGAGCCAATCCAAGAATGCTCTTGATTCGGCTTGCAATCATGGCCCACTGCAGACAACCAGTAAAGTTACACACGGTCATTTTATTGATGTAGTAAGGGTGTCAATGGAATCTGAGCCTCCAATTCCCAGCCTGATTCCAACAATTTGGAACTGGATTAGGAAAGTTGAATAAAGTTATTTCCATCTTAGATGTCTCTATCAGAATAGGGAACTTTCAGACAAAAAACCAGAACTGGAAAAAGGAACACAATAAAAGGGACCGGTACACCCCCTTGCACCAGTCTTCCTCAGATATTTGGTCTCATATCAGGGAAAGCAGCAAGGGGAACCAGCCCCCTTTTAAAAGGATGCATGTACCCTTGAAGCCTACGCAGTTGTAGAAGCAGGTCAGACCCACTAAAGCAGGGCCTAAACCTAGTTCTGCTTCCCAGTTATTTCAGTCACAATTGCAATCCACCTCTGAACCACTGATGGAGAGAATACAAAAGGAAAAGGCTTTCACTTGCATTCAAAGTTAAATAAAATAGCACATTAGATGCCCAGACACAAGGCTGATTCTACAATCCCATGACAATAAGAATGTAAATACCAGTTTATCTGGAGCCACAAAGCACTGGCGCTGAACTGACAGAAGGTAAGCATCATGCACTTCAATGACTTCATCAAGAGAGACTGCAGAAGCCACATTATCACAAAGCTCAATCCATGCACTGTGAAAAACCTGGTTATGTGATCAAAGAATTAATCCTTTTAATGCATGTAACAATAGTGATGACGACAACACCGACGATGATGATAACAGTAATAAAAAAGGACATGACTGATTCTACTTACCCTGTCCATGACATATTGATGAAATGCATCCACAAAATGAAGCAGCTTCTGCTCCACCAATAACTGATGTTTATGATCGCACGTCATCACACCCCTTCTCTGTAAAATCCAAGAAATGCCAAGGTCACCATTAGCCCTTCACAAATATTGAATGATCTTCAATAACGAAATTCATTCTACACATGATATATAGTACAGGAAAAATTCAGGCGACCCAATAAAGGGGGAAAACATCACCAAATATATAAATGACAGAAGCATATGCTGCAATCAAATTCACCACATGTTATCATCCTTAAGCAGTAAGATAAACATTGCAAAAAAGTGATACTTGACCAAAAATATATCGAGGCTGAGGAAAGATGTGGACTAGATGAAAAGCCAACAGACAGGCAAGGGAAATCAAGATGAGAAGATCCTTGATCAAACTAGAGAGCAATTGCAGGCCACTAAAATGATGAGAACTCTGCCATAGATACCACATTGCCATAAGTTTGGAGTTACAATTTCCAAGCTCAATGTGTAAATAATAGACCAACAAAATGAGTAGAATAATTGAATACCTGAGAATTTGACATGAAGGTTAAAAGCATACTCCCAAAAGAAAAAAAACTAGAACAATGAAACAAATCCATAATATAAACTATTCCATAGAAACCAAGAGCAATATGATGAATGTAGTGTGCAAAAGTTAACAAATTAACACCTTCCACATCAACCTCCTGGTCTTGTCAAGAACAAACTTTGCATGCTTGACCTTCAACAGGAAGCGCATCACCTGTATTGTCCAGAAAAATGTCAACAGGGGTACCCAGCAGACAATAAAAAAGAGATTAGGTGGAAAATAATTGCCTGATTATATTTCTTCATTGCTTCCACATTAATTATCAGGTCAAGAGGCCAGGAAACCTGTCAAATTGGAAACTTCAAATAATGAAGCAAGCTTAAAAATATACACAACAACGTATTGCAGACAGAAAATTTAAAAACATAACTATTATTGCAGACAGACCTTGTATGTGAATTCCAGCAAATCAAGATCATTGACACCAATCCTCTGGTTCTGAACATTTCGTGGAGTTGAGCCAGGATTTGTTGCATATTCAATATTTTCAGAATCATTATTTTTTATGATTGATACAGTTAAAGAATCTGGGGCACTTAGAATTGCACCATCTGCAGAATTTCTGATTGACCCCTGCCATAGTTACTCAGGAGAAGTGACCAACAGGAAATATACAAATAATGAGTGCCAAAGCTAAAGAATTTAAAGGTAATAAACCTGTAAGATTGTGTTCAACTCAAAATCATCATCCCAGGATCCTCCCTTGTCAAGTTTACTAAAGATAACCACCAAGAACTGCTGTAAAATGTCACCTGTAAATTCAACTTCCTTTTCATCTACCAGAAATGTTCATCCTACGCAGCCATAAAATGAGACAAAACTTTTACCAGATCCTAGCAAGTAAATGGCACGTAGCACTCTAAGTTCCTCCATCAATCTCCAATCATTCATCAACTTCAGCAAAATATGCTTACCCACCCAGTCCACCTAAGATGAAAAAGACAATAGAAATTGGCATCAAATCAATGTGAGATGCATTTTGCATCTAATCCAGCAGAAGAAATTTCTGAAAATTGAGTCAAGTATCAACCTGCTTGTTTATGTACACATGAAGACAATTCTGAATAATTACTGCAGAAAGTGGCTTGGTCTTCAGTTTTGCACCTTGAATCCAATTCAAGATTCTTGAGGCAAGAGTGCTATCATCCTGGAAAGGCAGAAGATCTGACAGAGGGGTATCCTCCTGTTTGAGGCAGAAGCACCTCTGGGTAACATCATTTAAATATGTGAGCTCAACAAAGGCCATAAAAAGAAATACTAATACTTACCATCACACATGGGAGAATAGTTGGGAAGGGACACAAGCTCTCTAAAGCCTTTACATCCTCTACTAACTGAAGAGATTCAAATTCAGTAAATTTGAAACCAAACATGTAGTCTGTCCCACGAAATCTAGGATACATTCCTTCACTTTGCTGACTGGAGCTCACTTTATCACCAGTAGAACATCCACCAAAAATAGCCTCTCGTAGAAGTTCATCATTTAAGGAAGGAAGATGGAAATTTCTGGAAATGTTTAACTTCTCCCAGAAATCTGACCTTTTATCAAGAAATTCTTTGCATACAGTAATCACAGGATTTTCACAATAAAAAGATCGTGGTAATGTTGCCTCATCTGTATGATAGGAATTATTGATTTCCTGTTTGCATAGAATCACAGATTCTTTCACCTTTTCTAATGCAACAGAATTTCTCACATCCTTAGTCATGCAGTCAACACCAAATTCCTTTTGATTATATAGCTTACTGTTTTTCTGTACGCTTGTATCAAGAAGGAATTTGTACCAACATTTTTCAGAAATTAATGGCAAGACATGCTTACCACTTTCCTTTTCCAGCATTTGTTTCTCAGGATACCGTTTGCATACTTTAGAGATTTCAGGAAACGACTCATATAGCAATCTGAGGTCCTCAAAAATATGATTGCCATCACCAACTAGACCCACCAACGATACCAAGAAAATTTCTGACAAAGTCAAAACCCCCATACCTTGTGCGGAAAGCTTTTGCTGAAGATACGAAACTGAATCATTAGTAAGATGATCACCTATGACACCTTCAGGTTCAGAATCAAGAGAGGATGTGCATTCAGGTTCCCCTCCTGCATAAGCCATATTTCTGCTCATTGGACTCTGAGAGCTCAAACTTTCTCGCATTTCAAAATCATTTTTTTTACAATCCCTGCCCCTTCCAAATATTGAATCAAACTCATGGTGAACATACTGAACCAACTTCAATGATTTTCCAGCAGATACAATGGCCCTGGCCATGTCCTTCAGAAACACTGGACAGACAACATCCAGATCAGTATGGTTTCCTCTGAGAATATGTTCAACATGCCCTTTCCCTCCCTTAACTTGTATTGTATAATCACCAACACAGCGACTTAGGGAGGTACCAGAGCTTGACCTAAATCTCCATGATCTCAAAAGATAACTCTTGTCCCAAAAAGCTGCTTGATCAATAGTAACAGCATTATTTGAATAAAAGAACATCTGCAGCAGCAGAATATCAGTTAATGAGAAAAGGAAACAGAATGAAGACAATGATAAGACACACAAATAGTTTTCCTGATAGAGAATTAGCAAACCTATGACTAAATCAAGACCACTGACTTCACACCAAATCCCTAACACTCCGAACACCCAAGTTTTCACAATGGAAGCATGCGTAGAAATCTCAACGCCACAAAAAGACAAATAAAGCTTGGCAGAGATGACCAACTAAAATTTGTTTAGGCAATTTAGATGTCTACTACCGCAAGACAAGCAACACCTCATTGCTGAAGCATGAAATGAAATCCTCCTCAATGTGTCAAAATATTTTAATTCCAATGAACATGTAAAAGCTATTCTTAGATAAAGTAGGACTGACGTTCTAATTGCCCTGGTGATTATGTATGCACAAAGCTGGACTAAAGAGGACATGGAAATTTAAGACAATGGATAAAACAGAAATGATGCAAACATGTACAGGTATGGCACACTAACATGAAATAGGAGCGTCGATAAACTAACCAAAAACAGTTGTTTTTTACTTTATACGTGCACCTGTGAGAGGATGGACAAATAGACAGAGAGAGGGCACATGTGTGCACCAGGATATAAAAAAGTTAACTCTAACAATTTGGTACTCTTTAGTGTATATATATGCGAAGAGTGGTGTTTACACACACGCGGAAAAATGAGTAAATGAATCTTCTGCACATCTATTTTGTGGGATGAATAGGTGCATATTTTAGGATAGTTGGCATTTACAGTTTCTGCACGCGTGATTTATCAGACGATTTAGGGTTTGAGTACTAGGACCCTTCCCCATCGACCGGAGTCGGTGTTAATTTATATCGGAACAAGTCCGAACACCTTTAATTAACTGCCAAAGATTTCTTTTACCCTCGCGATATCAATATGATATTAAAGATTTACCCTCGGGCAGACCCTCATGCCCTATGGCAGCGGTATACTTACGACTTTTTCCTAAAGGGCTTATTTGCAATTCTCCCTTGAGCGGGGGTTTATTTGCAATTTATCCTTGAAGTAGGGTTTTTCTATGTAATTTTTCCTCATCATAGGTCCTCCATGTAATTTTCCATTGACATAGGGCTTTTATGTAATTTTCCCTCGACATAGGGCTTTTATGCAATTTTGTCATTAAGCGGGGATCTAAACGCAATTTACCATTAAATGAAAGGTTTATTAGCAATTTTCCCCTGGCTGGAGGTCATAAACAGCCTCCCTTTGATTCCTTAAGCTTTTCATATTTTTCTATAATTTTTACGGACATTTGTGTAATTTCGAGAGAGTCTGAAGTAAAAACGCAATTCTTGAGCCATGCAGGGACTTTCATGTAATTTTCATTGAAGAGGTAAAGCTTGATATATTTTCAGCAATCTTAGAATATTTCCATCATACATTGAATTTCTCATAATATTACATGAAATATTTCAATGATACAATGTTCTCCTGGGAGTGTTTTTATTAAAACATACCCTCAGGGGCCTTCTCATAATTTGCTGGAAAAGAGCCCAACAGGGTTATACAATAAGAGGGAGGGGGGGGGGGGGCAGCCTCCTTTATTCTCCTTTGGAGCTTGGGCCTCTTAAAAGCTCTCCAAACCTAACTCCTCTTCTCCCTCTCCAAGCTCTCCTTCCCCTTCTCTTCATGCTCTCTTCTCCAAGTTCTCCCCCTTTTATAGGCGCTAGGAGGAGAGGCGGAGGAGGAAGGAACTCAAGTGGAGACCCCCCTCCGGTGGAAGGTGAAGGGCCAAGGTGAGGCACCCCCTCCCCCCACATGCAGAGATTTTTTTTTGTTTTCTGTTTTTTTTTTCTCAATGGAGACCGGAGGGGGCCCTCCGGTATAGGTGGCACCGGAGCCCGCCCCCCCCCCCCCCCCCGCGGTACAGGTGGTACCGGAGGGGGAGTCCCTCCAGTCTGCAGTGACCAGAGGCCCCCCTCTGGTCATGGGGGAGGGTCCGGAGGAACCCCCCCCCCTCCGGTGCGGATAACCGGAGGGGGGTCCCTCTGGCCCGTAGGCACCGGAGGCCCCCCCCCTCTGGTTTTCTCACCCCCAGAGAGGGTGCTTCGGTGGGTGGTCCACAGGAGGGGGTCCCCCCTCCGGTGCACACCCACCGGGGAACCCCCTCCACCCCCCCCCGCGTGCCGGGAAAAGAGAAAGTAGAGGGGGAGAGGGTCTTCCACACTCCTTGGCTCTTGGGGGCTATAAAAGCTGGGTCTCTTCCAAAAAATTTATTGTTTATTGCTGGAACAGCAGGGCTGCAGCACGTGGGTGACTGCCGTGACTTGCCTTTGGCCCACCTTCACTGCGAGGACGCGTGGGAACGCGGGGAACAATACCCCGGCGAGGTTTAAACACTTGATTTCACACGTAAGTGGGTTATTTCACTCCGCTCATCAAATGTTAACAAAGTTTGTGTGCATATAAGCACGTAGAAATTCATAGATGGCTCCACCGAGTGGGCCCCTCAAAGATATCCGTGTGACGACGACGATCTGATATCGTTTTGTGGCCGTCACAAGGGAAATTTTACTTCCGAAATTTCTAAAAATAGCAGAATTTTGTTTTGCAAACTGTGTGGGGTTCAACAAGTGGTACACAAGTATGCATGCACTCACAGGCACAAATGCAAGCCAAATAGAAGAGTCATACAAAGAGTCTCTTCAGGATGATCTTTAAGGTTGGAAAAATAGAGACGCAAAAGCATGTGAAATAAATTTGCATCAGTATTAGATTAGAAACAATATACCTCTTCATAAGGATCATCAAGTGTTGCATCATAGATCCAAGAATCAAGTCCTCTAAGATATGGTAGTAAACTTTCTACAAATATGACTAAGAGCATATGATAAGCTTCCTCCTGTAAACATGAACAGCAGATTAGGAAACAACAATAATAGAGTTAAATGATATAGAACATAAAAAATGATATTTTGCAACCTCTCCACCTTGAACAAGAGACATTTCGTTTAAGATTTTGTAAAGATAGTCCAGGATAAGAACTGCCATCTCAGCTGCTGGGATAGATGATTCAGCATGAAAACAGTTACTAGGAACTGCTCCATGCACCACTTGCATTAAATGCTCTGCCCCTGAACAAAGACTGACAAATAAGTTGCTTAAGATTCCATTTTATTTCAAGAGACTACCTACGGATCAAAAGTTAAAAACTTTGACATTCCAAGTTCAGGTCCACACAAGTGCATGCCATGCTAAATTTATTTTCCCCTTTCAATCCACATCAATTTTTTGGATGACAATAGATTTACATTTAAAGCACTTCAAAGAGAACAATATGGAATGCACAAAGAAGCTGATGAGCATTTGAAGCACAAACAGCTCGATAAATGCAAATCACCAGAAGTAAAACCATTAAAATAGTGTTTTTTACATTCTCTACTGGCAAATATAAGCTAAAGAAAAGCACAAAAAAGAATGGATGGCACATTAAAACCAATTTTCATATCCTCGTTCATCCTTCTGGTAAAAGTATAAGAGATCGGAGATTAAACCACTCAAGGTGATAGAATAAAGGATTAATTCATATCCAACAACTATGTCATGGTGGAAAAGATTTTACTGCTGTACAGCAATTGGGTTTCTTCAG
This sequence comes from Amorphophallus konjac, assembly GCA_022559845.1. Taxonomy (NCBI): domain Eukaryota; kingdom Viridiplantae; phylum Streptophyta; class Magnoliopsida; order Alismatales; family Araceae; genus Amorphophallus; species Amorphophallus konjac. Next base: position 43,534,750 of record CM040127.1, on the reverse strand, counting down.
AACAGTCAGGTTTCTCCAACTTCTTGAAGACCGTAGGTGCAAACTTGGCCAGGCCATTCAGATTGGAACATGTCTGGCATGAACATCAAGGTCCAGTGAGCAGGTGAAAGAATTTCAGATATTACAGAAAATTATGTCCATGTTGCAATAACGAAAATGAAAATACAAGGCTTGTTCAGCATGAAGCCAGAAAACAAGGAGATCTCTATCATTGCTAAAAATTAAAATGAGTAGCAAGATAAGGCTATACTTTTTACATCTGAAGCATAAAATATAAAATGATGATGTTTATCTTGATTATGCTGATCTCTATAAGGCTAGACTGCAAAAGACAAGTACTTTGGGAGAATGGTCTATAAAGTAAGGCATGCATCGAAGACCAACCTTGATAATGGATTTGCCAATCCCAACAGTGTTGCAGTCACTTCAGAATCTGATGCAGATGACTTTACCTCCTCATGTAATGCAATATTCCTCAGCCTCTTCACCACAGTAAAAATAAATAAATGAGTTAGAATGTTTTAAGGTGTATACATCCACAGTTTACATGTACATTTACAGCCAATAGTTCCTGGGCTAGAATCCAGGTAGAAGATAAAAAGTGGCATATCAAGGAAGGTCTAAGCACCTTTAGCGATAAGGAGACAGAATTAGCAAAAGCCTTTAAAGTAGGAAATCCATGTCTTAATGTTTCAACCTTTCTGACAAAAAGTTCCACTAGCTTTAAGCATGTTGCACTATATACAAATTGGTTGAGTATGCATCCAAGGCTAGATTGCGATAGGTGAGAAACAAATGTTCCACTTTTTACTACAAAACTTTGAGCATTTTCCTCCCAAGTAAACAAAGGACTGGAAAATCCTTGAAGCATATGTAATACACCACAGACCTGTGAAAGAAAACACATAGCAATAGCATCAATTGACATTAAGTTAAGCAACTTCCTGGTAATTGGATTTCTTATCAGTAAGCAAATAGCACACTTGTTCCTCCCTCCCCCCCACCTCCCCACCCTCCTGCCAAAAAGGAAAAAGAGCAGACAGTATACATACCACATCAAATTCATCAGTCCTCAATGAAGAGACTGGCTCAGTGAAAGGAATGCCTCCAGATATGCTACTGTAGAGCTTGTTGATAAAACTTTGAGAATCCTCTCTCTTCTTGGCATCTGCCATGATAGATGGATATAAAAACGTAAAAGGTGCGAAACAGCATTTGGAGTGTTTATTAAAAGTCTATTCATGCAACAGGGAGAAAAATAGTTCCGCTTATTGATGAAAAGTGAATTTCCCATTGCCATCCCTAGAAAATTATATACTATATCTCTTGACCCATATATGCCAGTAGATATTAAAATTTAAGTGAGAATGTCCTGCTCTATCAGTCTACCACTAGAAGCACACTAAGATTGGGCCACTGAACCAGATTTCTGATTCGATGTCTTCAAAAAACAGAGGGCTCCCCCAGATAATATTCTAACCTTAGAATACAATAAAGGATGACCGGATATGAAAAGTAGTAGTCTAAAAGCATTTAGCTATAGAAACAACAGGACATGACAGATCTCAAAGATATCAAGCATGTTAGAGAGTCACACACATTGCTTCAACAACAGGAGTGGGCAAGGCAGTAGACCTCACATTGCCAAAGCGGACCAACTAATCAGCAAGACAAGAGCCTCAGTAAGCTGTTGTGTTTCAATTTTTAGCATTTTGTCTTTTCAAAAAAAGTAACATTTTACACAACTTTTGCTGTTTGATCCAACTGAGTATATCTTTAATTGCTACATTTTAAAAGTTACATTATCCAAGATGGCCCTATGTCTAGGGCATCCTGCTTGAGCAGAGGTTCCGTGGAGAAGAACAAGTACCATTTTCTAGCAGCCAGAGAGCGAGGATGCTGTCATTGGCTTCTTATCTGGAGACAAACCACTCCATTTCTGTCTTGGAAAGGGGAAATCCCAACGCTAAGCCAAGTCTCCTGAAAGGTGCTTAAGCTGTGGGAAAGAGGGGCGGAGAAAGGATTGAATGAAAGGAGAAGGGGAGGATGGCATGCAGCACCAAGTCTTTTGTAGCAGTGGTGTGCAAAGTGTTGCCCACCAGGAAGGGGGGTTTCCAATGATCCCTTCTCATTCTTTAGTGGAGAAGAAATGGCTGTCATTGGGAGGTGAGATAGATCTTTAACAGAATGAAGAGGTTGTTCGATAAAAGGGGGGAAAAGGATGCTCCAGTGGGATGGGTTTCTGGTGGTGGGTCCATAACAGAGGCAGCTGAAGCAATGGTAATAGTCAGGTTTGTTCGAGAAGGGTCTATTTCTCCAAATCCAGCAGTGGAGCTTACTCAGAAATCTATATCCAAAATATTGATGGCTAGCAGTTATAGCTGTCATTCGAAAATTTTCAGAGTGTCAAATAGGGATATACCTCTAATAAGAAGAGGGCTTGACAAAGTGAGAGGAAGTACTCACTCGGGGGGGGGGAGAGAGAGAGAGGAGAGAGAGTGCAAAAAAGGTGAGATGGGATTCACTGTGGGAAGGGTGCTAGCACTTGCTGAAGGGGAGAAGGAGGAGGCAGGTTGCCCCCTTGGAACCCCACCAATCACTTTCTAGCTTCAGCATGCCGAGGGTGGCAGTCAAGTGCAAAGAAAATTAAAAAAAATATGTGTTAGGGATTTCTGAAAAGTTTTTATTCCTTGGAAAAATAAATCTTTTTTCTTCCAAGACTAAAAAGTATTCTCAAAGAAATAATTTTTTCATAGTCAGGGTTTGTCAGGAAAAGTTAAATCCTAGGTCACTTAATGTTAAATTTCAACCGTTGATAAGAAAGGGAGAAAGAGATCTGCGGAGGATAAGATAGAAGCCTAGTTTTTTTTCCCCAGAAAAAAAATCCTAGGCCCCAAGGTAGGAAAATTTTTAAGGTAATTTTGCCACCGCAGGAACAAATTTTTTAACCGTTTATTGTCCTAAACAACTAATATTGGGAAAATAAGTTTTCCCAGAAAGTAGACTTTTCCCTCTAGTTTTCCAAAACCCTTAACCCATCCAAGAGAAAGAAGGGTTTAAGAAAATCGCCTGAAAAGGCTGCACAAGGAGGTAGAAGAAGAGATGGCCAGGTATTAGGGGGTTGTTTGCAGCAGAGCATCTATGCAGCAGTCTGGCATGGTGCTCGAGCATCAATAGGACTTCAGACACTTTTCATCATGGTGAGGACCAGACTGCTTCAAGTGTCACTACCGTCACAGCCCTCTAGTAGTCATCATCACCAATGCCAATGGGGCAAAGCTCGCCACTACCACCACCTTCAAGTTGTTGGACGAGCTTGCACCAAATGTTGCGATGGCAACTTGGCAGGTGAGGAATCTATGGATTGGGGAGAAAGAGTAAGCTTGAATATGTTTGTTAGTGTGAGAGACCTTATATAACTTTTAAATGGAAGGGGCCTATAGTTCCACATTGCTCATTATGTTGAGGTGCTATATTATATAAATAATCCATATCGATCCACAAAAGATGATCTTTATTGAATGACTAAATTTCAGGTAAAACCTATTTAATTAATTAATCGTATATCTATGAGAGCAGATACTTATTTCCATGGTCAAGTCATCGTCCTCAAAGCCTTTATTTGGGATCGGTTGTATGAATCATACCCCACCACTTTACTCTATTTAAATCCACATTTATAGTTGCACCTAGGGAGATCATTATTTTCTTACTATGCTGAGCACCATCTTCTTGTGAACCTTTTCTCAAGTTTTCCCAACATCCTTCACCTAAATTTGATCACATCTTAGAGCACTATGTACCGTTCAGAGTTGAGCGATAACCGGAGTCACAGGAGCACGACAATTGGGGGAAGTCCAATTGCCTGACAGCTGCGGCTGGTGGAGAGATGGCGGCAAAGTGGCAGAGAAACACCTAGAGGGAGAGTGGGGGTGGGAGAACTGGGGGATGGGTTCGGTGTCGGGGTAGGATTGGAGGTGGGGGAGGGGGGTGGGTTTTAAATCCATGCCCTCTCCTTCCTCAAATCCATGCCAGTTTAGATGACAGAGTTTAAGATGATGAACAAGAAGAAGCACAATGAAGCCTAACAACCGGAGAGAATCTCCACTTTTACGTCTGCAATGCAACGTGATGAACTGAACTCGCCGAAGGAAGACCTAACAACAAAAACAGCCGCCACTCACCAGATCGAGCCCCCTCCGGTGCCATGCCTTCTTGATGCCGCAGAGATCAAACTGCCATCTCCATCTTCCACGCACGCCCCCGATCTGCTTGGCCAGTTGTCGGGCTTCCTTCTCCAGCAACGATGTGAACAACTCGAGTCGAGGCCTCGCATCGGTGAGCCGGGCCAAGAAGGAGGTTGCCGCCGACCTCGTCAGTCCATGCCCATGCTACCAGTGAGAGGATCCGTCGTCCTCACACCTCCTCTGCCAGCAGCCACCACGTCGCGGACTGGGTGTAACTGATGAGTCTTCATGGGTTCAAAACAACCCAGACAACGGGGTTCTTCATAGACCATTTAGCACAAAAGAGATACAGTTGATTCTCATATCACAGAGCTTGCATCTCAGAGGATTTTAGGGATGAAAAACCATTACCGGGGGGAGCAGAGTTGGCTTCCAACAAGGATGACGAGGACGAGGATATCAGTCAAGCTGCCCTCCCACGGCGACCCCGTATTCAGCCTACGCGTCCGGCATAAGGCCCGGCAACGACCACCATCAACAAAAACACACCCACTAAAACCTCACCGTCGAAAAAGTGGAAAGAGGATAAGAGTAAAACCCATATGATTCTGAGGGCCTGCAGCTTCTCCGGGAGGGGATCCTTTAGCCCTCGATCTGCTGCTACACGGTGGCGATCTCCTCGTCGGGCAGTTCCAGATGCGCAATGGGAAACTCACCGACAAAGAAGCGGGCGGTGTGAGCGGAACGCCGAAGCGGAGGGAATCCACGGAGGAACAACAGAGGAGGAGAAGGGAGAGCACAGCTGGTGGGAGAGGAACCCGGGGGTCTGCGGGGTCTCACGAAGGTGAGGACGACGGCGGCGAGGAAGGGCGATGGCGACGCCCGGAAGAGGGGGACCGGGGGAGATGCCTGGCCGCCTGGGTCTGCGCGGGCGAGCGACGCCAGGAAGAGGGGGAGAATATAGTTTGGGTTTCCCGCTTCACGCATCACGACGGTTAACGTTGAGCGGGCCGAAGGCTGGCCAAGTGAAAACCAAATCCAACTAGCTCGGCCCGAATTAACCCAATCTATTAAATTGGGCCAGCTTTAATGGTGTGGGCTGTGGGCTGTGGGTTGTGGGCTGTGAGCTGGCCCGCCCAACGCACACCCCTAGTCCGAAGTGAGGGGAAAGATGCCTCCCCCCTATAATGATGAAGTGCTAGGTGAGAACTGGCTTAACAAACGGTAAAGAAACAGGTGTGACGCATTGTTTTGTTGTTATTTGCTGTGAGACGACGGTGAAGCTTACGGTGCCTTCTGAGTTCAATAACAACGAGCTTGTGAAAGAGAACACCAAAATATTTGTGGGTCAACTCTTTTGTATAGCTCATAGTTTTTGGGCCAGGTTCGGTGCTTCTCCAGTAGCCCACTTATTAGACTTTAAAAAAGAAACTGATATGTCACTTTGGATTATTAGTAGGAGTGATGTTTCTTTGTGTCTCTGTCATATTAAGCTCAATTACTTTTATATGACATTGTGGTAACCTTCTTTTATTACGTTTGATAGCAAAGATATTTTTACGGTTTTAAGACAACTCCTAGCCTACCCAAAAGAATATGCGATAAGCTAAGTCGACGTGCAATAAACGTGGACCAAGTCTGAAGCCCGTCGGCCCAATAAATGTCTTCCAACTGGCTGGGTTACGTTATGGGCTTCGTGCAACCGTTCTCATCTTCCAAGAAACAAGTGGGCTCGTTGGCTGCTTCTGTCATGGACACGTCAGAGGCCCGATCAGCCCGCCGACTACCTGCGCTGGAATCTATCTTTCTTTCTTTATGGGCTCCGCGCCGCGCCCACTATCTGCCAAGCAACATCTCCCCTGCGTGGTCTCTCAGCGTCAGTGTGATTGGAAAGAGAAAAAGGGCATTAAACAATTTATGAAAAATCTCGTATGATGTTTATACATAAGTAGTCTCCTTCATATTTGTTATCCACGAGTCTCGTTTGCTCTGCACACTCGAAGTAATGACACACCTCAGAGGTGTAGAGAAACTTTTGTTTGCTTTTTTAAAAAAAGTATCCTGACTTCCGGACCCCGCCTGACCTATAGTACATCCATAGATAGAAGAAGCTTGGCCACTACCAAATGGCTCAAAAAAGTCAAAATATAAAGCATGGTACTCAAATTTTAAAAAATAAATAACGACTTTTTTAAAGAAAAAATTGAATCATCTGATCAAAGTCAGGTTTGTAAGTGTATATAGATCGAATGAGTATAAAGGTTAAGACATTTTTTTAAAAAATAAAAACATGTTTCAGTCCACATCACTTACCCCAGATGTGCAACAACAAAGTATTTACTCATTGTACTTATGCCGCGAGTATTTACTCATTGTGCACATACATATTCCTCCTGACTATGTAAAAAAAGTGTATATACGATGATTACGCCGATATATAATTACCATATTTTCTATTGATTTAAAAAGTTACATATATAAAACCTAAAAAATACAACCTGCAGTGCATTGGTTGGCCTATTCGTGCAACGTCCACGCACAGGCAAACAAAAAGAAGTTAGCATGTGTCCACTCTTACGTTTCATCATATGATGCTGGATAAATGCTTTTGTTGATGATGTGTTAGGTTAGGATTGGCTCAACATATGGTAAAAGCATGTGTGGTGACGAAGTCTTTTGTTCTTTAAAATGTAGAGAGAGAGAGAGAGAGGTGCTGCCCAGGGTTTGCCGTCCCGTCCAGACCCGCACCGACCCGCACGACCCAGGCGGGCGCCGGGTCGCACGGGCTGGGGGTCGTGGCCGGGACGCACTGGACCGCATGGTCCCGTATGTCCCGCAGCGTACCGGACCGGGTCGAGGCGGGCCCGGTGTGGTTCGTGCGGGACGGTGCGAACGTGCCGGGTCGCCCATTTAACTGGCCGGGGTGTGGGCGTCTCTGGCATCCGCAGAGGGCTGAAGGTGGTGGCCGGCGAGTGTAGGCGGTGCAGAGCGGCGGCGGACGGCGACGACAACCGGCGATCAGAAGGTGGCATCCGCAGCAGGCTGAAGGTGCAGTCTGGCACCACCTCCGCCGCCGGTGGGGGGGGGGGAGGTGGGGGAGGGATGGGGGGCTGGGCCATGCCCGGTCATGGGCGGTGGAGGGGGGGGGGAGGGGGGGAATAAAAAATAAAATAATTTTTTATTTTAGTCTTAATCTAAAAAATGTATGAAAAAAATTTATTAGATTATTTAATATTATTTTTGATGTATTATCTAATTCATATTATATAAATAATATAATTTTTGTTTAATTCATGTTGTAGAAATATCATTTTTATGATGTATTTTTTAATTCATTTTGTAGAAATAATATAAATAGTCTTTAATTCATGTTGTAGAAATAAATTTATTTTTTGATGTGTTATTTAATTCATGTTTAAATATTAGATTTAATTGAGATGTATTAAATTTTAAATTTAGTCTTGCATGTTGTAGAATTACTGATATTAATATCATTATTAGTTGTAGATGTAAAATAATGTAATAAGTTAATTTAAATACATGTTGTAATTTAAGTAGAGATATTTTTAATGTAAATATAAATTTAGTGTTGAATATTTTATAAATAATTTTAAAGTTAATTTATATGTATGATGTAAATTAATTAGAGATGTTTATAATTTATATGTATAATGTAATTTAATTAGAGATGTAATTTTAAATATATAATTAGTGATAAATAATTTTAAAGTTAATGTATATGTATTAATTATAAATATTAACCTTATATGTATGTTTTAGAAATAATGATATTATTTTGAACTAAATTATATTGAGATGTATTAAATATTGAATTTAGTCTTGCATGCTAGGTAAATAATGATATTATTTTCACTGTTAGTTGTAGATGGGAAATAATATATTTTTATAATTTGTATTTCTTAATTTTAGGAGATAGCACTCTATGGCTCCTAAGGAACGAACAAACGATATTGGGTGGTCACACGGAGTTTTGTTGGATGGCAACCGTAGGTGTTGGCGTTGTAACTATTGTAAAATAGAACACCGGGGAGGAGGGGTGTCTCGGTTGAAGAAGCATTTGGCAGGAGGAGCCGGTGTAGGATACTCTGAGGTTGCTGGGTGTACCCATGTGCCTAGAGATGTGAAACTTGCAATGGCTAGGCACCTGCGGGAGAAGAGAGCTGATGTAACGACCCGAGAATCCGATTACCGGGAAGGCCCGATAACCCGAGACTCGCATCGCCACCCACGAGCCCGAAGACTCGGAAGGGTTAAAAGGATGGTGTGGAGACTACACAAGTATCACAAATAATTGCAGGAATTAAACAGTTATAATATTAATCAGGAAATAAATTAACATTTTTCAGGGTCCACAATATAAAATAACAATAACAACAGTCTACGACTAGTACAGTGACAAGAAAGGAAAGTACAGCTACACGGGGCATCCCCCGGCTCTGACCTCTGGCACTACCGCTGGGCACCCGCACCACGCTGCACTCCTGACGCGCTCCCCGAAGGTGGCGCCTCACCTGAAGCACGGTGAAAACACGTAGGGAATGAGTCTCGGAACAAGACTCAGTAGGGATCACTCGAACCCTACCTCGTAAAATGAGAAACCACTACACTAGCGGTAGGAGAGTACCTCGGAAGGGAAAGCCTTGTACTTTACAAGACAAGACCCTACGGCACGCAAACCGACACACGTGCCACGGTAAGAAGTCCGAAGCTCAACGGCCAAACCGACTGAACCCGAAGGTCGGAAACACACGACTGACAGTCTGTCACTCCGTACTCGACAGGAGTACCACCCACTAGAAGCACAGCCGGTAGCGTCCCCTGACGTCTTACACCGCACCGCAGGTGAACCGCCGGACGTGGTAGGTCCTACCCGAGGCGCAGACACCGAACAAGTAACCACAACAAGTGACTAGCTGGGGTCACGCCCGTCGACGTGCGTCCACTGTCCCCAACCACGTGTGCACACACAGACCACGCGTCCTAGGTCTGGCCCTCTGACTGGTTTTCCCCTGGCACTGGACTCTGATTTGACGAGGGGCCCGACGGTAACCAGTCTAAAATCGTCCTCAGGGTAAGCCCGTACACCACTCCTTGGTGCGATCATCACACTCGTACTGATAGGCTACGACTAGTGGAGGGTCACTGAAGGAGTAGACTCTCAAGACAACGGAAAACAACGTCCGAACCTGACGAAGTACGGGGGCCGTCCCACGCACCATCACCATCGCACGGTGACCACGGTCGGAGAAGAAACGGACACACCGCCCACAGCCAAACGCATGACCAAGGTAAACGGAACCTCCGAACACCCAAAGACACGGTCCCGGAGCTCCGCGGGGTGTCCAGGACACACCTTGCTCAAAAGGAACACCCGACAACAGGACAGATCGCGCTAGGTATTCCTAGCGCGACAAGAAAGAACGCCCTAGGACTCCTTAGCGCGACAAGGAACATCGCGCTAGGGCCTCCTAGCGCGACAAGACAGGTCGCGCTAGGAAACCCTAGCGCGACAAGGACGATCGCGCTAGGAGCCCCTAGCGTGACAAGAACCGCCCTACTGTTCATCTTCTCTGATGAACGCGCCCTATCGGGGCAGCGCGACCATCAAGAACGCGCTACTGGAGTATAGCGTGTTCTCAGTCCGCGCCCGAAAACGGCGGAAACGCCCAAAAACTCCAACCACACCCCCATGCCTCCACCGGAGAGGGGGAAAACAAGGGGAACGACCCCTAAGGACCCCTAGCATGATTCTAGGCCATCAAAACACGAATCCATGCATCAAATCCATAGATCGGGCGGCTCTCCCCAAATCATGGAAAAACCCCATACGTGCTCGATCTAGCCCCTCTCGGCCTCCCCGCGGACTACAAACCACGGAAATGAACGGCAAGAGGCTAAGGAACGTCACCCTACCTCAATGGAGCGAATGCTCCGCCGGATCGCCCACAAACCACGAAGAACGCTTTAAGCTTCACGAACTCCCCACGCTTCCCACGCTTGCCGCACGCCCACGAGCTCGCCTCGCCGCCACCCACGCGTCCGCGCCGTCGCCCTGCCACCGTCAACAGCCGGGGAGGGGCTCACCGCGTCCGAATGGGAGAGAGGGAGAGAGAGGAGGGCGGCCACGGTTGGGGAAGGAAGGAGGAAGAAGAAGAAAGAGAAAGAAGAAAATTAAGAAAAAGAAAAAGAAATAGGGTTATATAGAAAATCCGATTTTTCAGAAAAATATTGAAAAATAGAAAAATACATTTTCGGAATCCTCGGAACGCACCGATCACAACGGTACCACTCGTGCCTTGGGGAACCGCCCGGTTCGCCCGCAGCGAGCTTCCGAAGGAAAAGCCGAAACACACACCGGAAATCGGAAAACACACGTGGAAAAGCCGCGGAACGCCACCGGGCCTCCGAAACAACCCCGGATCGCGCTGATCCGAACACGAAAGATGTCCGAAACGAAATTTCTGACACAACAGAGCCAGACGGTCTGAAAAATAGATCCGAGACCCACGAAGAAGGATCCGAAAGGTCCGGGATATTACAGCTGAGATGTAAGAAAAGGAAAAAAAGAAGAAAAGAGATCAAGCGGCAGTGAGCGGAATAGCTAGCGGTAGCGACGAGGAGGAATGTGTATGGACACCCAGTGACGAAGACCAACAAGCACGTACTGAGCAGGCTAATGTGTATGTCACTGTGAACGATCCATACGAAGCTGAGTTTCGTGAGGCAGTACGTCAGAGCAGGGAAGAGTCAAGACATCCCGAGCAGACGAGAGTCCGTAGTCGCGAGGCGGCGAGGACCGGAGCATCAGGGAGTGGTGGTTCATCTACGACTCGACAACCACGAGGCATAAGGAGTTTATTGACTGGTGACTCGGGGACACAAAGAAAAAGGACACAATCGATCAACATTGAAGATGTGGAGCCCGGTGCACTATCCCGAGAGCATGGCAAGCAAACGAGGATGGACGATGCATATGGCCAGAAGGGACCTAAATGGAAACTTGGTCAGGCTGTTGTAAAATGGTGGTACCACGCGGGTCTGCCTTTCAATACAACCAATAGCCCTTACTACAAGCTAATGTTTCAGGAAGCACAGGTCTTTGGGCTACACGTGCAGCCACCTACATCGAGAGAATTGGCTGGCGTATATCTTGATGAACAAGTTGCTGAGATCAAGAGTTACATTGACTCATTCAAGCAGAAATGGACAAAGTACGGAGTCACACTGATGTGTGATGGATGGTCAGGTACCACAAAATCTAGCCTGATCAACTTCCCTGTTTATTGTGATAGACAGGTTTTTTTTCACAAATCAGTAGATACGTCTAGTCAAATTCACACATACCAATATATTTTGTCATTGATGGAACAAGTGATAACTGAGATTGGGGAGGAGTACATTGTGCAAGTGGTGACTGACAATGGGTCGAACTATAAGAAGGTTGGGGAGGAGCTAATGAGGAGCAGACGACATATTTTCTGGACCCCCTGTGCAGCACATTGTGTAGATCTGATGCTGAAGGAGATTGGGCAACTTCATGTGATCAAATCGGTGGTCGAGGTGGCACAAAAAATCATGAAATATATCTACAATCACACACTTGTATTGGCATGGATGAGGGAGCATTGTTGAGGCGAACTGTTGAGGCCTGGGATCACACGATTTGCCACCAACTACATCGCATTGCAGAGCCTACTGAAGCACAAGGATTAGTTGAAGTAAATGTTTAGAGGTAAGACCTGGCTGAGTTCTTCTTTTGCTACTTCACGTGAAGGGGCGGAGGTCGAGGGGATTGTCAACACCTCGAATTTTTGGGATAGAGTGAAGGTATTAGTGTCATTGATAGAGCCACTGTATGAGGTACTGCGATGCGTAGATGGGGATAGAGTACCAACCATGGGGTTGGTATACAGCAAAATAGAAGCTACCAAGCGGAAGATCCTTACAACGTCAAAAAAATATGGACCTACCATCCTATAGATTGTGGAGGACAGATGGGAAAGACAAATGAGCCGCGATCTTCACATGGCAGGTAAACACTTACATTCTCGTCCAATAAATGAGCTATGATTTTCAGTTGATACTAATATGTAATTCATTGTCTTGCGATTGCAGCGTACTATCTACATCCGGCCTTCCAATATGCTCGGGGCCTTGCTTATGACGATACTTTGATAGAATCGGTCAACATTGTGGTAGACCGATTATCTTTCACCCCAACAGATGCTGCTGATGCGTTGAATGAGGTATACTTGGATATTTTACCATTGAGAATATGAAATGAAATATGCACTTAATATTTTTTGATAATACAGATGAAAACATTTAGAGAGGCAATTGGTTCATTTGCGACACCTAATGCCGTGGCCAGTCGTGACAGATTCGACACTGGTAATGTGTCTTCACAATGTACCTTCTATATCTCGAGAAGTAATTTTTACATCTAATTATTATATTGTATGTGATCTGTCTTAAACACAACTGAGTGGTGGCTAAATTACGGCACAAGTGCACCCGTATTAAGGAAGATCGCAATGAGAGTTCTATCGCAAACATCCTCGTCGAGTGGGTGTGAGCGGAATTGGTCGACGTTCTCCTTATTGCATACTAAGCTGAGGAATAGGCTGACACACCGCAGGCTAGACAAAATGGTGTATGTTCATTACAACATGAGGCTAAAGGTCCGGCATGTGCAAATGGATATAAGGAGAGGAGAGGGAGATTACGACCCAACGGATGCTGTGTACTTGCGAGACGATGATGACCCTATGGTAGCATGGGTAGCAAGAGCCACAACCGAGCGTGGTGAGGCAGAATTGGACGAGGAGGCTGAAGAACCTGGCGAGACACCACGGCCTAATACTTTTCTCGCAGCAGCTGTACAAGAGGCAGTGGGGGAGGGAGATGACATCCATGTGCAGTTGGGTGGTGACAAGTCAGCAACGGGACGTGATGATGAAGTTAATTTGGATGAAGACCTTGTCATTGGGGGTGGAGACACATCGTATGCGTACGATGATACAGCATGGGAACGATTGATGCAACCTCCAACAATTGAGCGTCAAGTGCCAGCTCAGGTGAATTAATATATGAAAATCGAATCGCATATTTCATTAGATAGCGTAGTCATATATTGATGTATGATGATGTAAGAAATATATTACAGGTGGGTCCGACAACTGACAACATTGCGGGAGAACAGTGGTCTCGGGTTGCTGCACCGCGGCATTCAATATCTGCGGAACCCAGAAGGTTATCCACTTCAAGAGAGACTAGGGGGAGTTCCTCATTTAGATAGGTGAAATTATATTGTCATTTCTACATTTATATGTTGTATTTCATTGGTAATTGATTATATTATTCTTTCAATTGTGTAGTCTTCGGTAGCATCGAAACAACCATCTCTGTCTGCTGCGTCACGACGCTCAACATCTAAGGCACCCAGTCAGTCGTCTCAGGTATACGTACAGACTTACACAGTAGAAAGTAAGTTGAAAAATTATCTAACCAGGCTTCTGCTTCTCAGGCATCTAGAGGGACACAACATGCAGCAGGTAAGCCGCCCCCTGCTCCACAGAAGAAAAAATCATCATGGACCACATTATTCAGCAGCAAGAAGGACAAGGGACCACCATTAAATCCGATAGATATTACAGACATGGAGACATTAGATCCCAATGCAGATGACGACACTCCCGAGTCCTCTGTTGAGCCCCGCATCAGTGGGAGTCATGACTCCGATGATGATAGTACACTGACATGGTCTTCATCCCATGGAGGTGGCGGTGGTGAAGGTGGTCAACGGAGTCGTCGTGAGGATATTAGTGCTGGTGGCAGAGACTACAGCAGTGGTCATAGTAGAGGTCGTGGGGGCCGTCAACATGCCGCATGGACAGAGGAGTAGCACTTCACACATGTCACGCAAGATGAGGACCACGGTGCTCCACCGGCAGGGACGAGGCGGGCAGTTGATCATTGGGATCCCTACTATGGAAGTTTGGTTGCAGACAGTACCAGCTATCAAGGCATGTTGTCTGATTTTGAGAGGATGAGCACACATGACTCCCAGGGATCTGGAAGCTCGTATGGACGGTCTTGGCCGCAGCAGCCGATGTATCATGGCGACTCATATAACAGTAGTTCATTTTTCCAATCGTATCCATATCCTTATGCCGCAGCTGCGCCAGTAGAGGTCGTGTACGCATAAAGTTCGCAGCAGTATGAATACTACGTACGCATGTACTGGGAGAACTATTCAGGTTCAATGCGCTATGAAGACTATCTGTCCTATCTGCGGACCACATTTAATGTCAAATTATTTGGAGATGGGCACTGGCCCAGTTTGGGTCCATACTCTTAATTAGTATGTATCATTTGGTTATATTTATAACTAACTAATACTTAATTGTAAATTTCTTCATATCTAGAGTTCTGTACTTATCATTGAAATCACTAATGTAAACTTTTACATCATTTACAGGTCATCATGGACGGACGGCGTCACCCTGCGTGGGAGCATAGATACTCTGTTGAGGGTGATGGACATGTGCACTGTAGATACTGCGAACATCGTGTCACCGACATACACAGGTTTGCGGAGTACCTTGCGGGAGTGGGACGCGATGTTCGTGCATGCGACCGAGTTTCGGGAGATGTCCGACATTCCTTTCGCACACAGTTACAGGATAGATACGATTCTCGTAACACACCCAGGATATCTTCTTCTACGTCCCGGGTACCTCCACCACGAGCACAGGGCGGAGCAGGATCTTTCTCCACGTCCAGAGTTCGAGCAGCACCAACACCAGCACCAGCACCAGTCGCACATGATAGAATTGAAGCTATAGATGTAGTGAGGACTTTTTTTACAGATTTTCATGTACCCTCCACCGCAGCACACGACCCATCATTTGTGCAGATGGTTACATATTTTCAGTCCCACCCACATGTACCTCCACCCACTATGATAGAGTTAGATTATACGGGTGATCAGTCTCATGTATCTGATGATGAGTTTTAAGATTCAGGCTTCACTGATGACGAGGATTAGTGAGTTTTGGGATTCGGGCTTCACTGATGACGAGGATTAGTGAGTTTTGGGATTCGAACTTCACAGATGAGGAGGATGAGTGAGTTTTGAGATTCGGACTTCATAGATGACGAGGATTAGTCAGTTTTTGTATTTTATACTTCATGAATGAATGTCATTATTATGTCACTGTTTACTTTAACATATTAAGTAATTTAAATAATTTTTTATGTATTATATATAATAGGATGTTTAATTAAGCGGTGTAATATGTAATTTTCATATAATTAATTATTTGTAATTTAGTATGGATCTATTATCATAAAAAAACTCTACATTCTAATATTTTTAAATATATATAACATTTAATCTTTCAAAAAAAATTATTAAAAATTTAAAAAAAATTTAAAAATCACGTGCCGAGAGCCCGAGAGGGCGGACCGGGTCGCTGTGCGACCAAGCCGACCCGACCCGTCCCGCGCCGAGATCAGGTCGACCGGGTCGGCTGGGTCGGCAAACCCTGCTGCCAAAGATGCTGTGGGTCCGAATTTTCGCTGCATCATGTATATCATATATACTTACTCGATGGGTCTATTGAAGAGTAGAGTTTGATAAACCGGTACAGGATGGGTTGAACCGTCCGTCTCATCTCTTCTCAGTCACGGATCGGGACGATCGATTTATGAGACGCAACTGGGACGCTCTCATATATTATATATGTTATTTTTTAATAAATAAATATTGTAGACGGGTTAGTTGGAGGTTCGATTCTCAACCGAGAGATCATCGGTTTGAAATGTGTGGATTACATTTTTTTTGTTTCGTTTTAGTATTTTTAGTTATAAAAATTGACAAAATTATTGAGAATCGTCAAATTCGAACCCGAGTCAAACTGTAAAAATTATGAAGACCGCCTCACCAAATGAGCTACAAGATTTTTCATATCATTTTACCTATACTATATATATAAAGTATATTTTTTCATCTCGGTACGCAACGGTACCGACCCGTATCGTCTCGTCTCGGGCCGTGATTGAGACGATCGATTCAGACGGGATGACAAACTCTGTTAAAGAGTGTAAATTAATGATCTCACCTTACGTTACCACCAGGAGGAATATATATTATATACTACGGTATTACTATTTATTCTTCATCTTGGCCACTCTCATTTTGTGTTAAAAAGTTTGATGTTAATTTCCCAGTTAGAGGGCACCAAATTTAACTAGACATTTTTTTATGTTAAAATTGATGAAAGGAGCGGCTTGATGGATGGTGTCGTTAGCTAGCACCAATTTATATCAACTCCATTGTGTGTACGTATATAAGTGTGTGAGTGATTAGAATCATTAGATATTACTACGGAGGTATTTTTATTAGATATATTGATCGTTTTATTTTGCCACCCCAGGATAGACGATATATATGTATACCTCCCTGATGCACCCGCGTGTGTTCCGCCCGATATGTACATAGTCGTCTCATGTGGTAATGGGCTTGTTCCCTTCAAATTCCCAACTATGTATACTGATGTACGAAGTTACGTATTTAATTAGGTGGTTGATTCATGTATTAGATCAAATATTTGTATTCTTCGTGATATATATAAATATATTTCTACTACAAATTAGTATTTGATTACGCTGAATCAATTAATTTTAAGTGCAGTTACTATAAAAGCTACGTTGCCTTCTAATAAATTTGAGGGAAATTTACACAACTAATTCTGTTAAGCAGGGTATGCCAAACCGTTATGGGACAGGGCAAATCGCCCGTCCCGTCCCGTCCCAGTCACAAATCGGGACGATCGATCTGTGGGACGCAACCGGGTCACTTAATATATTAGATATTTTATTTTAAATATAAAATAATTAATAGATAAGTTGGTTAATTGATTCCATTCGTTCTCGAGCGTTTTGACTTTGAAACACGGCGGTCTCATGTGTGTTTTGTTTTTGTTTTTTTAAAATTTTTAACTAAAAAAACTTAAACTCACGGGGGTTCGCAGGATTCAAACATAGGACCTCCCAAAAAGGAGCGTGCAAGTCACTTAACCAACTGGGTTAAGAATTTTCTTCTTTTATTATATATATATATATATATATATATATATCTTACGGGATAGAGCGGGACGATTGAGACAGTAACGTACCGTATCGTCCCAACAAAAAATCGAGACGACCGGTACGGACGGGACGGCAAACCATGCTGTTAAGTAAATATTTACATAATTACCATCCTTACATAACTATTATTATAAACAACTTCACTACGCTACAATACTCGCAAAAATACCCCCGCCCGTCATCTGTCATTAAAACTCTGCTAAAATCTCTTATTTAAACCAAGTTGATTTTAAATTAATTTGATAAAAACTAAACTATCCTTAATCTCTCTCTCTCTCTCTCTCTTCACATACTATCTCTTTATCTCTCCTTCTCTCCCTTTGACATAATGTTCCAATCAAAATAATATTTTTATTAGGGTATTTTATCCAAAATTTTAATTTCACGAATGAAATGGAATTAGATGTAAAGTGTAAACAACAACTAACCTTAGAGAGAACTTTGCACTTGAGGAGGGTAAATCTGGTTTGACCCAGAAACGGCACACGTACGCGCGGCCTAGTGAGGTTTGGCCGCAGCAAGGAGCGGACATACATGTTTGGCCCAATAAGGAGATGACCGGCCCAACGAGGCATCGAATTCCACGACGCCGATGAAGCCGGCCCAAGACCAGTTCTCGTCGGAGGACACTCCGACGACTGACCGTTGCCCCCACGACGTCGGCCTTGACCCCATAACGGGCGAGCACGCTCTATGAGTGCCGTAAGACTCGCCGAGGGAACGGCCGACGCCGGGGCTATCGCCCTCCAACGGGTAACTCCCGCCAACATAGCGGAGAACGTTACTCCAACTAAACGGACCCTTCCCTATCAAGGGATGCGGCCCTCGCTCCAGGACAACCCATATAAAAGGGACATCAACAGAAGAGAAGAGCACGGTAAATTCTTCTACTAAAAACCCTACGCTACTACGCAAGAGGATACTCCTGCCCCAGAACTTCCTACTGAGAAGAGAGCAACTCGACTAGCAACCATCGACGAGAGGAACGTCCGGCATATCCAGAGAGCTTCTCCCTCCTGTGCGGCCTTACCACCCAGCGAGCACTCTCCGAGAGCCCACTGGGAGCGGTGAGCACACGCACAGAGGATCTACACGCCTCCTGGATCGACAACTATGGCCCCTACTTCTCTCTCCCCTTGCTCCTCTCTATTGCTCATTAATCCATTGCTGACTTAAGCATCAGAGGGTTGTCCCCCGGGGTAACACCCGGGACTCCTTCTGACGCCCTTCTGGTTTCTTGGTGTGTGCAGACATCCATGGGCTTGAGGCGACTTCCCCAACAAATAAATAGAGAAGGTGGTACGTGGCCTAAGAACCATTTTCTTGTCACTACACTTCTTGACGTCATCTGTGGGAACTCGAGCAAAAAGCTATGGCTCCCCGTGGAAGCCTCCGCAACGCCAGCAACCGGGGGCGGAGTTCCCATCAGGGACCCAACTCTCGCCGGGGATCGCAGGAAGTTTCTTCCGCACACCACCGACAAGAGGTCACCCTAGGTGACCTAGACGAGCTCTGCCAAGAGATCCGAGCCCTGGCAGAATTCTACCGTGAGCTCCAGGACCCGAGGCCCCAGCCCGCCCCCCCCCCATCTCGACGTTGGCATCGCCACCACGGCGCTCACTCAGGGGACGCGAGACCACATCCTCCGACGCGCGCTTGGAGTCGAAGCCTCGGCGACCCTTCCAGACCTCCTCGCGCTAGCCCAAAAGCACGCGTATTGCGAGGAGAACACCACGGCCCTGCGCCGCGGGGCCGGGACCGACCAGCCCGATCGCAAAAGAGCCACCGACCCGCTGCGCGAGGGTCGGAGCAAGCGAGAGTGGCGCGACGGGGATGGCCGCGATCGCTCCGAGAAGAAAAGGGGTGGCTACCACCACTATACACCCCTGACGGCCCCGCCCGACCAGATCCTGATGGAGATTCGCGAGGAGCCATTCCTCAAGTGGCCCTCGCGAATGAAGTCGGATCCCAACTTGCGGGATAAGAAGAAGTACTGCCGCTTCCACCGGGACCATGGCCACGACACCGCCGACTGCATCAATCTGAAGGATGCCATCGAGGACCTCGTACGCAGAGGGCTCCTCGATAGGTTCTGTAGACACGCCGTTCTTGACATTACCGTGAGTAAATCTCATATTACACTATGATAACCCAAGGCGGCCTTCACATTTTTAATTACTCTGGTGATTTCCTATTTTTATGAATTTTTTTACATTTTTCTGAATTTTTTCCGTGGAAAATCTTTGACGTGTCAAGCTACTTAGACGCCTCACTGTGTCTCCTTGAGGTGTCCAGAAGCATGGACGCCTCACTTGCAGGCCTGTCCTTTGAGGCGTCCAGGTGTCTGGACGCCTTATTGCTTAGACACACGGACGGTGCCGATCCGCCGCTCGATTTGACGTTTCGAAAAAATCCAAAAGATAAAAACGTCTTGTCAGCTAGACGCGCCCTTCGAGAGTCACAGTCACGCGCCGAAACCATGCGTTTTCTCCACTGTCTACGGCTTTCGGCGGCGTTTCGGTGGGCAAAAATAGGCGCGTCCAGGGTCCCGAACGCTTCCAAGAAATAAAAAAAAATAATAATAAAAATATTGAGGCGTCCATATGGTTGGACGCCTCAAAGAATAAAAATAATAAATAATAATAAAAATAATATAAAAATGTTTTGAGGCATCCAAGGTACTGGACGCCTCAATGATGAGGCGTCCAGGAGCCTGGGCGCCTCAATCAGCTCCCCCTCTATAAATAGAGGACCCCCTCCCTCGAAGGGAAGGGGCTTCAGATCCGACAGAGGAAGGAGAGACTCTGCCGGATCCTATTTATAACCCGTGGGTCTTTTGCAGAGGGAGGTTATGCCGGCTTCTCGGGTGCCCGCGTTCGCGAGAGGAAGGCTAGCTCCATCCGTTCTGCTTCCACGTCGTCCCCACGCTGCCGAAGCTCCGCCGGATCCCGCCATCGGCACCTTCAATAAGCCATTCTCTCCCCTTCTCTTTTGTCATTTCTATCGCATGCATCATCCCGTCATCCGTCATCTCCTTTCATAAGGGAGATCCACTTTTATGCACGTTTGCACGATCCTCCATTCATCATAGCATTTTCCTCCTACTCGTGTCTGAGAGGGGTTTAAAAACAACACCAACCAGGTGTGTGTCCCGCCATGATTTCACCATTTTTCATTATAATGGACTAATACTACACTGCCATCTTTTCTGATCCACCTGCTATTTGTCTGTTTCTTCTTTTACAAGGGTAACCAAGGAGAGCCCTCTCCATCGGCCGGTCGAAGGGAGAGGAAGAAGCAACCCGCCATCTCCCGCTTTTGAGGTAGGCGCGATCACTTTTTTTATTTTGGGGTCTCCGGTCCCTGGCGATCACATCATATTCTCGAGGCCGCGGAGAGTCATTTCTCGCAATGGCCGTTTAAATTTCCGTCACTTATATTCTATGCTGTTCTTATATCTGCTATATTCTCGAGGCCGCGGCGAGTCATTTCCCGCAATGGCCGTTTAAATTTCTGTCACTAATATTCTGTGTTATTCTTATATCTGTTATATTCTCGAGGCCGCGGCGAGTCATTTCCCGCAATGGCCGTTTGAATTTTCGTCATTGATATTCTGTGTTGTGCTTATATCTGCTTATATTCTCGAGGTCGCGGAGAGTCATTTCCCACAATGGGCGTTTAAATTTCTGCTACTTATATCTTGTATTGCTCTCATATCTGCTCATATTCTCGAGGCCGCGGCGAGTCATTTCTCGCAATGGCCGTTTAAATTTCTGTCACTTAAATTCTGCACTTTTTCTATCTCCCGAGGTCGCGGAGAGTCATTTCCCGCTATGGCCGTTTAATCCCCATATCTTATTACATTGCATCTGTCCCGCACGCCCCGCCGGAGCAATCTCCCGTGGTGGTCTCTCTCCTCTTCTCTCTTCTTTCTGTGTTGCAGCAAAACGAGCCCCCCCGCGCTCCGCTTCGCCTCCCCCGGCATTCCGCGTGACGTCGCTCACAGATTGGCGATCATAGTGGGACCGCTTTCGCTTTCCCTCGGCTACCCTTGCAATTTCAGCACCACCGTGTGCCCCCTCCACCTTTGCGCCCTCGCACGCTCCAGTTGTGCTCACGATAGCACTTTCAGTTCTTATCCCTCGTGCACCTCGTGCACTTCGCCCCTAGTCCCTTGTGATTCATTGGGTGTTGTTAATATCTTTGTTATCTCTGTTGTTTTCTTATGTTCTGTATATCTGTTCAGCACTTCATTGCATGCATCCACCCCTTTTCTAGTTTTTTCATTTTTTTCTAAGGATCACCCTCTCTCGGTGAAGGAAGGACTCTCCGTTCGGAAATTCCTCTCGACGGACTAGAATCTCCTCCACTGGGACCTCCGTAAGTTCCCTACAACGAAGGATTCCCTCTTCGTTCACTGGGTTGGTTGTACCATTGAAGTTCCCCGGAGTTAGTCGACCCATTCGTGGTGAGACGAGAGACCCTAGTTGACACGGCAGTGAAACAAAAACTAACTAGGATCCCTATTTTTGTGTGAACTTCAGATATTGTTAAAAATATAAAAAAAATATCAAAAATCAAAACAAAAAAGGGGCGTAAAGGTATATCCGGAAAAACTTTGAGCATGGCTCACGAGTCTTTTAAGGAGAACCACCCTGGTCGTGGTCAATCAGTCGAGCCGCGAGTCCATGCTATGGACTCGGGTCCTTCTTATGAGCCCTCACATGAGGTGCAGGTTACCGTAGGGGACACATCCCCACCACAGGACATCTCCTCTTTGCTAGGTGTCCTCGCCAACACGGAGCTTACCTCTGAGCAGCTCCGGGCCTTCCAGGCCATTCTGAATGAGAAATCTATTTCCCCCGCCCCCCAGGAGTCAACTCCAGCCATCACACCCCTCCAAGAGTCGGTGCAGGCCATCCCATCTCCTTCACTGGCGCAAGCCATCTAGTCTCCCTCGCTTCAAGGGCAGGCGAGCCAACAACCACCCTCATTCCAATTCCTTTCACAATCTCAAACCCCTACTGTTCCCCACATACCGCTCCAGCCAGGGCCGACTGCCGGCGGCCTGACAGCTCCCTCTCATTCGGGGTTTCCCCCTCAAGTCTCCGGGAGACATTTTCCTCCCCAGTAGCAGGTGCCACCTTCACCTCCCGAGGAGCTTGCCCAATCGATCCTTAACAGGTTCAATAGAATGGACGAACAATTTCAAAATTTAAAGAAAATGGTGGACGTGAAATCCACCCCGGAGGTTGCTTTACCAATCCTTCCGGTGATCCATCTTCCTCCCTCTGAAATACCCACGTACTGCAGGTACAATGGCACTGGCAACCCCTTTATTCACCTCAAGGACTTCATGTATGAATCCTCCTATTGGTAAAATGACCAGATATCCCTGGCATACCTCTTTCGGAGATCATTGGATGGTCCTGCGCTAGAGTGGTTCTATTCTTTGGAGCCCGGCGAGGCCAAAAACTTTGATACGGTGCAAAGAAGATTCTTGCAAAAGTATCGGGATAGGGTTGGTCCCTCTCTTTCCATTACCGACCTAGTGGCCGAGAAAATGAAGCCCGACGAAGATTTTACCCGCTATGCCGACAGATGGAGGTCCCTGGCAGAAAGGATAAGAGATACCCTCTCAGAGCCTGAACAAGTAAAGATGGTTGTGTCCAATGCAACCCCACAGTTCAGGCATGTCCTGGTCATGAACAAGCTTACCACAATGGAAGAGCTCTATGAGAGGGCCCGGTATATCCAAACCCAGTTGAAAGACTCCCCCATTATGCACATGTTTGAGCCGCCGAAGTCCAAGGTGATCAGAAAGACATGCACTGGTGTCCCGAGTGGAGCAACAGAAGGGGTTGTGACAAATGAGCAGGTGAGTGCAGTCAACAACGCCAACTATGCACTCAACCCAAGGCCTCCACAAATGCCCCGACTTTCCCTCCAACAAAGTCATTTCCCCTCTCATCCTTCACCCCAAAACAATCCACCCCAGAACAATATGCCTCACCACTTCAACCCCAGCAACAACCCCGACCCCAGCAACAACAACCGCCACCTCAGTACCACCAAGTTCCACCCCCAGGGAATTATGGCCCCCCACAGCAACAAAGGAGGCCGATTGGTCCCAAGAGAGCCTATTACCCACCATTGCTAGAAACTTTGGCAGATATTTTCAGCGCCCTCATGGCCTCAAACACACTCATCCTACCCAGGGAAAGATTCGCGTGGCCCCCGAATGTTGACACCTCCAGATACTGCGTCTATCACAGGCAGCCAGGACACACAACACACAGTAGAGAACTGCTTTCAGTTTAAAGATTACATCTACGATACGAATGATGAAGGCGGAATTGACTGGGATGAAATGAGGCGATACATCGCCACTCTCAAAGCCAGGAGACCTCCTCCTAGGCCACAGTTCCAGCAACTACAACAGCAGCCACAGCAACAGCCACAACAACAACAACAGCCTCAGTAGGCACAACAACAACAGCCCAACATGGGCATAATTCAGAATCCATTGCCGGAGCACCAACAGTCCAATCACCAGGTCAACCCCATCTCCTCCTTCCCGGAAGTCGGGAGAGAGTAGGTGTGGCACCCAGAAAGTACTTCCGTTCTTGCTGCCGCCAACCCTATCGTCATGCAACCTCCTCGCCTTGCCCGGGTAGCGCCTCTCTCTCTCATCAACCCGCATTACAACCTATAGTACCACCTTCACCATTTCCACTGCCATCACGCCCTCTCATTCGCACCCCTCCCATTAACTCACCAATGACCTATCAGCCAACACCCTCCACTATCCCCTCACACCATCTCATCTTCTCTCACTCCTCCATTTTGCCATCCACCTCTACTGCATCTACCCTTATGCCTTCCAAACCTCTTATCACCCGTCAACCATACGTGACCCCGCCTGTCTCCATAATACCTCCACCAATGCCTTCAAAATCACTCATTACCCATCACCCATCTCAAAATCATTACCCACCTCAAGCCTTATCCACTTCCACTTTACCTCCACCTCCACCTTCCAAACCCCTTATCCTTCATAGCCCGTATGATATCCCCTCTACCTCCACCATGCCTCCACCGAATAAACCCCTCGTCAGAATCCCTGCTCCCATCGTTACTCCGGCTTCATCAACCATTCCTCCACCGCTACCCCTCAAACCTCTGTTAAAACCCACAGCTATCCCCATAGAGGTACAAAAGTCGCAGGCAATGGTGCTCCGGAGTGGAAGGATTTTTCACAGAGTTTCCCCCCAGAATAGTCAGAACCCCGATCAGGCTCAGTCAGAGAAGGACAATGGAGAGCAGGCAGAAAAATCCATCCCTGGGACACAGTATGATTTGTTGAAACACTTGGACAAAATGCCTGCTCGGATCTCCATCCTTGAGCTGCTTCAGAGATCCACATCCCATCAGGCAGCCTTAATGGAATATCTTCAAAAGGTCATGGTGAATGAGGACCTCCCTGTAGAGAAGATTTCGGCCGTTCTGATGCCGACGGACACACAATCGGCTATTGTGTTCCACAACCACGAGCTTGTCCCCAATGAAGCTCGAAAATATGCATTGTGTGTTTCGATAAAAATCAATTGAGTGTCCATACACCCGTGTTTGGTGGACACGGGTGCATCCATAAATGTGATCTCCATGAGCACCCTTCGGTTATGTGGAGTCGGTGAGGAACAGATAAGACCTTCCTCGATCACAGTCACAACTTATGACAACAGCAAAAGGCCACCACAAGGAATGATTATCCTGAAGGCAGAATTAGGCCCTGCGTCAGTCCCTACAGAATTCCATGTCCTCGACATGGATCCCACATTCAAGGCTATACTGGGTCGCCCCTATATCGAAGTCATGGATGCTGTACCCTCCACCAACCACCAACGCCTAAAGTTCCCATACAATCGGAGGATTATTAAAATGGTCAGCACGCATGTCCTTCATATAGTGGATGTTGTTAACATCTCTTTGCCATCTGTTTGGCCGTCTCATCGACCCATATTATCACTACTGGATGTGTATGACCCGTCCCGCATTCCGCTAACACCAAAGAAGCCACCTTTAGTACCGATGTCACGTCTCCCTACCCATTCTAAAGGATGGGAGATAATGAGGAATATCGACTATCAACAAGGTAAAGGCTTGGGCGCGCAATTACAAAGAAGGCTGAAGCCGCCAAAGGAAAAAAGGTTAGGCCACAAGTTCGGCCTAGGCTTTAAAGGACCGCTCGAGGTGGATGGGAAACCCCTCACGTGGACCCTATCCTCTCACTTCAAGAAGGGGCCCGTTGTTCACATGGGAGATTACCCACAGGAAACACATGGAGGATCGCATGTTGTGTACTTGGCTGAAAAATGTTCAAGGGCCGGTGAGAAAGGCAAGATCAAAGATCCGGAATGCGAATGGGGCAAATGGTTTGACATACAAGATGTTTCCATTGCACTAGAAAGAATGTTCTCATCACCGCAGGTGGAAGGGCTGCCATTGATATCTGAAATGCTAGGGAATATCACTACTGTTGCCAAAGTTCCAAACCATCCTCGCCAAGAGGACTCTGTCACCGACAGATCTTCATCCGTCATCAACATTGCCATCGACGGCTCATTAGCCGTCTTCTTCTCCATTCACTCACTGCAGCCCTCGTTGCTGTCTTCCTCCTGGGCCAGACGGTTGTCTGATGATCTTTCCAGGTCCCCTTCTCTACTTACATATCTGCACGAGTTTTTCAACCCGTGCCAGATTTTCAATCATGATCTGCTCTACAAGCCTCCCAATCCTTTAGCCATAATCACCTTCCCCCCTCCTCCGATTTCTTTTCATTGTTTTGTCATCAAAAATGAAAACGAAAAAAAAACGTCAATTTTCAAACTCCTCAAACAACACATCATTATTGAGGAAACCTCCTACATCTCCCACGAGTGCGTCCCGCCCTGCGGGCCTACCATCCAAGGTTCTATGAGCAACCTTTTCTATCCCTCCTCAGAGGTGTCCTTCCCTGTACATTCTTCGGCATCTTCTTTAGCTTCTTCTTCGTCCGTAGGACAACCCACTCAACCTAGGAATAATGAGTCAAGGGTAGTATCCACAAATAAATCCAAGGGTAAGCAGATCCCTCGTCGATTCCTTCTGGATTTAGCCACCATGTGTCATGCCCTTCTTGCCATCCCTCAGTTGCTAGAAAAACTTATCCAACTACCGGAGATAGAATGTGATGGCAATTGTGTGATTGATGAAGGATATGGGGTTTATAAGATCACCGATGAACAATACCCTACTGGAGACGAGGATGAAGAATATGAGGACGCGGGCAGCGCATATGCTAGTGGGATGAGGAGATTTGACGAGCCGTCAGCCGCCGTAGAAGAGTCTACCAAAGAAATCAATTTGGGAACCGAGGAAGACTCTAGGATCGTCCTCATAAGTGATAATTTGCCATCATCTGAAGAAGAGGCATTAATTGAAGTTCTCAAGGAGTATAAGGACACGTTTGCATGGAGCTATGAGGATATGCCGGGTTTAGATTCCACCTTGGTCGAACACCGCTTAACTTTAAAACTAGGATCTGTCTCGGTAAAATAAAGGTTAAGGCGTTTCCACCCTCAGATGGCTTTGAAGATGAAAGAAGAGGTCGACAAGCTCCACAAAGTCAGGTTTATTAGAGTCGTCCTTTATCCTTAATGGGTGGCAAATATTGCCCCGGTCATGAAGAAAGATGGGAAAGCCAGGATTTGCATCGACTTCCGGGACCTTAACCGCGCGTGTCCAAATGATGATTTTCCCTTGCCTCACATTGATGTGTTAATCGATAACACAGCAGGTTATGAGACCCTCTCATTTATTGATGGATTTTCGGAATATAATCAAATTCGTTTTGCAGAAGAGGATCAGGAGAAGACATCATTCACTACACCATGGGGAGTATATTGTTACGTGGTCATGCCGTTTGGATTAAAGAATGCTGGAGCTACTTACCAAAGAGCTATGATGGCCATATTTCATAACATGATGCATATATATCTGGAGGTGTATGTGGATGATTTATTGGTGAAATCAAGAACCAGGATGGAACATCCGAAAGCTTTGGCTAAGGTGTTGCAAAGATCAAGGGAGTTCCAATTGAAAATGAACCCAAAGAATTGTGTGTTTAGTGTGTCATCGGGCAGATTACTGGGTTTCATTGTGAGTAAAAGGGGGATCGAGATAGATCCCGAAAAAGCTAAGGCCATCAGGGACATGCCGTCTCCCAAAAATTTGAGGGAAGTCCGATGTTTAATTGGGAGGTTGCAATTCATTCGTCGGGTTGTGTCTAAGCACTCACAAAGGTGTAGACCTTTCTACTAGTTGACCAAGCCAGGAGTAGAATTCCATTAGGATTCTAAGTGTCAAAAAGCTTTTGAAGGGTTAAAGGAATACCTGGCAAGTCCACCCGTTCTCATTCCACCCAAACCGGAAAAAACTCTGATCCTTTACATCTCAGTCTTGGATGACTCCGTGGGAGCCGTCCTCGCACAAGTCGATGAAGAAGGCAAGGAACGGGCCACCTATTACTTGTCCAAACTTCTCAATTCTTGTGAACAGAAGTACACAACCATGGAGAAAACCTGTGCTGCCCTTGTTTGGATAGTACAAAAATTGAAGCACTACTTCTTGGCTCATGAGGTCCATTTGATCGCCCGCATGAACCCTATCAAATTCCTCCTGGAAAAATCTATCCTTACTGATAGGCTAGCACGCTGGCAGAGTTTCCTCTCTCAGTTTGACATCACCTACATTCAGCAAAAGGTGATTAAAGGCTATGCTATAGCCGAGCATCTCGCTCATCATCATCTCCCCAAGTTCGATCCTGTCCAATCAGAGTTTCTAGATGAGGAACTAATGTCCATCACCCAATCTGATGAGCCAATGTGGACATTATATTTTGATGGAGCTTTGAATTCCCAAGGGAAGGGTATTGGCATTATCCTTCTAACACCCGAGGGCATTACCATCCCAGAGGTATTTCATCTCACATTCCCAATCACCAACAACATTGCTGAATATGAGGGTCTTCTAGCTGGTCTGGAACTAGCCCATTCTTTCTATATCACCGAATTACGAGTCATGGGTGATAGTCAACTTGTTCTCCGCCAGGTGCTTACCAAATATCGCACCCTTGATCCCAAGCTCAAGCCCTATCAGGAGCTGGTCTCCGCTTATGCCAAATTATTCACCAAGCTGATCTTTGTCTATGTTCCTCGCGAATAGAACATGTTGGCCGATGCCCTCGCCTCCTTGGCGTCATCTTTCAAATTCCCTATAGGTCCATGGTCTAAATCCATCAACATCTACAAGCGCCTCGTCCCTACTGTTCAGGACCCTTACCTCTTAAAAATCAATGAAAGAGTCCTACTGAAGATTCAGGAAGGGGAAAGCCTTGAGAAGAGGGAAATCATGTTGGCAGAATTTGAAGAAGAACTAGCTGATGAGGAGAAACATTGGTTCTATGAAATCACCAAATATTGCAAAGACCAATCTTATCCTGAGGGAGCCACCACAGAAGATAAGAAAGCCATAAGAAGGGTGGCCCAGAAATACATATTGGTTGGAGGTCTACTGTACAAGAGAAGGCTTACTGGTGTTCTATTAAGATGTCTTGATGACGATGAGGTCTGGAAATGTGTAGAGGAAGCACACTCAGGTGTATGCGGTGGCCATGTAAATAGCCAAATGCTCGCTAAGAAGATCATTAGGCAAGGCTTTTACTGGCCCAATATGGAAGAGGATTGTGCTATCTATGTCCGTAGGTGTGTCAAGTGCCAGCTTCACACCGATAAAATTCATTCACCATCTTCCTCACTTCATCCAATATCATCCCCATGGCCTTTCTCCATGTAGACATTCGACATCATTGGTCCTCTAGGTGATCCTAACTCTCTCACCAAGCAGAAGTCTTTCATCCTCACTACGACGGAGTACTTCACCAAATGGGCCGAAGCCGAAGCTTACGCGAAAATCAAGGCGTCAACAGTCTGCAAGTTCATCGTGAAGAACATCCTCACCAGGTTCGGCATCCCCAGCACAATCGTCATCGACAATGGGCCACAGTTCATTTCTCAGGATCTTCAAGACCTCTGCAAAAGGTACGCAATCGCATTGCATCATTCATCACCTTATTACCCACAAGGTAATGGCCAAGCAGAGGCCACCAATAAAATATTGATCAAAATCATAAAGAAAACTTGCGAGTCTAGTAAGTTTTTAGACTGGCCAGAAAAGCTTATCGAAGCTCTATGGGCCTACCGCACTTCAATCCGTACCCCCACCGGGCAGACTCCGTTTGCCCTTACTTATGGGATGGAAGCGGTAGTCCCGTACGAGACTCTGATCCCTTCTCTCAGGGTACAATTGGATAAGGAATTTCCCCTCGACGAACGTCGTAATTCACTCCTTGTCCAGTTGCAACTCTTAGACGAGAAGCGGCTGGCCGCTGCAGAGCATGCGCGTGTTTATCAAAATAGACTCGCTCGCTTTTACCAAAAGAAGGTCATTGAGAGAAAATTAAAAATTGGCCAGATGGTCGTGAAAAGAATTTTTGTCAAACCTGGAGGGCCGCGTTCTAAACTTCAACCCAATTGGGAAGGACCATATGTGATTCACGCCGTGTACCCTGGCAACGCCTACAAGCTAGTCAATGCCGAAGGGACCGAGTTATCCCACCCTTGGAACGGGTTTTATCTTAAGAAATACTACCCTTAGATAAGTGACAACTGGCATGGTACAAGGACCATCGGAGTTGGAAATTCACTCTTTGGTCTTTGTAGTCTAACTCAGGGTTAACCTGCGCATACTCCCACACCTCTCTTTCGGGATCAAATGAAGCGGAACTCGAGGGAGGCCACAAAAAAAGAGGGGGAGAGTGCCGAGTGTTCATCATGCAGTCAAATCTTTGCATCTGTCCTTCATGTAGTTTAGGACTCATTAAGGCTCGGTAGGTCTCGAGTCTTGGCTCCCCAGAACTGCGGAGATTCTTGTCCGGTCATGTCGGCTTACGCCCACTAAAAGAAGGCAACACGCGTACACACATCTGTTTTAGCCAAAAAATTGGTCGTATTTTTTATTGTAGGTGATGAGGACATCAAGGGTTTATGGGATGTGTATTAGTGTGTATTGGCTTGTATAGGTGTGTATTATGGGTTGTATTAGCTTGAAAGTGTGTATTTTTTTTATTTCTTTCATTTGGGCTCTCTTTGTAAGGCTTTAAGTAAGCCATTGGGCCACATTTCTAGGAAGAGTCCATTACTAGGTTGCCATAGTAGAGTCCATTAGGAGTTATTGTCATATTGGACCTTAATGCCACCCTTATGGACCTTAATAGCCATTTAAGGCCCAATTGGGCCACTTCCTCTCATGGGCTATCTAGGTGGGAGAATCCATGGACCAAGCATGGATTGTGGGTTGGATTGGCTAGCCTTGGACCAGCCTAGGCCCAAGAGAAGCCCATGAAGGGGGCGCCCCATTCTTTGGCCTTATTAGGCTTGGTTGGTGAAAATTAGGTAAGTTTGAATGGAAATGGTCCAAGTTTGATTAGATTAATGGTTAAAGTTTTTACCACATGGGTGAAATATTTAGGAACTCCCTAATATGCCCTTCCAAACCTTAGATCTATGGGCATTTAGTGTCTTTTTACATTTATTATATATAGCTTGTATTTTCCAATTGATTGAATTAATGAAAGTGAAAAATCAGAAATTTTGTGAATTGCTTAAAGCTTGGTGTGCCCCCTTCCTCTCTCCTCTGGTTTCTCTCCTCAAACCTCCAGTTCTAGAGTGATTTCTATCTTCTATCCCCTCCCCTCTATCTCCGGTGATCATCTGTGCCGCCGCCGCCGCCATTCGTGCCGCCTTCGAGCCGCCGCGAAACCGTCTTCGGTATTCTGTCCTACTGGACAGAGGTGTCTTCTCGAAATTTCTGCTACCAGCCACGGCTTCTTCGTGATCTGGAAATTTTATGGTGTGTTCCTATATTCCACCCCATCATCCACAAAAAACTTCAGGTCCAAAACCCCACGTTTAGTATTTTTCCATTTTCGTGCATCTTTCATTCCCAGATCTGTTTTGTCTCTGTCAATAGTGACAGCAGCCCTGTGTTTCTCACCTAAAACCCTCTTTTTGATTTTTTCAAACCCTCCCAATTTTACTGAGAGTTCTGTCCATCATCATCTACATCCACCATTTTTCTTGATTTTTGATCCGCCATCTATCCATTTTTCAAAATTCATGTTCTATCTCAGCTACAGTGCTTTCAGCCCATTTCTAGATCCGACCCACTTCCAGTTCACAAATCCTATCAATTCGTAGCCACCTCCAAACTTATCCAAACAAGTTTTGTCGTTTTTTTAGCTTGATTTCCTACAACTTTTCTGAAGACCACCACTTCAGATTCGGACGTTCACATATCGGTCAAAGGAAGTTCTCAGAGAATAGCCCTGCAGATCTGAGTGTTCGGCTACTGTACAATAGGAAGTTGTAAATTTATTAAAGCCTAGATCCGTGTAGATCCATGCTAGATCTTTAAGCCTAGATTGAAGGATTTGAAGTTAGCTTTCCAACGGCGCTAGTCTCGTGTTGATCCGACATCGGGGCTGATCGCAGCGTCTGTTCTCGCCGGGACGCGCGTTGAAAACCAGAAGTTGCAGATCCGTGGCCGGTTATTCCGACCGGTGCTGAACGGAGCCGCCCGGCCTCCGACCGGCGAACCAGCGCGCCTCCACTCCAGGGAGTGCTCATCCAGGCATCCACCACCACAGTGGTGCCACCGGGTCCCACACGGCCCCTCCGGACAGCACGTGGGCCCCACCGTCACTAGTTCGGGTGTTGTCGAATCAACACGAGAAGCCGCCCGTCAACCCGAATTCGGTCCTCCCGGGCCCAGTTGTGTAGCCCTTTACCTCCCTGCGTGGATTGGGTGATATTTCATTGCTGTCATCATTGTGTAATATTTATCCCGGGAGTACGAGTTTCGGCCGGGTCCGCCTTCCCCACGCCGAGCGCGTGGAGGTATCGCCTTCGCTCCCTTACTTGGCATTTTGCTTACTTCATATATATTTGCTTATGCCTCTGCTAGAGAGCATGTGTAGGGATATCTAGCTCGCTTTATCTATTCATTATCGTTACTGCGAGAGAGTGCGAGACCGTCCCGTGACCCGATCCGGGCACACGAGAGAGCCGATCACCCTAGCTCATTGCCGGTTTCTCAACCGCGCACGTCCGACGCTTCCCTCGTTAAGGGACAACCGCGAGCTTGTCGTGTCCGTGGTCTCGTCCCGCATCAATTTGGTATCAGAGCGAGTTTGAGTCTAGGGTGTCAAAAAAAATGTGTCTTTTGGGTCGCATACATCCCTTTACTCGGTATATCAAAAGGTGTTGTCTGAACGTTAGGCTACGCCTATCGGGAAGGCCGCACACTTGCGCGAGTGATCTTCGGATCGGTTGTCTCCGCCACGTACCGAGTTTTGGTTATGTCTAGGTACATTAGTTAGCATCACATTTTACTTTTAAACTTAAAAACAAATGGTCTTGCATCTCCATTCCTAGGGGACCCAACCCCATCTTTACAACCATGGCCGCATCCCGAGCCTGTAGTCCCGATGAAGTGGGCGTAATGTTCCAAGCCATGATGGGACAAGTGCAAAGGTTTAGTACAAGCCTAGATAGGTTTAGTACTAGCCTAGATCGGTCTATCGGGGTAGATTGGTTGTTCCCGGAGCCACCCCAAGGACCCCTTCACCACGAGAAGGACATTCCTTCCTCACCCATGAGAGCTCCAATGCCACCACCCTTTATGTCCGAACGTGATTCGGCACCATCTCATTTGGAGCCACCAAGGCCCAAGCCACCCGTATTTCTAACGGGTACACTATACATCGCCGAGCCACTTTTTAGTTGGCTCAAGGATGGCTTGGTCCCACCTCCCTTTCCATCTATGGATCCCATCCTACCTATAGTGCCGGTCAACTCATTCCATACCACATTTCGATCTCGTCACCATGTTGATACGTTGGACGATCTTATCATGGGATTAGATTCACAATGGGAGTTGACGCATCTTTTGGCTCGAGACTTTGACCAACCCGCTAGTCTTAGCTTCACCCATCCGGCCTTCGGGTCCATTACCTTCGAGTGCACCGTGGGTTGTGTCACCACGGAGGTTCTTCTACTTCTCCCGCTACCGGACGAGCCCGAATTCATACCCTTTTGTCCGAGGGAGGAATCATACTTCTTACCTACGATCCCCGTCCCACCCGTCACAATTCAAGAAGGTGACTATCCACACCTTCAAAACTTCTACACGTGGGACCATGACTTGTGGGAACCCACCACAAGGGGTCATACCTTCTTTGATCCCTTTGACCCATTCCCTAGTGGATCCTTAGACCCTTCATATTTCCTTCACTTCTTCGGGGAAGTCCACCTTCATACCCCTTTCCTACAGGTCGGGTCCTCCATACCCACCAAGCCCGTCCACGATACACCTACACCCGGCTCTTCCACACCCGGCTTTCCTAGCCCACTCAAGTCTGCTAAATCTAAAGGGCCGTCCATGCATGACTGGGTCATACTTGGACATTTAGGTGTACCCCATGCCACCCATCTCTGGTTACGTCAAATGCATGTATGGCACATATTCGGGTGTCCTGATCCACCGTCATCCATGTACGGGTCTGACTAACACTAGTTTTGTCTAGAGTCATGCATGAGTCCGTTTCTTATTTGTGTTGTTTGCATATGTGTGTTAGTGTTTGGTGAGTCTGCATGTGTCTTGTGCAAGCTCGTTGTTGTTCTCTTATGCGTAAGAGGCGAGTGGATTCATTCGATGAGTATGGGATCGGTTCCACATCTATACCCGAATCAGTCACCTATAGGGACTCAGCGGTGATTCCTAGTGAGTCTTTGAGCCTGCTCCCTTCCCATTTTGAGAGTGTCCCACCCGGAGTGTCCACCTCTAGCCCACAACAGCTTGTGCATATCGAGTATATATGGAATTAGCAGGTGACGGTCACTTGGAGTGGAGCATACACGTGTTACTTGGCACGGTGACGGATCCGCCAGAGTAATCGAGCATCCATACCCCTACTCGACGGGGTCGAGTTCCTCCCACCCGGGGAGAATTGATGAGGATATCAAGGGTTTATGGGATGTGTATTAGTGTGTATTGGCTTGTATAGGTGTGTATTATGGGTTGTATTAGCTTGAAAGTGTGTATTTTTTTTATTTCTTTCATTTGGGCTCTCTTTGTAAGGCTTTAAGTAAGCCATTGGACCATATTTCTAGGAAGAGTCCATTACTAGGTTGCCTTAGTAGAGTCCATTAGGAGTTATTGTCATATTGGACCTTAATGCCACCCTTATGGACCTTAATAGCCATTTAAGGCCCAATTGGGCCACTTCCTCTCATGGGCTATCTAGGTGGGAGAATCTATGGACCAAGCATGGATTGTGGATTGTATTGGCTGGCCTTGGACCAGCCTAGGCCCAAGAGAAGCCCATGAAGGGGGCGCCCCATTCTTTGGCCTTATTAGGCTTGGTTGGTGAAAATTAGGTAAGTTTGAATGGAAATGGTCCAAGTTTGATTAGATTAATGGTTAAAGTTTTTACCACATGGGAGAAATATTTAGAAACTCCCTAATATGCTCTTCCAAACCTTAGATCTATGGGCATTTAGTGTCTTTTTACATTTATTATATATAGCTTGTATTTTCCAATTGATTGAATTAATGAAAGTGAAAAATCAGAAATTTTGTGAATTGCTTGAAGCTTGGTGTGCCCCCTTCCTCTCTCCTCTGGTTCCTCTCCTCAAACCTCCAGTTCTAGAGTGATTTCTATCTTCTATCCCCTCCCCTCTATCTCCGGTGATCATCTGTGCCGCCGCCGCCGCCGTTCGTGCCGCCTTCGAGCCGTCGCGAAACCATCTTCGGTATTCTGTTCTGCTAGATAGAGGTGTCTTCCAGAAAGTTTTGCTACCAGCCACGGCCTCTTCGTAGTCTGCAATTTTTATGGTGTATTCCTATATTCCACCCCATCATCCACAAAAAAATTCAGGTCTAAAATCTCTCTTTTAGTATTTTTCCATTTTCTTGCATCTTTCATTCCCAGATCTGTTTTGTCTCTGTCTACAGTGACAGCAGCCCTGTGTTTCTCACATACGACCCACTTTTTGATTTTTCCAAACCCTCCCAATTTTACTGGGCGTTTTGTCCATCACCCCCTACATCCACCATTTTTTCTGATTTTTGATCCACCATCTATCCATTTTTCAAAATTCATGTTCTATCTCAGCTATAGTGCTTTCAGCCCATTTCTAGATCCAACCCACTTCCAGTTAAAAAATCCTATCAATTCGTAGCCACCTCCAAACTTGTCCAAACTAGTTTTGACGTTTTCCTAGATTGATTTCATACAACTTGTATGAAGACCATCACTTCAGAATCGGACGTTCACATATTGTTCAAAGGTAGTTCTCAGAGAATAACCCTGCAGATCTGAGTGTTCGGCTACTGTACAACAGGAAGTTGTAAATTCATTAAATCCCAGATCCATGCAAATCCAGGCCAGATCTTCAAACTTAGATTGAAGGATTTGAAGTTAGCTTTCCAACGGTGCCAGTCTCGTGTCGATCCAACATCGGGGCTGATCGCAGCGTCCGTTCTCGCTGGGATGCGCGCTGAAAACCAGAAGTTGCAGATCCGTGGCCGGTTATTCCGACCGGTGCCGAACGGAGCCGCCCGGCCTCCGGCCGGTGAACCAGCGCGCCTCCACTCCAGGGAGCGCTCATCCAGACATCCACCACCACAGCGGTGCCACCGGGTCCCACACGGCCCCTCAGGACAGCACGTGGGCCCCACCGTCACTAGTTCGGGTGTTGTCGAATCAACGCGAGAAGCCGCCCGTCAACCCGAATTCGGTCCTCCCGGGCCCAGTTGTGTAGCCCTTTACCTCCCTGCATGGAGTGGACGATATTTCATTGCTGTCATCATTGTGTAATATTTATCCCGGGAGTACGAGTTTCGGCCGGGTCCGCCTTCCCCACGCCGAGCGCGTGGAGGTATCGCCTTCGCTCCCTTACTTGGCATTTTGCTTACTTCATATATATTTGCTTATGCCGCTGCTAGAGAGCATGTGTAGGGATATCTAGCTCGCTTTATCTATTCATTACCGCTGCTGCGAGAGAGTGCGAGACCGTCCCGTGACCCCATCCGGGCACACGAGAGAGCCGATCACCCTAACTCATTGTCGATTTCTCAACCGCGCACGTCCGACGCTTCCCTCGTTAAGGGACAACCGCGAGCTTGTCGTGTCCGTGGTCTCATCCCGCATCAGTAGGGCCATACTCAAAGGTCTCTAGGAAAGTCATAATCTTTGTTCTCTCCTTTCTCGGCATAATGAGACAGCCGACGCCCTTAAAATGCTGAGCATAAGGGAACCAAAATACCATGCCCTGAAGGCGTGAGTAGGATTCATCTCCTCGAACTCGAGTCAGAGCACGAGAAGAGGGCAGTGTCCCCGCAGACATACAAGAGGGATTCCTACATATCAAATCATCATGTCTCCCTAAAAAAAAAAGAGCCTGGTTGTGGCCGTGCCTAAGTTCAACAAACGAAACCCCTCAAAACAAAAGCTAAATTCCACAAAGGGGCAATGTAATTCTGTTCGAGGTTTGGTCCAAAGTCGCCCAAAAGGGAGAGGTCGAGTAGGTCCCGGTTAGCTCGTCGGGTTAACGGTTTTGTCGGTCCTCTCGAAAAGTTTACCCCCGGACTCTTCTTTCTCCCCTCAAAGATGAAAGCTCAATGGAAATCCTGAAAGGCGCGCCCCGCTAAGGCAAGCGACCACTTTTTAGCAAAACACACATATAATTATCTACTTCGAAAGGCCAAAGCCATCATCGCGAAGGAGTCTCGGTGTTTCTGGCCGGTCAAGACCTCTATCTACTACCTCGGTGGTTTCTTACTTCAACCTCGGGCTTAGGTCAATGCAAGCGCGTCACCAATAGGTGCGACGGCGTCTGATTCTGGGTCAGCGTCGCGCGGTTGAGCG
Source organism: Amorphophallus konjac (assembly GCA_022559845.1). NCBI lineage: Eukaryota > Viridiplantae > Streptophyta > Magnoliopsida > Alismatales > Araceae > Amorphophallus > Amorphophallus konjac. Next base: position 43,497,298 of record CM040127.1, on the reverse strand, counting down.
TTAGGGTTCCAAGGTGTTCCATCATATACCATCTAGAGTTGTGAGGAAATAGACCTGGGTCGGATAAATCTTTTACCTCGAACACTTCTTCAGTGTATCCTTGCGGTCGGAAGTAACTGGGAGCCTAAGCATGGCATGACGGTTTTGTCATCAGGTTAAGTCTTAACCGGCAGGATTATCACTTGAGGAGTCTAGGGGCCCAAATCAATCTAGATGTGCACGCAGGATACCTGGGGGGTTAGTAAGAAACCCTATCTTCATAAGAGTCAGGTGTCATAAGATTGGTTGCTAGGCATTAATCCCAAAAAAATATAGTGGCCCTCGAAAGACGCCGTCAGGTGAGTCCCCAAGTGAGAATTCTTTTGGAGCATGTTAACCCCGCATTACGCTACTTAAGAACGATTTAAGCACCCCTGGTCCAAAAACCATGCCGATTGTAATAACAAGTGTCTTTCAAAAAAAAGAGCAAAAAAAAAGAAAATAAAAAAAAAAGCATAAACAAACAACACAAAAAATGCATTTGTGTGATCTCATTTGTGTGCTACATTTTTACATTATGTTACCATTTGTGTGCCCGTATGTTACATTCATCATCTTTGCTCTTGCCTTAATTAATAAAGGCTTGGCCCCTTGACTCGTTATTAAGGCTAGTCTCAAAACAATCACCCACTCTTGAGCAAGGGGCCAAGTCAGAACGGAAAAACTGACTTGTTTCATTGAGCAATGTGTACAGGATTGAAAAGCAGGAACGAAGGCAGGAGACAGGAAATCGAACATTCCTTCCTTTAGTTCCTTCTAGAAGTTGTACATTAAGTTCCGTCCTCTCTCTCAGTGTTACCCCTTTCTCCACTCCCCAGGCGAGGAACCCTGGAGGGTGTTGCTAAACCATGCAAGACGGAGCCTCTACTGCTCTGTACCCCCCTTCCCGTATCTACTCCCCGTCGATCGACATGGGTGGCAAAAAAAGTTGCTAACACGAAAGCCACGCTCTCGTGCTCTACGGTAGCGCTCTTCGCCATCTCTCAGCCATTGTTCAGCGAGACCAAGGCTGGTTCGGAGTTCAAACAGTTGGGCCTCCATGGCCCTCCGCTCCTCCCTCTCAGCCAATCTGTCGGCTCTCCGTCTTTCGGTGTCTCTTTCCCTTTCCGCGCGTTCTCTCTCTCGGTCCTCCCTTTCCAACTGAAGGGTAATCCTCAGCTCCACGGCGTCCCGAGAAGAGCCATCGTCTGAACGATGCCGCAACTCTTCCTCCAGTTCCGCTATTCTGGCTTCCCCTTGCGCGGTGCGAGCAAATGCATCTTGCACCTCTTTTGTCTGCCATAACCATCATTTCAGATATACGGAGGCATGGATAAGTGAAATTCAATGGAAAACTCTCACCTGGGTGGAGAGCATGCCTTCTGCCTCCGCGGCTCGTTGCGTAGTATGAGCAAGCTGCTCATGAAGCAAATCAAGTTCGGAAGTGGGGATCCACAAACTGGAAGAGACACCATCCGCCCCCATTGCTGAGAAAGCCGCATCAAGCTGGGCGCGCTGCAACACACATAAGGTGACACTGGGGACCTAACGCCAGAAATCTTGGTCTATGATCGTGTGTATGTAGGCTTACCGAAGAACTCAAGGCGGCACGAGTATCATATAACTGCCGCTCCGTGCCTATCAAGCGAGCTTGCAGGTTCACTATCATAGTGTCGCGAACATCCTGTGGCCAGGGCATAGGTCAACATACAAAAAAAAAGAGAGAAAAAAAAGAAAAGAAAAATATTGTTCACCTCCACGGTCCCTTCAGGATGGAGTCGCTCTGCATACATCGCCTTATAGAGGCACAGATAATCCTCGCTGCCTTGAGCATGTGACTCCATGGGAGTGCCACCCCGTTGCCAATCCTCGTATTGCTCAGGGAACCGCACTCTCCAATCAACGGAGGTCACCGGCCCACGCGTCTTCCTCCTAACACGTGGTGTGGTAGCCATGTCCACCTATTCTTGGGCCAGCCCTTGAGTCCTTATGGCCAATCGTAGCCGAAGTGGCTCGATTTCGTTCAAACAGTGCATCTAGAGGTCGCGTCCGAATCGGGCAGGGCTAGTTATGACCCATGGCTGATCGGCGTCAGTCATGCCCGCATAAGGCCTCCAGACCACCTAGGTCAGGTCACACACATATTCTTAATATAAAAAAGGAGAAAAAGATGATGATGAAATAATAATCACCATTGCCACGGGAAACTCTTGCAACTCGCGCCTTAACACCATCAGCTAGTAGGATAGAGAGGCTGTGCTCGTGATAGGTTGCCACCGCCTCGCCAGCGGCACCGCCATCGGTCGCCAATGTCGGGCTTTTCCCATTGGGAGGTAATAGTAGCTTCACAACTGCACCGTCATGTGTCATTAACATATCGAAAAAAAATAAAAAACAAAAACAAAACAAAAACAAAAAAAATATAAAAAAATAAACCCAAAAGGAGAAAAGCAGGATACCTGGATGAACGTTGTGAAACCACTCACTGTTACCTCTCGATCTGCTCTTTCAGACAGACCCGCAAATAGATGCGCCAACATAGCTGCTCCCCAAGCGTATCGTCCCACTTTCTCAGGGTCTACCAGGAATTCTAAGAAGCGGCAATGAATGCTGTCTCCTTTCAAGCCCAGTAACAATTTCCCCAACAGGAGAAAGAGGAATCTCCTCAAATCTATGTTGGCTCTCTCCCAATTGCTCGCGTCTACGTAGTAGACAGCGCGGCATCCTCTTTCAGTCCTCTCTATGAACTCTTCCAAACACTCATCATCACGAGAACGAATGTCAGTAAGCCCCAATGTCTCCATAATAGGCGTCTTGGCTACAGACCTGTTCTTACGATCATCTAGGTCCACTCCTAGCAACCTCTGGACAGCCTCTCGGTAGTCGGAGTACGTAATGCCAGTCAGCGCCTCGCCATCCACTTTCAGGCCCATAATTCGGACCACATCTTCTAGGCTGGGCACCATGTGCACCCAAGGCATCAAGAAGGCACGACTCATTGTATCCCACCTTTCGCGCAATGCTTGGACGAGGGCAAGGTCGAGCCTGATTGGCTCGATCCGAAGAAAGACTCCAATCCCCATCACGTCTAGCCTGGCCTTCTGAAAATCCGGGATGAAGTCCCGCAATCAATGACACCCAAGAGGGGGGTGAATTGGGTGATAACAAATTTTACGAAAACTTTTACCCTTTTTACAAAATATGTGATAAATAATAATTAGTAAATGAAAACTAATTAACCAATTCTCTCAAACTTTCCGTTCCCACACGACCATACAATGAAAACAATCAAGCCACACAAATAACACACAATGCAGAGCGGTTTTTAAGATGGTTCGGATGCAACGACGACAATCCTACGTCCACCTCTCACCAAACCCGGTGAGGCTTCACTCGGGGATAAATCCCCAAATGGAGACAACACTCCAACCACACACGCAGGACGACGCCTGCCCACACACACGGGGACGCGCCCCAAAACACACACACACATGGAGATGAAGTCTTCAACACGATCCAACAAGCGGATCAACAAGACACACACACACTGCGACAAGTGCAGCACTCCACACACATAAACACTAAGATCTGGATAAATCCACACACACACAGAGATCTAAGAAGACCTACGCACACACGAATCAAGTACGACACACACACACACACATGACCACAGATCCAACAACGATCCACACACACACGAGTTTGCAGTTTATAAGAAACACAAATCTGAAACTATAAAGCACAAAGCACCAACATGAATAAACCATAGTTTAGAAAGCTCCTGGTTTAGGCTCCCCCTCAGTGTGTGCTCTGGATGTTCGCGTTGATTCCTTCTTCACTTGAATAGCTTGAGACTCAACTTGAATGGACTTGTATTTGATGTAGATCTTCTTGCACGGAGTACTGTTCACGGCTACAGTACCCTTCCTTCTTCCTTGGACAAATCCATGTATCTTCTTGATGCTTGTGAGCTTGTTCTCTTCCTTTGAGACTGCTGACTTCAAATGGAGCTAGAGTACCTTCAGATGATGCTTGAATGGCTCCTTCTTCCTTGTAGCATCCTTCTTCTTCTTCCCTTGGATCACCTTGAGTTGATGAACATGTGTATGGATGTAGCTTTGAACCTTGATTGCTTCTACACCTTCTTGGAGGTAGATGGCTTCAGAAATACCTTGAATGGGTTGGAGATAGATGAAGAGCTTGCTGCACGAGGTACAGTTCACGGAGCTACAGTACCTCTTCTTCCTCCTTGGATAGCCTCCCCTTTGGATCTCTTAGATAATTAGGGTTATGACTCTAATAGAATGTTTTATAACCTTTGGAAGGTCTATGGACAAGTCCTAGACCAGATCCACAAATTCTGGAGGGTTTGGTGGCTTTGGGATTAAACAATAGTAAGAGGAGATGCTTCTTTCGAGATGGACAAAAGTCAATATTTTTGGCTTATCGGGGCTGGCGGTCGACCTGTAGAGGCTGGCGATCGACCGCTATTGAGAGAACTACTGGCCGTTGGTTTCTGAGAATTTCGGTCGACCGCTACTGGGCTGGCGGTCGACCACCACTGTAAATCCCTGTAGGCGGTGAGCTGCTGGCAGGGGCGGTCGACCGCCCCTGAGCTGGCGGTCGACCGCCAACTGGGGAGACCCCGGGTTTTCCCGGGTCGATCCATTAACCTCTTCAGCTCCGTCGCTTAAGTCCTTTAGCAGCCCGTTCATGTCTGTGGCATCACCCTTGACAGTTTAGAAGGTGTCAACTGAGTCTTTGACCTTGTGGATTTTCACTGAGTGTTTTGACCTGCAAAAGTATACATAATTGATTAGAACAATAACTCAACCATCCATATGATAAATGCATGAAGTTCATGCAAACCATTTGAGCATTAATCAAAATTTTGTTCCGGGGGCTCCGCCCCCGAAAACCCCAGCAAGGGGGCGCTGCCTCCTTGACCCCCGCGACCTGACCGGGCAGGTCGATCCCCACGACCTGACCGCGCAGGTCGATCCGCGGGCGAGGGCGCACGATGGCCAGAAGGGTTTCATGTTTTAATGTGCATGAATGAGGTGTATGAAGGAGAGGTATATGAGATACACATGGTGAGATCGATGCTAAGACAAGGTAAGAGTCTCACCAGTGGTTCTTGACAGTAAATGACATATACCACCTGTTTTGGATTGTAGAGGAGCAGGGTGCTTATCCACACGTTTGGTTCACCAGGTGACTGCCATGTGTTTGATCCTGCAAGCAAGATAGTCAAGGTTAATACCATGTTTGTTCCCATTGAAGAGGTTATGAAACCTCTTGCCTCTTGTAAAACCAACATATGCAAACCAAGGATCAAGACCATGTAACCGTTCCCATTTGCCATCTCAACCATATTTAAATAACAAGAGCATGAGCAATCAACCACAAGTTTAGTTATCATCACTTAATCACACATTAAGTTTAGTTATCATCAAAACCATAACTTAACAATCATAACAACTATCAAAACCATAACTCAACACGGGAGACCCCGGTATACGGCCACTACCAACTCCCATGGAATGTGTGATTTCATCACACCCTGTGCATACACAAGGTGGGGTTTTGTTAGAAGGGAGGAAGAAAGAATGGGAGAAGGGGCAAGAAAGCTCATCTTACGGGTTGCGATTGGGTCCTTTCACTGAAGTGCCCTTTGAGGTCTGAGAGCCTCCTGGAACTGCTACCACTGGACCTACTTCTCTTCGAAGAGTGGGAGGATTCACGCTCCATTTTGAACCTTAGAACCCTTAGTTCTTCCGTTTCCGTGAAAACTTGTTGGCTACCGGTGCCCCTGGGGGGGACGAACGAGGACAGTATTTATAGAAATGGGAGAAGGGCGAGTCAAGACTACCTACATCACTGTTAATGATAACCCTCGTGATAAGGCACCTTCCTTGCGGTCCCACATGTGTCACTTCACCGCTCGTAGGGTAATTGATTGATGGTGCGATATGATGACTCACTCCCTACGCAGTCTAGGGATGCCCTGTCATGTTGTAGAGGTCGTCCGGGAAGATTGGAAGGTCGTAAAGGAGAAGGGGCTAGAGCCGTCATTATTGACTTCGGCGGCAGATTTCCGTGTGAAAGATGGTCGGAGCGAGATATGAGTCCCCGTTTTCGGACGGGGTCTTGACAAACACGTCACATGGGAACAGTGAAGAAGCGTAAGGAAGAAGGAACGCACAAGAGGATAAATAAGCAACAGGAAATCAAATCACTCCATTCATAAGTCTACATAAACTGTCACAAACATCACAATCATAGAGAGGAGACGTATGCTAGCTCGCCAACTCTCGCCATCACCTTCACACTCATCCCTCTAGGCGTCCCTCTCCTCTCCCCTAAGGTGAGGGTCCCTCAGGGGCCTCCTGAAACTCCATGAAACAGTACTCGCCTCACCCCGTGATACCTGCTCCACAGCGGCGGCTCGCTGCTGCTCCCCTGGCACGGTAAAAAAGCCACCAACATAAAGATGGCCGGACTGGCAAAGTCGCGCCCCGAACTCTCGTGCTCTCTCGTAGCGCGTCTCCATAACTCCTAGCCTCTGCCCCATCACTCGAAGGGCTAGCTGGAGCTCCCTCACCTGGGCCTCCAAAGCCTTCCTCTCATCCCGATCCTGCTGTCGCTCAGCCCTCCTTTCCTCCCTCTCCTTCTCCCTCTCCTCTCTCTGTCTCTGCCTCCCTCCTCGCCACCTGGAGGAGGACCCTTAACTCCAGGATGTCTGGAGACGGCCTCCCTTCATCGCGATGCCGCAGCTCTGCTATGGTCGCTGCCCAAGCATCACACTCCTCTTCAGCCCGGGTCGCGTGGGCCACTGCACTGGCAAGTTGCTCCCGAAGGGAGGCGATCTCCAGAAAAGGAGCCTGAGAGCTGGGAGACGATCTGCCGGCCATCCCTGCCATCGCTGTCTGCTGGGCACGCTGGAACGGATAAATAACAGCCATCGGTGAAGCTTCGGGATTTCAAAAAAAAGAGAGAGAAAAAACAAAAACAAAAACAATAATAATAAAAAAAATAGGGCCCTTCTTTAACCTCTGTCCGTCTCCCGAGCTGAAGAGGCCTCACTTGGCTCCCCCTGCACTGCCGCAAGTAGCCGGCACTCTCCTGCGTGGGCGCACCACCTTGCTGCCCGTCTTGGAATTGAGCAGGGTGACGTATGCGCCAGTCTTCAAGTTTTGCCTTGCCGCGTCTCTCTCCCCCGACGCGGTTCGGCTTATCCGCACTCGCCCACTCGTCAGCCAAGACCGGGATCCTTGTCATACCTGCGCATCAAAAATGGAAAGGCCACATCATCAAAAAAAATGCGTCGCCTGTCAAAGACACGTTCATCATTCAAGTGCAACGCTCGTCAAGCCCTCTTCTCCCTCTCTACTTATTCGCTACCAAACTAAAAGGAGTGGAAATCAAGGAGTTTACCAGGCCGTGCTCACCTCCCTCCATGTCCTCGGGCCCCTCGGGTCCCTCAAATGCCAGAAGAGGCCCTTCCTCTTATGTGGCCGCCTCTCCGTGCTCTTGCACGACCCTCCTTGGGTGAGGAGTTCCTCGCCCCCCTCTCCCTTCACCGTACAGTTTGGCCCACCGTGCTCCATGGATCAAGAGTGCAAGAGGATAGAGCTGGGCAAGTTACTCTCCATGAGAAGAGCAGTCGTTCGCAGGCAAGGTGAGGAAGAAGAAAGGCCGTCACGCGGTTCTCGGTGATTTAAATTTGAATTCAAAAGATTAGAACGCGTCTTCGCGCCTAGACGCCTCTCCCAAAAAAAAATAAACAAACAAACAAACAAAAACAAACAAAAATCAAACAAACAAAAAATAAAAATAAATAAATAAATAAAAACAAACAGAAAGAAAACCTTTGCACACAATAACTTCTCATTTATTTCATTAAAACAGCAAAGTGAGTTACATCAGGGGCTTGGGCACTTTAGACCTTAACTTCCCCAGTTCGGTTACATAAGCTCTCCATAGCTCACATTCTTCCTCTACATGCACTAATGCCTTCCCCGGGGTGCTCGTCTTCCACGACACTTTGACGGCCTTCACCTCCTTTGCATCCCCTTATGCGCCCAACTCTCTCTTCCTTAGAGGAGCGATGCCAGATAACGGTGAGAACGAGTGGTAGGGAAGGCCGATTTGAATGCAGCACCGATACGTGTTGTAAAGAACAAACTCAGTCGCGCCAATGAGTTGGAGTTCAGCTTCGGGAGAAGACCTCGTGAGGAGTTCGCGCGAGAGTAGACATGCCAGTGCACAAGTGAAGAAGCTTTGCGTCATAGTTCTGAAGTGAGACCTCCAGTCTTCACGCTTCCTCAGCCATGGAACGCGGTTCACTATATTACCGCCAAAGCCTAACACATCGGCTATGTGGTAAAGGGGGCTTTGTTGAAAGATCTTCGAGGCAGTTGGCACCCCCCACGGTGATCAAATTTGAAATGTAAATCAACCCAGCAATTCAGAAGAAGTGTGCAACCAAAAGGAGGCTTACCCATGCTGGAAGCAGTAAGGCCACTGTAGAGGTAAGGAAGAACGGCAGGTCCCACCCTTTTGCCATTCCAAATGCCGCAAATAGCACTCAGCTGATCTTCCTCCACTATGTTGTCGGTATGAGGGAATAAGAGAGCACCCGCCAAATAGATTGTGAATCCCTTCATGATTTCTTCCAAACGATCATCATCTGGCAATCCTCTCAGGGCATCCATGACCCATTCAACGAGCTTCTGCAGGTTAATTCCCTTCTGAGTCTGGACGTTTCTAATGGCACCAGACGGCATGAAGCTTCCGAGGACATCCTCGGAAGTCACCCTCCTCGGCATCGACATGATATTTATCCTACCATTCCTTTTGAATCTTTTCAACCCAAGTAGGAGTTCCACCTCTTCAAGAAGGATGGACGCCTCGAAGGTGGGGAAAATGAAAGTATGAGTCTGAGGATGCCAGATCTCCACCAGTGCACCCATGGCCGCCCAGTCCATGCGAATCTTTTCATAATGCTTGGCATGAATGAGGAGTCCCTGAAGATGCCACCTCGTGAGTATGGCCCTCATGTCGATGGAGATGTTGGAAGTTAGCTTTAAAGCCACGGCAGTTTGGAGAACTTCCTCGGGCCTGGGAAGAGTGGATACGGTTGGAAAGAAGAAGAAGAACAAAGGAGGAAAGAGGTGAAGGAAAGATCATACGGAAAATTTGAAATGAATCAACTCACCATACGCGACTGGATCATCCCACTCAGATGCCCTTCGAAGTCAGAGAGACGCCTGAATTCGTTACTAGGCCTGCTCCTCTTCATAAGGCGGGAAGACTCGCCTTCCATCTTGAAGAACCCAAGATTCTTCTCCTCCTCCCCTTAAGCTTCCAAGCTCTCCTTTGTACATTTGGTCGAACTAGGTAAGGGGGGGTACTTATAGGAAAGGAGGGGTGTATGAGCCAGAATGTGTCACATCGATGTCGAGTCGTCGTCGTTGACTTTAGCAAAAGGCATTTTGTCTTGATCTCTCATCTGCTGTGGTGCACTTCTGCTGCTTTTAATGTGATGTTGTTCAGTGCAGGTTTCACTGGTGGACACCACTGTCCCATCACGTGATGCCATTCGGTAACTAGTCCCACCATGTCACGCATTGTATTATATGATATTTACGTTACTAGAACATGTCAAGGACCTTGCGACCTGAATGACTCTGGAATTTGAGTCCCCCTTCAACAAAAACAGTGATGATTTCAGAGGAATTTAAGTTGTGCGGATAGGCCGTTAAGTTGTGAAAGCGAGGGGACGATGGTTCCATTCGGTGAGTTGGTGCGTGGATAAACGGGCCCCGGCTCTGTATCAGCTCACCGGATCGGTATCTTGACCCATTCTTAACAACTTGACAATATTATCCTTGGCTATTTTCTATTTTAGTTTATTTTAAGTTTTCTTTTAAACCCAGCATGCATTCATGTAGGACTTTGATTCCATTGCGGAAGATCATTCAAAGTAATTCGATTGCAAAGGTCGCTGTGCTTAAATTCTTATAATATGAGATATTCCATTCCGAATGAAGTACTGAGTTTCCTTGAGACAGCCCCAGGTTGTTCTTCCAAAAGATACCCTTGTTTGGATTGATCAAATATTCCTTTACTTTTACTCTATTTGACCCACCTTGGCCGCAACACTTCCACATTGGCTGGTAACCGCTCCCCAAGGTGAAACCTACAGGTTTACGACCCAGGTACTTCCACACAGAGAAGTTGGTCTCTTTTTCTACTTATGCCTGAGTACACATTTTCCCCTTCCTTGTTTGATTTCCGTCCAAGCAATTGTTGAATTCGGAAGACCTTCTTCAAGGTCGTCTCATTGAAAACTCTGAAAGCATTCCAAACCATAATGTTGAAAGCATGTCTCATCACACCTTGGTATCCACTTTTCAGTCCGCTCCCACTCCATTTCATTTCACTCCATGCCACTTCATTACGTGCCACTCCCTTGCAAAGCATACGCCAAGGCGGGGCAGCTGTAGACACGCCGTTCTTGACATTACCGTGAGTAAATCTCATATTACACTATGATATCCCAAGACGGCCTTCACATTTTTAATTACTCTGGTGATTTCCTATTTTTATGAATTTTTTTACATTTTTCTGAATTTTTTCCGTGAAAAATCTTTGACGTGTCAAGCTGCTTAGACGCCTCACTGTGTCTCTTTGAGGTGTCCAGAAGCCTGGACGCCTCACTTGCAGGCCTGTCCTTTGAGGCGTCTAGGTGCCTGGACACCTCACTGCTTAGACACACGGACGGTGCCGATCCGCCGCTCGATTTGACGTTTCAAAAAAATCTAAAAGATAAAAACGTCTTGTCAGCTAGACGCGCCCTTCGAGAGTCACAGTCACGCGCCGAAACCACACGTTTTCTCCACTGTCTACGACTTTCGGATGCGTTTCGGTGGGCAAAAATAGGCTCGTCCAGGGTCCCGGACGCTTCCAAGAAATCAAAAAAAATAATAAAAATATTGAGGCGTCCATATGGTTGGACGCCTCAAAAAATAAAAATAATATAAAAAATGTTTTGAGGCGTCCAACTTACTGGACGCCTCAATGATGAGGCGTCCAGGAGCCTGGACGCCTCAATCACCTCCCCCTCTATAAATAGAGGACCCCCTCCCTCGAAGGGAAGGGGCTTCAGATCCGACAGAGGAAGGAGAGACTCTGCCAGATCCTATTTCTAACTCGTGGGTCTTTTGCAGGGGGAGGTTCTGCCGGCTTCTCTGGTGCCCGTGTTCGCGAGAGGAAGGCTAGCTCCATCCGTTCTGCTTCCACGTCGTCCCCACGCTGCCGAAGCTTCACCGGATCCCGTCATTGGCACCTTTAATAAGTCATTCTCTCCCCTTCTCTTTTGTCATTTCTATCGCATGCATCATCCCGTTATCCGTCATCTCCTTTCATAAGGGAGATCCGCTTTTATGCACGTTTGCATGCTCCTCCATTCATCATAGCATTTTCCTCCTACTCGTGTCTGAGAAGGGTTTAAAAACAACACCAACTAGGTGTGTGTCCCGCCATGATTTCACCGTTTTTCATTATAATGGACTAATACTACACTGCCATCTTTTCTGATCCACATGTTATTTGTCTGTTTCTTATTTTACAAGGGTAACCCATGAAAGCCCTCTCCATCGGCCGGCCAAAGGGAGAGGAAAAAGCAACCCGCCATCTCCCGCTTTTGAGGTAGGCGCGATCACTTTCTTTATTTTGGGGTCTCCGGCCCCTGGTGATCACATCATATTCTCGAGGCCGTGGAGAGTCATTTCCCGCAATGGCCGTTTAAATTTCCGTCACTTATATTCTATGCTATTTTTATATCTGCTATATTCTCGAGGCTGCGGCGAGTCATTTCCCGCAATAGCCGTTTAAATTTCTGTCACTAATATTCTGTGTTATTCTTATATCTGTTATATTCTCTAGGCCGCGGAGAGTCATTTCTCGCAATGGCCATTTGAATTTTCGTCATTGATATTATGTGTTGTGCTTATATCTGCTTATATTCTCGAGGCCGTGGAGAGTCATTTATCGCAATGGCCGTTTAAATTTCTGCTACTTATATCTTGTATTGCTCTCATATCTGCTCATATTCTCGAGGCCGCGGTGAGTCATTTCCCACAATGGCCGTTTAAATTTCTGTCACTTAAATTCTGCACTTTTCGCATCCCCCGAGGTCGCGGAGAGTCATTTCTCGCTATGGCCGTTTAATCCTCATATCTTATTACATTGCATCTGTCCCGCATGCCCCGCCGGAGCAATCTCCCATGGTGGTCTCTCTCCTCTTCTCTCTTCTTTATGTGTTGCAGCAAAACGAGCCCCCCCCGCGCTCCGCTTCGCCTCCCCCGGCATTCCGAGTGACGTCGCTCATAGGTTCCTCTCTAAAAATGTTGATAGACGACAAAAGACGCCTCCCCCGATCGACAATAGGCCCAATGGAAAGGAGATCGTGATGATCTCTGGGGGGCCCGCTGCGGGGGGAGATAGCGCGAGCAGAAGGCGTCGGTACGCGACGGCTATCAACACGGCGGATCAAGGCGATGGAACCCCAAGGGAGCTTTTCCCTTCAAGCCACCCGGGAGACCCCATAGTCTTCTCCGAGGATGACCTTAAAGGCATCATGATGCCCCATTCTGATGCATTGGTGGTTTCCGCCACCATCAATCAATGTACTGTGCGCCGCATCCTGGTTGATAATGGAAGTGGACCCGACGTTATCGCGTATGACTGTATTGTACTCATGGGTGTGGACGTGTCACGACTTGCGCCATTGCACACGCCGCTGTATGGATTCTCTGACACGACTGTCCGCCCAGAATGGCGTATCTCGCTCCTGATCACATTCGGTACGGCACCAAAAGAGGTAACCTTCCTCGCCGACTTTACTGTGATCCGTGTAATGACAGGATATATTGCCATCATCGGCCAAGGAATCCTCGGCACGCTTCTAGGCGTCCCTTCCTCCTACCACCAGAAGCTTAAGTTCCCCACCCCCCATGGGGTAGGGGAAGTCCGGGGCAATCAACGGGAGTCTAGGAGGTGCTACCTCATCTCCACCCGCCACCAACGCCCCGAAGATGCACCACACGAAAAGAGGGCGAGGACCAAAGATCCTGGTCCGAGCACGACCACGCCCACCGAGGACTTATACCTCATCCAAGTTGGGGACGACCCAAGCAGATCACTGAAGATTGGCGCTACCCTGTCCGAGCACGATAAACAAGCGTACGCAAGCTTCCTCGCAGCGAATCAGGACGTGTTCGCTTGGTCCAAGGATGAGCTCCCCGGAATTCCCCCGAAGGTCATCACGCACCAACTAAGGTTGGACCCTAACTGCCACCCGGTACAACAACGCTGAAGACGATGCAACCTTGAGTGACAAGCCATCATCAGGTAACAAGTGGGCAAGAAATTACGGTCAAGACTGCTCCGGCCTACCCAGTATCCAGATTGGGTGGCCAACGTAGTCCTGGTTCCCAAGAGCAACAGGAAGTGGCGGATGTGCGTGGAATACACCGACCGTAGCAAAGCCACGCCCAAAGACAGCTTCCCCATGCCCCGGATCGACCAGCTGGTCGATGCCACGATCGGGCATGAAATGCTGAGCTTCCTTGATGCCTATTCGGGGTACCATCAGATCAGCATGCACCAGCCCGACCAAGACAAGACCGCGTTCATCACCGACCACAGCTTATACTGCTACACCCGCATGCCATTCGGGCTGAAAAACGTCGGAGCTACGTATCAACGCCTAGTAAACCACATGTTTGACTCACATATCGACCGTAACATGGAGGTCTACATCGACGACATGCTCGTGAAAAGCCTCCAAGCAGCCGAGCACTTGCGCGACTTGGCGGAAACCTTCACCACACTCAGAAGGTATAACATGAAACTCAACCCTGCTAAATGTGCGTTCGGGGTGCGGTCAGGCAAGTTCCTAGGTTTCCTCGTCACTCACCGAGGAATCGAAGCCAACCCTGATCAAATCAAAGCAGTATTGGAGATGGAGCGACCCAAGCGGGTGAGGGACGTACAGTGCCTCACCGGGCGCGTCGTCGCTCTGGCCCGGTTCTTATCCCAAGCCGCTGAACGTTGTTGTGGACATCAAAAAATGACGGTGTCGATCATACGGCATGCACGTCTCGACACTCGAGAGGAAGCCAAATACGGAAAAGCCGAATAAACCTCATGCCTCGCCCGATCAGGACGAGAGCTCGCTTGGTGGTCCGCTACCCGCTAAGGAAGCCCCCCCAAGCAGAAGATACGGCTATAACTCTCCGATCGGCCGTGCTGAGAGCTGAATAAAAGAAGAGCCGGGAACTCCGACATAGCCTCAGCGTGCACCGAAAGTCACGTAAAGTCTGGGACCGAGCCCCAGAGGCTACGAGCGGAACATTGTGGAGGCCATACATCGCAACCGGAACATTCCGGGAATGCCAACATTCATATAAATGGCCGCGACTTCGAAAAGAATCCGTTCGGTGCTTAAAACGGCGCGGAAGGGCCTTAAAGTGGCGCGCCTTAAAATGGCGCGCCCCACTTTATGCTCAAATACGAGCTCCCCTTGCTTTTTGTTAAAACGGCGCCACCCCACTTTATGTTAAAACGGCGCGTTCCTGTTGAAGGGCCACCCCTTTGAATGCACTAAACTGGCGCGCCCATTTTGGAATGCTAATACGGCCTACTCAGTTTAAAAGCAATCTTTTCTCTGAAGTGTTTACCCGGTGCCGTAACCAACCCATCCCGTCATCAATGCGGTCCCCTGTTTCCTGGGAACGGCATGACGACGAAAAAGCCTGAAGTGGTTAAAACTCCCACTTCGATCCGACGGGCAACCGAGCATATGCCGTGAATGGAAGTTTTCGAGCCCCGTCCCGCCTTGTGCTCATTCCATCGGCCGGTCGCCCATTCTCCTGCAAGTGACGAAAGCAACGTGGCACGCGAAGGAGCTCGACAGCAACATGGTCGCGACGTGGGTAAGTGGCGGGGCATGCTCTTCTTCGAACAGAGAGAACCTCTTCCGGGATATATAAAAAGAGAGGCTGGCTTCTCTCCCAGGGGGATTTTTTTTTGGAGGAAAAGGCTCTCGGCTGTGTGCAGTGAGGAGAAGAAGAAGAAGAGAGAAGGAGAGGTACCACCCGCTTGTACCGGTAAGGTGAAGAAGAAGAAGAGAATGAGTGTGAGAGAGGAGAGGTGAGTCGGAGGGGGGAGAGCATGTGCTCTCACCCCTCCCTCGTCAATGTATTCTTTCCCCCCTCGCGATGTATTTCTTCTTTATCAAGGGATGAATCCCTTTTGTTTTAAAATCTTCCCCGGTTATGTGGATGAATAAAAAGGAAAGGGCCTTTTGCAATCTTAGTATGCTCTGCTTTAATCCCCGGTTCCTTCTTCTTCTCTCCTCCTCCTCCTCATCTGAGACCCTTCGAAGTTTGCTTCTCCATAGCACGGCCTTCGAAGGAGTTCGTCACCGGATGAACATTCATGGCTGTGACGACCCAGAGCGCCGGATATCGATATACCGATAACATCGATACACCGGTACGAGGAACTGGGGAAGCCACCCAAGAGGCTGATGAGGCCCCTGAAGGGTTAGTGAAGTTTGTCGAGGGGATGTATAACGAATTGCAATCACAAGCGCGCATATTAGAATTAATTTAACAGAAGTGCGGAAGCAATTTAAAATAAACAAGTGCTAAATATATAAACTAGTTCAGAGGCACAAAAGTGCAAGTCCACAAGTACAACTACTCGGGGCATACCCCGGCAAAAGTACAAAAGAGGGCCAAAAGGTGACCCGACAATAGCTGGCTGCTAAGAACGGTCCCCAAGCGCACGGGAAATACCGGGAGACGACGGGCGCGGCTCACCTGAAAAGAGAAGGGTGAGTCACAATCAGACTCAGTAGGGGTCACGCGGATCCCTACCTCGCACTAAACAAGCATACATGCAAAAATAAAGGTAATTAGAGCATGCATTTAATTAAATAACAGGCAATGTCATGAATAACTAATCACAATAAAGCTGTAAAATCTAACTAAACAGATATAACAGCTAATACATGCCAAAAACGAGTAAGTCTAAACGACTGAAACTAACTCTACCAGTAGAATATGCCTCAACTAATCCAAGCAACAGGGAACAAGACAACCACTGGGAACAGAAACCAGATGCGTCCACTGACGGCTTACACTGCGTCTCAAGCACTCGCAGTCGGTAACACGACAAGCTGAGCGCGTAAACAGTACCAAACCAAGTGACCAGTCGGAGTGACACTCGTCAGTGTCAGTCCACAGCCTCTGACCACGTGTGCACACACTGACTCTCGCCTGAGCCAGGCCCTCTAGCTAGTTTTCTCCGTTGGTAGGACGCTATCGTTGGCAGGGAGCCCACAGAACTAGCTTACAAACCGTGTGATGGGAACACCCCTCCGCTATCCCCAAGCGGGTCGGTACTCAAAGACCTTAGGGCTACAACAGTGGTTCCATTGCAAGGAAAGAAAAGCAACTCTATTGGGATCTACAAACATGCCATTACGTTATAAAATAGCTCAACATGGCATATAAATATTATGGAAAGCATAAAGAATAGGCCGGCAACTTTTTTGAAACTAACAGGCGTGTGGCGGTCTGCTACCACGCGTCAGGGAGCGTGACGGTCGGGGAAGGGCGCGTTACATTGACGGTGACGTGTCCGCCCGTGGCCGTTACAGCCACCCGAAGCTCCAGCTTCAATCGCCCAAACGAAGTGTAACGCGCTCCCTGAGGCGCATTACGGTGTCCTGACGGTCGGGGAAGGGCGCGTGACATCGACTGTGATGCGTCTGCCCCTGGCCGTTATAGCCACCCGAGACCGAAATCGACCCACAGTTTTTCAAGCCGTTTAAACACGGTGTAACGTGCTCGTGCAAGCGCGTTAGGGCACACTGACGGCCGCCCGACAGGCCGTCAGGCCAACCGCCAAACCCGGTCAACGGAAATCAACAGAAGTGTAACGGTCGGGAACCTGACCATTACACACACTGTGACGCCCCTTCAAAGAGCCGTTATAGTGAGGTGACGCGTCATCTATGGACCGTTACGGGTGTGACGGTTCCTGGAAGGACCGTCACACCGTCTGGGTTACGGACGGGTTATGTTTGAAAACGGGTTCTCCCGGGTGACCGGAATTGCCGGGTAACGACGAAAACCTGTCAAACCACACGTCCTACACAACATAATACCAACAAAAATAACCACATGCAATGCCCACAATGGATTATACA
This sequence comes from Amorphophallus konjac, assembly GCA_022559845.1. Taxonomy (NCBI): domain Eukaryota; kingdom Viridiplantae; phylum Streptophyta; class Magnoliopsida; order Alismatales; family Araceae; genus Amorphophallus; species Amorphophallus konjac. Next base: position 43,479,987 of record CM040127.1, on the reverse strand, counting down.
TGAAGAACAAAGCTTAAACCCCCCAAAATGGAAAATAACCATTATGCATGCTACGGGAGTCTAATCAAGCAAACAAGCTATAGGAAATGATCCTAGTGAGATCGAGATTCCATCCCCCTACCTCGTTCAAGCCGAAACGACCGATTAGGCCACATGCAAGGTAAGGGCACCACCGAGCCTTCTCGCTCCGTCTCGCTCCCACGAGCCACGAATCACGCCGTAGTGGGTATCAACGCGTTCCTCTTGACGTGAGGAATCCACCGGCACCTTCCACGCCTCGAACTGCTGCCGAAACGCCTGGATCCCAAGGAGAGGGGAGATGGGCGATCGGACGAGAGAGAGAGAGCGTGAGAGTGTGATCGAGATCGACGAGGGGAGAGAGAGGGGGGCGAGGGATGAAAGGAAAAAAAAATAAGATTAATATATATAAGATATTTATTATATATAAAAATCTTATTATTTACATATAAAACCTCAATAATTCCAATTAAATCCGAAAAAATACCAGAAAAATTCCTAAAAATCTAGGAAAATAGCCAAAAATTCCAGAATGAGTTCTAGGTCCGAACCACTAAGGATCTGCCAAGGCACGGGCCTCACAGTCCCTCCCTCCTAATAAAAATTTTACCCTCGAAATTTACAACAAAGGATAAGGAGGAAACTGAGAAAAGAATTATACCTCACTGGAATAAGAAAGGAAAAAGCTGACGCATCTCATCTTCGCGTTCCCAAGTAGACTCATTACCGGAGTGGCGCTGCCAAGCAACTCTTACCAGAGGGATAACCTTATTTCTCAACCGCTGCTCACGACGGTCTTCAATTCTGATAGGAAACTCTGGCGTAGACAAATCAGCAGTCACTTCGGGCCAAACTGAATCATCGAGAACATGGGATACATCAGGCACATATTTCCTCAACTGAGAGACGTGGAACACATCATGAATAGCTTACATAGCCACTGGTAGTTGCAATCGATAAGCCACCTGACCCACAGCTTCAACAATAGGAAACGGGCCAACATAACAAGGACTAAGCTTTCCACGCTTCCCAAATCTGGAAACACCTTTCATCGGAGATACCTTGACAAAAACCATGTCTCCAGGCTCAAATTGTTGTGGACGTCTGCGCTGATCTACATAGATTTTCTGACGACTCTGAGCTATCAACAATCTCTGCCTGATCAGACTAACCACATAAGAACACTGCTGCACCATGTCGGGTCCCGTCAAAAGTCTGTCCCCAACATCAAACCAGTTCAGAGGAGTACGACAAGGATGACCATACAGTGCCTCATAAGGAGCCATGCCAATACTGGAGTGAAAACTGTTATTATAAGTAAATTCAACAAGTGGCAAATATTGACTCCACGAACCCTGCCAGTCAAGGCAACACGATCTCAACATATCTTCCAGGGTCTGAATAGTCCTCTCTGACTGTCCATCAGACTGCGGATGATACGCCGAACTGAAGGCTAACTCAGTGCCCAAAGCTTTCTGAAAACTGCGCCAGAAGCCGGAGGTAAAACATGGATCACGATCTGACACAAGTGAAATTGGAATTCCATACAGCGGCACAATCTTTTGCACATAAAGCTTGGCCACCCTCTGCACATTCCAAGCAACCTTTATTGGCAACAATCTGGCAGTCTTAGTCAATCTGTCAACAAGCAACCAGATACCATCAAAACCTTGAGAAGTCCGAGGTAAACCCACCATAAAATCTATAGTAACATGGTCCCATTTCCACAATGGAATCTCTAATGGCTGAAGCAATCCACCTGGCTTTTGATGTTCGGCTTTAACCTGCTGACAAGTCAAGCACTTAGAAACAAACACAGCCACATCTCTCTTCATACCTGGCCACCATAACTGCTTTTTCAAATTCTGATACATCTTGGTGACACCTGGGTGAATAGCAAAGCGGGATCCATGGGCTTCACTCAGAATCATAAATCTCAAAGAATCATCAGCGGGAATATACAATCTGCCCTGAAAACTGACAACCAGCTCGTCATCAAATTCAACATCAAACCTTGATACAACACGAGCCAAATCAAAATCAGCTTGCTGAGCTTCTTTAATCTGTTGATATAAAGAAGAACCCAAAGCCAAACTAGCACAAACTGCTGTCCTCGGGTCGGTAGGAATATCCACGCTGAACGCCTCACTCGGAAGCTGTTCCCACAATTTCCATTCATGAAGCAACAGATGACTGACTTACACTTTCCTGCTCAGAGCATCATCCACAACATTCATTTTACCCGGCTGATAGGAGAGTGTAAAGTCATAATCTTTCATGTATTCCATCCAGTGACGCTGCCTGAGATTCAGATCTTTCTGGGAGAATATATACTGTAAACTCTGATGATCAGTAAAGATTTGAAACTTATCACCATACAGATAATGTCTCCAGATCTTTAAGGAAAAAATAACTGCAGCTAGCTCCAGATCATGCATGGGATAATTTTCTTCATGCTGTTTCAATTGCCGAGATGCATATGCGATAACCTTTCCATGTTGCATCAGCACTGCACCCAAACCCACTCGAGAAGCATCTGTGCAAACAACAAATCCACCCGAGTCGGAAGGCAAAGTCAACACTGGAGAAAAAGTCAAGAGCCTTTTCAATTCAACAAAGCTATCCTCACACTGATCCGACCAGACAAAAGACACATCTTTACGAGTCAGTCTAGTCATTGGGGCTGCAATCTTTGCAAAATCCTGGATGAATCTTCGATAATACCCAGCCAAACCTAAAAAGCTTCTGATCTCTGTCACAGTTCTCGGTCTCTGCCAATTTAGAACAGCTTCAATCTTTGCAGGGTCCACTGCTACTCCATCACCAGAAATCACGTGGCCAAGAAAATGAATCTCTCGAAGCCAGAATTCACACTTACTGAACTTCGCATAAAGCTCGTGATCTCTTAGAGTCTGCAGAACGATCCTCAAATGCTGTACATGATCTTCATCAGAAGCAGAATAAACCAGCATATCATCAACAAAGATCACCATGAACTGATCCAGATATGGACGGAAAATACGCTGCATTAGGTCCATGAAGGCTGCTGGAGCATTAGTCAAGCCAAACGGCATTACCAGAAATTCATAATGACCATAACGAGTGCTGAAAGCTGTCTTCTCCACATCAGATTCCCGGATCCGCAATTGAAAGTAGCCAGACCGAAGGTCAATCCGCGAAAAGATAATAGCAGACTGTAACTGGTCAAACAAATCATCAATCCTGGGAAGCGGATATTTATTCTTGATAGTCACCTGATTCAATTATCTGTAATCAATACAAAGCCTCAGGCTTCCATCTTTCTTATTCACAAATAACACCGGAGCACTCCACGGAGAGAAACTGGGGCGAATATAGCCTTTTTCCAGCAATTCAAGTAGCTGTGCTCGCAGTTCTTTTAGTTCAGCTGGAGCCATTCGGTACGGTGCCTTTGCTAACGGGGCTGTACCCTGAATCAGTTCAATCACCATTTCTATTTCTCGCTCTGGAGGCAAGCCTGGCAACTCGTCAGGAAACACATCAGGGAACTCACAGACAACGGGAATATCACTGACATCCTGTCATGATTTCTCAACAGCAACCACAGAAGCTAAGAATCCCTGGCAACCTGCACTAAGCAACCTACAGGCTCGAATAGCAGAAATAATCATACGAGAAGAACGGGATCTAAAACCTTGGAAATAAAATGTCGATTTCCCCTGTGGCTGAAAATAGACCTTCTTCGATCTGCAATCAACCACAACTCCATATTGCTCCAATCAATCCATACCCAGAATGATGTCATAATCTGCCAGCTGCAACGCATACAATCTCGCCGACAACTGATGATTATTAATCATAACAGGAGACTCTTCCAAACACAAAGGTGTAATCATGAAATCTCCAGAAGGCAAGTCAACAAGTAGTTCACAAGTTATCTCTGATGTCGGCTCCTCGATGCATGCAATGAAATCCTCAGAGATAAAAGAGTGAGAAGCACCAGAATCAAATAAGACACGTGCTGAATGACCATAAAGCATAATCGTACCTTCCACCAGATGAGATGCAACCGCTTCAGCTCGAGAAATATGAGAAACCTTGCCCTTTTGCTTCTTAGATCTGGCCGAAGACTGCTGGGAAGATGCTGAAGCTTGAGAATAAAATTGTTGCTGAGGTTGAGGTACAGGAGGAGGTCTGAATTGCGACTGCTGGGGCTGAGAAAACTGAGGAGCTTGAACCTGTTTCGGCCTCAGCGGGCAATCTCAAACAACGTGACCAGGCTGGTCACAGTGAAAACAAACAACTGGAAGAGAACACGGCTGACCCTTATGGTGACCACCGCATCCCCGACAAGTCCACGGCTGACTGACAGCGGAACTCTGACGACTCTGGGAAGAAGGCGCTGTCGGCTGCTGAACAGTACCCGTACCAGGTGATTCTTGCTGAAAGAACTTCTTCTTCTTGAACTTTTTGAACTTGGGCTTGGAAGAGGAAGAAACACCACTAACATCTGGCTGAACCGAGGGGACTCCGATCACTGGCGGTCGGTAAGTCTGCTGAAACTGCACTGTCGGCTGAACCAACCCCGTTTGTGGATACCCTCCTGGTCTCGCCATCTCCAGCTCAAGTGCCACAGCTGCCTGGCACGCACCATCAAGATCAGCAACACGACTCGCGATCAACGATAATTTCAACTCTGGCCTCAACCCTCACAAGAACTGCTGAGTCTTCAAAGCTTCATTAGCCAGCACATGAGGCGCATACTGACCCAATTCCATAAATTTGTTCCGATACTGAAGCACGGTCATATCGCCTTGAAACAATTCCATGAACTAGTACATCTTCGCCATTTGCAAGCAGGCAGGAGTATAGGCACGCTCGAAGGCTGCAACAAACTCTGCCCAAGTGATCTGCCGAAGTGGCCTGGAATGAAATGCAATCTGCCACTCGGCTTTCCACCATGTAATAGCTGTACCTTGGAGTCGAAACGCTGCTAGCATCACCTTCTCGTCCTTAGCGCACTCCATAGACAGGAACACGCATTCGATCGCATCCAACCATTGCCTCGCTACCTCTGGATCAGGCTGTCCGTCGAAAGCAGGCGGATTGAATAGAAGAAACTCTTTAAGAGCCTTGCCTCGACTACCAGGCACTTCAACCTGAGGAGCAACGACTGGCGCTGGTGGAGGAACTACAGGAACAGCAGGAACATCAGGAACTGCAGGAGGCGGTGCAGAACCACTCTCTTCTCTAGGCGCACGCCTAGGAATTCGAGGAGATCTTCCTCGACGAGGCGGCATATTCCACTGCCGAGCACATAAAACAACAGTAAACCCATCAATCATACCAAAAACATCCTAAGCCAGCAATAGACAACATAAAAGGACTAGCTCTAGACAAGTGCAAATTCTAATTCCTTATACAAATCCTCAACATCGCTCTGATACCAACTGTGAAGACCCAGAGCGCCGGATACCGATATACCGATAACATCGATGCACCGATACTAGGAACTGGGGAAGCCACCCAAGAGGCTGATGAGGCCCCTGAAGGGTTAGTGAAGTTTGTCGAGGGGATGTATAACGAATTGCAATCACAAGCGCGCATATTAGAATTAATTTAACAGAAGTGCGGAAGTAATTTAAAATAAACAAGTGCTAAATATATAATCTAGTCCAGAGGCACAAAAGTGCAAGTCCACAAGTACAACCACTCGGGGCATACCCCGGCAAAAGTACAAAAGAGGGCCAAAAAGGCGACCCGACAACAGTTGGCTGCTAAGAACGGTCCCCAAGTGCACGGGAAACACCGGGAGACGACGGGCGCGGCTCACCTGAAAAGAGAAGGGTGAGTCACATCCAGACTCAGTAGGGGTCACGCGGATCCCTACCTCGCACTAAATAAGCATACATGTAAAAATAAAGGTAATTAGAGCATGCATTTAATTAAATAACAGGCAATGGCATGAATAACTAATCACAATAAAGCTGTAAAATCTAACTAAACAGATATAACAGCTAATACATGCCAAAAAGGAGTAAGTCTAAACGACTGAAACTAACTCTATCAGTAGAATATGCCTCAACTAATCCAAGCAACAGGGAACAAGACAACCACTGGGAACAGAAACCAGATGCGTCCACTGACGGCTTACACTGCGTCTCAAGCACTCGCAGTCAGTAACACGACAAGCTGAGCGCGTAAACAGTACCAAACCAAGTGACCAGTCAGAGTGACACTCGTCAGTGTCAGTCCACAGCCTCTGACCATGTGTGCACACACTGACTCTCGCCTGATCCAGGCCCTCTAGCTAGTTTTCTCCGTCGGTGGGACGCTACGGTTGGCCGGGAGCCCACGGAACTAGCTTACAAACCGTGTGAGGGGAACACCCCTCCGCTATCCCCAAGCGGGTCGGTACTCAAAGACCTTAGGGCTACAACAGTGGTTCCATTGCAAGGAAAGAAAAGCTACTCTATTGGGATCTACAAGCATGCCATTACGTTATTAAATAGCTCAACATGGCATATAAACATTATGGAAAGCATAAAGAATAGGCCGGCAGCTTTTTTGAAACTAACAGGCGGGTGGCGGTCTGCTGCCACCGCGTCAGGGAGTGTGACGGTCGGGGAAGAGCGCATTACATTGACGGTGACACGTCCGCCCCTGGCCGTTACAGCCACCCGAAGCTCTAGCTTCAATCGCTCAAACGAAGCGTAACGCGCTCCCTGAGGCGCGTTACGGCGTCCTGATGGTCGGGGAAGGGCGCGTTACATCGACTGTGACGCGTCCGCCCCTGGCCGTTAGAGCCACCCGAGACCGAAATTGACCCACAGTTTTTCAAGCCGTTTAAACACAGTGTAACGCGCTCGCGCAAGCGCGTTAGGGCACCCTGACGGCCGCCCGACAAGCCATCAGGCCAACCGCCAAACCCGGTCAATGGAAATCAACAGAAGTGTAACGGTCGGGAACCTGACCGTTACACACACTGTGACGCCCCTTCAAAGAGCCGTTACAGTGAGGTGACGCGTCCCCTATGGACCGTTACGGGTGTGACGGTGACGGTTCCTGGAAGGACCGTCACACCGTCTGGGTTACGGACGGGTTATGTTTTAAAACGGGTTCTCTCCCGGGCGATCGGAATCACCGGGTAACGACGAAAACCTGTAAAACCTGTCAAACCACACGTCCTACACAACATAATACCAACAAAAATAACCACATGCATTACCCACAATGGATTATACATGAAGAACAAAGCTTAAACCCCAAAAAATGGAAAATAACCATTATGTATGCTACGGGAGTCTAATCAAGCAAACAAGCTATAGGAAATGATCCTAGAAAGATCGACATTCCATCCCCCTACCTCGTTCAAGCCGAAACGGTCGATTAGGCCACATGCAAGGTAAGGGCACCACCGAGCCTTCTCACTCCGTCTCGCTCCCACGAGCCACGAATCACGCCGTAGTGGGTATCAACGCGTTCCTCTCGACGCTAGGAATCCACCGGCACCTTCCACGCCTCGAACTGCTGCCGAAACGCTTGGATCCCAAGGAGAGGGGAGATGGGCGATCGGACGAGAGAGAGAGAGAGCGTGAGAGTGTGATCGAGATCGATGAGGGGAGAGAGAGGGGGGTGAGGGATTAAAGGAAAAAAAATAAGATTAATATATATAATATATTTATTATATATAAAAATCTTATTATTTCCATATAAAACCTCAATAATTCTAATTAAATCTGGAAAAATACCAGAAAAATTCCTAAAATCCAGGAAAATAGCCGGAAATTCCAGAATGAGTTCTAGGTCCGAACCACTAAGGATCCGCCAAGGCACGGGCCTCACAATGGCCCTCGTGGCAAACATCTGTCCCGCGCCGAAGATTCATCACCCTTGAGTCGTGGTCACTCTTGAAGGCTAGCGCTCGAGCGCTCCACACTCACACATGGGTTCAGACCGCCGTGAGGCCACTCTGATTTTTGAGAGTCTACCCCGGAGCAATCCGATTGGTGACTTTCCTTTACCTCTGACAAGTCCCGGTCCGGGGGAGGTGCTGCCAGATTTTCGCCAGGGCTAAGAACGCTTAAGAACAAACGAACAAACCACCTCCAAGAACAAGAACTACACATAGTAAAAATCTGTGAATCAAACCCCTCGAACGAACACTTAAGAATTCATGCTAATTCCTCTTAATAAACAACTAGAACATTAAACCCCCTCTTCACCAACTTAATCCACCAAATGAATGAACAAACGGATCATTAACCCAACCTGCGGGTGAAAGAAAAGAAAACACACAGTCAAAGCAATAAACCCTCGGGAGAGGCTAATCCGGTGCGGCCACTGTTCCACCGCGCCGTTTTAACCCTCCTCACAATAGCCCCATCTCCTTCTTTGGATGCTAAACGGCGCGCCCATTTCCACTCCATATCTCCCTACTCCGGTGCGGCCAATTCCGGCGCGCCCCTGGCCGCACCGGTTTAACCTCTCAAAACCATTCTCTTTATCATACCCGGCGCGCCCCTTCCTTAAGGCCTCTATTTTGGTGCGGTTCCTATAGCATCCTAATCCGGCGCGCCCCTCCTTGGGCCCCTATTCCGGCGTGCCCCCAACCTCTACCTAATCCGGCGCGCCTCCTTAATACAAAAAGGGAATAAACAAGCAAAAATAATAATAAAAGGTCAATCATGTTAATAAAAATTAAAAGAAACTCCATTGCCCGTACTTCAATTAAAAGAAACTCCTGACCGCGCAGGTCGATCCTCGTTCGAGGCCGCACGTTGGTGAGTTTGGGCTTCACACTTAACAATTCACTCCCCCAGACTGGGTGCAAAGAGAAAATCAATGATGCCTTGTGGTATCAGACGTGGACCTCGGAACCCCCGACATGGTCATGATCCGAACACATCTCGGGCCAATAGTTCGTTAACTCGACCCGCTTCTCCCGGGATCTAATCCCGCAACCCCACATTAAACTTGTCGTGTCTACGCCATACATTTACACAGTTTTATCGTCATCTTTGATGCTTCAAACGTGGACTCGCGTCCGAACAATGAATGGTCCGACCGTGACCGACATGCACGCATACCTTGGAACCTTTGTTTCCCCGGACTGTGTGTGAAGAGAAAAGCAATGACGTCCCATGGCATCGGACATGGACCCCGGGAACCCCGTTATGGCCATAGTCTGAAACCATCTCGGGCCGATAGTTCATTAGCTTGACCTACCTCTATCGGGATCCAATCCCGCATCCACATTAAACTTGACGTATCCACGGCAGATATCCGTACAACTTTGTCGTTATCTTCGATGCTTCAAAAGTGGACTCTCGTCCGAACAGTGTATGGTCCGTTAGTGACCGACATATATCCTGGCATCTAATCCCGCGCTTGCATTAAACTTGTCGTACTCATGGCAGACATTTGTACTGGTTTATTTCCGTTTACGTCTTCAATACGGATCTTTGTCCGAACATAAAATGGTCCATGAATGACCAACAAAATCTGAATGGAACGAGACGGCTCTCGTCTTCCCCGAACCCTACGTGTGGGAATATCAATAAGACCTTCGTGAGTCACGTCTGGACCTCGGGTTCGCCCCAACCAAAGTCATCGCCTGACCCACGTCTAGGCCTATAGCCAGCTATCTCTATATACGTCTTTGTTTTGGAATGTAGTCCCGGGACACTTTCCCGCTGCCCCTCGGCACCGAAAACATTGACGATGCCCACGCGAGCCTGACTTCGACCGCCGGGGGCCCACCGCAGTATGGTCGTAGCTTGATCTTGCACCGGGCCAACAAACTTATTGGTTTCCGACCCCTCTAACTGGGAGTTAACTGAATATTTCCCGTTCCTCCGAACAACAAATTTGTCGCATTGCGACATACATATGCTCCGATTTTCCCATGACGATTACGCATTTCTCAAGCCAGACACTCGTCCGAACATCAAATGGTCAACACACGACCGACATGATCTCGAATACTTTCTTCTCACCCTCGTACGGGGATTTCAATGCTTCCTAATAGACTTTTCATGTAACTAATTTTCTGGCCATGAGGCCCCTTTTCCCGGCGATTAATCAAGGGTGTTCCCCTCTTCGAGGGGATGTAAATGACGCCGTGACCTTTATGGCACGGCGGGTTTTGGTCCCGACACGAACCACACAATCGTCTGATTAGTCAGATCGAGCGCACAATAAATCGTCACTTTGTGACTGGCACGCCCACGCACTTAATAAACGAATAAACCCACCGAATAAACTGACTTAAAGAAACAAACAAACGAGCGTGTCGAAAAGTGCGTCGATAAGTCTGGCACGCCCGGTGGGACTGGAACCACCCTTCATCTCTTCGCCGGGATTCGGGGCCTCATGGCCTCCTAATAAATGATGTTTATGTGCTTTGATGAATTGCAGGTGCTGTCTTTGTTAGCCCTATGAGGAGAAAAGCCAGACTAGGAGCAATTGTCTTTGTGGCGTTGGGGACGCTACTCTGAGACATATGCAGCTTCCAGGAATCATGAAGGCCGCTAAAAGAAGAAGGAAAGGAAAAAAAAAGAGAAAGAATTGGCGAGAGAGGGTTGTACGGCCACATCCGTCGAGACCCGTGCTGAATAATGATTACCACTGTGGGATTGATGCGGTGGAGCGAACCACTCATCCCCTCCCTGAGGGGGTGAGCACTCTCCTGCGCACCCACCTTGGTCTATTATACCAAAAAGAGAAGAGCAGAAAAGAAAGGGACAAAAGGAAAAGTTGACAAGCGTTGCCGACCAAGAGAACAAGAAGAAGGCCGGCATCCCGCCCGGCTCTAGGAGGGTCCCAGTCCATGGTGCAATGCCCTAGTCCGTTCCACCTTCCTACTGCCCCTATCCGCCATAAGACAGCCCCTCGAGTGACTGCTTGAAGATCCAACAAACCGCAACTCTAGCTTGACGAACGTCTCCCCGCTGTAAGGAATGCTTTATAGCAATGAGGCCGAGCACGGCCACGAATCTAGAAGAGAGCATTCATCCACCCCGCCATAGGGGTCTAAGAAACAAAAGAATACACCCCGACTCAGGGGCATTTGAAGAAGCAATATACCCCGCCACAGGGGCATAGAAGCCGTGAAGAATGCACCCAGCTTACGGGGATCTTAAAAAGAATTACACCCCACCTTGGGGGCATCATAAGCGGCAATACACCCCACCTTGGGGGCATCAAAAGCAGCAATACACCCCACCTTGGGTGCACAAGAAGCAAACATCCCCCAGTGTGTCGGGATAGAAAAAGAACTACACCCCGCCAATGGGGCATGGAAGCAATGAACAATTCACCCCGGCTTAGGGGTATTCAAAAAATCTACCCTACTTTAGGGGCATTTGAGGCAAAAAAAAAACTACACCCCGCCACTGGGGCATGAGAAGCAAAGACTATACCCTGCCTGGGGGCACATAAAGAGAGAAGCAAACCCCAACTTAGAGACATCTAAAGAAGAAACATACCCCGCCATGGGGGCATCAAAAGCAAAGACTCTACCCCGCCATGGGGGCATAAGAAGCACAAGAATTCACCCCCGCTCGGGGCACCAGAAGCAAAGACGCTATCCCGCTCCGGGGCACCAGAGGCAAGGACTCTACCCCGACTTGGGGGCATAAGAAGCAAAAGACTCTACCCCAGCCTAGGGACACCTGAAGAAGCAACACACCCCGTCTGGGGGCATAGTAGCCATAAAGAATACACCCTGCCCGGGGGCATAGAAGCCATAAAGAATACACCTCACCTAGGGGCACAAAAGCTATAAAGAATACACCCTGGCCTAGGGGCACGGGAAGGTAAATATACCCCGCCACAGGGGCATAGAAGCCGAAAGAATACACCCCTACCTGGGGGCATAAAAGCAAAGATGCCTACCTCCCCACCCTGGGGTAGATGAAGAAAAGCTACACTCCAACCTAGGGGCACGTTAAGAGAAATACACCCCAGTCCGAGGGCATCAATGGGAAAGGAAGAGTAGAACACAAAGAACAGTCATGAGGCAGACGTGGTCTTTGCACCCGCCTCTTCATAGTTAAAGAAGAGCAGAAAAGAAAGAACAGTCGTCAGGCAGACGTGGTCTTTCCGCTCGCCTCTCCATACAAAAGAAGAAGAGAAGAAAAGAAAGTGAGCCATGATGCATACATGGTCTTTACACCTGCCTCTTCACAATAAACAGAGGAAGAAGAAGAGTAGAAAAGGAAAAGGATCATGAGGCGAGCGTGGTCTTTGCACCCGCCTCTCTACATAAAAGAAGAAGAAAAGAAGAAAAAGAACAGCCACGAGGTGAACATGGTCTTTACACCCGCCTCCCCACATAAGAGAAGAAGAGAAGAAGATAAAGAAGAGTCACGAGGCAAACATGGTCTTCGCACCTGCCTCTTCATGCAAAGAAGAAGAAAGGAAGAGAGAGAAGAGTCATGAGGCACACATGGTCTTTTACCTCCGACCTTCAGCCATCCAACAAATAGAAACCAACCAAACCCTCCGCCGACGGGGCGTTAAACTGACAAAACCTTTCGCCAACGGGGCGTTAAATCGACAAAACCTTCCGCCGATGGGGCGTTAAACCGACTAGACCTTCCACCGATGGGGCATTAAAATCGACAAAACCTTTCACCGATGGGGCGTTAAACCGACAAAACCTCTACCGACGGGGCGTTAAACTGACAAAACCTTTCGCCAACGGGGCGTTAAACTGACAAAACCTTCCGCCGATGGGGCGTTAAACCGACAAAACCCTCCGCCGACGGGGCGTTAAACTGACTAAACCTTCCGCCGATGGGGCGTTAAACCGACTAAACCTTCCGCCAATGGGGCGTTAAAACCGACAAAACCTTTCACCGATGGGGCGTTAAACCGACAAAACCTTCCGCCGATGGGGCGTTAAACCGACTAAACCTTACGCCGACGGGGCGTTAAACCGACTAAACCTTCCACCGACGGAGCATTAAAACCGACAAAGCCTTTCACCGACAGGGCGTTAAACTGACTAAACCTTCCGCCGACGGGGCGTTAAACCGACTAAACCTTCCGCCGATGGGACGTTAAGCCGACACGATCTTCTGCCCACGGGGCGCTAAACCGACCAGATACTCGGCCATCGGGGCTTTAATCTGATAGATACTCAGCCATCGGGGCTTCAAGCCGACAGATATCCCACCATCGGCCTCTGAGCCGACAGCTACTTCACTTATCGGCCTCTGACCCGACAACTATCTAATCATCGGCCCCTGAGCCGACAGTTACTTCACTTATCGACCTCCGAGCCGACAGCTATCCCCTTATCGGCCTTCGAGCCGACAACTTTCTATTCATCGGCCTCTGAGCCGACAGCTTCACACATCGGCTCCTGGCTGACCGTTTATAATCATCGGCCCTTGAGCTGACAGCTTCACTCATCGGCTCCTGGCCGACCGCTTCTAATCATCGGCCCCTGAGCCGACAGCTACCCCACTATCGGCTCCCAGCCAACAACTTCCCCATCAAAGAATCAACCCTTTCATCTTGGTTTGGATCCTCCCCCGGCCAGAGAATCAAAAAATAATCCTTTCACTTTGGTTCGAGTCCTTTCCCGGCCAGAGAATCAAGAATCAACCTTCCACTTTGGCTCGGATCCTTTCCCAGCTAGAGAACCAAAGAACAGACCTTTCACTTTGGTTCGGATCCTCCCCCGACCAGAGAATCAAAGAATCAACATCCCACTCTGGTTCGGATCCTCCCCCGGCCAGAGAATCAAAGAACCAACCTTCCACTTTGGTTCGGGTCCTTCCCCGACCAGAGAATCAAAGAGTCAACCTTTCACTTTGGTTCGGATCCTTCCCCAGCCAGAGAATTAAAGAATCAACCTTTTCACTTTGGTTCGGGTCCTTCATCGGCCAGAGAATCAAAGAATCAACCTTTCACTTTGGTTCGGATCCTTCCCCCGGCTAGAGAATCAAAGAACCGACCTTTTACTTTGGCTCGGATCCTTTCCCGGCCAGAGAATCAAAGAATAAACCTCCCACTCTGGTTTAGATCCTTCCCCGGCCAGAGAATTAAAGAATCAACCCATCCACTTTGGTTCGGATCCTTCCCCAGCCAGAGAATCAAAGAATAACCCTTTCACTTTGGTTCGGGTCCTTCCCCGGCCAGAGAATTAAAGAAATCCTTTCACTCTGGTTCGGATCTTTCCCCGACCAGAGAACAAAAGGGGACCCCTCTTTTCGGCTTTTCTGGCCTACTTCCCAGCATCTCCCGGCTTCTATGGCCTTCTTCCCTGATGTCCCTTGGCTTCTACAGCCCGTTTCCCTAATATCCTTTCGGCCCTTCGTGGTATGCAACCCTAATACTTTTACTATCGCTACACTTATACGTAACGACAGTATGTTCTTACGCAAAAAAAAAAAAGAACAAAAAAGAACAAAAGGAGAACAAAAAAATGCTTGGCTGCCCTGCTTGCATGCTTGCTTATAATATAGAATAACACACCTCTTTTGAATTTTCTAGGACCTTGTTTCCTTGCTGAATAATAATTCTGCCCCAATTTCGAATGCACGTGCGTCACGACATGGCAGGTGCACACGTCAAGGGGAAGAGTCATGGCTAAATTGCTAAGCCCAACTCACAAAATAAACCTGAGACAACACTCCCCACTTCACATTTAATGTGTTCAATGGTCTTCAACTATAGGGATTGCCCGACTTTCTTCTTAGCACTCTACAGATGCTTGAATTCCTACACTCGCGTGAAAGGTAATCGTGAGGAAAAAGCTGCCTACCCCCACTTAAAGAAAGAAGAAAGAAAAAAAAATGATGCAAAGAAAAAAAGAGAGGGAGAAACGTGAATCTGAGTAGTCGGGAATCCCCATCGAGACACATGAGGAGACTCGCGCGAAAAGGTGAAGCGAATTTCAATAAGGATGAAGCATAATAGCCAGGAATCCCCATTGAGACACATGAGGAAACTCGCGTCAAACGGTGGAATCCGTAATAAAATTATGATAAGGACGAATCCTAGTAGTCGGGAATCCCCATTGAGACAAATGAGGAGACTCGCGCCGAACGGTGAAATCTGCTATCAAAATAAACAAATGGGGGGCTGTGCGAAGCTACCGAAATCGAGAGCTTGAAACCCATGTGTAGGTGCTAGAGTAACCCTCGAGTGTTGCTTAGAAAACCTGCATATCCCTATGTTTAGGGCCTTTTGCTCACACGTTTGCTCCTCCACTCCACAGAGAATTGCCCCGGGTGAAATGCATGAATTTAAGCTGTGCATGCAAGACATGCGATATCCTCTTGACGGGCGCACCACCCCTTAGTCGTGCCTTGTGGCCCGCACTGCGTCTGCGAATTATGTGCGTTGTCCCTATCCTATCCCCCATAGAGGGAGCTACCTTATGTGTATTCTTATGTTATGCATGCTGTCTTATTTATACTTATGTTATGCATGCATGCTTGAATAAAGAAATAAATAAAAAAATAAAAAAATAATAATAAACTCAACTTCGGCTGTTGCGGCCTGTTTTCCCAGTTCTGGCTCGTACAGCCCAATCTTGGCCCTCACGGCCTACTTCCTGCCCCTGCGGCTTGCTAATCTCCCAGCTTCGGCTTCCGCGGCCTGCTTCCCCGACCTGGGCTCTCATAGCCTGCTCCCAACTTCGGCTCTTGTAGCCTGCTTCCCAAAATTGCCGCTTCTGTAGTCCGCTTCCTCAATTCGGGCTCTCATAGCCTGCTCCCCAATTTTGGCTTTTATAGCCAGCCTCCCGATTGCGGCTCTTGTAGTCCGCTTCCCCGATTTTAGCCTTCGCGGCCTACTTCTACAACATCAACTCCGGCCCTCGTGGCCCACATTCTCGGGTTCAGATTTCACAGCCAGTACTCCCGGCGCATTGAAAAACATCAAATCCTTTCACTTTGGTTTAGGCCTGCCGCCCAGCCAGAGAACAAACAGACCCCTTTCACTCTGGATCGGACCTTCCGTTTGACTAGAGAACAAAAATATCCTTTCATTCTAGATCGGACCTTCCGTCCAGTTAGAGAACAAAAAGACCCTTTCACTTTGGCTCGGACCTGCCGTCCAGTCGGAGAACAAACGATTCTCTCCACTTTAGATCGGACCTTCCGTCCGGCTAGAGAATAAAAAGATCCTTTCACTTTGGCTCGGACCTGCCGTCCAGCCGGAGAACAAAAAGATTCTCTCCACTCTAGATAGGACCTTCCGTCCAGCTAGAGAATAAAATGATCCTTTCACTTTGGTTCGGACCTACCGTCCAGCCGGAGAACAAAAAGATCCTCTCCACTCTAGATAGGACCTTCCGTCCGGCTAGAGAATAAAAAGATCCTTTCACTTTGGCTAGGACCTACCGTCCAGCCGGAGAACAAAAAGAATTCTCTCCACTTTGGTTCGGACCTTCCGTCCAGCCAAAGAATTAAAAGACCCTTCATATAGCTGGCACCCCCGGCGCATTAAAGAATGAAACAACCTTTCACCCTGGCCTGAGCCTGCCATTCGGGTAAGGAATCATCCCCTTTTCCTTGCGCTAACACTAGCCCATGTCAGCGACTTGACCACCCCCCCGTCCCTTCGGGGTCACAAACAATCCTTTTGATTTGGACCTTCCGTCCAGGTCGCTACATGAACCAACTCTTCTGTCGGTCCCTTCGAGTGACGAATACCCCTTTTAATTTGGACCTCCCGTCTAGGCCATTGAATCAACAAGTTCTTCTCTCCGTCCCTCCAGGTGATGAACACCTTTGTCGAATTGACAAACTCTCCTCCCCTTTGGCCGATGAATCCCTTTCAATTTGGACCCACCGTCCAGACCGTTAAAGGAATAAACCCTCCTCTCTGCCCTTGTGGCTCACTCCCAATTATCGGTCCCGAGCCGATAGCTTTCAATTATCGGCCCCTGAGCCGATAGCTTTCAATTATCGGCCCCTGAGTCGACAGCTTTCAATTATCGGCGTCAAGCCGACAGCTATCTGATTATCGGCATTTAGCCAATAGCTATGTCATTATCGGCATCTAGCCGACATCTCTCTCACTATCGGCATCCAAGCCGACAGCTTTCAGATTCATCGACGTCCGTGCCGACAGCTTCCTAATTACCAGCATCCAGGCCGACAGCCTCCGACTCTTGGCATCCGAGCCAGTATCTCTTCACCATCAGCTTTCATGCCGACAGCTACCCAAAGTTTTTCAAAAAAAAAGAGAAGGAAAAGAAGGGAAGAAAAGAAAGAAGAAAAGGAAAAAAAAGAAAAAAAAAGGAAAAAAGAAAAAAAAGAAAAAAAAAGGAAGGAAGGAAGAAAACTATCAAGGGACGTTGATTCATCGAGTCCCACCTGAATGCAAAGCTCCTTCGGCCTAGCACTGCTGTAATCCATCCCACCGACGCACAAACATGTGGCCTGGACCTTTCGTTCGATGCCATGAACAAAAAAAACCCTTGCTCTGGCACTAACCCCGTGTCAACGAACAAACCACGTCAGTCCCCGACTCCCTGTCGGCACCGATGAACAAACATGTGGCATGGACCTTCCGTCAAGTGCCATGAACAAAAAGACCCTTGCTTTGGCACTAACCCCGTGCTGATGAACAAACCACGTCGGTCTCCGACTCCCTGTCGGCATCGATGAACAAACCTGCAGCCCGGACCCTCCATCTGGTTCCACGAACAAAAAGACCCTTGCTTTGGCACTAACCCCGTGTCAACGAACAAACCACGTCGGTCCCCGACTCCCTGTCGCCACCGATAAAAAACATGTGGCCCGGACCTTCCGTCCGGTGCCATGATCAAAAAGACCCTTGCTTTGGCACTAACCCCGTGCCGATGAACAAACCACGTCGGTCTCCGACTCCCTGTGGGCATCGATGAACAAACCTGTGGACCGGACCCTCCGTCTAGGTCCACGAACAAAAAGACCCTTGCTTTGGCACTAACCCGGTGTCAACGAACAAACCACGTCGGTCCCCGACTCCCTATCGGCACCGGTGAACAAACCAGTGGCCCAGACCTTCCGTCTGAAGCCATGAACCAAAAGACCTTTGCTTTGGCACTAGCCCCGTGCCAATGAATAAACCACCCCCAATATTGCAATCTCCAATCCCACCGGTGAATTAACCTTCGGGTTGGACCTTCCGTCCAAGTCGATGAATAAAAGAACTCCTTTGCTTCGGCACGGACCTTCCGTCCAAGTCAATGAATAAAAAGAACTCCTTTGCTTCGGCTCGGACCTTCCGTTCAAGTCGATGAATAAAAATAACTCCTTTCCTTCGGCTCGGACCATCCGTCCAAGCCGATGAACAAAAGAACTCCATTGCTTTGGCTCGGACCTTCCGTCCAAGTCGATGAACAGAAAGAACCCCTTTTACTTCGGCTCGGACCTTCTGTCCGGATTGATGAACAAAAGAAACCCCATCGGCTCCGGCTCGGACCCTTAATCTGAGTTGATGAATAAAGGACTCTTGGTCCACGTGCGCACGCGGTGGAGTGGTTCCCTCATCCCTTCGCTGAAGGAGTGAGCGTTCTCCCGCGAATTAGCACCGGACCAGCACACCACTAGCCCGGAAGAATAGATATCTTCTCAAAGAACTCTACACTCACGCGCCCCGCGCACTCCTCCCTCGCTTGCGCCACCCTCGAGTGCGGGGGCATTTGTGGACATCAAAAAATGACGGTGTCGATCATACGGCATGCACGTCTCAACACTCGAGAGCAAGCCAAAGATGAAAAAGCCGAATAAACCTCATGCCTCGCCCGATCAGGACGAGAACTCGCTTGGTGGTCCGCTACCCGCTAAGGAAGCCCCCCCAGGCAGAAGATACGGCTATAACACTCCGACCGGCCGTACCGAGAGCTGAATAAAAGAAGAGCCGGGAACTCCGACACAGCCTCGACGTGCACCGAAAGTCACGTAAAGTCTGGGACTGAGCCCCAGAGGCTGCAAGCGGAACATTGTGGAGGCCATACATCGCAACCGGAACATTCCGGGAATGCCAACATTCATATAAACGGCCGCGACTTCGAAAAGAATCCATTCGGTACTTAAAACGGCGCGGAAGGGCCTTAAAGCGAAGCGCCTTAAAACGGCGCGCCCCACTTTATGCTCTAATACGAGCTCCCCTTGCTTTTTGTTAAAATAGCGCCACCCCCCTTTATGTTAAAACGGCGCGCTCCTGTTGAAGGGCCACCCCTTTGAATGCACTAAACCGGCACGCCCTTTTGGAATGCTAATACGGCGTGCTCAGTTTAAAGGCAATCTTTTCTCTGAAGTGTTTACCCGGCGCCGCAACCAACCCATCCCGTCATCAATGCGGTCCCCTGTTTCCTGGGAACGGCATGACGACGAACAAGCCTGAAGTGGTTAAAACTCCCACTTCGATCCGGCAGGCAACCGAGCATATGCCGTGAATGGAAGTTCTCGAGCCCCGTCCCGCCTTGTGCTTATTCCATCGGCCGGCCGCCCATTCTCCTGCAAGTGACGAAAGCAACGTGGCACGCGAAGGAGCTCGACAGCAACACGGTCGCGACGTGGGCAAGCGGCGGGGAATGCTCTTCTTCGAACAGAGAGAACCTCTTCCGGGATATATAAAAAGAGAGGCTGGCTTCTCTCCCAGGGGGATTTTTTTTGGAGGAAAAGGCTCTCGGCTGTGTGCAGTGAGGAGAAGAAGAAGAAGAGAGAAGGAGAGGTACCACCCGCTCGCGCCGGTAAGGTGAAGAAGAAGGAGAGAATGAGTGTGAGAGAGGAGAGGTGAGTCGGAGGCGGGAGAGCCTGTGCTCTCTCTCCCTCCCTCGTCAATGTATTCTTTCCCCCCTCGCGATGTATTTCTTTTTTATCAAGAGATGAATCCCTTTTGTTTTAAAATCTTCCCCGGTTATGTGGATGAATAAAAAGGAAAGGGCCTTTTGCAATCTTAGTATCCTCTGCTTTAATCCCCGATTCCTTCTTCTTCTCTCCTCCTCCTCCTCATCCGAGACCCTTCTTAGTTTGCTTCTCCATAGCACGGCCTTCGAAGGAGTTCGTCATCGGATGAACATTCATGGCCCTCGTGGCAAACATCTGTCCCGCGCTGAAGATTCATCGCCCTTGAGTCGTGGTCACTCTTGAAGGCTAGCCCTCGAGCGCTCCACACTCACACATGGGTTCGGACCGCCGTGAGGCCACTCCGATTTTTGAGAGTCTACCTCGGAGCAATCCGATTGGTGACTTTCCTTTACCTATGACTTGTCCCGGTCCGGGAGAGGTGCTGCCGGATTTTCGCTAGGGCTAAGAACGCCTAAGAACAAACGAACAAACCACCTCCAAGAACAAGAACAACACACAGTAAAAAACTGTGAATCAAACCCCTCGAACGAACACTTAAGCATTCATGCTAATTCCTCTTAATAAACAACTAGAACAATTAAACCCCCTCTTCACCAACTTAATCCACCAAATGAATGAACAAACGGATCATTAACCCAACCTGCAGGTGAAAGAAAAGAAAACACACAGTCAAAGTAATAAACCCTCGGGAGAGGCTAATCCGGCGCGGCCACTATTCCACCGCGCCGTTTTAACCCTCCTCACAATAGCCCCATCTCCTTCTTTGGATGCTAAACGGTGCACCCATTTCCACTCCATATCTCCCTACTCCGGCGCGACCAATTCCGACGCGCCCCTGGCCGCGCCAGTTTAATCTCTCAAAACCATTCCCTTTATCACACCCGGCGCGCCCCTTCCTTAAGGCCTCTAATTCGGCGCGGTTCCTATAGCATCCTAATCCGGCGCGCCCCTCCTAGGGCCCCTATTCCGGCGTGCCCCCAACCTCTACCTAATTCGGCGCGCCTCCTTAATACAAAAAGGGAATAAACAAGCAAAAATAATAATAAAAGGTCAATCATGTTAATAAAAAATAAAAGAAACTCCATTGCCCGTACTTCAATTAAAAGAAACTCCTGACCGCGCAGGTCAATCCGCGTGCGAGGCCACACGTTGGCGAGTTTGGGCTTCACACTTAACAATTCACTCCCCCGGACTGGGTGCAAAGAGAAAATCAATGATGCCTTGTGGTATCGGGCGTGGACCTCGGAACCCCCGACATGGTCATGATCCGAACACATCTCGGGCCAATAATTCGTTAACTCGACCCGCTTCTCCCGGGATCTAATCCCGCAACCCCACATTAAACTTGTCGTGTCTACGCCATACATTTGCACGGTTTTATCGTCGTCTTCGATGCTTCAAACGTGGACTCGCGTCCGAACAATGAATGGTCCGACCGTGACCGACATGCATGCATACCTTGGAACCTTCGTTTCCCCGGACTGTGTGTGAAGAGAAAAGCAATGACGCCCCATGGCATCGGACGTGGACCCCGGGAACCCCGTTATGGCCATAGTCCGAAACCATCTCGGGCCGATAGTTCATCAGCTTGACCTACCTCTATCGGGATCCAATCCTGCATCCACATTAAACTTGACGTATCCACGGCAGATATCCGTACAACTTTGTCGTTATCTTCGATGCTTCAAATGTGGACTCTCGTCCGAACAGTGTATGGTCCGTTAGTGACCGACATATATCCCGGGATCTAATCCCGCGCTTGCATTAAAGTTGCCGTACTCACGGCGGACATTTGTATGGGTTTATTTCCGCTTACGTCTTCAATACGGATCTTTGTCTGAACATAAAATGGTCCATGAATGACCAACAAAATCTGAATGGAAGGAGACGGCTCTCGTCTTCCCCGAACCCTACGTGTGAGAATATCAATAAGACCTTCGTGAGTCACGTCTGGACCTCGGGTTCGCCCCAACCATGGTCATCGCCTGACCCACGTCTATGCCTATAGCCAGCTATCTCTATATACGTCTTTGTTTTGGAATGTAGTCCCGGGACATTTTCCCACTGCCCCTCGGCACCGAAAACATTGACGATGCCCACACGAGCCTGACTTCGACCGCGGGGGGCCTACCACAGTATGGTCGTAGCTTGATCTTACTCCGGGCCGACAAACTTATTGGTTTCCGACCCCTCTAACTGGGATTTAACTGAATATTTCCCGTTCCTCCGAACAACAAATTTGTCGCATCGCGACATACATATGCTCTGATTTTCCCATGACGATTACGCGTTTCTCAAGCCGGACACTCGTCCGAACATCAAATAGTCAACACACGACCGACATGATCTTGAATGCTTTCTTCTCACCCTCGTACATGGATTTCAATGCTTCCTAATAGACTTTTCATGTAACTAATTTTCTGGCCATGAGGCCCCTTTTCCCGGTGATTAATCAAGGGTGTTCCCCTCTCCGAGGGGATGTAAATGACGCCGTGACCTTTATGGCACGACGGGTTTTGGTCCCGACACGAACCACACTATCATCTGATTAGTCAGATCGAGCGCACAATAAATCGTCACTTTGTGACTGGCATGCCCACGCACTTAATAAACGAATAAACCCACCGAATAAACCGACTTAAAGAAACAAACAAACGAGCGTGTCGAAAAGTGTGTCCACAGATGTCTACCCTTCTTCCGGCTCATCAAGCAGCCTAACCTAGCACCGAAAAAGAAGGGATGGATCGACTAGGACGAGGAGTGCGAGCGAGCATTCGAAGAATTGAAGCGCTACCTGACGACGCCTCCTGTCCTCGCCAAACCCCAAGGGGGGGACAGCTGCTCTTGTATCTCTCCGTGACACCCAGCACCATGAGTGATGTGCTCACGAGGGAGGAGGCAGGAGTCATGAAGCCTGTCTACTATGTTATCAGAGCACTACAGGGTCCGAAATTCTGGTAATCACGGACTGAAAAATTCACCCTCGGGTTGATTACAGCTGCTCGCAAGCTACGGCCATACTTCCTGGCCCACCCGATCGCCGTCCTCACCGATCAGCCCCTCCGACAAGTTCTCCAAAACCCTGATGCATCCGGAAGATTGGTCAAGTGGGCCATCGAGTTGGGAGAATTCGACATCAAGTTCCGACCGAGGACAGCGATCAAGGCCCAGGCTCTTGTGGACTTCATCGCCGAATGCACCCAACCTACCAAGGATTCACCCGAGCAGTCCTCGGTGCCCGCCTGGGAGCTATACGTCCACGGATCCTCCTGCGCCGCGGGCAGTGGCGTGGGGTTAGTCTTACTCTCACCAGAAGGAGTAGAGCTACAGTACACCCTGCATTTTAATTTCCCGACCACGAACAACGTGGCCGAGTACGAGGCGCTCCTTTCTGGGTTATGCATGGCGAAACACCTGGGGGGGTCAAGCGTGCGAGCATACAGCGACTCCATGCTCATCGCCAACCAGGTCAGGGGGGAGTTCGAGGCTCGAGACCCCTCTATGATGAAATATTTAGAAAAGGCCAAGGCCGCGGCGAATGAGTTCGCCCACTTTGAAGTGGTCCACATCCCACGCAAGGAGAACGTCCGAGCAGACGCCCTCTCCCGCCTAGCGTCAGCCACTACGGTCTCCAGCTCGAGATCAGTCCTGATAGAGGAATTGTCAGCTCCGAGCATAGACGATCCAGTGCTCCAAGTAAACGCCATCGACTACGAACCCTCCTGGATGGATCCTCTACTCGATTTCCTCCTTCGGCAGTAGCTCCCCGGCGACCACGCCGAAGCACGGCGCACGCGGTCGAGAGCGGCCCACTTCACTATGGTGGACGGCCGGCTATATCGCCAGTCCCTCTCAGCTCCTCTACTCAAGTGCCTCTTCCCCACGGAGGCCAACCAGGCCATCCAGGAAGTCCACGAAGGACTCTGCGGAAGCCATGTGGGGGGGCGAGCACTCGCGAGGAGGCTGATCCGACAAGGGTACTGGTGGCCCACCTTGCAGCAAGACTGCCTCAACTACGTTCGAAGGTGCCCCCAATGCCAGAAGTACTCCCACCTGCACCACCAGCCGGCGACGCAGCTCCGCGCCTTGACGGAGCCTCGCCCGTTTACGCGGTGGGGGATCGACATACGAGGACCCTTCCCTGAGACGCAAGGAAGGAAGAAATTCCTCAAAGTTGCCATCGACTACTTCACCAAATAGATCGAAGCTGAGCCATTGGGAAAAATAACAAGTGAAGCAGCTTGGAAATTCATGCTACGGAGCATTATTTGTCAGTTTGGGATCCCTAGGGTTCTCACTACCGGCAACGACATACAGTTCGTGAGCACCACCTTTCAGGAGAAGTGCTCGGAGTTGGAGATCTGGAACCACTACACCTCAGTGGGATATCCCCAATCCAATGGGTTGGTGGAAAACGCCAACCGAACTCTACTCTACAGCATCAAGACTCGCCTGGACCAAGCAGGCGACGCATGGATTGATTCAATCCCCAGCATCCTATGGGCTTACCGGACCACCGCTAGAGCCGCCACCGGGGAGACGCCCTTTCATCTCGCTTACGAAACTGAGGCAGTAGTCCTGATGGAGATATCCAACCCCTCGTTACGAGTGGGACGTTTCGATGAGGCCAGAAACAACCAGGCAATGGGAGAAAACCTGGACTTGTTCGAAGAAAGAAGAACCAACGTCCAGATAAAGCTTGCGGCATATCAGCAGAAGCTGGCGCAGTATTACAATGCCCGAGTTAAGGAGCGACACTTCTTTCCCGGAGATCTGGTCCTACGGCGAGCAAGCGTGGCTGACCCGCGAGGAGCCGCAGGAAAACTCGCACCTAACTTGGAAGGCCCATACCGGGTAGCAGAAGCACTCGGCAAAGGAGCATACAGGCTGGTGATGCTTGGGGGGAGAGAGGTGCCCAGGACGTGGAATTTCGTCAACCTCCGGAAGTTCTTCCAGTAAAACATCACCAGCCATACTCCACTAGGGTAAGTTGCCCACGAACAAAGAAAGAGGTAGTCCAAGGGTTCCCTAGAGGCGAGCACCGCTCCCCTTAAAAATGAAAGGGTAGTCCAAGGGTTCCCTAGAGGCGAGCACCGCTCCCCTTAAAAATGAGAAGGTAACCTAAGGGTTCCCAAGAGACGAGCACCGCTCCCCTTGAAAATAAAGAGGTAGCCTAAGGGTTCCCTAAAGGCGAGCACCGCTCCCCTTGAAAACAAATAGGTAACCTAAGGGTTCCCTAGAGGTGAGAGAACAATGCAATGTGTAGACTTAGCGTGTGCTGTGAACAATGTATAGACTTTGCGTGGATGACCAGACAATGTATAGACTTGCACATATGCATGAACAAGTGGCGATGTACAGACTTGGCCAATGTGCTAACTTGAAGCAAGGAGACGATGTGTAGACTTGGCCAATGTACAGACTTGAATTTGAGGAATGTATAGACTTTGCAGACTTGCTAGCATGCGGATGTATAGACTTTGTGTTCGCAGTGTGCATGCTATGAGCAATGTATAGACTTGATGAAGGATCGCACAGCCAAGGATGTGTAGACTATGCAGCGATGTGCAGACTATGCAGCAACGAATGTGCAGACTTTGTGCAGTCTACAGGCAATGTGCAGACTCTATTTTGCAAGCAAAACAGTGCATGGCTGTACAAGCTTGAATGCATGGACTTGTACCTGCTGACTCTGTTACATGAATGTATCGACCAGATGTCAGACATATATAATGGAATGTCATTCACAAGCACACATTCACAAATACATGAACACATATGAATGCACTTAAATGAATCAACAAAGTCTTTCATGCACACATGCATATGGTGACTTATAATGTTTGCTATCATCAAAATCACAGGGGCACAACAATCTCCCCCTTTTTGATGATGGCAACACTATGAGTCACACTGACTCAAGTCAAAAACATTCTCCCCCTTTGACTTCAGCAAAAAGACATTAGTTAGAGAGAGGAAAATTAAGCAGATATGAAACGATGGATATAACATTTCTCCCTTTAACTACATGAAAGCACATTCTTCCCCAAAGAGTAATATGACTCATACCAATTTCTCCCCCTTTATTTTTGAATGCAGAGATGCAGTTGCAATAAGAAATGCAAGAACTCCCCCTAATGTATGAATGCAAGACAATTCTCCCCCTTTAAGAATTTCTATGCAGCATGATTCGTATGACAAGGAAGCTCTCCCTCAATAAATGGAACCTTATGAAATGAATGAGAAGGACACCACAGGGGCAATCAAGGATAAGTTCAGGTCATGATGAATCAAGGACAGTGAGGAAAAGAATTTCACTAAGCTCCAAACACAAGGAATTCAACAAGATTTTCAAGGAGGTGTCAATCTCATAAATCCAAAACATAAATTTTCAAAGTCTTCTATTATAAGGGCTTATGAATGAACTTTATTGATCAGCAGGGTTTAAACATGATGTATGCTAAGTTTGTCAATAAAATTCTGTATTTATATCTAAAGTCATGGTTTAATAAAAATGAACCAAGCCCACATACACATATCTTTATTAACCTCCCTTTCTCGTACACAATCAAATTTATTGACTTCTTTCGAAATTACATGCACTAGTATTGAGATCAAGCAATTATGAAGTCATGTGATTTTGTCTAGAGTTATAGCAATTTGATTTTTGCATCAATATACAAATATTGTAATTTGTTCAACAA
Organism: Amorphophallus konjac; assembly: GCA_022559845.1. Classification (NCBI taxonomy): domain Eukaryota; kingdom Viridiplantae; phylum Streptophyta; class Magnoliopsida; order Alismatales; family Araceae; genus Amorphophallus; species Amorphophallus konjac. Next base: position 43,453,460 of record CM040127.1, on the reverse strand, counting down.
ATTTTCATGCTACAAATTTTACGAGCACTCTAGTTCAGTGTACACCTTGTAACTAGAGGATATACGTTGATCAGACGCCAATATCTCTAAGCACTTAGTGTAACTAACAGTCATGCTTTATATGAACAGAGATAGCATTTACACATCATGACACACTATAAATCATTTCTTTGATGAGTGAGATGTATTTCTCAGTGTGCATGCCATTGCTCTGCCTGATTATCAATCATTCTTAAGCAGAGTTAACTATGGCACCTCATGACACAGTCCTTTGGACATGTGTTTCTCAGTGACCAAAGTCATTGCTCTGACAGAATTTACCCTTTAGACATTTCAGAAAAACTCATTGCTTCAAATCAATACTAATTTCATGTACTTAACCAAATAAAGCCATGTATTCAATAATGCAGATTTCAGAAGATTTTACAAGAAACAACATGAAACAGTTGGTTAAATTTTATTAAACATGATTCAGATATTTAAACATAAACTCAATAAATACATTAAACTTAAACCACCTGAGTTATTTCAGACATTCATAAAATCGTATAATAGAAGATTCCTAGTTCAAGTGTTTTCAGATTTATGATCGAGACAAGCCCCATTGAAATCTTCATGAATGGCTGATAGAAGAGATTCAGCAAGAATAAGTGATTTTGAAGCTCAATATTTTCTGATATGATCAAGGTTTATCAATAGAATCAATAAAAAGGATATGCACATCAAGCAAGATAACAGGAGGTCTGGCATGTTTCAGGATTTTCAAGGATAACATGCAATGAATTCTGACAAGTGTATGCATTTGACAATCTGCATGCAGTGCATTGACTCCCCCTGACAATATGCATTGAATCAATCTTTTTGGTATTTTCAATGTAATGAGATGCAATGCAATTAACTACATGTATGCAAAGACATGCAAAGACTTCAACAAACTCCTCCTAAAAACATGCAATGTTTTGCCATGAGAACAGAACATATATCTTTGTGACTCATGCACATTCAGACTGCCCTATCAAGCAATATGACCCATGGTACTAGGCGGAGAACCTGGTCTAAAAGACCATCTCACACATAGTACGAGCCTCCCGACAGATTTCACCTGCCTTTTAGTAGCATACTATTTAATATACCATAGTGGTCAATCATGATAATTCAACATGCAGTCCTATATGCAATCCAGATTTTCAGTGAGCTATGCAACAGACAGATTTCAAACAACATTCATATGCAGTTCAGATTTTCAGAAATTGCAAGTTTATTCCCATTTCAATATCTAAACAGACAATTCCGTATGAGCATTGAGAGACATGAATACTCATAGTGTTCAAAAGATGACAAACACATCAAACCAGATATGCTGTTATCCAAGGTTCACAATTTCAAATAACAAAGTTTAAGACAAGTTTTCAGAACTGACCTGAATTTTACAATCCTGGGGGTTTCATTCTTGAATGCCTTGGTTTATTACCCCTCTTTATTCTTTAGCTTCCAAGGCATACCTGTAACAAATACATCATTTTGATGTAACAGGTACCCAAGAAACCTTGGGTCCTGATTTACCACTAACACCACAAGATGGTGTTCTGAACGGCCTTTTGGCAACCTTGTCATCAAACTCCATCAAATAGCAATTATTCATTAAATGACCTATTTGACCACAGTAATGACATGATGCAGTAGATTTCAAATTCTTTTTATGTAAATTACTGTTGTCATGAAATTTATTGGCAGAGAGAGTTCTATTTACTATAATGATAGCAAGATGCATCAGATTTCAGATTTAATTTATGCACATTCTTATTAGCATGAATTCTATGTGCATATGCATGAAAATTTTTGTTAACAGAATTGAATTTCTGTTTACCAAAATAAGCCACCCAACAGTCAGCAGCTCTAGGGCCTGGCTTCCCACAGTTATGGCATATAAATTTTGTAACATGGGGTTTAGCAGAATTCTTCTGAACATGCCAACAATCCTTGACTGTATGGCCATTCTTCCCACACTCGAAGCATCTGATATGCTTACCTTTAAAACCATTTCTACCCCGAGTGTCCCAGCATTCAATGGCCCTGTGGCCTGTCTTTCCATAATTGAAACATGTAGAATATTTTCTATTTTCAACAAATTTATTCTTATTAAAACCACGTTGGCTTGCAAGGAATTTAGCATGATGTGAAAGAGATATTTTCTTACCATTTGCAAACCAGCATTGTGTAATGCTGTGTCCTAATTTGCCACAGTGCAGACATTCAGTTTTCTTTTTCTGAGGTGGAGGATTTTTATCATGAAATTTCCTAGCATTCATTATGCCGGCCCTCATATCATCCTTCTCCATCAATTTACACTCATGCATCAGATGTCCAAATCTATGACAGTAATGATATATTATTTTCTTTTTAGATGCATGTGAGTGTGTGTGAGGACTGTGATCAACATGCACAGCATCAACATGATTGTTCCTTTGCTTATTCTTCACATGAACATATTTTTTCACTTTTTCATTTCGTTTCTAAATGTCAGTTTGTTTCTGCATTTTCTGAACTGTAAACTGAGAAACAGGTGGGTTCTGAGAAATGTGAGAAGTAGAGCTAGAGACAAAAGATGTCTGAATTTTATTTTCAAAATTCTTTTTATTTACAGGGTTATAGCCTAACCCCTCTTTCTGAAAATTGACTTTTGTTCCCAGCAATTTGTTCAGATTATCTTGCCCACTAACAAATTTAGACAAAGAGCTTTTCAAATCCTGAATTTCATTTTCAAGAGATGCAACGTTTATTTCATAACTTGCAATCTCTTGCTCACTGTAATTTACAGCTTCATTCAAAACTTTGTTAGCTGTTTTGTATTTTTCAATTTCCTTTCTCAGCTCATCTACTTCTTCAGTTTCGTTTGTACAGATGACTTTCCCTTTCTCCAAAGTAAGAAGTCTTTCAGATATCGAAGAGTTCAGCTGTTTTAACTTCTCATTCTCTTCCTTAAGGTTATCATTTTGAATTAACTCATTTATTAGAGTCTGATCTTCTGAGTTAACCTTACTTTCTCTCCCAGCTTCAAACTCTTTCAATTCTTTTTGCTGTTTTTCAAGATCTTTCTGCAATTCCATATTTACAGATCTTATGGCATTAAATTTTTTAGCAAACAAGTTCTTCTCTTGCTCAAGTTTCCCAAATTTTTCTTCATTTTCTTTAACAGATTTTCTAAGAGAGCCATTTTCAGATTTTAGCCTACTTAGTTCAGAGCAGATACATTCAAGTTCCTTCTTCAATTTTTCATTCTGATTTTTATGCATATGGATATCAGACAAACAAGCAACATGAGATTGCTTGATATTTGAACAATTTTCACATGGAGAACTTGAACTATCTAACCCAGTACCATTTTTCAATTTTTTATACTATTTTCTTAACCTCTCATGCGACTCTAATAATTCAGCATATGCATTCTCCCAATCATCTAAAGTATAGTTCTCAAAATGGTTTACCTCCTCATCATTATCGTCTTCATCCTGATTGCTGCCTTGATCGCTGCCACTTTGATTACTTCTGTTAGCCATCATGCAGCTGTCCTCATCTATCCTGTGAGCTAACTTCAGCACATCCAGAATGTCCTTAGCAGACCTGTAATCATGAATGTGACGACCCGAGATCCGAGTACCGGAAAGGAACCGGCGTGCCTCGAATCTTGGCCCGCCAACCCACGAGCCCGAAGACTCGAAAGGGTAAAAAGGGATGGTGTGGGAGTACAAGAGAAGCTGAAGCAACTACAGAGATAGCACAATAATCTAAAATAAAATGCACAGCATAATATAATTAAATAAAACTGCTACAAGGTCCACAAAGTCTCATGTCCAAAATAAAGTACAGTCAACAGAAGGAAAAGTACAACTACACGGGACATCCTCCGGCGTACAACTACACGGGGCATCCCCCGGCTCTGGCAGACTGGCGACTAACCCTGGCTAGAAGGACCACGCTGAAACTCGGCCGCACCTCCCGACGACCCCGCCTCACCTGAAAAGTAGGGGTGAGCCTCATTTCATTGGCCCAGTAGGGATCCCCCGGACCCCCACCGGACGACGAGAAAACAACAGCAAGGCGCGAACAACTACGGGAGGTAACCCCACCTAGCAGAAGTACGGCAAAAACGACCAGCAACAATAAATAAACGGAAAAGCTCTTTAACAACCACACTGTATATCCGAACCTAAGTCCGACAAAACTCGAGTCTATTCCTGACAGTAAACAGGAGCGCCACCCAGTAGAAGAACGACCGGATGCGTCCCCTGATGTCTTACACCGCGCCACAAGTGTCTAGCTACAACGCCCCGGGCGCGAGACTCAGACACACACAGTAACTAGTACCACAAACAAGGACTAGCTGTGGTCGCGCTCGTCAGCGCGGGTCCGAACCCTCAGCCCCGTGTGCACACTCAGACCATACGCCCTAGGCCTGTCCTCTAGCTGGTAATTCCCCCTATGCCCGGACTCGGCCGTACGTGGGGGCCCTACGATAACCAGCCTACTCACCGTCTCTCTCGGGTCAGCCGCTCCAGCACTCCCGGGTGGGTCAGCACCGCGTGCCGAAGGAAGGCTCCGACTAGTGGACGTGTCACCAGAGGTAAGACTCGACTTACGGAAACCACCGACCAGCACTCTGACATAGACTCTCGGTAACCAAACGGTAGGCACGGATGCCGGGGACACGCACGAGGTCCGACCGTCCCTCAAGTCACGTGGCACCCCTACCGAGGTAACTAATTCTCCGGGGACCCCCGGGCGCCCCTGTGGCCTTCACTAGGTGCCCACGGCAACCCTCGGGTCACACGCCACAACTGGATCCGAGACTTGCTCCACCGGAGGTACAACCACCAAAAGGAAACACGGTTCGGGGGGGGGGGGGATTAACGCGCTAGGGACCCAGGGCGCGACACTGTCGCGCTATGGTCCCCTAGCGCGACCCAAGAAGAACGCGCTAGCAGAAGCTAGCGCGTTCTCCAAGAAGGCGCTAGCCTAAGCTAGCGCGTTCAACAAGAACGCGCTAGGAAAGGCTAGCGCGTTCTCCAAGAACGCGCTACCTTCCCTAGGCACGAACCGCCATACTGTTCGTCTTCTCGGACGAACGCGCTCGAACGACACAGCGCGTTCAACAGAACGCGCCACTGGAGTATAGCGCGATAACGGGCCAGGCCCGGTTCGCGTAAAACGCCCGAAAAATTCAAAACCATGCCCATTCACCCCCCTTGGTGAAGGGAAAATAACGGGGAATCACCCCCAGGCGTCCTAGCATGCATCTAGAGCCCAAAATGGATCAAAAACACTCCAAAAATGATGGATCCGACGCTCAAACCCCAAGCATGGAAAATAGTCCTCCCGACATGAATCAAGTCACTCTCGGCCTCTCCACGGCCTAGAAATCACGAGGAATGCTATAAAGAGGTCAAGGATCCATCCCCCAACCTCAATGAAGCTCGAAATCCGTCGGGAAGTCGCCGATCTCTGAATCTAGCTCGAACACAAACTCCACCCACGCGCCACGAAAAGGGCACCGTCGTGATCCTCTCGCCGCCGCCGCCGTCACCGCGCCGTCGCCGTCGTCCACCACCCGTCGCCGGAGGAGGAAGGGGCGCCGCGAAGTCCAACGGGCAAGAGGGGGGGGGGGGAAAGTGGCCGTTGCGCTCACGGGAGGAAGAAAGGAGAAGAAGAAAAGAAGAAAGAGGGAAAAAGAAAAGGGAAAATAGGGGGGTATTTAGAGAAAATCTAAAAAATGCCAAAATACCAAAAAATGGAAAAATACATATTCTCGATCCTCGGGACGTACCGATCGCAACGGTACCACCCTCGCCTAGGTGAACGACCCGGTTCACTCGCCACGAGGTTTCGAAGGAATTGCCGAAACACACACCGGAAATCGGAAAACACAAGCGGAAAAGCCACGGACACACTCCGGGCCTCCGAAACAACTTCGGATCGCACCGATCCGAACACGAAAGATGTCCGAAACAAAATTTCGGACACAACGGAGCCAGACGTTCCGAGAAACCCGATCTGAGACCCAAAAGGAAAGATCCGAAAAACTCGGGACATCACATCCCTCCCCCCTTAAATGAATTTCGTCCTCGAAATTAAGGACAGGGCACAGGGACAGGGGAGGAGACTCACCCGAACAAATAAGGATACAGCTGCCGCATCTCATCTTCACGCTCCCACGATGCCTCACCACCAGAGTGACGCTGCTAGACCACCTTAACCAGAGGAATAACCTTGTTCCGCAGGCGCTGCTCACGCCGATCCTTAATACGGATGGGGTATTCTGGAAAGGACAAGTCTGGGGTCACCTCAGGACAAACGGCATCCTCCAGGACATGGGAATCATCGGGCATATACCTCCGAAGCATAGACACGTGAAACACATCATGCACAGAAGACAGCTCCGGGGGTAACTGCAACCGATAGGCAACCTCACCGACACGCTCGACAATGAGGAAAGGACCAATGTAGCGGGGACTCAGCTTCCCACGCCTGCCGAAGCGCATCACACCCTTCATGGGAGAAACTCGCAAAAACACCCGATCACCTACAGCAAAACTGAGGGGTCGCCTCCTACGATCGGCATAGCTCTTCTGCCGGCTCTGCGCAGCCAACATCTTCTGCCGGATCAGATGCACCACCTCAGTGCACTGCTGCACCAAATCCGGTCCTGTCAGGACACGCTCTCCCACTTCGAACCAATCAAGTGGAGTCTAACAAGGTCGCCCGTACAATGCCTCGTACGGTGCCATACCAATGCTCGAATGATAGCCATTGTTGTAGGCAAACTCCACTAACGGTAAGTGGTGGATCCAACTCCCTTGCCACTCCAGGCAACACGACCTCAACATGTCCTCCAAAGTCTGGATGGTCCTCTCAGACTGACCGTCCGACTGAGGATGATACGCCGAGCTAAATGCCAACTCGGTGCCTAGAGCCTTCTGGAAGCTCCTCCAGAATCCAGAAGTAAAGCGGGGATCACGATCAGACACAATGGAGATGGGAACTCCATGCAACGGAACGATCCGCTCCACGTACAAACGAGCCAAACGATGCATGCTCCAACTGACCTTGACCGACAGCAACCGCGCCGTCTTTGTCAGTCTATCCACCAGCACCCAGATACTATCCTGCCCACTGCATGTCCTCGGCAACCCCACCACGAAATCAGTGGTCACGTGGTCCCACTTTCATGCAGGAATATCCAAGGGCTGAAGTGTACCCCCCAGTCGCTGGTGCTCAGCCTTCACCCTAGGGAAAAATAACAAGTGAAGCAGCTTGGAAATTAGTCCTACGGAGCATTATTTGTCAGTTTGGGATCCCTAGGGTTCTCACTACCGACAACGACAGACAGTTCGCGAGCACCACCTTTCAGGAGAAGTGCTCGGAGTTGGAGATCTGGAACCACTACACCTCAGTGGGATATCCCCAATCCAATGGGTTGGTGGAAAACACCAACCGAACTCTACTCTACAACATCAAGACTTGCCTGGACCAAGCAGGCGACGCATGGATTGATTCAATCCCCAGCATCCTATGGGCTTACCGGACCACCGCTAGAGCCACCACCGGGGAGACGCCCTTTCATCTTGCTTACGAAACTGAGGCAGTAGTCCTGATGGAGATATTCAACCCCTCGTTACGAGTGGGACATTTCGATGAGGCCAGAAATAACCAGGCAATGAGAGAAAACCTGGACTTGTTCGAAGAAAGAAGAACCAACGTCCAGATAAAGCTTGCGGCATATCAACAGAAGCTGGCGGAGTATTACAATGCCTGAGTTAAGGATCGACACTTCTTTCCCGGAGATCTGGTCCTACGGCGAGCAAGCGTGGCTGACCCGCGAGGAGCCGCAGGAAAACTCGCACCTAACTTGGAAGGCCCATACCGGGTAGCAGAAGCACTCGGCAAAGGAGCGTACAGGCTGGTGACGCTTGGGGGGAGAGAGGTGCCCAGGACGTGGAACTTCGTCAACCTCCGGAAGTTCTTCCAGTAAAACATCACCAGCCATACTCCACTAGGGTAAGTTGCCCACGAACAAAGAAAGAGGTCGTCCAAGGGTTCCCTAGAGGCGAGCACCGCTCCCCTTAAAAATGAAAGGGTAGTCCAAGGGTTCCCTAGAGGCGAGCACCGCTCCCCTTAAAAATGAGAAGGTAACCTAAGGGTTCCCAAGAGGCGAGCACCGCTCCCCTTGAAAATAAAGAGGTAGCCTAAGGGTTCCCTAAAGGCGAGCACCGCTCCCCTTGAAAACAAATAGGTAACCTAAGGGTTCCCTAGAGGTGAGCACCGCTCCCCTTAAAAATGAAAAGGTAGCCCAAGGGTTCCCTAGAGGCGAGCATCGCTCCCCTTAAAAATGAGAAGGTAACCTAAGGGTTCCCTAGAGGCGAGCACCGCTCTCCTTGAAAACAAAGAGGTAGCCTAAGGGTTCCCTAAAGGCGAGCACCGCTCCCCTTGAAAATAAAGAGGAAACCTAAGGGTTCCCTAGAGGCGAGCACCGCTCTCCTTGAAAACAAAGAAGGTAACCTAAGGGTTCCCTAAAGGTGAGCACCGCTCCCCTTAAAAATAAAGAGGTAACCTGAGGGTTCCCTAAAGGCGAGCACTGCTCCCCTTGAAAATAAAGAGATAACCTAAGGGCTCCCTAGAGGCGAGTACCGCTCCCCTTGAAAATAAAGAAGGTAGCTTAAGGGTTCCCTAAAGGCGAGCACTGCTCCCCTTGAAAATAAAGAGGTAACCTGAGGGTTCCCTAAAGGCAAGCACCGCTCCCCTTAAAAATAAAAAGGTGGCCTAAGGGTTTCCTAGAAGCGAGCATCGCTCCCCTTGAAAACGAAGAGGTAACCTAAGGATTTCCTAGAGGCGAGCACCGCTCCCCTTGAAAATAAGGAGGTAATCTGAGAGTTCCCTAGAGGCGAGCACCGCTCCCCTTGAAAATAAAATGGTAACCTAAGGGTTTCCGTGGAGGACACGAGCACTGTGGAAGACGAGCACAGAGGATCGCTCAAGAAAGCATGCAGAAGAACTCCAGCAAAGGTACACATCAATATTGGCTCAGAATCAAAGAATTTATATTTCTTTAGTCAAAGTACAAGCTGTCAGAAAATTGGCAAAGTACCCTCACACGGGCCGAATATAAGTACATGGAGAGATAAAACGTGCTCGACAATGGCGACGTACGACTCCAACGACTCGCTTCCCGGATACCAACCTCGGTCGACGATCATGTGAATCTTCAAGTAGGCGTAGGTACCCATTTTTTGTTCTGTGGTAGGGTACCTACGGAGAAGCCTCCTATGCCAAAGAAGAGGGACAAAGCCCTCAGGCCAACAAAGAGCTTCACCGGTAGAAAGGCCTGCATAAGGAAAACTTGGCTAGTAGCTCCGACCACCCATGCTCGAAGGAAGGCCGGCGAGGTCCACCCGTTATAGGGAACCAACAGACCGACGCAAGCCGGCGAAAGGTAGCGGTACTACGAGGTCAACACATTATGTAAGACCCCAAATTCTTTAGAAATTTATTTAGTAAGTTATTTGTAATTATTCGGAATTTATTTGAAGTTATTCGAATTAATGAGAATTATCTAAATTAATTAGATTAATTAATTAATTAATAGAATAAGTCATTTTCAACTATTTTCTAAAAATCCCCAAAAATCACATCTTGTAGAATTAATTTTGTTTAGCAACTTTGTCTTCTACATTTAAGCCTAAGAAAATCATTTATTATGCCGAATTAGTGAACTTAGTCTTCCGAACTTAACATTTAACTATTTACGGAATAGTATAAGTAAAAATCCGACTACCTTAGAAAAATTTGTAAAAATAGTAAATAGATTTAGGTCGATGTAGATAACAACTTTTCCTTCTGGCATTAGGCCATTGTAAATCCGTGGTAAGATCTATTTAGAGTTTAAACCCAAAAGTGCACACTTTTGACCCATACCTAACCCTTAGTTTAAAACACGAAATTCGACCTCAATACTCAACCAAATGATCTGAAATCAGTGGAAAATAGAAGGCCACAATGTAAGGAACATTTACCCTCAATCAATTTGAGGTAAACTTAGCCCCAAAACGTGCTGCCGACATAGTTTGGTCAAGTCAAAGATTTCGACGCCTTTTTAAACACGTAGCTTGCAGCAGCGAATACTCCCAACTCAGAAGGCTCCAGAAGCTCTATGAGCTATCAAAATGAAGCCCTACGAGTCTTCTTTCATTTGGATGATGTGGAGTTCGCTGAAGTTTCAGATCTGGAGAGATCTAGCTCGATTTGTGGAGGTGGGTCAGCAGGCCGTTGGCTTTCCTTCATCCTTCTTTGATCCATCGATTGAGGTAGGAATTCTCAACCAAATTTTAATCATGAGTATAGCAAGTTGTTCCTCTCATCGAGCTCTATCCATCGGTGGCAAAAGCCTCAATTTTCATTAGGTGTCCGTGGAGAAATCGAGCTTTTTGTGAGGTGTTGTCCAAGTGTTCTTCATCCTAGGGTTTGAGTTTTCTCTCTCCGATTTGAGGTAGGATCTAACAACCAAACTCTAATTAACTTACATGAAGTAATCAGCATGTTATTATCTTTCATTTAACGTAGAAAGCCCCAAATTCCATTGAGCATGCATCGTGAATTTTGATTTTTGTAGAAACATGTCTAGAACATGATTCATATAGTGTTCCTTAAGTCAGAGCTTGATTACGGGCTTATTTTGAGTCATGTAACTTGATTTTCATGTAGCATATCATATATGTTTGGATTCATGATCGTGTTAGCTTTCTTTTGACACCAAAATCCCCAAATTTGGTTTTGTATATCGAGAGAATTCGACGATTTAGTGGAAGTATGTCCTGAACTAGGTCTCCTTATGTTCTTCATAGAATAGGTTGTGATTCTTGTGAATTCTGATGAAATTCGTGTTTCCAAATTGTAGTTTTATGACCCTAATATGTCTAGCAAGATTCCTATGGCATGTGGTTTTGATTTCAACTCATTTGGACCTCAATTGGGTGAGATTTCTCATTTTCCGGAAGCCCCAGTCGCTGCTGTTCTTGCAGGGGTCGACCCCAGGGGTCGACCCATCACCTGGCAGCCCAGGCCAGCCCGAGGGTCGACCCCAGGGGTCGACCCATCCTGCTCCCAGACCCCAATTTTTCAGGGGTCGACCCCAAGGGTCGACCCGTACACCAGAAACCCGATTTTCTTCGTTTTTCGAACCGAAGATGGATCCGAATCAGTGGGGAATCAACCCATTTAACTTAGACCCATTGAAATTATATTTTTGAAGAACTTTTGACCTATTCATGTACCCCCCTTGATTTCAATTTGCATTGGTCCTTTCTCGCAAACATAGTACAAAACACGATGTTTACTATCTCCATTACAACACTTACATTGGTTAAATAGAAACTCACTTAATTAATGATTAATGGTGTAATTAAAGCCCCTGATAATGCATTCTATTTCACCGCTGTGAGAGCTTGTTCTTTACCTTGACAACTTGTTCTAGCTTGTTGGCTCTTTGGCTAATACAAATGATAATGGTTAATCATGATATCTTAACTTGGTGATTAGGATTAATATGTTGATTAGCTTATTTGATTGCTGCTGTTTTACAGCAGCGCAGCACGATTTACTCTTGTTGTGACTTGGTTTCGATCTCCTTGATGATTATACTTACCTTGAAATTCTGGAAATGAATCTCTTTCCTACTTGAAGTTGTTATTGCTACTTAGTTTAAACCTTAGAATTCTGGCCATAAACTGTGGAAGTCTAGATTCGTGGGATCTTTGATCCAAAGAAATCAATGCCTGGCAAACAATTAAGGACTCGGTCTAGTCCTGGGAAGAGCGCCCGAACACTACGTGTACCCCCGGGGAGGTGAATGACTAGGTGTGGCATTTGGCACCAGTACTTGACATGTGTTTAATCTAGGACTGTCCACTACTCTCTCCACTACTCTCTACATTACTTTCTACTACTTTTCACTTTCCACTCTTCACTGTTCTATACTCTACTTGTGGTTACTTTACTTGCTTATTACTTGGACGTGGAAATGAAATTACATACGTGCTTGACATGACTTGAATTGTCTTGATATGGCCAACTTTTTATCGTTATCTCCTGTAGTAAATTCTTGTCTTACTATTCTATTCATTATATTTCTTGACCTTGCAAGATCTTTGAATTTTATTTTCGTGATATCATCGTTATCTTTTTATTGTTTTATCATTTGTAGCATGACATTTTAAAAATGTAATTAAACTGTTAATCACTTATACCTGTCTGTTATTTCCTACTGAGCGTCAGCTCATAGTTGTGTTTTACCACTTTTCCAGGCTGTTCAGGTGACGCGCTTACCGATGGGGAAGGGCAGGAGTGATGTCTTGAGTGTATCAGTTCTAGTGTGTTAGTAGTATGTTATCTTTCTTTAGTTGTGTTTTGGAGAGCTTTTAGTCTCAGTCATGTTATTGAGTTTTAGTGGTTGATTATTCCAGTTGTATTAAGTTGAACTTGAGGTTATTGTATCAATTGTGGTTTGTTAATGATCATTTAGTATTTCCATCTTGTAGCACTTGTGCATTATTTTAGATTAGTTCTCTCTCTTGCCAGCGTGTCCCTAACTGTACGTCCCGATATTTTCGCCTTGTTCGGGGCGTGACACATTAGGAAGGCCACCCCGGCGAACTGGCCATGCCTCCAAACTGGTGAACAAGCCCCCGCAGCCCCGGCTACTGCCAGCACCTCCCTTGAAAGGATAGGTGGTCTTGTGCCTCACCGCGGACAGCGTGCGACAGCAAGGGTGGGGAGAGACGCACTGGCCATGCCTTCAAACTAAGGAGCCCACCGCCGTCGTCCAAGTCGCACGGCCAGACCCACCGAGTGGAAGAATGGAAAATAGATTCCACCCTTCCTTACGATCCTTCCTACTAGAAAGTAGGAAGATGTTCCAACAACGAGGAGCATCTCGCCGAGCACCTGCAAGGAGCAAACAACGGTTATACACCACGAAGACAAGCAAGGGAAAATAACTGAAGTGTAGAAAGCAGTGTTCCCCTGACACTTCTCATCCCATCAAGGACGGAACCTATCCGGCTCAAGAAGCAGAATTCCCCTGCCAGCATACAAGCGGTTTGATAGGATCGGTGCGATGGATTCAGAGGGGGGCGAATGAATCCCACCCTTAAAAAGTTTTCGCTCAATAAAAATTTAGAATGCTAACAAGGCAAGATAGACAAACTGAAAATCTAATCAAATTCTCTTTTGAACCAAAGAACAAATATGTATTGCGCCCTTAAACAATCAACTAGCGGAAGCAGAAGAAAGCAATCAACCCAATGCACAGATAGAAATAAGAATGCTCAAGGCAACCTGTGAAGGAGGTAGAAGACAAGGAGCAAACGCACAAGCCCAACCATACTGCACAGAAGATTTTTTAGGTGGTTCGGTCACCAAGACCTACATCCACCCCTCACTCCAAACTGGAGTGAGGCTTCCACTAGCTAACGCTAGAACCGCAGACTCAGTCTGCAACAGGTGCTGCCTAACAGCTTGACCAGGGGAACAACCTCCCCTCTTCCTCCAAATCGGAGGGAACTACTAGTGACACCCAGTCACTAGCAAACCAGAGACCGAAGTCTCTCTTCCTCCAGATCAGGAGGGAACACCTAGACTTGCAACCCACAAGACCATAACCGGAGATGAATCTCCCTTCCTCCAAACCGGAGGGGAACCCACAAGTGACACCCAGCCACTTGCAAACCAGAGGTCACGGAACTCTCTTCCTCCACACCAGAGGGAACCCCGATCTCAAACTAGAGAATCGGAAAACATAGTGAGCAAATGAAAAGGAAAAACAAGAAATGAAAAATACACAGCGATCAGAAAGCTGTAAAGGATAATAACATAGATGTGACTCCCATGGAGCTGACTGGCCTGGATTTGATCCACGGTCCAGTAGACAGATCTTCAATAGAGTCTTCTTTCTTCTTCTCCACGAACTCTCTCTCTTTCTCTTTTTCTTCTTCTGCTTTCACACTCTGCCTCTCTGCTCCTCCTCTCGTTTCTTCTCACTCTGTTCTCTCTTTTCTTCTTCTGCTGGATCTCTTTCTTCTTCTTCTCTCTGCCTCTCTGCTGCTCTCACCTTCTTCTATCACAGTCTCGATCTGTCTTCTCCAGATGGAGAAGGCTTCTATTTATAGCAGCAGTAGATGTAGGGCGTGTGCAGGGCTTGTGCCCTCTCTGTCCAGATAACCTACGATCACGTGCCAGGTGCCAACCTCGGATCACGTGCCCATTCATCAGCCTGTACAATGACAGAGTTACTTCAGTCGATCAACAAAGAATGTATAGACTTAATGAAATAATGCATGAACAAAGTTGTATGAAGAACAGACTGTACAGACTTCAGACTCAGCTACGAACTGAGCTAAAGAGTGTATAGACTTGAATGCTTGGAAAGGATTGTATAGACTTTGTCTTGAAGGAGATGCACATATGCACAATGAACATGGATTGAAAGACTAAGCCACGAGCAGAGCATGTATAGACTTGCTGAACAGCAGCATAACCATATCCGCAGTAAATGTGCAGACTTTGTATTGAAGGATGCACAATAGAATGAAAGTATGCACATTGAATGCATGAGATGCTCAGACAAGCTGTCACCGAATGTACAGACTTTGTCTTAGTGTTTATGCATGAGTCTGTCAACGAATGTACAGACTTTCTATGCTGCATGCACAAGACGCTAAGAGAGACGCTGTATAGACTTGACAATGCATGGACTATGCACATAGACGCAGCAAGACTCTGTGAGCGCCAAGCCGATGTATAGACTTTGCGAGCGCCAGGACCATGTACAGACTTAGAATGAACGAAGCACAGGATGTATAGACTTGATCAATTATCACTTAATGGATGTATAGACTTAGGCAAACGCTGTACAGAAGGAGACGATGCATGCTTTACAGACTTAACATAAAACGCTGCATTCTAGCCAAAATGATGTACAGACTTTGGATGCTTGTGTATGCATGAGGGCAATGCATTGTATGGACTTAGCGATGCAATAGACAACAATGTATAGACTTTGTGATGCACAACCATATCCAATGTATAGACTTCAATGCAAAGGCTGGAGTGTGACGGATGTAGACTTCACCTAAGCAAGGGCTGTACAGACATTGGAATGTACAGACTTTGCCAAAGTATAGACTTGCACGAGCAGGCGACAATGTATAGACTTTGATGCGGCTTCAAAGCAACCATGTGCAGACTTTACCGATGTACAGACTTAGTGTTCTGAACGTAGGTAAAGCTAAGGAATGTATAGACTTTGGAAGATGCAGACTGGGCAATGTACAGACTTTACTTCGTGCAAGCTACAGGACAATGCAGGCTGTACAGACTTTGAGAGACAATGCAATGTGTAGACTTAGCGTGTGCTGTGAACAATGTATAGACTTTGCGTGGATGACCAGACAATGTATAGACTTGCACATATGCATGAACAAGTGGTGATGTACAGACTTGGCCAATGTGCTGACTTGAAGCAAGGAGACGATGTGTAGACTTGGCCAATGTACAGACTTGAATTTGAGGAATGTATAGACTTTGTAGACTTGCTAGCATGCGGATGTATAGACTTTGTGTTCGCAGTGTGCATGCTATGAGCAATGTATAGACTTGATGAAGGATCGCACAGCCAAGGATGTGTAGACTATGTAGCGATGTGCAGACTATGCAGCAACGAATGTGCAGACTTTGTGCAGTCTACAGGCAATGTGCAGACTCTATTTTGCAAGCAAAACAGTGCATGGCTGTACAGGCTTGAATGCATGGACTTGTACGTGCTGACTCTGTTACATGAATGCATCGACCAGATGTCAGACATATATAATGGAATGTCATTCACAAGCACACATTCACAAATACATGAACACATATGAATGCACTTAAATGAATCAACAAAGTCTTTCATGCACACATGCATATGGTGACTTATAGTGTTTGCTATCATCAAAACCACATGGGCACAACGTGGTTAACCTTGTCCATGGCCTCTCGCCAGCCGTCCAGGTTCCCGAGCCTGTACTGCTTAGGAGTTGGGACACCCTCTCTAAGCGCAGGCCACGGCCGCCACGGTACCGGTGCTGTATTCCTCCAGAGGACCAAGGGTTGACGACGAGCCAGCAGCGATTCATGATCCGATGAGGTACCAGAGTCTCCTGAGGACATTCTCTGGGGAAAGCCACCTACGACAGTTCGTTGACGCAAAGATGATCGCTGGAACGCTGCGAGGGCCACCATTTATAGGGGAAGCAGAGTCTCCAGAAGCATAAGGACTCCTACCGCCTCAATCAAATCCGTGGGAATCGAAGCGACGGATCCCGAAAGGCGCGCTCCTTTAGAAGCCCTCATTGAGGGCGCCATTTCGTATTCCCAGAGGATCTCGTGATGGTTCGGAAGGAGGGAAATACACAGAAGAAATCTCAAGATTTGTAGATAAAAGGAAGGTTTTCATTTCCAAAAAAAGGAGAAATTACAAAAGGGAGAGGCTACTGCCTCGAAAAGTGCAGGAAAAAGTAAGGAAAAGATAGCTAGTGGTATCCTTTCAAGGACCTGCCCCGGTTACATCGTCACGTGCTTGTGGACGTCAAAAAAATGATGACGATGATGATCATACGACACTCGCGTCTACGCGTTCAAGCGCAAGTGGAAGACGAGAGGGCCGAACAAACCCATACCTCGCCCAACCAGGACGAGAACTCACTTGGTGGTCCGCCATCTGTTAAGGAAGCCCGCGGGCAAAAGATACAGCCACAACTCTACGACCGGCCATGCCGAGAGCAGAATCAAAGAAAAGGTGGGAACTCGGGCACAACCCGGCATGCACCAAAAGTCACGCAAGGTCTGGACCGAGCCCCAGAAGCTACGAACGGAACATTACGGAGGCCATGCATCGCAACTAAAATATTCCGAGAATGCCAACATTCATATAAATGGCCGTGCTTCCGAGAAGAATCACTTTGAGGCTTAAAACGGCGCCACCCCATGATTGGTTTAAAACGGCACCACCCCCTTTGCATTGCTTTAATCCGGCGCACCCCTTGGCATACCCGGCGTGCTCACAAAAGAGCCATTATTCCTTGAAATGCTTAATACGGCGCCACCTCTTACAACCTTACCCGGCGTGCTAATTTTACGTGGGTTTAAAACGGCGCGGGGGAATAGTGACCGCGCCGTTTTAACCTCATTCTATCCCATCTCTGGCACGATACTCTGTTCGGCATAAATGTGATGCGCAGGGGACATTCAATGCCCGATGCTCTGTCTCTGCCTCCATTCGACAGCACAGGAGCGGCAACGGCGAAGCAACCCCTGCGGACCTGCGACCATCTCATCCTCGGACGAACAGCAGCGTACGGCGCGAACCAGCGTCGTCCAGCGCACCATGTCAACTCCGAGCTTCGTCGTGGACGAGGTGGAAGTGGCAGGAACCTCCCAGGCGAGCCATTCTATAAAAAGGGGCATTACTATGAAAACAAGAGGAAGAGGCTGGCTCTCTCTCTCGACTGGGCAGTGTGCAACGGGAGAAGAAAGGGAAAGAGAGGTGAGATCTTCTGAGAGGAAGAGTCAGCCGAAGAGAAAAGAAGCTGCTTCCTCGCGTCGGAGAGGTGAGATGAAGCGAAGAGAGGGGAGTGAGGGTGAGGGGTGGTTCCGAGAGGGAGAAGCCTGTTCTCTCTCTCCCTCCTCCGTATAATGCTTCTCTCTCTCTCTGTCGAATGTATTCTCCCTTTTTTTTGGTAATGCTTTCGTTTCCATCTTCTTTGTATCAAGACTCCTTCCCCAGTTTGTGTGGATGAATAAAGGAAAACCTTTTTTTTTGCAAGCTCAGTCTCCGTCGCTCCGATCCTTGCTTCCCATTCCCACTCTCCGATCATCCAGGGGTCTTTGAGGTCTGCCGCTCCATGGCATGACCCTCAAGGTAACCCACTTGACGGATGAATACTTCTTGCCCTACAGTGGCAAACATTTGTCCCGCTTCAAAGATTATTGTCCGTGAGTCGTGGTCGCTCTCGTAGGCTGGCCCTCGAGCGTTCCACACTCACACTTGGGCTAACGGACCGCCGTGAGGCCGTTCCACATTTTTGAGGGTCATCTCGGAGCAATTCGTTTGGTGGCCTTCGCTTCTCTCCGGCAAGCCTCAGTCCGGGGGAGGTGCTGTCCGATTTTTGCCAGGGGCTAAGAACCCGCGAGAACAAATGAAGAAAGCACCCTCCGGAGAACAAACTCAACCTTCAAACTAATACACAGTAAGCCTATGTGAACAAACTCTCCGAATAAAACACTTGAACATTCATGCCGATTCATCTTAATAAACAACGAAAATGACTAACCCCCCCTTTCATCAACTTAATCCATCAGTTAGATGAACAAACAAACCATTCAACCAACCTACACGTGAAAGAAAAAGAAAACGCAGTAAACAGCGCTTTGAAACAACCCCACATAGCTATTCCGGCGCGAGTTAAAGCGGCGCGGCCACTGTTCCACCACGCCATTTTAAACCTCCTCACAAAAGCCCCCATTTCCTTCTTTGAATGCTAAAACGGCACAGCCTCCCTCTTCAGTTCCTAAAACGGCGCACCCATTTCCATTCTAAACCACATACACGGCGCGCCGGTTTAACCCCTTGTTCCTTCCTTTTCCACCCCAAAAATAGCGCGCTCCATTGCCTTACCCTTACACTCCACTTAATCCGGCACCATGTGAAACGGCGCGCCCTCCTCCTCTCTTTCTCCTTGTGGCACCTTAAAACGGCGCAGCCCCTTTGTGCCATGTTAATCCGGTGTGCCCCCCCCACTTGCTCCAATTCCGGCGCGCCATCTGCCTCCTATCGTTGCAACGCCCATTCCGGCGTGGCCACTATTCCCTTTGTTTCAATCCTAAAACGGCGTGGCCTTAACCGGCGCGCCCCCTGGTCTCTCTCTTAATCCGGCGTGACTCATACATGTAAAAAAGGGGGGGGGGGAGAAAGAGAGGCAAAAGCAATCAACTAAATATAAGAGAAATGCTTTAAACTAAAGAATGAAACAATAGAAATGCCTAAATCAATAAACAGAATGAGGAGAATAATAGGAATACAAGCCACGCTTATAAGAATCGGAACAATGATAATAGCATACCCCCCCTATAATCTAAATTTTATTCCGGGGGCAGTCCCGCAAGGGGCGCTGCCCCTTGACCCCCGTGACCTGACCGCGCAGGTCGATCCACGTGCGAGGGCGCACGTTGGCGAGTTCGGGTTTCACATTTAACAACTCGCTTCCCCGGACTGTGCGTGAAGAGAAAAGTAATGATGCCCCGTGGTATCGGACGTGGACCTCAGAATCCCCGACATGGTCATGATCCGTGCACCTCTTGGGCCGATAGTCCATCAGCTTGACCCACTTCTTCCGGGATCCGATCCCGCATCCGCATTAAACTTGCCGTACCTACGGCAGACATCCGTACGATTTTACCGTCGTCTTCGACGCTACAAATGCAGACTTCCGTCTGAACACGAAATGGTCCGTGAGTGACCAACATATACGTATCTATGAATATTTTACGCCCCAACGCGGGTTCGTTTGAACATGACCCGAGATCTTTGTTCTCGCTTTATTACCATGAATTTCAGGCCGTAGGGCCCTTATTCCCGGCAATCAATCAAGGGTGTTCCCCCGTATGGGGGATGTAAATAACGCCATGGCCTTTACGGCACGACGGATTTTGATCCCGACACGAACTACACAATTATCTGATTAGTCAGATCGCGCGCACCATGGGCTTCCATGAAGCCCGAATAAATCGTCACTTTGTGACTGGCACGCCCTCGCACTAAATGAACGAATGAACCCCGATCAACAAACGAACCGATTCTTTCCGAATTTTAGTGCGTCCATAGTGCCCTGAGCTCAGCAGGCGCACGCACAGCAGCAGCACTAGGAGGAGGTGGCTCGTTGCTCAAGTCCACCACAGCAACCTCCGCGGGTGCTCGTTCGCCCGCGCTCGACATCGACCGATCGGCACCTGACTCTACGGGGTCAGGCCCCTCTTCCTCGTCATCAGCCTCCGAGCCGTAAGGATTTGAAGGAGTAGGCAGCACTGGGACCTTGAGATCAAGGTGCTCAGCTGTGGCTCTCACGGCAGCACTCCAGCCCTCCCGGAAGCTGCGGTCGCATGCCGGCCCGTAGTACGCCAGGGCCATCTCTGTCAGCTCAGCCCTGTAAGCCGAGGAAGAGCGAAAGGCCTCCACAGCCTCCTCGCTGGCCGAGGATAGAGACATGCGTAGTTTGGTGAGCTCCACCTCGACCTCCTGGCCGCGGGCCTCTGCCTCCAGTTTGGCCGCACGCTCACCGGCCGCATCAGCCCGCACCCGGAAGGCATCCCTGTCGCGCTCCATCCCAGTCAGTGCTAACTCCAGCTGGGACAGCTGCTCCTAAAGTCCGACGTTTATAGCCTCGGACTCCTTCCAACGCCCTTCGACCCCCGCCTGCAGGGCTCGGCTGATCTCCAGCTCACGCGCAGCATCAAGGAAACGGTGCCTCCACAGCCCGAAGGCGCTAACGACTAGGCACACGCTGCTCGCGGCAACAACCGTCAACTCGTCCACGACGCCAGGACCTAGCTCCCCGATGTGCTCGTGCCAGCGAGCACTCTGCATCATGAGGTCGACGATGCCTGGGACACTAGGCGCCCCCGTCGGTGAGTCCTCGGGCTGCGAGGACTGACCGTGCGGAGGAACCCCCTGTGAAGGGAGAGGGTCAACTTCAACGGCAGGGGCCTTGCCCCTTTCGCGCCCCCGTCCGCCAGGGACAGACGTCAGGGCAGCAGCTACCGGCACCACAGGCGACGACGGTAGGCGAACACTGGGGGGAGGCGCCCCGGACGAGGGGGGAGCCCGGCTCTTGCCCGGGGTCGAGTCCCTCCCCCTCTTCCTCGATCGGCGGCGACTGTCCATCTCCGCCAACTCATCCTCAGTCGGACAAGCCCGACCACCACTGGCCATGGCAGATTCCTCACCAGGCGCGCTAGGAGTGGCTTCGGGGGAGCTCTGCAGAAGACTGGGCCCTCCACTGGCCACCGACGCCTCGGGCGACCGCACCAGGGGAATGCAGACAGGGCCCGGGTACTGCAACCTCCCCGGGGCGAAGGTGACCTGGGCTGGGGGGCGGCGACCGATACCTGGCCGGTTCCGGGAGTGACGTGATCCACGGGGCGAGGAGCAAGCCGCGGCAGCCTGACGATTTCAGGGGTCTACCCCTGCGCTTCGACCTCCCCTGGAAGCAAAGACGAGGTTAGTCAAGCATCAGCCACTACTACCACATTCCTACGGGGGACAATACTAGTACCCTGTGACAACGGAGGACACAACTCCAACTCTCGTACCAACGCCGGGGTCAAGACATGGTCTGCATCGACGAGAGGATACTGGGAAACCGCCTTCAGATCCCGGTGCCCCTCGACGTTGAGGGACGGCTTCGTATCACGCCAAGGGCGAGGAAAGCCACTCCGCATCCAGCCATTAGAGGCCCTTTCCCAGTCCTTCGACTTGATCAAGTAAACATACCGCTCCGCCCACCCCTTGCGGTTGGACACGGTACGGAAGATAGAGATAAAATGGTCGCGGGCACGGGCCTTGAAGTAGGCAAAATAAGTGTCGGACGGGCAGCTCTGGAGGAGAAAGAACTGCTGGAACAAGTCGACACTCGGCACCACCGACGCTCTGCGGCATGCGTAGACGAACCCGTAGAGGATGCTGTATGAATTGGGGGTTATCCCCCCAGGGTTCCGCCCGTAATGGTGAAGGACGGCCGCGATGAAAGGGTGGACCGGAATACGAAGACCCGCATGGAAGGAGGCCACCGGAATCATGATCGATCCCGCCAGAAGGATGACTCATGATGTCATCTCCCACAGCGGGGAAGACAATGTCGTACTCGGGGGGGGGGGGGGTTAGGATCTGGAAGGTCTCCTAGCCATGGAAGACCTTATAGGCCACTAGAGGCTGGGAGTCGGGCTGACTAGTGCCCGCACCCGAAGTGCTCGGCACACCGCCCCGGCCTTGAGGCGTATCTTCCAAAGAGGAAGACTCGATAGTGAGAGCTCTCCTACGAGGACGCATTGCTACCGAAGAAAAGAAGAATAGAGAAAGAAGGATCCTCACCAGGCAAAGGGGAGGAAGATGCCTACGACGGAGTGCAACGACCAGTGAGACGTGGGTGTGGTTTGCGGGGGCCCCTCGACGCTTCTTATAACCTGCCCACAACAATTCGACGGTTGCATCCCCTGAGGGTCAGGTGAAGGGACATCGGATGCTACGGCGGTATGACTGCCGAGGCCAGGCGACCATTCTAAGCCCACATCCCCATAACAGGACAAGACCCGGAGTCATCATTGCCAGCGTGGCTTCTGCCACCTCCAGAGATGCCTTGCGCGCCAAGCAGACTCTCGAAGCCACCAACCCCCGCCGTACGAGGAAATCATCTTCGGATCACACACTCCAGAAGAACCCTCTCTTGAGCTACTCTCCGTTCCCTGCGAGTGCTCGGCAACTAAGAGTAGGGGGGAAGTGAGGAGGGTAAATCTGGTTTGACCTAGAAACGGCCCACACATGCGCGGCCCTTTGAGGTTTGGACGCAGCAAGGAGCGGACATACATGTTCGGCCCAATAAGGAGATGACCGGCCCAACGAGGCATCGGATTCCACGACGCCGATGAAGCCGGCCCAAGCGCAGTTCTCGTCGGAGGACACTCCGACGATCGACCGTTGTCCCCATGACGTCAGCCTATGAGTGCTGTAAGACTCGCCCAGGGAACGGCCGACGCCGGGGCTATCGCCCTCCAATGGGTAACTCCCGTCAATATAGCGGGGAATGTTACTCCAACTAAACGGACCCTTCCCTATTAAGGGATGAGGCCCTCACTCCAGGATAACCCATATAAAAGGGACATCGATAGAAGAGAAGAGCACGGTAGATTATTCTACTAAAAATCCTACGCTACTACGCAAGAGGATACTCCTGCCCCAGAACTTCCTGCTGAGAAGAGAGCAACTCGACTAGCAACCATCGATGAGAGGAACGTCTGGCATATCCAGAGAGCTTTTCCCTCCTGTGCGGCCTTACCACCCAGCGAGCACTCTCCGAGAGCCCACTGGGAGCGGCTAGCACGCGCACAGAGGAGCTACACGCCTCCTGGATCGACGACTACGGCCCCTGCTTCTCTCTCCCCTCGCTCCTATCTATTGCTCATTAATCCCTTGCTGACTTAAGCATCGGAGGGTTGTCCCCAGGGGTAACACCCGGGACTCCTTCTGACGCCCTTCTGGTTTCTTGGTGTGTGCAAACATCCATGGGCTTGAGGCGACTTCCCCAATAAATAAATAGAGAAGGTGGTACGTGGCCTAAGAACCATTTTCTTGCCGCTACACTTCTTGGCGTTATCTGTGGGAACTCGAGCAAAAAGCTATGGCTCCCCGTGGAAGCCTCCGCAATGCCAGCAACCGGGGGTGGAGTTCCCATCAGGGACCCAACTCTCGCCGGGGATCGCAGGATGTTTCTTCCGCACGCCACCGACAAGAGGTCACCCTAGGTGACCTAGACTAGCTCCGCCAGGAGATCCGAGCCCTGGCGGAATTCTGCCGTGAGCTCCGGGACCCGAGGCCCCAGCACCCCCCCCCCCCCGAGCGACGGGAGGGCGAGGGAGACCATGCCGGAGAAAACTTCCGGCAAATACGGGAGGCATCCCATGCCTCCGTCGCAAGAACCCAGCGATTGCGCAGCGTGCCCGCATCTAGGGGACGCAGCCCTCTCCACTCCAACTAGGAGATGGACCGCCGGCTCCGATGTTTCGACGAAATAGAGGACAAGGTCCGGTACCTTAACGACATCCTCCTGGCCGCCAAGAGCCGCGGCCTCATCGACGACGAACATGACTTCCACGCTCCCTTTTCCAGGGAAATCATGGAAGCCCCCATCCCGCCTAAGCTCCAGTTGTCGGCATTCGCCTCCTACGACGGCACCACCGACTCGGCCGACCACCTATACGGCTACGAGTCCCACCTGGTGTTCCACCGGGCCTCGGACACCGTGAAGTGCTTGGCGTTCGTCACGACCCTTCGGGAGAACACCCGAACATGGTTCGAGTCCCTGCCGGCTGAGACGATCTCCTCCTTCCAGCAGCTCAAGAAGCTGTTCAAGGAGAACTTCGTGACCTGCCGAAAGGTAGCCAAGTCTCCAGTAACCCTGCTCACCCTCAGGCAGGGGAAGGAAGAGGCGCTATGGGACTTCGTCTCCCGCTTCCGCGCGGAGGCACTCCGGATCTCCCATCTCAACGTCGGCATCGCCACCATGGCGCTCACTTAGGGGACGCGAGACCACATCCTCCGACGCGCGCTTGGAGTCGAAGCCCCGATGACCCTTCCAGACCTCCTCGCGCTAGCCCAAAAGCACGTGCATTGCGAGGAGAACACCGCGGCCCTGCGCCGCGGGGCCGGGACCGACCAGCCCGATAGCAAAAGAGCCACCGACCCGCCGCGCGAGGGTCGGAGCAAGCGAGAGCGGCGCGACGGGGATGGCCGCGACCGCTCCGAGAAGGAAAGGGGTGGCTACCACCACTATACACCCCTGACGGCCCCGCTCGACCAGATCCTGATGGAGATTCGCGAGGAGCCATTCCTCAAGTGGCCCTCGTGAATGAAGTCGGATCCCAACTTGCGGGATAAGAAGAAGTACTGCCGCTTCCACCGGGACCATGGCCACGACACCGTCGACTGCATCAATCTGAAGGATGCCATCGAGGACCTCGTACACAGAGGGCTCCTCGATAGGTTCTGTAGACACGCCGTTCTTGACATTATCGTGAGTAAATATCATATTACACTATGATACCCCAAGGCGGCCTTCACATTTTTAATTACTCTAGTGATTTCCTATTTTTATGATTTTTTTTACATTTTTATGAATTTGTTTCGTGGAAAATCTTTGACGTGTCAAGCTGCTTAGACGCCTCACTGTGTCTCTTTGAGGTGTCCAGAAGCATGGACGCCTCACTTGCAGGCCTATCCTTTGAGGCGTCCAGGTGCCTGGACGCCTCATTGCTTAGACACACGGACGGTACCGATCCGCTGCTCGATTTGACATTTCGAAAAAAATCCAAAAGATAAAAACGTCTTGTCAGCTAGACGCGCCCTTCGAGAGTCACAGTCACGCGCCGAAACCACGCGTTTTCTCCACTGTCTACGACTTTCGGCGGCATTTCGGTGGGCGAAAATAGGCGCATCCAGGGTCCCGGACGCTTCCAAGAAATCAAAAAAAATAATAATAAAAATATTGAGGCGTCCATTTGGTTGGACGCCTCAAAGAATAAAAATAATAAATAAAAATAATATAAAAAATATTTTGAGGCGTCCAAGGTACTGAACGCCTCAATGATGAGGCGTCCAGGAGCTTGGGCGCCTCAATCACCTCCCCCTCTATAAATAGAGGACCCCCTCCCTCGAAGGGAAGGGGCTTCAGATCCGACAGAGGAAGGAGAGACTCTGCCGGATCCTATTTCTAACCCATGGGTCTTTTACAGGGGGAGGTTATGCCGGCTTCTCGGGTGCCCGCGTTCGCGAGAGGAAGGCTAGCTCCATCCGTTCTGCTTCCACGTCGTCCCCACGCTGCCGAAGCTCCGCCGGATCCCGCCATCGGCACCTTCAATAAGCCATTCTCTCCCCTTCTCTTTTGTCATTTCTATCGCATACATCATCCCGTCATCCGTCATCTCCTTTCATAAGGGAGATCCGCTTTTATGCACGTTTGCACTATCCTCCATTCATCATAGTATTTTCCTTCTACTCGTGTCTGAGAGGGGTTTAAAAACAACACCAAGCAGGTGTGTGTCCCACCATGATTTCACTATTTTTCATTATAATGGACTAATACTACACTGCCATCTTTTCTGATCCACCTGTTATTTGTCTGTTTCTTCTTTTACAAGGGTAACCAAGGAAAGCCCTCTCCATCGGTCGGCCGAAGGGAGAGGAAGAAGCAACCCGCCATCTCTCGCTTTTGAGGTAGGCGTATTTGGTGACTTTCCCAATAAATAAATAGAGAAGGTGGTACGTGTCTTAGGAACCATTTTCCTACCGCTACAGCACTTATTTTCATGCAAGAGGGTTATTATATAGTTAGTAATAACAGTTATATATGTAAAGATGGTAACTCTGTAATCGTTCATCTAATATGATATATGTTTGTAAATTTCCACAAATTTGATATATGTCATTCGAAACCTGTGTTAATTAAAATAGACTCCCTTTCCATGTAATACTTCACTAGGCTTAAGTTTTCTCTCGCCCCCTCACTAACTCACTTGGCCCCCCTCCACGTTCCATTAAAGAAAAATATCCGTAACAATTTTTATATAATATCAATAATCTAATAAACCAAACAAGCATAAGCCAATTCAGGTTCATTTGTCAAAAATGTTACCTAGGCGCCATGTGAATGCCACACAAACTGAGATTTTATCCAAAATTTATAAGAAACATTAATAAGATATTAGATTTCTTTTGAATTTTAAAAAAGAATAAGAAACCATTTATTTATTTCTTATGTATTTAATATAAAAATATACAAAGTGATTTTTGAATTCAATAATTTTTTGATTGTATATCATATATATGCATGTCTATGTCTAAGATATTATCAGAATGATCAACTTTTGTGAGTTCTTAATTAATTAGCGGTTCCTGTAAAATATGATTATATTATGTAGTCATAAAGCCCAAATATTTTATTTAGTATTCCCCTCACTTTTTTGGCAACAATCAATAATCTAATAAATCAAACAAGGCATAAGCCAATTCAGGCTCATTTGTCAAAAATATTAATTAGTCGCCACGTGAATGTCACACAAATTGAGATTTTATCCAAAATTTATAAGAAACATTAATAAGATATTAGATTTCTTTTGAATTTTTTTAAAAAATAAGAAACCATTTAATTATTTCTTATGTATTTAATATAAAAATATGCAAAATGATTTTTGAATTCAATAATTTTTGATTGTATATCATATATATGCATGTCTATGTCTAAGATATTATCAGAATGATCAACTTTTGTAAGTTCTTAATTAATTAGCTGTTCCTGTAAAATATGATTATATTATGTAGTCATAAAGGCCAAATATTTTATTTAGTATTCCCCTCACTTTATTTGGTCCAATT
The DNA here is from genome assembly GCA_022559845.1 of Amorphophallus konjac. NCBI lineage: Eukaryota > Viridiplantae > Streptophyta > Magnoliopsida > Alismatales > Araceae > Amorphophallus > Amorphophallus konjac. The sequence goes on along the minus strand of CM040127.1, from coordinate 43,426,183 downwards.
GCACAATCCTCCAAGGGACTCTTTTATTTAAGAATAAGATAAAATAGAATAATTAACTGATGCGAGAGAAGTGTCGGTCCATCTAATTATGTTTCTCACAAAAAACATTAATCGAGATAGAGTGATTTAATTATTCACGTCCACCCCTCAAATACGTCACCTCACTTCATCTTCAAAGAGAGCCCAAATACGTTATATACTATTCCACCCCTCTCCCTCTCCATTAATTAATTTCTTTATCTAAATGGCGCACAAATTCCCTCTCATCATCTCAAGTCTCCACATTCTCGTCCCACCGTTTGCATCTTTGCTACGTACTTAAAAAATAACTCGGGAGTTATTTTGTTTTAGAAATAGATTTGAATGGAGTTGATTTCTCTTCTAAAAATTAGGGAGTACTTACCAAACACAGTTAAGTGAGTTTTCTCTCTCTTTTTTAAATTTGAGATAGAAATAAGGGAAAAAACGCAACCAAACACCCCATTAACTGAATGTGATTTAGCACTTTACCAAGATTGAGATCTTCTTTTTTCTCGAATTTTTAATTATCTTATTAGACATCGACGTAGCCAGAGGTATATCATATACTCCAACAAATTACATGATATCGCATTGCCCTTCATATATAATTAAAGAGTCATAATTTATACACCGAATTTGGTCCATAAAATCACGTCAAAATATAACGATCAATTTTATTGGCTCAAAAAAAGTTGAAAAGTCCCTCCCTACGCAGAAAAAGACTCCCGCATCTGACCATTAAATAGAGAGCACGTTCAACAAAAAATGTAAGAATAAAATATTTTATGTAAGAGTGAAATATTTTACATACAAATAAAATATTTTGTTATAAGAATGAAATATTTTATTTAATTTTTAAAAAAACTAATAAAATAATTTATTTAAATGAAATATTTTGTTTCGTGAACGTGACATTTATTATAAAGATAAAACACTATAATAATAAAATATTTTATTATAATAATAAAATTTAACAAAATATTTCAATTCCACATCAAATATTTTATTTTTAGAATAAAATATTTTACTATTTTATAAAATATTTTACTATTTCAATTCTATATTAAATATTTCATAAAATATTTCACTATTTCACGAAATAGTCTTGCACCATATCTCACATTTTTTTTGGAATTCCCGCTAGCCTTAGCACTATTAATTATATATTTAAGTATTGAACAGTCCTCCCATTAATGTATCAACCAGTGGGTCAACATCTCACCTAATTAAAAGCCGGATTTTAACCTGGGCAATAAGATATCTCATAAAGTTTAAGATAAAATAAATTAAATATATAGTGGATACAGCACCCTAATTAACAATGATATGTGATCATTAAGAAGACTTGGGTGTGTTGGCCTCACTCCTCAGCGCATGCCTCCATTAAGACGGCTAAGACATTAAACCTTCCACGGAAGAATATTGTGCCTCGGAAACCTTAGATTAACTCAAGTTGCCGATCGAATTAACACATGATAACCAAATAAACCAATAGTTGCTGAACAAAGAGGACTGCATGGTACATAATTAATTATTAATTAGGGGAGAAGTAATTAAACAGTACTTGGATGGCTCGTTCTCACAACGGTGGGGAACATGGGCCGTTCGTTCGTTCGTTGGGTGCCATGGTGCAAGACTACGTGTGGAGCTTCAAAGTAGGATGTTAATTACGAGGCCAAGGGAGGGGGATTTGACTGGGGATCGGGCGTGCCAACTAGTGTAGGGGGGAGGGGAGGGGGCCCTACTCCCCACTTTGGTAGCCCCTCTCTCCCGCCCTGACGTGCGGCTGCCATGGGAGGGAGAGAGGGGTCCTGCAGTTTGGTGGAGGGAGAGGGATCAATGTTATCAGAACCGAATTGGATCAGCCGGTCGAATCGGTTCGACCGTGAACCGGTCTAAGAATCGGTCCGATTAGGTCCGGTCCGGTCTAATGTTAAAGAATCGGACGAATCGGACAAACCGCGGATCGACCGATGAACCGGTCCGAACCCATTCGACCAGATTCAACATTCAAAAATAAATATAAAAATATTTAAATATTCAGAATGATATGTATGTGTGAATAAAAATATCTTATTATGTATGTAGAGATGGACAAACAACAGAGGAGGAAGAAAGGGGGAAGAAAAGATCAAACCACAAGAACACCGAGATTTACGTGGTTCGGAGGTGATGTGCCTTCTTACATCCACAGTCGCAGCAGGGTTTCCTCTATGATAAAAATACACCCATAACAGTACAAAGAGAGAGTTCGTAGCCCTTTTATACAATGGTCGATCCGCGTGCGAGGGCGTACGATGACGAGTTCGGACTTCACACTCTAACAGACATCACGGTTCAAAACGGTTGGATTGAACGGTCAAAACCGGTTCGAACCGAACCAGCTCATTGTCCACTTCAGATACCGGTCCGGTTCTGATAACATGAGAGGGATAATATATATTTTTATTTTTAAAATTGAGAATAATTTAATCTTTTATAAATCTAGTTTCAATTGATGGGTGATAACAGACGGTACGGTTACTGAGATGGTATTTATGCTTTTTGATATTCATGTTAATATATTTACAATAATTTTTAAATAAAAATCTAATAAATTTAAATTGTTCAATGATCACCTTATGAAAATCAAAATATTTAGATATCCTTCGAACTAAAAAAGAGTATGTTTTTTGAAATGATTTTGATAATAAAAAGATCTAACAAAATATAAAATCAGACAAAAGAATTACAGTTTTGAGTTCGGATATCTCATTAGAATATTTGATTTTGATTAAATTAATTTATGGACATTAATGGATATGATTTTATAAATCTAAAATCTATTAAAATTTTTAGAATTAAATCATAATATCAGATTTTCGGTGCCTCTCCCTCTCTTTCTCTCTCTAATATTTTGATATATAACATCTTCTTTCGTCTAAGGGCGCGTTTGAAAATGATTGAGGGTGGAGGGATTTTTTTAAAATCTCTCAAAATCTCTTAGAGAGAGGAAAAACTCAGATTTTTCACTTTTCTTCCCTTTCTTCCTATATCTCTCTAAATCTCGAAATCTGTCATAAAGTAAAAGTTGATGGGACATTGACACATTTGAAAAAAAAAATTAGAGGAGAAGGGATTCTAATGATTAGAGAGTTTAAAATTTCTTCCCTAAATCTTTTCCAAATGTGTCCTAAGACCTCGTCTTTTGGGGAATGACAGCTACCAAGAAATAAGTGTTTAATTTTCCCCTCATCTCCTTCCAGATTTCTCTTGTTACTTGTAATTTTTTCACAAACATTTGCGAAAGTTAAAAAGGATGAGAAATTATCGTGTCTTGGCACTACATGTCAATTCAAAAGGGGGGATCCACATGATCCCGTCGGACTATGGCAGGGAGATCGTATCTGAATTGTTGAATTAGTACTGTGATGCAACAGCAAAGCTTTCGATGAAAATTGTGGAACATATATCTCATGCATAGTTCTTGCAGCTTGGATTAAATTCTCATGAGAATAAGGTCTCTCCTATGATTTATTATCCCGATCGTATCATATATGGGTTCTCCTCCTGCGCCATCGATCACCTTTTGCAGATCATATGGAGGAAATTAACTCTCCCTTTTAAACAAATCCACGAGGGCATGCAACCCATTACGCAATAGCGGAATATGCATGAAGAGCTCACAACCGAGAACGGCAACATTGCGCACAACTCCTTTCTCTTCCGCCGGGTCGAGCGTCGCCGGAGAAACTCCAGGGTCGCTGACGACGGCGTCGAGGTGCGCCCTGTTGCCATCTAAATACGCCTCCAGGAACGCGACGACGAGCCCGGCGATGCTTCTCCTCATGAGGTCCCTCCCGCGGCTCTCGCCGCACTTGCAAGCAGCCCGAACCAACCCTGGCGCGTCGTCGTCCAGCATGTCCAGATGCCCGTAGTCCTTCACCACGAAGTAGCTGCACGGCGGCTTGCACTCCTTGAAGAACTCCCCGTGGTTCAGGCCCCTGGGCGCGCACGACGGCGCCACAGGGAGGGCCTTCTGTTCCACAAGCCCGGATCCGACGACCAAGACCGGTATGTCGATGTCAAAGGAGTTGGCCTCGTAGGTTAGGATCCCGGGCGAGATCTGAACTTTGAGGCCGAGGGGGCTCTCGCTGCCGGCGACGGGGTCTATCCCCACCAGCACGGAGAAGTCCAGTGTGGTCTTGGCGTACTTCTTCAGTGCTAGGGCGAACGCCGAGTGGCCGCCCTTGCTGTGGCCGGCGAGGGCGAGCTTGAGCAGGTTGGCTTGGACGCCTCCGGGGAGCACCGCCTGGAGACCCCCGGACAACCAGTTGGTTACCTCAGCTGCATACTCTATGTCTCCATTGGAAGTTGGGAGTGATAAGAGGGGCAGCTGGATCGGAAACATTAATGCATGCGTGAAAGATGTGATTCATGCAGGGAGATCGAAGGGCTTGTAATGGAAAAGACAGAAAGCAAAGCTAACAATAATTAATCTTTCAATAACGAATATAAGTTGAACAATATCATCAAATGATATATTCTCTAGAAACTTAAATCCTTTCAGGGAGGGAATTCATATGGTTATATATATTATATATATAATGTTTTAAGTTTCTACGAAAGTAATACAGGGAATAATCACGTCATAGCTAGTGATAATGATAGTTTTAGAATTCATCTGTTTGCAGAATCATAGAGGACTGGGATCGAGTTGGTAGAGCATAGAGGCTTGCTCAATCCCTAGTGAGGGGCGGGGGGGTGGTCTTGGCATGCATGGGCCCCTGGCTCATAGCGTGGCCTAATTAAAACATAAGTTGTTCGTCTTAATTTGTCTTAGTAACTTTGATCATATATATAATAAGGACATGAAACGATATGTTAACAAGTTTGCCACTCCTTCTACCTTAACATGACAGAAATGATCATTACCTGGAAACTAATTAATAAAGGAATTGAAAGCTGGTTGGCACGCATGGAATGCAAATTAAGAGAGGAAAGAGGTGGGTGGAAAATATATGGTGGCCGGCCGGCCGGCGGGCCGGTAACATTGAAGAGAGGAGAGGGAACTGCTGGTTACGTAATGTCTCACCTGGGGGGCAACGGCAATGTAGCCGTGAGAAGCGATGTGCTCCAGCATCTGACGGTAGTAACGGTTCTGCAAGGCGAAGCCGTGGAGGAAGAGGATGACCGGGTAGGTCCCTGCCTGGGTCGGCGTAACGATCAGAAGAGGCTTTGGTGGGGAAGAAACATCCGGCTGCTTCTTCCCGTAGCTCTGCACGCTCAGCTTGCCTTGCTCGAAGACGGAGGCCACTGCCGCCGAAGCCATCTCTCTCTCTCTCAGCCTGCCGCGTCTGTGTGTAATATTTTGCTCGGCGCCCACCTGGATGATTATATGGATTATAGAGTCATGCAGCAGCATTAGCCACTTAACTTCTGACAAATTAACTGCTTGTGGGTGTTGGGTAGATCGGGGTGTTGTCCGTCGACACTTACATTTTAGAGGTTGAAGAGACGTATACATAAGGATTACCCTACTAGAGAGAGAGAGAGAGAGAGAGAGAGAGAGAGAGCTGCATCTAGTGGTGAAAAGAATAATATACAATTCTAAATATGTACCCCAATACGAGGAAAGAATTGAGAGCAGCGCACCCCAATAAGGTCGGCATTCCTTTCCTTATATACTGGTGAAAAGAATAATTAAACTAAATCTGTACAAGACCTTCCAATTTACATGGGCTACCAAAATACAGGTTTGCTAAAACTACAAGAAATGTAAAGGGGGAAATGCTTGACTTGTCATTGATGCTCTTCATTGAGGACGATGAGAAAATTCTTGGCATTAATCGTGGGAATGACATTTACCGCATGGTGGTAAGTATAGCTGACAAAATTTTAGTGAGGCTACCGGCTGTGAACATATAATTAAAATATTATTTGAATTCATGAGACCATTAACTCTAACTTTATTGACACTTTCGATTTGCGGGTAAGTATAATATGTTTATAAGTGTTTCTGCTAAGTTTTCAATCTTCAGAAGCTGCTGCTGTTGCTGTTGCAGAGCGAGATGAGGCTTAATTTCCATGGGTTCGCCGGCGTTTACCTGACGTTTTCCCTGGGTGGTTGCACAATACTGCCTCATCCCCTTCTCCCACGGCAGCACTTTCCACAGCTCCCTGAGTTCCGTCATCGCCAACCCCAATGCGGTGATGACCCCCATCGTTCCCCCGTCGCACATGAGGTCTCCCATCCCTCCTAAACGTCGCCGTTGGCGGTGGGAGAGAGGGAAGGAGAAAGTGCGGGGGATGACAGTGGGAAATTTTGGGGGCACAACAGCGAGGAGTTTAGAGAGAGAGAGAGAGAGGATTGCTACAGTTGAGAAGGCTGCAACAACTCTCCAGAAACATTGATGTGGAAGGAGATGAGAGAGAGAGAGAGAGCAGAAAATAGAACCTGGTATGCCAAGCATAGCAGCTTCTCTGCCACTCCTTGCTGCCGTAGCCGACCTCCAACTTGGTGTTGTAGAAGGTGGCCTTGTTGCCGATTCTGAAGTTTACGTTGAGGGCGAGGTTGTAGATGGTAATGGCTTGGACCTAAATGGTTAGCGTAGGTCATGGTGCTCGACCATGGGGAAGACACTGTCGAACCCATAGAATGCATGGTCTCGCTCTGCAATAGTGGTGGCAGGGGACTGCTTTAAGATGGAGTGAGAGAAGATGGTGTACGACGAATTCTCCGAGTTCTCCCTCTCCTCCTCCTTTGCAGCGGATGATCTCCTCTGTAACCGTGCTGCGGGCAGGCAGCTCCATCTTCTTCTTAGGGCACCCGGGGAAGAGGGAGGTGGGGTGGGGGAGGAGAGGGGTGGTGGGTATATCTGGCGCGTACTTTTCCTGGGTTCATGTGGCATTATCGCGGGCCCCTCCTGTTGACTCCGTATCTGGCGCGTATTGCTTTATACGTTCTTTATATGTCTTTATACCTGGTTCATCTGGCATTATCGCATCGCGGGGTTCATCTGGCATTTATCGCGGTTCTTAGGGCACCCGGGGAAGAGGGAGGTGGGGTGGGGGAGGAGAGGGGTGGTGGGTATATCTGGCGCGTACCTTTCCTGTGTTCATCTGGCATTATCGCGGCGAAGAGAGGGTGGGGGAGGAGAGGGGTGGTGGGTATATCTGGCGCGTACCTTTCCTGGGTTCATCTGGCACTATCACGGGCCCCTCCTGTTGACTTATCCTGGGTTCACCTGGCATTATCGCGGGCGTATCTGGCATCTGAGTTTGTTAGAATATTGACATAGTGCTTCTCGGGCAATAGTCTAATATCACGAGATTATTTGATAATTTGTTAAAATATTTAGACATAGTCTTTTTTAGATAATAATCTCGTATTAATTAAATGAGTTGTGGTTCATGTGATTATGATCTTGAGTCTGTGTATTTTAACGTTACGATTCTGTAGATTCAACATGGTACTAGAATATGATCTTAGCTCAACTACTCTTATCACCTCTATTCGATTAATATCCACGGCACATCTTGACCGTGAACGAGAGTGTTAGAATATTTGAACATAATTTTTCTTAGACAATAATTTCATATTAATTAAATAAGTTATGATTCATATATTTATGACTTTGAATATGTATATCTCACTGTAGCATACGTATCTAACATTTGGGCTTCATCTGACTCTATCCTGAGTTTCATATTGCGCGAGACTCGGTGGCATCTGGCTTTATCCTTTCCGCGGGCGTATCTGGCTTATCGTGCGGTTCGCCGGGCACCTGACTCCGCATCAGCTCCGTATCTGGTTCATCTGGCTTTATCCTGGGTTACCTGGTTCTGGGTTCATCTGGCATTATCATTATTGACTCCGTATCTGGCGCGTACCTTTCATGGGTTCATCTGACATTATCGCGGGCCCCTCCCGCGGGCCCCACATGTTCCTGTTGACTCCGTATCTGGTGCGTATGGCTTTATATGGCTTCATACCTGGTTCATATTATCGCGGGGTTCATCTGGCATTTATCGTGGTCGTATCGCGGTCGTACCTTTCTGGGTTCATCTGGCGCTCACCTTTCGTGGCATTATCATTATCGCGGGCCCCTTCTTGTTGGACTCTGACTACTCTAACTCCGTACCTGGCGCGAAACCGGCTTTATCTGTTGTAGGCAGCAGAATCTTCGATCCTCTGGCCCCTCACCCCGACCACACCTTGTTATATATATTAGCACAAGCATAAACGCCCGAATCAGTAGTCTCGGTTCTCGGACCATCTTAGAGCGAATGCGAGATGGACGAGTCGTGAGACGTGGTCGGGATGCGTTGACCTACACCGTCCCGTGTGTCCCGTCGTGTATCATGTCGGTCCGTGGCAGGACCGGACGGGTACCTGCGGGACTGATGGTTCGTGTCGATTCGGCGTTAAAAGCAGGCCGTAGGCAGGCTAGGCGAAGCATCCCTGGGGCGTTGCAGCGGCGGGGAGGGGCAGTGCAGGCCGGTGATCCACGGTGCAGGCCGGCGGGGACGGAGGATCGGAGGGCTCTGACGAGGTTAGTTCAATATTTATAGTGTTTTTTTTCAAGAGGAGGGAGGCCGGATCGAGGGGGGCGGACGATCGAAGGGCTCCTGCCAGATCTGGTCATCCGAAAGCCGGACGGGGGCGGCGGTGGCCGATGGGAGGCCGTGGGCGCCAGTGGCCGGTAGGGGATCGTGGGTGGGCGGTCAGGCCGTTGCAGGGGGAGGGTGGGGTGGTGAGATGTCAGGGGGCCGATGGGAGACCGGCGGGGGGACGGTGGAGTGGTGGGTGGGGGGGGGGGGGTCTGGCCCGTGGGAGGCGGTGGCCAGCGGTGATCAGACGAAGGGGTGCCACGGGGGAGATCGTGGGTGAGGGGATCTGGCCAGTGGGTGGGGGGGATGGGGTCCGACTGTGCCCTGCCTCCCACCGGGGGATGGGGGGAGGGAGATGGTGGCCGGCGGGGCTAAAGGTGGTGGGGGGGATCGTGGGTGGGGCGGTCAGGCCGTGGCAGGGGGCCGGTGGGAGACGTTGGAGTGGTGGGGGGATCTTGCCGGTGGCCGGCGGTGATCGGACGGGGGGGGGGGGGTGGTAAGACCATAGCAGGGCCACATGGGGGAGGGAGATGGTGGGGGGGGCAACGGTGGCCTATTAATTATATGGTGGGAGGCAGGGGGTGTAAAATTAACTTAATTAATTATAATTGTCATCTTTTAAATGTTTTAAAATTAATTTTTAATTCTAGATCATGTTTTAGATTAATTTAATTTTAGAATAATTAATTGTTTAATAATTATAAATTTCATATTGTAGATGTCCTGGAAATATTTTTCATGTTTTAGATAAAATATTTATTTGTGAATTTTATTCGTTCAAATTTATAATTATTAATTAAGTGTTAAACATTTAAAATATGAATTTTAAATTATTTATAATTTTTATTTATTTATTATCTTGTTTGGTGATATTCTTAATATATATATATATATATATATATATAAATTTAATAATTAAGTTTAGAATATTTTTAATTCTAGATCATGTTTTAGAATAATTTAGTTTTAGAATAATTATAATTTTCATGTTTTACATGTTGTAGAAATCGTTTTCATATTATATTCGTTAAAAATTTTAATTATTAATTAGATGTAGAATACTAAAATTATTATTTTTTTAAAAAAATCATAATTTATATTTATTAATTATCTTGTTTGGTGATATTTGTAGACCATTTATAAGTTATATTTATATTTTACGTTTATAAGTAGAAAATTAATCATTAAATGTAGAATACTGGACTATTTTGATTTTTAATTTATAATTATTAAATTTAGGGGATACATTTAAGCATTTCATAGCTCCTAAGGAATGTCCGAATGACATTGGATAGTCACATGGAGTTATGTTGGATGTCAACCGTAGTTGTTGGCGTTGCAACTATTGTAAAACAGAACACAGGGGAGGAGATGTGTCTCGGCTGAAGATGCACTTGGCAAGAGGCGCAGGTGCGGGATACTCTGAGGTTGCTGGATGTACGCATGTGCCTAGAGAGGCGAAACATGGAATGGCCAGGCACCTGCGGGAGAAGAAAGCTGAGATGCAGCAAAATTAAAAAGGAAGAAAATGGATGAAGCGGCGGTCAGCGGAAGAGCAGGTGGCAGTGACAAATGATGAATGCGCGTGGACACCCAGTGTACCCGCACCATCTTCTACATCAAGCTAGGGTACCCGCACCACCAGCACCGGGCAGATCAGGATCTTCCTCCACGTCCACAGTTCGAGCAACACCAGCACCAGTCGCACCAGTAGCACATGATAGAATTGAATGTATAGATGTAGTGAGGACTATTTTTAGAGAATTTTATGTACCCTCCACTGCTGCATATGACTCATTATTTGTGCAGATGGTTACATATTTTCTGACTCACCCACATACACGTCCACCCCCTACGATAGAGTTAGATTATACGGGTCACGGTTCTCATGTATCTAATTTTGATCACTACCATAAAAGGCGGGATTTCAGACGGCCAGCTTCCGTATGAAATTCCGTCTGAACTCCGTTTTGTAACGGATTTCGGACGAATTTCGGACGGAAAGATGCCGTCTCATAGTTTTGGTTATAAATTTCGGACAGATTAGTATCTGTCTCAAATTCCGTCTTAAATTTTAAATAGAATCAATTCCGTGTCAAATCCCGTCTGTAAATACAAGTTTCAGACAAATTAATATCAGTCACAAATACCGTCTGAAATTTGACACTGAACATTTTCTGTCTTAAATACTGTCTAAAATCAGTCCGTCTGAAATTTCACACGGAAGTTTTCTGTTTTACATACCGTCCGAAATCAGTCCATCTGAAATTTCATTCGGAAAATATTCCGTGTGAGACAAAGTCTGAAATTATCCGTCTGAAATACCGTTCCAATGTCCGTCTAAAATTTCAGATGTAGATTTCAGAAGCATACGCTAAAATCCGTCTGAAATTTCAGACGCAAACGCACAAATACAAAATTGTATCCGTCTGAAAATTCGTCCGAAACAACTTCCATCAATTTTTTTTAAAAATATGAAATTATTTTAAAAAATATGTTCAAATTCAAAGTAATGACTAAAAATAAAACACATAAATAAGAAACTCAACATTCATAGATAAAAAATATGCTCATCAAATATCCTCCTCCACATCATCCATATGCTCGTCCCTGCCCTGCTCATCTCCTCTGTCGCCGCCCACAGAAGGATCCTCCTACATTAACAAGCCCACAGAAGGATCCTCCTACATTAACAAAATAATAGCATTCATTCATAGATAAAAAAATTAATACAGAGATAAATTAGATATTTTATTACATTGGATAAATTGAAATCAAACATAATATCAAATCGATAACTATATAGATTTTATAGATCCCAATAAACTTACACTACAAGAAAAATCGCGGATAGCGACCGACCTAGCGGTCGCTATTCAGTCTTAGATCGGTCGCAAATCTGCATTGCGACCGAACAGAGACTATCTAGCGACCGAATATGTCGGTCGCTATATACTAGTCGCTATATAGCGACCGACATAATTCGGTCGCAGTATCCGTCGTTACCAGAGACCGATTATAATCGGTCGCCTGATCGGTCGCTAATTAAGTCGGTCTCAATTCGGTCGCTATTCGGTCTCTAATTATGTTGTATTTTTAAAAATAAAATTAACCTATCGGATTTATTCGGTCTCAATTCGGTCGCCAGTCGGTCGCCAAGTATAATTATTTAATAAAAGAAATATAACGTACAGTCGCTATTCGGTCGCAATTCAGTCTCCATGCGGTCGCTAATTTTGCATTATTTTTTTTTTAAAAATTTATTTAAACTGATAAATAAATTACCTGATAAATAACAAATTCATAACATAAATATAAAATCAACTACACAGACAACAATATCGACAAATCTCAAATTCATCACATACAAACACCTGATAAATAACAATTTCATAAAACAATAATAAATCAACTACACGGATCACAATCTCCACGAACCTCAAATTACACACAATTAAAATAAAATCACAAATTAATCATACATCCACACAACTAAAATAAAATCACAAATCCTCCACATATGTCTCATCCTGGTCGTCGTCTCGTCCAACATCATCCTGGTCGTCGTCTCGTCCAACATCTCGCGACGGATGATCCTGTATATCATTTAAAAAAATTATAATCAAATCCTTAATAAAGAAATCAAGCATTAACAAGACTTAATAAAGAAATCAAGCATTAACAAGAGTATGCCAATAGTTTAAGCCAGCTCATTTTCATATATATAAATACACACACACAATATAAGTTCAAATTTCATCTTGTATTTTAAAAATGAAGTTTGAGCGCCGAGCTCAAACCGGGCATCCGATTTGGATTCCGTCAGTTCTGACAAGTCACTTTCATCTCCCCGGTCGTATTGGAATGATCGGCACGGCCATCCGACCGGTATTTCGAATTTTAGACCCCCGGACCCGTCCTAACAGTTCATTTGAACTAAGTGTATTTTAAAAATGAAGTTTGAGCGCCGAGCTCAAACCGGGCATCCGATTTGGATTCCGTCAGTTCTGACAAGTCACTTTCATCTCCCCGGTCGTATTGGAATGATCGGCACGGCCATCCGACCGGTATTTCAGATTTTAGAACCAAATGCCCCGTCCTAACAGTTCATTTGAACTAAGTGTATTTTAAAAATGAAGTTTGAGCGCCGAGCTCAAACCGGGCATCCGATTTGGATTCCGTCAGTTCTGACAAGTCACTTTCATCTCCCCGGTCGTATTGGAATGATCGGCACGGCCATCCGACCGGTATTTCGAATTTTAGACCCCCGGACCCGTCCTAACAGTTCATTTGAACTAAGTGTATTTTAAAAATGAAGTTTGAGCGCCGAGCTCAAACCGGGCATCCGATTTGGATTCCGTCAGTTCTGACAAGTCACTTTCATCTCCCCGGTCGTATTGGAATGATCGGCACGGCCATCCGACCGGTATTTCAGATTTTAGAACCAAATGCCCCGTCCTAACAGTTCATTTGAACTAAGTGTATTTTAAAAATGAAGTTTGAGCGCCGAGCTCAAACCGGGCATCCGATTTGGATTCCGTCAGTTCTGACAAGTCACTTTCATCTCCCCGGTCGTATTGGAATGACCGGCACGGCCATCCGACCGGTATTTCAGATTTTAGACCCCCGGACCCGTCCTAACAGTTCATTTGAAATAAGTGTATTTTAAAAATGAAGTTTGAGCGCCGAGCTCAAACCGGGCATCCGATTTGGATTCCGTCAGTTCTGACAAGTCACTTTCATCTCCCCGGTCGTATTGGAATGACCGGCACGGCCATCCGACCGGTATTTCAGATTTTAGAACCAAATGCATAAGTTGCTGCTTCTCGCTGCCTCCATTCAGGTTTGTTAATGTTTTCTTCTATGAATGGCATAACAAGAGGCACAATGTCATCTCCCACGGTCCGTGCAACCAAACCCAAGCATGTTCCTCCAGCCATTGCAAGATTCCAAACTCCTTCATATACGATGCAAGCTTCTCATAATACATGGAGGATATGGAGACCAAGCATTCGAATGCAGCCTGCCGTATCTTCACCTCAGGGGACAGAGTAGCTTCACAAATGACTCTCATGATATAATCCCTCTCCATATCATTCCCGAAGTTTGCCTGAGCAAATCCCAAAGAATTATGCAGAGCTCGAGTTGCAGCCAGCCTAACATCAATGTTTCCCTCAGAAGCACTCATGCCTTGAACAACCGCTGTCAATATCTTCACTTTGTTTACATTACTCTTGTTCCAGGTTTTTGTGGAGAACGTGAAACAGAGGTCACCTCTTTTGGTACCCCTCGTGTTTGCCTTGGTGGGGTGGGCCATCAAGCAAGTAGTTAACATCATACAGGTCATATTTTGCCTCTTTACATATCCTTTACCCGTTCATTTTGCTGCCAAGATAAAGATTCTTGCAAATTTTAGGTTGGTTCACCTCATGTAAGATCCTGTACACATTGTTGCTCCTGGTATATTAAAGCCCAGTGCCAGACTGAGCATTGACAAAAGCGTTTATGGAGAAAAGAGGTTGAATATCAACATTCTCTATTCGCCAGTCTCTTTGCAATGGGTTTAACTGTCGTACTGGCTAGAAGAGATATAGGCTTGAGTATCAAGAAACTTCTTGCACATTGTTGTCTGGTACGTCTAGGTTGAAATGCAACACCAACTTCATGGATTACTGACGGGATAACTTACTGTGTACTAAGTCAGCAGTTCCATGCAGCTATCTAGAACTGCCTTTGCTTTATAATCAGTGGATGCTGCATTTAGTTTCTTGATATCATGAGATCACTTCATGTTTCTCGTTTCTTTTGCACGAGTCTTATTATGTTTCCTGCCTGTTTCAGATGAAAACAGCAGCTGATGCCTGCGTTCTCTACGACATGAAGAGAAGCCAATGATGAAGCATCACTGACAACCACGGAGTAATCTTTTCCAGTGTGGTCTATTGTCGAAACAAGAAATCACTTTCTTGTGTACTGATGTTCGTGTGTTCATTAAGTAGACATGGATCGATTGTGTCCATTTTCCTGGGTCTAAAAACGTTTTTGGTTTTTATTACATAAATCAAACTGCATTGATTAAAATCAGAAAATTCTCAGTTGTGGTTATACAAATGAGGGTGCATCAAGATTATTTCCTCAAAAGTATGGATATGGAGAACAGTATTTACATGGTAGTGAAAGTAGCCAGTGCCATTCTGGGTTCTGCTACCATGTTGCAATATCATGTTCATCCAGGTTGACAAAGAGAGAACATAAAGAAGTATGGTATAATACGCTCGTGTGCAAGACATGTCAGTGATCACAGACAGCTATGACATGGAAGATGCCAAGAGCTAGCAACCGGCAGGCAAGTTTGATCGTGACCTCCATGACAGGTTGTTGAAGAGAAGCAGAAACGTTATTCCATAATCACCTTCACTGGTAGGGCTGGAGGAGCAATCAAATCTTTTCTGTTATTGAGCCTGGCGGCATTCGTTCCCATTGTTGCAATTTGATGTAGAATGCCTTAATTGTTTGGGACGTGGAGTCCTGTCTACTGGGTGCAGTGTCTCGGGCCCGTGGGAAGCGGCCGTCACAATCCTTCTTCCCAAAGTTTAGGGTGCGTTCGGAACGGATGTTGGAGGACAGATTTTGGAGATTCTAATCATTCATTGAAATTTTCACTTTTTTATAATCATTTTAAATGTTCTAACAACTCCTCAGCTTTTATTTTATAATCTGTGCGGTGTTCAATTGTGTTTTATTTATTTTATAAAGTCACATGTGATTGGACTACATGTGTATGATGATGGTGTAGATGGACTAATGTGACCGTTGATGGATTTACGTGATGCATCAAACATGTTTCGTAAGGAGAGGATATACTATCTTGGACTTGGAGTACGGAACAGATGTTAGCAATAAATAAGTCATCTAACACTTACCTTTCTAAAAAGATCATTTTATGGTGCTATGGTATTTTCAAAGCCGGACAATTCAATGCCTCCAGCTACATGGGTGAGTCGCACCTCTTAAAAGAAACCAAAAGCGTGAACATGATCATCAACAGTCTGCAAAAGCAAGATATTAAGGCAACAAGAGGAATTCAGATTTATATTATGTTGTTTTCATTTCTTGCTACAAAATAATTTTCTAATAAGAATAAGTTCCATGCAAGAAAGTATGCATACCATTGCTGGACTTTCCTAAACTCTGAAAGCACCGGATATATGTTCTCAAAAGCCGTGTATGTCTCCTCTCTCACCTGCCACATGCCAAGAATTGGCAAGTCAGAACTAACATAACAAACTTGATGACAACCATCAATCATATTCAGGAATTCCTTCACCTTTGCTGTCCTGAATTGTAAATCCGTCAACTCATGCAGCTTCTCCAAACCAATGTATTGGGTCAAACCCGTGTGCTGAAACTGTTTTGGGACCTAGGGCCATGAAAGTCTCATCAGGTTCTCTGCTATGTCTTCAGTACAGCAGATCCCATATTTACCTTCTGCCTTCACAAATCACAATTAATAGCATTCTCATAATAGTCTCATTTATTTATTTCTTTAAATGCAATCAGATGCTTACTGTTCCTTAAAAGAAAGAATAAAAGCTTAATATACTCTAATCAGCCTTATCCTCAATGCAACATTCCAAGCACAAGTTCCAGCTCTCTTGATTTCTGTCTGGAAGCCAATGTTCTGAGCATTCGCATCAATGCATGGACCGGGTAGGTGCTAGGAGCAAGAACATATGTGAGTCTCAGCCAGGCCTTTCAACTCCATCCACTGGTTGTGGCAAGCAACCAACAAGCACGCACAGATCATTCACCTCTTGGTCTGCCACAAGGTGGGACCTGCCTGACAGCTATGATGCAATGGTGTGTTCCATTGGAGACCACAAGTCAATAATGGACGGTTCCTCATGAAAATCTCCACAAACATCCACCAAGCATATAGATTATGAACAAACGAATTTTGCTCGGGCCAGCAAAGTCTCAAAGAGGCAAATTAACAAGCCTAGAAAATCTAAAGATTCAAATCATAGTTGTGGAATCCACTCTAACGAACAAAACACTTTAGAGGAAGAAAATCAAAATTGAGGAATGCAATTGCTGGATGAATGTCCATGATTCCATATGATAGCACTATCACAAAGTGGATGTAAGAAGGATGTTTCAAACTGAATAAAACACAAGATGGAAGACATGATATAGAGAGTTCTGCATTCATCAGAAGGTTTGAGGCTAAAAACGCATTTATATGACAATCACATGGCCACACAGAGTTTTGCAATCAAAGTGTCAAAGAGCATTGACCAAGACAACACAGACTGTTCAGGGGAAAAAAAGGAAACAATTCCGAAATTCTTTAACTTTCATTTTCTGGATAAAAGGCAAAGGGAAATGACAGTCAACAGAAAACACAATTCAATTCATGAACTAATTAACTATCAAGTTGGAGAATCCAACATTGTACAGCGCAGAAAACTGATCACAGGTAGTAACTGATCCATAATGGCAAAGAAATGAGCAAGGTACAGTTGGAAATGAAATTAAAAAGTGAGGTGCTGTACCGATGATGGAATATATGTGCAACAAATGCAAGATTCAGATTTGTTGAGCCGTCCACAATGTCTTTTGGAGTCAAGTACTTTTTGCAATTCATCCTCTCTGCATGCTCCAGGATCAGCTTTGCTCTTTCAGTGGGGTCTTTGGTATCCAAGGTGGTTGGGCTGCAGTGCTCAGGGGCAAGGACATTGAGGAGGTAAGCATAAGCCTCTCCATCCTGCCAGTCAAGCAACCAATAAGATGCACAAACCGGTACAAACCGTATGAACAAAAAACAGATAGAAAGGAAATTCATAACAGATACATAACACAGACCAAATAGCATCAATGACCCAGAGATGATTTACACTAGTCACTTTGCTTCGTAGAAAAGAAACTTTAAAACTTGAAAGGAGCTGCATGGAATGTTATTGCTCCTTAAGTAGTCTGGCACCAGTATGAATGAGTTTATTTATAAAAAATTACCCATGAGGAAACAAAATAAAGTTTATATTTTACTTATCCAGGCTGCCAGACATTCCAAAAAGGCCTACAGCAGTGTCAGCACAATTTGAAGCTACTTGAATGTAGAAGTAGATAAGAGAGATGTTAGCTTATGCCCGGTGTTCTTTTTCTTCGGCTACATATTTATACGTTCCTTTTATCTTTTCCCAGCAATATCTCTGGTACATTTTTTTTACAATATTTACATTGAATGTTGAATAACAATTACCTGTTCCATCATAGGTTGACTTTTGCCCGCTAACAAATAGATCTTCCTCTACTTTTGTCTCTTACCCGGCCGGCCCCCAAATCCACCTCTTTGATGAGAGATACATGCAGACTTTGTTTTCACTGCTACTGTCCCTTGCAAAGTCCAATTTTGAAGTAAATGTATGTTGTAGCTCACTCTAACCTGACCTATTCAATCTTTGTTCATAAGTTTACAAAAAAATTCATTATAGTTCATTAAAATTGTACTTAGGATGATTTTTAGATTATTCAAAAAAAAAGGGACCTTGAATAAAACATAGATTACCCATGAATTTCTCCTTGAATAAAGTGTTGACAGCTCAGGAATATTTGATCTGGAGAGTGATAGTATTGTCCATTGGCATGATTAAGATTCTCTAGTGTAATATTTGATTGTCATCTCCGAGATATTTTTGGAGTGAATTAGGGGCGGGTATATCACCCCGACTGACCCACTCCTAACCCACCTCGGGTGATTTATTTCACCCCTTTTTAAGAATTCACATACCCTAACTTTATCTCTAACCGACTCCGATTAAGAAAAAAAAACGAACTAAATAAGAATAACTCGTCTCACCCTAATTAATCTATCGTAATCGGATTTACTTCTTTATCAAAGTGGCCCTACGAAATTAGTCCATCGCTTGCGGGTCGTGACAAAGTGCCTTCAAACGTTAAGATTGCGTTTGAGAACGCAGATAGAAAAAGAGGCCATGGAATGATTATTTAAGCCTCAGTCTTTAAATAAAACTCTAGTGACACGTATTACATCTGTTGAATTTTTACACTATTTTTGGTTCTCATAAGAATGATGGGGTCATATGTAGAGTTCATCTTGTACCTTTGCTTTAAAATTCTCATAATCCAATGTTTGGATTTGTTGGTTCTCAAGTTCTTGGATTTTGGGTTTGCTACAGTTTTAAATCGAAAAATAAGAATTGGGGAAAATACATGACACAATAAATGGACTGCATATTGAAGCCAGAACATTAATAACGGACCGGACAAACTAAAAAGATAATCTTATAATATTTCACACTATTTTACAGGAGAACAAATGATATGTGGACACCATCTCAAGAGTCTTAAATAAATCAGGTTCATTGCACGAGCATAGCCCCTCCCCCGGAGCCCCTCCACCGGAGCCCCTCCCCCTCCACCGGAGCCCCTCCCCCTGCGCAGCCCCCCCTCCACCGGAGCCCCTCCCCCTGCGCAACCCCCTCCCCTCCACCGGAGCCCCCTCCCCCTCACCCCTGCGGAGCCCCCTCCCCTCCACCGGAGCCCATCCCCCTGCGCAGCCCCCCCTCCACCGGAGCCCCTCCCCCTGCGCAGCCCCCTCCCCTCCACCGGAGCCCCCTCCCCCTCACCCCACCGGAGCCCCTCCCCCTGCGCAGCCCCCTCCCGTCCACCGGAGCCCCCTCCCCCTCACCCCTGCGGAGCCCCCTCCCCTCCACCGGAGCCCCTCCACCGGAGCCCCTCCCCCTCCACCGGAGCCCCTCCCCCTGCGCAGCCCCCCCTCCACCGGAGCCCCTCCCCCTGCGCAACCCCCTCCCCTCCACCGGAGCCCCCTCCCCCTCACCCCTGCGGAGCCCCCTCCCCTCCACCGGAGCCCATCCCCCTGCGCAGCCCCCCCTCCACCGGAGCCCCTCCCCCTGCGCAGCCCCCTCCCCTCCACCGGAGCCCCCTCCCCCTCACCCCACCGGAGCCCCTCCCCCTGCGCAGCCCCCTCCCGTCCACCGGAGCCCCCTCCCCCTCACCCCTGCGGAGCCCCCTCCCCTCCACCGGAGCCCCTCCCCCTCCCCTGCGCAGCCCCCTCCCCCTCCCCTGCGGAGCCCCCTCCCCCTCACCCGAGCTCCACCCCCCCTCCCAGACCAACCTCCCCCGCCACCCCCTCCCACCGAAACCCCCCTCACTGGAACCCCTCCAAGAAGAAAAAAAATGAGAAATAGGGCATGGTCGATGGCCGGCGGGGAGGGAGAGGGGGGGGGAGAGAGGCGCGGGGCTGGAGGGAGAGGAGAGGGGGGGGAGATCGAGAGGGAGAGGACTTACCAGACCGAGGAGGGTGACGACGAGGACGACGGGGACCGACGAGGTCGACGGCGAGGATGGTGCGGGGCTGGCCGAGACAGCGAGCTCCGGCGTCCGTCCACCACCACGCCGCTCGCCACGCCCGTGGCCGCAAGGCAGAGGGGGGGGGGGGGAGGGCGAGGGGGCCGGAGGGGGAGGGGAGAGCTCCGGTGGAGGAAGGTTATCAATGCAGGGGAGAGATGGTCGCGCTGTAAATGCAGTCATATCAGCGACCGATTAGAGACCGAAATATATTCGGTCGCAACATCGGTCTCCAATTCGGTCGATTTTGAAAAAAAAGAGACCGGAATAAATTCGAGCTAAATATAGCGACCGATTGGAGACCGAAATAAATTCGGTCGCCAAAACGGTCTCAGATATGCGACCGATTATTTCGGTCGCCGAATTGGTCTCTATTTGGGACCGACTAGCGACCGATTTAATCGGTCTCTAATTCGGTCGCTATAGCCACTTTTTCTTGTAGTGTTAGCTGTCATCAGTAATTTAAATTATTTACATTTACAAAATGCACTTTTGAGCGTCGGCCCCAAATCGGGTATCCGATTTGGATTCCGCCAGTTCTCACAAGTCTCTTTTATGTCCCAGGTCCTGTTAGAATGATCGACACGCCGATCAGACTGATATTTTAGATTTTAGACCCCTGGACCCCGACTTCTTTAATTTTAGACTAAGTGTATTTACAAAATGCACTTTTGAGCGTCAGCCGCAAACCGGGTATCCGATTTGGATTCCGCCAGTTCTCACAAGTCTCTTTTATGTCCCAAGTCCTATTGGAATGATCGGCACGCCGATCAGACCGGTATTTCAGATTTTAGACCCACATACCCCGACTTCTTTAATTTTAGACTAAGTGTATTTACAAAATGCACTTTTGAGCGTCGGTCCCAAACCGGATATCCGATTTGGATTCCGCCAGTTCTCACAAGTCTATTTTATGTCGCAGGTCCTGTTGTAATGATCGACACGCTGATCAGACTGGTATTTCATATTTTAGACCCCCGGACCCCGACTTCTTTAATTTTAGAGTAAGTGTATTTACAAAATACACTTTTGAGCATCGGCTCCAAACCGGGCATCCGATTTAGATTCCACCAGTTCTCACAAGTCTCTTTTATCTCTCAGGTCCTGTTGGAATGATCGGCACACCGATCAGATCGGTATTTCAGATTTTAGAATCCCGGACCCCGACTTCTTTAATTTTAGACTAAGTGTATTTATAAAATTTACTTTTGAGCGTCGGTCCCAAACCAGATATCAGATTTGGATTCCGCCAGTTCTCGCAAGTCTCTTTTATGTCCCAGGTCCTGTTGGAATGATCGGCACGTCGATCAGACCGATATTTCATATTTTAGACCCCCAGACCCCGACTTCTTTAATTTTAGACTAAGTGTATTTACAACATACACTTTTGCGCGTCAGCCCCAAACCGGGTATCCGATTTAGATTCCGCCAGTTCTCATAAGTCTCTTTTATGTCCCAGGTCCTGTTGGAATGATCGGCACATCGATCAGACCGGTATTTCAGATTTTAGACCCCCGGACCCCGACTTCTTTAATTTTAGACTAAGTATATTTACAAAATGCACTTTTGAGCGTCGGCCCCAAACCGGGTATCCGATTTGTATTCCGCCAGTTCTCATAAGTCTCTTTTTTATCCCAGGTCCCGTTGTAATGATCGGCACACCGATCAGACCGGTATTTCAGATATTAGACCCACAGACCACGACTTCTTTAATTTTAGACTAAGTGTATTTACAAAATGTAATTTTGAGCGTCGGTCCCAAACCGGGTATCTGATTTGGATTCTGCCAGTTCTCACAAATCTCTTTTATGTCCCAGGTCCTGTTGGAATGGTCGGCACGTCGATCAGACCGGTATTTCAGAATTTAGACTCCCGGACCCCAACTTCTTTAATTTTAGACTAAGTGTATTTACAAAATGCACTTTTGAGAGTCGGCCCCAAACCGGATATCCGATTTAGATTCCGCCAGTTCTCACAAGTCTCTTTTATGTCTCAGGTCCTGTTGTAATGATCGGCACGCCGATCAGACCGGTATTTCAAATTTTAGACCTCCGGATCCCGACTTCTTTAATTTTAAACTAAGTGTATTTACAAAATACACTTTTGAGAGTAGGCACCAAACCGAGTATCCGATTTGGATTCCGCAGTTCTCACAAGTCTCTTTTATGTCCCAGGTCGTGTTGGAATGATCGGCATGCCGATCAGACGGGTATTTCAGATTTTAGACCCCGGACCCCGACTTCTTTAATTTTAGACTAAGTGTATTTACAAAATACACTTTTGAGCGTCGGCCCCAAACCGGGTATCCGATTTGGATTCCGCCAGTTCTCACAAGTCTCTTTTATGTCCAGGTCGTGTTGGAATGATCGGCACGCCGATCAGACGGGTATTTCAGATTTTAGACCCCGGACCCCGACTTCTTTAATTTTAGACTAAGTGTATTTACAAAATGCACTTTTGAGCGTCGGCCCCAAACCGGGTATCCGATTTGGATTCCGCCAGTTCTCACAAGTCTCTTTTATGTCCCAGGTCCTGTTGGAATGATCGGCACGCCGATCAGACGGGTATTTCAGATTTTAGACCCCCGGACCCCGACTTCTTTAATTTTAGACTAAGTGTATTTACAAAATGCACTTTTGAGCGTCGGCCCCAAACCGGGTATCCGATTTAGATTCCGCCAGTTCTCACAAGTCTCTTTTATGTCCCAGGTCCTGTTGGAATGATCGGCACGTCGATCAGACCGGTATTTCAGATTTTAGACCCCCGGACCCCGACTTCTTTAATTTTAGACTAAGTATATTTACAAAATGCACTTTTGAGTATCGGCCCCAAATCGGTATCCGATTTGGATTCTGCCAGTTCTCACAAGTCTCTTTTATTTCCCAGGTCCCGTTGTAATGATCGGCACACCGATCAGACTGGTATTTCGGATATTAGTCCCCCGGACCCCGACTTCTTTAATTTTAGACTAAGTGTATTTACAAAATGCACTTTTGAGCATCGGCCCCAAACCGGGTATCCGATTTGGATTCCGCCAGTTCTCACAAGTCTCTTTTATGTCCCAGGTCCCGTTGTAATGATCGGCACACCGATCAGACTGGTATTTCAGATATTAGACCCCCGGACCCCGACTTCTTTAATTTTAGACTAACTGTATTTACAAAATGTACTTTTGAGCGTCGGCCCCAAACCGGGTATCCGATTTGGATTCCGCCAGTTCTCACAATTCTCTTTTATGTCCCAGGTCCTGTTGTAATGATCGGCACGCCGATCAGATCGGTATTTCAGATTTTAGACCTCCGGACCCTGACTTCTTTAATTTTAGACTAAGTGTATTTACAAAACGCACTTTTGAGCGTCGGCCCCAAACCAGGTATGTGATTTGAATTCCGTCAGTTCTCACAAGTCTCTTTTATCTTTCAGGTCATGTTGGAATGATCGGCACGCCGATCAGACCGATATTTCAGATTTTAGACCCCCGGACCCCGACTTCTTTAATTTTAGACTAAGTGTATTTACAAAATATACTTTTGAGAGTCGGCCCCAAACCGAGTATCCGATTTGGATTCCGCCAGTTCTCACAAGTCTCTTTTATGTCCCAGGTCCTGTTGGAATGATCGGTATGCCGATCAGACCGGTATTTCAGATTTTAGACCCCCGGACCCCGACTTCTTTAATTTTAGACTAAGTGTATTTACAAAATACACTTTTGAGCGTCGGCCCCAAACCGGGTATCCGATTTGGATTCCGCCAGTTCTCACAATTCTCTTTTATGTCCCAGGTCCTGTTGTAATGATCGGCACGCCAATCAGATCGGTATTTCAGATTTTAGACCCCCGGACCCCGACTTCTTTAATTTTAGACTAAATGTATTTACAAAATACACTTTTGAGCGTCGGCCCCAAACCAGGTATGTGATTTGAATTCCGCCAGTTCTCACAAGTCTCTTTTATCTTTCAGGTCATGTTGG
The DNA here is from genome assembly GCA_022559845.1 of Amorphophallus konjac. Classification (NCBI taxonomy): domain Eukaryota; kingdom Viridiplantae; phylum Streptophyta; class Magnoliopsida; order Alismatales; family Araceae; genus Amorphophallus; species Amorphophallus konjac. Next base: position 43,402,209 of record CM040127.1, on the reverse strand, counting down.
AATGATCGACACGCCGATCAGACCGGTATTTCAGATTTTAGACCCCCGGACTCCGACTTCTTTAATTTTAGACTAAGTGTATTTACAAAATACACTTTTGAGAGTCGGCCCCAAACCGAGTATCCGATTTGGATTCCGCCAGTTCTCACAAGTCTCTTTTATGTCCCAGGTCTTGTTGTAATGATCGACAGGCCGATCAGATCGGTATTTCAGATTTTAGAACCCCGGACCCCGACTTCTTTAATTTTAGACTAAGTGTATTTACAAAATACACTTTTGAGAGTCGACCTAAAACCGAGTATCCGGTTTGGATTCCGCCAGTTCTCACAAGTCTCTTTTATGTCCCAAGTCCTGTTGGAATGATCGACAAAAAGATGGTCAGTTGGTAGCAACCGTCGATGCCAATCAAACCAGCATGTTTTCCTACCATGTTTCAATACAAATGATTTGGTATCTTTCATGCAGTAAGGACATGCTAACCTCCCATGTGTGCTCCAACCAGATAGCATTCCATATGCAGGGAAGTCACTTATTGTCCACATCAGTGCAGCCTTCATTACAAAATTTTGCTTCCTACATGCATCATAAGTAACAACTCCATCAATCCATAATAAATTGAGCTCATCAATCAACGGCCTGAAATATATGTCCAAATTTTTTCTAGGACTTTTGGACCAGAAATTACTAAGGATAAAAATAGATTTTTCCGCTTCATGCACATGTCCGGCGAAAGGTTGTACGGTTTCATTAACACTGACCAACAAGAATAAGATGCCACTGAATCACCGAATGGATTAAAACCATCTGTGCATAAACCCAATCGAACATTACGTGGCTCCTTTGAGAAAGCAACATGAGTACGACTGAAGTGCGTCCAAGCTTCACCATCGGCAGGATGACTGATTATATCATCGGCACGGTGTACTCTTTCGGTGTGCCATGTCATATGTCGAGCCGTCTTTGAGGACATATACAACCGTTGCAGCCTAGGCACAAGAGGGAAGTATCGCAATACTTTGTAAGGTACATCTTTTTATTTTGAATTGCCCCCTCTCTTAGGTTTGAATCTATCATGGTGATAAATAGAAGATGATATCTTATCTACATCATCTTTGTAATATAACATACAGTGATTCGGCATGCATCTATTTTCACATATCCAAGACCTAGCTCATTGACCATCTTTTTAGCACGGTAATAAGTTTCTGGTAACTTCTTGTCTCGAGACAACATACTCTTGATCAAGAGGAGGAGACGGTCAAAACAAGTCTCACTGATGCAAAATTCAGACTTCAAATTCAACATTTGTGACACTGCAGACAACCGAGTGTACTTTTCACAACCATCCCACAGCGGCTCATCAGCATCCCTAAGTAGTTGATAAAATCTTCCGGCTATCTGATTCGGCGCTTCTTCCATGTATGCAGGTTCCTCATCAACATTAAAACTAGGACTAGCAGCATCTACAATCATATCCACGTACCCACTTGTGCCTGTAATATTGTCAGGCTCATACCTTAAGTATTCCTTACCATGACACGTCCAATTCGTACATCCATCCACGAACCCTTTTATGTACAAATGATGTTGCACATCCCATGGTGAATACCACCTCAAGTTTCTACAATTTGAACAAAGGCATCGAATGTGACCTTCACAGTCTGTTGCTGCATTGGGATTCCCCAATGCAAATTCAACGAAACTCTCAACTCCATACTTAAATTCATCCGACACCACCCGATCAACTATTCTACGATACATCCATGAACGATCTGTCATCATTTTGCCTACACCCAATAAATGTTAATACACATCCTAACTTTGAAATCATTACTCTTAAAAATATTCACAACCATTTTCTCACATCGTTCGCCATAGACCATTTACAGTTGGAAAGGGACTATTAATTAGATTATCACTTTTTAACCCATCCATGAAGGTTTGATCGCACAATCATTTACTATATGTGTTGCACTATTTGCTGAAAATTTTGACAGCATCTCCCCACACTTCTCCGATATACCAAAAATATTTATTGATTTTGAAATTTTCTTAAACACTTACAAATAAGTGGTTAAGAAAACACTCAAAATCAATAATGGTATATCAGAGAAGAGTGAGGAGACGCAACCGAAAGTCTCAACAAACCATACAAACACATATAGTAAATGACTGCCTAATTGCGATCAAACATTCACAGACTGTCCTAACGGGATAATTCAAGACTTTGAGGTAGATATATGCATTCTCGTAAAAAAACGAGAACATACACATCAATCCCAAAGCCTTGAATGAGAAGGTTCATTGACACAATTTTAACACGCTCCCCTGAGGTGCGTGTAATGTTAGGTCGCACCCACGCACCTCAGCTCACAGTGAATACCCCATGTATTTATCTAATATAAAATTAAATAATAAGGCAATTATCATTATGCATATAACAAGTTAAATAACATCCAATTGTTAAAAATTTCCAAATGAAGAACATCAAAGCGAAACAATCCACATTTTTTAGTCAGATCAACATCAAAGATAAATAAGATAAAATAAATAAATGAAGTCACATCAGATAGAGGGCTTCAATTTCTTGGTGAGATACCTAGTGGGTGATAATCCTGGATGCTGCATTTTGGCACATGCACCAGGGTCAGGAAATATATACTTTCATGCTCATTAGCTTTCTTCAGAGTTTTTTTGGCTAAATATCATTATTCCTAAAGGAATTCTGCCAACGTACTTGGGAGCTACACATTGGCAAGTAGAAGAACTTCCTCTATATTACTTCTACTCTGTTAATGCTGACAATAGATCTCAGCAGCTTGATGTTCTTCAAAAATGGGAGGAGAACATGAGTATTCTTTTCTTGGGCTATAAGCAATTTTCTAGAATTGTGTGCGATGTAAGAGACGAGATAGGGGCTGCATGTCAGGAGAGGTTAGTAAAGGTCCCTAGCCTTCTCATTTTAGATGAAGGCCATACTCCCAGAAATGAAGACACAAATATTCTTCCTATGCTAGAAAAGGTGCAAACTCCCCCGTAAGATGATCTTTTCAGGGACACTATTTCAGAATCATGTCAAAGAAGTTTTTAATATATTAAATCTAGTGTGTCGTAAGTTTGAGAACATGGACTCGGCATGATCTTGTCATGATGAGTCCATGTTTAGGAAAACTTATGACACACTAGATTCGATATATTAGAAACTTCTTTGACATGATTCTGAAATAGTGTCTATGAAATGACCACCTTGTGGGGAGTTTGCACCTTTTCTAGCGTAGAAAGACTATTTGTGTCTTCATTTCTGGGAGTATGGCCTTCATCTAAAATGAGAAGGCTAGGGACCTTTACTAACCTCTCCTGACATGCAGCCCCTATCTTGTCTCCTACATCGCACACAATTCTAGAAAACTGCTTATAGACCAAGAAAAGAATACTCATGTTCTCCTCCCATTTTTGAGAACATCAAGCTGCTGAGATCTATTGTCAGCCTTAACAGAGTAGAAGTCATATAGAGGAAGTTCTTCTACTTGCCAATGTGTAGCTCCCAAGATATACCATCACGAGATGCCATGAGACTGATCATGAGATGCCATGAGACGAAAGTATCCTGAGTAGAGCATGTATATTAGGTGGCAGTAGGAGGCACCTGAAAGTTGATGCAGAGGCAAGTTTCTTTGATATAGTGGAAGAAACATTGCAAAATAAAGATCATTTTAAAAGGAGAATTTCTATCATAAAGGACCTTCGAGAGTTGACCGGAGATGTCTTGCACTACTACAAAGACGAATTCTTGGATGAGTTGTCAGGACACATTGATTTCACTATGCTATTGTGTCTGAGTCCCAGATAGAAAAAACTTCTAAGATACTTCGAAAAATATGAGAAGTTTAAGAGAATTGATGTTGGTAGTGCAGTGTACCTGCATCCATGTTTGAAAGATTGTGCTGATTATGCTTCTCAAGACTGGAGTGTCATGAAAGTGAAAGATTAAGAGATTGATAATCTTTTGGATTCCATAGACTTGAAAGATGGAGTGAAGACAAAATTCTTTTTGAACATTTTGTCAATTGCAGACTCTACTGGAGAGAAAGTGATTGTATAATTTCTGGTGACACAAATACTGAGCAGAGGGAATTGGCAATGAAGCAATTCCTCCACTCACCTGATGCTAAGGTTCTATTTGATTCAATTAAGGCATGTGGAGAAGGCATCTCTCTTATAGGAGTATCCTAGAAGTTTAGTATGTATTTATGAGAGGTTTTCATGTGTAGAAAAAGCACCCAATGCCATTCAACCAGTTCAAATTAAGGCCTTATGACCCTCTTTGAAAACATGATTTTTCCAGAAAAATGGCATGCAAGATCTAGAGATGCAAAAGGAATGCAAGGTGGCTGCCTTTGTTACCAATGGGTGTTGGTTTTTACCACAACCTGCTTCTTCTGAAATGGCAGACCTTTGGAATACAATATCAGGGATCCCTATTGCATCAGGTGGAAGAGATGAAATCCGATGGAACCATAATAATGGGATGTTCACTACATCACATTGCTGGGAAGTAATAAGCGCAAAAGCTACACCTTTCCTTTATAGTGAATGGATCTGGAAGGGGCCAACAATACAAAGAGCCTCTCACTGTCTGTGGCAAGCAGTGTTAAGCAAACTCTCAACTATGGACAATTACAAAAGAGAGGACAACACCTTGCTTCTATGTGCTACTTTTACAAAAATAATTGTGAATTTTCAGAACATCTATTCTTTGAATGTCCTTACTCTAATTGGATTTGGAAAGAAATTCTAAGTAGGCTAGACTTGCACCGGTCTCCTAAAACTCTCAATTTGAAAATTTCAGAGCTTGCTAATAACTGCCCTAAGAAAGGGCCAATTCTGAAGCTGGTGAGAGTGCTACTGAGAACCACAGTTTGGCATATCTGGAAGCAGAGATGTGAAAGAATTTTCCAAGGAGATTATGTGCTTAAAGGAAATCTTCTAATCCAAATATTGGAAGACAGCCGCCACTGCATAGAATTCCATGAAGCATTGACAAGGTTAAAGAGGAAGCGAGATATTAGCATATTCAAAAGATTTAACATTAATTATAAAGCTCCTTAGAAGTGTTTTACATTTCTAATTTTTCTAATATGATATAATGCAATGAAGGGAGATTAGCCGACTGGAGCTAGAGTAGTCATCTCCAACTTCTTCTGTACATTCTCTTACATAATACAAATCATTACTTATCAAAAAAAACATGAAGAATAAAAATATTCAACCAAATCAAATGACATGCAATAAGGGCTATTTTAACGTCAATAGGGAAAAAACATCAAGAATAAAAATATCCTCTGCCAAAATATGTCGACTCTGAGAGTCGACACTTTTGACTGGATTTTTTGTTTCTTTGCTAGAAACAGACTTCTCGATGAAATGTGTCGACTGTGAGAGTCGACTCTTTCACCCTGTGTTCAGATTTTGTTCTTTGACAGAACACCCGTGAACCCTCATCACATGGTTTTGAGATGATTCTCAGAATACACCATAGTACATATGAAGGATGTCGGATGGCATGCATTGAATAATTCATAATATATTTCACAAACATGTAGACGCATAAGGAAAAAAAATAGCCCTATAATATGGTTCCAAAAATCAAGAATCGGAGGCCTAACCCGGTTATCTGAGATCAGAGGAGGCCTCCTCCTCCCCCTCTGAGCTCCCCCACCCTCCCTGAACCCCCCTTCCCCTCCCACCGGTGACCTCCCCCCTCCCTGAACCCACTCCCACCGACGACCTCCCCCCCCCCCTCCGAGCTCCCCCTCCCTGCCACCAGTCGCCCTGCCACCGGTCGCCCCTACCTAAACCCCCCCTCCCCCTCTGAGCTTCCCCTCCGTACCACCGGTCGCCCTGCCACCGGTTGCCCCTCCCTGAACCCCTCCTCCCCTCCCACCGGCAACCTCCCCCTCCGAGCTCCCCCTACCCCCCACCCTCCCTGAACCCCACCTCCCCTCCCACCGGCAACCTGCTCCTCCCCCTTCGAGCTCCCGTGAGGGAGGGGAAGGGGGAGGGGAGGGGGAGGGGAATGGGGATGGGACTTACCGGAGAGGCGGTGGTGATGACAAGAGGGGGCGGCGATGACGAGAGGGAGGAGGCGACGGCGCGAACGACGAGAGGGAGGAGGACGGCGGCGGCAGCGACGATGGAGGCTGGCGGAGAGGGCGCGGATGGCGACGGCGATGTCGAGAGGGAGGAGGGCGACAGCGGCTCCGACGGGGAAGACGGAGGAGAAATAGTAAGAGGGAGAGGGAGGGTGGGGGAAATGAGGAAATGAGAAAATGGCGGTCTCGAATGTGGCGGGAGAGGAAAAATGTGAGATAGAACTTTGGACAGAAATAATTTCCGTCTCAAATTTCAGACGTAAGATTATTCGTCTCTATTTTCATACTTGAATTTTGTCGTCTGAATATCCGTCTGTAAATTCAAACGGATATTCAGACGGAATGATTCTGTCCCAAATACAGATGGAATTTGAGACGAATTATATCCGTCTGAATTTACAGACGGAAATGCGACAGAAATTAATCCGTCTGAAATTTTCATCTAAAATACCGCTTTTTCTTGTAGTGGATTGGGACAATGAATTTACAAATGAGTCTCATGAGTGAGTTTTGACATTTTGTACTTTATGAGTGGAGTTAAATGATGTCATTATTATGTATATGCTCACTTTAACATATTACGATATCTTTTTTTGTCTCTTCAAATAACATGTTTAATTGAAAGGTAGAATATGTTATTTCTATATAATTAATTCTATGTAATTTAATATGCATCTATGATAAAAAAATCAACATTCTATTAGTTTTTAATGCATATATTATTTTAAAATTTATTAGATTCTTATTTATAATTAAAAATGTTAAAAATTCAAAAAATCACATCTTTTTTGCCTTATCGTCGAGCGTACCGGTACACTGGCCGTCCCATCCGTACCGTCCCATCCCGAGACGTGACCAGGACGGCCGGGACGGCAAACCCTAAGCACAAGTCATCCTTTATACTACCGATGTGGGATCTAATTTGTGGTCCCCTTCTGAGACTCCACAATTGTCGATCTATAATTGGTTCATCTGATTTTTAAAAGAAATTACAGTTTTATGACGAACAAGAAGAAGATAGCCCGCTGGCTGGCAACTCAGAGGAGTGTGCCATTTTAGACCTATGGATATCATGGTCGGGGCCATCATTCGTATGGTTTGTGTCTCGTGAGTCTGTTGGCTGGGGCCCAACAAGAGGCGAACTTGATAGAAATGTAAAGCAGTGTTATCTGGGCTAGACTTTAAGCCTCAATTTGATATGGAGTTAGGTTAAAGGTGGACTAACTCAACCCGATTAAAATTTGATAGGAGAATAGTTAATATGAGAGTAAGGAGGTGGATTAACCTACTTTTAATCTAGTGTGATTTGATAAGTAGTAAGTTAACCCAATAATGATGACAAATGAAATATTATATTTATTTATCTTTTTAAATTTTTTAACATATCTCTCATTCTCTCTCTAGCTCTCTCCCCTCCCCTCTCTCTCACGTCACTCTCTGTCTCTCACACACATTAATTACGAGTTGTACGTAGTTACTGTTCATCTTAAATAATTTTATTTTATATTAATTTTTAAATATTTTTAATAAATTCTATAAATATAATAAATTATGAAACTAAATTTTATTTGATAAATAATATCATTAATCTCACTAATTTAAATTTAAAAGTCAAAATGATATTAATTACGAGTTTTGTGTTATTGTTCATCTTTAAAAAATTATTTTATTTTAATTTTTAAAGATTTTTAATATATTCTATAAATATAATATATCATGAAAATAAATTGTATTTGATAAATAACTTCAATAATCTCACTAATTTAAATTTAAAAGTCAAAAATAACATTAATTACGAGTTTATGTTAACGTTCATCTTTAAAGTTTTTATATTTGTATATATTTTAAAAGTTACTATTTATCTTAATATCTTTATTTTTTTTCACTTTTATAAATATTTTATAAATTATACAAGACAAATATATTATTATAATAATAAAACTTTTGATAAAAAATATTATTATTATTACTAACTAAAAATTTGACTATGATAAAATTTATAACAATATGTGTGTGAGAGAGAGAAAGAGAGAGAGGGTGGGCATTTATTACCGGTGTGAGAGAGGGAGAGAGAGGGAGGGAGAGTGAGCATTAATTAGGTGAGTGTGAGAGAGAGAGGGGGGGAGGTGAGTACGTGTGTGTGTGTGTGTGAGAGAGAGAGAGAGAGAGAGAGAGAGGAGATAGTGTGCATTAATTAGAGAGAGACATAATGGGACAGGTGTTAACCCATCTCGTGTGGTGGAATTGGAAACTCGAGATTATCCCGTGGTTAGCCCATTAAAAAACCCGATTAACGATATCCCCTAATCAAACCATAAAATTTATTAGTATGGAGTTAACATGTGGTTAACCACAAGGTAACTCCTTTCCAAAGCGGAGCTAAGGTGTCGTTTGGTACGGGGTTAAATAGAGGATAACCCTATGAATTGAAAACCCCAATGTGTTTGGTATGTCCGTTTTGGGCAGGGATATCCGGGGATAGGGAGAATGAGAATATCTTCGAAAACGGGGTTAGGAATGAGGATATATCATTCCACCGAAATAGTGGAATGAGTAATCCCCGTCCAATAACCCCATTTTCCTCTCTCTCCTCACCTCATTCTCTCGATCGAAACTATTATTAACAAAACATTTGAATTAAAAATTTGAATTAAAAGTTTCATTATCACTAATCATAATTAAAATAGAGTTTGATTTATGTTACTGATGATACGATATTAATATTAAATTAAATATTGTTATTAATCATCATTACATTAGATAAATATGTTAAAGTTAAGTTTTACTATTTAATTAATCCTAATTATTAAGGAATTAGTATTAATCATTAATACCGTTCTTACTAAATATTTTTTTAAAAAATTCTTAAATATTATCTTCATCTGTACTATTTTAGACTATTAACAAAATTAATTTTATAATTTTTATTAATATTAATAAAGATTATCTTTTAAAATTTATTTAAGGATCTTTATTAGTCATAACCATGATTATAAAGTCTAATTAAATAAGTCTTTTCACTAAAAAAATTACTTTAAGTCTTCTAATCCTATCCAAACAAAGAATAACATCATATGTCTTAACTTAGGATAAAAAGTACATCATGATAATTTTTCAGCACTTATTCTCATTTGTGTCTCCAATTTTTACATCGCATACCAAATATATATGAGAATAAGAATAAAAATAAATTAACTCAGAATGGCTTATACCTATTCTCCTCGAAATTTATTCTGATATCAAACGCAACCTTAGACCCTCTTTGATAGAGGAATAGACAAATGGAGGGATATCCCTCCACAATTAATCTGTCCCCTCACTTAGTCTCATTTACTTTGGTAGGCAATAGATTATCCCTCTAGGACAAAAGAGATTAACTCCTACTTTATTCCAATTACTTTGGCTTTATTGAGGGACAAACAGTGGGGTAACTCTATACATGGACTTAAATGTCCCTCTCATCCCAATGTTATTAATGACACTTCTTACTTTTATATATATTTTGTACCTCCTACCTTTCTATTTATCTTAAATGCCTCTCAATCTATGTCCAACTTAATTAATATATTTATTTAACTAATATACAATGAAGTAAATAATTTATCAAATTAGTAGACATAATTATTTATTTAATAAAAATATATTAATACTATATAGAATTATGAAAATATCTACATAAAATATTACTCTGAAATTTCACACGTAATATCTACATAAAATATTGTTCACTAGACAAAGGATCTACAGTAATCACAAGGGGACAAAATGTAACGACCCAAAATTTGAGTACCGAAAAAGACCCGATACCTCAAATTCTGAACCACCACACACAGGCTGGGAGGCCCGGAAGGGTTAAGGGTTGGTGTGGGAGTGTACAATAAGCTAAAATAAACACATGAATATAATGCAAAATTAATTAATAAAGAACTAAACTATCACATGATTTAATGAAGTTATACAGTCCAGAACTACAGGTCCAAAGTAAGTACAGTCAACAGAAAGGAAAGGTACAAGTACACGGGCCATATCCCGGCTCTGGCAAACTGGCGTCTAACCCTGACCACTGGCACCACGAACAACCTCACACGCAAACCTCGTCTCACCTGAAAACAAAGGTGGTGAGCCTCGTCTCACAGGCTCAGTAGGGGTCCCGCAGATCTCCACCTCACGCGACGGAAGTAACAGTAGGATAACCAAACGTAAGCGCAGTAAATAAATAACAGGAAGGAGCAAGGAACTGCCAGTAAAGGAACTCTGCAAGGGACCACCACACCTACTGCTAAACGAAACATTGTCCACGGGGGACGGAACAGGCCAAGCCGCCAAGACGGCAAACCATAGTGAAAGAAACCCGATCCAGAACCACTCAAGTGACGGGAGTACTAACCCACTGACCACGAGACCGGAAGCGTCCTTCGACGACTTACACCGCAGCCTCAAGTGTCTCCCTACGTGCCCAAGGACGGAAACTGAGACACGGTACATAGCACCACAGATAAGGACTAGTCAGGGTCACGCTCGTCAGAACGCGTCCATGGCCCTCGACACACGACTCTAGGTCGAGTCCTCTAGCCGGTTCCCCCCGAGCCGGACTCAGGCTACAAAGGCAAGGGGGCCCTCAGGTAATCGGCCTACAAAACCTCTACTCGGGCTAAGCCTCCACCACTCCCAGGTGGGTCGGCACAAACAATCCCAGGTCAGCTACGTCAAGTGGGTAGAGTCACCAAGTGAAAACTCATCATAACCACAGAAACCATCGGAGTACCACCGGTCTGAAACCCTGACGTGGAGCGAAAATGATCCTCCGCACCAACACCACCTCACCGGAGGCTAGAACGATGCAATCGAAACTCGGTCAAGGTGGAAGCCAGGTGGTGGTCTTTACCAGACCGTCACCTCAGGTGGCGGTCCACCCTTGTACCACTACCTGGAGGTAGCAGTCCCAAAGGGACCGTTACCTGCTAGGGGTTTATGGAAGAACACGGTCATCTCCAGACCGTCAACTGAAGGATGCCGTCTGGGGATGGTCGCAACCCCAGGGCCCCACGAAAGGCGCATCGACGCGCCCGCCGATGGCACGTCGACTCCGCCAGGTGGCAATCTTGGCCTGACCGCTAGCATCAGGTAGCGGTCAGTCGCAAGGCCGCTACCCAAAACCGACTCCAGACAAATGGCAGTCCCCAGCTGGCCGCCTCCTGAAGAAACAGTCTCTGGTATGACCACAACATCCTTCCAGGCCGAAAACGACGAACTTCGTAGGAAAACTCATTCCACGCCCCAACCACCCCCAGGTGATGGGGAAAACAAGGGGAACACAACCCCCTACCCCTCTAGCATCAAAAGAAGTCCTTCAAGCCATCAAAACCTCGGAGAATTGCTAGATCCGACGCTCAACCCTAAACATGCATTTAACCCTCCCGGCATGAAATACATCCTTCTTGACCTCTCCACGGCCTAGAAAACACGAGGAAAGCTGAAAGGGTGGTAAGGATCCACCCCCCTACCTAAAAAACGTGAGAATCCTCCGAAATTGATGTCGATCGGCCTCCACGCTTGAAGCCGCCGCCACTCGCGAACCCACCATGAACCACGCCTTCACGATCACCTTGCCATCGCCGTCGCCACCACACCGTTGCCTCGGCACGCCGTCTGCAGTCGGAGAGGGAGGGGACGCCGCGTCCGCGCATGGAAGAGGGGAGAGGTTCACGATGGCAATGGTCGAATGGGGTTGGGGTGCTCACGGGAGGAAAAGAAAAAGAAAACTAAAGATTCCTACCTAACCCTCCCAGAACCAAAATTGCATATACGCCCAGAAGTTTTTCATGGAAACCACTTATTCATATAAAATTCTGAAAAAGCCGTAATTCGATTGGAATTCAATTCCGGGCAATTTAAAATCAATTCCTTTGCCAAAGACGAATCTGACTAAAGTTTTAATTTACCCATTAAAATAGATCTGAAGCCTGTGAAATACGAAATCCGAAATCTGGAGTATTTCAAAAATGATCTACAGTGATCACAAAGGCCCTTCTAAAGAAGTCAGAAGAACAGCCAGCCGTATTGACCAAAGTCAAAGAGGGCCAGTCAATTAATATTGGCCTAGTCAAAGTCAACACTATCAACGGACTGTAGCCAACTGAATCTTCAAGTTTGACTCAAGTCAATGTTGACACAAGTCAAAGTCAACAATAGTCATGGTCAATGAGGTCAAACTCCAGAGTAAAATGGTCAACAGAAGTCAATCAGTGCAACTGTGACAAAAGGCGAACAAGACTAACAAAGAACAGGATAAGGGTGAATAATAGTCACATAGGGCTGACAGATGCAGGGTTAAGGCTGACAAATAACTATTGGAATCGGCTAAGGCCAAAGAGGAAAGCAGCAAGCGCGACGGCTCAACTTGGTACAAGGGTGACAAATGTGTTGGCAGTGGTAATATATGGAAGATAAAGGTGAAAAATAGCTGTGTAAGGGTGAAAATTGTGCAGTAGCGCTGAAAGGCTTGGATGCGTTGAAGACAGTGTCGACGCAACGCTCAATGACGTCGACGCAGCCAAGGTACCAATTTGAAGAAGCGAGCTAAGAAGAAGAAAAACCATAGCAGTGGATGCAGTGCTCCAGGGAGTCGACGCAGCCAAGTTCACAAAGTGAAGACAACCAATAGCGACGACCTTTAGATGTTATGGGTGACAAATAGCTACCTAAGGCTGATAAACAGGTGACTAAGTGTGAAATATGACTCGCTAAGGGTGACAAATAGGTCACCAGTGAGGAAAAGGCCAAGACAAGTGAGGAGCACGTGAGGTGAGTTCATGCCTTCGATGCCCAAGGCTTGGCACGTGATCTGAAGATGCTTCTGAAAGAAGAACATTCTCTCTCATGCCACCTGGACAAATGGAAGAATGAGCAGTGTTAACTGTTATCTTGTTTTCATGTTGGCTTAAATCAATTTGAACATGAGGTTTTAATTGAGCACATAAGTTTTTATAAGAGGATCTATTCACCCCCCTCTAGATCTTATCCTTCCACACAACAAGGGTGACCCCCCGGAAGGGGGACCAGGCGTACCTTGTAAGGGCATTTTGGTATTTCCCTTACTCGGGGTCAAAGGGAAGGAATCCGGACGACTCGCCGTTAAATCTTTTAATGGGGATATTTTTATGAGTTTCTTATCATTTATGGTATTTTTCTATCATTTGTATATTATTATTATTATTATATTTATTAATTATCATTTTTATAGTTTTCTATCATTTTTATAATTATTTTATAATTATTATATTTTTTATTATCATTTTTATGATTTTTTATTATTTTCACATTTGTTTTAGTATTATTATATTTATTGGTTATCATTTTCATGGTTTTTTTGTAATTTTCACAAGTATTTTATCATTATGATATTTATTAATTATCATGTTTATAATTTTTTATCATTTTCATAATTATTTTATTATTATGGTATTATTAATTATCATTTTTATGATTTCTTATCTTTATCATAATTATTTTATTATTATGGTATTTATTAATTGTCATTTTTATATTTTTTATCATTTTCATGATTATTTTAGCATTATTATACTGTTACATTTATTAACTATCACTTTTTATGATTTTTTACCATTTTCGTAATCATTTTATTGTTATTGGATGCTAAGGGTGACAAAGGTATGCTAAGGGTGACAAATACATGCTAAGGGTGACAAATAGGTGACAGGGGCGACAAAGGCTTGCTAAGGGTGACAAATAAATGCTGAGGGTGACAAATAGAGGACAGAGGTGACAAATAGAAGACACAGGTAACAAATGGGTTCATAAGGGTGACAAATAAATGTTGAGGGTGACAAATAGAGGACAGAGGTGACAAATAGAAGACAGAGGTGACAAATAGAAGACACAGGTAACAAATGGGTTCATAAGGGTGACAAATAAATGTTGAGGGTGACAAATAGAGGACAGAGGTGACAAATAGAAGACAGAGGTAACAAATGGGTTCATAAGGGTGACAAATACGTGCTAAGGGTGACAAATAGAGGACCGAGGTGACAAATAGAAGATAGAGGTGACAAATGGGTTCATAAGAGTGACAAATACATGCTAAGGGTGACAAATAGAGGACAGAGGTGATAAATGGATTCATAAGGGTGAAAAATACATACTAAGGGTGACAAATAGAGGACAGAGGTAACAAATGGGTTCATAAGGGTGAAAAATAGGTTGAGAAAGGTAACATGTAGGTTATTAGTGTTGAGAAATAGATTTCAACGGTGACATACAGATGACAGAGGTGGGCTGAGTTGACTCCATGCCAAGATAGAGTCGACTCCACCCATACTTGACCCTTTTTTTTATAAAGGGTAACATATAGACTACACTAGTGGGCTGAGTCAACTCCATGCCAAGATGGAGTCGACTCCACCTACACTTGACCCTTTTTTTTATCATGGGTAACATATAGACTGAAGAACTGATGTTCATACATGAAGATTTCAGAAATCACGGTCCCTTTGAATATGTAATTGCATTGTCATTTCATTGTATCTATCTTGAATGGAGCTTGGAGCTACAGGGGTTGACCCCCTTTTTTTCCACTGGAATTCAGATTGCCTCACAGAAAAAGTGCACATAATGTGGAGGACTAATTTTCAGATAAAAAAAGAGAAGAAGAAGAGCCCTGCCAGCCCCCACATCCTAAAAAGAAGTGGTTGGAGTCGACTCCATCTTGGGATAGAGCCGACTCAGCCCCCCTTTTTATCATCTATACTTACCCCTGAAAAAAAAAGGTTGGAAGTGTAGGTGGAGTCGACTCCATCTTGGGATGGAGTCGACTCCACCCCCCCTTTTGCAACCCATTTCAACCCCTTTGTAAGTCATTTTTCACCTCTAATATACATTTATCACCCATATGGCTCATTTGTCACCCCAAACAACCCATTTTCCCCCCTTAAAATCTATTTTTCCATCTTAACCATCCATTTGTCACCCATATAAGTTATTTGTCACCCTTAGCCTTCCATTTGTCACCCATACCAACTATTTTTTATCCTTAGGCATTCATTTGTCACCCATACAAGTTATTTGTCACCCTTAGTCATTCATTTGTCACCTATGTAAGTCATTTGTCATCCATAAGATGCATTTGTCACCTCTATTAACATATTTATTACCCTTAGCCATACGTCTGTCACCTTTGCCATGTATTTATAACCCAATGACAATTTTGATTATGAAGACAACAAAAACTCATAAAAATGATAAATAATAATCGTAACAGTCTAATAACAATAAAATATTTATGGGAATGACAAAAAAGGAGAAAATCATAAGATACATGATAATTAATAAATACAATAGTATAATACCAAAATAATTATAAAAATAAAAATGATAAAAACTTAGAAAATGATAATTAATAATAATATAATTATAAAAATGATAATTAATATATATAATAATAATAATTGTGAAAATGACAAAAATCATAAAAGGATACTAAATAAATAAAATAATAATAAAATAATTATGAAAAATGGAAAAACATAAACGGATAATCAACAAATATAATAATAATAAAATAATTATGAAAATAATAAAAAAGACCATAAAATTATAATCAATAAATACAACAATGATTAAATAATTATGAAAACAAAAAAATTCATAAAAATGATAACCAATAAATACGATAATAATAAAACAACTGTGAAAATCATAAAAAATCATAAAAATGATAACCAATAAATATAATAATTATAAAATAATTATAAAATCATAAAAAATCATAAAAATGATAACCAATAGATATAATAATAATAAAATAATTATGAAAATGATAAAAAATCATAAAAATGATAACCAATAAATACCATAATAATAAAATAATTGTGAGAATGACAAAAATTATAGAAATCCTAATTAATAAATATAATAATAATAATAAATTATAAAAATGATAGAAAACATCATAAATGGTTAAAAACTCATAAAAACTAACCTATAAAAATAATTCATATAGCTGCAACATAGTTGCAACATAAAGTTCAACTATGTTAACATAGCTGCATTTGGGCAGCTATCTTAACATAGCTCCGTGCATTTGATTTTAACAATATATATATATATATATATATATATATATATATATATATATATATATATATATATATATAGACAAGAGAATATCCATAATTGGGTCCTCTCATTCCAACAGGTGAAAGCACTTTCAATTGATTTTAATAATTCATACGATCAACTATCCGTGTGGCTTACATCTTACAATTAAATGTAATATATTGAATTTTATACATTTTTCAAGAAGACAAGAACATAGCCTTTGCATTGGATGAAAGAATGATCACTATCTCATATAACAACATGGTGGCAATCACCAAGGTATGGATTATCAAACTCCACAGATTTCAACAGGCACTGAACCTCTGTACAACAACAAGTAATACTCTTCTGTGGGCACGAGACATCACTGGCCCTCATCATCGGTGCTCTGCATTGCCTGTATCACCGGTGCTCTATAGTATAAATAAAATGAAATATCAATTTATAATCATTTTTGCTATTAAGTTCTTGTATAATATCAAATGGACAAGTCGATTTTTTGTAAAATTCCATTAGAAATGAAGTTTCATTATCTCATGGCGTAGAACATTTTCTCCTTTTCCACTTTAGTTGGCAGCCCGTCCTCAAAGGAAAATTTTCAGTTCGGCTAGTGCACATGTGCAATAAATGAAATAGAACTCCCATGTTCACATGTGTAATTTGGTAGTGCACTGTGTTTGTCAAGTGAGGTAGAACTAAATGAAATACAAGGAAATTAACAAATGATGAAATACACCAGAGTTGATCCACATACCTGGGTTCACATGAAAGATGAGGAATAAATCTAAAAATTTCACAAACCTGAGTTGATATGAAATTGTTTTACCTTACAACTGAAAATGGGAGACAAATTTAAAAAGTCAAAACACTAATTCTTATATCAAAAGATGAGGAATAAATTTAAAAAATTACACCTCCTACACCCAGCCACAAAGTTTGAGTTACAATCCAGCTCAGATGATTAAATAGAAATAATCGTAAGAAATAATACAAGTATTAAACAATTTACTGAATTAAGTGGGTATAGAACCGACCTAAATTTCTTCGTAAATCATGATGCATTGTAGTGCGGGAGGAAGGTGAAGAAATGGATCGAGCTCAGGGAGGAATGAACTATTATCATCCATTCAAATGGGGTTGTCACAACCGGACATCCAACCATTGAACAATTATGTCATTGTCTCCCAAATCATCATTACCCATGCTCCAGGTGGATCATGATGTGATGTCGCCATCATCCATAAAATCCATATGAAGACAGCATGCATAAGTGAGGTGGGGTTACTCGACTGTGCCCTCCACCACCATCAATTGCTCCTGCTGTTCACACAGGTGAATGAAGACAACAAACATGCTGAAACACACTGGAGTTGATGCACAACAAACCTACAAATATATATCGAACATACACTAGATTGCGAGTAACACAGAGTAACAGGTGACACGACGCCACCAGACTCTGGACAACCCACTATACCTACTAAATCCAACGGTCCTTGAGTCACAAGACTCGGGTCAAGACCGTCGCACATAACGGCGTAACATCATCAATCTAGCTTAATCCCTAGGTCTGAAACCACAGTAACACGATATAGCTTTTAAGGTGGGGCATAACTGCTGACTTACTCCCTTCAAAAGGGAACCTAAGAGACCCTCCAGCCCCAAGCTGGATAATTAGACTCACAGTCCACGGGCTATGCACACGGCCCACACGAAAACCATGATAGCACGAATACCGAGATAGCTCATAAGCCACCAAGATAATCCCTCATCCAAGGGACACCTCAGAAACCTCCAGCCCCAGGCTGGTTTACTAGACCCACAATCCAAGGGCCAAACCCTAAGGCCCACTCGGAAAAACACTTACTGGGAAACCAATGACGTTCTGGAATAATCCACCGCACACATGTCGATACACGGCGACTCATTCTAGTGAGAGCACGGAGCTCGGAACAAGTGGGGTAACCCGAACCCTCAAAAACCCACGGGCACACTAATCGAGGTAACATGGTATCTCCAGACACCTAAAAATACGGCCATGGAACTCACGGGGTGTCCGGAACACACACGGCCCAAGGGGAACATGATCAGCCATGTTCCACACACCCTGGCCCACAGGGCATGAACGCGCCGCCCACCATGGGCGCGTTCATTAACTCGACCCAGGCTCTGGTTGCGATCAGCCATGAACGCGACAACCACCGTGGGCGCGACCCTGGGCAAATGCGACCTAGGTCTACGCCGTGACAGTGACGCAGTTGGTCAGACGACTGCATCAACACGCGAACATGCCTGGTCAAACGGCGACGACTCCGACTAGCGCGACGGGTCCCCCGGTCGCGTCAATGTGTGAACGCGACGGGGCTGGTGACCGTGACCTGGTCGATGTTGGTCTCACCACCGCGACCCTAACCGCCATACTGTTCATCTTCTCCAATGAACACAGTGGCGCGATACGTCGCCTTCTTGGAAGAACGAGGCCACTAAGGCGACCGCGATCTCGACCCGTGACCGAAAATGGCAAAAACCGTAGAAAAATTCATTCCACGCCCCATTCACACCCATGTGAAGGGGAAAATAAGGGGAAATCATCCCTCACCCTCTCTCTTCTCTCACGCTCTCTCCTCTCCCCCTCTCACTCCGGGCGGCCGACAGAGGCGGCGAGGGCGGGGCGGCAATGCTCATGGGGCGCGGAGCGATGGGCATGGGACGAGGATCACGATGGTGGAGGCGAGACCCCTACTGAGCTAGCGATAGGAGGCTCACCCCTACTTTTCAGGTGTGGCGGCTCTTCCTTGAGGTTCGAGGGTGCTGCGCGGAGGTTCTTAGCTGCCAGCTTGAAGGGCCGAGTGTTCACTCGGTGTTGGGTATGCTTCTCTGCCTTTGATTGTACTTTGGTTGGACTGGACTCTATTATAGTTATTTATTTATTTCTGTTAATTATTGAATTGTCCTACTTTATTTCTTATTTCTTTGTACCTCTACACTCCTTTTAGCCCTTCCGAGCTCTCCAGCTCGTGGACGGCGGGTCAGGATTCAAATGGTATCGGATTCTTCTCGGTATCCGGATCTTAGGTCGTTACATAACCGACCAACTTAATGACCTCGTAATAATGTAACAATCATCCACATCAATACAAATAGAACACAGATGAGGATAATCAACAAAAGCAATATGATGGCCAAGTTTTGGAAGGAAATAAGTGTAGGTGTTTGGTGCGTTGGGGTTGGAACATTAACGTCTTCATGTCCGCCCCCCATCAATGGCCTCGCATGCGTCAATTGCTTCCCATGAGGCATGATGCTTACATGCAATTGACCTCTCAATGCCTCCTCGGCCTCTTCAATGGACATGAATCCCTTATATTTAGCCCCTGGGTATCCATTCACTTGCGCATAACACTCTCCCCAAGTGTAATGCAATCCTGGAGAGTGGTCAACCCACATGACGTAACACTTAAAATTCCCCATTATCAAACTTCTTGCTTCCCTGCAATAGGACAGATGCAAGCAATAGACACATGCAAGGAATAAGTTAACAATGAGTACAATATTTTGATAGGAATACGACAACATACATAGAGTAGCAGAGTACATGCATGACAAAGTACAATATAGTCATGCAGCAAATACAACAAAAGTGAGGAACAATACAATATCATGCGAAAAGTAGAAACAAAGCATGAGTGGATAACCAATACAACACCATCCATAGACATAACCAAGTAGAAGCAATCATAACATCATCCATAACACTTTCCATAACTAGCACCACGTCACGGATCTTGATAGTAGATCCACCCCAACTTGTCTTCGTCATCGAGGGCCATAAAGATTGCTATGAAATCTGCGTGTTTGAGGTGAATGGCTGCCCCGTACAACATGTCATGGGTGAAGCCAGGATGACTCTTCAACTTCTGTAAACACATCTTCATTGAGCATGGATCTTCAGCCGTGCCTACTGAAGAGGATGAAGGAACACTCAACCTCTTGTACAATTGCAACCTTTCATCATTCAATGAACATAGCCTTTCCGATGCATCTACTGTTCCCTCCACATTTTTGTTGCGCTTCTGTCGCGTTCTCCTATAGGCAGGGGTCGCAGAATCCCTTACTTTATTTGGGGAGGTTGCCTCATCATCAGTGGGACACTTAGCGGGTGGTGAAGGGGTATACTCTCCAGTCCCACTCGAGAATTGTTGAGATGGTAAACGAGACTGGGTTGCCTGCTGCCCTCCATAGTGTGATCGAGATGCCCCCTCATATTGTGTACGCTCTTATGACATTGGCAAGCAGAAAGAGTTGAAGTCTTGCTCAGAATCCAGGGGAGGTCCATAACCACAAAGGCTCATTGAAGTAAGGTGTCCCCAATTAGGATCCCCGGGCCTTAATTTGTTGCGGCAGAGGTGACTCATCGTCACCGAATGACCTCCGATCATCCAAATCAGTGATAGGAGCATTAGTGTTGAATACAAGACTTCCTCTAGCCATTGTCTTCCCACACAATATGTTCATTTGCTCTTTGCACTCGAAAGGCTTCCCCAGTAAGGTCTTGTACTCAGTGTTAGACTACTCAACAATGAGAGAAGAGCATAAATTAGGTGATTAAGGACAAAATTGTACATTTTTGAATATTGTCAAATTAAATTTCACATACCGCTATTGCCTCCGCCCAAGCACCTTCACCAGAAGGCACCGAAAGTTTATTGTCATCGTCCCAACCCCAGCCAGTACGACCAAGCAATTGTTTAAGTGATACCTCTTCTTCAAGTTCTTCCACATGTTCATTAAATTACACTTGTCTAGGTTTTGTTGTGTCACCTCATTGAATGGACAGAGGATTTCATTCCACACATGTGATTTGAAATGGCCTTGTTAACACATGTTCTTGTGATATACATCCGCCAAAAGATTGCATAAAATTATGTATGAACGTCCACTCCAGTTGTACACACGACTCTTGCCCTTCCTATCCATAACATTTTTATCTAAAAGACGTAGATAAGATAAAATAAGAAGATAATGACAATAAAGGCCAAATAGAATTTGTGAGGTGTACACTAAATGAGGTATCCAAATGAAACCACATTCGGAAACTAATTGGCATTGCCATTGGCCAGTAAAGTAACGAGACATGCTAAAAAATTCACAGTCCAAGATTGTCCCACGTATGGAATGCATGCATAATAAGTTCATACGAAGGTAATGTCCTCCCCTTAAACCACATAACGAGCGGATTAAACTGTAAAAAAGTCGCACCATGTAATAGTACGTTCTTACCCAATAATTCCATTTACGATCATACTCTTACCAACCTCATTATAAGCATCCCAAGCTAGATCACTACCAAGTAGTTGCTTAGACTCATCGTTCCATGTGAAACAACCACTGTAACTACCCGATATCAGAATACCGGGAAGGCCTGATATCCTGAATCTCAAACCGCCACCCACGAGACCGAAGACTCGGAAGGGTTAAAGGAATGGTGTGAAGATACACAAGAATCTAAAATAATTGCAGAGTTACGCAGTTTAAATAAATTAAGTAGGAAGTAATAAATGACATTAATTAAATTACATGATCCACAACTAACAGTAGTATGAAATATAACAGTAGTCCACAACTAGTACAGTCCCAAGAGAAAAGGTACAACTACACGGGGCAGATCTGAGAACTGACAATTAGCAACTAACCCTGGGCACCTGAACCACTTGGAGCCTCGAAAACGCTCCCCTGAAGCCTCGTCTCACCTGAAACGCGGAAAAACACGCAGGGAATGAGTCTCAAAACAAAAGGCTCAATAGGGATCCTCCGGTCCCTACCTTGCAAACCGAGAAACCGCACAGAAAGTAACTACAAGCTACCACTAGCAGATCATAGAACAGAGAGCTACAGGAATAAATAAATGAGAAAGCTTTACTACGCCTAGTACCGAATGCATGGCATGAAAACCGAGACAACTCGTCAAAAACCCAAGAGTCACTACCACACAAAGACAGGAGTACCAACCCACTAGAAGCAAAGCCGGATGTGCCCACTGGCGTCTTAGACTGCGTCTCAGGTATCCCCCTCAACGCACCCTGTCGGAACGGGGAACCGTACAAGTAACCACAAATAAGAACTAGCTGGGGTCGCGCTCATCAGCGCGGGTCCAACCGCCCCCAACCACGTGTGCACACACAGACCGTGCGTCTCTGATCTGGCCCTCTGATTGGTTTTCCCCTCAGCCGGACTCTGGCTGGTAGACGTGGGGCCCGATAGAAATTAGTCTAAAACCGTCTCTCTAGGGTAGTGTAACGACCCGAGAATCCGATTACCGGGAAGGCCCGATAACCCGAGACTCGAACCGCCGCCCACGAGCCCGAAGACTCGGAAGGGTTAGAAGGATGGTGTGGAGACTATACAAGTATCACAAATAATTATAGAAATTAAACAGTTTATATGATTAAGTAGGAAATAATTGACATTTTATATGATACATGGTCCATAAGATATGACAAAACAAACAACGGTAGTCCACAACTAGTACAGAGATAAGAAAGAAAAGTACAACTACACGGGGCATACCCCGGCTCTGATCTCTGGCACTAACGCTGGGCACCTGAACCACGCTGAGCCTCAGACGCGTTCCTCTGAAGCCGCGCCTCGCCTGAAACACGGTGGAAACACGCAGGGAATGAGTCTCAGAACAAGACTCAGTAGGGATCACTCGAACCCTACCTCGTAAAACGAAAAACCGCTACGCTAGCAGTAAGCGACTACCTCAAAAGTGAAAGCCCTACAACTATAAACACCGGTCTCACGGCATGAAAACCGACACACGCGCCACGGCGAAACAACCAGAACTCAATGGTCGACACGACCAAAAACCCGAAGGTCGAAGTCACAGAGACTGACAGTCTGTCACTCCCGACTCGACAGGAGTACCTCCCACTAGAAGCATAGTCGATAGCGTCCCTTGACGTCTTACACCGCACCGCAGGTGTCCGCCTGGCACGATAGTCCCCGGCGGAGGCAAGGACACCGTACAAGTAACCACAAAGCAAGTGACTAGCTGAGGTCACGCTCGTCAGCGCGAGTCCAACCGTCCCCAGCCACGTGTGCACACACAGACCGTGCGTCTCTGGTCTGGCCCTCTGACTGGTTTTCCCCTCAGCCGGACTCTGGCTGGTAGACGTGGGGCCCGACGGAAACCAGTCTAAAAATCATCCTCATGGTAGCCTCTCCACCACTCCATGGTGGGACCGCTAAATGCGTAAGCAGGCTACGACTAGTGGAGGGTCACTGAAGGAGTAGACTCTCAAGTCAACGAAAAATAACGTTCGAATCCGACAAAGTATGGGGACCGTCCCATATACCAGCACCGTCCCACGGTGACCACAGTCGGAGAAGAAACGGGACTACAAACCACCTGGTGTAGTCCAGAGCCTGGCGGTCCAACCTAGGTGCGCCACAGGCTCTGACGGTTTATCACTGGGCCGTCACAACAGTCTGACGGCCCAACACAGGTGCGTCAGGCACTCGGTCTAAAACCGCCTGTGACGCACCAGCCCTGGTGCGTCACAGGCCCTAACGCACCCAACCCAGTGCGTGAGAAGGCGAGAAGAAACCAGCTGTGACGCACACCGCTCGGGGTGTCACAGGATATAACGGACCATCTCTGGTGCTTTCGAAGACGGAATGAAACCAGCTGTGACGCACACCCCTCGGGGCATCATAGCCTCTAACGGTCTTGCCTAGGAGCGTTAGAAGGTGGGGACGCGTCAACTCTGACGCTCCCACACAGGGGTGTCACAAGTCTCTGACGCCCCACCCCGGATGCGTCAGAGGCCTTGACCCCCAACGGTCAAAAAAGCCCAACGGTCGGAAACCACAACGGTCGAATGCCAACAGTCAAATCGTCACTCTGACGGTCCAACCTAGGCGCGTCACACGCCCTGGCGGTCTGTCATGGGACCGTCAGGCGCACGGACCACCCAGTTGGCAATACCCTGCCATGTGACGCACCCACCGTGGGGCGTCACAGGCTGTGAGGCACCCACCCTAGGACGCCACAAGCTGTGACGATCACTGGAAGGACAGTCACACCATCCTGACGGTGAACCGACGGGAAACGACCCAAAACTCCAACCACGGCCCCATACCTCCATGGGAGAGGGGGAAAACAAGGGGGAAGCTCCCCCGGGACCCCTAGTATGCTTCTAAGCCATTAAAACGCGGAATCACAGCCTAAAATCATAGATCGGGTGAACTCTTCCCAAATCATGGAAAACCCCATCCCGGCATGAAAACCCATCTCTCGGTCTCGCATCGGGCTAGAAATCGCGGGAAAGGAACGCGGAGAGCTAGGGAACGTCACTCTACCTCGATCTCGCCTCGAGGCGCGCCGGATCGTCCATAAATTGCGAAGAACGCTTTTAGAACCCTCGTTCCTTCACGCCTCCCACGAATGCCGCACGCCATCGGGATCGTCTCACCGTCGCCTACGCCGTCACGCCGTCGCCTACGTCGTCACGCCGTCACCCACCGCCGTCTACAGGCGGAGGGGAGCGCGCCGCGGTCATCGTCGATCGAAGAGAGAGAAAAAGGGGGATGGCTCTCTTTGGGGGAGGAAGAAGAAAGAGGAAGAAGAAGAAGAAAAGGTAGAAAAAGAAAAAGGGTTTGGGGTATTTATAGAAAATCTAGAAATTTCAAAAAATACCAAAAAATTAAAAATTACACATCCCCAATCCTCGAAATGCACCGATCGTAACGGTACCATTCTCGCCCAGGTGAACGACTCGGTTCACCCGCTAAGGGGTTCCGTAGGTAAAAACCGGAAACACCACCGGGAATCGGAAAAACGAGTGAAAAAGCCGCGGACACGCTCCGGGCCTCCGAAACAACTCCGGATCGCGCCGATCCAAACACGAAAGATGTCCGAAACAGAATTTTGGACACAACGGAGCCGGACACTCCGAGAAAGTAGATCCGAGACCCAAAAAGAAGGATCCGAAGGGTCCAGAATATTACAGGTAGCCTCGCCACCACTCCCTGATGGGACCACTCGCGTTTCGGAAGGCTACGACTAGTGGAGGGCCGCTGAAAGAGTAGACTCTCTAGCCAACGAAAAGCAACGTCTAAATCAGACGAAGTACAAGGACTGCTCCTCGTACCGACACCGACTCACTGTGACACAAGCCGAGAACACCACCTCCCGGGACCCCACGGCACGCAAACACGTGTCCCCCACTTGATGCCCAGCATCAGTCGGACCACCGGTCAACACGTGGATCGAGGTCCACTCACCTAAGACTCGAATTGGCAAGAAAAGAACTCCGGTTGGACTAAGTACAGTAGCGGTCCTCTCTGGACTATCTCTGGGTGAAAAAGGTCTAACACATGACCGCCCCAAGGTCAACGGTCCCCCCTTGGACCATGTGGATCACCCAGGGACAGAACGGTCTTATTCAGGCCGTTCAGAAAGCAAACGGTCCACCCTGGACAGCCCCAGAATAAAAATGGTCTTCTTGGGACCGTCTAACCTTTGGACTGAGCAAGAAACCATACGGTCATCCCCAAACCGTTCAGGATCTAGACGGTCCAATGATAGGCCGCTTGAGGATTTGAGCGGTCTCCCATGGGACCGCTTACCACCCAACGGCACGAAACGTCAAACGGTCACCTCATGATCGTTGGGAACGTAAACGGTCCAACATGGACCGCCTAAGTGACTAAACGGCCAACACATGATCGCGTAGCCCTAAAACTGTTCAACGGTCGAATCTCAACGGTCCAAACACCTCGAAGACCACGTTGGCCACGAGAGGAAAACGATCAGCCAAAGGGTCGCCCAAGGGATAAATGGTCTGTCGGCAGGGCTCGCGTCGTAGGGCCGCGAGCCCTGCCGACACTCCCACGATGGAAACGGTCCACCTGGGGACCGTCCAAAAACAAAAGCGGTCTAGCCAGGGCCACTTAAGCATAAAAACGGTCACTATTAAATCGTTTACAACCCGTGAAATCGAGAACAGCGGGAATGGCCCCAAAGCTGCATTCCACGCCCCATTCACCCCCGGGTGAAGGGGAAACAAAAGGGAAACTTGTTCCCAAGCCCCCAATGCATCGTTTGATGCCCCCAAAGCACATAATGGTGGATTAAAACGCTAGATCGGCCACTCAAATCCCAAAACATGCTTTTCCCTTCTTGGCTCAAAATAACCCTCTCTCGACCTCGCCTCGGCCTACAAATCGCGGGGAAGGTGAATGCCGAGCTAAGGATCGTCACCCTACCTCGGGGTCACCCGAAACCCGACGGATCACCACCGATCTTCAAAAAATCGCTTGAAACTTCATGATCTCCCATGATCTCACCGAGCACCGAACACCGCCGGGATTGTCACGCCCTCACCCTTGTTGCCACGCCGTCGCCCACCGCCATCTGCATCCGAAGGGGAGCACGCCGCCGCATCCACGGGAGAGGGGGAGAGGGAGCCGGCCGCGGGCGCTCACGGGAGAGAAGGAAGGAGGAAGAAGAAGAAAAGAAGAATAAGAAAAGAAAAAAGAAAAGGTGTTATATAGAAAATCTAAATTTTCCAAAAAATATAAAAAATAGAAAAATACACCTCCGCGATCCTCGGAACACGCTGATCGCCGTGGTATCGTCCCAGAGTAGGAGAACGCAATGGTATGCCCGCTACAGGGTTCCGCAGGTCCTGTCAAGGAAAACACGTGAAAATCATAAAACACGTCCCGGGACTCCCAAACCCGATCCGAAACCCATGGATCCAGATCCAAAAAGTGTCCGAAAGATCAAGGGCATTTCAGCCCTCCCCCCTTAAATAAATTTCATCCTCAAAATTAAAATAAAGCACAGGGGAAATAAAAAGGAGATTTACTCGAACAAATAAGAGAACTGTTGACGCATCTCGTCCTCACGCTCCTAAGACGCCTCTCCGCCAGAGTGCCGCTGCCACACCACCTTAACTAGAGGAATAACCCTGTTCCGCAGGCGCTGCTCTCGCCGATCCTCAATACGGATGGGAACTCCGGAAGAGACAGATCGGGAGTCACCTCGGGCCAAACAGAATCCTCCAAAACATGAGAGTCATCGGGCATATACTTCCTCAACATCGAGACATGAAACACATCATGCACCGCTGCAAACTCAGGAGGTAGCTGCACCCGATAAGCAACCTCGCCAATGCGTTCCACGATTGGAAAAGGGCCAACATAGCAGGGACTCAACTTCCCATGCTATCCAAAACGCATCACTCCCTTCATGGGAGATACCCTCAAAAACACTCGGTCACCGACCGCAAAACAGAGGTGCTGCCTTCTCCGATCGGCATAGCTCTTCTGCCGACACTGCGCTGCCAACATGTTCTGACGGACCAAATGCACCAAGTCAATGCACTGCTGCACTAGCTCCGGTCCCGTCACAACATGCTCACCAACCTCAGACCAATCGAGTGGAGTCTTACATGGTCGCCCGTACAACGCCTCATAAGGAGCCATCCCAATGCTCGAATGATAGCTGTTGTTGTAGGCAAACTCCACCAATGGTAGATGGTGAATCCAACTCCCTTGTCACTCCAGACAACAAGACCTCAACATATCCTCCAACGTCTGGATGGTCCTCTCTGACTGACCGTCCGACTGAGGATGGTACGCCGAGCTGAAGGCTAACTCGGTGCCTAAAGCTCACTAGAAACTCCTCTAGAATCCAGAAGTGAAACGCAGATATCGATCTGACACGATGGAAATGGGGATTCCATGTAAAGGTACGATCCGGTCCACTAAAGACGTGCCAACTTAGGCACACTCCAGTTGACTCTGATCGGTAACAACCGAGCCATCTTCGTCAGCCTATCCACCAGCAACCAAATATTATCCTGCCCACTCGGAGTCCTCGGCAATCCCACCATAAAATTAGTGGTCACGTGATCCCATTTCCACGTGGGATCCTCCAAGGGCTGGAGCGTACCTCCCGGTCACTGATGCTCCGCCTTCACCTACTGACAGGTCAGGCACCTGGCCACATAGTCGGCAACATCTCTCTTCATGCCAGGCCACCAAAATTATCTCTTCAAGTTCCGATACATCTTTATCGCACTCGGGTGTACGGTATACCTACTCCCATAAGCCTCTAGTAACACCGCACGCCTCACCTGCTCCTCGGCTGGGACGTAAAGCCTACCTCGGAATCGCACCGCTCCGTCCTCGCCGAGCTCCACATCAGCCATAGCCAAAATTCGGGGTAACTCAGGGTCTGCATGCTGAGCCTCTGTCACCTGACAACGGATGGCTAGTGTGACAGTCAAGCTGGCAAAAAAAGCTGACCCTGACTCTTGGGGAACCTTGAGCCTAAATGTCACGGCTGGCACTTGTTCCCAGAGCATCCACTTTCTCAACATCATTACACTGACCACAACCTTCCTACTCAAGGCATCAACAACGGCGTTTATCCTGCCCGACTGATAAGACAAGGTGAAGTCAAAATACTTCATATACTCCATCCATCTCCTCTGTTTGAGGTTAAGGTCCTTCTACATGAACACATACCTCAAACTCTAATGGTCAGTGAACACCTCAAACTTCTCGCCGTACAGATAATACC
This sequence comes from Amorphophallus konjac, assembly GCA_022559845.1. NCBI lineage: Eukaryota > Viridiplantae > Streptophyta > Magnoliopsida > Alismatales > Araceae > Amorphophallus > Amorphophallus konjac. The sequence goes on along the minus strand of CM040127.1, from coordinate 43,373,343 downwards.
TCCAGATCTTCAATGCAAAGATCACAGTCGCCAACTCAAGATCGTGGGTAGGGTAGTTCTCCTCATGTGGCTTTAACTGTCGAGATGCATAAGCCACCACTCTACCATGCTGCATCAGCACAGTACCCAACCCGACTCGGGAAGCATCTGTACACACCACGAAACCTCCCGATCCAGAAGGTAACACCAATACCCGTGCCGAGGTGAGCAACCTCCGAAGCTCCATAAAGCTCTTCTCACACTCACCAGTCCAGACAAACGGCACATCCTTCCTCGTAAGTCTAGTCATCGGGCTGTAACACGAGCAAAATCCTGGAAAAATCTCCTGTAATAGCCTGCAAGTCCCAAGAAACTTTGAATCTCTGTCACAGACTAAGGCCTCAGCCACTGCACCACTGTCTCGACCTTGGCTGGATCCACGAAAATACCATCACCAAAAATCACGTGCCCCAAAAAGTGCACCTCCCGCAGTCAAAACTCGCACTTACTGAGCTTCGCATACAACTGGTGATCTCGCAAGGTCTGCAACGCAACCCTCAAATGGTACACATGGTCCTCCGTAGACTGTGAATAGACAAGGATGTCGTCCACAAACACGACCACGAACTGATCCAGGTAGGGATGAAACACCCTATGCATCAGATCCATAAACGCCGCGGGGGCATTGGTGAGCCCAAACGGCATCACCAAAAACTCATAATGCCCATGCCTCATGCCGAACGCAGACTTCTCCACATCAGACTCATGAATCCGCAGCTGATAGTAACCAGACCACAAATCAATCCGTGAGAACACTTGCGCGGACTGAAGCTAGTCGAACAAATCATCAATCCGTGTCAACGGATACTTGTTCTTAATGGTTACCTCATTCAGTTGTCGGTAGTCAATGCACAACATCAGACTACCATCCTTCTTCTTCACAAACAACACTGGTGCACCCCAAGGGGAAAAGCTAGGACGAATGTACCCCTTGGTGAGCAACTCCTGCAACTGCGCCCTCAACTCCCTCAACTCAGCTGGAGCCATGCGAAAAGGAGCCTTAGACAGAGGCCCCGTACCAGGCACAACCTCGATCACAAAATCAATCTCCTGCTGGGGGGGTAATCCAGGTAGTGTAGATTATGAAAATTCCACTTAAGAAAAGAAGAAAAATAATAAAAAGAATAATAATAATAAGCACGTGGTGCTAATGAGGAGTGTGATCGCCAGAGGGGTTACCTCAAGAAAATGAAAGTGATCGTATGTACCTTGTATTGAGGGGAAGAGATTGTGGACTTTTCCTTCCTCCTTCTACCGGCCGACCAATGAAGGGGGTTCTTAGTTTGATTACCCTTGTAAAAATACACAAAACAAGTGAAAAGAATGGATTAGCCAAAAGGTGTAGTATCAATGCTCTAGAAGTATGAAATCAATCAAATGAAGCATGAACACACCTTGTGTGTTTTGGTTTTTAAACCCCTTTGAAGGAGTAACAAAGGTATGGAAGATATGAATGCAAAGTATGTAATATGAAAGTAAGATGTATGTGAAAGTACAACTTCTTCTAGCAAAATAGCTAGAAAGAAATAAGATGAAGAGGATGATACACGTTAATAAAAGAAGAGAAGGATCTCCTCTCTCTGTGCGTGCAGCAGTACTGGGAGAAGAAACCAAAGAGGTTGAACAGCTGAAGACCGTACGTGGAAGAAGAATCAACCACCAGGAGGAAGAGAAACCACTTGAAGATAGAACCTGCAAAACACAAAACTCTCCTCTCTGTTAAAACTCACAGTAGTTCTTCTCTGTTATCGTATTGCCCTCTCATGCACACACTGCTCTCTTACTGCTTTCTCACGCTCTCTCTCATGCGCGCGAGAGAAGAACATCAGGGGTATTTATAGCCCTAAAATCCTTGTAATAATAGGATTAAAGCAAGGTAATGGTCCTCCAATAAGAAACCTTCTTCCCAATCAAACACAATGTGTAAAATGGGGAAGGTATCATTATTGGAAATAAGCAGGCGAAAAGGGGACGGAATCGGAAATGACGACCTCTTAAAGGGCGTCAATTGAAAATGACGACGTCACCAAGGGCGTTAATTAAAATGACGACGTGCACTCAGCCGTCAATTCCTGGATTTAATTATGGCAACAAATGACTTTCCTTATTAAAAATTCTGAAATGACGCCTTCTGATATGGGCGTTAAATAATAGGCGCCCTTCAAAGGGACGTCAATTCTTTGATTTTGCATTTTGGGTAGGATTCGTAAAAATCCAAAAAACAACACCTCTAGGAGTAGCCGTCCATTTATTAAGAGGCGCCCTTAGCTAGGCCGTCAATTAAATGACGCCCCTTGTCAAGGCGTTAATTCCAACTATCAAAGAAAAATGCTAAGAAATCACAATTAACACATATAAAATAGAAAAACTTCATATTAAGCCAATATTGAAGTCCACCTCGGGGCGTCACATGGTGACATGAGATTTACTCAACATAGCATCGATTTTAGCGTGTCTACAGCTGTCCCGCCTTGGTGTCTGCTTTGCAAGGGAGTGAGACGGAATGAAGCGAAAGTGCGAAATGAAGTGGAACGAACTGATAAGTAGATGTCAAGGTGTGATGTGACACGCCTTCGACACTAAGCGTAGGAAATCTTTCCAAAACTCTGAATAAAACAACTCCGGATGATTACAAGGAAGCACTGATTAGCTGGACCGAAGGGACGAAACTAAAGAACAAATGTGCACGAGGGCACGAGAGGGGAAACACCATTGGAGAGCGATTACCAGCCAATGTGGACGTGCTTCAACCAAGGTAGATTTGTAGCAAAATAAAATGATTTGAGATAAAGACCCAGCAAATGAACGCTTTTCAAGGAATCAGCCTGAGCGACTTCAAGGAGAATAAAGTACTTGATTTGGAATGGAATATCTCATGTCAACTCAATTAAGGGCGAGTGATCTTCATTATTGGCGTAACATGAAGATTTTCATCATTAAGCTCAAAGTCCTACATGATGCATGCTGGGCTAAAAGAAAAATTAAAACAAACTAAAAATATAGAAAATAATTAAGGATAATATTGTTAAACCATCTAGACTTTGTCAAGAATCTAGATCTCTAAGCCGACGCTAAGTCGAAGCCCGTTTGTCCATGCATCAACTCAGAAAGTGGAACCATCGTCCCAAACCTTAGATGACCTAACGGCCTATCCGTGTGATCAAGACTCCCCTGGAATTATCACTATTTTTGATGAAGGGGAACTCAAATTCCAGGTTTATCAGAACCACAAGTTCCTTGATATGTTATAATAGCGTAGGTATCATATAGTAACAATGCATACAGGAGAGATACAAGAGTGAAGTGATGTTACCAATAGAATAATCCGAGCATTTCGAGACTTGCATAACCTGCACTTCTGCACTTCGAAGCTCATTAGCTCATCAAAAGAATTATCAGATCAAGACAGTTCACAATATGATCACAAGTGCTTAATATAATTAATTCCATCATGATATAACAGCACTTAAGTTCATGAATAAGCAAAATTCTAAAAACTGAGGAAATGACGACTCTGGCAAGTGGCGTCAAAATGAGAAATGACGATGGCCATTAGGGCGTTATTTACAATAAGCGTTTGATTAGGAATTGGACTACAAATGACGGCCTCCATGGAGGCGTTAAATAAATGACGACCCTGAATGTGTCGTCAATTAAAGAAATGACGCCAAAGGGCGCGTTGTCAATTAACTATTTTCGTTTCCTACTCGGAATTGAGCTTCCAGCAACTCGTTCTATTCAGACACAAACCGTGATACTTGTTAGCGTTCAAAACATTATAAAAAGGGCAATTGTTCATCTTCCACATCAAAACTAATAAGCAAACAAAGCACCGAAGCAGAATAGCAGAGCAGATAGCTTAACAGAAGAACTCGCAGAACTAATTCCAGGAAGATGAACAAGATGATGCAGATGCAAAGGCTTTCTAAAAGGCCTAAAATGAGTTTTCCCAGGATCTGTGAAGTTCCCAGCCATATCAGTGGAAGAACTGCCAAAGACCAAGTATTATGATATTAGAGCTTTTGTTTCTTTTCTTCTCTTCCTTTTCAAAAATTCCTGATTGCATTCTTCTTACTCTTCTTTTCTTTTCTTTGTTTTCAGGATTACCCAAATGTTCCAGGACCAAGGAGATTTTTGAAGATTAAATGGCTTCCTTTACTACTCTCTAAACTCACATTAGACATAAAATCTTTTCTCTCTAGATGGCACCTTCATGGCCTTATAACCCATGCTACCCACTACAATGATATTCACCTAAATTGGGCCTTAATTGGAGCTCTCATAGAACTATGGCACCCCCATACCCACACTTTCATCTTTCCAACCTTTGAAGCTACCATACTCCTAGAGGAAGTAGAGATGCTCCTAGGGCTAAGAAAAATGAAGCAAGGAAAGGAATCAAAGATGGCTCACATGACCAAACCAATAAAAGCTCATGACATACTCACTAGCCTTGTTCAAAGCCCAAATTTAGTGAATCAAATTAAAGCCCATAAAGGAATCAACCTTTTGAAACTAGCCTCATGGGTGTTCAAGAACATGGACAAGGCTCAAGAAGATGAAGACTTATTGGAGAGAGTAATGAAGGGGTTTGTTATATGCATAGCGGGAGCTCTACTCTTCTCTTCAATGGAAGACCATCTAGAGGAATGCCATCTAAGCACTATTGCTAGCATGTGGGAGGGAAAAAGAATAGGTCCGGCGGTACTAGCCAACCTATACAATGGACTTACCTCGGCTTCATTGGGACGGCCCCTCTACGGGTCTATGCTTCTTCTATCTTGTTGGGTAGATCTCCACTTCAAATTTGATCCTTGCCAAGCAACCCAGGCGGCCTCCAAAATCTTTAAAATCTTTTCCAAGAGCCCCCTCCGGTATATGATGGATTCTTTGGGCTTATGTGAGAGAGTAACCAATCGGGTTCCTAAGCTAAAGAAAAGAGGAGATTGGAGAGACTACTTCAAGACCATGCCTAAGAGTGGTTTTACTTGCACACCGGGATTCCTCAAGACCCAAGAACTCCGCTCAAGACTCTCCTCCGGCATAGAGCTTCGGTTGATAGGCGGGAGCGACTTCATCCTTTACAATGCACACCGGTGCCTCCCACAGCTCGGGCAACCTCGGCACCTCTTCGAAGAACCTTCTCATCTACCTCCACTCAAAAGAAGGGAACTATGCTCAAGTGGAGATCAAGAAGAAGTGAAGACAATAATGGCTCAATGGAAGGTTGGACTACTCCAAAAGTCCAAAACATATGTAGAAGAAGAAGAAGACAAATGCAAATCTTATGTACTGGCTCTTAGGAAGATAAGGCCTATGATGGCTCAATAAATGTAATCGTGATTTTTCCTTAATGAAATAAAAATTATCTTCTTATTTGAGCCAAAACAATGAGCTTATATGATCATATCTTCTAATTCATGTAATTCTGTCTGATAAAACGAGCTTCGGGTTCTCTGTCCTAAGCAGCGCCTTTATAAAGGGCGTCAATTGGTTGAATAACACCTCAGATGATGTCGTCAATTGTCATTAAATCAATTCCTTAAAATAATTCAAAAATCATAATTGACGCCCTCAGCAACAGGCGTCTCTTAATTCGCGTCTCCAAATAAGGTGTTAATCGGTTCAAATTCTTCAAATTATTTTCAAAAATAATTCCTTAATTTCACATAAATGACACCTTCATGGATGTCGTGTATTAGGAAACGGACACCTGCATCCAACGTCGTCAATTTCAAAAGTAATGATGACGATCAATCACATCAATCACTTTCCCATTAATGCGCCTGACGCCGGTTACAAGTCCCCATGCAAGATTAAATGACGCCTCAGCTCATGTCGTCATATCTTGAAACCACGCCTCTGCTCAGACCGTCAATTGATATGATGACGACATCCATTATGGCGTCATTTCTTTTCGACCGTTAAACCCTTTTTCCCTTCCTTCTTCTTCCTCTTTCGTTCTCTTCTTTCCTTTCTTCTGCAAACCCTAACCGAAAAACCCATTCTCATTTCCACTCTATCCCTCTCATTCTCACTCTCCCTATCCTCTCATTCTCATGGCGGGCGGCGCATAGAAACGTCAAAGGGTCACAGCCCCTGAGGTTGTGGACTTGGAAGGCGAACATGCCGTGGAGGAGGTTCCTCCCGCCACGGCCGAGGACGCACCGGCGGCGGAGCTCGGTGGGGAAACCAACGAAAAAGAAAGGGAAGATGGAGAAGAAGAAGATGAAGATGATGGTGATGATGAAGACGAGGAAGATGATGAAGAAGACGAAGGAGATGAAGAAGGAGGGGAAGAAGAACAAGGAGGAGAAGAAGGAGAAGGAGAGCAACCACCGGAGACGGCGGCGGTTGTTCCACGACTCGGCCAACCCCAGCGGCCACGGCAACCAAGGCAAATCATCCGGGGAGGGTTGATCGTGCCCGAACGACGCAAGGTAGGCTCCCAAACCCTCTATTTTTAATTTTATTTTTATTTTATTTCTATTTTTCATCATTTCCATAGCCCTCGGTTGAAAAAATAACGACTCAGACAAATGACGCCCACAGGGGTGTCGTCAATTAAAACAACGCCCCAACCTGAGCCGTCAATTCAATTATTTTATTTCTGAAAAATGATTAATCCATGAAATCATGCCCTGCAGCATGTCGTCATTTTAAAATTTATCATGTTTATCATCATGCGGTTAATTTCCATGTTGTTTCATTTCTTTTCAATATATGTGCCTCTGTTTATTTTATTTCGTATGTTAATTAGTTTCGAAACCCCAGAAAAACAACGCCCCCCCACCGGGACGTCAATTCATTAAGCAGCAACCACAGGGATGGTCGTCAATTCATCATTTTTCAGAATTGTAGGTTAGGACATAAAATTGCCTTTTAAACAGCGCCTCCCATAGTGGCGTCGCTCAAACAAATGACGACCCAGGGATGGGCGTCAATTCGAAATTTCTTAGAACTTTTAGGAAATTATTTTCAAAACAACACCCAGCCCACATGGCGTCATTTAAATAAACAACGACCCAGGGTGGGTCGTTAATTCAAATTGCACATGAAACCATCAGAAACACATTTTAAAATAACGCCTCCCTCAGGGGCGTCAATTGATTAAACCACGACCTAGGGTAGGTCGTCAATTAAAACAGAGAGCACATGTTATAGCCAATGACCTTAAACGATTATCCACATGAAATCTTAAGTGAAAATCTTATTTTTGTTGCATTCAGGGGTTGATGAGGACGCGGATCTCCTGGGTCCAAGTCCGAGCAGCTTATTACGGACTCCCCGAGTTTCAGAGGGCTAGGGTAGATGCTATGGGATTCGGACCTTTCCTTAGCATAGAGCCCGTGAGGCCAGACCTACCTTTGATCCAGGTGCTTAGAGAGAGGTGGGATAGGACTAGTAGGGCATTCCTGATGCCGTGGGGTCACATGGTTCTTACCCTAGAGGACGTCACTAGGATCACCGGGCTGAGGGTAGACGGAGAGGCGGTGAGCGGGATTACCCTACCCGATTATAGTGAGCTGACACAGAGATTGCTAGGGCTAGAGACAGTCTACGAGACGCCCAGCGAGTGTAGGACCATCTACCGTACCGACCTTACCATAGCTATGGGCTTAGGTGACTCTAGGCAGAGGTCGAGGGAGTCTCTGGAGTAGTTCTCATGGAGGCTGATAGACGATGCTAGGGCTGCCTATTGCCAGGACCCGGCTGAGAGGGAGAGAGCAGATAGAGACCTGAGGAGATTCCTATTCCTGATGCTCGGGAGGTTGCTGCTTGGCACGAAGGGCGATATCATCAACTGCCGATTTCTAGGGATACTCGAGGACCTGGAGGGCGTCGGCAGATATGCCTGGGGAGCAGCGCTGCTGGCGCACTTGATGGCCGACTTGTCCACAGGGACAGGTCGAGAGACGACTGTCAGTGGCTTTTCACCTTTTCTTCAGGTATGCATTTCCATTTTCTCTTTTTTTTTCTTCTTATACGCATGTGAATGTTTTATTAATGCAATGCATGGATGCAGATATGGAGCCACTTATACATGCCGATGGGGCGTGCTGACCCACGGCCTGGAGATGAGGGATCCTTTCCTCTAGCACGGCGTTGGCTACCGGTGGTGACTGGAGCCCCACTCGCATACGAGCTGCGAGTGTTACGACGGGAGTTCCGCGACTTCCCCGCCTCACTGGTACGCATGCTTGATCTGATGCAATTTTTTTTTATTTTCATGAAATATAATGTGATATGATATGATGGATGATTGTGAATGCAATTGAGGTGGCGACCCTATGAGGGGATGACCGACGAGGGCCAGCCGTGGGTCGTATCGGGCTGACCTCGCTTCGGGCATGAGCTTTGGGTTCATTGCCTGAACGAGATTGAGCCGTTACGACTTAGGCTGGTGATGAGGACTCTTGGCATGCACCAGGAGTGGGTCGAGGTAGGAGAGCCGCGGGGGATAGGCAAGAAGACGCGTGGTCGCACAAAGGCGATCGACTGGAGAGTTCGGTTCTCAGACCAGCACGCCGACTGGCAGTGTGGCGGGACCCAAGTCACTTCCCAGGCGACAGACAGCTCCGAGTACCTCCGACGCTACTGGGAGGTTTACGCCGGCCGACCCCAGATGAGGGTCTTAGGGGTATGTATGCATGCACTTTCTTTTTTGTTTAAATTAAATGCAAATGCTTTGTATATCTATCATGCAACTAATATGTAATGAATGCAGGATGCGCGGGACATAGTAGCGATGGACATGCAGACCCACCTCCACAGCTTAGAGGCCCAGTTGGCTACCACACGGGCAGACCAACTGACTCTGGTGAGTGTTTAAATTATCTACATGCAAATAAATTCCTAAATTATTGATGATTAGCCACTGACAATCTTAATAAATGCAGCGTGCCCAGCAGGGAGCAGCGGTGAGGAAGACGGGAGAGGCCTCCAGCTCGAGGGGACCTAGTGCAGAGATGACTGCACTAGCGGAGCAGCTGGCTGGAGTAGTAGCACGAGCCGAGGTAGCATAGCGCGACCTCGCCACACGGGTATGCTTTAAACTTTAAACTCTCATTCAATTCAATTATATATGATATGCTCATGAAAAATTGTGTTTACAGACTGAGGAGCTCCGTGCCTCTCTTACCTGCATCGAGGAGGGACAGCAGGCGATGGCCACCCGGGTGAGTTATTTATTTTCAGTTTGTTTATTGCTTGTCTCATGAATTTTTGAATTATATATATGGAACTGATGATTTGTTTAAATGTTTGCAGACCGCGGAGCTACAGGCGGCGCTTACCCAGACCGCTTTAGCCGGGACGGAGTTGGCCATCCGCGAGCAGCGGGTCGCGGAGCTCGAGAGGGCCTTGAGGCGGCGAGAGGAGCTACCCCATGATGTGGCAGAGCTGCGAGTCGCCCTCGAGATGGAGTGGAGGTAGCGTGCCCGGGAGCGAGAGGGGCGCACGGTAGAGCGGACCCGTGACCGGGAGCAGGAGGCAGCACACGAGCGGGAGCTTGCAGACTTGAGGACCCAGTTAGCCGTCACTCAGGAGCGGCAACGGTCGACCGAGGAGCGGTTACAGCGAGGTCGGGAGCGAGCGCGGGCTGCAGGGTACACCTTCACCAGCTCTACTTTAGTGGCGGGTTCCTCTCTCCGGGAGAGGAGCGAGGCAGAGGAGCAGGTTTGAGCTCCAGCTACTTCTCGGGGGTCCATGCCCCCTCCACGAGCACCTCGTCGGGAGGACGAGAGTGAGGCCGAGAGTAGGAGAGAGGAGGGTGGAGGCGAGAGCTGAGAGGGACTTTACTTGTACTCTTCCACCCTCACACCTGTACTGAATATATATTTGATATATATATATATATATGAGATTTGAGATCTTTTTTGTTACCTGAGCACTTGTGGACTTGTGTTTTCTTCTACTTTTTCGCCTTTTGCTTTTGCCCTGCGCCTGTAGCTGTAGTTCACACTTGAATAAACAGGTTAATCCATCTGTTCGACTTGGCCCCTTGCTCAACAAGCAAGGGGATGTCTTTACTTTGACCTTGATAACTGGTCAAGGGGCCAAACCTTTAATCAATGAAGGTAAAAAATATAGAAAAATGCGACATGCAAGCAAGCAAATGCTAACTAAAAATAAAGATGCCCACACACAAATACAACCAGGCACATGCACAACAACGGCTTCAAAATTTTTTTAATTTTTCGTTTTATTTTCTTTCTTCTTTTTTTTATTTTCAATTTTCAAAATGACGCCCTCGGCAACGGGCGCTTATTGGGAAATTGACGCCTTCATGATAGGCGTTTATTAAAAAATATTTTTTTATATGTTTATGTTTAATTTGAAAATGACGACTTGATGAAAGTCGTTAATTTTGAAAACGACGCCTGTCAGCAGAGGCGTTAATTTTTATTTTCTATTTTCCTCTTTTTTTGTTTTTGAAAATGACGACTTAACTAAGGACGTTAATTTTGAGAATTATGTTTTTTTTTTGAAAGCAAACATAGTACAGGGCTTTAAACCTTACGCCATCATGATCTTAAATTCATTAATCTTTCTCAAAAAAAACTTAACAAAGGGGTCAGCGTGCTCAATGACTTATGCTTCTACTCATACTCTCTCGTAGCCCATCCTTCTTAGTCAGTCTTTACCATTCTTCGAGTTTAGAACCCACCATGGAGAGGGAAAAGAAGAATAAGTTGAGGAAGCTCACGGGAGGTTTTCAAGGATGGGGAACACTCCTCCCCTGCCCTAATGCCTGTTGGGGATTCGGTCTTCGGCTTAGGAAATTTTGTTGCTCTTTTTACCCTTATTCATGCATGCTTACGACCAGGGTTTTCCCTGCGGGGACTTTGCCCTCTTGACATGCTTTCTTTTGTAACTTTCTTTTCTTTTTTTCCTTTTCTTTCAAAAATAGAGACCCAATTGTACGTGGGCTTTAAGCATTTTGTTCCCTTTTGGGCCCTGACTTCCACCTACTAGGGCGTCAGGTAGGTTTGGTTAGTAACCCTTGACTCGTACTCCCTCTCGTGAGCCGAAGAGAAGAGAATAGGTAAGGTTACACTCTTAGTTTGAGTCGGACCTTCCTCGAATTCTGGGCTACTTGAGTTTAAAAGTAGAGCGTGTAGTGTGTGAGTTGACCCCAAAGTTAAACCGTCGAGACTGAAGAATGAATTAAGGATTTTCATTTTTCGGGCTCGTGACCCATGTACCATATCTGTTTTTGATTTTCAGAAGTTTTTCTTCTTTTTGTTTGTTTTGCTTTTTATTATTTGTTTAGTTTTTAGGGGTAGTATTTCTTCAAATAGAGACCATTCCAAAGATGAGTTAGCTCTTCACCTTCAGCATTAATTAATTTGTAAGCGTTGCCAGGATAAACATCTTTTACAACAAAGGGACCTTCCCAGTTAGGTTGAAGTTTCGAACGAGGTCCACCTGGTTTTACGAAGATTCTTTTAATTACCATCTCACCGACTTTAAATTTCCTTTCAATCGCTTTCTTTTGATAAAAACGTGAAAGCCTGTTTTGATAAATACGCGCATGCTCGGCGGTGACCAGGCGCTACTCGTCTAGGAGTTCCAACTGAGCAAGGAGAGATTCACGACGCTCATCAATGGGGAGCTCCTTGTCCAATTGTACTCGTAGAGAATGGATAAGAATCTCATAAGGGACTACCGCCTCCATTCCATAAGTGAGGGCGAAAGGGGTCTGCCCAGTAGGGGTACGAATAGAGGTACGATAGGCCCAAAGAGCTTCAACTAACTTTTCTGGTCAGTCCGCAAATTTGGTAGCCTCACACGTTTTCTTGATAATTTTAATCAAAGTTTTATTAGTTGCCTCTGCTTGGCCATTGCCCTGCGGATAATAAGGAGACGAATGATGCAATGCAATGTTATACCTGTTGCAGAGGTCCTGAAGCTCCTGAGAGATGAATTGTGGTCCATTGTCGGTGACGATGGTACTCGGGATGCCGAACTTTGCGATGATGTTCTTCATTATAAATTTACAGATGGTTGATGCTTTTATCTCCACGTAAGCTTCCGCTTCCGCCCACTTGGTGAAGTACTCCGTGGCCGTGAGTATAAATGACTTTGGTTTTGTGAGGAGGGTTGGATCACCAAGGGCTCCAATGATATCGAAAGCCCACATGGAGAAAGGCCATGGGGAGGACATAGGATGGAGTGAAGAAGCAGGAGAGTGAATTTTATCGGCGTGCAGTTGGCACTTAACACACCTTCGAACATAGATGGAACAATCCTCTTCTAGAGTAGGCCAATAGAAACCTAGCCTAAGGATCTTCTTAGCAAGCATCTGGCTATTGACATGACCACCACATACTCCTAAATGCGCCTCTTCCACGACTTTCCAAGATTCATCATCATCTAGGCATCTTAGCAAAACTCCGGTAAGACCTCTTCTGTAGAGCACACCTCCAACCAAAGTGTATCGCTGAGCAACACTTCGAATGGCTTTCTTTTCTTCAGCCGTGGCCTCCTTGGGATACGACTGATCTTGGCAATACTTGGCAATCTCGTAATACCACGGCTTTTCTTCATCGTCCAATTCTTCCTCTAAATCTAATAGCATGACTTCCTTATTTTCAATGATTCCACCTTGCTTAACCTTCCTGACCACCTCCTCCTTAACACTAAGGAAAGTTGGATCTTTAATAGCTGGAGTGAGCTGCTTGTGAACAATGATAGAATGGGAATCCCTTTCGGGAGGGAAAACCAAGGAAGAGGCAAGAGAAGCGAGAGCATCAGCTAAAATGTTATGTTCGCGAGGAACGTGAATGAAGATTAATTTGGTGAAAAGCTTGGTATAAGTGGAAGTCAATTCCTGATAGGGTTTGAGTTTAGGATCGAGCGTACGGCACTTGGTGAGCACTTGGTGAAGAATGAGCTGACTATCACCTACAATTCGCAAATGGGTAACACCGAATTGATGAGCGGCCTCTAGTCCGGTCAGAAGAGCCTCATATTCAGCTATATTATTTGTAACCGGAAATGCAAGCTGAGAGGCGAGTGGAATAGTGATACCCTCCGGTGATAGAAGAACAACACCAATCCCTTTCTCTTTTGAATTCAAAGCTCCATCAAAATGTAACGTCCACATCGAATCAGATTGATTGACGGACATTAGTTCTTCATCTAGAAACTCTGAGCGAACATGGTCAAATCTAGGGAGAGGGTGATGAGCAAGATGTTCTGCTATGGCGTAGCCTTTAATTACTTTTTGCTGAATGTAGATGATGTCAAATTGAGAAAGGAAGCTTTGCCATCATGCTAATCGGTCGGTGAGAACAGATTTTTCAAGAAGGAATTTGATTGGATTCATACGGGCAATGAGATGAACCTCGTGAGCTAGGAAATAATGCTTGAGTTTCTGAACTACCCAGACTAAAGCAGCACACGTCTTTTCTATAGCTGAGTACCTCTTCTCACAGGGGTTGAGAAGCTTTGACAAATAGTAGGCTGCCCTTTCTTTTCCTTCTTCGTCAACTTGGGCTAAGACAGCACCTACAGAGTCATCCAGGACCGAAATATAAAGAACAAGCGGTTTGCCTGGAACTGGCGGCCTCAGGACAGGAGGATTTGAGAGATAATCCGTCAAAAGCTGCTTGACATTTGTCATTCCAAACAAACTTGACTCCCGGCTTAGTAAGCTCGTAGAACGGTCTACATCTTTGTGATTGCTGGGAAACAAATCGACGAATAAATTGCAACCTCCCGATCAATCCTCGAACTTCTTTCAAATTCCTGGGAGGAGGCATTTCTCTTATAGCCTTTGCCTTGTTGGGATCAATCTCAATACCCCTCTTACTCACGATGAATCCAAGCAACTTCCCTGATGAAACACCAAATACGCATTTCTTAGGGTTCATCTTCAATTGATACTCCCGTGCTCTTTGCAAAACCTTAGCTAGAATCCCAGGATGCTCAATCCTTGTCCTTGATTTCACTACCAGGTCATCAACATACACCTCTATAAAAATGTGGATCATATCATGAAAAATTGCCATCATAGCCCTTTGATAGGTGGCTCCAGCATTCTTAAGTCCAAAGGGCATGACCACATAGCAATAAGTTCCCCATGGTGTAGTGAACGATGTTTTCTCTTGATCTTCCTCAGCCAGACGAATCTGATTATAACCTGAAAAATCATCCATAAAGGAGAGAGTCTCATATCCTGCTGTATTGTCAATTAAAACATCAATATGACGGAGGGGGAAGTCGTCTTAGGACACGCGCGGTTGAGATCCCGAAAGTCTATACAAATTCGCACCTTTTCATCTTTCTTCATGACTGGGACGATGTTAGCCACCCAATTGGGATAGAGGATAACTCTGACGAATCTAGCCTTATGAAGCTTATCGACCTCTTCTTTCATCTTTAATGCCATATTAGGGTGGAAACGTCTCAACCGCTGTTTGACCGGGATGGACCCTAGCTTAAGTGTAAGTCGATGTTCGACAAGCGCAGGGTCTAGTCCAAGCATATCTTCATAACTCCAAGCGAACGTGTCCTTATATTCTTGGAGGACCAAAATAAGCGCCTCCTCTTCGGAGGGCGGCAAGTTTTTGCTGATGAGGACAATCCTAGGGTCTTCCTCAGTACCCAGATTTATTTCTTTGGTAGGCTCTTCTACTGAGGCTGATGGCTCATCAAATCTTCTCATGCCACTTGCAAAAACATCAGTCTCGTCCTCATATTCTTCATAACCTTCATCCCCCTCTTCAATAGGATCTTCATTATTCATTATCTCATAAACACCAAAACCCTCATTAAAAACACAAGCATCCTCATATTCTACTTCCGGCAGGATAATTGGATTCTCCACAAACTCGGGAATGGCTAAACAAGCCTGGCATCTGACAGCTAACTCTCTAAGAAATCTACGGGGGATCTGTTTACCCTTGGATCTCTTATGTGATGCTACCCCATGAGCCTTGACACAACTAGAATTTGACAAAGATGAAGGAGGTGGGGAATAGATGGATACAGAAGGAGATACAGATGAAGACCCCTCACCGGAGGGGTAGGGAAGGTCCCCTAATGAATCTGGGAAGAGCGGCCCCTGGGTCGGGACACACTCGGGAAGAAGATAGGAAGTCTCCTCAATAGAGATGAAAGATTGGAAAATTGGAATTTTGGCGTTTTTTTTTCATTTTCATCTTTATTTTCAAGAAGAAGGCAGTGAGAGGGAGGAATAGGAGGTGGAGTTGAAATTGAAAGATTGGCAAAAGATTGGATCAATGATGGCCCACTCGGGGGCGTGATGGAGAGTTTGGAAAATTGCTCGAGGAGCAAGGGAGGAATTAATGGAGAAACCGGAAATGAATTTGGAGAAAAAGTTATTAAGACCGCGGGCGGTCTAGGGATGTCTGAACGAAACATCTTATTAAACAAATGGACCAAAGCCGTTGGATGAATGGTCTTGATAAAGAAGAGGCCGGCCCACAGCCTGTCTATGTTGAAGCCCTCCTCGAATGGAACATCAGGCTCTCCGGTATCTGTATAATTGCTTAACAACTGCCTTTTGTTTGTAATTATTACTGGCTTCTCAATCAACTCATGAATCAACGGCGGCCATTCTGGATCAGTTGGCATAAATAGTCGGCTCAAACCAATGGAGATGTCATTCATATCAAACCATCTGGAGAGGGGGATTTCTGTAGCCCACCCAAAGAGCAGCCCAACTAGACCCAACAGGGTCCAACGAGGCAAGCCCACCTGGGTGACAGCCCACAGGGCCCACCCAGGGAAGAAAAGCCCAATAAACAAACACTCGAGGAACCAACTCTCCCCGGCGGCCTCTAGGCTTGGAGGGCCCGAGTGATGGTCAGGTCATAAGGAAGGTCCGGCCCAAGCCGTTTCCCCGCCCGGGAGAGACAGGCATCAGCCGACCTATCCGACCCCTCTTTCACCGAGCTATGCTCATCGCCCGGACAGGGCTGGCGTTTCAGGAGCTCGGCCAGACCAAATATCATCCGTTCAAGAGTCCCCAACGGATAGGGGAGTCAAGAAACCGCCAGACTTCAAGGCGATAACGTTCCCACGATAAGGCCATGAAAGCCCACGTTGAGGACGTAACTCCCGCCGGAGACCCCTCAGCTGGCAGGACTCCTGAAGGCGGCACACTATTTAAACCAGGGCTACCCTCCGATGGAAAAAAGGGCCATTCAGGTACTCATATACCCTAACTCCTGAGCAATCTGCTTCACCCTCTGGTGGAGAGGAATATCGCGCGCTAGCTTTTCTCCTCCCCATTATTGCTTCCACCACAGCTCTACTGACTTAGCCATCGGAGGGTTTTACCCCAGGGAAGCCCCCTGGGCCCTCTGATATGTTTCCCTGTCTTGCAGTTCATCTTCAGGTGATCCACAGCCCGCTCAGGATACAAGCGTGAGATCTCGCCTCTTCATCTGGCGCCGTCTGTGGGAAACGCACGAAGAGCCGAGATGGTGAGAAGAAGCTCAGGGAGGAGATCCGCCGTCGAGAAGGGAAAGGCCGTGGTGGCGACAGGAGATGGCCCCTCTAGGGCCTCACAGAACCCTCCCTCCAACGCCAGCGTCCCCACCAACGAGCCGCCGCCCCCTCCGACGGCGACGGGGGCACCCCCCAACGGTGGCGACGAGGTCTTCCAGGTCCTCAATAAGAAGCTTGACGTCCTCGTGGAGCTCATGAGGGCCCAGGCGGCAAGGGATGCCAGGTCCCGCGCCCCGTCTGGGAGCCCCCCCCCCCCCCCGTTGAAGTGCGTCCTAGCATACCGCTGGGGGCCGCTTCACCCTCCGCGGTCAGCAGCTCATCCGCAACAACCTGGGAGGACCCTCGCAAGCTCCGCCCCCGGAGCAAGAGGCTTCCTCCACGCCCATAAAAGGGAAACAGGGGGCGAGGCCTCCACGCCCAAGCGCCAGCGGTCCTGAGGATCGCCACGACGCTCCCCCAGTCCCACGGCACAACCACAGTCGGAACTATCCCTCCGGCTGAGGGATTTTGAAAGACGTTTTGCAGAGCAAGAGCGCGCCCTCCGCGCCCTGCAGAAAATCTCTTTCCCGGAGGATGAGGAGAAATCCCCTTTCTCCGAATACATCTTGAAGGTAGAGGTGTCTCCCAGAACCTCCATTCTGACCTTCAAGCTCTATGATGGCCAGGGCGACCCAGCCGACCACTACGACAGCTTCGACGCCCTGGTGACTCTGCATGGAACACCGGATCCTATTAAATGCCGAGCCTTTGCGGCCACCCTGGTCCAAGGCGCTCAGGCATGGTTCCGGGCCCTCGCCCCTGGGTCCATCCGGGACTTCAGGCAATTCGGGCGAGTCTTCAAGGAGAGCTTCGCCGGAAGCGCCCCCCCAAGGTCAGTAGCGGGGCTCCTGGCCCTCAAACAGGCACAAGGGGAAAGGCTCCGGGCTTATGTCCACCGATTTAAATCGGAAGCCCTCAGAATTTCCCACCTGGATGTGGCCTCGGCCACGACCGCTCTGACCGGGGGCACCTGGGACGAGAACCTCCGCCGCGAACTTGTCCTCCACCCTCCCTCGACCCTTGCCGAGCTAGTGACTCTGGCACTGCGCCACGCCGAGTGCGAAGAAGTACTCAGCGCCTGCCGAGTCACAACCGGCTCGGGTCGGGAGGGGGACAAGAAGCGAGCCTCCGAGCCAAACCCTGGCTCGGGTAAGAAGCGCGATCGGGAAGGAGAGCGCAAGAGGAAGTATGAGCGGTACATCCCGTTGACCGTGCCAGTCTACGAGATCTATGAAGACATCAAAGACTCGGGACTCCTCCGCCGGCCCGAACCAATGAGATCGAAGAACCGCAAGCGCGACAGGCATTGCCTGTTCCACGGCGACCACGGGCACCACACCGACTCTCAACTAGTCGCAGGTCAGGTCAACGGCGAGTATGAAGCTCGGGAGGCACCCATGATCAAATACCTTTAGTTGGTCCGGAGCCTGGCCCAACAGTTCGAGGAATTTGGGGTAGTCCGGATAGCTCGGGAGTAAAACTCTCGGGTGGACGCCCTCTCTCGATTGGCCTCCTCCCTAGACCCGGAAGGTACACGATCGGTCCTCCTAGAAGAGCTAGAGCGCCCGAGCATTGACACGGAGCTCCTCACTGTTAACTCGGCCACTCCAAGTGACTGGCGCTCCCCCTACCTGTCCTGGCTACAAGACTCCCAAGAGCCCTCCGACCCTCGAGAAGCCCGCCGAATGAAGTATCAAGCTCGGCGCTTCGTCGTCTTCGACAACACTCTCTACGGAAGATCGTTCTCCGGTCCCCTCCTGAAGTGCCTCGGTCCCGACGAGGCAGGCCGAGCCATCCAAGAGATTCATGAAGGCCTGTGCGGAGTGCACTCAGGGGCAAGGTCACTGGCCAGAATCCTGTTACGACAGGGGTACTGGTGGCCCACCCTGCAGCGCGACTGCTCGGCCTATGTTCAACAGTGCGACCGATGCCAGTGGTTCGACCACTTGGTCCATCAGCAGGCTACGGAACTTGTCACCCTAGCCGAGCCTTACCCTTTCGCTCGGTGGGGAATCGATATCCTTGGGCCATTCCCAAAGGCCCAGTCCCAGAAGAAGTTCATCATCGTCGCCATCGACTACTTCACCAAGTGGATCGAGGCCGAGGCTACGGCAAGGATCACCGAGACAGTCGTTTAGGGCTTTGTTTGGAAATCGATCATTTGTCGCTTTGGCATCCCCCGAGTGATAGTAAGCGATAACGGTCGGCAATTCGACTCTCGGTACTTCCGAGATAGATGCGCCGACCTAAATATCCGCAACCACTTCACTTCGGTCGCCCACCCTCAGGCCAACGGGCTGATTGAGAATGCCAACAAGACTATCTTGAAAGGCATAAAAACTAGACTCGGCAAGGCTAAGGGTAGCTGGCTCGAGGAATTGCCTAGCGTACTGTGGTCGCACCGAACAACCCCCAGGACGGCAACCGGTGAAAGCCCTTTTCAGTTGGTATATGGCACCGAAGCCGTCGTTCCATTGGAGATCGCCAATCCGTCTCTCTGAGTGATCAGCTTCTCACTCGAGGCAAACGGGCAAAAATTGCTCGAGAACGTCGACCTAGCAAACGAACTCCGAGAGATCGCGAACGTTCGGGCAACGGAGTACCAGCGCCGCCTCACTCGATACTACAACGGCAAGGTCCGAGACAGACGTTTCCAACCGGGGGACTTCGTCCTCAGGAAGGCAGAAGCCTCTCGACCACTAGAGGGGGCGGGCAAGCTATCCCCCAACTGAGAAGGCCCCTACCGAGTGGTCGAGACGCTCGAAAAAGGTGCGTACAGGTTAGCGACAATGGAAGGGGAACCTATTCCTCGGACATGGAACGTAGCCGCACTACGCAAATTCTATTTTTGAAATTGTACAGCAAGATGGACGGAATAAATCCCTTTTCTTTTCATTCCAAACCATTGGTACATCAGATAGGCAAATGCCAGTACATCACATAGCAAAAAGCAAAAATCCGTCTAACACCGCCTCAAGGGGTCATCGCTCGACTGACTCGGTCTTGATCTCCTCGCGTCCAGCCACTGACTCTGCCTCGTGCGGAAACTGGCTCGGATAAGAGGTGGTCAAGCCAGTTGCCTCGGGTGGCCCGTGACAAAGCTGACAGAGGGATTGCAGGAGGGAGGCCACCTCTAAACGTTGAGGAAAGCTACCTCCCAAGTTGGCAACAACCAGGAAAAAGGAGCGCCGTGAAAGCCTCCCCTCTTCCAATCTGCCAACTCCTTGGAAGGAAGGAGAGAGTAAGCAGCCCCCGAAGAGTGAAAGAAATGAAGAGCAGAAGAGGGAAAAAGAGGCTGCTGGGAGAGGTTAGGAGGGAGCTGGAGTCGCCTCCTCCCCTCACACGGAGGGAAGTGACGGCAGGCTCCCCTGATGCCCCCATCCCTCCTCCGCCTCGACGTCCACCCGGAAGCCACGCTGGAACTGAGAAAGGGCAAGAACCGTGCCTTCACACGTCGAAGCCCTCTCCAGATCTGCGCGGCGACCGTCGGACCCGTCTCGTGCACGCGCGGCGACCGTGGGACCCGTTCAACATTACAGGGCAGCGGGAGCCCGCCGCTCCCCGTCATCGGCGGCGTCGCCCTCCGAAGGATCCTCCATGCTCCGAATACAAGGGCACAACGCAGAGTGAAGAGGAAGGAGCGAGGAAAGACTGTTATAGAAAATCCCAAGCAGTGAAGAGGAAAGGGCGCCTTTCGGTCCTTCTTATAGGCCAAAGGAGGCTACACACCTTAAATGACCCCCCCCTCCTCGGAAACACGCCAAAGGATTTCTCCCCTGAACAGTCACCTCCAACTCCTCATCCCCCGCCCTAGCGGGATTCACGAAGCGGCCTGACAGTCAAAGCATGAGGAAACAGAAAGACGCCCCGTCAGAAGCCTACCAAAACTGCATGCGAAAACCACGCATGACATATCGGCACCTCCCAACCACTCAAGATCCGCCAACCAAATCACGGCAAGGATGGTACTCAAACGGAGCAAGTCATTTATTATCACACCAAAAGGAAACCCTCTAAAAAGAGGGAAGAGAGACAAAAAGGGAAGGAGGCAAAGTACATGAGGCCTCGGGTCCACTTTGACATTCGGGAACGGCGGGAGGAGACGCGTCACCCCCGACACCTTCGGTGACGGCCGGCTCGGACACTGACCTCGCCTGTACGAGAACTGTCTCGGTCGTGAGCCCTCCCGAAACGTCCGGAGCCGGTGACCCCGATGGAGGCGACCCCTCCGAATCTCCCCCGACCGACGAGGAAGAGCTAGAAATCGACTCATCCGAGTCATAACACTGGCCGAAGGGGAACTCGATCGCGGAGTTTTGCTCATCGGCGTAGTCCACCGCCCGGCGATAGCCCTGCTTGAACCCCTTTCGAACACCCCGGCGTAGTGCTACCTCGTAATAGGGTAGGGCGGCTTCCACCAGGTCGGCCGAGTAAACATCCGAGCTCCTGTAATGCTCGATTGCCTCCGCCTCGACCTGCCCCGCCCTTCCGACGAGCTCGACCCGAGCCCGCTCCGCCTCGGCCGCGCGCTCCTCTGCCCGGGCCCCGTCCGCCTCAGCCTCAGCTCGGAGATGCTCCGCCACCTCCGCCCGATCTAGCAACTCGGCGCGTTCGAGCTCCCAGCGATTGTCTAGCTCGAGGCGACGCAGACCCTCCTCCTCCAGGGATCGGCTTGTCCTCTCGAGAGACTCTCGGGTCTTGGCGAGCTGTTCGGTCAGCACCCCGGCTTCCAATCGGCTCGCCCGCGCCACCTCCCGGAACTCGGAGAACTCCTGCCGGAGCCCCTCATGCTCCCCCTTGAGTCGGGCCAGTTTCCTCTCGCAGCCCCCAAGGGTCCAGGCAAGGTTCGACCGCTCCGCCTCCGTCCGGGCGTGCGCCTCCGCCATCAAAGCCGCCGACCGAGCTATGACCAGGCCGCCCTCCATCAAGACATCAAGGATCCCGGGGGGGGTATTGGGCCTTTCTCCCCCCTTCGTCCTTGCGGCAATCGATCGGCAGACCCGATACACGTCACCCGTAATGCCGAGCCTTTCCAAGGGCTCCGACAGAGGGGACCACTCCGCCCGGGGCACCCCGCCAGAAGACTCCGCTCGAGTGACGGAACCAACCGCCTCTCGTGCCACGGTCGGTTGGGGTTGGGACACCTCCCCGGGCGAACCCCCAACCTCGACCGGCGCCGCGGGACCGACCGCACCGGGAGCTCCAAGCACCTGGGGCTGCAACGCCCTAGCGGGCGAACCCCCAGCCCTGCCTGTCTCGGCCCGCACCTCGCCGACCGAGACATCCCCGCCTTCGGCCAATCCCCCGGCCTCGGCGCCAACTACTTCGACATCGGCCCCCTCTGCCTCCGTGGGGGGGAGAGCCGACCCATCGCCGCCCTCTGATGGGCCCCCGGTCTCCTCGGCCCCCTCTCGCCTGGCAGGTGGGGGAGCTGGCCCCGAGGGGTCGGCCCCATCTTGCCCCCGAGAGGGGAGCGCCGCCGAGCCGGAGTCGCCCCCGGCGGTAGGAGGAAGACCGGCCTTCTTGGCCCGTTTCTTGGCCTTCACGGCCTGCCGCAACTTTCCCGCCATGGGATCCTTGCGCTTTGTACCAGTTGGCCGTGAAGACCCCACGGGAGCCACCCCCTTGCCCTTATCTCGGGCTTGGGCGCAACTCGCAGAAGCATCTGGTTCATCGGCCGCCGAGTCATCTCCCAGGTCAATGACCTCAGCAGCTTCCTCCAGAGGTTCCAGCCTAACGTCTGCCACAAAGGGAGAAGACCCGGTCAGGAGAAGAAAGTAACTACCATCCCAGGAGAAGAGCCTCGAGAGCGGTACCTGTCGACGTCAACCGTGTAAGCAAGCACCGTTCGATGTTCTCCAGCGTCACCAGCTCCTCAGTCGACTGGCGGTTACCCAGCAGACGAGCGGCCTGCCGCTCCACGTGGGAAGGGAACTCCTCCAGGTGAGGGGGAAGATTCGGATGAAAATTGGGCGAGATCGGACATCTCCAAAACTCGTCCGTCGCCTCCGCCTTCACCCAGAAGAATTGGGTCTTCCACCCCTTGTGCGAGGAGTCCTTCGCAGCGAGGGAGATGCAACTCCTGTTCCTCCTCGCCTGGATGAAGTAAAAGCCCTTCCCCGCCTACGGGTGCGCTTTCAACTCGAAAAAATAATGAAAGAGGTCCAAGGAAGGAAAAATGTCGTGCTGACGACAGAGAATCCGAAAGGCGGAAAGAAGGAGATATGAGTTGGCCACCAACTGAATAGGCGCCAACCGGAAAAACTCGAGAAGCTGGAGTACAAGAGGCTCGAAGGGAAGGCAGAACCCACTCTTCCAAGCCAGAAGGAAAGTATAAATGTGCCCCGTACGGCTGTCCAGACTCGTCTCATACGGGGCGGCGACAGCAAAGCTGTACTTGAGAGGCAAGCGAAAGCGATGCTCCAGCTTCCTCACCTCGGCCTCCCCCAACTCACTACAGTTGGAGACGGGCTCCCGCCTCACCTGCCCGATTTCCAGAGGCAGACCAGCCATCGAGCCGGAAGACGGTCCCTCGCCCGAGCTCGAAGACTCCGGAGGGGAAGGAAGTTGCCGGACCGCCTCCGCGGTTATCCTCGCCAACTCCTCAAACGCCGCCGCAAGACTCTGCGCCTCCACTGTGCCCTCACGGCGGATCAAGGAGCCCCAGAAGCAAAGAAACTAAGGAAAGCTCAAAACCCTGAGAAGCCTAGAACGACGAACAGCGCCCAACGCCTATAAAACCCTGGAGGAAGGCGGCGCGTCATTCCGTGCTCCGAGAAAAGGGGGGCCCCTTCAGTTCAAATCTGTCAGGATCATCATTACAGGCCCAAGCAACCACTACACGTGGCTCCATCACCCCAACAGAATTCCACCCACCTGAGCCACGCCGGTCCAAAGCCTCAAAAACTACTCGACCGAGCCTCCATGGCTCGGGAGTAGGAGGGAGACAAGTGGAGAGGGGGATTTATGTAGCCCACCCAAAGAGCAGCCCAACTAGACCCAACAGGGTCCAATGAAGCAAGCCCACCTGGGTGATAGCCCACAGGGCCCACCCAGGGAAGAAAAGCCCAATAAACAAACACTCGAGGAACCAACTCTCCTCGGCGGCCTCTAGGCTCGGAGGACCCGAGTGATGGTCAGGTCATAAGGAAGGTCCGGCCCAAGCCGTTTCCCCGCCCGGGAGAGACAGGCATCAGCCGACCTATCCGACCCCTCTTTCACCGAGCTATGCTCATCGCCCGGACAGGGCTGGCATTTCAGGAGCTCGGCCAGACCAAATATCATCCGTTCAAGAGTCCCCAACGGATAGGGGAGTCAAGAAACCGCCGGACTTCAAGGCGATAACGTTCCCACGATAAGGCCATGAAAGCCCACGTTGAGGACGTAACTCCCGCCGGAGACCCCTCAGCTGGCAGGACTCCTAAAGGCGGCACACTATTTAAACCAGGGCTACCCTCCGACGGAAAAAAGGGCCATTCAGGTACTCATATACCCTAACTCCTGAGCAATCCGCTTCACCCTCTGGTGGAGAGGAATCTCGCGCGCTAACTTTTCTCCTCCCCATTATTGCTTCCACCACAGCTCTACTGACTTAGCCATCGGAGGGTTTTACCCCAGGGAAGCCCCCTAGGCCCTCTGATACGTTTCCCTGTCTTACAGTTCATCTTCAGGTGATCCACAGCCCACTCAGGATACAAGCGCGAGATCTCGCCTCTTCACCATCTGTACCTGTCACATTCGGAGTCATCCATCTTTCTTCTTTTATCCGGCCGTAAGGATTCCAGGGCCTTGTAAGTAGCCAGTGGTGCTATGTGACGAGCAAACTGCCTTGCATGTACATCTTGATAATCCAGCATGGAAGTAATTATCGTGGTTTGCTCATCATTATGAGTCCCCCCTTTTATAAAATGTGTTTGTATGGTCCATGTAAGATGGCAGCCGGTCTGTCTTAAGAGTGGAAGTCATGACGGCCGACGGCTGATCTTCATCCTTATTTTTACTTGGCCCTTTGTATCCTAGGCCACCCCGGGGAATCATCTTTTGGTGCTTGATAGGCTTTACTCGGCCTTGGAGATTGACCCCCAAGCCTTTACCAGTTTTATATCCCATCTTTAGTAAGATATTCCATCCAAGCGTGTCCATCATGTTCTTCTTTTTCTTTCCTTGGGGAGGCAGGGGTGTTACTAAAGATGAAGCTGGTTTAGTGACTGGGGGTCTCAACAAATCTCGCCGTGGGTCGGCAACATCCAATACTGAAAGCAAAGGCCTGTTGGAAGGCCACATGGAAGGCACTGAAGTTGCTGAATGTATGTCTTCCGTTGGCAAGATGGGCATGCTAGTAACTTTGATAATGCGCCCTTTATGTGAAAATTTTCTGCATTGATGGTTCGTGGAGGGTACAGCATCAAGTTCTTGGATATAAGGATGCCCCAGGATGCCATTGAATGTCGGATCCATGTCTAAAATGTGGAAATTTGCTGTGACTGTCACTGGACCCAAACCAACTTTTAAGGTGATCATTCCCAATGGCGGCTTCTTGGTATTATCATAAGCTGTGACGGTAATTGTAGATTGCCGGATTTGGCTTTCTGGAATGCCGCACATCTTCAAAGTGCTTGGCGGCAAAACATTAATGGATGCCCCGGTATCAACCAAACGTTGCTTTACAGCTACCTTGTTAATGTCGATAGTGATACACAATGCATATTTTCTGGCTGGCTGCGGAGCTAATTCATGTTCATAAAAAGTAATAACCGGTTGATTGCTGGCCGGATTCAAAACTGTAGTGACTTGTTCAGCAGGAATATCTTCATTGACCATTACCTTTTGAAAGTATTGTTTCAGGGCCAGCTGATGTGTGGTCGATCTCTTAATCAATTCCAGAATAGAAATTCAGGCCGGTGTTCTGTCCAAATGCTTCAGTAAATCATATTCCGTGCCCGGTGTAGACTCTTGCTCTGGCTCTGCTTGTTCTTGTACTGGCTCCTGCTCCTGCTCCTGCTGGGGAAACACTCGATGAAACATCCGTCCACTACGGAGCACCATGGTTCTGGGCACCTCTGTCGGGCTTGGAGTGGGTAGAGGAGGTAGAGAGAATAGTGGTATTGGGTGCTGGATTGGCAGGGGGAGGGGTTCCCGTAAGGGGCCTTGCCGGCCGGGGGTTATCAGAATGTGGTGACGGGGATCGAGTGACAAGGAGGGGCCTTGGAAGCATGATGGTGGATAGGGTGGATTGTGATGAAACAGGAGGGGTGATGATTGCCGGTGAGGGGCGGATAAGGGGAGGCCTATTTGGTGGAGGGTTTTGAGGTGAAGGAGAATTCGTGGGTTGGCGTAAAAGAAGGGGCCGTGAAGAAGTAGGGTTAGGGTTGAATGGTCCTGGAGTGTTGGAACGTATGAGGGGACGTTGTGGCTGGGAAGGGGGTACAAGCTGAGGCCTTCTTACCAGTTGTGGCGGTTGTGATGGATTGGAATTTTGACTAATGGCCCTGACAGAGGCGTTTTCATTATGCCAAACCTGCCCTCTCTCCACTTCATGGGTTGAGGTGACAAGGTTTACTTGTTGATTTTGGACCGGGTGCTCCAGTAGCGGGTTATTAACAATCCCCATATTTGGCTGGGGTGCAGGAGCTTGCTGTTGATGTGGAACCTGTTGCTGACCTTGTTGTGGTTGCTGAACTGGTGGTTGCCGGGGAGGCCTTCGAGCCTTCAAAGTAGCAATGACCTTCCTCATCTCATCCCAATTAATATCACCTTGATCATTCATATCATGTATGTAATCCTTAAAGTGAAAACAATAATCAATGTTGTGCCCCAGCTGCCGATGGAAGACGCAATACCGGGAGGTGTCCACATTTTGTGGCCATACTGCCCTTTCTTTAGGCAAAGTGAGCAGGTTAGCAGCCATGAGGGCTTTAAAAATGTCCGACAAACTCTCAGGTAGCGGAGGGTATTGGGCTCTTCGTGGGCCCATCGGCCTTCTTGGTTGTTGCAGTTGTTGTGGTTGATAATTAGCCGGGGGGGGGCACTTAATGATATTGGTTTTGTGGAGCAAAGGGGAGTTGTTGTTGTTGAGGAGGTGGAGGAGGTCTTAAGGTCTGAGGAGGGTTATCATTTGGCTGGTGGACTTGATTTTGGAAGGCGGGCTGTTGTGGTGGCCTTGGGTTTGGAGGGTGGCGAAAAGGAGTGGAATTGCTGAACGCGCTCACCTGCTTATTGATAACAGTGCCTTCAGTAGTGGGGCCAGCATTACCGGTATTAACATTCTTCCTGATCACCTTTGGCCTTGGCTCAAACATGCCCATAATGGGCGAATCTTTCATTTGAGTCTATATGTACCTAGCTCTTTCATAGAGCTCCTCCATAGTGCTTAATTTGTTCATGGCCAAAATATGACGGAATTGTGGAGTGGAGTTTGATATTATCATCTTTACTTATTCTGTCTCCGACAATGTGTCCTTTAACTTCTCGGCCATAGCCCTCCACCTATCAGCAAATAAGACGAAGTCCTCCTCGGGCTTCATCTTCTCAGCAACCAAATCAGTGACAGACAAGGAAGGACTCACACGGTCCTTGTATTTCTGCAAGAACTTCTGTTGAACTACATCAAAATCGCCGGCATCAGCCGGCTCCAAAGAATAAAACCATTCCAGTGCTGGGCCATCCAAAGACCGCCTAAAGAGATAAGCCAATGAGTTCTTATTATCCTGTCAGAATGATGCTTCATACAAAAAGTCCTTCAAGTGGATGTGTGGATTGCCCGTGCCATTGTACCACCGGAAATTCGGCATTTCAGACGGTGGTAGGTGAAAAACCGGCATAGGGGGGAGCATAATTTCGGGAGTGATCTTGGATGCAGCAACCCTTTTAAGCTGTTCCTCCATACTAGCCATCTTTTGGAGGAGTAGAGCATGGTTATCAGACTCGGCTGGGGCCGGACGAAAAGAGTGTTGGTTTGTCATAGGCCTTCTCAAAATTTGAGAAACAGGAGGTTGTTGAGGCCTAGCAATGGAGTGACTTGCCGGTTGGGCCGGCATAGTCGTAACAGGAGTTGATGGGCGCGAGGGCACCCTAGGTGCGACCGTCGGGTCGTTGGGAGAACTAGCAGAGTGGCCACCTATGGCCTGGGGAGGGTTAGAAGATGACGGGATAGATTTTCCCTTTAAGAGGGCTTGAGCCACATGGCGCTGGGAGTCATCCAGCTGAGCAAGAGCTTTGAGAAATTCGTTGAAGTTGAAAGAAGCGGAAGTGTCCCCTGAGGTATTCTGAGTAGTAGGTTGAGCCTGGGAAGAAGGCTCAACCTCCAAAGAAGTGGTGTCCACCATGTGGACTTGAGTGGGGGAAGAAGTGTAGTTTCCCTCATAGTAGACCGGATCCTGAGAGGGAATCTCATAGAACAGGTCAGAGTGACCCTCCTCATAACCATCATAAGTATACCCGTAGTTGGCCATATTGATGATTTTACATGAACGCAATTTCATGCTTAAGGAGAAAGAAATGAATTTTCAACAATAGATATCAAGCAAAAGAAACACACATGTTGTAATGAGCCCAAAAATTTTATAATTTTCTTTGGAGATTAGGGTGAGTTCAATATTAAGTTCTCTCTTTTGAAGGTGGATCCTGGTTGAAATTTCGGGTATAATCTCCGGGTATCTAGATTTTTCTCTCTCCTTTCCAACGTATGGGTCAACTATACTCTGGGTACTTCAATGGTACAACATGCCTGGCGTCCGTGAGGGAATCCATGGGTGCGAGGACTTACGGAGGCTTGGCTTAGGAATTTCC
Source organism: Amorphophallus konjac (assembly GCA_022559845.1). Taxonomy (NCBI): domain Eukaryota; kingdom Viridiplantae; phylum Streptophyta; class Magnoliopsida; order Alismatales; family Araceae; genus Amorphophallus; species Amorphophallus konjac. The sequence continues at coordinate 43,344,993 of CM040127.1, read as the reverse complement.
GGTCCAATGAGACGGAATGCTCAAAGGAGGGTCCTTCCTTCACCAAGAGGGGTGTAGCTCCTAAAAAATGTGGGGAGAGGAGGTCTCCCAAACCGAATGCCCTGGATGCAATCTAATGCAGGTAATATCAAGCGGGTGATATCAAAATAGATCAGCACAAACAAACAGCAACACACGGTAGGTCTGTGGGCACAGAACAAAATGACGCCTTGGAGTGAGGCGTTAAATAGTGAAATGACGCCTCTTGGAAGGGGCGTCAAATGCCAATGAACAGTGCTCGTAATATAAATGAAAAATGATGATAATAAAATGACGCCTTGAGATAAGGCGCTGAATCAGTAAAAGACGCTTCTGTGGAAGGCGTCAAATCGTGCAGTAAGTAACAGCAAGCAGAAAAGACACCTTGATGTGAGGCGTTAAATAACAAAAGGATGCCTCAGGGAAGGGGCATCAAATGGCAGTGAACAGTGATCAGGCGAAGGCCAAATCGATGGCAATCAATGCAAATGACGCCTTGGTGTAAGGCGTTGAATAACGAAATGACGCCTCTATAAGGGGCGCGAACTATAGAATGACAAAAAATGCAGGAAAAGATTGAAACGGCGCCTCTGTTCGCGGTCGATGTATGAAGAAATGACGGCAGCAGGGAAGGCGCTATTTAGTTCAGAGAATAGAAAGCCCTGGTAACTGGCAGAAATTACTAAAATGATAATATGAACACTTCAGAATTTGCTAATCAACGGGGGGTGTGCACGTGGTGCACAAGGGGAGGGTGCTACGTAGAGCACGATGGAGGGGTACGCGAGGGTACCGAAGGAGTGGCACGCGAGGGCGCCGATGGGAGGGTGCTACGTGGAGCACAATGGAGGGGTACGCGAGGGTACCAAAGGAGGGACATGTGAGGGTGTCAATGGGAGGGGCATGCGAGGGTGCCGATGGGAGGGTGCTACGTGGAGCACGATGGAGGGGTACGCGAGGGTACCAAAGGAGGGGCACGCGAGGGCGCCAATAGGAGGGGCACGCGAGGGTGCCAAAGGGAGTGGTAATCAAACTAAAAACAAAATGCGTCCCACTGTGATCGCCAATTTGTAGATCATGGAAAATCCACTTAAGAAAAGAAGAAAAATAATAATAATAATAATAATAATAATAAGCACGTGGTGCTAATGAGGAGTGTGATCATCAGAGGGGTTACCTCAAGAAAATGAAAGTGATCGCATGTACCTTGTATTGAGCGGAAGAGATTGTGGACTTTTCCTTCCTCCTTCTATCGACCGGCCGATGAAGGGGGTTCTTAGTTTGATTACCCTTGTAAAAATACACAAAACAAGTGAAAAGAGTGGATTAGCCAAAAGGTGTAGTATCAATGCTCTAGAAGTATGAAATCAATCAAATGAAGCATGAACACACCTTGTGTGTTTTGGTTTTTAAACCCCTTTGAAGGAGTAACAAAGGTATGGAAGATATGAATGCAAAGTATGTAATATGAAAGTAAGATGTATGTGAAAGTACAACTTCTTCTAGCAAAATAGCTAGAAAGAAATAAGATGAAGAGGATGATAAACGTTAATAAAAGAAGAGAAGGATCTCCTCTCTGCTGTGCGTGCAGCAGTACTGGGAGAAGAAACCAAAGAGGTTGAACAGCTGAAGACCATATGTGGAAGAAGAATCAACCACCAGGAGGAAGAGAAACCACTTGAAGATACAACCTGCAAAACACAAAACTCTCCTCTCTGTTAAAACTCACAGTTCTTCTTCTCTGTTATCGTATTGCCCTCTCATGCACACACTACTCTCTTACTGCTTTCTCACGCTCTCTCTCATGCGCGCGAGAGAAGAACATCAGGGGTATTTATAGCCCTAAAATCCTTGTAATAATAGGATTAAAGCAAGGTAATGGTCCTCCAATAAGAAACCTTCTTCCCAATCAAAGACAATGTGTAAAATGGGGAATGTATCATTACTGGAAATAAGCATGCGAAAAGGGGACGGAATCGGAAATGACGACCTCTTAAAGGGCGTCAATTGAAAATGACGGCGTCACCAAGGGCGTTAATTAAAATGACGACGTGCACTCAGCCGTCAATTCCTGGATTTAATTATGGCAACAAATGACTTTCCTTATTAAAAATTCTGAAATGACGCCTTCTGATATGGGCGTTAAATAATAGGCGCCCTTCAAAGGGACGTCAATTCTTTGATTTTACATTTTGGGTAGGATTCGTAAAAATCCAGAAAACAATGCCTCTAGGAGTAGCCGTCCATTTATTAAGAGGCGTCCTTGGCTAGGCCGTCAATTAAATGACGCCCCTTGTCAAGGCGTTAATTCTAATTATCAAAGAAAAATGCTAAGAAATCACAATTAACACATATAAAATAGAAAAACTTCATATTAAGCCAATATTGAAGTCCACCTCGGGGCGTCACATGATGACATGAGATTTACTCAACATAGCATCGATTTTAGCGTGTCTACAGGTAGGTCCTCGGGAAAAACATCAAAAAACTCGCACACCACCGGAATGTCCTCCACATCCGGCTCCGACTGGTCCACTATGACCACAGAAGCAAGAAAACCCTGATAACCCGCATCAAGCAAACGATGAGCCCTAATAGTCGAAATAAGAAAGTGGGAAGAGGAAGACTAATACCTTGGAAGTAGAAGGTGGGTTCTCGAAGTTTCCGGAAATAAACCTTCTTCGAACTGCAATCCACCAAGGCATGAAGAGCCTCGAGCCAATCCATGCCCAAAATCACATCGAAATCCTGAAGCGGTAACGCATAAAGCCTGGCCGGCAAGATCCGCCCTTCCACCCACATAGGTACCTTCTCAAAACAATACGGGGTGATCATAAAATCACCAGTAGGCAACTCGACCGCCAAATCACAAGACATATGGGTCACCAGCTCCTCAATACTCAGCGCAAAATCCTCTGAAATAAAAGAATGCGACACGCCAGAATCAAACAAAACTTGAGCTGCGCAACCCAAAATCATAACAGTACATTCCACAAGCTGCGATGCCTCTGCCTCTACCCTGGTCATGTGTGTAATCTTGCCTCGAGACCTCAGACTGCCCACACTCGCTGACTGGGGTAGTGGCGGATACTGCCCCTACTGTTGTGGTTGCTGTTGCTGAGGGTACTGCTGCTGCTGCGGCCTCGAAGGACAGTCACGCGCCATATGTCTCGCCTGGTCACATCTGAAACAAATCACTGGCGCCGTACACTGCCTGAGCTAATGAGAATCGCCGCACCGGGGACACGACCCCCTTGAACCACCAACTGATCCCTGACGCTGATAAGGAATCGGCTGCTGAACACTACCCGAAGACGCCTCCCTCTGATCCCTGCGCTTCTTGTGAAAACTCTTCCTGAAGAACTTCTTGACCTATGAGCCAAAAGACGCAGATCCTGTCGTTGACGCCGCCGGCACTGATGCTCCTGAACTACCCGTCGCGTGCTGAAAGGTGCCCTGCTGTTTGGTAGCCGCCTGCTGGCTGCGTCCTGACTGGGACTGCCCCTGGCCAACCTGTCCTCGGATCTTCTGCATATCTAGCTCTAGTGATGCCGCCACACAGGAAGCTGTCTCCAAATATGAAGCAACGTTCGCCATCAAGGGGTGCCTCAGATCCTGCCTCAAACCGTGGACGAACTGCTCGGTCTTCAGCCCCTCATTCTCCATGATATGGGGAGTATAACGGCCCAACTCAACAAACCGAGCTCTGTACTGCAACACCGACATGTCACCTTGGACAAGCTCTAGAAACTGATGCATCTTCTGCGTACCAATGTAGGATGGACAGTAAGTACGCTCGAAGACCCTCACAAAGTCCTGCCACACGATCTGCTGAAGTGAAAGAGACTGAAAAGACATCTTCCACTCCAAAGACCACCAATCTCGAGCCGTACCCTGTAACTGGTTATAGGCCAACATCATCTTGTCCTCCTCAATGTAGTTCATGGAACTAAACACTCTCTCCATCTCATCAAGCCATCTCCTGGCCACATCGGGATCTAGCTGGCCATCGTAGTAGGGTGGGTGGAACTGCAAAAAGTCCCTCACTGCACGGCTAGGCCCACCCCTTGACGACGAGCCCTCACCAACATCACCGCCAAACTGCTGAGACATGAATTGAAACATGCTCCAAAAGAAATCCTCTGCCCCTGGAACTCTCGCTGCATCAGTGGCATATGATGGCACTCTGCTCTGCGCCTCCTGCACCTCAATCGACTGTCCCTGCTGCGAGCGAGTCCTCCGCCTCGGCGTCATACTGGCCTACTACAACTGAGAGAAGACACGGAAAATGACAAAATCAATAAAACACACGATGCCCTAAGCCAGTGCCAACTGTACATCATCATTGTGGACTAATGGACCACTACAATTATTTATGATTCTTATATACATCCACAACCGCTACTTTGATACCAACTGTAACGATCTGAGATCCGAATACTGGGAAGGCCTGATATCCTGAATCTCAAACCGTCACCCACGAGTCTGAAGACTCGGAAGGGTTAAAGGAATGGCGTGGAGATACACAAGAATCTAAAATAATTACAGAGCTACGCAGTTTAAATAAATTAAGCAGGAAGCAATAAATGACATTAATTAAATTACATGGTCCACAACTAACAGCAGTCTGAAATATAACAGTAGTCCACAACTAGTACAGTCCCAAGAGAAAAGGTACAACTACATGGGGCATACCCCGGAACTGGCAACTAACCCTGGGCACCTGAACCATGTGGAGCCTCGGAAGCGCTCCCCTGAAGCCTCGTCTCACTTGAAACACGGAAAAATATACAGGGAATGAGCCTCAAAACAAAAGGCTCAATAGGGATCCTCCGGTCCCTACCTCGCAAACCGAGAAATCGCATGGAAAGTAACCACAAGCTACCACTAACAGGTCGTAGAATGGAGAGCTACAGGAACAAATAAACAAGAAAGCTCTACTACGCCTAGTACCGAACGCATGGCATGAAAATAGAGACAACTCGTCAGAAACCCAAAAGTCACTACCACACAAATACAGGAGTACCAACCCACCAGAAGCAAGGCCGGATGCGCCCACTGGCGTCTTAGACCGCGCCTCAGGTATCCCCCTCAACGCACCCTGTCGGAACGGGGAACCGTACAAGTAACCACAAACAAGAACTATCTAGGGTCGCGCATGTCAGCACGGGTCCAACCGCCCCCAACCACGTGTGCACACACAGACCGTACGTCTCTAGTCTGGCCCTCTGACTGGTTTTCCCCTCAGCCGAAATCTGGCTGGTAGACATGGGGCCCGATGAAAACCAGTCTAAAACCGTCTCTCTGGGATAGCCTCGCCATCACTCCCTGGTGGGACCACTCGCGTGTCGGAAGACTACGACTAGTGGAGGGTCGCTGAAAGAGTAGACTCTCTAGTCAACGAAAAGTAACGTCTAAACCGGACGAAGTTCAAGGACTGCTCCTCGTACCGACACCGACTCACGGTGACACAAGCCGAGAACACCACCTCCCGGGACCCCACGGCACCCTAACACGTGGCCCCCACTTGATGCCCAACATCAGTCGGACCACCGGTCAGCACGTGGATCAAGGTCCACTCACCCGGGACTCGAATAGGCAAGAAAAGAACTCCGGTTGGACTAAGTACAGTAGTGGTCCTCTCTGGACCGTCTCTGGGTGAAAACGGTCTAACACATGACCGCCCCAAGGCCAACGGTCCCCCCTTGGACCATGTGGATCACCCAGGGACAGAACGGTCTTATTCAGGCCGTTCAGAAAGCAAACGGTCCACCCTGGATTGCCCCAGAATAAAAATGGTCTCCTTGGGACCGTCTAACCTCTGGATTGAGCGAGAAACCATACGGTCATCCCCAGATCGTTCAGGATCCAAACGGTCCAACGATAGGCCGCTTGAGGATCTGAGCAGTCTCCCATGGGACCGCTTACCACCCAACGGCACGAAACGTCAAACGGTCACCTTATGACCGTTGGGAACGTAAACGATCCAACATGGACCGCCACTACAAGAAAATAGAGTACTGGCGACAGTTGAAACTCGTCGCGAATAGTTAAAAAGTCGTCGATAATACTTTTGGCGACGACTGTCGCCCGTCGTGAATGTTGTCGCAAAAAACCCCGTCGTTAATGTTTTGGCGACAGCTACGACCAATCGTCGTGAATAAGTTATTATTAGCGACGATTGAGTAACATTATTAGCGACGCTGATGAAGCCGTCGCCAATGTATTTTGAGAAATAAAAAATAAAATATTATTAGCGACGACCTTTAAGTAGTCACTAATATAATTTTGTAAAAATTAAAAAATAATAAAAAAATTATTCACGACGTCTATTCAAATGTCGCTAATATTAAATTTATAATAAATAAATATAAAAATGAATATTGGCGACGGCTGCAAAACCGTCGCCAATAAAATATTGGTGACGATTGTAGAACTGTCATCAATAAATATTACCTCATTAATATGTATTGGCTAATAATTATTGGCGACGACCGTAGAATCGTCGCCAATAATTAATAGTGACAGCAACATAATTGTAACTATAATTTCTACACCATCATTAACAATGGCTACAAATTATTACTAAAAACTATACAACCGGTTCAATAATATTGATTTTTTCCCCATATAAATCACATACAAATAAACATATAGAACACAAAATAATCTACATATGAATTACATATAAAGCACATATAAAGCACAAAATATCAAACAATCCACACTCATAAATTTAATAAAGTTACAACAACACAATCCATAAATTCAAAAAGTATTAAATACAAATCCATAATATCCACATTGTTGCATAACCCACTTTCATATAATGGTCTTACCACTTTCAAAAGAACATTGTCACATAACCCACATTTAAAACACATAAAATAGTCATCCATGAAGATCGGTAGATTCATCCTCCATATTCTCATCATCTTATCCTTCTTCCTCAACATGTGATGTAGTGGAAGATCTCATCGAACACATGTTTTTAATAAGAGAAGAGATCTGATGCATCTGTTCTTTCAGTGAAGAAAGCTTGGACTCTAATTTTTAATTTTTTGTGGCTTGTTCATCTGTGCATCTCCTTGTGCTGCCACGCACTGCCTCTCTCAGAAGAACCATACCATGAACGAAGTGTCTCTCCTAGTCCTCCACATCGAATACGTCAGGTCTATCTTGCCCCATTACCTGGACAAAAACATCATCTGGTGATAAGCCAAGACTTGTCGCGTCAGACGAACCCTCTGATGATGGAGACATCAATGCAACCATTTGATCCTGTGTTAAGAAAAAATAATGCACACCATTAATCATTGGATATATTATACATATTATAATATTACAACTAATAAAATGTATGTATATTAATTATATATAAATTATATGTTATTTACTATAACATATGATTAATTATGTATATTATACATATTTATATTAAGTATGATTAATTATTTATATTGGAATATATTTTATTATCCATTTTAAAGTACGAGTCGGAGTTATTTGATCTTATCCTCGAGAGTAGGCGTAGTACTTCTACCTGCTATAATTATGGACAGGGTGCGTCTTCAGTTGTCTACATGTCACGATCCTCTCGTAGAGTTTTTACATTCTCCCTAACAAACATTCTCTCCTCAATCTTCCTCCATGAACATCTTGCTTGCATTTTTTTCTGTCATTCACCTCTACGCTTGCGATTAAGTTCTTATTAATTGTTAAGTCTCACATTATAATAATAATTATATTAAGTCTTATGAAAAATTATTAATATTTTTATTATATAATCAATAGAATGATATATTTTTTAAAAAATAAAATTTTAGAGAATATATAGTAGAGTGAGATATATATAGAACATCCCTGGTGACTTGCATTCAAAGAAAGTACGTAACATTGGGAAGAGATAAAATATTACCTATATATATGAAGCCATGCCAATATTAATACTCAAATATTTATTAAATATTGTTATCACATCACATAGAATATGTCTCTATAATTTTTTCCCATAATTCTTATCTTTTGACACTTTTTATTTTTTTACTTATTTATTAATTCATTATTTAAGCACTAGCGACGGCTGTCGCCGTCGCTATTAAGTACTACAGCTGTTGCTATTGCGTTATAGTGATGGGTGGAGCCGTCGCTTTTGTATAAACGTGACGGCTGTCAACGTCGCTAAAGATTAATAGGTATTAGCGATGACATACAACCGTCGCTATTAAGTAGAAGAGTATTAGCGACGGCGAACAAGACGTCGCTCTTAATCACAACTATTAACAGGGACGATTAGACAACATAAGAGATGTCGCTAATGATAAATTAGTAGCGACTACTATATTTTAGGTGCTGCTAATTAATATATTTTTATTCACTATTAAAGTCATATGTAAGTCAACCATCAGTAACACTATTTTTTGATTTTCTTTTAAAACTTATATTTTTTTGTGACAACATAATTGAGGCTGTCGCGACTAATATCTGCAAATATGTCCTTATTAGCGACGATTTTAAATAAACAGTCGCTAATGTTAATTTTTTATTTTTTACAAATAATGATATATATTTTTTGCGACAACATATTTGAGACCGTCGCGACTAATATCTTATTAGCGACAATTGTGAATTATTAGCGACGGCATTTTTTTATTGTCACCTTTAAAATATATTAGGGACGACTATTATAAGGAATCGTCGCTAATAAGTAACAATTGCGATGGCTGATTTTATGCCGTCGCGAATAAATCTTTATTAGCGACGGTTGATGACAACATTTTATATCCGTCGCCTTTAAACTTTATTAGCGACGGATGTTTTTGAAGCCGTCGTTAATAATTTTAATAGCGATGGTTTGTAGAAGTCATCGCCAATAAGTTGTCGCCGGTACGCAATTTTCTTGTAGTGCGCCTAAGCGACTAAACGGCCAACACATGACCGCGTAGCTCCAAAACTGTTCAACGGTCGAATCTCAACGGTCAAAACGCCTCGAAGATCACGTTGGCCACGAGAGGAAAACGGTCGGCCAAAGGGCCGCCCAAGGGATAAATGATCTGTCGTAGGGCCGCGAGCTCTGTCGACACTCCTACGATGGAAACGGTCCACCTGGGGACCGTACAAAAACAAAAGCAGTCTAGCCAGGGCCGCTTAAGCATAAAAACGGTCACTGTTAAACCGTTTACAACCCGTGAAACCGAGAACGGCGGGAATGGCCCCAAAGCTCCATTCCACGCCCCATTCACCCCCGGGTGAAGGGGAAACAAAAGAAAACCTTGTTCCCAAGCCCCCAATACATCGTTTGATGCCTACAAACCACAAAATGGTGGATTAAAACGCCAGATCGGCCACTCAAACCCCAAAACATGCTTTTCCCTTCCCGGCTCAAAATAACCCTCTCTCGGCCTCGCCTCGGCCTACAAATCGCGGGGAATGTAAATGCCAAGCTAAGGATCGTCACCTTACCTCGGGGTCGCCCGAAACGTGATGGATCGCTGCCGATCTTCAAAAAACCACTTGAAACTTCACGAGCTCCCACGATCTCACCGAGCACCGAACGCCGCCGGGATCGCCACGTCGTCACCCTTGCCGCCACGCCGTCACCCACCGCCGTCTGCAGCCGAAGGGGAGCACGCCGTCACGTCCGCGGGAGAGGGGTAGAGGGAGCCGGCCGCGGGCGCTCACGGGAGAGAAGGAAGGAGGAAGAAGAAGAAAAGAAAAAAGAAATGGGGTTATATAGAAAATCTTGATTTTTTGAAAAATACAGAAAAATAGAAAAATACACCTCCGCGATCCTCGGAACACGCTGATTGCCGTGGTACCATCCCGGAGTAGGAGAACGCAACGGTTTGTCCGATACATGGTTCCGCGGGTCCTGTTAGGGAAAACATGTGAAAATCGCAAAACACGTCCCGAGACTCCCAAAAGCGATTTGAAACCCACGGATCCAGATCCAAAAAGTGTCCGAAAGATCCAGGGCATTACAACCACTCACTATTGATTCTTGAGTTATGACATGAAATGCTTTGTAAAGCCAAGTCTATGCTTAAAGTGGGAGATCGAAAAGTTCGTTCCACATTGTTCGTTGAATGATTTCCACACAATGTCCCATGCATATGAGGGACTAAAATCCCCCTGAACCAACTCTTGTATAATAAGTTCAAGGAACACCGTATCCATTTTTGGCATCCACATGCCACCTACGTACTCCGAAACACACAGCAGAATGGGGTGAGCCTCTTCAGCATTTAAATGTCACACATCTTGTATTTTGAATACAATATGTCGACTCCTATTTTTTGAGTATGTGGTACGTAGAGTTCTTTTTTTGGTTTCAAATTTTTGCAAGTACCTATTGTAAACTAATCATGGAGTTTTCATCGTTGTTGAGGATTGCTTATACATATTATGGAATCCTTATACGTAATTAGTAGCATATCTAATTAACATACATTACGATTATGATGATATTTGTTTTATAAAGCTTCTCCCAGCTATAGGACATAAACATTGAAAAGACTATGTAGAACTATGAAGACCACAAGTGTTCCTTGCAATCGAGCATGCTTAATTTACGGAACCTAATTAACTCTCCTATGAGAACATAGAAGTATGACCTAAATGATGTTAACTAAACTTTTAATAATAGAAATCAGAAGATGTCTACAAGAATAAAGATGAAGCAAAAAACATGTAATAACATAGTTGCATCCTCCAAAACAAACATATAGATTTCTGAACCGAAAAAAATTAATAAGAAGAGAATCTCATTAATGAGCATTTACATTTATAGGCACTAATGATGGTGTAAATAACTACCTAAACAAGGTACGTGCGTACATCATTTAAAAAGCTCAAAGGTTCTTAAAGTTCTTGTGGACTGCTTATACTAAATTATTAGCATATCTAATTAACATACATTGTGATCATGATCATATTTGCTTTATAAACCTTCTCTGAGAGGTAAATCATAAACATTAAATAGAAAATTTTTTCCATGCAACAAAAATTATGTAAGGAGTTCTCATTTCTGCATCTATGTAATATCAGAGTTGACAGGGATGTTATCCACGATTCACACCAACAAGACAGTTATGTAAGGAGTTCTCATTTCTGCATCTATCTAATATTTAATGAAGTGAATGATCTAGTTTAGGTAGCCAAAGTACATGATGCTGCATCTTCCAAAACAAACATATAGATTCTAGAACAGAAAAAATAAAATAAGAAGAGGATGGACAATAATGAGAATTTAGCTAAAATGCAATGATGATGGTGTAAATAAGAAGCCAAACAAGGAGGTGAGGAACAATAGATTTTCGTTGGCTCTGCAAGTAGTCTTTGAGGGTGAAGATTTTGAAGAACATTTCACAAACATTAGTGTTTAATAAGAGCACAGATCATTGTTTTATACTTTCATGTAGCATCTAGGTAGCTCATGACCTTTGATATGATTCTCTCATGCATGTATCTACATTTTTTTAAAGGTGTTTGAATTTTCAGCAATGGCCTCTCACAAGATTCACTCAGGCATTTACAATTCAAGTTACATATTCACTCAGCCATTTGCAAGTGCATGATGAAGTCCCGAGTTTAAATGGCACCCAAGAGGGGGGTGAATTGGGTGTTAAAAAATTAATGAAGATTTTTTTCTTTTTGCATAAAATATGTGATAGAATGCTATATGAGAGACAAGGTTAGCAGAAACCAAAAAACAAGGCAAGATCTAAAAGGTGATAAACGGATTATTCAGGATAAACGAGAATAAAACTGAACTGGAAATCACACATGCAATTTGCACAGAATGGGGATAGAAGAAAAGGAACAAACCACACGGCGACAACGATTTTTAGGTGGTTCGGATGCCACAACGGTAACCTACGTCCACCCCTCACGGACTGTGAGGATCCACACACTATCTTGTAAAAAGTTGCAAGATCAACCACACACAACACTTACACACTGGGAAGAGGAGTTCCCGCGAAGGTGTAAGAACACCTTAATACACACACAGCTACACCGGAGGACACACACAAACACACACACACGGATCTAGGAAGATCCATACACACCGAAATATTTTAACAACTACAAGATCCACATATGAAGCTTAAGAAGGCAGAAAGAATTTAGAACACAATAGAAGAATCTTGATTTGCTCCCCCTTAATAGATGGTTGGATGCTTTGGATGCAGCTTGAATCCTTGGTCTGATCTTCACTTGACTTGATGAAGAAGGATGAAGAACTTCTCTCGGAGCACTGTTCACGTCTACAGTGTCAAATCCCTTCTCTTCCTCTTGGCAGCCTCCCTTTGATCTTCCTTGAGCATTAGGGTTTTCGAAACCCACTTGTATAAGTTATATAGGTTCTTGAATGGTCCAAGGCCTCCCCCAGACCAGATCCACAATATCTGGAGAGTTTGGTAGCTTAGGGATTAAACAATTCCTATGAGAGTGGCTTATCTCGAAGGGTTAAAAAGTCAACAATTGTTGGCAGCTCGGGGTTGGCGGTCGACCTGCAGGGGCTGGCAGTCGATTGCCACTGAGAAACCTGCAGGTGGCCGGTCCCTGGGAAATCCGGTCGACCGGGATTTGAGGGGCGGTCGACCGCCACTGTGACAGACTGTAGAGAATTGTATTCTGTTATTTCAGGTCGACCGGGGTCATGCTGGAGGTCGACCGGACTATCAAAAAACTTGAAAAATAAGAGTTTAGCCCAGAGAACCATATCCATAAGATCGAGACATGAATTGGATGCATGTTTATGGGAAATGTCAAGTTCATTTGAGATCTTAGAAAGCCCATTCGGAAGGCTAAAACCTTAAGCAAAAGCATGAAAAAATCCGGCCTTGAAAACGTGTGAAAAATACTTGGGTCAAGGATTCCAAACAGGAGAGCCACCAAAGGTCCTTGGTTTTGTTATCATCAAAAACACTGAGATAGATATACAACAATCTCCCCCTTTTTGATGATGACAAAACGCTAGGCTTACACACCAATGTTTATGTTGTAAAAATTCAGATTGAACGTTGTGCTAGAAATGTCATTCACCAAACCAAACCAATCAACACGATGTAGCACAGATCACTAGATAGGCAACAAGAATATGAAATGAGACACCAAAGCCAACAAATGAATTCAAACACCAGTGCTTTCAATTCATCATAGTTTCATTACAAGATACATTAGTGCGAGTGAATGCACGACTCTAAAACCAAAGTCTAAGCAAAAGACTAACACTACGGACAGCCCTCACATGACATGCAAGCAAGCAACCCAACCACACAATGACATACATAAGTAAATAATAAGCCTGCCCTACTACTTCTCCCCCTTTGTCAACAGCAAAAAGGGATGGGATAGATGAAGGAGGGACTCAAGCAGCACTGGATCAAAAGAGAACATGCTAGAGGTGAAAGCAAAACAAAGCCTCATGGAGCATCTACAGGAGGGGGCTGATCGGCGGGAGGTGTAGGTGGAAGGCCAAGGTGCCGACGAATGTCGCTAAGTTGGTGGCCATGACTGTGAAGAAGATCAAGAACATGACCAATGGATACATCATGAGCCGCATCCTGGCGCCGCATGCCAATAAGGGAGAGCTGCAAGAGGGTAAAGGATTGGCCAGATTCAGCGAAATCTGCGCGGAGAGAAGTCATGTGGGTGGTGAGAGTGGCCATCTGAGTAGAGAGAGTCTCAAAAGCAGTAGAGAAGGTGTCCAAGCGCCCTGAGAGGGTGTCAAACGTAGTGCCCATATTGTCTCCAAGGGTAGAGAGACGATCCCCAAGGTTATCCACACGAGTCTCCAAGCCGGTAAGCCGCCCGTCAAGAGCCTCGTAGTCCATCGAAGGGCGCTGTCCGGCCCCCTGAGTGGAAGATTCCCCATGGTGAAACTGGGGTGGAGGAGGCATCTCAAGATCCGGGTGAAACGGGGACGAGGGAGGAGGCTGCTCCTCAGCTGGAACTGGAGGGGGGACAACCCCGTCGCCTTGCTGCTGTGCAGGCTCATCATCTTCCTCACGGATCTCATCTTCCCCATAAACTAGAATGTCCCGCACAAGCTCGCCGTCGGGACCAAAGTAGTAGCCAAAATCTGTGAAAATTTTATGCTTATTGTACACATCATCCTGCCGAACATAGATGAACTGCTCATTTGCCACATTAATCCCGGCATGAATAAAGACTCCAGTCAACTGCGAAGCATAGGGAAGAGACCGCCGGAGGTAGGTACGACAGGTTCCAATCAGATCAGTCATGAGCCGACCCATATTGATTTGAATACCATTCATAACATGATAGAATAGAAAACGCTGAACCTCTGTAACCTCATCCCGACCGCCCACTTTGGGATAAATCAATGATGTAAACATGTGGTGCAGGACTCGCTGTATTGGAGGAAAATGATTTGCATTTAGCTTGATCAAATTGCTCACACCGTGTACATACTCACAGCTGGTCATAGCAGTAAATGTTGCTGGAACTTCACCAAAACCATATGCCCTATCTGCACCCATGGCGGATACTCCTAGGGCCTCCTGAAATAACTCCGGAGTGATATGAAGCTCCACACCCTCAACAGTGGTGTATAACTGGTCATTTCTCACAGCTAAAAAGCCATAGAACTGCTGCACCAACCGAGGATAATACCTATTGTACCGGGTAACAAAATCCATCCAACCGTCCTGAACCTCAAAAAGAGCGCACAAATTCGGGAAGAGCTCATTCACCTCATCAAAGTCAACCAAGCGAGGGTCGATAATAGGACGTGGAGGTAAGGGTGCTCGAGGCAGAGGAGGAGCTTGCTGAGATGGAGGAGCCGGGGCCGCTTGCCGTTGACGGCTAGCTTCACCTTGGGTAGAACACCGAGAACTCCGTCTTGGCGGCATTCCGAACTTGAAAAATCCACCGGGAAACTCTTGAGCAATCGATCTCAACCCCAGGAACGTGGATGAAGCACACGGGACACTTCTACGGCTTGGAGGAACCTTTCCACAGAGAAGAAGTTGAGAGAGATCTCCACGAACGCACAACCGACAATATGGAAGAGGTCCCGAAGTGATGCCGGGACGACCGAATCAATGTGCGGATGGAGGAAGAAGGGTTGTGGAGGCTTGGATGGTGGAGATGAGGAGTGTTGGGGTTAAGGTTTGGTGGTAGAGAGTGAGTGGAAGTTAAGGAGAGAGAGAAAGGAAGAAAAAAGACCCATATATGAAGGGTCGGTTGACCCCTAAGTCGGGCCGGTCTGCCGCCGGCGGTCGACCGCCAGGACCAAAATCCCCAAAACTTGATATTCTTCTTTTTTTTGTTTCTTTCTTTTTCTCTTTTTCTTTTTCCTTTTTTTATTTTCTTTTTCTTTCTCTATTGGGGGATAGGCAACGGACTGCCTGAGAGGGGCACTAATCAGGACAAGGGAAGTGAAAAGAGCAAGATGCATAACTGAGAAGAGGTTCTGATTTTCCCTAGTAAGTACCTTTAGTACCAGCACACTGAGTCCACAGATGTTTGAGCAAGGAATATTAAGCCATAGAAGAATTATTCAAGAAGGGTTGGATATAAGTAGTTACAATCAGGCACACAAGGTGAGTAACAACACATAAGAAAGAGAAGAGGCAAAATGCATGTTTTCTACCCTCGGTGCACATGATTTTTCTACAAATGCAACCCTATACCTTAGATGCAAACCTATGCATGTATGCTCTCACCCTTGCACATCCCAAGTTCTCTTCTTATCTTATTAAACTGATCCTGGTTTAGAGGTTTGGTGAAAATGTCAGCTAGCTGATTGTGTGTGTCAATGAAGTTCAATTCAAAGACCCCTTTTCCTACATGATCCCTCAGAAAATGATGACGAATATCTATATGTTTGGTCCTGGAGTGCTGAACAGGGTTTTTAGACAAATTTATTGCACTGGTATTATCACACAGAATTGGAACAGTTTTCATTTCAACATCTAAATCAAGCAGTTGATTTTTGATCCAAAGTACTTGGGCTCCAAAATTTCTGGCGGCTACATATTCAGCCTCGGCCGTTGAGAGAGCTACTGAATGTTGTTTCTTGGAGGCCCATGAGACTAGGCAACCACCAAGAAACTGACAGTATCCACTTGTACTTTTACGATCTACAATGCACCCAGCATAATCCGCATCGGTATAAGCAATTAAATCAAAGGAACCACCGATAGGAAACCACAAGCCAAAGTTTAAGGATCCAATGAGATATCTGAAAATGCGTTTCACGGCTGATAAATGAGATTCCTTGGGGCATGACTGAAAACGGGCACAGAGACAAACACTGAATTGAATGTCAGGGCGACATGCTATAAGGTACAGTAGCGATCCAATCATACCTCGAAATAGTGTAGGATCTACTGTTTTACCATTTTCATCTTTATCCAGCTTTGTGGTGGTAGCCATGGGAGTTGATATGGGTTTTGCTTCCGCCATCCCATATTTCTTCAACAGTTCAATAGTAAATTTAGTTTGATTGATGAAGATTCCTTCTAAAGTTTGTTTCACCTGTAATCCATGAAAGAAGGTTAGCTCCCCCATTAAACTCATCTCGAATTCTCCTTGCATGATTTTTACAAATTCATTGCATAAGACATTGTTAGTAGCCCCAAAGATGATGTCATCTACATACACTTGAACCACCAAAATGTCTTTACCTGATCTCTTGGTGAAAAGTGTTTGGTCAACCTTACCTCTCTTGAAACTATTTTCAACCAAAAATGAGGTAAGACGTTCATACCACGCCCTTGGTGCTTGCTTTAGTCCATATAGGGCCTTTTGGAGTTTGTACACATGTTGTGGATGTTTAGAATCTTCAAAACCTGGAGGCTGCTCTACAAAGACATCCTCCTTGATATAGTCGTTAAGAAATGCAGATTTAACATCCATTTGAAATAACTTAAAGTTCAAAGAACAAGCATAGGACAATAAGATTCGAACAGCTTCAAGTCTGGCAACTGGTGCAAAAGACTCATCAAAATCAATGCCCATCTCCTGGCTATATCCCTTGGCCACAAGCCGGGCCTTATTCCTAACCACCAATCCCGCATCATTTAACTTGTTTCTGAAAACCCAACGAGTTCCAATAGTGGGATGGTTCTTAGGACGCGGCATGAGAGTCCACACCTCGTTTCTTTCAAACTGGTACAGTTCTTCATGCATAACCTGAATCCAGGATTCATTTTGAAGAGCTTCATGAAGGTCCTTGGGTTCTTCTTGTGATAGCAAGGCTATCAAGTCTTCCTCTTCAACTTGCCTTAGAGAGGACCTAGTTCTTACCCCATCCTCCAAATTGCCTATGATGTTCACAGCTGGATGATCCTTTAGACAGGTGGAGGAGCTGGGTAGATCAGGATACTGCACTTGTGGTTCTTGTAGTGTCTCGAGTATAGGATCTTCATCTTTTTCACTATTGCTTGAGGTTGCTTCCAACGATTCATCCTTAGCCTTGACACTTATTGAGTTCTTAGAATTTTCATCTGCATCCAAGGTAGAAGAAGTTTGGTCTATCAGTTTTGATTCGGATTCATCAAAGATGACATGAGGACTTTCTTCAACAACCAAAGTCCTTTTATTAAATAGACGGTAAGCTCTAGAATTGAGTGCATAACCTAGGAAGATTCCTTTATCACTCTTTTCATCAAACTTACCTAGGTTGGACTTACCATTGTTCAAAATATAGCAGGGGCATCCAAAAGGTTTAAGATAAGAGATGTTGGGTTTCTTACCCTTGTAGAGCTCATAAGGAGTTTTCATCATAATGGGCCTTACCATTGCCCTGTTGATGATGTAGCAAGTTGTACTCACCGCCTCAGCCCAAAAATATTTAGGCAGGGAATTCTCACTTAGCATGGTCCGGGCCATGTCTATTAATGTTCTGTTCTTCCTTTCCACTACTCCATTTTGCCGGGGCATCCTTGGTGATGAAAAATTGTGTGTATACTCCTGCTCTTCACAGACGATGCTGAAATCATGATTTTCAAATTCACCACCATGATCACTCTGGATGGTGGTGATGAGGTAACCTTTTTCATTTTGGATTTTTCTGCAAAACACTTGAAACTCCATCAGAGCATCACTTTTATTAGCTAAAAATAACACCCATGTGAATCTGGAGAAATCATCAACAATCACAAAGCCGTAGGATTTTCCTCCTAGGCTAGATGTTCTAGTGGGACCAAAAAGATCAAGATGCAACAGTTCCAAGGCCTAGCAGATGAAACAATATTTTTATTTTTGAAAGAGGTTCGTGTTTGCTTGCCTTTAGTACAAGCTTCACATATCCTATCACTTTCAAATTTTAATTTTGGCAGTCCATTCACCAAGTCATGTCTAGACAGCTTAGAGATTACTCCAAAACTAGCATGACCTAATCTTCGGTGCCATAACCATGCATTTTCATGATTGTTCGCAACTAAGCAGAAGTTATTGCATGAAACATTATCAATATCAACAGTGTAGACATTGTTATTCCTTTTTCCAAGAAATTTGATCTCATTTGAATTTTTGTTTAAGACAATGCAGTGAGTTTCATCAAAAATAACTTTAAAACCCTTATCGCACAATTGGCTAATGCTTAGCAAGTTATGATTTAAACCTTTCACCAAAAGCACATCTTCAATAAGGATTTCAGAATTCTTGCCAATGTTGCCAGTTCCAATGATTTTACCTTTATCTTGACCTCCAAAGACAACTGACCCTCCATCCTTATCTTGCAGTGTAGAGAACAATTCCTTGTCCCCTGTCATATGCCTTGAACAGCCGTTATCCAAGTACCATTTGCTCCCCCTGGCTTCAAGACATATCTGCAAGAAAAAAACTTCTCATGCAATTATTTTTGGTACCCAAACAAGTTTGAGTCCATAGAAGTTAGTCCAACTTCTTGTGAATGTTTTCTTGGTCCATGGAACATGATATTTAGGTGTGCTTTGTCTGAACCAGCAGTTGGACATCACGTGACCAAATCTACCACAATGAAAGCAATTAGCATGTAAGAAGGTTCTTTGATTTTGTGTGGTTTAGGCTGAACATGTTGGGATTGAGAATCAGAACATGAAGCATGATTATAGTCCTTTTCATGAATAAAGGATGTGGTGATCTTATGCTCAAAAGAATTTTTGTTTTGAGGTGTGTACCCCAAGCCTTCCTTTTGGAAGTTGACTTTAACTCCCAGTAGGTTATCCAGGTTTTGTTTCCCCTTAACAAACCTAGTCAAGGTGAGCTGAAGTTCAACAACTTTTTCAGTCAAAGACCCATTTCTCCTTTCGAGTTCTAAATTGGTGGATTTCAAAATTTGTTCTTGAATTTTGATCCTTTCACATGCTTCCTCCATTTCAGTTATCTTGCATGATAGTTCCTTTTTGGTCTTATCACATTCTATAATTGTTTGCAGTAGATTTTCCTTTTCTTCCGTAGCCTCAAACCATTCCTGTTCCAGTTTCTCAAATTTAGCAAAGATATCTTCGCGTGACAAGTCATCAAGTTTCTTTTTGAGAGTTTTATTTTCAGATCTGGTTTTCTTGTACTTAGTGTACAACTTTTCATATTCAGATTCCCATTGTTCATTGGAAATGAATTCATGGTCAGAATTTACCTCCGTGGATTCATCTTCATGTGCCATGAGGCACAAGCTTTCCACAAGTTCTTGAATCTCTTCATCAGATGGTTCATCTTCTTCGTCGCTCCAAGTGGCGACCATGGCTTTGGGTTTCTTGAAATTATCCTTCTTGAATTTCTTTTTTAGATCTGGACATTCACCTCTCATATGCCCAGGGTTCTTGCATTCGTAGCATATGATGCTACTTGACTTGCTCGATTCGCCTTTGGCTTGCGTGGGCCTTCTTGGCCCCTTTCTAAAGCTTCCCTGAAAGTTTCTCTTCTTCCTTAGAAATTTCCTCACTTGGCGAGTTATCATCGCCAATTCTTCCTCTTCATTGCTTCCGTCACTTGATTCACCTTCTTGAAATTTATCATTGGATTGGTGAGCTTTCAGTCCAATGACCTTTTTCTTTTTGATGTCTTCGTCAGCTGTTCTCTTTATATTTATCTCATAGGTCATGAGTGATCCTATGAGTTCGTCCAAGGTGAGAGTTGACAAGTTCTTTGAGTCTTCAATTACCGTGGCCTTTGTGTGCCAAGCTGACGGTAGGGACCTTAACACCTTCCTCACAAGCTCGGAATTTGAGTATTCCTTCCCGAGACCTTTGAGACCATTTGTGATCTCTGTTAACCTTGCAAACATCTCGGAGATGGTTTCTTCAGGTTTCATTTTGAATAGCTCATAGTCAGTGACTAGGAGATTTGCCTTGGTTTCTTTGACCTCTGAAGTTCCCTCGTATATGAGTCGCAGCTTGTCCCACATTTCTTTGGCTGAGCTGAACATAGAAACACGAGAGAATTCACTAGGGTGTATTGCACATTGCATAATATTCATGGCATTAAAATTAGCAGTGTATTTCTTAATTTCCTCGGGCGTCCATTTTTCTTCATCAGCCCCGAGTTTATGAGGACCCTTGTCCACAACTCTCCAAACTTCGTACTCTTGCGTCCTCAGAAAAACATGCATTCTATTTTTCCAGTAAGAGTAGTTTGAGCCGTCAAAAAATGGAGGACAGTTGATGGAGTGACCCTCGGGTATCATACCCTTGTTTGCCATTTAATCGGATCTTGCTCTAGATCGTTAGATCTGTGAAGGAAAGAGCCCTTGCTCTGATACCAATTGAAGTCCCGAGTTTAAATGGCACCCAAGAGGGGGGTGAATTGGGTGTTAAAAAATTAATGAAGATTTTTTTCTTTTTGTATAAAATATGTGATAGAATGCTATATGAGAGACAAGGTTAACAGAAACGAAAAAACAAGGCAAGATCTAAAAGGTGATAAACGGAGTATTAAGGATAAACGAGAATAAAACTGAACTGGAAATCACACATGCAATTTGCACAGAATGGGGATAGAAGAAAAGGAACAAACCACACGGCAACAACGATTTTTAGGTGGTTCGGATGCCACAACGGCAACCTACGTCCACCCCTCACGGACTGTGAGGATCCACACACTATCTTGTAAAAAGTTACAAGATCAACCACACACAACACTTACACACTGGGAAGAGGAGTTCCCGCGAAGGTGTAAGAACACCTTAATACACACACAGTTACACCAGAGGACACACACAAACACACACACACGGATCTAGGAAGATCCATACACACCGAAATATTTTAACAACTACAAGATCCACATATGAAGCTTAAGAAGGCAGAAAGAATTTAGAACACAATAGAAGAATCTTGATTTGCTCCCCCTTAATAGATGGTTGGATGCTTTGGATGCAGCTTGAATCCTTGGGCTGATCTTCACTTGACTTGATGAAGAAGGATGAAGAACTTCTCTCGGAGCACTGTTTACGTCTACAGTGTCAAATCCCTTCTCTTCCTCTTGGCAGCCTCCCTTTGATCTTCCTTGAGCATTAGGGTTTTCGAAACCCACTTGTATAAGTTATATAGGTTCTTGAATGGTCCAAGGCCTCCCCCAGACCAGATCCACAATATCTGGAGAGTTTGGTAGCTTAGGGATTAAACAATTCCCATGAGAGTGGCTTATCTCGAAGGGTTAAAAAGTCAACAATTGTTGGCAGCTCGGGGCTGGCGGTCGACCTGCAGGGGCTGGCGGTCGACCGCCACTGAGAAACCTGCAGGTGGTCGGTCCCTGGGAAATCCGGTCGACCGGGATTTGAGGGGCGATCGACCGCCACTGTGATAGACTGTAGAGAATTGTATTCTGTTATTTCAGGTCGACCGGGGTCATGCTGGAGGTCGACCGGACTATCAAAAAACCTGAAAAATAAGAGTTTATCCCAGAGAACCATATCCATAAGATCGAGACATGAATTGGATGCATGTTTATGGGAAATGTCAAGTTCATTTGAGATCTTAGAAAGCCCATTCGGAAGGCTAAAACCTTAAGCAAAAGCATGAAAAAATCCGGCCTTGAAAACGTGTGAAAAATACTTGGGTCAAGGATTCCAAACAGGAGAGCCACCAAAGGTCCTTGGTTTTGTTATCATCAAAAACAGTGAGATAGATATACAACACATGAAAATATATGAAAGAGCCGCTCTCACAAGATTCATTGGGGCATTTACAATTCAAGTTTTCTCCCTCAGAGTATGCAATTGGAAAAAAATCAAAGCAAAGTTACTAAGGACAATGGGGTCTTAAGATTGGTAGACACCAGCCTTAGTCACCTTCACATGAAAATAACAGAAAAATAATGTAAATTCAAAAAATCAGACAATTTTAATAGGAAATACTTGTGTGGAAGCAGCATAATCAGGAAGGAATGTAGCTCAAAACTTACATAGCCACTAGATTTATACACACATGATAGTATTTGTTCATATGAATTTCTTATGAAACACAAAGAGATTAAATTAAATGGAGGAGACAGAACATATCGGAGTGTGACATCCTCTCGTGGGGGAGATGACAAAGGCCTGCATAGAAGATCATTTAGTCTTCTTATTAGCGACAAACTCACAGATGTCTCAATAAAACTTTCGGCACTAGCATAGAAATATGAATATGAAGGAAACATATTTAGATCATTAACAAAATATGAACATCACAGAAGTAATATTTGTTGAGGTTCAGAGACTTGTTTTCACATATCTCAGATTTTTCTTTTAAGTCTTCATGTCAGGTTATGTCGACAAAAGAAAACAGTCATGCAAAGAAGAGATAAAGATTAAAAGGTAGGGTTTTTTGCATGGAAACCATTGTTAAAAGTGAATTTATAAAAAAATCATTCCTAAAAATATATTAGCAGGTATATCACTGTGTAATTTGAATTGTGCAAAAATACCATATTTATTTGCATGCATATCACTTCTTTTTACCAACAACTTGTAAGAAAATCACGCTTAAATGGAATTTATGCACTATTTGAATTAACTCAATGATATACCTGCTAATGCATTTTTAAGAATGGTTTTTTTATAAATTCACTTTTAACAATGGTTTTCATGCAAAAAATCCTAAAAAGTAATGATCACAATGTTGATGAGGGTAAATAACACCCCTCTTCTTTCTCCCCTGGTTTTCTCTTTATATAAGAAAGAAAAGAGAAGAAACAAATGTGGTTTTACTGCTTCTGTTCTATCTCACCTCCAACCCCACACTGAGTTAAAAAATTGGAAGATCAAAGAAAGCGGTGAACGAGACCAACAAAACTCCACCTTAGAAGAGTAGGTTTAAATCTTTGGAAAGATCAAAGAAATCCAAAAAGGGATGCAAATCCAACAATAACAAAATCTCAAAATAAGAAAAGGGTATAGCATTGGTTGCAAAGGTAAAGAGCCATACCTTGGATGCAAGCCAAATGGAGGGGCACCGTCTGCGAGAGCAACGATGTGGGGGTTGAATCAATCCCATAGCAAGCCTCTTTATTAGGCGAAGACCAGTGCTGTTCACTCACGAGGGGGGTGAAGCTAGCCTTTAGGACCTTTCGTGGTAAAAGGAGGGCTTGACTATCTGGAAAGATGATGCTAGCTTGAAGAGATCAAGAGGAGGATGGCCCATCAGCTAGGGCTGCATATCTTTCCCAGGAAAAGGGGAATTGATCATCCGGAAGCTCGGGAGGAGGACGATGGAAGAAAGGACGGGTCGACAGGTAGATGTGAGGATGCCAGCCTCAGCTTCGACGGGGTGGATGGAGCTAGGGTATGAGGTTTTGAACCGAGGATGAAGGAACGCACATGGGCATGAGAGGGAGGACTTCATCTTCCTGCTTCGAGGTGAGGCAGGAGAGGTGCAGGCGAGAGGATGATGCACGCCTCGAGGTGGAGGCGACATGACGATGCAGCCTTCGAGGTGAGATGAGAAAGGGCAGAATAGGGACGAGAAAGGGCAGGTTAAATTGTTCCACCATTTTTGGTGGGACAATTTAACCAGATTACACGAGGGATATCCCTCGGTGTAATCAGATTATTTTTAGCCTCCAATCAAAATAAAAAAGGGTTAAAAACTTACTTATCCCCGGGCTAAATGAGGGATATCCCTCTATCAAAGAGGGGATACGGGTCACTTTGTTAACCAGGACATGGTTAGCGCATGGGACCCCTGGGGGTCGATTGCGCTAACCGACCCTCGTTAGCCTCCCTGTGTGTGAGGAGAGCGGTGGGGTCCACCGACTCTCTGTTATCTGCTCCCCCACCTTAACCCACTATCAAAGCGCCCCTAAAAGAAGAGAAATACTTATTATCTGTGTAGGAGAATAAATTTATTATCCATCCTATCTCTCATTGGACCATTTATGTTGCGTGTGGGTCTCACTTATTGTCAATTTTACACATATTTCCAATGAGATTTGTAATGCTATAAGGGTGACAAATAACTATTTAAGAGTGAAAAATAACTACCTAAGGGTGACAAATGACTATGTAAGAGTGATAAATAACCAACTCATGTCAATTTTTGCGCATTCTCGAGACGACGAATGAGACTTCCAATACTATTTAAGGGTGACAAATAGTTATTTAAGGGTGAAAAATAGCTATCTAAAGGTGACAAATAGTTATGTGAGGGTGACAAATAGTCAACTCATGTTAGTTTTTACGTATTCCCGAGATGACGAATGAAACTTTTAATACTATTTAACGGTGATAAATAGTTATTTAAGGGTGATAAATAGCTATCTAAGAGTGACAAATAGTCAACTCCTGTCAGTTTTCATTCATTCTCAAGACGACGAATGAGACTTCCAATACTATTTAAAGGTGAAAATAATAATTAAGGGTGAAAAATAGCTACATAACGGTGACAAATGGCTATGTAAGGGTGATAAATAACCAACTTATGTCAATTTTTGGGTATTTTTGAGACGACGAATGAGACTTCCAATACTATTTAAGAGTGGCAAATGACTATTTAAGGGTGAAAATTAGCTATCTAAAGGTGACAAATAGTTATGTAAGGGTGACAAATAGTCAACTCATGTCAGTTTTTACGCATTCCCGAAATAACGCGAATGAGACTTTCAATACTATTTAAAGGTGACAAATATCTATCTAAGGGTGACAAATAGTTAACTCATGTCAGTTTTCGCGTATTCTCGAGATGACGAATGAGACTTTCAATACTATTTAAGGGTGACAAATAATTATTAGGAGTAAAAAATATTTATCTAAGGGTGACAAATATGTGAATAAGGGTGATAAATAGATAGAAGTGTACATAAATATTTAAGAAATTTAATAGGTCAAACTCACGTGCCAATGACATGGATTAATAACAACTTTTCTATAACTAGCATTTCTCTTAAAAGAAAACCACTCATAGATGGGGATATTGTGACCAAAGATAGCTGTATTTTGAAGTTGAGAGGAATCAAACTTTGTGAACTCAATATTATTAATAAAATATGCAACCATTCAACTTACTCTTCGAATCCTAATTATTTATTTGGTTGAATTAATTGTTAAACAAGTATTTTAATCATATTTTTAAAAGGTGAACGATGATCTCTCTCTCTCCCTCCCACCCATCTCACCCCGTTCATCATATTTGTAAAATTTCGCACTCCACAGGGGCCCATAAAGCTAGCGACCTTTTGAACCAAAAGCAGAACACGCGCTAGGAGGAAGCACGCATCGAAGCGAGAGGGCTCCAAGTTAGGGTTAGTAGGAGCAGGGTTTGCCGCCCCGCCCCGACCAGCACGACCAGACTCGACCCAAGCGAGCGGCGGGACACACGGGCTGGGGGTCGTGGCCGGGATGCACTGGACCGCATGGTCCCGTGCGTCCCACCGCGTACCGGAGCGGTCCGAGGCGGGCCCGGTCTGGTACGTGCGGGTCGGTGCGATCGTGCCGGGTATCCCATTTAACGGGTCGGGCCGGGGTGCTTCTGCAACCATCTGGCCATGGCATGCAGCAGTGCAGAGCGGCGGTGGACGGTGCGGAGCGGCGGTGGACGGTGCAGAACGGCGGTGGACGGCGGCTCTGGGCGGCGAGGACCGGCGATCGGAGGTAGGTGCTCTCATTTATTTTTTTTATTAAATGGGGAGGGTGGTCGGTGGGGCGTCGTGGGAGGGCGGATCTGGCCAGTGGGGGACGGATCCCTCCGGTGGGGGGACGACGGGGGGGTGAGGGACACGCAGGGGCAGTCTGTCTCCGCCGGTGGGGGTGGGGGAGGGGGGCGGTCTGCCACCGCCGCAGCGCCAATGGGGGTGGGTGAGGGGGGGTGGGGCGGTCTGCCACCGTTGCAGCGTCGATGGGGGTGGGGGGGGGGCGTCTGCCATTGCTGCAGCCGGTGGGGGGCGGGAGTGGGGGGGCGTCTGCCACCGTTGCAGCGCCGATGGGGGTGGGAGAGGGAGGGGGGGAGTCTGCCACTGCAGTCGGTGGGGGGTGGGGGTGGGGGTGGGGGAGGGGGGCGTCTGCCACCGCTGCAGTGCCAGTGGGGGTGGGGGAGGGAGGGGGGGGCCTGTGCCACAGCTGCAGCCAGTGGGGGTGGGGGTGGGGAGGGGGGGCGTCTGCCACCGCTGCAACGCCAGAGGGGGGGTGAGGGAGGTGGGGGAGAGGGGGGGAGGCGTCTGCCACCATTGCAGCGGTGGGGGACGGCGGGGGACGGGGCTGGGGCTAGGGGAGGTGGGGCTGGGGGGGCGGTGGGGGACGATGGGCGCCGGGGAGGTGGGGGGATTAAAAAAATTTAATTAAAATTTTAATTTAAATAAATTTAATTTTGTTAGTTGTAAAAATTTAAGATTAGATTTTATTATTTTTTTTAAAATTTATTTTTGAAGTATTATTTAATTCATTTAATTGAGGATGTTTTAAATTTAAATTTAAATTTAGTGATAACTATTTTACAAATGATTTTAATCTTATAGATAAATTTATCGATTGTAAATTGTATTATATGATTCTATATAAAATTTAATTTGTATAAAAAATTAAAATTTTAATTTAGATATATTAAATAATGTATTTATTTTTACATGTTGTAGAATTAAATTTATTGTTGTAATTAAAAGGATTTTTTGCATGGAAACCATTGTTAAAAGTGAATTTACAAAAAAACCATTCTTAAAAATGCATTAGCAGGTATATCATTGTCTAATCTGAATTGTGCAAAAATACCATATTTATTTGCATGCATATCACTTCTTTTTACCAACAACTTGCAAGAAAATCACGCTTAAATGTCATTTATGCACTATTTGAATTAACTCAGTGATATATATGCTAATACACTTTTAGGAATGATTTTTTTACAAATTCACTTTTAACAATGATCTTCATGCAAAAAATTCTAATTAAAATTTATTTATAACATAAATTGTAGATGTAATTATGATGTATTAAATAATACTTTTAGTTTAACATGTTGTGGAGAAAAATTTATTATTTTTATTAAAATTATATTTGCAACAAAAATTATAAAATTAATTTACATGTGCTAAATAATACATTTAGTTTTACCTGTTGTAGAAATAATGATATTATTTTCATTAAATTATATTTGTAAAAAATGTACATTAAATTTAGACTTATTAGTTATTACTTAACTTTGTTAGTTGCAGATGTAGAATAATAAAATTTCTTATTTTTGAAAAATTCATATATGGTTTATTTGTAAATTATATTCGATAGATGTACGTAAATTTTAATTTACTAAAAATTAAAATATTTTTAATTTATATTTGTTCATTAACAAATTTAGTAATATTTATAATTTATATTTCTTAAATTTAAGAGATACAGTTAAGCACTCTATGACTCCTAAGGAACGACCAAATGACATTAGATGGTCATATGGAGTTATGTTGGATGGCAACCGTAGGTGTTGGCGTTGCAACTATTGTAAAACAGAGCACCTGGGAGGAGGTGTGTCTCGGTTGAAGAAGCACTTGGCAGGAGGAGCCGGTGCGGGATACTCTGAGGTTGCTGGGTGTACCCATGTGCCTAGAGATGTGAAACTTGCAATGGCCAGACACCTGCGGGAGAAGAGAGTTGAGATGCAAGAAAAGGAAAAAAAGAAGAAAAGAGATGTAACGATAGTTAGCGGAAGAGCAAGCGGCAGCGACGAGGCTGAATTCGCATAGACAGCTAGTGGCGAAGACCAACAAGGACATACTGACCAGTCTAATGTGTTTGTCACGGTGAATGATCTATATGAAACGGAGTTTCGTGAGGCAGTACGTCAGAGTAGAGATGAGGCAAGACATCTCGAGGATACGAGAGTGCGAAGCCGCGAGGCGGCAAGGACCGGAGCATCAGACAATCATGGTTCATCTACGACTCGACAACCACGGGGCATGAGAAGTTATTTCACTTGTGACTCGGGTTTACAAAGAAAAAGGATATAATCGATCAACATTGAAGATGTCGAGCCCGGTGCACTATCCCGAGAGCATGGCAAGCAAACGAGGGTGGATGATGCATATGGCCAGAAAGGCCTTAAATGGAAACTTGGATAGACCGTTGTAAAATGGTGGCACCACGCGGGTCTCCCTTTCAATGCGGCCAACAGCCCTTACTACAAGCCAATGTTTCAGGAAGCACAAGTTCTTGGGTTACACGTGCAACCACCTACAGCAAGAGAGTTGGCCGGCATATATCTTGATAAACAAGTTGTTGAGATCAAGAGTTATGTTCACTCATTCAAACAAAAATGGTCAAAGTACGGAGTCACACTAATGTGTGATGGATGGTCAGGTACCACAAAAAGTAGCATGATCAACTTTCTTATTTATTGTGACAGACCGATTTTCTTTCACATATCAGTGGATGCGTTAGGCCAAGTCCACAGTTACCAATATATTTTATCATTGATGGAACAAGTGATGACCGAGATCGGGGAGGAGTACATTGTTCAAGTGGTGACAGACAATAGCTCGAACTATAAGAAGGCTGAGGAAGAGCTAATGGGGACGAGACGACACATTTTCTGGACCCCCTGTGCATCACACTGTGTAGATCTGATGTTGAAAGAGAGTGGCCAGCTTCGTGTAGTTAAATCTGTGGTTGAGGCGGCACAAAAAGTCACGAAATATATCTACAACCACACATTTATATTGGCATGGATGAGACAGCATTGTGGCGGCGAACTGTTGAGGCCCGGCATCACACGATTTGCCACCAACTACATCGCATTGCAGAGCCTTCTGATGCACAAGAATGGGTTGAAACAAATGTTTAAGGGTGAGACTTGGCTGAGTTCCTCTTTTGCTGCTTCACGTGAAGGAGGGGAGGTCGAGGGGATCGTCAACACCAGTAACTTTTGGGATAAAGTGAAGATATTAGTATCATTGATAGAGTCACTGTATGAGGTATTGAGATGTGTGGATGGGGATAGAGTACCAACCATGGAGTTGGTGTACAACAAAATTGAAGCTGCAAAGCGGAAGATTCTTGAGACGTCCAAGAAATATGGACCCACCATCTTAGATATTGTGGAGGATAGATGGGACAGGCAAATGAGCCGCGATTTTCACATGACAGGTAAACGTTTACATTCTCTAACAAGAAATGAGCTGCGATCTTCAGATGATACAAAAATGTTGCACCATCTTGTGATTGCAGCGTACTACTTACACCCGGCTTTTCAATATGCTCCGGGCCTCGCTTATGACGATACTTTGATAGAATCTGTCAACATTGTGGTAGACCGATTGTCTCGCATGCCAACAGATGCTGCTGATACGTTGAATGAGGTATACTTGAATATTTTGCCATTGAGAATATGAAATGAATTATGTACTTATTATTTCCGGTAATGCAGATGAAAACATGTAGAGATGCAATTGGTTCATTTGTGACACCTAATGTCGTGGCCAGTCGTGACAGACTCGATACAGGTAATGTATCTTCACAATGCACATTGTATAGCTCGACAAGTAATTTTTGCATCTAATTATTATATTGTACGTCATCTGCCTTAATCACAGTTGAGTGTTGGCTAAATTACGGCACAAGTGCAGGTCATCATGATGGGCTGTGACCCAGTTTGGAGATAGGCTGTGGCCCAGTTTGGGCCCATATGATATGAGTGTGTATCATTTATTTATATTTATAAGTAACTAATAATTAATTGTAAATTTCTTCATATCTTGAGTTTTGTACTTGTCATTGAAGTTACTAATGTAAAATTTTACAACATTTGCAGGTCATTATGGACGGACGACGTCACCCTGTGTGGGAGCATGGTTACACTGTTGAGGGTGATCGACATGTGCACTGTAGATACTGCGGACATCGCGTCACCGATATACACAAATTTGCAGAGCACCTTGCAGGAATGGGACGCGATTGTCGTACATGCGCCCTAGTTTCAGGGGATGTCCGACATTGCTTTCTGACACAGTTACGAGAGGGATATGTTTCTCGTAGCAGAGCCGGAGTATCCTCTTCTACGTCCAGGGTACCTCCACCACTAGCACCGGGCTGAGTAGGATCTTCCTCCACGTCCAGAGTTCGAGCAGCACCAGCACCAGTCGCACCGGTAACACATGATAGAATTGAATGTATAGATGTAGTGAAGACTTTTTTGAGAGATTTTCATGTACCCTCCACCACTTTTTAGATTATATGGGTCATCAGTTTCATGTATATGATTCTGATCGGGATTCTGGATTCACAGATAACTCAGATGAGTGAGTTTTAGTATTTTATACTTTATGACTGGAGTTGAATGATGTCATTATTATGTCTATGTTTACTTTAACATATTTAGTGAGTTTTTTATCTCTTAGAATAGATGTTTAATTAAGAGGTGTATTATGTTATTTTTATACTATTAATTATGTGTAATTTAATATGGATATGTCATCATAAATAAATAACTATACATTCTAATATTATTATTATATATATATATCATTTATTCTTTAAATAAAATTTTATTTTTAAAAAATAGAATTTAAAATTAAAAAAATTAAAATATCAAATAATCGCGTGTTTTGCCGAGAGAGCGGGTCGCTCGACGACCCGCCCGACCTTACCCGTCCTGGACCGAGATCGGGTCGGCCGGCAAACCCTGAGTAGGAGGGAGGAGGAGAAGGAGAAGGAGGGGAGAAGGAAATGGCGAGGAGGGCGCTTGCTCATGGCGTGCCTCCGGAGCGAGGCCAACAGCCCCCGCGACCTCTCGCCGCGGCCGCGCTAACCGTCGATGCCGAGGTACCCGAAGGGCGCGGGCCCGGAGGCTGCGAAGCGTGGCAAGAGGGTGGAGGACGCCGAGGAGCCGAGGTCGGCCCTCTTCTTGGTGGCGGGGAGGTCGTGCGCCGCCTGCGCTAGGTCGGTGTAGAAGGCCGTCAGGCGTCTTCCGGGCATCCACGACGCGGCGGTGGACGTCCTCAACGGCCGCGCGCAGGTCCTCTTCTATCCAAGTTTCGTCGATGTAAGAAGGCTTCCTTCTACCCCGCACCACCCCTCGTTCGCCTCTGCCTGTCTTTCCTTTTTTTCCTCCTTTCGGCGTCTTTCTGTTCTTCACGTTTGTCGATATTTCAATTGTTTGTGGTCTTTGTTCTGGATGATCACAGAATTTGGTTGTTGATAGGAAGAGAGGATGCCAGAAGTTGATTTGATATTGTTTCTGTCTTTATCATCTTTTTGGTCTTGAATCTTCCAGAAAATCATAAGTCTTTACTGCATGTAGGATTCTTCCCGTGGCATTTTCTGATAGTAATCAATCATGAGGGTTCCTTTATTTAAAGATATATAAAGATAAATGCGAAACCTTTGTTCCGATCTAGCTTCTTACTAGTTCTGTATTTCGGCATGCTTCGTGACATATGGAAGTTCGGTACATCTTGGATCAGCTGCAATAGCAAATTTTATTTCACATCATGCTTGCTGGGAAATCATCATCATGTCATCGCCCATAAGATTTACCTGCCAATCATAGCCTAGGATAGGGAAACAATTTTTTTCTTTTTAATAGAGCTTTGTGATATTCTAGCACAGTATATCAGTCAAAAGAGCAAACTAAGACCGGTCCAGGTACTCATTTGAAGAAGTGTGTACTTCAGGCTGCCATGATATGCTGGACATATAATTCTTTTGTTTTCATTCCCACTAAATAGAATTTCTGTCAGCCTCCAAATTTTGAAAGGCAGGTCATTGCTAATCCAACCATTTACAATAATAATAACAAAACTTATTTAATAAATATTTATTGCCAAATATATTAGTCTCAAAGCATAATACAACAATAGTTGGCATCAACATCTAAAATAAATGCCCTCTTTATTGGCTAGCAAAGTAACTCTTGGATAACATAAACTAAGATGTCCCTCCTTTTATATCTGATCGTGCATCCCATTTATCCCTCCTTCTACACCTGAAAATTTTTGCAACAACATTTATGAGGTCAATAAGCCCAATATTATCCAGAAGTTCTCCAGTTTACGTGATTAATTCAATTCTTATAATATTTGACAAATATTTATCCACTGGTATAGAATGGCAAGAATAGAATTTCAAAGAAACTCCAAGGCTACTATCAAAGGTAAGTCAACAGGAATAAAGAGAGCATGTGTATAAACTATAAAATTGATTCTTAATTTCATTAACATGTATCTGGAGCCATTCATTTCTATCTCTCATTGCACATGACTGAATGCACCTTTCATGCATGTTTTCTGTCCAGGAAGTTATGATTGGAGACACCATTGAAGATGCTGGTTTTGAAGCTGCACTAATTGATGCAGAGTTGAAGAGGGAATCAATGTTATGTCGAATGCACATAAAAGGAATGACTTGTACTTCTTGCTCAACTACCGTTGAATCTGCACTTCAAGATATTCATGGTGTACAGAAAGCTTTAGTTGCCTTGGCAACTGAAGAGGCAGAAATTCAGTATAATCCTAAGCTAGTGAATCCAAACCAATTTATAGAGAAAGTTGAGGGTATGGGTTTTGAAGTGATGCTTATAGCTACAGGGGAGGAAAGGAGTAAGATACACTTGAAACTAGAAGGGATTCACACAGATCAATCCATGAGGATGGTTGAAAACTCACTTCAAGCACTCCCTGGGGTTGAAGAAATCATTATTGATTCTGTGCTACATAAAATTTCTGTGTCTTATAAATCAGATCAGACAGGTCCTCGGAACTTCATTGAGGTTATCGAGTCCACAGGATCTGGGAACTTCAAGGCATCTATATTTCCTGAAGAAAGAGAAGGAGTCCCTCGCAGACAACAGGAAATTAAGCAGTACGAGAGATCCTTTCTTTGGAGTCTGGTTTTCACAATTCCAGTGTTCCTTACTTCCATGGTACTTATGTATATTCCAGGGATTAAGAATGGATTAGACACTAAATTAGTAAAATATGCTGAGCATTGGAGAGCTTTTGAGATGCATATTATCTACACCTGTCCAGTTCATCATAGGCTGGAGATTTTACACTGGCTCTTACAAAGCACTACGACATGGATCTGCAAATATGGATGTTCTGATAGCCTTGGGAACTAATGCTACGTATTTCTATTCTGTCTATTCTGTGATTAGAGCTGCAACTTCACATGATTTCAAAGGAACTAATTTCTTTGAGACTAGCTCAATGCTCATCTCATTCATTTTACTTGGGAAGTATTTGGAGGTTTTGGCTAAGGGGAAAACATCAGAGGCAATAGCTAAGCTTATGGAGTTGACACCAGAAACTGCAATACTGTTAACATACGACAAGGAAGGAAGTGTCATAAATGAAAGAGAGATTGATAGCAGATTGATACAAAAGAATGATGTGATCAAGGTAGTTCCTGGTGGAAAAGTTGCTTCTGATGGTTTTGTTATTTGGGGCCAAAGCCATGTAAATGAGGGCATGATAACCGGGGAAGCAAGGCCTGTTGCAAAGAGGAAGGGTGATACTGTGATTGGTGGGACTGTTAATGAAAATGGTGTCTTGCACATTCGGGCGGCACATGTGGGATCAGAGAGTGCACTGTCCCAGATTGTTCGTCTAGTTGAATCTGCGCAGATGGCCAAAGCTCCTGTGCAGAAGTTTGCTGATCGCATTTCAAAGTATTTTGTTCCTCTGGTAATTGGACTTACATAGGATCTCTCGGTCTTTTGCTTTAGTAGTCAAACATTAAAATTGCTAGATAACATACAGGAATTCTCATCTGAGTCATGCAAACAGTGGTTGAACATTTTTCTATTATAGAGGATAAGATGATATGATGGCTTTCATCCGATGAAGATGTAGTTTAGTATCCCTTTTGTATCTCGTGAATTGATGTCAGTGCAAATTGTGTTAGCCAAATGGTTTCGTATCCATGGACATTGTATTTCTTTCATCTATTGCAGATCCTTTCAGCTTTAATGAATTAGATTGCTATTATCCTTTTCATTTGAGTTGCTAAATAGGGACCTTGTGTATATGTTTTCTATTAAACTAGTGCTTACTATCCCTTTCACTTTCTTATGTTTTTAGGTTATCATTCTCTCTTTCTGCACTTGTCTTGCATGGTTTTTAGCTGGAAAGTTTAATGGCTACCCAACATTTTGGATACCCTCTTCAATGGATAGCTTCCAACTTGCTCTTCAATTTGGCATCTCAGTTATGGTCATCGCCTGTCCATGTGCTCTTGGTCTGGCCACTCCAACTGCAGTGATGGTTGGTACTGGTGTTGGTGCTCTCAAGGGGTGCTCATAAAAGGAGGTCAAGCATTGGAGAGTGCAAATAAGGCCCGTATAGAAGGTTCATGTCCTTTGTTCATGCTATTGAGTTATTTCTGCGTACATTAACTAATATGAGAATATAATTCCTTCCAAATTTGTTGCTCATATTTATCTTAGGGCATGTTTTGTGCAACTTCCAATTGGAAACATTTGTGCACTTCTTCAATTTTTAGTCCAGTTATTTTGAAGAGGAAAGACTAGTTCATGGAAGACACTTTTATGACTTATTGTTTTCCTACTAAAAGAAAGCACCAAGATGGATCTTTCTGCATTAATGAAGAAATGGAATTGGTTGGCATGGCTGGCCAAAAGTAGTTGCTTTTACTCCTATTCACTATTTTGCATGTTAGAGGTTGAACCCAACTGACTTCCAAAGTGAAACTTTTACCAGGTGCACCCTTACCAAGGAAATAGTGCACCTTTTTCTGGTGATCCAGAGAGTTAAAAGTAACACTTAACTTGTTGGTTGTAGTCAACAAATATCCCAAAGCAAGTAAACGTAATAAACTTCTATTAATTAGAATGGAGAACACTTAAATTCAGAGTTTCAAGTTCAGCATATTGAATGAAATGAATTCTTTATAGTTATCCTTTCCAAAGCACTAAAGTCATCTGACAGCCTGGATTAGCACTCATGTTCTGTCTCATGGTGAGCATTTGATCCCTTAATGTAAGATTTCACATTTGATACAGAAGGAAACAAAAAAATCCCATGATCGATGTTTAACAGGAGAATCTCATGGTTATAAATTGTGGGGAAACCAGTCAAGTTTACATCAACAGGAAATTATCTGATTTTGACGACAAAGTCTGAGGAACTATGTGAATGCGTTGCTTTGAAAGTACATTGATAGGTCCTCATTTTAGCATTCGATGGGAAATGTGCTGAAGATGGAATACCAATTTTAAGCTTATGAGGAATCAATTTGAAAATTGTGGTTGAGTAGCTGTGGGCATCATGTTGCTTTTGGTCCTGGAAGATCTGTTTTGATCACATTTGTTTTACCATATGAAGTTCGGAAGAATATTTGTAATTGTTTGACTTATGTTGTGCATTGCTGTTAAATTCAGTAGTTTTTTATCAAATATTTTCAACTTATGTTGTGTATTGATGGACAATTCAGTAGAATATCCGTCATAACAAATATTATGTTGTGTATTGATGCTTTAAGTTTGGACATCATATCTTGTAGGTGAACTGCATAATTTTTGATAAGACTGGGACACTTACTATGGGAAAGCCGGTTGTTGTCAACACACAACTACTGAAAAACATGGTGCTACGTGATTTCTATGAGTTGGTTGCTGCTGCTGAGGTTTGTTGCTCCTCGTTTTTCAGGATCAGAGTTTTTTTTTTTAACTTATCAATGTCTACTTCCCATCTTGGTACTATAAGCACTACTGTCAACTTCCTTTTACCAATAAAACTGTTATCTTGATTTTATCTGTGGTCAAACTCAATAAACTGCAGTATCCAACTCTTGTCAGCATGTAAAGCTCAATATTTAATGAACATAACTGACTTGAGATGGTGGGAGATGGGGGGGGGGGTTGGGGAATCTTATAGTAGTTTCAGAAGTGTTGAAGGAAACAGGGTTGTACTGCCACGTCCGTATGAACTCA
Source organism: Amorphophallus konjac (assembly GCA_022559845.1). Classification (NCBI taxonomy): domain Eukaryota; kingdom Viridiplantae; phylum Streptophyta; class Magnoliopsida; order Alismatales; family Araceae; genus Amorphophallus; species Amorphophallus konjac. Next base: position 43,308,676 of record CM040127.1, on the reverse strand, counting down.
TATGAACTCAGAGGCAGTTTCAGGAGGAGAACAGGAGAAGTAAGTTTGCCAGCCAAAAGCAAATTACTCTTTTGCTGATGTGACATATATGAACTCACTTCTTAGAAAGCATTTCTCCTGACCAGATCTTCTATTTCCTTGTTAATTGTAATCTATGTAGTCTGAGGCGTGAGGCAACCGAGGCGACCGAGGGGTCGCCTCATGCCTCAAATGCCTAGGCGATGGCCTAGGCGTTTGAGGTGTTTGAGGCGAAATTTTATTAAATATATATATTTAATTCAAAAAGTAAACTATATGTCTAAATATCACAAAAATGGCTATATAAAGTCAATAAATTTCTTAAATTCATTCAATCCTATGATTCAAATTATTATGATTCACTAAATAAAATGACACAGCATTAAACTGATAAAGATTTCACAATATAATAAGCATTCTGAACGAGAAGAAATTAAATAATGAAGAAACTAATGAATTCAGAAAACAGTGGTCAGAGTGAGGCGAGACAGGGCGAGGGGGCGCCTCGCCTCGCCTCAGCGCCTAGGCGAGCACCTAGGCGTGCTTTTAACTACATAGATTGTAATTAATGCTACTCTAAATATGAATTCTGGTTTCCTGGGGCATAACAGAAAGAAAGAAAAGAAGAGGCACGAAAGCTCTGTGCCAGCACGTGAGACACACTTCCCAAAAATGACACTCTTGTGCTTAATGTACACTGTACAAGTTATAGATTATCTTGTTTTGTAGATTGCTTGCACTTTTCCTTTACGGTTTGTTCTACATTAGCTGTCTTGGTCACTTGCACCTGGCTTTTTTTTAGTGATTACATTAGACTTCTCTGTTGCTGCATGATGAATGGCGATAACAGAAATATGCTGCTTTCTTGTTAGGTGAACAGCGAGCACCCACTAGCGAAGGCAATTGTTGAGTATGCCAGTAAGTTCAGTGGGGAAGAAGAAAACCATGCATGGGCTGAAGCAAGAGATTTTGTTCCCATTACTGGCCATGGTGTGAAAGCGATAATCAGAAACAAAGAAGTCTTTTAGGGAACAGAAGATTGATGGTGGATTCTAACATTCCCATTTCTATGGATGCTGATGAAATTCTCAAGCAGACTGAGGAGATGGCACAAACAGGGGTTTTAGTCTCAATCAATGGAGCGTTGGTAGGAATTATTGCCATATGTGATCCACTGAAGCCTGGTGCCCAAGATGTTGTTTCAATTCTGAAGTCCATGAAGATCAGGAGCATTACGGTGACCGGTGATAACTGGGGCACTGCAAACTCTATTGCTAAGGAGGTAGGAATTGAAACTGTTATTGCGGAAGCCAAGCCAGAGCAAAAAGTGGAAAAGGTTAAAGAGTTACAGGTACATGAGATGAATAATTTTTATCTTATTCTCGTCTATATTTGCCAGAGAAGTATTCATGTTATCATTCAGTAAAACACGTTCGTTCATTTTTTTGACAATATATAAATGGCATCATGTGGTTGCTTTGATTAGTATCTTCTCCTCTCTAAGATACATGAAGTAATTAATATTGATTTTCTTCTCGTCTGTATTTACCTGACCAGTATTTATGTATGTATTTGGCACTTAAAGAGCCATTCATTTGGTGTCATGTAATGGCATGGCATTCTCTGTTGGATTGATGTCTTCTTCCCTTCCTACAATACATTTGTTGCATTGAATTCGTGTATATTTGCCACACGTTTTATATCTGCACAAGCAGGTAATGATCATTTTCCTGATCACATTTTGTTTCTTATCTGGAGTTTCAGGTGTCTGGGCACACAGTTGCCATGGTAGGTGACGGTATCAATGATTCACCGGCTCTTGTGGCTGCTGATGTTGGAATGGCAATTGGCGCTGGCACTGATATTGCCATGGAAGCAGCTGACATTGTCCTAATGAAAAGCCACTTGGAAGATGTTATAACTGCTATCGACCTTTCCAGGACAACCTTCTCTCGCATCCGCTGGAACTACATATGGGCCCTCGGTTATAACATCATTGGCATCCCTATAGCTGCGGGTGTCCTTTTTCCATCCACTAGGTTTCATCTGCCGCCATGGATTGCAGGTGCAGCAATGGCACCTTCCTCCGTTAGTGTTGTTTGCTGCTCCCTTCTTCTTAGGTATTACTGAAGACCGAAGGAGTTGGAGAGACTTAAGATGAGAGAAGTCATGGTGCAATGACAAGATGTGCTTTGGCACTTAAATCTCTCCGTCTTTGAAGCTCATACTTCAAACTTCAGTTGGAAGAGCTTGATAATCGATCACTCCTTTAGGTGTGAATATGTGTTTGGTAATGTCTCCGACGATGTAGATGACATAAAGTTTGCTGCTATAAATTTTCTAGCCATCGACTATCTGTATTCAAGTTTGTATTTGTTCATGAAGAGTATGAAATCAAATGGTGATATGTGTATATTCGCTTGGTTCACTTTCCTGATGGGAAGGGATGGACGTAGTTGCACCATACACAGGTTTGTTAGCTGCGAAATTCGTGATGCATCCGTAATAAAATAAGGATTTGTAATAGATTTCGTGTGTTCTTATGTAAGCCGAAACTTTCTCCATCGATTGGGTCCCCCCGAACTGGATAAACTGTCTTCCTTGTGCATTTTTTCTAATGAATTTGGGCTGGACTCTCATTCTTGGGTTCATATGCAATCCGATACTCGTTCAGTGCTTTTATTAAAAATACCCGTACGATCTTAAGTGGATCACTCATCAAGTTCGTCAAGATACGATATGAGTTGCCCGCCCGAGTCGGCACGAGTTGTTTTTGAGACAATAAATCATAGAATTAATTGTATATTCAAGTTAGAACAGAAGTTGATTTTCATATATTTAACCTGTTTTACATAGTTTGGTTTTCTTTATTCTGTGTAAAATACTGCTCTCCCACTTCAGGATTCCAGAAGCTCGCAAACATCCGTTGGCTTGGGCCCTTCTTCTCAGTTCCCCAGCTTGTGAACTATGCACCGTTGATAGAACAATGGCTGCCCCACGCGCCTTCTATACGTCAAACAGATGCTCTCGCCCGTCTTTTTCCTACGGTTCGATATATTTGATGATGGTTCTGAATCCGCCACCAATGCTCATGTGAGGGGGCGCCCCTGCACGGCGTCCACCATCGGCATCCATGCAGCAGAACTCCGGTAGAGTTGGGGAGGACAAGCTAAGTGAGGAGAGAGCATCAAAGGCCTGTTCGGATATCCCCTCAGCGTTCATTACAACTTCAGTTTAGATGCTTAAGGATAGAATTTGCTGCAAATTTATTGATCATGAATACATCTATCATAAACTTGTTTATATCATAAGTCCATTCTCCATTAACTCTTGTTTGGTTACATATATAGACGGTAAGTGAGCTTTAGAGTATTGGTTCAGCCATCGCTAATGCTTAGAAGTCCAACGCAAACTATTCCCAACGGTTATAGAACCGTCGCAATTTGCCATCACTAATTGTGCCTGAAAGTCCATCGCGAAATCTATTCGCTACAGCTGTAGAGCCGCCGCAAATACGTCTGTCGCTAATACATTAGTCCCAGCGTCTCAAAATAGATTTAAGAAAAAACATAGTTTATGCGGAGGTGTTTAGTTTATGATATATTTGAATGAGGTTATGGTAAATCTAGTTCAAACCATTCAAACTAAGATTACGGCAAAAACTAGCCTTTTGACAGGCCCAAATGCATTTAGGCCTTGCATCCAAACAGGTTTAAATATATAGCGGTTAGGCTGGGAATACATCATTTTAATTGTCAGCATAGGATGTTCGACCTACACGTAGATCATACATTTCGACTTAGGACTAGCTTGATCCCTTAAAGCCGGAATGTGTAATTAATTAGGAAAGAAAGCCGAGTAAATTGTCGTGAAATTGCACAAATAATTAAATAAAGTAACTATGCAAAATAAACAAAAAAGTAAATTTATAATAAAATCTTGTAAAGTGGATGCATATTGGGTGGGGCAGAGAGAGAGAGAGAGAGAGAGGAGTGATAATAGCATGAGGAGATGCCATCGCTGGGGCTGACAAAGTTAGTAGAAGGCATAGTCTTGCCATTATTTTTGAGTGAACTATATATAGATATTTAGGAAATCACTTAAGTTACAAAAGAGATTATCCCAATAAAAATACCTTAAAATGCGGATATATATATATATATATATGTATATATGTTTGCCCCCTCAAAAATACAAGACAGGCACCTCACGGAACCCACCCCTTCTCTCCCCCATCCCATCTCTCTGTCCTCTACACGTAGGGGGGCGACGTCGATGGCAAGTCAGACGGGTCCGCCGCCCAACTCCCAGTCGACCGAGCAGAGAGAAATAGATATCCGCGACGGAGACTCGTTTTAATAAACGAATTGTTGGTTGAGTTAAAAAATAGATGAAAGAGAAAAAGTGCGAGACTCCTTCACTCTTCTCACACATAAAGAATTTACCCGGAGTCGGTACCGTGTTCGACCCTGTAACCGTTTGAAAAACAAAGAGGGCCGCAGAATTGGTCAAGTTATGTACTTCTCGATTGTGGTGCTCAGACTGATAAGATGTGTGTGTGTGCGCGCGCGCGTGTCACTGAACCGAACCCTTGTCTCCCCCATCCATCTCTCTGTCCTCTACACGTAGGCGGCCGACGTCGATGGCAAGTGTGTGTGTGTGTGTGTGTGTGTGTGTGACGGAACCGAACCCTTGTCTCCCCCATCCCAACTCTGTCCTCTACAGGTAGGCGGGCGACGTCGATGGCAAGTCGGACGGGTCCGCCGCCCAATTCCCAGTCGACCGAGCAGAGAGAAATAGATATCCGCGAAGGAGGGTGCCGGAAGGGAAAAAAAAGGGAGATTAAGGAACTCAACCAAGCGAGACACATATACGATCGCAGAATTGGTCAGTTGTCTACTTCTCAATTGTGGTGCTCATGAGACGTCGTTTGGAAACAAGACCGTGGGCGTTACTTTCGACGAATAAATCACCCGACAATTTTTAAGTTTTGCCAAATGAAGTGACATGTTTGAGCTTTAGAGTTTTCAAAGAAAAATCATAAAAGAGAAGATCAGAGATAAAAATGGTCTCATCCGTAAATCTTCGAAAGTAAGTGTCTAGTAGATTTTTGAGATTTTAAATTATTATAAATTCTTCATATATCTATCATTTGTACGGTCACTCAGATTATGTGAAGAATGAAAAAGTCACGACGGTTTCAAACGCGGCCTGACTGATAAGATGTGTGTGTCACGGAACCCACCCTTCTCTCCCCCATCCCATCTCTATGTCCTCTACACGTGGCAAGTCACACGGGTCCGTTGCCCAATTCTAAGTCGACCGAGGAGAGAGAAATAGATATCCGATAAGGAGGGTGCCGGAAGGAAAAAAAAAGACGAGGTCTTAGAAGAAAGAAGATGTTATATATCAAAATATTAGAGAGAGAGAGAGAGAGGAGCACCGAAAATCTGAAATTAAGATTTAATTTTAATAATTTTAATAGATTTTAGATTCATAAAATGATATCCGTTGTCCATAAATTAATTTAATCAAAATCAAATATTCTAATGATATGACCGAACTCAAAACTGTAATTTTTTGTCTGATTTTTTATTTTGTTAGATCTTTTTATTATCAAAATCATTTCAAAGAACATACTCTTATTTAGTTTGAAAGAGATCCAAATATTTTAATATTCATAGGGTGGTCATTGGACAATTTAAATTTATTGGATTTTTTGCTTGGAAATTACTATAAATATATTAACAGATATATTATTGCATAAAATTAAATAGTGTATAAATATCATCCTAGCAAGCTTAACAATCTATTATCATCCGTCAATTTAAATTAGATATATTTTTTTGTCGAGTGCGCTCCATCTTTAATGTGTAAAAAAATGGGCTATACTATTCTGACGGGGGTCGTCCATTTTGCGCATATTTGATCTTTTTCACCTGTTTTTAAGTCAACGAGAGCCAATGTTATAAGTTGACGTGACTTTGTGCACTATATTCGATACATAAAATATTACTCTTAAATAAAAGAGAGTATAGGACGATCTCGAAATATAATAAATAAAATAAATATTAATTTTTTTATGCATAAGAACGTATCTTTTTAGCCTAATAGAAATATGTACATATATATTAAATCTTTACTCACCGAGTCAATTGAGTCAATTTATCCACACTCCAAGTCGAAACATGGGGGCAAGGAGTTTGAGTCCAGACGTTACCAAATTTTGGGGTCAGGATCCTCATAACCTTTGTAGCGCTTTTGCCGTTCATGGCATTGTTTCCCGTCCGCAGCACATGGGGGCACTGCAGCTCCCCCTTTCTCTCCGTTTCTCTCTCGTCCGCAGCACACACACTCCCGGACTCACTTTTCTACTCCCGTCCACACCGCATGCAACAACAGGGAGGATAAATACAACAGGGAGGAATCATTTCTCTCACTCCATCTTCAAGCACTCCCCCTGTAGGCTGTAGCCCACTTCCATTCCACCACCAGGAGGTTCCTCCCACTACTATTGCAGAGCGAGACCAGGCATTCCATGGGTTCGACAGTGTCTTCCCCATGGTCGAGCACCATGACCTACGCTTGCCATTTAGGTCCAAGTCCTTACCATCTACAACCTCGCCCTCAACGTCAACTTCAGAATCGGCAACAAGGCCACCTTCTACAACACCAAGTTGGAGGTCGGGGCGCTGCTCATGGCCTGCAAGGAGTCCCACAGCCACGGGCAGCAGAGAAGCTGCTATGCTTGGCATACCAGGTTCTATTTTCTGCTCTCTCTCTCTCTCATCTCCTTCCTCATCAATGTTTCTGGAGAGTTGTTGCAGCCTTCTCAACTGTAGCAATCCTCTCTCTCTCTCTCTCTCTCTCTCTCTCTCTCTCTCAACTCCTCGCTGTTGTGCCCCCAAAATTTCCCACTGTCATCCCCCGCACTTTCTCCTTCCCTCTCTCCCACCGCCAACGGCGACGTTTAGGAGGGACGGGTGGCCAACAATGGGAGACCTCATGTGCGACGGGGAAACGATAGGGGTCATCACCGCATTGGGGTTGGCGATGATGGAACTCAGGGAGCTGTGGAAAGTGCTGCCGTGGGAGAAGGGGATGAGGCAGTATTGTGCAACCACCCAGGGAAAACGTCAGGTAAACGCCGGCGAACCCATGGAAAGCCTCATCTCGCTCTGCAACAGCAACAGCAGCAGCTTCTGAAGATTGAAAACTTAGCAGAAACACTTATGAACATATTATAATTACCCTCAAATCGAAAGTGTCAATAAAGTTAGGGTTAATGGAACCAAGAATTCAAATAATATTTTAATTACATGTTCACATGTGGTAGCCTCACTAAGTTTTGCCAGCTAAACTCACCACCCTGCGGTAAATATCATTCCCACGATTAACGCCAAGAATTTTCTCACATTGACTATTCGTCCTCAATGAAGAGAATCAATGACAACTGATCAAGCATTTCCCCCTTTAGATTTCTTGTATTTTTAGTAAATCTGTATTTTAGTAGCCCATGGAAATTGGAAGGTCTTGTACAGATTTAGATTATTCTTTTCACCAGCATATAAGGAAAGAAATGTTGACCTTGTTGGGGTGGGCTGCACTCAAATCTTTCCTCTTATTGGGGAACAGATTTAGATTATTCTTTTCACCGGTGGATGCAGCTCTACGAATATATGTATCAGAGTTGTCAATGATAATCGATAATTTAATAATCATCTGTTTCGTTAGCTTAACGAATAGTAAATAGATAATATTTTTATTTTCGATGAATTAACAGATACGAATACGGATATATTCAATTTATTAACGGATATGAATACGGATACACTTCATTTTGAATCCGTATCCGTTCGTTACCGTTAAATAAATTTATATTCGACTCAAATAATTTAGTATCTCGAAGAAAATAATATTATAGATGAGATATGTATATAATTTAAATTATTTCTATTGTCATGATGGTAAAATATTTTTAAATTATAAAATATTTTTATAATTTTTAAAATTATCAATTTAATACATTCTTTTTTTTCATGAAAGATGTACGGAGAATAAAGTCTAAAAGAGTTAATTTATTTTATTATTTAAATTTTATATATTTTATATTATCTTTGGAGATATTGTAATATTATATATTTGTATATTTTTAATTTCATTATATGTTGACTCATGAATAATGATGATATGAGAATTAAATTGAAATGTGTTTATTTATCATATGGATTATTTTTTTAATTTAATTTTTTTAAATTGAGTTAATGTATATCTTAAATTTTAATATTATATATATTTTATTAAAGAGTTAATTTATTTTATTATTTAAATTTTATATATTTTATATTATCTTTGGAGATATTGTACTATTATATATTTGTATATTTTTAATTTCATTATATGTTGACTCATGAATAATGATGATATGAGAACTAAATTGAAATGTATTTGTTTATCCTATGAATTATTTTTTAAATTTAATTTTTTTAAATTGAGTTAATGTATATCTTAAAATTTAATATTATATGTATTTTTATGTCCGATAATTATCCGTTAATCATATTATTTGGATATTTGATAACGATTTTAGATACACCGTCACTTTTTGAATACGATTCTTCTTTATTAGATACGAATACAGATAATCCATAATCTGTACTGTGACCCGTTAACAGCCTTAATGTGTATATATATATTAGGTAGCCCTTACGTATACGTCTCTTCACCCCGATCTACCCAACACCCACGAGCAGTTAATTTGTGAGTAAAAAAGAAGGGGGACCACGTATTAGATCCCACGTCGGTAACAAAAAGGATGACTTGTGCTAATATAACAAGGTCTCATAAACTCGTCATCGGAGGAATTTTTTTATCAGTAAAAAAAAAAAAAGACAGAACTCACGTAAAAAAAATGACATATACCGAAGGGCGCCAGGTCGAAGATACCCACGACCCCCAGATGGGGCGCCCACCCGTCTGAGCGCAAAGGGCCAAGATTGAAGATACCCACGACGCGTTCCTTTCTGATTATTCCGTCAGAGGATCGCGAGGGCGCTCGTTCCTTTCTGATGGAGGGGCTTTCCGTCACATCACGACGCGCGTGGCGTTCCGACTCCTGGGGGCGATCCCCCGTTCCGAGCCGTCACATCACGTGCTCCTCAGGCAGTGGGCGATCCGTTCCGAGCCTGGCCGTCACATCATGTTCCTCACATCACGACGGCGGGGGCGATCCCGTTCACGACGGCGGGGGGCTTGGCGTTCCTGGCAGGGGGCGATCCGTTCCGAGCCTGGCCGTCACATCATGTTCCTCACATCACGACGGCGGGGGCTTGGCGTTAACAATTCATATTACAAGGCAGGATATATATATATATACATAGTTGAGGGAATACATTCATATTAATTAGTTGTTGCTCTGGGGTTGTTCGGCTCGAGGAATTGAAGATGGGTCTTAAATAAACATATCGGATAGTACTGTAAGATCCTCTCCAGAGAAACACCGCATGCTTTACCGTGATATTTAATTTACGGCGCTCCAAATTAATGAACCTCCTCAGTGGGCCGGCGTGGGTACGCGATCGAGGAGGGAATGGTGAAACACTAATTAAACAGCCTCGGTTATTCTTTTTTCAGTACGTACATTGTTATGGGATCACATGCATGTAATATCTGATCTAGTACGTAAGTTCGATGTGCGAGAGATAAATATGATGATATTTTTATTATTTATTTGATAAAATATAGAGATATAAATAAAAATAAATATTAAAAAAGATTACTTTACCTTTTTTATTGATTATGATTAATGTTAATATTACTCTTTAATGATCCTAAGTAGCACTAATATTATTAATTATATTTAATATATTTATTCTTAATTATCATGATTATCATTAATATTGTTAATTCTAACATGATTAATTCCTCATTAGTAACAATGAGGTGGTTATAATTAATTATGTAATAATAATTATGTAATATACTTACTAGTTAACATAAATAAGATTAATTTGTATGATTAATTAGCACTAATAATATTAAGTATCATAATTAATTAGTATTAATAATATTTATTATCATAATAAGATTAAGTAACACTATAATAATTAATTATTTATTGATAATCAAACAATATATTTATTACTTAGTACAAATAAGATTAATTAACATGATCAGTTAGCACTAATAACATTAATTAATATTATTAATTAGCACTTATAATATTAATTAGCATAATTAATTATTACTAATAATATTAATTAGCACAATAAGATTTAAGTAATATTATAATAATGAATTATTTAATAATAATTAAATAATATATTTATTAATTAACACTAATAAGATTAATTAGCATGATTAATTAGAACTAATAAGATTAATTTAAATAGTTAATTAACACTAATAAGATTAAGTAGCACTATTATAATTAATTATTTAATAATGTATTTATTAATCAACACTAATAAAATTAATTAACATGATTAATTAACATTAATATTATTAATTAATTTAAATAAGATTAATTATCTCTAATAATAAAGAGAAAAAGCGGAAATAAGAATACGAGAATAAGTCATTACACCTAAAAGATAGAATGATTTATCTTCGATCTTAATTCTATTTTTAAGAATAATCTCATTTTCTTTAATCTTTTTATTCTCGTTGATTTTAATCTTACCAAAACACGTACCGAGATTTAGACGGTGATATCACCCACCTCTCCCCTAACCAAACGGCCCAGTGTAAACTGTGTGGGTCTATGTGATAACCGGACATGATACGTTGTTCGATCCTCCAAAGTCGAACACATCTCCGTGGAGTCGAACAAGGTGATTGTGTGTGAGGGGAGGGTGTGGACCCCACCCCCGTATTCTCTCCCATCCTTTAACTTACAAGGTGATTACGTGTGAGGAGAGGGTGTGAGCTAATCCCTGCATTCTCTCAGATCCTTTGACCGAACCCTCGTTTATCGAACATGCCCTGTTTGTCCCCCCCCCCCCCCCCCGCATTCTCTCTCATCCTTTAACTTACAAGGTGATTACGTGTGAGGAGAGGGTGTGAGCTAATCCCTGCATTCTCTCTGATCCTTTGAGCGAACCGTCGTTTATCAAACGTGCCCTGTTTGTCCCCCCCCGCCCCCCCCCCCACCCATACCTGGAGTTTCTGGTTTCCGCATCTGACACACAAACAGACACCGTCGATCGGATACTGGGCATTGGTTGCCGTGTTTTCGTTTCGGACGACCCGCCCCACCTCCACTTGACGTCACACGTTGGAAACGAATATTTTGCCCGGTGTTGTACAAGTTTTTGGGTATATATTACTATACAATTGGGATTGTCTGCCTCTGCTCTGCTCCCTCCACTTCCTCTCCTGCTGGAGGCCGCCCTCCGAGGCCAGATTCCCCAAGGAGCAGGCGGAGAAACTCATTCGGGCGCTCAACCTGGTGCCGCGGGATGCTTCTGCACGTCCGGCTGACGGGCGACCGGATGACGAGGGGAAGAGGATCGTGGAGAGGCGGCTCGGGTTCCCGGGGCTCGCGGGGGCTCCCAATGGAGGCGTTGGGGGCGTCTTGGAAGAGGAACTCGGCCACCACGCGGGGTACTACCGCCTCGCTCATTCGTAGGAGGCCGGGTGAAGTGGGTTGCTCTGTTTTCTTCTTGCTTTCTGATCTCGGAGTTTCGGGATTTGTTTGTGTTTGAGAGGGGGGGGGGGTTGTGGTCAGATTCCCGTTCGGTCCCCCGACCCGCCTTCCTCGCGAAGCGCCTGTCCTCCTCCACCTGGTCTCCCTCTCCTCCGCCTGCCTCGTGGGACTCTCGGCCCTCCTCCTTCGATCATCCGCTTGCCGGCGAACACCTTTTGATTGTGTGTGTGAGAGAGAGCGAGAGAAAGAGAGAGAGAGAGAGAAGTTGGTCGTGCTTCAGCCCATCCGGCAGCACTTGGTGGAAGAGCAGCAGCAGCTCCAGCTGGGCAGCTCGGCGGTCGCTGTGGCCTCGACCCGTCCTTCGTGCTCGGTGCTTTATTGTAATTCTTTTATCGGAACAACTCCGGTTATGCTAGCAGCGGCTCATCAAGGAGGGAGGCGGTGGTGCCCCCCACAGGAGCTGCAGCTGCTGCCTCCCCCTCCTCCTCTCCTTCCAGCCCCAAACCCCATCTCTACTAGTGCTCCCTCCCCGGCCACACCACCTGCGTTCCCTGTGGATCTGCCCTTCATGCTATTCCGTAGAAGTTCGAAGGCGAGCAGGAGGGCGAAGGAGTTGATCTCCGACATCGCAGGGGAGAAGAAGAACCCCCTGGAGCAGGCCTCTGTTCCCCGCACCAGGATTTCATCACCTACCTGCTCACCATCGGCATAACGCCTGTGAGACTGACAGCACAGGTAGCGTAGGGGTGGACTAATCGTCTGCTGTTCATCGATCTGGTCTAACCCATACTGTCTGCGGGTGAGCTAAAATGAACAGAGAGACGGAGATGGTGGAATTGAATCGGGGGTTTCGCCCTCGGCCTTCCCCTCCGTTTTATAATGAAATTTGTTATATTGTTACAGAAAAAAGAAGTGCTCTGCCAGCAATGATTTCCTGGCAATTCTGTTATGTCAGTACAAAGAATATTCCTGCCGCAGCACAGAGGTTTGTTACAACAGCAATGTGCGTGCACTATTCTCATCCTTAACATCCCCCCGCAAACTCATCTGGGAATAGACCAGATAGAGTTTGTCAACTAGAGCGGAGAAGCGAGGTGTCCGCATCGGCTTGGTGAAGATATCGGCGATCTGATCCGTTGTTGGAAGAAAACACACATCCATTTCTTTTTTTGCAACTTTGTCTCGAACAAAATGATAGTCCACTTCGACATGCTTAGTCCGGGCATGAAAGATTGGATTGGCAGCAAGATAAGTAGCTCCAAGATTGTCACACCATAAGACCGGTGGACTGGTTAACTTGACACCTAACTCTCCAAGTAAAGATTGTAACCAGGTGACTTCAGCAGTTGCATTCGCAAGAGCCTTGTACTCTGCTTCTGTACTGGATCTTGCAACAGTAGATTACTTTTTGGAACTCCAAGAAATGAGAGATTTGTTAAAAAAGATTGCATAACCACTTGTAGATTTGCGATCAATTGTGTCTCCTGCCCAGTCTGCATCACTGAATGCTTGGAGAGTGAAGTGAGTGGCAGGTTGCAAAAGAAGTCCTTGCTGAATTGTGCCTTTAAGATATCGAAGAATTCGTTTGACTGCTATCCAGTGAGTAGAGGTAGGTTGGTGCATAAAGTGACACACACGATTCACAGCATAGGAGATATCTGGCCTAGTTAAAGTAGCATATTGTAGTGCACCAACAACACTTCTGTAGAAGGTAAAATCATCTAGAGTAGCATTCGTGGAAGTGAAGTCATTATTTGTTGTCATTGGAGTGGATGCAGGTTTGGCTTCATGCATGGATGTGCGGTGTAAGAGATCCATGATGTATTTGTGCTGTGACAATAGCAGACCATCAGCAACCTTTGTGACTTTAATTCCTAGAAAGTAATTTAAGGGGCCCAAATCCTTTAATGCAAATGCTTGAGAAAGGTCAGAGATGACAGTACAGATAGCTTGCTGATTGTTGCCTGTGATTAAGATATCATCGACATAGATGAGCATATAAATGAGAATGCCATCATGGTTGTAGATAAATAGAGATGTATCCGTTTTGGAAGCATGAAAATGTAGGTGTAGGAGTTTCTCTGAAAGCCTTCGAAACCATGCCCTTGGTGCTTGTCGCAAGCCATAAAGGGATTTCTTGAGTTGACAGACATAATGAGGATATTGCGGATGTATGAATCCTTGGGGCTGTGTCATGTAGACAATTTCATCCAAGTCGCCATGTAGAAAGGCATTTGAGACATCTAATTGATGGACCGACCATTTAAAAGTGAGGGCTAGAGTTAAAACTAGCCGAATAGTGGTGGGCTTGATGACAGGACTAAAAGTCTCATGGAAATCAATGCCGGCCTGTTGTTTGTAACCTCTAGCAACCAAACGTGCCTTGAATCGATCAATACTGCCATCTGATTTTTTTTCAATCTTGTATACCCACTTGGAATCAATAATATGCATTCCATGTTTTGGAGGAACCAAAATCCAAGTTCCATTTTTCATCAAGGCATTGTATTCATCAGCCATTGCTCGTTTCCAATGTGAGAATTGATTTGCTTGAGTGAAGCTGGTAGGTTCAAAATGGATGGTATTTGAGTGTTGGGTTTGGGCAACAAAGACTTTTGGTTTCCATGTACCATCTCTGGTTCTGGTGACCATATGATGTTTGGAAGCAGTGGAAGGTATGCTGAGAGGGGGAGGGGTAGGATCTGAAGTGGATGTGGTAGGAGGTGGAGATGAAGAAGGAGAAGCAGGAGATGATTGTGGCGGTTCTGGAGGAATGAAAAGTGGTGGGGAAATGAGAATTCCTGATGGAGAAGATGTTGCAGAAGCTGATGCAAAAAGTGAGGGATGTGTTAGAGATTGGAGCACATGTAGAGATGGACAAACAACGGAGAAGGAAGAAAGAAGGGGGAAGAGAAGATCAAACCACAAGAACACAGGGATTTACGTGGTTTGGAGGCGATGTGCCTTCTTACATCCACGGCCGCACTGAGATCTCTTATTTCGCACACACTGTCGCGATTACAAGGGATGCTGCCTTTATATATAAGGAGCCTAGGGCAACCCTCCTGGGTGAAATTACAATAATACCTCCCAAAATTTTCGCCTCGGGGGCTCCGCCCCCGAATCCCCGGCCTTACAGGTAAGGGGACGCTGCCCCCTGCAACCCCCCACCAACTTACCGCGAAGTTGGATCGCGAAAGGACAGGGGGGAGCCTACCAATATCCGGATCGGACTCCACACTCCTCCAACATGATGTTCTCTACAAGGAAAACGAACTTCATCAAAAACAACATGCCTTGCCATGTATACCTTTCTGGTAATCGGGTGTAGCACTTGTAGCCATGATGAGAAGTGCTGTACCCAAGAAAAATGCATAAATCTGACCTGTAATCAAACTTATGATGCTGAAATGGTCAAAGAAAAGGATAACATGCACACCCAAAAAAACTGAGAAATTTGTAATCAGGTTGATCACCAAAGAGCTGTTGATATGGACATCGGTTGTGCAGAATTGGAGTGGGAAGCCGATTAATAAGATAAACAGAAGCAAGACAAGCATCATCCCAGAATTGCATTGGAATATTGGCAGCACGAAGAAGTGCTAGAGCTGTCTCAATAATGTGCCGATGTTTCCGTTCTGCAGAACCATTCTGTTCGTGGGTGTGGGGACATGAAATTCTATGTAAAATGCCATTATTATTGAGAATACGAGACAGTGAGCGATATTCTCCTCCCCAGTCAGAGTGAACAGCCTTGATGTGGCGGCCAAAGAATTTTTCCACATGTCGTTTGAAATTAAGGAAGATCTCGCATACTCCAGATTTATGTGTAAGAGGAAATAGCCAAGTGTATTTACTGTAAGCATCCACAAAAATAACATAATATCGGGCTCCATTGGTAGACAAAACAGGACCTGGTCTCCATATATCGGTATATAATAAATCCAGGGGGGCTTTAGCAGTAAAGGAAGAAGAAGAAAGATGCAAACGATGTGATTTTGCTGCAGCACAAGTGATGCAGGACAGAAACGGTTCACCCTATCAATTTAATCTGAGCTCTCATGGGCCTTTGACCAAACATATAACAGGCGATAAATCTCTGCTAGAGAACATAATTCAATATAACATGTAAACTTATTTCACATGCACTACTTCTTAGTGTTACGTACCACTGTAAATAACATGATTCAAACCCTCAATGATTTAATCTCACAATAATTGCTGGCTCAAGAATCTGTGTTACAGGGCTATCTCCCTTCTGTCAAGCATGTAAATCAACTCACCCGGAGCATGGGGTGTGGGTTTAACAGTATGGATCAATATCTGAAAGAGTCTCCCGACCAAACAACCTCGAACATATCAGTTTGCAATTTTCAAATGAACCATACCTGCTCTGGGAACCTTGTAGTGCTGCTAAGCCATCATTAGCTTGAACTTATTAATGGCCCACATATGAACAGTTAAAATCTGCCGTTCATACTGGTTCACAAGTCTGGCGAACAGTAGAAGAGGGAAGTCACCTGCAGCAACCTGGTTGCCCGTGGGTGGCTGCGCATGATGCAGAACCGAGCGGACGAGAGCGGGCCTAGTCAAATCTGAGTCGTGAGATGCTCCTCTCACTGAATAGCTTGAGGATGATCGACGTGCCAATGGCTGCTCTGTTCGCAAGGGACGGGCCAGCGGCAGTTGTAGGGTTCGCGTCTGCTCCGGCAGTGGGTGGAGGGGAAGGCCGGCAGCGGTGCATACGCCTGGAAGGAGGCCGTTCGCGGGGCAGCGGCGGTGTCTGGGGCAGCGGCGGTGGTGTGCGGCAGGAGTCCCCCGCGGACGACGATGGTGGCGTTCGCTGCGTCGACGGCGGGGCCGGTGTGGGCAGAATGGGCTGGTGGCTTGTGGATCTCGGTGGACAACGAGAACAATCGAAATCAAATAAAAAGAAGGAAATGGGGGTTTCGGCTTCCGCCAGAAAGAAGTTAGAAGGGTTTGGCCTCCGTCAGAAGAAGAAAAAGGGGGTTTGGCATCCCGCCAGGAGGAGAAAATACACAGACGTGTTTCACAAATTTTCTCTAACCATCGTCTAACCTTAATTAGAGTTAGCTTCTCTTATTTATAGAGAAACTCAATTACAAATAAACTCAATATTGTTCCAACTTTAACACCTACGACATCCAGACTATTAAAATAAACAAAACAACATAATCGATGAAATAAATTCTAAACTAAAAATAGCCTATAAATTAACTGCGAAAATATAAGAAATAAAAAATAATCTTCAGGTTGGATGTCTTTGATGCTTTCACGTAAATTAAAATGATTCTCCAAGAATTCGACGACTCGCTCCGCATCAACAAGCTTCACAAACATTTGACGAGAAGTGAGTTGTAGTCGTTGGTAATCCATAGGTAGAGGTAATATGCTTGACCATTTGCATAGCAGGATGCCCAAGTCGTTGATGCCAATTGTCAAAAGAGGTCCGCTCACCAATGTTCGCTTGCTTAGACTTATTTAGATGCAGAAGGAAAGTTTGTAGAGACCATTATCATTCTGGCCGGTGAGAAGAGTGTTCCCCGTCACTCGATCCTTGACAACGACAGTGTCCGGAAAAAATTCCATTGAGACATTGTTGTCAGCAGTGAATTTACCAACGGATAATAAGTTCTTTGAAATATTAGGAACATGCAAGACAGACCGAAGACGAAGAGGTAAAAAAGGTGTAGAAATCACTGAGGAACCAATATTATGTATAGGCAGACTTGCTCCATTTCCGAGAAGCACCTGATCATCCCCAGTGTAGGGTGCAGACAGGTTGAGATTTTGCAGATGAGCAGTAAGATGATGGGTAGCACCAGAATCTGGGTACCATGTTGCAGCTGAAGGCCGTAGTGGAGCAGAGGAAGCAAAGTAACTTGTGGTGCCGTATGTGGTCGAGTATAGAGCGAAGACCTGTCTGCAGAAGTCACAGGATATGTAGGTGTGGAATACCTTGGTTGAGATGGAACAGTATATCGTTGTGAGCAAGCATCAGCCCGATGACCATAGAAATAGCAGATCTGGCATCTAGGAGTATTGCCACGACCACGACCACGACCACGAGCTCCTCGGCGATAGTTAGGGCGCTGAGGACTGTATGACGGGCGCGGAAGCAATGGTGGTGCAGTGGCTTGAGGAGGTGAGCATGTAACCGTATTGACAGACGGAAAACCCGGGAACGAAGATTGCTTTGTTTGACGAAGTAACCAACATTCATGCTGGGCAGGGTTCTGAGCCATCAACAATTCCCAGAAGGTTATGACACTGGAGAAGAGGTAGAAACTGAGCTTTCCACATAAGAAAGTCATCACGGGTAAGTTTGAGTGGAAGGAAATGGGAGACATTGGGCATTGGGAGGGTGGGTGAAGTGAGATCAGAAGAAGCTATGGTGGATGAGGCAGGGGTTTCGGTAGAAGCCGAAGAAGGAGATGAGGACGACGAGGCCATTTGGTAGGGAGCGCTCTGATACCAAGCTAAAATGAACAGAGAGACGGAGATGGTGGAATTGAATCGGGGGTTTCGCCCTCGGCCTTCCCCTCCGTTTTATAATGAAATTTGTTATATTGTTACAGAAAAAAAGAAGTGCTCTGCCAGCAATGATTTCCTGGCAATTCTGTTATGTCAGTACAAAGAATATTCCTGCCGCAGCACAGAGGTTTGTTACAACAGCAATGTGCGTGCACTATTCTCATCCTTAACAGGGTGGAACAACTGTCCGGGATACAGACTTCTGTTATGTCAGTACAAAGAATATTCCTGCCGCAGCACAGAGGTTTGTTACAACAGCAATGTGCGTGCACTATTCTCATCCTTAACAGGGTGGAACAACTGTCCGGGATACAGACTTCTGTTATGTCAGTACAAAGAATATTCCTGCCGCAGCACAGAGGTTTGTTACAACAGCAATGTGCGTGCACTATTCTCATCCTTAACAGGGTGGAACAACTGTCCGGGATACAGACTTCTGTTATGTCAGTACAAAGAATATTCCTGCCGCAGCACAGAGGTTTGTTACAACAGCAATGTGCGTGCACTATTCTCATCCTTAACAGGGTGGAACAACTGTCCGGGATACAGACCAACAAGGACTCCCCAAAAGGCAGGGGGTTGTGAGGAAGCTGACGCCCAAGAAGTCCACGGAGCACCGGACCATCTACCCAGATCCCTCTGGTCCTCATCTAATTCCCCCCCCCCCCCACTCCGGGTGTACGTCTCGGTCTGATCCGCTTCGCGTGTCTTGTCATTGTTTATGAACATGGTTCCTCTGCCACTGTGTCTTGCCGGCGGCCTGCACGGGGCGGCGGTAAGGCGCCAAGAAGAGCAAATGGTAGATGAATTCTAAGTCTGAGGGTTTTGTATCGATCAATAGCAGTCAACTGTCGGACTCAACTGTGAAGGATTTGTGAAGACAGTAGTTGACAGATGTTCATCTAGATCACCTCCCACCAGTGAAAGGATTTGGGGGACGATCGGATCGTCCATCTATCTGAAATTCAAGGGAGATCTATCAAAGTCAGACAAACAAGTTAGCAGTCTCAAATAAAAATAAATAAGCTCAGCAATTCTCAACCACTTGTGAATATAGATTTCATTGATATGGGATACTTCTCTAGATTTTACACGTTCGGCTTTGCATCCCTTATGTGAAGCATAAGCTGCAACATGATCATTATTACTAATCTGAGCATTCCAAAATGATAAACTCTATCATATTCAAATGACAATTGGAAATACCTTTGTTCCCACATAAAACGGTGTAAAGATCCCAAACATGACACCTAATCCCGAAAATGATTGAAATGTAATGAGATTCAGAAATGACAAATTATTCTAGATTTAAGAAAAAAATCATGGAATCTGAATACCATCTTTCATGAGCAATCTCGAAATCAGCCAGTTAATGTTTTCAGATCCTGTTACATAGCCAGCGAGATTGGTCACCTGTTGAGTACATGTTTAAAAAGGGAAAAAGAAATCAGGTGGAAAGCAAGATAAAAACATATTCGAGATGCCAAAATCTAGAACCAAAAGAAATAGTAGTTCTCTCCATCCAGTAACTTGAGTGCAGCTAGTTTCCGACACAGCAAATGAGAGGTTGATGAGGAGCTCACAGAGATGGACTAAACTACTCAAATAGTTGGGATGCGATTGACATTTTGCAGATACTTGGATGTTTCTTAGTTGCAGATCTCTGTCACTTCCAGGTACGATGGTTAGCACTGGTTATGCAACAGAGTGGATGCTACCAAGAATTCCTCTGTTGAGCACCAATATACAACAAAACTAGACTTGCAGTTTATCCCCAAAAAAGAACAGGGAGATGCGTACAGACGAAGAAATAGGAAATCAGTAACTACATATCAATTAGTTACATTCAGTTGTAGGAAGCAATCATAGAGGTGAATGCGCAAGTTCCAGACTGGTAAATAAATAATCAGCTATTTATTCATTAAAAAGAATTAGAATCAAGTTGCTAATAAGAGACACATCACACGGATATCAGCAAAAAATTAGATGTTGCAATATGGCTATCGCATGATGATAAGACAGTTTATGCCAGCAGAAAATAATCAGCCCTTGACACAAAGTTGTTCATCAACAAGGCTTGGGATGATTAGAATCAGCTGAGGAGTTGTTCAAGAAATTAGGTCGATGGATTCCAAAAGGGCTAACTTGAAACCAGTTTGATCTAGATGTAATCCCATCAATTATGTTTTTTGAGATTTATTATTCGTTGGGGTTTATTCTTACGTTGTGATTCACTTGTGATTGGGCTGCACATAATTAAATACATCGTCAAATCCAATTAAAAGAATTTGTTATTGGGCTGAACCCATTGAACGTATATTAGAATCCTGTTATGAGTTGGATACTATTTAAGCACAATATGGACTGGTCTTCTATTTTCATGCCGTACGGAATAGAGAGAAAGAACATTCTGTAAATCTTATTATTATTATCTTTTCTGCTGGCCGTCCGGCTGCGTCAAACGCTGCTTCAGGAACCGACGATATGTTTTCTGTCAGGGAGGAGTCTCGGCGGCCGTCTCCTCACCGGACGACGTCGCAGGCGCCGTCTTCAGTCCGCAGGGAAGCCGGCGGTTGCCGGGGGCCTGCTCCCCTCTCACCCCCCGCCGCTGTGCCGGTGTTTTTTTTTTTTTTAAAAAGGGCTTTCAGTCACGGAGGGGTCACCGCGGCCACCTCCCCACCGGATGACGCCTCCGGCGTCTTCAGCCCGTGGGGAGGCCGGCGGTCGCCGGCGGGCCTCCGCCGCGGCTGCCCCTGCGGCAGGAACACCGCCGCGGCCCGCGCAGGGGCGCTACGCCGCGCGTGCAGGGGCGTGCGAGCGCGTGCTGACCCCGCCGGACGACGCCGCCGGCGACGTCTCCGGCCGGCGGGGTTCCAGCGGCGGCCGTGGCCCCCCCTCTCTCCCTTTTCCCGTGCCGGCGGCGGCGGTGGTTCCCTGTGCGGTTAGGGTTTGGGGAACGAGGGTTTCGAAGGGGGGTGGAGGAAGAAGAAGGGTCTTTGACCCTTTTGCCCCTATTAAGTTAATATCAAGTTTTGAAATTTAAAATTAATATTCAATAGAATTTGTGAATCTAATTTTGAATACCCTCTTAATGTATTTTGATTTAATTTGGGTTTGGATAGTGAATCTTTTTCAGATCCGGGTTTAAGTTATTAAACGGTTCTGTGTTCATATATTGGGTCTGAGGTATACATAGATCTTATTTAGAATTCGAATTCAGATCCGTTTATGTATTCTAATTCAATTAAAATTTGATTTTTAAATATCTATATCGGTTATTGTTTAATTGTATCCTTTAAGTATAAAATTATTTATTCAATTTCATTTACTTATATCCTTATCTTTTAAAATCTGTTAATGGGTCATTTATAATGTCCATTAGGTTCTAGATCTTGGGCCCATTCATTCTGGATACATTTTGAGCCCATTAATACAATTAAAGGATATAGGGTTCATTCTAAAAAATAGTTTAGATACATAAGTAATTTCTGTGGGCGTGTTTACAATTCAGTGATTATTTCTGCAAATAGACATGGATATTTATGTAACATCGTGCTAAAACTTGTGTTTTTGATCCTTTTAATTTAGTTTTGGCATGATTAAGACTTGTTAATGAACAAATAATTGTTGCAGTAATATTAGGAGATATTTTTGTGATATTTTGACTTCTCTATAGTAATTATTCATGTATTAATATCTCCATTTCATATTGTAATAATTATTGTGTTTATGTCTTTTTGTTCATATTTAGTGTTATTTTGATGCTACTATGCAGTTTTGTGTGAAAATTTTGATTTTTAAGTGGTTAGGTAGACTACCAAAGTGACACTAATTATGAAGAATGATAAAATTTCACACTTTTGAGTTAAAGATAGTGTCATTGATGACTACTCTAGATATATGTATCTCTATCTACTTCTTGAAAAGTCAGATGTTTTCAATACCTTTAAAGATTTTAAGAATGAGGCAAAGAAATAATCAGAAAAATCTATTAAGGTAGTCAGACCTGATAGGGGTGACGAGTATTATGATAGGTATACAAAAATGGGATAGAGGTCTAGACCATCAGCTAGGTTTCTTAGAGAGGAGGGCATTGTATACACTATGCCTGGCAACCCTTATCAGAATGGGGTTACAAAATGAAGGAACCGAACGCTTAAAGAAATGTTCAAGACAATGTTAAGTCATTCTACCATTCCTTTGTCTTTGTGGGGGGGGGGGGGGGGGGGGCCTTAAAGATAGTTGCACATATTTTAAACAAAGTTCCTACGAAGGCTGCTCCTAAAACTCCCTATGAGTTGTGGAGTGGTAGGAAACCTTCAGAGAGCTATATGCGCACTTGGGGATGTCCAGCTGAGGTCAGACCATATAACTTACATGAAAAGGCTTTTGATCCTAGAACAACTAGTAGATTCTTCATTGGTTATCTAGAGATCGAGATCAAAAGGGTACATATTTTATTGTCCATCAAATGTTCCTGTCATCATAGAATCAGATAAGACAAGGTTTCTTGAGGATGGTGGAGTTAGTGGGAATGGACCTTCTCGAGAGATTTCTTTTGAGGAGTTACAGAATCAGGTTCAAATACTTGTAACAACTTACAACTTACAACATTGTTCCCATATTCATTCCTCGGAATGATATTCAGGGCGAACAAGATATTACAGTTAGTCCACCTCAAGTGGCTCCAGAGCCATAAGATGCTGTAATAGTTGACCAACCATCTCCTCAGGTGGATTAGGGGCCAACACTACGTAGATCTGAAAGAGTCAGGAGACCTGCCATATTTGATAAGTTTCTGGTATACCTACAGGAGGATAATGTAGACAGGGGTGACATTGATGATCCAGTGACGTTTTCACAAGCCATGAAGAGTGAAAAGTCCACCTATTGGTTTGAAGCCATGAATGAAGAGCTTGACTCAATGGCTAAAAATCAAGTCTGGGATCTCGTTGACTTGCCAAAAGGGTCCAAACTTGTTAGATGCAAATGGGTATTCAAAACTAAAGTTGACTCTAAGGGTAAAGTTGAGCGACATAAGGCCAGACTGGTGGCTAAAGGTTTCACTCAAAGGGAGGGCATTGACTATGATGAGACCTTCTCTCCAGTTTCTAAGAAACTCTCGTTCAAGATAGTCATGGTCTTGGTGGCTTATTTTGATTTAGAGTTACACCAAATAGATGTGAAAACGGCATTTCTAAATGGGGACCTTGATAAAGAAGTTTATATGGAGCAACCTCAGGGGTTTCATGCTGAAGGAAAAGAACACTTGGTATGTAAATTAAAGAAATATATTTATGGACTTAAGCAAGTCTCCCGTCAATGGTTCATTAAGTTTAATGAAATTATATTGTCCTTTGGTTCAAGGAAAACATTATTGATGAATGTTTATACTTAAAGGTCAGTGGGAGTAAATTCATTATCTTACTTTTGTATGTGGATGATATCTTGCTTGCCAGTAATGATCTTGGTTTGTTGCATGAAACAAAGACTTTTCTTTCTAAGAACTTTGAGATGAAAGATATGGGTGATTCCTGCTATGTCTTAGACATTGAGATCACCAGAGATAGACCTTCAGGTACACTTGGTATTTCTCAGAAAGCTTACATCTCAAAGATATTAGAAAGGTTCAACATGTAATTTTGTGCACCCGATAAAGTACCCGTTGTAAAAGGAGATAAATTCAGTGATCCGCAATGTCCTAAGAAATATTTAGAAAAGAAGCAGATGGAGCTCATTCCCTATGCTTTAGTAGTTGGGTGCCTGATGTACCTTCAGACTTGTACACGTCCAGATATTACTTTTACTGTGGGTATGCTTAGCAGGTGCCCAAGCAACCCATGTTTGGATCATTGGAAGGTTGCCAAGAAAGTCATGTGTAATGCCTCGAATTTTTTCGGATATTTTTCGGATCATTTTCGTGGGTCTCTGAGTGTATTTTATGCTTTACACGTATTTTTTCCTGATGTGCCTTCGGAACTCTGTGCAGGGGCGTACTGTGGCGTTCTCCGACTCCGGGACAGTACTGGCGCGTTGTGCTCCTCCTGAGGATCGCGGAGGTAATTTTTAGTACTTTTTTTAAATTTCTAGAATTTTTAGATTTTTCTATATATATTAACCCTTTCTCTATCTCTCCTCTCATTTCTCACTCTTTCCCTCTCTCTTCTCTCTGACGTTCTCTCCTGTCCCCCTCTCTTCTCTCCGGGCGGCTGACGGAGATGGACGAGGACGAGGTGGCGGTGGTCGTGGGGCGAGGAGCGGCGTGGATGGGACGAGGATCGAGATGTGGTGACGAGGTGAAGTCGGTTCGTGAGCGTGGGATGCCGGCGGGGTTTCGTGCTGTTTTCTTCATGGATCGGCGTCCACGGCGTGTCAAATGTTCGGTGGAGGTAGGGAGATGGACCCTCAACTCGTGTATTTTGGGTTCCCCATGTTTTCCCCATCACCTGGGGGTGATTGGGTGTGGATCGGCACCGAACGACGAGGTTCGGATTGGGGTTTCACCGTGTTTGGTCGAGCGGTGAGGGCGGTCCGGTCGACCAACGGTGGCGGCTGCGAACTGGACATTCTGCCCAGTTCGGTCGACCGACCCATCTGGGTAGGTTGACCAAAATACAGAGTTTTGGCCTATTTTTGGCCCTGGTCGGTCCGGTTGAGACCCAATGGCCGACCTATGCCCCCGTGAGTGTCTCGGACACCCTGTGAGTACCGTGATCGTGTTTTTGGGTGTCCGGCGGTATCACTTTACCTCGATTAGTGTTCCCATGGGTCTAAGGGTCCGGGCGACCCTCTTGTGCTCCGGTTGAGACCCAATGGCCGACCTATGTCCCCGTGAGTGTCTCGGACACCCTGTGAGTACCGTGATCGTATTTTTGGGTGTCCAGAGGTATCACTTTACCTCGATTAGTGTTCCCATGGGTCTAAGGGTACGGGCAACCCTCTTGTGCTTCGGTTGTGTTATGTAGACCCCCGATCGACCCGGTTGTGACTCGGCGGTCGACCTTCGGTCTCGTGAGTGTCCCAGACGTCGATCCCTTAGGTTCCGTGGCTGTGTTTCTGGGATGTCCGGAGGTATCGCTTTATCTCGATTGGCGTGCCCATGGATTTTAGGGATCCGGGTGACCCCATGTGTTGCGGGCTTCCATGTTCTCGCTTGATCGGGTCACCGTGTATCGGCATGAGTGCGGTGGGGCTTCCCCTCGCATTGAGAGTTCTTCCGGAAAGTAGTTTCTGAGCGGGCCATGCGTAAGGCCTTGGACTGCGAGTCCAGTTGCCCAGCCTGGGGCTGGAGGTTTCCCGCTTTTCCCTGGGATGGGAAATCGGCGTGGCGGCTTGTGAGCTGCCTTAGGAATCGTGCTTCTATGCTTTCCGCGTGGGCCATGTGTGTGGCCTTGGACTGTGTGTAACGACCCGAGAATCCGATTACCAGGAAGGCCCGATAATCCGAGACTTGCACCGCCGTCCACGAGCCGGGAGGGCTCGGAAAGGCTAAAAGGAGTATGGAGGCACAAAGAAATAGGAAATAAAGCAGGATAATTCAACAATTAACAGAAATAAATAAACAACTACAGCTATAACAGAGTCCAGTCCAACAGAAAGTACAGTCTAAAGCAGTAAAAACGTACCACATGTCGAGTGAACACTCGGCCCGGCAAGCTGGCAACTGAGAACCTCCAACCGTAACCTCGAACCTCGAGGAAGAACCGCCACACCTGAAAAGTAGGGAATGAGTCTCCAAAACAGAGACTCAGTAGGGATCCCGCGGAACCCCAACCGGAAACAACGGCGGTAGCAGAAAGGAAGGCTACGAGAGCAACCGCAACAGCAGGAACAGTAAACCCGGTGGCCGGTCGAAACCCGGCACTACAACTACTCCTACTGTACCAGAAACACACCCTGACCTCGCGGTCGAGGGTATCGAACTGCACTAGTACCGCTTACCGAAGTAAAAACCCACGGCAACCACGCCGTAGAGGCCTGTCTCCCGGACACAGCCGACCTGGACACGCTGTCCAAGGTGCAACCCCGACCATCCGATCGCGGGTACCGCACAACCAGATGGTACCTCGGTAAAGCCACTAGCACTAGTCTCACGGCGCGAGAACCGACAGACGCACCATGGTGAAACAACCGAACTCAACGGTCAACACGACGGAAAACCCGAAGGTCGAAGTCACGGAAACTGATAGTCTGTCACTCTCAACTCGACAGGAGTACCTCCCACTAGAAGCACAGTCGGTAGCGCCCCCTGACGACTTACACCGCACCGCAGGTGAACTGCCTGACGTGGTAGCACCTACCAAAGGCACGAACTGATGCGGGACGGACACGGGAGACGACACTATACAGTGCCACCCTCGGACTCTAAATGAAGACGCGACCAGCAATACACACCAGGGAGACGCTAAGCCCGACACTACGAGCTCCTAGTGGCAAACGTCGCTAACAGAAGTACAAGCTCACTCGGCGTCCCATGCGAGGGAAAACGTGGATCGTGCGCAGTTAAGGAACCGGCAGAGTTCAAGGTAGTCAGACTCACTTCCGGACTCGGATCGAGTCGCGGGACGGGTCACTCTCACGCTCACAGCGGTGACATGGACACACGGGCTAGGAACCTACACTCTCGGCAGCGGCAAAAGACCGTATACTAGCTAAGCAAATGAACGCCAAGAGGTTCGGACCATTACCTCCACGCTCCCGGCGTGGCGAAGACAACCCCGGCCGAATCACGGACTCCCGGTTAAATAATATCACAGCAATACAAAGATTTGACCCACTCCACGCAGGGAGGTAAAAGGTCACATGTGGAGCCCGGGAATCACGCAACTCGGGTTGACGGGCAGCATCTTGATGTCGCCCGGCGGTGCCGAACTCCGCGTTTTAGTGCTTTCCGAACGGCGGGTTCTGCGGGCCCGTGGGGCCCACGGGTGGCGCTGGCCTCCGGATCTGCAGGAGTGGGTCCCACTGTGATGGGGACCCCTGGTGGCACGTCTCCACGGAAGGCGGTCGGCCGGGAACACCGACCGGTGGCCGAACAACTCCGATCTCCAAGCTTTTGGAATGCTGCCCACGGATTTCTGCTTGCTGTTTTCAGGTGCGCGCTCCGGCGAAAACAGCCGCTGCGGTCGATCCCGATGTCGGATCGGGACGCATGAGCTATCGTTGGAAAGCTCTCTTCAAATGCTTCAATCTAGGCTCAAAGAGATCTGATGGATCTAGCCAGATCTAGACTTTAATGAATTTACAAATCCCTGTTGTACAGTAACCGAGACATCAGATTTACAGGGTACTTGTCTGAGAACCACCGTTGACCGCCTACTTTCCGTAGGAATCAGACTTCAAGCTCTTCTTCAACTTTGTAGATATTCAAACCATGAAGATGGGACAATTTTTAGAATTGGATTTGGAGCTGGTGGTGATTTGATAGGATTTTTGGAGTGTCTGGTGGTCGGATCTGGGAACTGGCAGAAAGTACTGTAGCTAGGACTGAGAACGAATTTTAGAAAATATGAAATTGACGAACCAAAAATTAAAAAAAATGGTGGATGAAGGGATGGATGTAAGGGACACCCAGTTAAATTGGGAGAACCAAAGAAAATCAAAAAAAGGACCTAAGACTTGAAACTCTGGGCGGGTGGAAATGGAAACAGACAGTAGACAGATCTGGAAACTGTGATTGGACGAAAATCAAAAAATACCAAATGAGATGTTTATGACCAACCAAAATTCTGAGGACGTGCTGGACACCTCTGGGACATCCAGTAAAAGTTTCAGCTCGATCTGAGGCCGTGGCTGAGACTGGAATTTCTTGGAAGTGGCTGTGGTACTGCGTGGACAGAACTCCGGTGGTGGCGATGGCGGCTCGTGGCGGCGGCGGCGATGACCGGAACTGATAGGGGAGGAGTCACACCTCCAGAGGCAACCTTCACAGCTGCAAGGGGGAAGAGAGGGGCGCACCAAGCTGGAGCTCCAACAATTTCTTGATTCCAAATGGCATTAATTCATCAAAAATGGAAATTACAAGCATATATAGGTCACCAATCTAATCAATCCTCCACCGTTGGATCTAGGGGTGGGAGATTGAGGGCTAGGATTGCATGTGACCATCCACACAAATGAAAATTAAAAAAAAATAAAGGGGGGGGCGGCCTATTGACTAGAATGGCAAGGATGTGGAAGTTGGACTTGGTAGGTGGGGGTAGGTGGCCTCTCATTTGGACTTTTCAAGTCCATTGTCCCCCATGTGTCCAAATACCATTCAAACTTCTAGATGCTCCCATGTGGCATGTTGACTGGCCCCATGTGGGACCCTAGGCTGAGGTGGCCCAATGTGGTGGGGCCCGGGGGGCCCGTGGGGCCCACGGGGTCCGAAATGCTCGTAAGCCCCTATTACACTCAAAATGGCAAACCGAATGCAACGAAATAAATACAAATTACACACACATAAAGTCTAACTAAATATAATAAATGGGGAAGCTCAAGGCGGAGTCTCCAGGCTGTCTCCGAGCCAGATGGATGCTGTGGTGGCTCGTGTCGTGCTCCGCGTGCGGTACCGGTGGCTCGGCGTGTCGTGCCGATCGACTGCTCGGGTGTCCGCACCAATTCTCCCCGGGTGGGAGAAACTCGACCCTGTCGAGTAAGGGTCTGCATCGCTCCTGTATCGCTCCAAAAGGTCCGGATCGATCCGCTGCAACTCGCCATGTGTGATCCAAGTGTCCTCAGTAGCGGGCCGTCCTCTCCATCGCACTAGGTAGCGCGGGTAAGATCCACTCCTGGTAACTGTCACCTGCTCGTCCAGTATACGATCTATATGCTCACGCTGCCGTGAAAAAGGGGCTGGAGGTGGAAGTGGACACTCAGGTGTGGGATCACTCTCAAGGGGAGGAGATGGCTCAAAAGGCTCACTAGGGATCACCGCTGGGTCCCTATATGCAACAAGATCCGATACATTGAAGGTAGAGCTTATACCATATTCCTCGGGCAGGTCCACAACGTATGCATTGGATCCAACGCGTTTCAACACTCTGAATGGACCGGCTCCGCGAGCTTGCAACTTCTTAACGGTTCCAGAGGGAAACCGTTCAGGTCTTACCCTGATCATGACATATTCACCCTCCTGGAACTCTCGGTGGTGTCGGTGGGCATCGGCTAACTCCTTGTACCGTGCATTGCTGGACTCAATGTGACGACGGATGTCGTCATGCAAACTCCTAACATGCCTAGCAAATGACTCGGCCGACTCCGACACTCTAGCATGGACAGGCATGGGGACAAGGTCAACGGGTTTCCTAGGCCTACGACCTGTGACAATTTCAAATGGACTCATGCCAGTAGACCTATTCACCGAATCATTATATGCAAACTCAGCCATAGGTAGAATGAGATCCCAATCCCCAATGCGGTCCCTAACAAGACATCTCAAAAGATCACCCAGACTCCTATTGACCACCTCGGTCTGACCATCTGTCTGGGGATGGTATGCAGTGGAAAACTTGAGGTGCGTACCCATCATATGCCATAGTGTCTTCCAAAAATAGGAAGTGAACCTAACATCACGGTCAGACACTATAGTGCGAGGCAACCCGAACTTGCACACCACATGAGTAAGGAATAGGCGGGCTACCCTAGAAGCATCTGAAGTCTTCGAGCAGGGATAAAGAGGGCCATCTTCGAGAAACGGTCAACCACCACATAGACCGAGTCATGCTTCCTAGAGGTACGTGGCAATCCCAAAATAAAATCCATACTAACATCCTGCCACGGGGCATCAGGCACGGGGAGAGGCGTATAAAGACCCGAGCTTTGCTTCTTCATCTTGGCCGTAGCACAAGTACGGCACTGAGCCACGATGTTAGCAACATCGCGCTTCAAGCTCGGCCAATAAAAACGATGCTCCACTGCCTCAATAGTCTTGTTCCGACCAAAGTGGCCGGCTAGACCTCCCGCATGTAGTTCCCACACTAAGAAATCTCGAACCGAAGTTCGGGGAACACATAGCCTGCTACCTCGAAAGAGGTAACCCTCCTGAAGCACATACTCATCAAGGTCTCTTGAGGGTCCGGCCTGGAGGGTGGTAAAAATCTGACCAAAGTCAGGACAATCAACATAGGCCTCCTTCATCTTTCTAACCCTATGACCTCGGCACTCATGGTGGTAAGCAAACATGCTCGCCGACTCAAGGCATCAGCCACCTTGTTCTCCACTCCAGCCTTATGTTTAAGCACAAAGGTGAACTGCTGGAGATACTCGACCCAACGACTATGACGCGAATTAAGCTTCTTTTGCGAATGGAGGTACCTCAATGCCTCGTGGTCGGAGTATAAGACAAACTCCTGATGTAAAAGATAGTGCCTCCAATGCCTAAGAGCCTGAACAACTGCGTAGAATTCTTTATCATACGTGGAATATCGCAGTTTCGCGTCATTCAGCTTCTCGCTGAAATATGCGATCGGGTGGGACTCCTGACTCAAAACTCCTCCAATCCCAACACCCGATGCATCACAACAGACCTCAAACACCTTCGAGAAATCAGGCAGTCGAAGGATAGGTGTCTGGGTCATACGCTCCTTGATGTCCCTGAAGGCAGCAGATGCGGCCTTCGTCCAAACAAATGTGCCCTTACGGATGCAATCCGTGATCGGGGCAGTGACGGAGCTAAATCCGCGGATGAAGCGACGATAGAACGTCGCAAGGCCATGAAAGCTGCGGACATCATGAACCGTACGGGGTTCCGGCCACTCAACAATGGCCCGGACCTTCTCCGGATCGGCGGAGACCCCAGTACTAGACACAATGAAACCCAAGAAGGTAAGCTGAGATGTCATGAAAGCACACTTCTGTGGGTTCGCAAACAACTGCTCTCGCCGAAGAAGTATACAGACCTGCCGAAGGTGGTCTAAGTGGTCCCCTGTGGTGCGGCTATAGATAAGGATATCATCAAAATACACCACTACAAAGACTCCAATGAAAGGTCGAAGGACCTGAGTCATGAGCCGCATGAAAGTGCTAGGGGCATTGGTCAACCCAAAAGGCATGACCAACCACTCATATAGACCGTCCTTGGTCTTAAATGCGGTCTTCCACTCATCACCTGGCCTAATCCTCACCTGATGATAGCCGCTCTTAAGATCGATCTTCGAAAAGATAGTGGCACCTGCCATCATGTCCAACATGTCATCAAGGCGGGGAATAGGGAACCTGTACTTCACGGTGATTTTGTTGATGGCACGACTATCAATGCACATTCTCCACGTGCCATCCTTCTTCGGGGCGAGTAATGCGGGTACAGCACATGGACTCATGCTGTCCCGGACAGATCCTCTCTGCACAAGCTCATCGACCTGCCGTTTAAGCTCGGCATGCTCCGTGGGGCTCATTCGATAATGAGGAAGATTGGGCAAAGAAGAGCCCGGAACAAGGTCGATGGCATGCTGAATATCCCGCATAGGTGGGAGTCCCTCGGGAAGCTCATCGGGGAATACATCAGCATACTCCTGCAGAATGGGAACAACCTCGGGTGGGAGCTCACCCTCGGAGTCCCGCTCCACCTCTCGGACCGTAATGGCAAACACCGGACAGCCCTGACTAAGCTCCTGCTCCATTTCCCGGGAGCTAATCATCATCAATCTCCTCGTCGAGGGCTCTCCTGGGCCAGAGGTAACGGTCATAGCCCGAGCTGGGGATGGGGTACTAGGCCCTGGAACGGAAGGCTTCGGAGTACTAGGGCCAGTAGGACCCCTAACAGATGGGCTCCTGGGCCGAACGGGTTGGAGGGTGACCCGCTGGCCATCGTGGTCGAAGGTACAGGTGTTCGACCGACCATGGAGTGTGGCATCTCGGTCGAATAACCATGGCCTACCAAGAATGATACTTCCCACTTCCATGGGAAGAACATCACACCAGATCTCGTCACGGTAGGAGTGGAGCTGCAGCGGGACCAAGCACCGCAGCCTGACCGAAATGGAAGTTGTATCCACCCATGATACCTGGTAGGGGCAAGGGTGGTCTACGGGTGTGAGACCAAGACGAGTGACAGCGTTCGTGGAGATTGCATTGATACAACTCCCGCTATCGATGACCACCTTGCAAATTTGCTTTCCCAGCCTACAGAATACATGAAGGATAGTGGTCCGACGCCAGTCATCACTGACCTGTGGCTGGGTGAGGATACATCTGACGACCCCCACATGGGTATCGTCTAACTGCTGGGCATCCTGGGCCTCACCTCCCATCTCATAGTACTCGTCAGCTAGCTCTTCATCTGCCTCATAGCTGACTAACTCTAGGCCCGCAGGGGTGGTATCCTCAGCCTGTGTGTCCCCAATGTGAAGAGATGGGCGAGTGGGACACTGGTTGGCGAAATGGCCAAACCCATTGCAGCGATAACACTGCTGCCGTGATCCACTAGGCTCCCCAATCATAGGTCCTTTACCTTTATCCTCCCGACGGATAGGAGGCGTAGGCAACAAAGGACGTGCGGGTGGTGCAGGTGCCGGTGGACGGGCTATGGGTGGGGCCGTAAGATGCTGGGGACGAGGAAGGTCCCTCGGGGGTGGAGGGCGAGGCCTAGGAGCAAAGGGCTCGTGGCGAGCGGGCTCCTGAGGTCGAGCCATGGGGGCCCTCGGATATGTGCCAGATGAGCCACGGGACTCGACACTACGAAGGGGAAAGGAGCCCAACCGATGGGGTGACTCGAACTCGGCCTCGAACTGCTCCAATTCGAGAGCAATCTGATATGCCTGCTCCAAAGTGGTGGCATTGCGGCGAAAGAGTTCATATTGATAATTAGGCCGCAAACCTCTCCGAAAGCGGGATATCGTCATGGTGCTCTCTTCCGTGACCCCGCACCGCAAATAATACTCATCGAACTCGGCGGTGTACTCGGTCACGGATCGGTTCCCTTGGGAGATGCTTTGCCACTTGTCTATAAGACGTTGGCGATATGAGGCAGGAAGGTACTTCTCCCTCAATTTGAGTTTCATATCATCCCAGGTACCGATTTGGGGTTGACGTCGCTGGTTGAGCAGGCTCTCCACATTGATCCAATAAGTTTGGGCCTGCCCTTGCAGCTTCATCTTCGCATATCGGACTCTTCGGTGGTCTGTCATCTCAAACCACTCGAAGTACCGGTCCATACCGGCCTCCCAATCTAGATACACCCTAGGGTCCAAGGACCCGCTAAAAGTGGGAGGGTCCGCACGCACACCCCTAAGAATGCGGTCGTCATCCTGGTCATCACGATTCCGTCGTTGATGACGACGACCGTTACCCCCGTGATCATTGTCGGAGGCATAATCATCCACTATAGGCGCCTGTTGCCTCCCGACATCCTCTACCTGAGCCCTTGGCACAGCGGGTTGCTGCACCGGCTCTTGTTGGCCGTTCGTCGGCGCGGGTTGCGCCGCTACTGGGCCCCTCTCTAGGACGGCAATCCTCCCAACAAGGCCTTGAATGGACTGCTCCGAAACCCCGGCCCGATCCTCGAGGACCTTCATCCTCCCTTCTAGACGCGTCCCTATGCCATCCATACGCGTACTAAGACCATTCATACGCGTGTCTAAACGATCCATGATGGCCCGAAACATCTCGGCCGTGGAAGACTCATCAGAACTACGGGCTCGGGAGTCCGCCATAGGTGGTGGTGGCGAGTATTGGGTGCCTCGACGGGTGGGCATGCAAAGACGTACGGACTAGGTGACAACGATCGACTAATGCAAACACACTAAATGATACACTTAGACCTAATTGCAATTTGAAAACACTCCTTTTTTTGGTATTTTGAAAGAATGCAATTTAAAATACTTTTTTTTTTTTTGAAAAGAATGAGACTCGACTACACCCTAGACACGGCCAAGACTCGGTACGGGGCGGAGGTAATCGACCCGAAGGTCACTCGCGCAAGTGTGTGGTCTTCCCGGTAGGCAAAGCCTAACGGTCGGACAACACCTTTGGATATACCGAGTGAAGGTGTGTGTGGGGTAACCTTAGACTATGCAAGACTTATGCAACGACTACCCTAGACTCGACTGGCTCTGATACCAAACTGATGCGGGACGGACACGGGAGACGACACTATACAGTGCCACCCTCGGACTCTAAATGAAGACGCGACCAGCAATACACACCAGGGAGACGCTAAGCCCGACACTACGAGCTCCTAGTGGCAAACGTCGCTAACAGAAGTACAAGCTCACTCGGCGTCCCATGCGAGGGAAAACGTGGATCGTGCGCGGTTAAGGAACCGGCAGAGTTCAAGGTAGTCAGACTCACTTTCGGACTCGGATCGAGTCGCGGGACGGGTCACTCTCACGCTCACAGCGGTGACATGGACACACGGGCTAGGAACCTACACTCTCGGCAGCGGCAAAAGACCGTATACTAGCTAAGCAAATGAACGCCAAGAGGTTCGGACCATTACCTCCACGCTCCCGGCGTGGCGAAGACAACCCCGGCCGAATCACGGACTCCCGGTTAAACAATATCACAGCAATACAAAGATTTGACCCACTCCACGCAGGGAGGTAAAAGGTCACATGTGGAGCCCGGGAATCACGCAACTCGGGTTGACGGGCAGCATCTTGATGTCGCCCGGCGGTGCCGAACTCCGCGTTTTAGTGCTTTCCGAACGGCGGGTTCTGCGGGCCCGTGGGGCCCACGGGTGGCGCTGGCCTCCGGATCTGCAGGAGTGGGTCCCACTGTGATGGGGACCCCTGGTGGCACGTCTCCACGGAAGGCGGTCGGCCGGGAACACCGACCGGTGGCCGAACAACTCCGATCTCCAAGCTTTTGGAATGCTGCCCACGGATTTCTGCTTGCTGTTTTCAGGTGCGCGCTCCGGCGAAAACAGCCGCTGCGGTCGATCCCGACGTCGGATCGGGACGCATGAGCTATCGTTGGAAAGCTCTCTTCAAATGCTTCAATCTAGACTCAAAGAGATCTGATGGATCTAGCCAGATCTAGACTTTAATGAATTTACAAATCCCTGTTGTACAGTAACCGAGACATCAGATTTACAGGGTACTTGTCTGAGAACCACCGTTGACCGCCTACTTTCCGTAGGAATCAGACTTCAAGCTCTTCTTCAACTTTGTAGATATTCAAACCATGAAGATGGGACAATTTTTAGAATTGGATTTGGAGCTGGTGGTGATTTGATAGGATTTTTGGAGTGTCTGGTGGTCGGATCTGGGAACTGGCAGAAAGTACTGTAGCTAGGACTGAGAACGAATTTTAGAAAATATGAAATTGACGAACCAAAAATTAAAAAAAATGGTGGATGAAGGGATGGATGTAAGGGACACCCAGTTAAATTGGGAGAACCAAAGAAAATCAAAAAAAGGACCTAAGACTTGAAACTCTGGGCGGGTGGAAATGGAAACAGACAGTAGACAGATCTGGAAACTGTGATTGGACGAAAATCAAAAAATACCAAATGAGATGTTTATGACCAACCAAAATTCTGAGGACGTGCTGGACACCTCTGGGACATCCAGTAAAAGTTTCAGCTCGATCTGAGGCCATGGCTGAGACTGGAATTTCTTGGAAGTGGCTGTGGTACTGCGTGGACAGAACTCCGGTGGTGGCGATGGCGGCTCGTGGCGGCGGCGGCGATGACCGGAACTGATAGGGGAGGAGTCACACCTCCAGAGGCAACCTTCACAGCTGCAAGGGGGAAGAGAGGGGCGCACCAAGCTGGAGCTCCAACAATTTCTTGATTCCAAATGGCATTAATTCATCAAAAATGGAAATTACAAGCATATATAGGTCACCAATCTAATCAATCCTCCACCGTTGGATCTAGGGGTGGGAGATTGAGGGCTAGGATTGCATGTGACCATCCACACAAATGAAAATTAAAAAAAAATAAAGGGGGGGGGCGGCCTATTGACTAGAATGGCAAGGATGTGGAAGTTGGACTTGGTAGGTGGGGGTAGGTGGCCTCTCATTTGGACTTTTCAAGTCCATTGTCCCCCATGTGTCCAAATACCATTCAAACTTCTAGATGCTCCCATGTGGCATGTTGACTGGCCCCATGTGGGACCCTAGGCTGAGGTGGCCCAATGTGGTGGGGCCCGGGGGGCCCGTGGGGCCCACGGGGTCCGAAATGCTCGTAAGCCCCTATTACACTCAAAATGGCAAACCGAATGCAACGAAATAAATACAAATTACACACACATAAAGTCTAACTAAATATAATAAATGGGGAAGCTCAAGGCGGAGTCTCCAGGCTGTCTCCGAGCCAGATGGATGCTGTGGTGGCTCGTGTCGTGCTCCGCGTGCGGTACCGGTGGCTCGGCGTGTCGTGCCGATCGACTGCTCGGGTGTCCGCACCACGAACACCATACAAGTAACCACAAACAAGTGACGAGCTGGGGTCACGCCCGTCGACGTGCGTCCACTGTCCCCAACCACATGTGCACACACAGACCGCGCGTCCTAGGTCTGGCCCTCTGACCGGTTTTCCCCTGGCACTGGACTCTGATTAGACGAGGGGCCCGACGGTAACTGGTCCACAAACCGCCTCTAATGGTAAGCACGTACACCACTCCCTGGTGTGACCGGTACCGCGTACTGGTAGGCTACGACTAGTGGAGGGTCACTAAAAGAGTAGACTCTCAAATTAACGGAAAACAATGTCCTCATCTGACGATGTACGGGGACCACCCCACGTACCGGCCCCGTCGAACGGTGACCACAGTCGGAGAAGAAACAGGACTCGCAGTCCACAGCCACGCACGCACCCTGCGTGAGAGTCAAGAAAACTCAAGTGGCGCTAAGTCACTGGGCTCTGGGCAGTCCTCTAGACGCACTACACCCAACGGTCCTTGAGTCACAAGACTCGGGATCAAGACCGTTGTACGCAACAGCACAAGGCCGTCAATCTAGTCTAATATCTAGGTCTAAAACCACGGTAGCACGAGTACCGAGACAACTCACGAGCCGCCAAGGTCACTCCCTCGGGAAGGGAACGCAAAGGACTAAAGCCACCCACACGGGCCACACGGAAAACACAGAAGCATGATTCCCAAGGCAGCACACAAGCCGCCATGTCGATCTCCCATCTCAGGACAAGCGGGAAACCTCCAACCTAAGGCCGGATAACTGGACTCGCAGTCCAAGGCCAAACACGTGGCCCACATGAGAATCGCCTTCCAAAGAAACCCACAACATGCGGGGGAGACCCCACCGCACACACACCGATACACGGTGACTCGATCGAGCGTAACACGAAAGCCCGGAACACGTAAGGTCACCCAGACCCACTACACCTACGGGCACGTTAATCGAGGTAAATGAAACTTTCGGACACCCAAAGATACGGTCACTGTAACGACCCGAGAATCCGATTACCGGGAAGGCCCGATAACCCGAGACTCGCACCGCCGCCCACGAGCCGGGAGGGCTCGGAAGGGCTAAAAGGAGTGTGGAGGCACAAAGAAATAGGAAATAAAGCAGGACAACCAACGACAAGCTGAAAGAAAGAACAGCAACAGCTACAACAGAGTCCAGTCCAACAGAAAGTACAGTCTAAAGCAGTAAAAACGTACCACATGCCAAGTCAACACTCGGCCCGGCAAGCTGGCAACTGAGAACCTCCGCTCCGCACCCTCGAACCACGAGGAAGAACCGCTACACCTGAAAAGCAGGGAATGAGTCTCCAAAACAGAGACTCAGCAGGGATCCCGCGGAACCCCAACCGGAAACAACGGCGGTAGCGGAAAGGAGAGCTACAACTACAGCAGGAACAGCAAACCGGTGGCCGGTCAAAAACTCGGCACTACAGCTACTCCTACTGTACCAGAAGGCACACCTCGATCACGCAGTCGAAGCTACCGAACCACACTAGTACCACCTACCGAAGCAAGAACACACGGCAACCACGCCGTAGAGGCCTGTCCCTCGGACACAGCCGACCTGGACACGCTGTCCAAGGTGCAACCCCGACCATCCGATCGCGGGTACCGCACAACAAGACCCAACCTCGGTAAAGCCACTAGCATTAGACCCTTGGCGCGAAAACCAACACACGCGCCACGGCGAAACAACCGAACTCAACGGTCAACACGACCGAAAACCCGAAGGTCAAAATCACGGAAACTGATAGTCTGTCACTCCGTACTCGACAGGAGTACCACCCACTAGAAGCACAGCCGGTAGCGTCCCCTGACGTCTTACACCGCACCGCAAGTGAACTGCCTGACGTGGTAGCTCCTACCCGAGGCACGAACACCGTACAAGTAACCACAAACAAGTAACTAGCTGGGGTCACGCCCGTCGACGTGGGTCCAACCGCCCCCAACCACGTGTGCACACACAGACCACGCGTCCCTGGTCTGGTCCTCTGACCGGTTTTCCCCTCAGCCGGACTCTGGCTGCAAGACGTGGGGCCCGACGGCAACCGGTCCACAAACCGCCTCTAAGGGTAAGCCCGTACACCACTCCCTGGTGCGACTAGCACACGCGTACTAGTAGGCTACGACTAGTGGAGGGTCACTGAAGGAGTAGACTCTCAAGTCAACGGAAAACAACGTCCGCATCCGACAAAGTACGGGGACCATCCCACGTACTAGCACCGTCGCACGATGACCACAGTCGGAGAAGGAACGGGACTCACAGTCCACGGCCGCGCACACACCCTGCGCGAGAGTCGAGAAAACCCAAGTGACGCTAAGTCACTGGACTCTGGACAGTCCTCTAGACACACTACAGCCAACGGTCCTTGAGTCGCAAGACTCGGGGTCAAGACCGTTGCACGCAACAGCACAAGGCCGTCGATCTAGCCCAATCTCTAGGTCCAAAACCACGATATCACGAATACCGAGACAACACACGAGTTGCCAAGACCATTCCCTTGAGAAGGGAACGCAAGGGACAAAGGCCACTCACACGGGCCACACGGAAAACACAGAAGCACGATTCCCAAGGCAGCACACAAGCCGCCACGACGATTTCCCATCTTGAAGCAAGCGGGAAACCTCCAGCCCCAGGCCGGGTAACTGGACTCGCAGTCCAAGACCAACCACGTGGCCCACATGGGAATCGCCTTCCAAAAAAACTCACGGCATGCGGGGGAGACCCCACCGCACCCACACCGATACACGGTGACTCGATCGAGCGTAACACGAAGGCCCAGCACGCGAGAAGTCACCCGGACTCTCAACCCTACGGGCACGCTAAACGAGATAACACGGTCCTCCAGACACCCTCAAAACACGGACACAGAAACCCACGGGTGTCAGGGACACTCACAAGACCGCAGGTCGACCACTGGGTCACAACCGGGTCGACTAGGGATCCACACATTGCGGGACAAGGCGGAGAACACAAAAACTCGCCTCGGAACAACACAAAGCCTGACGGTCTAACCCTAGACCGTCACAGGGCTGTAACGGTCTAGGCGAGACCGTCACATCCACCTGGCGGCCTAACGCAGGCCGTTACACGGCCCGAAGAAACACAGGATGTAACGCGCCTGGCCCAGCGCGTTACACGAATGTAACGCGCTTGCCCTGGTGCGTTACACGCCTCACGCTCTCAGCGTGAAAGCAGGATGTAACGCGCTTGCCCCAACGCGTTACACGGATGTAGCGCGTCTGGCCTGGCGCGTCACACACGCTGCCCTCCCCAACGGATAAAAACGGCTCTGACGGCCCACCCTGGGCGCGTTACAAGCATGTAACGGTCCAGAGGGCACCGTCACACCCCCAGCCCTCAGCTGGGCAACAGGGAATGTGACGCACCCACCCTGGGGCGTCACAAGGCTGTGACGCGCCAGCCCTGGTGCGTCACACGCCTGACCCGAAAACCAACGGAAGAGACTCTAACGGTCTAGCCCTGGTGCGTCACAGCACCTGGCGGTCTATCGTGGGACCGTCACACCCACAGACCACCAAGGGCCAACAGAAGGGGGATGTAACGGCCCTGCCCAGGCGCGTTACACCAAGTGACGGCCACTGGAAGGACCGTCACTTCCTTCCGAGAACGCTACGGCGGGAAACGACCCAAAACTCGTCCCACGCCCCCATACCTCCACAAGAGA
The DNA here is from genome assembly GCA_022559845.1 of Amorphophallus konjac. NCBI lineage: Eukaryota > Viridiplantae > Streptophyta > Magnoliopsida > Alismatales > Araceae > Amorphophallus > Amorphophallus konjac. Next base: position 43,268,417 of record CM040127.1, on the reverse strand, counting down.
GGGGGAAAACAAGGGGGAAGCTCCCCAGAAGCCCCTAGCATGCATCTACGGCCTCGGATCGGCCAAAAACGCAATGAAACGGGAGATCGGCCCACAAGCCCTAAAACATGGGTTTTGCCCAAAAACCCCGATTCCACCCGCTCGGCTCACCACGGCCTACGAAACTCGCGGGAAAGGAAGTGCACGAGCTGGGGAACCATCACCCTACCTCCACCGAAGAATTCGCGCCCGAGCTCGCCGATCCGCGAAGAAACGCCGTGAAGCCCTCGCCGGCTCGCGACCCACGGCACGAGCTCCACGCGCCTCCACCGCCTCGATCCTCATCCATCCTTGCCCGCGCCTCGCCCGCGCCGTCCCCGCCTCGCCCCCGCCTCGCTCCGTCGGCCGCCGGAGAAGAGAGGGGAGAAAGAGGGCGTGAGAGAAGAGAGAGAGAGAGAAATGAGAGAATGAGAGGGGAGAGAGAGAAAGGTTAGTATATATAGGAAAACCGAAAATCGGAAAAATCCAGAAAAATAGAAAATCACACCCTCGCGATCCTCGGAACGCACCGATCGCAACGGTACCACTCGCGCCCTGGTGAACGGCCCGGTTCACCCGCAACGAGGTTCCGAAGGGAAAGCCGAAACCCACGCCGGGAATCGGAAAAACACACGCGGAAAAAGCCGCGGAACGCCTCCGGGCCTCCGAAACGACTCCGGATCGCACCGATCCGAACACGAAAGATGTCCGAAACGAAATTTCAGACAAAACAGAGTTGGACAATCCGAGAAACCAGATCCGGAGCCCACGAAAAGGATCCGAAGAATCCGGGGCATTACAGCCCTCCCCCCTTAAAGGAATTTCGTCCTCGAAATTCAGGACCAAGCACGAAGTCCCAGGGGAAGAACACAGAATCACTGACACGCTGTCAGAGCCCCAGCACAGAAAACCTCGATTCTCACGAAAACACCGATCCTGAGGGACACAGCCAGACTTACGATCACAAGCAACACCTCGCTCCTCGCGCCGAGCACACAGGCCAACAGAGCAGGCATATACCAAAGGACACAGTCCGGCATCACCTCAGACACCACTGAAACCACTCAAGGCGCCGCTGCCACCATCTCGCTCACCGAGGAAACACAACCCTCGACACGAGCAACAGCTACTGATCCACCCCAGGGTCAGCAGACAAAACACACATCAGCTTCACAACCAGCTGACAGGTCGCACACCCTCCTCAAGGGAGCAACCAACACAGAGCCTCCACCAGCTCAAGCAGCCAGCTCAACAGACCGCAACCAGCACATCGGCTCAACACCAAGAAACACCCCACACATGGCAAGCCGAAAGCCGGACACAACACCGTGCCAATTCTCGTCAGAAGACAAACTTCGACAAAGTCCAGATCCCATCCGGAAAGGCACATCGCAGAAACGACCATCAAAGGTCTCGCTGGCACACGGCTCTCGCCACGCTCGAGCCCCAACAACCGGCATCTTCTGTCTCTGAAAAGACCATCCACTGGTCGCCAAATACACGTCAACGGGAAACCTCCACCGGCCCAACAGGCACGATCCAATTCACAGCAGGCCATCCGCTGACTCACACATAGACCGATGCCACATCTCGAGCTACACTCCTCTCGGACTCCGCATCCGAGCTCGATCATCGCGCCAACTCGACCCTCTCGGGGAGCACGACGAAACCAAATGACAGAACATGGCGTCTTCAGTCATCACCCTACGGGACTCAGACTTATAGGGAACCACCCCATGCTAGTCACCAAACCAGGGATAACCATTGCGACACCAACGTCCCGTCAAGGACCACCAACCGACGCTAATCTCACAGAAGGCCTCCGCCCACAAGCGTCACTCATCCATCTGGTCTCATCACATCCTTCGATCAAACCAAGTGGACACCTGCCAATCCCGATTCCGCCCTTACCACAGAGCCACGGGACACCACCTGGACAGCGCTCGTGGGTCCCTAAGCAATAAACATCTCACCGTCACAATCCGACAAGACCGTAGAACCAACGGGAGCCCACAGCCTGCCAGAGATCACTTCTCCAAAAACGATCTCAACCGAGGACACGACTGGGAACACAAGTCGGGCACCAAGCCGCCGACTCTGACCAACACATCCTCGACCATCGTCAGGCGACATCCTCAACAACCCCATCCAGGTCCAACACCAACGCCTGACACGGCTTCCAACACAGGAACATGGTACTCATGCGGCGCACTAGCCAGCACTTTTCCCAACACTCCACCTGCCAGTGCCAAGAACCATAATACCTCGAGCAACGGCACGGCAAAATCACGTTTCACACCGAGGAACCAATCCTCCAATGCTCAACGCAAACTCAGGAATCCGCCCGTAGCAACCAATGCTACGATCCTGAACCAATGGGTCACGAGCCCACCACGCTTCCGCTGCGCACTCTGATCCACGCGCGCACAGCCGAGAAAGCAAACACCGCCCAACCGGCACTCGTCCTTCCGGAACAGCGCCAGCACACCCTCACACGACAAGGGAATGGGCACAACTTCTCACAGACAACCACCTTGCCAAGACAAGGAGCACGTCTCGCACGGACTTCATGGCACACAAGGCCAACCAATCCGGGCACACAATGCAAGACGGCAAACCTTAACCCAACACAATCTCTCCAACCAAAGGAGAAACCAGCGCACTTCGACCAACGGAAGAACTCCACGCTCGACCTGACCTCGAACCTCGCGCACGCTGGAAACAGCACCATCCAGCACCAAGGAAAACCATCGCTTCCATCAGGTCAGCGCCTCCGACACACTCGACGAGTGTCACGTCGGACCACAATCACAGCATCTCTCGACGCACCACCGTTGCAATTCTCAAACTGCAACACGCCACGCAAAGAGCCGCAACACGAGCCATAACCGGCAACCGCCGATGCTCACCCTCGAGTCCCGAAACTCACCGCGGAGCCTTCACATCTCAAGCCAACTCCAGGGCGAACACAACCCATCCACTGACAGAAGCACAGGAGCAAAGACTTAACGGGACATCTCTGCCAAATCCTGCCTCGAAATCAGCAGAACGATCAGGACCGACACGTCATTTCTGACGCCACAGAGCGCGACAAGAACATCAGGCTCGACGAAACAGCAGCTCACCGAGAAGACATTCCGCTCACCGGAGCACACTTCTCGATCAAAACACCTCAGGAGCTGGACAAACCTCAAGCTGGAGTGACCAAAAACCGACAGCAGCTCCCTCAGAGCACGCTCACGGCCACTTAACCACGAACAGTCCGCACCAGCCACCTGACCACGCTGCAGGTTCCTCGAATGCAGCACCGCGAGCTCACACCTGCTAGCAACCTCTGCCCAACTCAGCACAACCAGGGCCACCACCGATGAGGGAGAAGGCTCTCGACCTCGATCCTTAGACCCCATGCTGGCACAAAAGTCGCGGACAGCAACCACCTTCACAGTGCCGCACAGCGCACTCAAGCTCTCAAGCGAGAAACAAGGCGAAAAACAAGCACAAAACCCTAAGCCAGCTGCCGACTGTACTGGACCTTATGGACTCTGATCACTGCAATATCTCGAATTCCTATGTACGTCCACAACCACCGCTCTGATACCAGCTGTAACGACCCGAGAATCCGATTACCGGGAAGGCCCGATAACCCAAGACTCGCACCGCCGCCCACGAGCCGGGAGGGCTCGGAAGGGCTAAAAGGAGTGTGGAGGCACAAAGAAATAGGAAATAAAGCAGGACAACCAACGACAAGCTGAAAGAAAGAACAGCAACAGCTACAACAGAGTCCAGTCCAACAGAAAGTACAGTCTAAAGCAGTAAAAACGTACCACATGCCAAGTCAACACTCGGCCCGGCAAGCTGGCAACTGAGAACCTCCGCTCCGCACCCTCGAACCACGAGGAAGAACCGCTACACCTGAAAAGCAGGGAATGAGTCTCCAAAACAGAGACTCAGCAGGGATCCCGCGGAACCCCAACCGGAAACAACGGCGGTAGCGGAAAGGAGAGCTACAACTACAGCAGGAACAGCAAACCGGTGGCCGGTCAAAAACTCGGCACTACAGCTACTCCTACTGTACCAGAAGGCACACCTCGATCACGCAGTCGAAGCTACCGAACCACACTAGTACCACCTACCGAAGCAAGAACACACGGCAACCACGCCGTAGAGGCCTGTCCCTCGGACACAGCCGACCTGGACACGCTGTCCAAGGTGCAACCCCGACCATCCGATCGCGGGTACCGCACAACAAGACCCAACCTCGGTAAAGCCACTAGCATTAGACCCTTGGCGCGAAAACCAACACACGCGCCACGGCGAAACAACCGAACTCAACGGTCAACACGACCGAAAACCCGAAGGTCGAAATCACGGAAACTGATAGTCTGTCACTCCGTACTCGACAGGAGTACCACCCACTAGAAGCACAGCCGGTAGCGTCCCCTGACGTCTTACACCGCACCGCAAGTGAACTGCCTGACGTGGTAGCTCCTACCCGAGGCACGAACACCGTACAAGTAACCACAAACAAGTAACTAGCTGGGGTCACGCCCGTCGACGTGGGTCCAACCGCCCCCAACCACGTGTGCACACACAGACCACGCGTCCCTGGTCTGGTCCTCTGACCGGTTTTCCCCTCAGCCGGACTCTGGCTGCAAGACGTGGGGCCCGACGGCAACCGGTCCACAAACCGCCTCTAAGGGTAAGCCCGTACACCACTCCCTGGTGCGACTAGCACACGCGTACTAGTAGGCTACGACTAGTGGAGGGTCACTGAAGGAGTAGACTCTCAAGTCAACGGAAAACAACGTCCGCATCCGACAAAGTACGGGGACCATCCCACGTACTAGCACCGTCGCACGATGACCACAGTCGGAGAAGGAACGGGACTCACAGTCCACGGCCGCGCACACACCCTGCGCGAGAGTCGAGAAAACCCAAGTGACGCTAAGTCACTGGACTCTGGACAGTCCTCTAGACACACTACAGCCAACGGTCCTTGAGTCGCAAGACTCGGGGTCAAGACCGTTGCACGCAACAGCACAAGGCCGTCGATCTAGCCCAATCTCTAGGTCCAAAACCACGATATCACGAATACCGAGACAACACACGAGTTGCCAAGACCATTCCCTTGAGAAGGGAACGCAAGGGACAAAGGCCACTCACACGGGCCACACGGAAAACACAGAAGCACGATTCCCAAGGCAGCACACAAGCCGCCACGACGATTTCCCATCTTGAAGCAAGCGGGAAACCTCCAGCCCCAGGCCGGGTAACTGGACTCGCAGTCCAAGACCAACCACGTGGCCCACATGGGAATCGCCTTCCAAAAAAACTCACGGCATGCGGGGGAGACCCCACCGCACCCACACCGATACACGGTGACTCGATCGAGCGTAACACGAAGGCCCAGCACGCGAGAAGTCACCCGGACTCTCAACCCTACGGGCACGCTAAACGAGATAACACGGTCCTCCAGACACCCTCAAAACACGGACACAGAAACCCACGGGTGTCAGGGACACTCACAAGACCGCAGGTCGACCACTGGGTCACAACCGGGTCGACTAGGGATCCACACATTGCGGGACAAGGCGGAGAACACAAAAACTCGCCTCGGAACAACACAAAGCCTGACGGTCTAACCCTAGACCGTCACAGGGCTGTAACGGTCTAGGCGAGACCGTCACATCCACCTGGCGGCCTAACGCAGGCCGTTACACGGCCCGAAGAAACACAGGATGTAACGCGCCTGGCCCAGCGCGTTACACGAATGTAACGCGCTTGCCCTGGTGCGTTACACGCCTCACGCTCTCAGCGTGAAAGCAGGATGTAACGCGCTTGCCCCAACGCGTTACACGGATGTAGCGCGTCTGGCCTGGCGCGTCACACACGCTGCCCTCCCCAACGGATAAAAACGGCTCTGACGGCCCACCCTGGGCGCGTTACAAGCATGTAACGGTCCAGAGGGCACCGTCACACCCCCAGCCCTCAGCTGGGCAACAGGGAATGTGACGCACCCACCCTGGGGCGTCACAAGGCTGTGACGCGCCAGCCCTGGTGCGTCACACGCCTGACCCGAAAACCAACGGAAGAGACTCTAACGGTCTAGCCCTGGTGCGTCACAGCACCTGGCGGTCTATCGTGGGACCGTCACACCCACAGACCACCAAGGGCCAACAGAAGGGGAATGTAACGGCCCTGCCCAGGCGCGTTACACCAAGTGACGGCCACTGGAAGGACCGTCACTTCCTTCCGAGAACGCTACGGCGGGAAACGACCCAAAACTCGTCCCACGCCCCCATACCTCAACAGGAGAGGGGGAAAACAAGGGGGAAGCTCCCCAGAAGCCCCTAGCATGCATCTACGGCCTCGGATCGGCCAAAAACGCAATGAAACGGGAGATCGGCCCACAAGCCCTAAAACATGGGTTTTGCCCAAAAACCCCGATTCCACCCGCTCGGCTCACCACGGCCTACGAAACTCGCGGGAAAGGAAGTGCACGAGCTGGGGAACCATCACCCTACCTCCACCGAAGATTTCGCGCCCCGAGCTCGCCGATCCGCGAAGAAACGCCGTGAAACCCTCGCCGGCTCGCGACCGCGCCACGAGCTCCCACGCGCCTCCACCGCCTCGATCCTCGCCCATCCTCGCCCGCGTCCTCACCCGCGCCGCCTCCGCCTCGCCCCCGCCTCGCTCCGTCGGCCGCCGGAGAAGAGAGGGGAGAAAGAGGGCGTGAGAGAAGAGAGAGAGTGAGAAAGAGAGAATGAGAGGGGGAGAGAGGAAAGGGTTAGTATATATAGGAAAACCCGAAAAATCGGAAAAATCCAGAAAAATAGAAAATCACACCCTCGCGATCCTCGGAACGCACCGATCGCAACGGTACCACTCGCGCCCTGGTGAACGGCCCGGTTCACCCGCAACGAGGTTCCGAAGGGAAAGCCGAAACCCACGCCGGGAATCGGAAAAACACACGCGGAAAAAGCCGCGGAACGCCTCCGGGCCTCCGAAACGACTCCGGATCGCACCGATCCGAACACGAAAGATGTCCGAAACGAAATTTCAGACAAAACAGAGTTGGACAATCCGAGAAACCAGATCCGGAGCCCACGAAAAGGATCCGAAGAATCCGGGGCATTACAGCCACAGAACTCCACGGGGTATCCGGGACATTCACAAGACCTAAAGTCAACCACTGGGTCACAACCGGGTCGACCGGAGGTCAAAATCACGCAGACGGGAACCGCAATGTAGTCACAGTCACCTGAGGACCGCGACCACCTAGAAACGGTCGATCGGGGACCGCGACTAAGCAGTCACGGTCGGGTCACGACCGCGACTAGCCAGACGCAGCCCGATGGTAGCGGTCGCCCAGGGACCGCGACCACACTGTCACGGTCGGGTCACGAGCGCGACTAGACGAAAACGGTCTATCGCATGACCGCGACGCTTGCCGACGCTCTTAGGCAAACGCGGTTCTCCCAGGACCACGACCAATGAAAGCGGTTACTGGTATACCGCGACCATTTCGGAAAACCGAGAACGTCGGGAAAACGCCCAAAAATTCACGCCACATCCCCAAACATCCACGGATGAGGGGGAAAACATGGGGGAAGCTCCCCAATAGTCCCTAGCATGCATCTATGGCCTCGGATCGGCCTAAAACGCAAAGAAACGCCAGATCGGGCGATCACTCTCCAAAACATGATTTTCCCCAAAACACCCCAAATGACCCGCTCGGCTCACCACGGCCTACAAAACTAGCGGGAAATGAAGTGCACGAGCTGGGGGTCCATCTCCCTACCTCCACCGAAGATTTCGCGCACCGTGGACGCCGATCCACGAAGAAAACGTCGTTAAAGCCTCGCCGTTCCATGAACCCATGGCCGAGCTTCACCGCGCCTCCACCGCCTCGATCCTCATCCATCCTCGCCCGTACCTCGCCCGCGCCGTCCCCACCTCGCCCACGCTCCATGTTGAGTTATGATTTTGATGTTTGTTGGCGTTATGGTTTTGATGATAACTAAATTTAATGTGTGATTGAGTGATGATAACTAAACTTATGGTTGATTGCACATTCATGTTTAAATATGTTTGAGATGACAAATGGCAATGGTACATGGTCTTGATTCATGCTTGATTGAATTGTTTTTACAAGAGGCAAGAGGTTTCATAACCTCTTTAATGTGAATAAGCATGGTATTAACCTTAACTATCTTACTTGCAGGATCAAACATGGCAGTCACCTGGTGAACTAAACTTGTGGATAAGCACCCTGCTCCTCTACAATCCAAAACAGGTGGTATATGTCATTTACTATCAAGAACCATTGGTGAGACTCTTATCTTGTGTATCTCATGCTTAGCATCGATCTCACCTTGTGTATCTTATGTATACACCTCATTCATGCACATTCAGCATGAAACTCTTCTGGCCATCGTGCGCCCTCGCCCACGGATCGACCCTTGCTGGGGTTTCCGGGGGCGGAGCCCCCGGAACAAATTCTGATTTCATAATCAATGGTTTGCATGGAGTTTAAGGATTTATCATATGGATGTTTGAGCTATAGTTCTAATCAATTATCCATGTGTTTGCAGGTCCATATACTCAGTACAAATCCTCAAGGTCGAAGGAGTTTGATGCCACAAACGTAAATGAGCTGCTCAAGGATTTAAAGGGCTGAACGGGAGAAACCTGGGGCTTCCCCTGCCAGCGGTCGACCGCCGGTCCAGGACCGGTCGACTGCCAGCAGCGGTCGACCGCCCAGACAGGGGCGGTCAACCATTTTTCCCAGCAAGCAACGGACTGAAACCTGTAAAATTCCGGTCGACCGCCAGCCCCCCACCGGTCGACCGCCAGCCCCGAGGCCTACTTTTGTTGACTTTTGGTTCAAGTTTGAAGGGTGGTCTTTCCACCCATTTCTTTAATCCTTTTGCCCCCAATTACACCAGATTTCATGGATCTGGTCTGGGGCTTGTCCAAAGGGCCATTCAAGAGTTATAAAACTCTCATTTGGTGCTACAAACCCTAAAAAAACTAGGAGGGCTTCAAGGGAGATCAAAAGAGAGGCTATCCAAGTGGAGGAAGAGGAGAAGTACTGTAACCGTGAACAGTATTCCGTGCAGCAAGTGTTCTTCATCCATCCTCAACCTATTGAAGGTAGATCTGAAGCCAACATCCTCCAAGGAAAAGAAGCAAGCAAGGAAGCAAAGATTCAAAGGAAGATTGCTCAAGGAAGAAAGAAGAAGAAGCAAGCAAGCAAGCAAGTAAGCCATCCAAGGGGATTCAAGTGGAGATCAAGAGGAGGTGTTCAAGTGGAGATCAAGATATGTTCAAGATCCATAACATGCATTCAAGGGGAACCCAAAATAGGAGTTTTCTAAACTAATCCTCATCATATTTATGTTTTGGGTATTGTATTTGTGTTCATCATAAACTGAAGAATCTATGTGTGTGGGGATCGTGTTGGATCCGTGGTCGTGTGTGTGTGTTGTTTTTTGTTCTTGTGTGCGTTGGTCTTCTTAGATCTACGTGTGTTGTGTGGTTCTATTCAGATCATAGTATTTGTGTGTGGAGTGCTGCTTTTGTCGCAACATATGTTGTGATCCGGTTGTCGGATCGTGTTGGAGACATTGTCTCCGTGTGTGTGTGTATTGGGCCGCGTCCCCGTGTGTGTGTGCAGGTGTCGTCCTGCGTGTGTGGTTGGAGCGTGGTCTCCGTTTGGGGATTTATCCCCGAGTGAAGCCTCACCGAGTTTGGTGAGGGGTGGACGTAGGATTGACGTCGTGCATCCGAACCACCTTAAAACCACTGTGCATTGTGCTTGTATTGTGTGGTTTGCTCCATTTCCTCTATCTCCATTCTACATAAACGTTAGTTTAAATTGTTGTTCTGGATTTATCTTCGTCTATCTTGCTTAATCTATATCTTATCATATAAAGTTTGTTAAATCTAATTTGTGTTCAAATAGCTTTGGATCTCCTAACTAGCTTTGTATGACATATTTTATACAAGGCTAAAAGTTTTCCTAAAATTGGTAATCACCCAATTCACCCCCCTCTTGGGTGTCATTGATCACGGAACTTCACTCCACCCCGTCGGCCGCCGGAGAGGAGAGAGTGAGAGGAGAGAGCATGAGAAGAGAGAGGGAGAGAAAAGAGAAATGAGAGGGGAGAGAGAGAAAAGGGTTATATATATAGGAAAATATGGAAATTCAAAAAAATTCCAAAAAATAGAAAATCACACCCTCGCGATCCTCGGAACGCACTGATCGCAACGGTACCACACTCGCCTAGGTGAACGGCCCGGTTCACCCGCAACGAGGTTCCGAAGGAATTACCGAAACAGACACCGGGAATCGAAAAACACACGCGAAAAAGCCGCGGAGCTCTTCCGGGCCTCCGAAACAACTCCGGATCGCACCGATCCGAACCCGAAAGATGTCCGAAACGAAATTTCAGACACAACGGAGCCAGATATACCGGAAACACAGATCCGGGACCCGAGAAGAAGGATCCGAAAAACCCGGGGCATTACACTGTGAGTCCAGTCACCTAGCTTGGGGCTGGAGGTCTCTTGAGTTCCCTTTTGATGGGATGGTCTCGGCGGCTCGTGAGCTACCTCGGTATTCGTGCTACCGTGGTTTTAGACCTAGGGATTAGGTTGGATTAACGGCATTGTGTCGTTGCGTACGACGGTCTTGACCCCGAGTCTTGTGACTCAAGGACCATTAGATTTAGTGAGTCTAGAGGACTGTCTAGAGTCTAGTGGCTCGACGCCACTTGGTTCTTCTCGACGTCCGCGTAGGGTGCGTGCATGCTTCTCAGAGTTTCTCATTGGAGAGTGGTCATATCAGTGAGTCCCCACTAGTCGTAGCCTTCCGACACGCGAGTGGTCCCACCAGGGAGTGGTGGCGAGGCTACCCCAGAGAGATGATTTTTAGGCTGGTTACCGTCGGGCACCACGTCTTGCAGCCAGAGTTCGGCTGAGGGGAAAACCAGTCAGAGAGCCAGACCTAGGACGTATAGTCTGAGTGTGCACATGTGGTTGAGGGCAGTTGGACCCACGCTGACGAGCGCGACCCCAACTAGTTCTTGTTCTGTGGTAACTAGTACGGTGTCCCCGTTCCACCAGGGGTCGAGGGGGACACCTGAGACGCGGTCTAAGTCGTCAGTGGACGCATCCAGCCTTGCTTCTGGTGGACAGGTACTCCTGTCACGTGAGACGTGACTCTCCTATTTCCGAGTTCTGTTTCCCGTCTGCGAGACGTAGTTTCTGGACCGTTCTAGCGTGCTTTCCGAGGTGGTGGCCAGGGGTGCTCGGTAGGGATTGCCGAGGCTTCGCCGTGCCAGTGTGGGATTGTGCGGTCCTGGTTGGTCGTGCCTGTGTAGGCAGACTTCTGCGGCAGGGTTGCCGTGAGTGTTTCCTCGGTAGGTCTGGTGTTAGAGTGGTCCGGTTCCCGATTGTGAGATCGGGCTTTCTCTTTCTGATGCCAGTACAGTAGGAGTAGCTGTAGTGCCGAGTTTTGACCGGCCACCGGTTCGTTGTTTCTGCTGTAGTTGTTGTTGCTTTCCTTTCCGTTACTGCCGTTGTTTCTTGGTTGGGGTTCCGCGGGACCCCTACTGAGCCTGTGACAGGAGGCTCACCCCTGCTTTTCTAGTGCGGCAGTTCTTCCTCTATGTTCGAGGGCGTTGCGTGGAGGTCCTTAGCTGCCAGCTCATCGGGCCGAGTGTTCACTTGGCATGTGGTACGTTTTACTGCTTTAGACTGTACTTTCTGTTAGACTGGATTATGTTGTAATTATTTATTTATTTATGTTATTATATATGTTGTCATGCTTTATTTCCTATTTCTTTGTACCTCCACACTCCTTTTAGCCCTTCCGAGCCCTCCGGCTCGTTGGCGGCGGGGCAGGATTCGAATGGTATCAGGTTCTTCCCGGTATTCGGATCTTAGGTTGTTACAGCTGGTATCAGAGCGTGGTTGTGGACGTACATAGGAATTCGAGATATTACAGTGATCAGAGTCCATAAGGTCCAGTACAGTCAGTAGCTGGCATAGGGTTTTGTGCATGTTTTCCGCTTTGTTTCTCGCTTAAGAGCTTGAGTGCGCGGCGTTGTCGCTGTGAAGGCGGTTGCAGCTTCTGTTGGAGTACCGGTGTGGGGCCCAAGGGATGTGATAGAGAGGTTTCTTCCCGATGGGTCGTGGCCCCGGTTGTGCTGCATTGGGCAGAGGTTGCCGGTAGGTGCGTCGCTGCGGTGCTGCGTTCGAGGTGTTTGCTGTGATGTCAGGTGGCTGGGGAGGATTGTTCGTGATTAAGTGGCCGTGAGCGTGCTCTGAGGGAGCTGTTATTGTGTTTGGCCACTCCAGCTTGAGGTTTATCCAGCCCCTGAGGCGTTATGGTCGTGGTTTGAGGTGTCAGAGCGTGTGCTCTGGTCGAGAATTGTGCTCGGGTGAGCTGAGGATATTCTGTTGAGCTATTGTTTCGTCGAGCCTGATGTTCTTGTCGTGCTCTGTGGCGTCAGAAATGACGTGTCGGTCCCGATTATTCTTTCGGATTTTGAGGCAGGATTGGACTATGGTGTGTAGACACGCCAAAATTGACATTATTTTGAGTATATTTCATATCGCTCTGCGATGCCCCATTTGACCCTCAAATCAGCTTATTTAAGTGGTTTTCCCACTTTTCATGGATTGCCCCTCATTTCTCCTATTTTTCCCAATTTACCTCCCTTTTCCTATTTTTCTAGATTTTCTGGGCATTTATCTCTATTTTCTGAATTCACGCCCTCATCAGAGGCGTGTTTTTTGAAACACGACCTGGTCTTGGGCGTGTCTTTCCCATTTTATCTATTTCTCCCCATTCTATCTATTTTATGAATTTTCTGAATCCACGACTTGGGTAAGGGCGTGTTTTTCTTAAAACATGACTTAACCTAGGGCGTTGCTTTAAGAAAGGACGCCCACACCTTAGGGCGTTAATTCTTTTGGTTTTGACCGACTTCCCCATTTGAGCTCTTTAAATTAACGCCCTTCCAAGGGGCGCTTTTTGAAAAAGTGGCTTTGTTTAAGGCGTGTTTAACATTTTTCAAATATGGGGAGTTTTTATTTCTAAAATTGGTTTTGGAAGAAACGCCCTTGTGCAGGGCGTGTTTTTGAGAAACGCCCTCTGGTAAGTCGTCAATTCATCAATTGACGCCCTTACCTAAGGCGTGTTTCTTCTTCCGGCTTCGCAGCCCTTTCCCCAGAGAGTCCTTGCTTCGTTAAACACCTGCTTTGAACGGGGCTCTTGGCCATTCTTATCATTCCCCTTATTGGACTCTTGCCCATGTTTATCCCCTCTTCTCCTATTTAATAGAGCCATTGGCTCTGTTATTTGGTTGGACTCCTCCTCTTCGGATCCCTTCTGTTCGACCCTTTTCTTTCCCCCTCCGTTTTCTTTTTCCTTTGTTCTTCTCTTTGTTTTACAGGTTGAAGGTGCTGCTGCTGTTTTGGTTGAAGGAGAAGACTCCCGTGCGCATCTTCATCTCTTCATTTTTTGAAGATTTCTCCCCGTCAAGAATATAAAGCCATCATCACAGGCCTTTCTTCTTCTGTTTTCTTTTATTTTATGGTTTATTGCATCATATGTATATGCATGCATGCTCTTCCCCCCTTTGATTTTTATTCTCAACGTGTTGAGACTTTCCCCATAGTGCAACTCTTGCACTCTTTCCCCTTTGTTTATATTTTTTATTTTTTATGCATCCATCACATCATTCATTTCCCCATACCCTTTTGCATAGGGGTTTAAGGGCCAACACCCACAAGGTGTGTTTTTAATCATGTTATTCATGCTCATATATTTTTATTGAATTTGATGCTACACTCACCATGTTCTAATCCATATTTTTATTGGTGTTTGTCTTTTCTTTGCAAGGGTAATTAATTGAAGAACTCTCTTCGTCGGCCGGCCGATTTGAAGAGAAAGGAAGCACTCACATCCCCGCGTTTTAAGAGGTATTTTGCGATCATCTCACCATATTATTTTCCACTTGAGACCCTCGCGTCTCTGGCGATCACACACACTCCCCTTGTGCACCTCGTGCACATTTTTCTCTCCATTATTGATTATTGCATGCCTTGTCTTTGATATATTCCTTAAGTGGATTTTAATTAAAATCTACAAATTGGCGATCACGGTGGGACCCTTTGTGTTCTTCTTTCATTACCCCTTTCCCCTTAGGCACCCGCGCGTGCCATCTCCCCTATTTGCACCCTCGGTGCGTCTCCCTTTTGTGCCCCTCGGGCACCCTCCATTGGTTTTACACCCTCCCCTAAGTGATTGGTCAGTTTGTTGATTTTTCTTTAAAATCTCCACCTATTTAAAATTCCTGATGAGCATGCTTATTCTAGTGGTTGCCATGATGCTGTGATTGAGTGTTATTACTGCTGGCCGTGAAGGTTTCCTGCAGAAAGTGAATTCACGCCTCTGTAAGAGGCGTTTTTATTGATTTAACGCCCTAACCAAGGGCGTCTTCTGAATATTTTACGCCCTCTGACAGGGCGTTTTCCATCATACTCCCGGGTTTCCTGCTTTATATTGCTGCCTGTAAATTCACGCCTTTCCCCAGGGCGTCCTTTTATTTATAGCGCCTCACCCTAAGGCGCGTTCTGTTATTGATTAGCGCCCCACATTAGGGCGTGTCTTTTGATTTGACGCCCGCTGGATACGGCGTCCTTTTATTGATAGCGCCTCACGCTAAGGCGCGTTTCACTCTGCCCCTGGGCCCTCACGTTTATTCACGACAGTCACACCGTCGTGTCTTTTTTATTAGCGCCCCCTTCCAGGGCGTGTTTTTACTGTGGGTTTCCAGAACCCTTCTCGTGGGTGAGTTTTCATGCTTATCTTTGTTGATTGATCATTATTGTGCTGTTTGGCCTAATTTCCCCTGTTGCATTCATATTTGCATTTGGTTTGGGAGACCTCCTCTCTCTTCATTAGGATCCACACACCCCCTTGGTGAAGGAACGACCCTCCATTGAGCGTTCCGTCTCTTTGGATTGGAAATTCCTAAACCAAGCCTCCATAAGTCCCCGCACCCGTGGATTCCCTCACGGACGCCGGGCAGGTTGTACCCTTTGAAGTCCCGATATAGTTGGCCTAATACGTGGTGAGTGAGAGTTCCTAGTTGGCATTGGAGTTCAACTCATTTTGAAACTAGGTTCCTCCCCCCCCTTGTGTGAATCTTTCCAAACTTTATTAAAATTCATTCATTCACCAAGGATTAAACAAATCAAAATCACGGTAACCATTCCAACTTGTGTGCTTCTTTGCAATTATTGAGAACTTTGATTGTATAATGGCTTACCATGATAGAAACATGTTCAATTCAATTAATGAGGATGCACAACCTAGCACTTCATATCCTCAATTTCAACATGTTAATCATCATCATTCTCACCATTCTTTCAAGGGACCACGTCCTTATTCTCATGGTCATGCCCGACCCATGGGCAATGTCCGTCCTTATGGTCCCCCTACTCAAGTTCGAGCCACTATTCCTACGGGACCGTCTCCTCCCAATGACGAGAAGGTCTCTCAAATCTTGCATGCATTAGATCATCTCACCCCTCAACAGATCCAAGCCCTTAAGGCGGCCGTTGAGGGTGCATCTCATTCACCTCCATCTTCTAATCCTATTCGGGTGGCCCATCACCCACTTCCTTCTTCCACTCATATTTCTAATCGGGTAGCCCATTACCCATCTCCTTCTATTCATGCTTCCTCTCGGGTGGCCCATCACCCGCCTCCTTCTATTCCTCCTCCCTCACGGCCCCAAGGCCCATTTATTCATTGCAATCCGGCCCATCCGGGTTCTTCCATGGGCCGGCCCATTGATCCACCTCCACGGCCTTTTTATACGGCCCCTCCTCCTTCAAGGCCCTGCCAGCCCTTGGTTGCTCCAGTCACACCCCTCCAACAATCTCTGCTTGATAAGATTACATTGATGGAGGAACAAATAAAGAGGGTCACGGCTCCTCCTATTCCAGTCAATCCTCTCCATGCCGCTTTGGATGAGATTACAAAGATGGAGAGAGAATGGAAAGACAGGAGGGATGATTATGGCATCGGCATTCCAAGCGAGGAAGAGCCGGCATTCGAAGTATCCGAGGCAGTATACGATGATGATGAAGCTCCGCAGGCACCCCTTCCGAGTTTCCTTAACTTTCCGCTTTCCCCATTTTCATTCGATGAACCCCCTGCTCAGGAGGAAACCACTCCTAATTCAACCCCTGTTTATGAGACCAGTTGGTGTTACGACGATGGGTCGATATTCCAATCGCCCACACCGGCACATTGTGAGTCTCCTCCTATCCCTGACGCTGCTTACATTACACCTCCACCAGTTATACCATCAAACTTCACACCATCAACCTCCCCTGAGTCTTCCATCAAACCTGCGCCCATTAAACCCTTAACCTCCATACCATCGGCCTCCATTGAGCCCACCGTTGAACCTTCCCCAATTAACCTCCCATTACCTCCGCCTCGACCTTCCATTATCCCTTTAAAACCCACTTCGCCTATTTCACCATTGAACCCTTTACCCTTACCCATGGCTAATCCTGAGCAGGATCCACCCCTTTTTGCACCCGAGCCCATCCCGACTGCTTCCGAGCAAGGGGAGAAGCTCGACGTGTTTGAATCTCCGCCCCCATTCACCCATTTGCCAACACCTTCCATTATAACTCCACCATTCACGGAGCCTCCCGCCTCCGCCTCACCTCCCTTTGTTACTCGGAAGGGGCGTGCTTCTGCAGCTATTTGTGCCGAAGATAAGCAAGAGCCGGGCAAGAAGACTTTGGCCACGACTGTGCCATTCAAAATTCAAGAATTCATTTGCCGAATGCCAATCCGGGTTATTGTGCCAATCACGGCCGAAGAAGTCAAGTCGCCGCCATGCCGAGCGTTGATGCCGTCTAAGGGCCGGGCAGGGCACCCCTTGTTCAAACTTTCCAATCCAGAATTCATTATTCCTTACAAGGGGCGAATGCCCATTTTATTCAACATTCCATATTCATCACCACATTCAATGGGCAACTCGATGCTTCATGTTCCAACTCTACGACTCCCTCACCTTATTGATTTTCGCTTTCCAAGGGGGTTGTCATTTATTGAAGCTTCGTTTATTGGGCCAATCGGTCATACATGTTCATTGCCGTGGAGGGGCAATTATCTTAAGGGGCCGTCCCCTATTTCTCCCACTCTTGTTCATTCAACTTCATCCACATCTATTTCTATCACCTTTTCTTCATGGGCCACTCGAAGGGTAAAAAGGAAGATCTCATCCTTTCACCCTTCATCTTCTTTGCATCTCCTTGCATTCACGCATTTCAAGCATTCATCGCATCCATCCCATTGCATGCATTTGCACCTCCTGCTTCCCGGGTTTCCAAACCCGTATCTTCCCCGCCTTCCGGCACCGCCGGATATTCAGCATTTCCCATCTTATCCATATTCA
This sequence comes from Amorphophallus konjac, assembly GCA_022559845.1. Taxonomy (NCBI): domain Eukaryota; kingdom Viridiplantae; phylum Streptophyta; class Magnoliopsida; order Alismatales; family Araceae; genus Amorphophallus; species Amorphophallus konjac. The sequence goes on along the minus strand of CM040127.1, from coordinate 43,250,898 downwards.
TCCTTTTATCTACTCCCCTTAGGGCATCGTGTCCCCCTTCCTGCTATTTCCCTGGAACCACCAGGAATTTTATCCCTCCTCTTTGGGCATCTCGCCCTTTCTGATTCTATTTCTCCAGAACCTCCGGACCTTTCTCTCGGGCACGATACCCCTTTCCATCTTCTCCTTACTGATTTCATCCCTCCGGAACCTCCGGATTCTTCCCTTGTCCTTTCAGGGCATCGCGCCCCTTTCCATCTTCTCCCTCCTGATTTCATTCCTCCGGAACCTCCGGATTCTCCATCTTATTCTCTCTATCATCTCCCAGGGCATCGCGACCCTCCTGATTTCATTCCTCCGGAATCTCCGGAACTTCCATATTTCTTTCAATTTATCTTCTTGCTCCTCCGGGACTTCATATCTTTTGTTCTCTTCTTCCTTCTCCGTCACTTCCTCCATCATTTTTTTCCCTATCTTTCCCCAGGGCATCGCGTCCCTTCTTTCAATGTCCCACCAGAGCCTTCGGATTTCTCCTCTCATGATTTTCCTCCTCTGCTTCCGGACCCTCCGGATCCACCTCTTTCTATCTACCAATTTCTTCTTCTAATTCCTCCTAATTCTGGGTCCGACCCAACTTCTTCCACATCCACTGCTTTGGGCATTTGCCCTTTCTCCCACTGCTTTCGAGGCTTTAGTCCTCACCCCTCTTCTTGATTTTCCGCTTCTTCTGTAGACTGTTCCATGTGATCAGGGTCTCCACACCTTAGTGAGGGAGTTCTAGCCCTCGCCTCTTTTTCTTTTCTCCTTATTCGTCTGAGTCTGGTCTTGGCACCACTCCTTCTTGTTAAGCCACTTTCAATCCTTTGCTGCCAATCCTTTTGACTGCCAAAGAGGGCAAATCCCACGATGATCAACCTCGCCTCTGACAGCTGCTTCTACAAAGGTTGCAAGGTAATATACTGACGTAAGTACGCATTTTTATAATATCATTTCCTCATCACTTCACGCGGGATTTTCAAAATAAAGTGCTTCTTAACAAGACTAAGAGTGGTGTTTTAGATCTTTATCTTAGGCTTTTGTTAAATTAAATCATTCTCAAAAGAGTCTCTAGGCTTGCTTTTGCAGCACCTTTGGTTATAAGAACCCGCGCTGGGAATTCAACATTCTCTCCCCCCTTGTTAAGAGCAACCCTTAGCTGGGCATTCCACACACTTCACGGCGTCCTTAGCCGGCTCCTTTGGTTAAACACCGTTGCTACCTTGGCCATGCCATGAATTTCTGAAAGTCTTTTCTCTTCTTTACTCGGCCGCATGCAGGGGCAAGAGGTTGACGGATGAGATGACCAACCTTGGTAATCCCCAATACGAGAGGAGTCTCAAATAGGGGCAGTCTTGACCCAAATTAAATGAGTTTTCATGATATACATTTCGCCAAAAGGGCTATTATGAAAATCAAGTCAAAATTTCGATAAAAGCAAAAGTATGAATTATGGCATGTCAAGAGTGGCAAAGTCCCCGCAGGGAAAACCCTGGTCGTATGCATGTCAAGGGTCTAAAAATTAAAGGCACAAAGCCCCGGCACAACAGACTACCTCTTTGAGGGTTAAACACCTTGGAAGGAATTCAAATCCCGATATCTCCCATCCTGCACAAAGTTTATCTCCAATTATTCTTCTCTTCTCCCTCCAAGACCGAATGTTTCTCGGGTATGGCCTTGGTAGGGGCACCGTTAATCAATGGCGGTCGATTATAGGACGCCACTTTCAACGCACGCCCGGCTTTGGGTAATTTTTAGCGAAAAGGGAAGGAACAAGGACCCCTAGCCAGTGGTTCAAAACACCCTTTGATGCTGCATTAACTAAGTCTAAGCCAAAATCTCCACAAAAATTTGAATATTTCCAAAATCTCCACAAAAAAATTGAATATTTCCTGATCAAAATCCATAAAAATTGAATATTTGTCAAAAATTTCATAATAAAAATTTGAATATCTTTTTCAAAACTCATAAAAATTTGCATATTTCCAAAATCCAAAAATATTTGCATTGTATTTTCTGATGGTGTTTTGCAGGAACAGCTTTCCAAGGACCAAGAGCACGGGTGAGTCCTCTCTCCACTTATTGCTATCAATCTATTGATTCTCCCCGATATTTTCATAATATGACATCCAGGGGCATTTTGATTATCATTTCCCCCATATCTCCTGATTATTATTCATCTCCAAATCTTTTTAAATCAACTCCTGCTGATTCACTTGATCACTTTGCCAATGGGCATTATCATTTCATCTGATCACTCCGCCATTGGGCATTATATCAGATCTTGATCTTTCACCTCCAAATTTTGATTAGCCAGATTGTCTCCTCATGACAAAATAACAAATAATGTTGCTTTGCAATGCCATGCTATTTATGTTATCCATGCTTTGCCCTACTATGTGTTATTCATGGCCATGTTTGCTATGCTTAAAGGCCTTATTCATTGTTTGTTATCTTTTTATATCTTGGCTAATGAATTTTTGAGCGCAGGAAGAGGCTCTTGGTCCCGCCGACTGGGCATCATCATCAAAGTCCCGCGGTGACGGCAGCTCATCTCTCAGTTCCCCCATACTTATTGCTCCACCATCTCTCCATGTATGCATTTTTACTATATGTTACATATGCTACTAGATTATATCAAGGACCTTATGGCTTTGGTAAATCTGGGATTGGAGTTCCCCTTCATCAAAAACGATGATGATTCCAGAGGCGTCTTAGTCATACGGATAGGCCGTTGAGCCGTCCAAGACTGGGGACGATGGTTCCCTTTTTACGAGTTGGTGCGTGGATAAACGGGCTTCGGCTTAGTATCAGTTCGCAGAATTGGTTTCTTGACCCAGTCTGGGCAGTTTAACAATATTATCCTTGATTATCTTATATTTTCGTTTGATTTAATTTTTCCCTTTAAACCCAGCATGCATTCATATAGGAATTTGAAACAATTGTTGGAAAATCATTCTGATAAGCTGATGTGAGAGTTGAATTGATCTTAATCTTTCTCGATATGAGATTTTCCCTGCCGAATTGAGTCCTCAGTGCGTTTTGTCGCTATTTTGGGTCATTTTCTCGAAAACTCCTTGTTTGGATTTTTATCATCTTATTTTCAAACTTTCCCCTTTGATCCACCTTGGCTGCAGCACGTCCACTGGCTGGTAACCGCTCCCCAATGGTGAAATCTACAGGTTTGTGACCTGGGGTACTTCCACCGCGCTGGAAGTTGATCATTTTATTTTATCTCCTTCGTGCACCGCGTGCACACCTCCCCCTTTATCCAAACATTGTTGATTTCGTTGGATTTCCCGAGATTGCTTCATCTCGAGCTTTTGATTTGATTCTCATCAAGTGATGTTGATTGCGTGTCTCATCACACCTTGGCATCTACTTTTCAGTTTGCTACGCTCCCTTGCAAAGCAGACGCCAAGGCGGGGCAGCTGTAGACACGCCAAAATTGACATTATTTTGAGTATATTTCATATCGCTCTGCGATGCCCCATTTGACCCTCAAATCAGCTTATTTAAGTGGTTTTCCCACTTTTCATGGATTGCCCCTCATTTCTCCTATTTTTCCCAATTTACCTCCCTTTTCCTATTTTTCTGGATTTTCTGGGCATTTATCTCTATTTTCTGAATTCACGCCCTCATCAGAGGCGTGTTTTTTGAAACACGACCTGGTCTTGGGCGTGTCTTTCCCATTTTATCTATTTCTCCCCATTCTATCTATTTTATGAATTTTCTGAATCCACGACTTGGGTAAGGGCGTGTTTTTCTTAAAACATGACTTAACCTAGGGCGTTGCTTTAAGAAAGGACGCCCACACCTTAGGGCGTTAATTCTTTTGGTTTTGACCGACTTCCCCATTTGAGCTCTTTAAATTAACGCCCTTCCAAGGGGCGCTTTTTGAAAAAGTGGCTTTGTTTAAGGCGTGTTTAACATTTTTCAAATATGGGGAGTTTTTATTTCTAAAATTGGTTTTGGAAGAAACGCCCTTGTGCAGGGCGTGTTTTTGAGAAACGCCCTCTGGTAAGTCGTCAATTCATCAATTGACGCCCTTACCTAAGGCGTGTTTCTTCTTCCGGCTTCGCAGCCCTTTCCCCAGAGAGTCCTTGCTTCGTTAAACACCTGCTTTGAACGGGGCTCTTGGCCATTCTTATCATTCCCCTTATTGGACTCTTGCCCATGTTTATCCCCTCTTCTCCTATTTAATAGAGCCATTGGCTCTGTTATTTGGTTGGACTCCTCCTCTTCGGATCCCTCCTGTTCGACCCTTTTCTTTCCCCCTCCGTTTTCTTTTTCCTTTGTTCTTCTCTTTGTTTTACAGGTTGAAGGTGCTGCTGCTGTTTTGGTTGAAGGAGAAGACTCCCGTGCGCATCTTCATCTCTTCATTTTTTGAAGATTTCTCCCCGTCAAGAATATAAAGCCATCATCACAGGCCTTTCTTCTTCTGTTTTCTTTTATTTTATGGTTTATTGCATCATATGTATATGCATGCATGCTCTTCCCCCCTTTGATTTTTATTCTCAACGTGTTGAGACTTTCCCCATAGTGCAACTCTTGCACTCTTTCCCCTTTGTTTATATTTTTTATTTTTTATGCATCCATCACATCATTCATTTCCCCATACCCTTTTGCATAGGGGTTTAAGGGCCAACACCCACAAGGTGTGTTTTTAATCATGTTATTCATGCTCATATATTTTTATTGAATTTGATGCTACACTCACCATGTTCTAATCCATATTTTTATTGGTGTTTGTCTTTTCTTTGCAAGGGTAATTAATTGAAGAACTCTCTTCGTCGGCCGGCCGATTTGAAGAGAAAGGAAGCACTCACATCCCCGCGTTTTAAGAGGTATTTTGCGATCATCTCACCATATTATTTTCCACTTGAGACCCTCGCGTCTCTGGCGATCACACACACTCCCCTTGTGCACCTCGTGCACATTTTTCTCTCCATTATTGATTATTGCATGCCTTGTCTTTGATATATTCCTTAAGTGGATTTTAATTAAAATCTACATGGTGTCCCAGTAAGTTCTTGCTCCTGCGCTTTTGAGTGTGAATGGGTTGTGGTAACCCTGGATTCAGTTTGAGACAGTGCGGCAGTGGCTTGGCTTCTGGCCCAGATCGTGGAATTGGGGTCGTTGTGCACTATCTTGGATGCGCCGTGTGTGGCGGAAGGTGAGATGTGAAGGTTTCGCGGTGGTTTTGGGACTCGAGGATGAACGTCAGTGGTTGTCGATTATGACTCGTGTTGCGGCTCTTGGCATGGTGTGTTGCAATTCGAGGAACTACAGTGGTGGTGCATCAAGAGATGTTGTGATTGTGGTCCGATGTGACACTCACTGAGTGTGTCGGAGGCGCTGACCTGAGGGAAGCGATGGTTTTCTCGGTGCTGGAAGGTGCTGTTCCTAGCATGTGCGAGGTTCAAGGTTAGGTCGAGCATGGAGATTCTTCCGTTGGTCGGAGGTATGTTGGTTTCTCCTTTGGTTGGAGAGGATTGCGTTTGGCTACTGTTCGTCATCTTGCATTGTGTGTCCAGATTGGTTGGCCTTCGTGTGCCATGAAGTCCGTGCGAGACGTGATCCGTGTTTTGGCAAGGTGGTTGCCTATGAGAGTTGTGCCCATTTTCCTTGGTGTGTAAGGGTGTTGGCACTGTTCTGGAAGGACTAGTGCTAGTTGGACGGTGTTCGCATTATTGGCTGGTGCTGGAACTTTCCGATGCGTGGCGATTCGGAGCCTGCAGAGTTGCTGAGGATTGCCAGATTTGGGAGTGAATCTGTGCTTTGGGTTCGAGATAATGGAGCTTTCCTCACCTTGTTTTCTGAGGTTGACCAGCCGGGTTGTGGATTGTCACGATGATGAGTCCCGAGTTGCCGTGTTGGCAGTGCGCGCGTGGATCAGAGTGCGCGGCGGAAGCCTGGTGGGCCCATAGCCCACAGGTTCAGGATCGTAGCGTTGGTTGCTACGGGCAGATTTCCTGAGGTTGCGTTGAGCATCGGAGGATTGGTTCCTCGGTGTGAGACGTGTTGTTGTCGTGCCGTTGCTCGAGATATCGTGGTTCTTGGCACTGGCAGGATGGAGTGTTGGGGAAAAATGTTGGCAAGTGTGCTGCATGAGTACCATGTTCCTGTGATGGAAGCCATGTCAGGCGTTGGTGTGAGCCCCGATGGGGTTGTTGAGGATGTCGCCTGACGGAGGTCGAGGACGTGTTGGTCAGAGTCAGTGGTTTGGTGCCCGACTTGTGTTGCAAGTTGTGTTCTCGGATGAGATCGTGTTCTAGAGGAAGTGATTTCTGAGAGATTTTGGGTTTCTGTTGGTAGCTGCGAGTGACTGGTAAGGTTAGTCTCGTAGTCGACCATGGTAAGATATGTATTGTTGGGGACCCGTGTGCATTGGTCGCGGCGTTGGCGACTAGGTTGATGTGAGATTGGGTGGCACTTTCCTCTCCTAGAGACGTGTGCCATCAATTGTTCCGGTGGTGTCCTGTGGCTCTGTGGTAAGGGCGGAATCGGGATTGGCAGGTGTCCACTTGGATTGTTTGAGACAGGACGAAAGAGTGATGCCTGTGGGTGGAGGCCTTTGGAGAGAGATTGGCGTCGGAATGGTGGTCCTTGGTCTGTGACCAGCACGGGAGGATTTCCCTGTAAGTCTGAGTCGAGTGAGGTGATGACTGAAGACTCCTGAGTCTTGTCATTGGTTTCGTCGTGCTCCCCTGAGAGGGTTGAGTTAGCACGATGATCGAGATCGAATGCGGTGTTCGAGAGAAGCTCGGCTTGAGATGTGGTAATTGTCTGTGTGAGTCAGGGGATGGCCTGTTATGAGTTGGATCGTGCCTATTGGGCCAACGAAGGTTTCCCGTTGACGTGTATCTGGTGACCAGTGGATGGTCTTTTCACAGATAGAAGATGTTGTTGGTTGCGCATCGTGAACGGTGAGAGCCGTGTGCACGTGAGGCCTTTGGTGGCCGTTTTCGTGATGTGGTTTCCGGATGGGACCTGGGCCTTGTCGGAGCTTGAGTTCTGACAGAGTTGGTCTCGTGCTGTTATGAGTGCTTGGCTTGCCAGGTATGAGCCGATGAAGGCTCTGTATTGGTTGTTCCCTTGAGCAAGGCGTGGAACCGGTCAGCTGTTTGTGAAGCTGATGTGTGATTTGTCTGTCGACCATAGGATGGATCGGTAGTTATTTCTCGTGACGAGGATTGTGTCTTCTCGGTAAGCGAGATGGTGGCAGCGGTGCCATGATTGATTTTCCTTGTGACTAAGGTGATGCTGGACTGTGTCCTCTGGTGTATGCCTGCTCTGATGGCCGGTGTGCGTGGCATGCCGAGCGAGGTGTCGTTCGTGATTGTAGTCTGGCTGTGTCCCTCAGGAGAGGAGCTTTCGTGAGAATCGAGGTTTTCTGTGCTGAGACTATGACAGCGTTGTCAGTTGGTTAAGGTGTTCTTCCCTTGTGGCTTGGTGCTAGTCCTGAATTTCGAGGATGAAATTTGTTTAAGGGGGGAGGGCTGTAATGCCTCGGATTTTTTCAGATATTTTTCGGATCATTTTCGTGGGTCTCGGAGTATATTTTGTGCTTTACACGATTTTATCCTGATGTGCGTTCAAAACTCTGTGCAGGGGCGAATTGTGGCCTTCTCTGACTCCGGGACAATACCGGCGCTTTGTGCTCCTCCTGAGGATCGCGGAGGTAATTTTTAGTATTTTTTTCTAAATTTATGAAATTTTTGGATTTTTCTATATATATTAACCCTTTCTCTCCCTCCCCTCATTTCTTACTCTTTCCCTCTCTCTTCTCTCTCACGTTCTCTCCTCTCCCCCCTCTCTTCTCTCCGGGCGGCCGACGGAGATGGACGAGGGTGAGGTGGCGGTGCTCGTGGGGGAGGAGCGGCGTGGACGGGGCGAGGATCGAGGCGTGGTGGCGTGGTGAAGCCGATTCGTGAGCGTGGGATGTCAGCGGGGTTTCGTGACATTTTCTTCGTGGATCGGCATCCACGGCGCGTCAAACCTTCGGTGGAGGTAGGGAGATGGACTCTCGGCTCGTGTATTTCATTTCCCGTGATTTTGGTAGGCCGTGGTGAGCCGAGCGGGGTTTATTGCACGTTTTGGGGGAAAATCATGTTTTTAGGGTGCGCGACAGATTCGTCGGATCGAGCGCCGTTTCCTCCATTTCTTCCTCCCATTTTTGTGTTTTGGGACTGGGGAATGGGCTCCCCATGTTTTCCCCATCACCCAGGGGTGATTGGGCGTGGATCGACACCGAACGGCGGGGTTCGGATTGGGGTTTAGCCGTGTTCGGTCGATCGGTGAGGGCGGTCCGGTCGACCGAGGGCGGCGGCTGCGAACTGGGAATTCTGCCCAGTTCGGTCTGCCGACCCATCTGGGTAGGTCGACCGAAATGCAGAGTTTTGGCCTAATTTTGGCCCCGGTCGGTCCGGTTGAGACCCAATGGTCAACCTATGGCCCCGTGAGTGTCTCAGACACCCTGTGAGTACCGTGATCGTGTTTTTGGGTGTCCGGAGGTATCACTTTACCTCGATTAGTGTTCCCATGGGTCTAAGGGTCCGGGCGACCCTCTTGTGCTCCGGTTGTGACCGGACGGTCGACCTTCGATCTCGTGAGTGTCCCAGACGTCCCTTGGGTTTCGTGGCTGTGTTTCTTGGATGTCCGGAGGTATCGCTTTATCTCGATTGGTGTGCCCGTGGGTTTTGGGGATCCGGATGACCCCATGTGTTGTGGGCTTCCATGTTCTCGCCTGATCGGGTCACCGTGTATCGGCATGAGTATGGTGGGGCTTCCCCACGCATTGAGAGTTCTTCCGGAAAGTAGTTTCTGAGCGGGTCGTGCGTAAGGTGATGCAGGACGGACCACGGACTCGACTCCAAGTTGATATGCGATCCTTGGACTCTAGACAAGCTCATGGTCATCCCTTAACGAGGGAAGCGTACGGACGTGCGCGATTGAGAAATTGACAGTGAGCTAGGGTGGTCGGCTCTCTCTCGTGCCCGGATCGGGTCACGGGACAAGTCTCGCTCTCTCTCTCGCAGCAGCGATATAAAAATATAACGAGCTAGGAATCTATCATGCTCTCTAGCAGTGACATAAAGAAATGCATACGAGTAAAGTAAAGTGCTGAGAGGGGAGCGGACACGATACCTCCACGCTCTGGGCGTGGGGAAGACGACCCCAGTCAAGTACGGTAACTCTCGATACAATGGTTAAAATTTAATTACAGCAGTGAATTATATTGCCCACTCCACGCAGGGAGGTAAAGGGCTACAAGTCGACCCGGGAGGACCGATCTTGGGTTGATGGGCAGCAATTCGGAAGGGTGTTCGGGCCGAAGAAGGGCTGCTGGTCTGACTCGACACTATTCCAACTCAGCTCGACTCGGTTCTGCTCGCCGGACAGCAAGCAATGGCCTCCAAAGGGACGTCATCCTCCTGAGATCTTTTGAAGACGGCACTTGGCTGGGACGATGGCGGGACGACCCTGGTCGACTCCCTGAAGTGGCGGTTCCTGAAATTGAGCTTTGATATTTTTGCAAGATTTATTTTGTTGCTACTTCTGCTGGTCTGTTCACGGAATAGATTTACGCGCCTCCACGATCAAAATTTTTGTGCTCAGATCCGAAGTCGGATCGAGGCGTGGCTGGTACCTTGGAAAGCGGACTCATAGATCTACAACATATATTTTTTCCCCGTCGATCCAGAGAAGGGATTAGAAATGAAAACCTCTGCAAACTACGTGATTTCCTATGGATCTGGTTACAGACTATTATGATAGAAAGGGATCTGCCTAAAGATGATTTTTGACCGAAGGAAAAATGAAATATCTAAACTCCATAAAAATTATGGTGGAAGGGGGGGGGGGTACGTGAGGACCACTTGGTAATTTTTGTGGATTTTCTGGAGAGGGCTAAGGGGGTGGGAAAAATACGACAAGGGGACACTGTCCCGCATATCTGCAAACTGATAGATTACTGAGGGGAAGAACAAAAATACGAGAAAAATATCAAACGGTGGCGGAATGACACAAAAATTAAACTGGAGGTTGGGGATAACAAGATGAACAAACCCTCAAAATTTGGTGTCGATCAGACAGCAGGAGAAAAAGATAAAATCACGACTTTGAGGTTTTGTCCTAATTTGGATAGAACTCCGGTGACGGCGGCGTAATGGCAGCTCGATGGTGGCGGCGGCGGCGGCGCTGAGCTGCACACTCAGGAAGGGGGTTGGAAGGGAGGCATCACACCTCAGAAGAATGGCAGAAATCCATCTACAAGGGGGAGAGATGAGAGAGACAAGGGGCGCCCTTGGGCATTCATTGCAATTTCACATAAATTCTTCATCATTAATTCTATCAAAATGGGAAATACAAGCTATTTATAAGAAATGTAAAATGACCCTAACTATCCTCAGATCTAGATTAGGGGAGAGGTATACAAGGGACATCACATTTATTCCCATGTGGTCAAAAAAATAAAAATTAAATTACATATAGTGGAGGGGGGCGCCCCTTGGACTTTAAGGCATTCTAACTTTGACTTTTTATTCCAATTGTCCCCTTGAATGGTCAAGCTTCTAGAAGCCCACCTTGGACCTTTGACCAGCCCCACATGAGATCTATGACTTAGGTGGACCAATGGGGAAGGAGATGGAACCCCTTGCTGGTCCTACTAGACTTTTACAAATGAACCCAAACATCCTTATGGACTTACAAATTGGCTTATAAAGCCTTACAATTACAAACATGTTTTTCCAAGGATATAAATGCAAATAAAAAGGACACAAATGTAAAATAAAATATGGGTGGTCTTGCTCTGATGCCCCCATCAATTCTCCCCGGGTGGGAAGAACTCGACCCCGTCGAGTAAGGGGTGCGGCTGCTCAAGTAGCTCCTGCGGATCCGTCACCGAACCTAGAAGCGCGGAGTACGCTCCATCCAAGTAATCGACACCTGCTCATCCCGTATAGATTCGATATGCACTCGCTGCTGGGGAATGAGGCTAGAGGTGGACACTCCGGAGTGGGGTCACTCTCAAAGGGAAGGAGGCGGCTCGAAGACTCACTAGGAATCACCGCTGGGTCCCTTTATGTGACTAGATCCGAGATAGAGAATGGTCGAGCCGATCCCAAAAGCCGACAAGTCTACAACGTACGCATTTGATCTGATTTGCCTTGCACTCGAAAGGGACTGACAACGCAAGCATACAAAAGGCCGACTCGACTCGATGCATGCAGACTCACTATGCACTCGACAACAAATGGTACGAAACAGACTCACACATGACCCTAAACAAACCTACGGTTAGTCCGACCCATACATGTGCGATGGTGGACCAGGACATCTGAATGTGTGCCATGCATACACTAGATGCAACTAAAGGTCGGTAGAATCATGGACTCCTAGACATCCCGAAATGCACCACTCATGCATGGACGACCCTTTGGATTTGGGAGGTTTGGGTGGGCCAGGAGAGTTGAATGCATCATTCGCATCACCCCTATGTGTATCTCGCCAGTGAATGGGCTTGGTGGGTGTAGATGATTCGGCCCGTGGGGAAGGGGTGTGATAGTGGACTCCCTCGAAAAGGTGGAGTAAATATGGTCGGTCAAGGGGTTCACTAAGAAATGGGTCGAAGGGATCAAAGAAAGTATGACCCCTCCAACTGGGCTCCCATAAGTCACGGTCCCACATTTGGAAATCTTGAAGGTGTAGGTGGTCACCTTCGTGCACTAGGGTATAGGGGACGGTGATCTCATATAGGAGGTAGGGTTCCTCCCTCGGGGTAAATGGAATGAAGTTAGGCTCGGTCGGCAAGGGAAGGAATAGGAGAATCTCCGTGGTGACACAACCCACGGTGCACACAGAGTTAATGGACCCTAAGGCGGGGTGGATGAAGCTACGACTTGTGGGCTGGTCGAAGCCTCGGGACAACATATAAGTCAATTTCATTCGTGAGTCTAATCCCATAATAAGGTCATCCAGTGTATCAACATGGTGACTAGACCCGAATGTGGTATGGAATTAGTTGACCGGCACTAAAGGTAGGGTGGGGTCCATGGATGGATAGCAAGGTGGGACCAAGCCATTCTTAAGCCAGCTAAGTAGGGGCTTGGCAATGAATAACGTTCCCGTTAGAAACACGGGTGGCTCGAACTGAGGTGGCTGCAAATAAGGTGGTTCCGAATAAAGATCGGACTTAGATGGCAATGGAGCTCTAAGGGAGAGGTTTCCCGATTGGGATGAGGGAGGCCATGGGGTAGGCTGTCCGACCGGCTCGGGACTCGGCTGGGAGGTAGATGCGCGCCGTAGGGTAGCATCTGCTCACCGTAGGGCAGCATCAAACCGTGACTCAAATGGCTAGACCTCTAGAGCGACCTGATAGGGCTGCGCCAGGAGAACGCGTCGTGGATAAGACATTCATACTGGAAGTGAAGCCGCAAACCTCTCCGGAACTTAAAGGCAGTCGTGGTGCTCTCCTCTCCAAATCAATATCCAAACCGGTACGTATCATAGTCCCGAATGTACTCAATCACGGACCTATTGCCTTGGACGGGCCTACTCGGGGTGCATGGGTTGGCCATAGTGGCAAGGATGGGGTTGGATCCCCTAGGAATGGGCATGCAATGGCATTGCTTTTTGTTATTATATGCAAAAGCTTATGCAAACTAAAACACCTAGACTCAACCAATAGATGGTACTTGGTGGAGTTACGGGATCCGAAGATCCTCTCGACGCGAGTGTGCGGCCTTCCCGATAGACGTAACCTACCATTTGGACAACATCTTTTTATATACCGAATAAAGGTATGCGATGAAACGACCGACTTAGACTTAGACTCCTAGACTTAAATGACTCGTTTTTTGTGTTTTTAAACAAGACTACCCTAGACTCGACTCGCTCTGATACCAATTTGATGCGGGGCGGACCACGGACTCGACTCCAAGTTGATATGCGATCCTTGGACTCTAGACAAGCTCGCGATTGTCCCTTAACAAGGGAAGCGTACGGACGTGCGCGGTTGAGAAACCGGCAGTGAGCTAGGGTGGTCGGCTCTCTCTCGTGCTCGGATCAGGTCACGGGACGGGTCTCGCTCTCTCTCTTGCAGCGGCGATATAAAAATATAACGAGCTAGGAACCTATCATGCTCTCTAGCAGCGGCATAAAGAAATGCATACGAGTAAAGCAAAGTGCTGAGAGGGGAGCGGACACGATACCTGCATGCTCTGGGCGTGGGGAAGACGACCCCGGCCAAGTACGGTAACTCCCGGTACAATGGTTAAAACTTAATTACAGCAGTGAATTATATTGCCCACTCCACGTAGGGAGATAAATGGCTACAAGTGGGCCAAGGAGGACCGATCTTGGGTTGACGGACAGCAATTCGGAAGGGTGTTCGGGCCGAAGAAGGGCTGCTGGTTCGAATCGGCACTATTCCAACTCAGCTCGACTCGGTTCTGCTTGTCGGACAGCAAGCAATGGCCTCCAAAGGGACGTCATCCTCCTGAAATCTTTTGAAGGCGGCACTTGGCCGGGACGATGGCGGGACGTCCCTGGTCGACTCCTTGAAGTGGTGGTTCCTAAAATTGAGCTTTGATATTTTTGCAAGATTTATTTTGCTGTTGCTTCTGCTGGTCTGTTCACAGAATAGATTTGCGTGTCTCCACGATCGGAATTTTTGTGCTCAGATCCGGAGACGGATCAAGGCGTGGCTGGTACCTTGGAAAGCGGACTCATAGATCTACAACATATATTTTTTTCCCGTCGATCTAGAGAAGGGATTAGAAATGAAAACCTCTGCAAACTACGGAATTTCTTGTGGATTTGGTTACAGACTATTAGGATAGAAAGGGATCTGCCTAAAGATGATTTTTGACCGAAGGGAAAATGAAATATCCAGACTCCATAAAAATTATGGTGGAAGGGGGGGTACGTGAGGACCACTTGGTAATTTTTGGGGATTTTATAGAGAGGGCTAAGGGGGTGGGAAAAATACGACAAGGGGACACTGTCCCGCATATCTGCAAACTGATAGATTACTGAGGGGAAGAACAAAAATACGAGAAAAATATCAAACGGTGGTGGAATGACACAAAAATTAAACTGGAGGTTGGGGATAACAAGATGAACAAACCCTCAAAATTTGGTGTCGATCAGACAGCATGAGAAAAAGATAAAATTACGACTTTGAGGTTTTGTCCTGATTTGGGCAGAACTCCGGCGATGGCGGTGGCGGCGCAATGGTGGCTCGATGGTGGCGGCGGCGGCGGCGGCGCTGAGCTTCACACTCAGGAAGGGGGATGGAAGGGAGGCATCACACCTAAGAAGAATGCCAGAAATCCATCTGCAAGGGGGAGAGATGAGAGAGAAGAGAGACAAGGGGCGCCCTTGGGCATTCATTGCAATTTCACATAAATTCTTCATCATTAATTCTATCAAAATGGGAAATACAAGCTATTTATAAGAAATGCAAAATGACCCTAACTATCCTCAGATCTAGATTATGGGAGAGGTATACAAGGGACATCACATTTAATCCCATGTGGTCAAAAAAATAAAAATTAAATTACATATAGTGGAGGGGGGCGCCCCTTGGACTTTAAGGCATTCCAACTTGGACTTTTTAATCCAATTGTCCCCTTGAATGGTCAAGCTTCTAGAAGCCCACCTTGGACCTTTGACCAGCCTCACATGAGACCTATGACTTAGGTGGACCAATGGGGAGGGAGATGGGGGCCCCTTGCTGGTCCTACTAAACTTTTACAAATGAACCCAAACATCCTTAAGGACTTACAAATTGACATATAAAGCCTTATAATTCCAAACATATTTTTCCAAGGATATAAATGTAATTAAAAAGGACACTAATGGAAAATAAAATATGGGTGGTCTTGCTCTGATGTCTCCATCATAAGGCCTTGGACTGCGAGTCCAGTTGCCCAGCCTGGGGCTGGAGGTTTCCCGCTTTTCCCTGAGATGGAAAATCGGCGTGGCGGCTTGTGAGCTGCCTTGGGAATCATACTTCTATGATTTCCGCGTGGGCCATGTGTGTGACCTTGGACCGTGAGTCCAGTCACCCAGCCTGGCGTTGGAGGTCTCTTGAGTTCCCTTTTGAGGGGATGGTCTCGGCGGCTCGTGAGTTACCTCGGTATTCGTGCTACAGTGGTTTTAGACCTAGGGATTAGGCTAGATTAACGACATTGTGCCGTTGCGTACGATGGTCTTGACCCCGAGTCTTGTGACTCAAGGATCGTTGGATTTAGTGAGTCTAGAGGACTATCCAGAGTCCAGTGGCTCGGCGCCACTTTGTTCCTCGTGGCGTTCGCGCAGGGTGCGTGCGTGCTTCTCGGAGTTTCTCCTTGGAGAGTGGTCACATCAATGACTCCCCACTAGTCGTAACCTTCCGATACGCGAGTGGTCCCACCAGGAAGTGGTGGCGAGGCTATCCAGAGAGAGGGTTTTTAGGCTAGTTACCGTCGGGCCCCACGTCTTGTAGCCAGAGTCCGGCTGAGGGGAAAACCACTCAGAGAGCCAGACCTAGGACGCATGGTATGAGTGTGCACACGTGGTTGGGGGTAGTTGGACCTGCGCTGACGAGCGCGACCCCAGTTAGTTCTTATTCTGTGGTTACTAGTACGGTGTCCCCGTTTCACCAGGGGTCGAGGGGGACACCTGAGACGCGGTCTAAGTCCTCAGTGGACGCATCTGGCCTTGCTTCTGGTGGGCAGGTACTCCTGTCACGTGAGACGTGACTCTCATGTTTCCGAGTTTCGTTTCCCGTCTGTGAGACGTAGTTTCTGGACCGTTCCAGCGTGCTTTCCGAGGTGGTGGCCAGGGGTGCTCGATAGGGATTGCTGAGGCTTCACCGTGCCAGTGTGGGACTGTGCGGTCCCGGTTGGTCGTGCCTATGTAGGCAGATTTCTGCAGCAAGGTTGCCATGAGTGTTTCCTCGGTAGGTCTGGTGTTAGAGTGGTCCGGTTCCCGATTGTGAGATCGGACTTTCTCTTTCTGTTGCCGGTACAGTAGGAGTAGCTGTAGTGCCGAGTTTTGATCGGCCACCGGTTCGTTGTTCCTGCTGTAGTTGTTGTTGCTTTCCTTTCCGTTACTGCCGTTGTTTCTCGGTTGGGGTTCCGCAGGACCCCTACTGAGCCAGTGACAGGAGGCTCACACCTGCTTTTCAGGTGCGACGGTTCTTCCTCTAGGTTCGATGGCGTTGCGTGGAGGTCCTTAGCTGCCAGCTCACCGGGCCGAGTGTTCACTTGGCATGTGGTATGTTTTACTGCTTTAGACTATACTTTCTGTTGGACTAGACTCTGTTGTAGTTGTTTATTTATTTCTGTTATTATATATGTTGTCATATTTTATTTCCTATTTCTTTGTACCTCCACATTCCTTTTAGCCCTTCCGAGCCCTCCGGCTCGTGGGCGACGGGCCAGGATTCGAATGGTATCGAGTTCTTCCCGATATCCGGATCTTGGGTCGTTACATCATGCGTTATTTGAAATGGACTATGGATTGCACGGTCACATATAGGAGGTCAGATCAGCTGGAGGTCATTGCATATTCTGATGCTGATTTTGGTGGTTGCCTTGACAAAAAGAAGTCTACTACAAGCTACATCTACCTCTTGGCAAGGGGAGCCATTACTTGGTGCATTGAAAAGCAGAGTATTACAATGACCTCCACTATGGCAGCTGAGTTCATTTCTTATTTTGAGGCCAGTGGACATACCATTCAGTTGCCGAACTTGCTCACAGGTCTACCATTCATAGATTTCATCTCAAGACCTATCAAGATTTACTGTGACAATTTCGCTGCGGTCTTCTTCTCTAAGAATAATAAGGCATTCAAGGGTGGTAGAACCTTGGATATTAAGTATTTTGCTCTTAGAGATAGAGTGAAGAATCATAAAGTGTCTGTAGAATATATTGGGACAGATCTTATGATTATTGACCGGCTCACTAAGGGACTACCTGCTGGCACCTTTTGTAGTCATGTGATTAAGATGTGTCTGGTTAGTTCTCTTGATATGTTACGACACTTGCAGTTATTTGTGATCACATTTATATCATGATTCTTCTATTATTTTCTGCATATTCCATTTGTTATATATACATGTTGGTTATGGATTATGGTTGGCAGGATGTATGCTTAAGTAGTGACCAGTAGATAAACATTAAGTTTGAGTTTATCTACTATTTCAGTTTCAGTGTTCAGTTATAGTAAGTTGGTGGCATTGTGGTACATGGAAGGTAGTGTGTGATCCAAATACATTTACTGCCATAACTCATGTCATTTGATTTACCATACTTGAACTTCTTCAGATTCCATTAGCTGGAATGGTGTGTGGTTTTATTTTAATCATGCGCGCATGTATCGTGTTTTTCCCTTCAAGTGTAGGCCTAGATATCAAATCTTTAAAAGTCTTTTTCAAAACTCTATATGTCTATATTATATGTATATTTTTGAAATGAAGATTTGGTATGAATCCATTGAGTGTCTATTAGGATCCTGTTATGGGTGGAATCATGTTTAAGTCCAATAGGGACTGGTCCCTCCTTTCTACATAAGTGTGTAACTCCCCATTAGATTACATACACACATACAGTACGTGAGATAGAGAGAGGAAACTAGAGGGAGAACGTGAGTTCCGTCACTCCCTTCCCGGAGTTCGTGAAATCGGATCGTCTTCCTCGACATCTTCCTTCGAGTGGGATGGCTTCCGCTTCAGGTACACATCCTTAACATTATTACCTTTTTTTGGAAAGGAATGGTACCACAAATCCAAAATTACATCGTGTATGAGACAACGAGGGATAAACAGACATCTAAAAAGAATCCTTCTATCCAGAAACCCAGTTGTCACATCCTCTCGGAGCTCTTTGCCATCGCATTGAAGTTGTCGCCCACACACCGGAGATAGGACGAGGTGAGATGAAATGCCACTAACTCCTGCCACATAATACTCATAATTGTAATATGCATGGTTCTCCCAAATTGCTTTCATCTTCGAGCATAAAAACTACTCCTCCAAGATTTGGTACTTACATAGCTCGGGACAACAACTTGTACAGTCCATTCTAAAGGAATTACAGTGATATTACTTTGTAACTTCCTTTTTTTGGTTCTAAGAACTCATTTGTTCTAAGATCATCTTTAAGAAATATGATTTAAAGTTCTTATAAAAAAATAAAATAATCTGTGAAGACAAAAAAAAAATTAGTTGTCAGTCATTCATCTCTTTAAGTATGTATTATGTACCTCGACTTTGTGAGATATTTATCTCTGAAATAGTCATAGTTACATCATATTTGCTTCTTATTTGTTGCTCGACCAATGATTCAGTCTCAACATGCACTTCAATGAAAGCAGTCTTACTTGTTTGCGTATATTTGTCTCCCCTTCACTGCACTTCAATCCAATCACCGAGTACATGTAATAAATTCTGTGAAATTTATCGATCTGCTCGTTGTTGTTGGGCCATGCTTATACGTCTCTTCACCCCCGATCTACCCAACACCCACGAGCAGTTAATTTGTCAGAAGTTAAGTGACTAATGCTGCTGCATGACTCTACAATCCATATAATCATCCAGGTGCGCGCCGAGCAAAATATTATGCACAGACGCGGCAGGCTCCGAGAGAGAGAGAGAGAGAGAGAGAGATGGCTTCGGCAGCAGTGGCCTCCGTCTTCGAGCAAGGAAAGCTGAGCGTGCAGAGCTACGGGAAGAAGCAGGCGGATCTTTCTTCCCCACCAAAGCCTCTTCTGATCGTGGCGCCGACCCAGGCAGGGACCTACCCGGTCATCCTCTTCCTCCACGGCTTCGCCTTGCAGAACCGTTACTACCGTCAGATGCTGGAGCACATCGCTTCTCATGGCTATATTGCCGTTGCCCCGCAGGTGAGACATTACTTAACCAGTTCCCTCTCCTCTCTTCAATGTTACCGGCCGGCCGGCCGGCCACCATATATTTCCCACCCACCTCTTTCCTCTCTTAATTTGCATTCCATGCGTGCCCACCAGCTTTCAATTCCTTTATTAATTAGCTTCTAGAGAATATATCATTTGATGATATTCTTCAACTTATATTCGTTATTGAGAGATTAATTATTGTTAGCCATGCCTTTCTGTCTTTTCCATTAATTACAACCCCTTCGATCTCCATGCATCTCTCCCATCATGAATCACATCTTTCACACGCTATGCATTAACGTTTCCGATCCAGCTTCCCCTCTTATCACTCCCGACTTCCAATGGAGACATAGAGTCTGCAGCTGAGGTGACCAACTGGTTGTCCCGGGGTCTCCAGGCGGTGCTCCCCGGAGGCGTCCAAGCCAACCTCCTCAAGCTCGCCCTCGCCGGCCACAGCAAGGGCGGCCACTCGGCGTTCGCCCTAGCACTGAAGAAGTGCGCCAAGACCACACTAGACTTCTCCGTGCTGGTGGCAATAGACCCCGTCGCCGGCAGCGAGAGCCCCCTCGGCCTCAAAGTTCAGATCTCGCCCAGGATCCTAACCTACGAGGCCAACTCCTTCGACATCGACATGCCGGTCTTGGTCGTCGGATCCGGGCTTGGGGAACAGAAGGCCCTCCCTGTGGCGCCGCCGTGCGCGCCCATGGGCCTGAACCACGGGGAGTTCTTCAAGGAGTGCAAGCCGCCGTGCAGCTACTTCGTGGTGAAGGACTACGGGCACCTGGACATGCTGGACGACGACGCGCCAGGGTTGTTTCGGGCTGCTTGCAAGTGCGGCGAGAGCCGCGGGAGGGACCTCATGAGGAGAAGCATCGCCGGGCTCGTCGTCGCGTTCCTGGAGGCGTATTTAGATGGCAACAGGGCGCACCTCGACGCCGTCGTCAGCGACCCTGGAGTTTCTCCGGCGACGCTCGACCCGGCGGAAGAGAAAGGAGTTGTGCGCAGTGTTGCCGTTCTCGGTTGTGAGCTCTTCATGCATATTCCGCTATTGCGTAATGGGTTGCATGCCCTCGTGGATTTGTTTAAAAGGGAGAGCTAATTTCCTCCATATGATCAGCAAACGGTAATCGATGGCGCAGGAGGAGAACCCATATATGATACGATCGGGATAATAAATCATAGAAATGACCTTATTCTCATGAGAATTAAATCCAAGCTGCAAGAACTATGCATGAGATATATGTTCCACAATTAAATCCAAACAATTCAGATACGATCTCCCTGCCACAGGCCGACGGGATCATGTGGAGCCTCCCTTTTGAATTGACATGTAGCACCAAGACACGATAATTTCTCATCCTTTTTAACTTTCGTATATGTTTGTGAAAAAATTTCGGTTAACGGGAAATCTGGAAGGAGATGAGGGGAAAAACACGTGTTTCTTCGTAGCTGTCGTTCCCCAAAAGACGAGGTCTTAGAAGAAAGAAGATGTTATATATCAAAATATTAGAGAGAGAGAGAGAGAGAGAGGGAGAGGCACCGAAAATCTGAAATTATGATTTAATTCTAATAATTTTAATAGATTTTAGATTCATAAAATGATATCCGTTGTCCATAAATTAATTTAATCAAAATCAAATATTCTACTGAGATATCCGAACTCAAAACTGTAATTTTTTGTCTGATTTTTTATTTTGTTAGATCTTTTTGTTATCAAAATCATTTCAAAAAACATACTCTTTTTTAGTTTGAAGGAGATCCAAATATTTTGATATTCATAAGGTGGTCATTGAACAATTTAAATTTATTAGATTTTTTGTTTAAAAATTATTGTAAATATATTAGTAGACATATCACTGCATGAAATTAAATAATGCATAAATATCATCTCAGTAACTGTAATCATCTGTAATTATCACCTGTCAATTTAAACTAGATCTATAAAAAGACTAAATTATCCATAATTTTAAAAATAAAAAATAAAGAAAATATGTTATCCCTCTCCCTCCACCAAGTTGCCGGACCCTCTCTCCCTCCCATGGCCGCCGCATGCCAGGGCGGGGGAGAGGGGCTACCAAAGTGGGGAGTAGGGCCCCCTCCCCTCCCCCTACACTAGCCCACATGCCTGATCCCCAGTCAAATCCCCCTCTCCCTCCCTTGGCCTCACGTGGCCATCATGCTCTCAGTTAATGCTCGTAATTAACATCCAACTTTAATGTCCACTTTGGTAGGGAGTTTGGTTTCAGTCAATCTGTTTAAATTAATCCGGAGTTAACCTATTTTTTATTTGATAGGAGGAGAATTAACTCAGAAATAAGTAGATGAGTTAACTTACTTTTAATCTATTATGATTTGGTAGGTATTAGGTTAACCTCGTAATGTTGGTAAGTAAAATAGCATATTTATCCCACTTTTGAAAATTTTAAATCTCTCTCTCATTCTATCTCTCTCTCTCTCTCCCCTCTCTCTCAGGTCACTCTCTCTCTCCATGTCTCTCCTCTCCTCTCTCACATTCCTCTGCCTCTCTCTCTCTCTCTCTCTCACACACATCAACGTTCACATGTAAACATTTAAATATTAATTAGTATTGATATAGAAAATTTTTCTCAAAAAATATTTAAATTGATGACATTTATTATTTAAAATATGTCATAAATAATTTATATCATAAAAATATGAATTAATTTACAATGAATGGTGATTGATTAAAACTATTTTCAACACAATTAATTAGCAATATTAATTTTATTTTCTTCAAAAGTTTATTTTTTTGACAATATATTCATTATTGATGGTATATTTATCTCGTCTCTCTCATCTCTATTTAAAATCGGTTTACTCCCACTTCTCTCTCTCTCTCTCTCTCTCTCTCTCTCTGAATTTATAAGTGTGCATGTTGTGGAATAAATAACTTTTATCAACCTTATAAAATTGGGTGATTTTAATAATAATAGTAGTCATTGATTGCATTTTAAGTTTAGTGTTTATCTTCAATCTATCTCGTTTGTCTTGTACATAAATTACGTTGACGATATATTCATCATGTATGTCTCGTATCTCTTTCTTTTCTCTATATCTCTCACTCGTATGTCTCTGGTTTGGATTTTTTAAGTGTGAACTTTTTTGAAAATTTTTTTGTCAAATAGGAGATGTGAAGTTTTTAAATCTCCTGGACTAGGCGATGTGAAAAACATTTATACCTGCTAACATTTGACAATTCCATGAAATAAAAATAAAACATCGATGGAACAACATTCACATATCCATAAACTTCGTAATAAATCTACAACGCCAAAAATTTGATTCATACAATTCAACAATTATATTGAATGACGATTATCATTTAATCGACACCAATATTCAAAAAAATTACATAACTATGATTACACCAATCTCCATGCTAAAATTTGTACAAAGAAGGGGAACACTATAAAATGGAGCTACGGAGTTACATTAACAACATAAGACCCTTTCATTTTCGACAAGGAACACATTATACAAATCTATTTCAATATTCCACTCGACGGAGTATCCAATACATAAATAGCTCTATGGCATTCACATGACAGCACCACTTCATCCCTCCATGTAACGAAATCTTTCTCCAATGGTACAGTTCTGCCAAGTCCTTTGATTCCCGCTTCTCCTTTGGAGGTCGTTCCATGTACTAAAAGTGCCAAGGATAAAATCATAAATACCACTCAAACATAATAGATGTCAACAAACGGAGATGCACTGGAAGGTAAAACACTAGATACGAGGGATTCTAATGTATCCCTCGTATCAATACAGATAATAAAATCTACTCAACAAGAGAATTTGTTAATTATTTTGATCAAACTGCAATAGCGTCCGAAGGAAACTCCCCATATGGATGATGTTGTATATGCAACCACACAAGGCTCATATCCTCATACTGCTTCTGTTGGCCCAGTTGGCGAGCGGACAAGAAGGGGATGTTTCCTTCCAGGAGTCGACTCTCCCTGGCTGGCACTCTAGCCAGCGCCCAGGCCATGCAGGAGTCGACTCTTGCAGGCTGAGTGTTGCCAGTCCGTCAGGACAGAACAACAACCATAAGGTGTCGACTCTAGGAGTCGACCCCTGCAAGAATGGGTAAGAAAAAAGCTTTTCCAGCCTATTAAAAGCCCATTTTTCACAACAAAAAATAGAATGATATTACCATGCATACATGTGATATTCAAATTGACTATCATCAATATCTATCCTGCAAAAATAAGGAATAGATCATTAGATCTACATGGATGTCAAAATCAAGGAGTTCAACCCTTTGAAACATGACTTCAACCATGATTGATATAAAAGAGTTAAACACACTATGAGCCTCAAAATCTATGAAGGAGATGCATGTAAATCACATGAGCAATTTGATCATTCTTCACAAGACTCAATCAAAACATAAGTTAGATCACAAACACTTTACAATTCATCCATGCAACATGTATGAGTAACATTTAAACTAACTACCATCTCAAGTTATATGAATATCTCAACCATATTAGAAGCTCAAAAACATATGAAGAATATGCATATTTTCACATTGGCTCAATGCATAACAAGCAAGATCACTTGATCGATTGCTAAACAAGCAAGGGTCGACTATATATAAAGGTGGGTCGACTCCATTATGGAAGCGACGCATGATGAAAACTGCATAAGATGGCTTGCTGGATCAATGGCAGGTCGACGCACTTTGATAGTGGGCAAAACAGAACCTTTCACCCAATTGAAAGATTTTGAGAAATCCAAGGCTTTACCACTTTTTCTCTGAGTTCCAAGTATCCACCATGAAATTTAATCCTGTAGAGCTCATTCACAAATACCCAATCAATAAAGTGAGCTAAACTCTTCAAGCAAGCACACATAATTTGTTGCTTCCACACACACACAATATTTGTTATCATCAAAACTTTATCAAAATCAATGAGGGAGCACAACGAACCCAACAACTTCTGTCTCCTGCCCCACCTGTGACATATAAATCAGACTAACCAACCTAGGATGGCAAAATTGAACTAGAGAACATGTGCAATTCTAGCCCACAAGATCAAAGAAGGATCTGAAAATAAGGACATAAAATATCTGCCAAGCATCAAGGCAAAAATAAAAGAGGCAAAGCAAAGATAGGAAGGAACAAAAACAATAAACCTCATGTGACAAGGAAAAAAACTCAGAAAACATGGATATATGTACCTCAGAAAATAGTTTACCAGTTTTATCATCATGGCTTCATAAAGCATAACATATATGCAAATTTGAAAATTCTAAATCAGAAAAAAGTAGCACATCTCTGTACCTCTATATCCAGGCAATTTTCATCTGCTACAAAAGACTAGGAATAAAAGATAAAGTGAAAGGACTTACCCTATCATCTAATGCATAATTGGTGCACATCTTGGGCATAAGAAACAGATTAAACATAGATAAAATTAAGATAGAACTTATCAAGAAATCCATGGCAACAGTTCAGAGCAAGACTTAGCCAGAATGAATCCCATTCTCATGAATATTGGATCCATCAAATAACTTCTAGCAGCAATATGTCCATCAGATAAGTCAACAACATGAATATAATCCCTCACCTGCAAAAGGATTGACAGGTGAACTGTAGCAGAAATGCTTTAATTATTAGGGATTTTTACATATTAGTCCCTACAAACTTAGTGAATTGTCGATTAGTCCCTCAAATCCGACTATTGTCTTAAAAACTCTTATAATCTTCAACATTTTACAAATGAATCTCCGTAGTTTGTTTCCGTCCAAAAAAAGAATATTCTGTAGAATATTCCATCAAGTGTGTGAAAGAACTCTAAAATATCTTTGTTGACCGTGGACTCTCTCTCTCTCTCTCTCTCTCTCTCTCTCTCTCAATACGTGGGTGTGGGGTGGGTGACTAAGGGTCGGAGGTCGAGGGAGAGGGGACCGGAGGGGGGCAGTCCACCAGAGGTGGAGGGGGAGGGGGAGGGTGGAGGCAGAGGGGAACACGGGAAGGGGAGGGGAGGGAGACGGCCGGAGGTGAAGGGGAAGGTGGAGTGGGACGGGAATGGGAGGGGGAGAGGAGTGGGATTAGAGGGGGAGGAGGATCGGAGGTGGAGGGGGGGACATCCACCGGAGGTGGAGGGGGAGGGAGACCGCTAGAGGTGAGGGGGCGCAGAGGGAGACGGTGAGGGGAGGGAGACCGCCGAAGGTGAGGGAGGGAGACGGTGGATCGGAGGGGGCCGGAGGGGAGGGGAGATGGTGGACCGGAGGGGAGGGAGCCCGCCTCGCATGCTCCCCTGTAACTAAAGATGCTCTCTTGAGGCCGTGGATGCTCCCCTGAGACTGAATGTGTTCCCCTAAATGGTTGACATATGCTTCGCCCTGAATCTTGGTCATGCATGCTGCCCTGAAACATCAAATGCTTTCCTGGGGCTGTGGATGCTCCCCCAAAAGGTTGACATCAAATTACCTTGAACCCTGGACTGTATGCTCCCATGTCAGCAATCATGCTCTCCTGAGGGCGTGGATGATCCCTTGAGACCTAGGATGGCAAACTCGGTTTCGGACTCGGTTTCGGCCGGGTCCGAAACTGATACGACTCGGTATCGGTTTCGGTTTCGGCCGAAACCGGCCGAAACCCAGATAAAAGGTTAAAAAAATCAAATTAATTCTAAAAAATCTGAAAAAAATCATAAAAAATATAAATAATCACTTAAAATCACAAAAATCATTACACATGCATTTGACTGTATAAGTTAGTGCAATAACCTTGAAGTAGACAACTACAAAAATTGAACTTCAAACATTGAACATGTGAAAGTAAAAGTAATATTCCATTGTACATTAATACAAGCAGTACAATAAACCAAATTAGACAAAATAAATGTTACAAAAAATCATTGATTCTTACCTAATATAGATAATAATTACTAGAAGAACCTTCTCCCTCATCGTCTGGCCCTTGATGTTGATACCCATAATCAGGTTGCATGTATGGTCTATATTCACTATAACCAAACAATGAGGTAGCCAAGTCCTGCATCCCTCTTTGGATCCCTCTTGGAATATTTGGTTGGCTTGAGCTGAATCCAGTATCAGCATAAGAATCTTGAGGAAGAGAAGAGGAACTGGCCGGATGAAAGTTGAATGATGGTTCATAACCCCACGACTCATAAATCGCTGCCTCCTGTTGGCCACCTCCATAACCTGATGGATGCCCATATTGACTCTGTGACTCATGTCCTCCATCACCCTGACTGTATCCTCTGCATGTGTCTGCGTGGAAGGAGGAAGGACCACCAGCATCCCCACTGCCAGTAGTAGCACCTGTAGCACCTGGCACATACGAAAATATAGAATTTATCTCCTACCAAAATCTTCTCTGATTCGAACTGATAATAAGAATTTAAGTTACTTTCAAAAACAAAAAATCAAAGGATCACGAAACCTGCAGTCTCCAGTCGCATTTTGGCCTTTGGGGATGCTTTTTCCTGTGCCGGTGTGCTTTCTTCTTGCACCCTTGACATGAATCCTGTTCCCCTTGACGTGTGCCTCAAATAAATCTGCTTCAACTGCTCAATTGCCGGGTCCTCTCGAGCAGCAACATTTGTAATCTCAGTTTGCCCATGCACTGATGTACTTCTTCTTAAGGATGTAGGTGCCTTGCCCATTCTAGGAGTGACTAGCCTGCTATCTGAGTCGGAGTGTCTAGCTGGCTGAAAATCATGCTACTCCTCAGTGTCCTCAATAACCCTAGACATGTGGGCA
Organism: Amorphophallus konjac; assembly: GCA_022559845.1. Classification (NCBI taxonomy): domain Eukaryota; kingdom Viridiplantae; phylum Streptophyta; class Magnoliopsida; order Alismatales; family Araceae; genus Amorphophallus; species Amorphophallus konjac. Next base: position 43,224,207 of record CM040127.1, on the reverse strand, counting down.
TGAGTATCTCTGGCCCTCTTTGATTTTCTTCTTAATTCGGGATCTCTTGGCTCATCTTCATCTAGTATGCCATCTGCCCATCTTCTATCATCATCATCATCAAAAACAAGCTCATCAACCTGCTCTCGTGTCTCCACCCAAGACTGCAACGGATTCATCATCAAATAAGGCATCAACATCAATTTCTGCGGCGGCATCCCCGGCGGCGCGTTTGTCTCGCAACTGTTGTCTCAACCTCATATTCTTTATTCTCAACCTCATATTGTAGTGGCAGTACACTAATTTCTCTAACCGTTCAGCCTTTAGCCGATTGCGAACCTTTGAGTGCATACGGCTGAACGTGCTCTAATTTCTTTCACATTGGCTTGCCGATGCTGTTTGACTGAGCACCCTAACTGCAATGAAAGCCAATGCACTGCTGCCCACATCTCGGTTGTTCACCATTATCCACCAGTCAGCTGTTCCACCAACCATAAACAAATGCATTTTAGTTGTAGAAATATATATTCATCAGGTTAAGAAATCCAAAAAATAAAATATACCTGGGCTCACTCTTCCCACAACGTATTGCAATTAGGAGTCAACATATGTCCCAGTCCTCATTCTGTAATGGTTCATCTATAAACATAAAGTAATACATTAACATAACTACTTAAATAAATTCTATACATGTTATTGAAAGTATCAAATAAAGGTGAACCTCTACTTCGGCCTCTAGTCTCTTTTCTAGATTCCTTGATAAACGACCAATGACTTTTAAAGTCCCTTGAAGCACCTCGCCATCAACATGTGCATCGTCACCGTACATAAATCGAGGGTTAAGGAAATAACATGCATTTGTGTATAATTAACTAAATGAAATTTATAAAATAACATAAAGGCATTACCCCAATTTTAGTACAATTAATCACTCACCAGCTGCATGCAAGTCGTGATGTAATGTGTTGTCCCATCTCTGGTCAATAATTTTCCACCATTTTGCATAATGTCTGGGAAGGGAATGCTGCAACTCCAATTTGGCATGGTCCATGGCCTCGTACAGATAGCCTATATCATTCTTCTCATCACCATCCACCATTCTTAGGACCTTCACGAGGGGTGTGACTACTTTCAAGTACCGTGACACCATGTCCAAGAATTTGTTGTCGTCCACGACGTGGCAGACATCTAGATAATCCATCTGTGCATCAACTGTGCCCTTGTCGATGTAGTCCCGCAGGGCATTGTGGTACATGAAAGCTTTCAGCTCATTCTTGTACCTGTGCAGATAAATGAAATTTGAAGCTGCATCAACTGTTACATATCAGCAAGGATAAAGTATCAAGAATTGAGATCAATCTTATACCTGTGCAAAGACTCTAAAGAAATAAAATTAGAAGCAAATCTGGTTGGACCTGCACGGATGATATCTCGCTCTCCACTGGCATGCGCCTTGAACATATTTAGTATCCTAGGATGGCCAAAGATATACTGTGTGACTTTTTGTGCCTTGTCAATTGTCTTCTTCACATGCTTTTCCTTCCCTATGTCTTCAAGCATCAGATCCAGACAATGTGCTGCACATGGGAGCCAATATAAATGACTACGCTTCTGCATCAATTTCTTCCCTGCAGCCTTGTAACTGGCTTCATTATCAGTCACCACCTGCATAACATTCTCCTCTCCAATTTGTTCTATCATGCCATCCATCAAATGAAACAAATAATTTGCATTCTTTTCATAATCTGATGCATCAACTGATTTCACAAACACTGTACCTTCGATGCAATAGACCAAAAAGTTTATCATGGACTTCTTCGTGGTACCAGTCCAACCATCACACATGATAGTGTATCCTCTCTCCACCCATATATGCTTGAAGCTTTCAACCCAATCATGGAGCTCCTCAACCTCTCCTTCAAGGCCGCGCCCGTATATGTCTCGACGTGAGGGGGCCTTCAAGCCAGGGCCAGCATCTGCTATGGCATCTATCATAGGTTGAAAATATTCACTTGAAGCTGCATGTGCAGGGACACCTGCATGAAAAAACTATTTGCAGATAGATTTAAATGCATGCCCTGCAACTTCTGCTGATTTTTTGACCCCTCTCAATGCTTGCTTGATTTTAGGTTGTGTAGCTTGGGGCCTTCTGTGCAGATAGCTATCCATGGGACCTGTTCCCTACGTATGTGGGGCAGCACCAATGTCAGGACGTCGTGCAGTTGTACTCTCATAGGTCCCTGAACTCATGGCTCCCTTCCCTTTCCTTCGAGCGGCTTGTTCACGCTCCCTTGCTTCAGTCAGCTCTGGATCAGAATCCTCAGTGCCTTCCTCATCATCATCTCTCCTAACCCTTCTGCCAGAAATCTCCTCAGCAATTTCAGCCTCATCCTCAGCCCTTTGTTGCACCCTCTCCCTTTTCCCCAGAAGGCACTGGTGCATCTCTTTTCGCACCTCTCGGGGACAGTTGTCACATTGTCTCACCTCTCCTCTTACCCCTGCCAAATGTTACTTTCCTCTGGTAATTCTGCCATACATCTCCCTACCACAGTAATTGCATTTCACCTTTCTTCTCTTAGCATCAATTAAGGACATGTGGGCCCACCCCGGATCCTCCTGCCCTTGCTGCTCCTGTGTTTGCTGACGTCTAGGTATGATGCTGCATTAAGACAGTCAAAGAAAAATAGTATAGTTGTAAGTACATTGGAAAAATTACAGCTTAATTATCAATCAACCTTGGAAAAAAATAATTACTCACATGCTCCCACCCCAAAATGTTCAATGAAGCTTAATGTAACTGCAATTGAGCCTAAGCAAATCAAAATAGACAGAAGCCCCAATTTCTATGACCTAATTATGGCTTAATTAGCAATTAACCCTTAATCACCATTGGAAAAAAATAATTACCCGCATGCTCCCACCCCAAAATGTTCAATGAAGCTTAATGTAACTTCAATTGAGCCTAAACAAATCAAAATAGACAGAAGCCCCAATTTCTATGACATAATTAGGGCTTAATTAATAATTAACCCTTAATCACCCTTGGGAAAAAATAATTACCCGCATGATCCCACCCCAAAATCCTCAATGAAGCTTAATTTAACTTCAATTGAGTCTAAGCAAATCAAAATAGATAGAAGCCCCAATTTCTATGACCTAATTAGGGCTTAATTAGCAATTAACCCTTAATCATCCTTGGGAAAAAATAATTACTCGCATGATCCCACCCCAAAATCATCAATGAAGCTTAATTTAACTTCAATTGAGCCTAAGCAAATCAAAATAGACAAAAGCCCCAATTTCTATGACCTAATTAGGGCTAAATTAGCAATTAACCCTTAATCACCCTTGGGAAAAATTAATTACATGCATGATCCCAGCCCAAAATCCTCAATGAAGCTTAATTTAAGTTCAATTGAGCTTAAGCAAATCAAAATAGACAAAAGCCCCAATTTTTATAAACTGATTAGGGTTTAATTAGCAATTAACCCTTAAGCCCTTAATCACCCTTGGAAGAAACTTAATAAGGAAGGCTTGCTCACCCCAAATTTTTAACCCAACCAAAATAACATAACAAAACAATCAAACCCTAAATTAACCCAATGAAATTAACCTCAAACAAAACAATCAAACCCTTGATGTTGTGTTGGCCCCCGGTGTGCGCACCAAGGCTCCCTCTCGACCTCTCCCTGTCCACCTCCAGCAGGCGTAGCAGCAGGCTCACAGCAGCTCGCATCAGCAGGCTCGCAGTCGCAGCAGTCGCGGCCCTTGGTCGCACGGCAGCAGCAGCCGGCAAGCCGCAGCAGGCAGCAGCCACAGCACAGCTCGGCAGCAGCAGCACCACAGCAGCGGCAGGGAGACCGAGACAGCAGCCAGCAGGGGGGAGGGTTTCGGCCGAAACCGTGGCTAGGTAGTGGGGTTTCGGGGGGGGGGGGGGGAGACAGCAAAGCATAAAGGGGTTCACATGTTTCGGTCGAAATCGAATGGTTTCGGGCCGAAATCGACCGATTTTGGGCGAAACCAGTATCGATTTCGCCCGAAACCGATACCTCCTTTAAGTTTCGGATTGCTACAGTAATAAAGGCTCTTTTCGTATCGGTTATGGCTGAAACGTATCGGCTTCGGCCGAAACTGCCAACAGTGCTTGAGACTGCATGTGCTCCCCTAAAGGGTTGACATATGCTTTACAAGGAGAAGGGGCGGGATTGGAGGGGCCTCATCAGCGCGTACAAGGAGAAGAAGAGGGCCTGGACGGGTTTGACATGGACTAGGACGTCGAAGAGGAGGAGAAAAAAGATGACATGCTACGAAGCCTCCTGGGAATCTTGCTAGGATCCTCCAAGAATGCCCCGACAGAATTACTCCGGGCAAGATCCTCCGTAATGGAAGACGGGAAGAAAACTGCTACCAGCTATAGAGTGGGAGAGAGATAGGAGAAATAGGAAAACAGGGGATCGAAAAGTTGGGGAAAAAACTTCTCTACCATGTTCCCCGTGGCTTCTCTCTATTTATATAGTTTCAATTACAAGGGTTAAAAGGGAGCCCTACCACACTATTTTATGGACAGGTCATCCCGTAACAGAACAAGAATGGTTAGAGCTAATCGGCATCAGCAGGTCTACCGGGGCGGGATCGGAGGTGGAGGGTGGTGGGGCGGGAATGCAACTGAAGTCGCTCTATGTGAGAGCGACTTCATAAGAAAGTTGCTCCCACACGGAGCGACTTTTACACCCCTCTTGCCCTCCCCTCTCACCATCTCTCTCTCTCCACCGTCCCTCCCCCTCTCCCTCTCACTCCCTCTCTGTGACAACCCGGGATCCGAGTACCGGAAAGGAACCGGCGCGTCTCGAATCTCGGCCCTCCAATCCACGAGCCTGAAGACTCGGAAGGGTAGAAAGAGATGGCGTGGGAGTACAAGAGAAGCTGAAACAACCGCAGAGGTAGCACAATAATCTAAAATAAAATGCACAGAATAATATAAATAAATAAACTGCTACAAGGTCCACAGAGTCTCATGTCCAAAATAAAAGTACAGTCAACAGAAACAAAAGTACAACTACACGGGACATCCCCCGGAGTACAACTACACGGGGCATCCCCCGGCTCTGGCAGACTGGCGACTAACCCTGGCTAGAAGAACCACGCTGAAACTCGGCCACGCCTCTCGAAGACCCCGCCTCACCTGAAAAGCAGGGGTGAGCCTCATTTCATTGGCCCAGTAGGGATCCCGCGAATCCCCACCTCGCACGGAAACGAGAAAGCAGAAGGTAACCCTACCTAACAGGAGTGCGGTCGAACCAACAAGCTAAAGTAAATAAACGGAAAAGCCATCTACTCTAACAGTACCGTACTACTGAACCTCGGTCTAACGAAACTCGAGTCCACACCTACCAGCGAACAGGAGCACTACCCACTAGAAGAACGACCGGAAGCGCCCCCTGACGTCTTATACCGTGTCACAAGTGTCTAGTTGCAACGCCCCGGGCGTGAGACTCAGACACGCAACAAGTACTACAACAAGGACTAGTTGGGGTCACGCTCGTCAGCGCGTGTCCTGAGCCCCCAACTACGTGTACACACACAGACCATCTGCTCTAGGTCGGGTCCTCTAGCTGGTTTTCCCCCCCACCGGACTCTAGTGGCAAAGGCAAGGGGCCCTACAGTGACCAGCCTAAAAATCGCCTCTCACTGGGTCTCGCTCTCCACCACTCCCAGGTGGGTCCGCACCCGCGTACGCAGGAAGCTACGACTAGTGGACAGGTCACTGGAAGTAAGAACTGACTCACAGAACCCATCGACAAAGAAACGGAACCGCACACACTTGGTGCAGCGAGGAGCCTAACGGTCCACCCCTGGGCCGTCACAAGCTGTGACGCACCCACACTGGGCCGTCACAGGGCTCTGACGGTCCAGCCCTGGGCCGTCACGAGCAACGGTGAAAAATAGACTGTGACGCGCCCTGCCCGGGCCGTCACAGCACCTGACGGCCCGACCTGGGCGCGTCAGGGTGGTTGGGTCCGCCGCTCTAACGCACCCCCACCGAGGCGTTATAGGGCTGTGACGCGCCAGGCCTGGTGCGTCACAAGCCCTGAGCCCCCCCAACGGTCAAGAATCAACGGTCAAAAAAACCAACGGTCAGAAGGCCTGACGATCTAGCCCTGGCGCGTCACAGCGCCCTGGCGGTCTGTCGTGGGACCGTCACAACCACATATCCCAACGGCTTAAACAGGGGGTGTAACGCGCCTCCCTGGGTGCGTTACACCGTGTGACGGTCTCTAGAAGGACCGTCACACCCACCCGACGGCGGAACGGCGTGAAACGTCCAAAAATTCAAACCACGCCCCCATGCCTCCAAAGGAGAGGGGGAAATCAAAGGGGAAGACCCCTGGGGACCCCTAGCATGATTCTAGGCCATCAAAACGCCGAATCGCGGCCCAAATCCATAGATCGGGCGAGCTCTCCCCAAAGCATGGTTTTGCCCTAACCCGCTTAAAAATGCCCCTCTCGGCTCCCATTCGGCCTACAAATCGCGGGGAACGACGGGATGAGCATAAGGATTCGTCCCCCTACCTCAATGGAGCGAATGCCCCGCCGAATCGACGCCGAAATCAAGGAAGAAGCTTTTAGACCCATGAACGCCCCGCCTCTCGCCGCGAAAAGAACACCACTGGGACCGCCTCGCCGCCGCCGCCGCCGCCACGCCGTTGCCGGAGTGAAGGAGGCCACGTCTCGGTCGCCCGGGGAAGAAGCACGGTGCGCGGTGGAGAGGGCGCTCTCCAACGGTTGGAAAGGAGGAAGAAGAAGAAGAAGAAAAAGGTGGAAAAGAAAAAGAAAAGATATGGTATTTATAGAAAATCTGGAAAATTGAAAAAATCCTGAAAAATAGAAAAATACACCTCCTCGATCCTCTCGACGCGATGATCGCAACGGCACCACTCGCGGGTAGATGAACGACCCGGTTCACCCGCTACAGGGTTCCGTAGGTGTTTCCGAGACACACACGCGGGAATCGGAAAACACATGGAAAAAGCCACGGAACACGTTCCGGGCCTCCGAACTGACCCGAATCGCACGGATCCGAACACGAAAGGTGTCCGAAATAAAATTTCGGACACAACGGAGTCGGACACTCCGAAAAACCAGATCCAGGACCCACGAAGAAGGATCCAAAAGGGTCCGGGACATCACAGCCCTCCCCCCTTAAGCGAATTTCGTCCTCGAAATTCAAGAACAAAGCACAAGAACGGGGAAAGACTCACGCAAACAAATAAGGATACAGCTCCCGCATCTCATCCTCACGCTCCCAAGATGCCTCACCACCAGAGTGACGCTGCCAGACCACCTTAACTAGAGGAATAATCTTGTTCCGCAGGCGCTGCTCTCGCCGATCCTCAATGCGAACAGGAAACTCCGGAAGGGACAGATCTGGGGTCACCTCAGGCCAAACGGCATCCTCGAGAACATGTGAATCATCGGGCATGTACTTCCGAAGCATCGACACGTGGAACACATCATGCACGGCGGAAAGCTCCGGAGGTAGCTGCAACCGATAAGCAACTTCCCCAACACGCTCGACGATGGGAAAGGGACCAATGTAGCGGGGACTCAACTTCCCACGCCTACCGAAACGCATCACACCCTTCATGGGAGAAACTCTCAAGAAAACTCGATCTCCCATAGCAAAGCTGAGAGGTCGACTCCTCCGATCGGCATAACTCTTCTGCCGGCCCTGAGCCATCAACATCTTCTGCCGAACGAGATGCACCACCTCAACACACTGCTGCACCAAATCTGGTCCGGTCAGGGCACGCTCGCCCACCTCGAACCAATCAAGCGGAGTCCGACAAGGTGGCCCGTACAACGCCTCATAGGGAGCCATACCAATGCTCGAATGATAGCTGTTGTTATAGGCAAACTCCACCAATGGCAGATGGTGGGTCCAACTCCCTTGCCATTCTAAGCAACACGCTCGCAGCATGTCCTCCAAAGTCTGGATGGTCCGCTCAGACTGACCGTCCGACTGAGGATGATAGGCCGAGCTAAATGCCAACTCGGTGCCTAGAGCCTTCTGGAAGCTCCTCTAGAATCCAGAAGTGAAACGGGGATCACGATCGGACACAATGGAGATGGGGATTCCATGAAACGGAACGATCCGCTCTACATACAAACGAGCCAAGCACTGCACGCTCCAACTGACCTTGACCGGCAGCAATCGCGCCGTCTTCGTCAGTCTATCCACTAGCAACCAGATACTATCCTCCCCGCTGGACATCCTCGGTAACCCAACCACAAAATCAGTGGTCACGTGGTCCCACTTCCACGCAGGAACATCCAAGGGCTGAAGTGTGCCTCCTGGTCGCTGGTGCTCAGCCTTCACCTGCTGACAGGTCAAACACCTGGCCACAAATTTCGCCACATCTCTCTTCATGCCAGGCCACCAAAACTGCCTCTTCAGGTTCTGGTACATCTTAGCCGACCCGGGGTGCACGGCATACCGACTCCCAAGAGCGTCACGCAATACCGTACACCGCACCTGCCCCTCGGCTGGCACGTACAACCTACCTCTGAACCTCACAGCTCCATCCTCTCTGAACTCCACCTCGGCCATCGACAGAATACGAGGTAGCTCAGGGTCCGCTCGCTGAGCCTCAGTCACCTGTCGACGCACCGCGGGCGTGACAGTCAGACTCGCAAGGACAGCCGAACCCTGGTCCTGAGGGACCTTGAGCCTAAAAGTCATGACCGAAACCTGCTCCCAAAGCCTCCACTTCCTCAACAACATCCGACTGACCATTACTCTCCTACTCAGAGCATCAGCCACGACGTTCATCCTGCCAGGCTGATAAGACAGAGTGAGATCATAATCCTTCATGTACTCCATCCACCTCCTCTGCCTGAGGTTAAGGTCCTTCTGCGTGAACACATACCTCAAACTCTGATGGTCAGTGAAAAGCTCAAACCTCTCGCCGTACAAATAATGCCTCCAGATTTTCAGAGCGAAAATCACCGCCGCCAACTCAAGATCATGAGTAGGGTAGTTCATCTCATGTGGCTTCAACTGCCGCGACGCATACGCCACAACTCTCCCATGCTGCATCAACACAGCACCGAGACCTACCCCGGAAGCATCCGTACACACCACGAAACCACCCGAGCCAGATGGCAACACCAAAACCGGAGCAGTGGTAAGCAACCTCTTCAGCTCTACGAAGCTCCGCTCACACTCCTCTGTCCAGACGAACGGTACCTCCTTCCGCGTAAGCCTGGTCATCGGGGCTGCAATACGAGAAAAATCCTGAATAAACCGCCGATAATAACCTGCGAGCCCCAAGAAACTCCGAATCTCCGTGACAGAACTCGGCCTCGGCCACTGTACCATAGCCTCGACCTTAGCCGGGTCCACGGAAACACCATCACCAGAAATCACGTGCCCCAAAAAGTGCACCTCACGAAGCCAGAACTCGCACTTACTGAGCTTCGCATACAACTGGTGATCGCGCAACGTCTGCAGCACCACACCCAAATGGTGCACATGCTCTTCAGCAGACCGCGAATACACAAGGATGTCGTCCACAAACACGACCACGAACTGGTCCAAGTACGGACGAAACACCCTATGCATCAAATCCATGAACAATGCGGGGGTATTGATGAGCCCAAACGGCATCACCAAGAACTCATAATGCCCATACCTTGATCGAAACGCCGTCTTCTCCACGTCTGACTCTCGAATCCGCAGCTGGTAATAGCCCGATCTCAAATCGATCCTCGAAAACACCCGAGCCGACTGAAGCTGGTTGAACAAGTCATCAATCCGAGGCAACGGATACTTGTTCTTAACAGTCGCTTGGTTCAACTGACGGTAGTCGATGCACAGCCTCAAACTACCATCCTTCTTCTTCACAAACAACACCGGCGCACCCCACGGGGAATAACTAGGACGAATATACCCCTTGGCCAGCAACTCCTGCAACTGCGTCTTCAGTTCTCGCAACTCCGCAGGCGCCATCCGATAAGGGGCCTTCGACATAGGCGCCATACCCGGCACCACCTCAATCACGAAATCAATCTCTCGCTGTGGTGGCAAGCCTGGTAGCTCCTCTGGAAAAACATCGGGAAACTCACACACGACAGGAATGTCCTCCACCTCAGGACACTGCCGATCACTCAAAACCACGGATGCGAGAAAGCCCTGACAACCCGCATCAAGCAAGCGACGCGCACGGATAGCCGAAATAAGCAAGCGAGAAGAGGAAGACCGAATACCTTGGAAATAAAAGGTGGGTCCACGAAGCTGTCCGAAGTAGACCTTCTTCGAGCCGCAATCCACCAAGGCATGATGAGCCTCAAGCCAATCCATGTCCAAAATCACATCGAAGTCCTGAAGCGGCAACGCGTAGAGTCTAACCGGCAAGTTCCGCCCTTCCACCCACACAGGTACCTTCTCAAAGCAGTATGGGGTGATCATGAAGTCACCGGTAGGCAACTCTACCGCCAAGCCACAGGACAGCTCGGTCACTGGGTCCTCCACACTCTGAGCAAAATCCTCCGAGATGAACGAATGAGAAGCACCTGAATCAAACAAAACACGAGCCGCACAACCTAAAATCGAAAGAGTACCTTCCACCAGATGCGACGCCTCAGCCTCTGCCCTGGTCATGTGAGTCACTCTACCTCGGGATCTCTGCCTCCCCACAGTAGCTGACTGTGACAACTGAGGAAACTGTCCCTGCTGCTGATACTGATGCGGCTGTGATGACAACTGCTGGGGCTGAAACTGCTGCTGCTGCTGAAACTCGTGCGGCTGGCGCGGTCTCTGCGGACAGTCACGTGCCATGTGCCCTGGCTGGTCACACCGGAAGCAAATCACGGGTGCCGAACACGGTCTATCCGGATGAGAACCACCGCACCTAGGGCAACCACCCCGCGAACCAGTCATCGAACCCTGACGCTGAAAAGCCACCGGCTGCTGAACACTGTCCATCGACTCCTGCTTCGACTCCTTACGATCCTGACGCCTCCTACCAAAACCAGCTTCCTTAAGCAGCTTCTTAAGCTTCGATTTAAAGGATGACGATCCTGGCGCAGGAGCCACAAACTGCGTCGCCACCGACCCACCTGTTGAGAGCTGGACGGTACTCTGCTGCTGCATCCCCGCCGACTGGCTGAAATCTGCCTGCACCTGGCTAGCACTGCCCTGCCCTCGAACCTTCTGCAAGTCTCTCTCCAACGCCGCTGCTGCCCTACATGCCGCATCCAAAGTGGTCAAACCTGACACAAGAAGATGATGCCTCAACTCTAGCCTCAGAGCACCCACAAACTGATCGGTCTTCACCTCCTCATCTGCCACAATGTGAGGAGCATAACGGCCCAACTCAATAAACCTGGCACGGTATTGCATCACCGTCAAGTCACCCTGAGTCAGCTCCATAAACTCACGCAACCTCTGCGACCTGACAAAGGACGGACAGAAGGCACGCTCAAAAGCCGTGACGAACTCCTGCCACGCAATCTGCCGAAGAGGACGGGACTGGAACACTGAACCCCACTCTGACGTCCACCAAGTATGGGCCGCCCCCTGAAGATGATGAGTAGCCAACGCTACCTGCTCCTCCTCGGGACACTCCATCGCACTGAAAATCCGCCGCACATCATCCAGCCACTCTCTGGCCACCTCAAGATCTGGCTGCCCACTGAAAGAAGGAGGCTGAAACAGCAAGAACTCCTTCAGCACACGACCATGACCACCACGAGCCCGGTCCTCACCAGCATCGCCGCCCTGCTGCTGACCTCCATGTTGCCGCTGAAACGCATACTCAAACATACCTCGAAAGAAATCGTCCATCCCCGGAGCTCTCGCATCTCCAGCTACACCCTCGGAAACTGAAGCCCTACTCTGCTCCTCCGGACCACCACAAGACTCTCCCTGCTGGGGACGAGCCCTCCTCCGTGGCGCCTGGCATCGAGAAAACAACCACAAATCAATAAAACACGCGCGACCCTAAGCCAGTCGCCGACTGTACAGGACATTCATAGACCTTCTGGACCATCGCAATTCGTTTCAAGTTCTGATATACCTCCACAACCTAGGCTCTGATACCAGCTGTGACGACCCGGGATCCGAGTACCGGAAAGGAACCGGCGCGTCTCGAATCTCGGCCCGCCAACCCACGAGCTCGAAGACTCGGAAGGGTAGAAAGGGATGGCGTGGGAGTACAAGAGAAGCTGAAACAACCGCAGAGATAGCACAATAATCTAAAATAAAATGCACAGAATAATATAAATAAATAAACTGCTACAAGGTCCACAGAGTCTCATATCCAAAATAAAAGTACAGTCAACAGAAAGAAAATTACAACTACACGGGGCATCCCCCGGAGTACAACTACACGGGGCATCCCCCGACTCTGGCAGACTGGCGACTAACCCTGGCTAGAAGAACCACGCTGAAACTCGGCCGTGCCTCTCGAAGACCCCGCCTCACCTGAAAAGCAGGGGTGAGCCTCATTTCATTGGCCTAGTAGGGATCCCGCGAATCCCCACCTCGCACGGAAACGAGAAAGCAGAAGGTAACCCTACCTAACAGGAGTGCGGTCGAACCAACAAGCTAAAGTAAATAAACGGAAAAGCCATCTACTCTAACAGTACCGTACTACTGAACCTCGGTCTAACAAAACTCGAGTCCACACCTACCAGCGAACAGGAGCACTACCCACTAGAAGAACGACCGGAAGCGTCCCCTGACGTCTTATACCGCGTCACAAGTGTCTAGCTGCAACGTCCCAGGCGTGAGACTCAAACACGCAACAAGTACTACAACAAGGACTAGTTGGGGTCACGCTCGTCAGCGCGTGTCCTGAGCCCCCAACTACGTGTGCACACACAGACCATCTGCTCTAGGTCGAGTCCTCTAGCTGGTTTTCCCCCCCACCGGACTCTAGTGGCAAAGGCAAGGGGCCCTACGGTGACCAGCCAAAAAACCGCCTCTCACTGGGTCTCGCTCTCCACCACTCCTAGGTGGGTCCGCACCCGCGTGCGCAGGAAGCTACGACTAGTGGACAGGTCACTGGAAGTAAGAACTGACTCACGGAACCCATCGACGAAGAAACGGAACCACACACGCTTGGTGCAGCGAGGAGCCTGATGGTCCACCCTTGGGCCGTCACAGGGCTGTGACGCACCCACACTAGGCCGTCACAGGGCTCTGACGGTCCAACCCTGGGTCGTCACGAGCAACGGTGAAAAACAGACTGTGAATCGCCCCGCCCGAGCCGTCACAGCACCTGACGGCCCGACCTGGGCACGTCAGGGTGGTTGGGTCCGCCGCTCTGACGCACCCCCACCGGGGCGTTACAGGGCTGTGACGCGCCAGGCCTGGTGCGTCACAGACCCTGAGCCCCCCCAACGGTCAAGAATCAACGTTAAAAAAAACCAACGGTCAGAAGGCCTGACGGTCTAGTCCTGGCGCGTCACAGCGCCCTGGCGGTCTGTCGTGGGACCGTCACAGCCACAGACCCCAATGGCTTAAACAGGGGGTGTAACGCGCCTCCCTGGGTGCGTTACACCGTGTGACGGTCTCTGGAAGGACCGTCACACCCACCCAAGGGCGGAACGGCGTGAAACGCCCAAAAATTCAAACCACGCCCCCATGCCTCCAAAGGAGATGGGGAAATCAAAGGGGAAGACCCCTGGGGACCCCTAGCATGATTCTAGGCCATCAAAACGCCGAATCGCGGCTCAAATCCATAGATCGGGCGAGCTCTCCCCAAAGCATGATTTTGCCCTAACCCGCTCAAAAACGCCCCACTCGGCTCCCATTCGGCCTACAAATCGCGGGGAACGACGGGAAGAGCATAAGGATTCGTCCCCCTACCTCAATGGAGCGAATGCCCCGCCGAATCGACGCCGAAATCAAGGAAGAAGCTTTTAGACCCATGAACGCCCCGCCTCTCGCCGCGAAAAGAACACCACCGGGACCGCCTCGCCGCCGCCGCCACGCCGTTGCCGGAGTGAAGGAGGCCACGTCTCGGTCGCCCGAGGAAGAAGCACGGTGCGCGGTGGAGAGGGCGCTCTCCAACGGTTGGAAAGGAGGAAGAAGAAGAAGAAAAAGGTGGAAAAGAAAAAGAAAAGATATGGTATTTATAGAAAATCCGGAAGATCGAAAAAATCCCAAAAAATAGAAAAATACACCTCCTCGATCCTCTTGACGCGCTGATCGCAACGGCACCACACGCGAGTAGATGAACGACCCAGTTCACCCGCTACAGGGTTCCGTAGGTGTTTCCGAGACACACATGCGGGAATCGGAAAACACATGGAAAAAGTCGCGAAACACGTTCCGGGCCTCCGAACTGACCCGAATCGCACGGATCCGAACACGAAAGGTGCCCGAAACGAAATTTCGAACACAACGGAGTCGGACACTCCGAAAAACTAGATCCGGGACCCACGAAGAAGGATCCGAAAGGGTCCGGGACATCACACTCTCCTTGTCACTGTCTCTCTCTCTCTCCCCTCCCTCTTCCTCCCCCTCTTTCTCTTTCTCTCTCCCTCTCTCTCCCTCTCCCTCCCTCCCCCTCCCTCTCCCTCTCCCTCTCCCTCTCTGGCGCCCCCTCCCTGTACACTCTCTCTCTAACGCCCTCCCCCTCTCTCTCTTGGTCACTGCTTCTCTCTCTCCCTCCTTCTGTCTACCTTCTCCTCTCTCTCTCTCTCTCTCTCCCTCCCCCTTCCTCCGTCCATCACCGTCGAAGGGGGGATGCAAGATGCGTCCCCCTTCCTCTGCTATCCCTTTCTCTCTCATCCCGTGCCCTCCCTCCCCCTCCCTCCCTCTATCACCGTCCGAGCAGGAGACGGAGACGCCTCCAGCGTCCCCCATCCAGGAGCGCCCACCCCTGCAGTGCTCCCTCTCTCTCTCTCTCTCACACACACACACTCACACTTAACCAGGGGTAATTTGGTATTTTACTTTCCCTGAGTATAAGTTAACTATAGTTTAGTTAACTTTGAAAAGACTGAATGAACGGGAGGGACTTAGATGTGTAACGACGAAGATTGTAGATACTATTAAAATAATAGTCAGATTTGAGGGACTAATTTGTAATTCACTAAGTTTGTAGAGACTAATATGTAAAAATCCCTAATTATTAAACATCTTCATGTAAGTAGCTGATTTTCAATATCTACTAATGTTTTTGCATCGTACATACTGAAGATAGCTAAAGCAATAGCATAGAGACTGAGATATGCAACCTTTAAGAACCAGAAAAGGTTCGTAATTTCAAATGGCAACCAAAACAAACTCAACTGCAAAAGGGGAAAAACTCACATAACTTAGGCATGTTACCTTCCTCTATGACACCCATCCACCTAATAAAATGAATTATATTAGTACGAGATTCTGAAATTATATTGAAGGAAATTTTAGAGATAATTAGACAGCATTTTACCTATGCATAAATGATTCCCAATGACCTCGGCACCCTACAATCCAATGATGGGTAATAGTCAAGAATCTTCGATAATGGGGTGGGCTCAGTATGGGTTTTGGGGGTATGTGTAGTCATTTTTCATGTTGGGATGTCACAAGTGCTCATCCGACCCCAACATAAAATCATAAAACTCATTCCTCATTGGAGAGGGGAATTTCTATAGCCCATCTAAGAGCGGCCAAACTAGGTCCATCAGGACCAAACGAGGCCCATCTCATCTAAGTGATAGCCCCGCAGGGCCCACTTAGCCTAAAAAGCCCAATAAGATCAGTCGGGATCAAAACCTTCCTCGGCGGCCCTTAGGCTCGGAAGGCCCGAGCGTCGGTCAGGTCGGAGGAAGACCAACGCCCAATCTATCCCTTCGCCGGGATAAAGGCTAGCGCTCAGCGCCCCCTCCGACCCATCCTCATCCGAGCTATGCCCATCGCCCGGACAGGGTCGGCACTCTTCATGCTTGGGTTGACCGACGATTGCTTATCCACGCTGCCGTTGAGAGCCCTTTATGAGCAGGAGTTCATAAGGATAAGGGACCCATGACCCCTCAAGGCTATAAAGACCCCATGATGAGGACGTAAAAAGTCCACGTTGAGGACGTAACTCCCGCCTAAAACTCCTCAGCTTACGGGACTCATAAGGCCGGCGCACTATTTAAACCTGGGACTCCCTCCAGCAAAAGAAAAAGGCCAACACACGCCTAAAACCCCCTGAGCAGGAACCACTTCACCACCTTAGTGTAGAGGGATCTCGTGCCTTTCTTTCCTCCTCCCTTCATAACTTCCACCATTGCTCTACTAATTTAGGCATCGGAGGGTTTGCCCCAGGGAACTACCCCTGGGCCCCCTGATCTGTTTCCCTTCCTTACAGTTCACTGTACGGTGATCATCTCCCCAGCTCAGGAACAGCGCGAGATCACGCCTCTTCATCTGGCGCCGTCTGTGGGAAACGACCAAAGAGACAGTATGGTGCGAAGAAGTTCAGGGAGGAGGTCCGTCGGCAACAGGGGAATGGCCATGGTGGCAGCGGGATATGGCCCTTCTCAGGCCTCACAAAACTCTCCCTCCAACGCCAACACCCCAGCCGACGGACCACCCCCTCCTCCCGCGGCGGTGGGGCTACCACCCAACGGGGGCGCTGACGCTCTCCAAGCCCTCAACGTAAAACTGGACATCCTCGTGGAACTCATGAGGACCCAGGCGGCCAGGGAAGGAAGGTCA
Organism: Amorphophallus konjac; assembly: GCA_022559845.1. Classification (NCBI taxonomy): domain Eukaryota; kingdom Viridiplantae; phylum Streptophyta; class Magnoliopsida; order Alismatales; family Araceae; genus Amorphophallus; species Amorphophallus konjac. Next base: position 43,207,526 of record CM040127.1, on the reverse strand, counting down.
CGCGCCTCTCCAGAGAGCCCTCCCCGCGATAACGTGTCCCAGCACACTGCTGGAGGCCGCTTCACCCTCTAAGGCCGGCAGATTATCCGTAACAGGTCAGGAGGACCTTCACAAGTCCCTCCCCCGGAGCAAGAGGCCTCCTCCACGCCGAAAATGGGAAGACCTGGGGGACGCCGTCCGAACCCAGAGACCGAAGCTCCCGGGGAGCGCCAAGGAAGCCCCCCCAGCCCCATGGCGCAGCGACTGCCGGAGTTATCCCTCCAACTGCGAGAGTTCGAAAGGCGTTTCGCAGAGCAGGAGCGCGCCCTACGCGCCTTGCAGAAGGTCTCTCCGGCGGAGGACCAGAAGAAATCATCGTTCTCCGATTACATCTTGAAGGTAGAGGTATCTCCCAGAACCTCCATTCCGACCTTCAAGTCCTACGACGGCCAAGGCGACTCGGCTGACCACTTCGACGGCTTCGACGCCCTAATGACCCTTCACGGAGCGTCCGACGCCATCAAGCGCCGAGCCTTTGTGACCACCTTGGTCCAAGGTGCCCAAGCATGGTTCCGGGCCCTCGCCCCCGGATCCATCTGAGATTTCAAGCAATTCGGGCGAGTATTTAAGGAGAGTTTCGCCGGTAGCGGTCCCCCAAGGTCGGTAGCGGGGCTATTGGCTCTCAAACAGGCGCAAGGGGAGAAACTCCGGGCTTACATCAACCGATTCAAGTCGGAAGCCCTGAGAATCCCCCGCCTGGATGTAGCCTCGGCCATAACCGCGCTGACCGGGGGCACCCGGGATGAGAACCTCCGCCGCGAACTTGTCCTCCACCCTCCCTCAACCCTCGCCGAGCTAGTGACTCTGGCTTTGCGCCACGCCGAGTGCGAAGAAGTACTCAGCGCATGCCGAGACGCAACCGGCCCGGGTCGAGAAGGGGACAAGAAGCGGGCACCCGAGCCAAGCTCGGGTCCAGGGAAAAGGCGGAACCGAGACGGAGAGCACAAGGAACCATCCCGGAAGTACGAGCGGTACACTCCCTTAACCGCTCCGGTCTACGAGATATATGAAGACATCAAAGGCTCGGGCCTCCTCCCCCAGCCCGAGCCAATAAGGTCGAAAAACCGCAATCGCAGCAAGCATTGCCTGTTCCACAGCGACCACGGGCATCACACCGGCGATTGCCACCAGCTCCAGGATGAGATCGAGCGCCTCGTCCGCCAGGGACACCTATCCCGGTTCGTGGCCGGGCGTGAGGAACACCGAGGCGCCCCGGAGGAAATCGACAATGCCCCTCACGGGATCCACATCAACGTCATCGTTGGAGAAGCTGCATCAGGAGGGGACAGTAGCCGAGGAAGGAAGCGTCATGCTGAGCGGGCGAGCCGAGCCGTCGAACCTCCCAAGGCCCCGCCAAGTGAGCCCCAGGTCATAGTCTTCTTCGACCAAGACCTGGAAGGGCTGACCACCCCGCATGATGACGCCCTAGTCATATCGGCCACAATAAACCATTGTAACGTAGACAGAATTCTAGTTGACAATGGAAGTGCCCCTGATGTATTATCTTACGAATGTTTCCTTAAGATGGGGGAGAATCCGTCTAAACTCCGCCCGATCCGAACACCCCTTTGCGGGTTCAATGGCCAGGCCACTTATCCCGAGGGAGCCCGAAGCCTGCCGGTCACTCTCGACATCCCATCCAAAATCGTTATGGTCATGGTGGACTTCATAGTGATCAAGGGTATGATAGCATACAACGCAATCTTCGGCCGAGGAATCCTTAGCCGAACGAAAGCGGTGCCCTCTACCTATCACCAAAAGATGAAGTTCCCCACTAGAAACGGGGTGGGGGAAGTCCGAGGTAACCAGGCGACGGCCAGAAGGTGCTATAATATCTCAGTTGAAGCCACAAGGCCGGACGGGAAGAACAAGGGCCCCCGGAAAGTCGAGGAAAAACCCGCAACCTCCGAGCCTGGAGGCGAGCTGCTAACGGTTTTCCTAAACGACGACCCGACCCTAGGAGTAAAGATTGGAGCTGACCTACCGTCTGAGGTTCAGCAGCAATACAAAGAGTTTCTTTCCGTGTACATCCGAGTCTTTGCATGGTCTGATGATCAACTCCCCGGAATACCGGAGGAGACGGTTATGCATAAGCTCAACCCCGACCCGACCGTGAAGCCCGTACAACAACGCAGAAGGAAGCACGCGCCAGAGAAGCAGGCGATCATCAAGGAGCAATTCACCAAGGGGCAAAAGACTGGTCTTTTTAGATCGGTCCTATACCCGACGTGGCTGGCTAACGTCGTCCTGGTGCCAAAAGCTTCGGGAAAGTGGCGAATGTGCGTGGACTTCACTGACTTGAACAAGGCTACACCAAAGGACTGTTACCCATTACCGAGCATCGACCAACTGGTTGATTCAACCTCGGGCAACGAGATACTCAATTTCTTGGACGCCTATTCAGGTTACCACCAGATCAGAATGGATCCAGAAGATATCGAGAAGACCGCCTTTATCACCGACTTCGGCGTATACTGCTACACCCGGATGCCTTTCGGGTTGAAGAACGCTGGAGCCACGTACCAGAGGCTGGTCAATCATATGTTCGAAGGACAGCTCAGCAAGTTTATTGGTGGCCCACTCTGCAGCGTGACTGCTCGACCTACGTACGGCACTGTGACCGATGCCAGCGATTTGACCACTTGGTCCATCAGCCGGCAACGGAGCTCATCACCCTAGCCGAGCCATACCCTTTCGCTCGCTGGGGAATCGACATCCTCGGGCCGTTCCCTACAGCTCAGGCCCAGAAGAAGTTCGTCATCGTCGCCATCGACTACTTCACCAAATGGATCGAGGCCAAAGCCACATCAAGAATCACCGAGACAGTCGTCTGGAAGTCGATCATCTGTCGCTACGGCATCCCCCGGGTGATAGTGAGAGATAATGGTCGGCAATTTGATTCTCGTTATTTTCGAGATAGATGCGCCGACCTAAACATTCGCAATCACTTCACCTCGGTCGCCCACCCTCAGGCTAGCGGGCTGGTCGAAAATGCCATCAGGACCAAACAAGGCCGAACTAGGTCCATCAGGACCAAACGAGGCCTAGCTCATCTAAGTGACAGCCCCGCTGGGCCCACTTAGCCTTAAAAGCCCAATAAGATCACTCGAGATCAAAACCTTCCTCGGCGGCCCTTAGGCTCGGAAGGCCCGAGCGTCGGTCAGGTTGGAGGAAGACCCACGCCCAATCTATCCCTTCGCCGGGATAAAGGCTAGCGCTCAGCGCCCCCTCCGACCCATCCTCATCCGAGCTATGCCCATCGCCCGGACAGGGTCGGCACTCTTCATGCTTGGGTTGACCGACGATTGCTTATCCACGCTGCCGTTGAGAGCCCTTTATGAGCAGGAGTTCACAAGGATAAGGGACCCACGACCCCTCAAGGCTATAAAGACCCCATGATGAGGACGTAAAAAGCCCACGTTGAGGACGTGACTCCCGCCTAAAACTCCTCAGCTTACAGGACTCATAAGGCCGACGCACTATTTAAACCTGGGACTCCCTCCAGCAAAAGAAAAAGGCCAACACACGCCTAAAACCCCCTGAGCAGGAACCACTTCACCACCTTGGTGTAGAGGGATCTCGTGCCTTTCTTTCCTCCTCCCTTCATAACTTCCACCATTGCTCTACTGACTTAGGCATCGGAGGGTTTGTCCCAGGGAACTACCTCTGGGCCCCCTGATCCGTTTCCCTTCCTTGCAGTTCACTGTACGGTGATCATCTCCCCAGCTCAGGACCAGCGCGAGATCACGCCTCTTCACTCATCGCTCCAACCCTTAGTCGGTGCACACATGATGCCGCCACATCCGGAGCAATGACCCAAATAGCAGAAGTGACATGATTGTGATGGAGTTGCATTGCTCTGCCCTCTACGACACCCATACATGCACACGCATGACAACTTAAGCATGCACCGAGGGCAACAAACATGGAGACCTACTAAGGGCTATTTTAAAAGAACACCTGCCACACGATATTAAAGCAGATGACACATAGAGGAAACCAGATATATCTACTGAGTCAAATCAAGTAGAATAGAATTCATGACATATGGGTACATGGACAAAATAGTCCCTAAGAACGAAAGATGTATAGTAAAAAAGATCAATTTTCAAGCCAGAGTTGTGTAGCAATAGTGTCCCTAAGATACTCTCCTTCCGTAATGTCACGAGATGCCACATGGACGTTGGGATCCACATCCTCATCAGCGGCATCTTCAACGTCAAGCGGTGCATGTTGAAAGTAGAAGTCGTCCCCTTGCTACCAACGTATGAAGTTGTGGACGACACAACATGCAATCACAATTAGTATTTACGTGCGGATTGGGTACATGTTCCCCTGTTTCAGCGTTTGAAACCGTATCTTTACTACCCCGAATGCTCGCTCCACAACATTTCTCAATTGAGCATGGCGGTGGTTAAACTTGTCTCGTAAATTTTGATACCATCTACCACCACGGCCTTGATATTGAGATATGTGACAACGCTCTCCCCAATAAGGACATAGGAAACTACCAATATTTGTATACCCGAGATCGGCAAGATAATATTTATCTAAAGTAATAAGTGCTACATTACACAGTGCGTATATTAATCAAAATGTCAAATTTAAAGAAGCTGAGGTTCAATATGAACTCACCTGTGAGAACTCTGAAACTCCCATTTTCTAAGGCCCAATTCAAGACCTTTTGATCACCGGCTAAGCCTTCTCAACCGGCAACTAGAAATTGGAACTCCCAATCAAATGATATAGCAGCCATGACATTCTGAGTAATTTGTTGCTTACGATTGTGATATCGTGCGTGTTTTGATGTTAGAATGTTGGCAAGGATGTGTGTGCCATCGATTGCGAGCAATGCATCCTGCAATTGTTTTAATGTCTCATCAGAATTTTCAAACAGCTGAGGAGGTGATTGTGAGCGACGTCACGCGGATATGCGGCGGCGAGCAGAGCGCGCGGGCTCGTTTTGCTGCGACACAGAAAGAAGGAGAGAGAAGCATAGGAACCACAACGGGAGATTGCTCCGATGGGGCGTGCAAAATAGATACAACGAAACAAGATATGGGGATTAAACGGTCATAGCGGGAAATGACTCTCCGCAACCTCGGGGGATGGGAATGGTGTAGAATTTAAATGACAGTAATTTAAACGGCCATTGCGGGAAGTGACTCGTCGCGGCCTCGAGAATATGAGAAGATATGAGAATAATACGGAATATAAATGACAGAAATTTAAACGGCCATTGCGGAAAATGACTCGCCGCGGCCTCGAAAATATGAGCAGATATGAGAGTAACACAAGATATAAGTAACAGAAATTTAAACGGCTATTGAGGGAAGTGACTCGCCGCGGCCTCGAGAATATGAGCAGATATGAGAATAACACAAGATATAAGTAGCAGAAATTTAAACGGCCATTGCGGGAAATGACTCGCCGCGGCCTCGAAAGTATGACAGATATAAGCACAGCACAGAATATAAGTGGCAGAAATTTAAAAGGCCATTGCGGGAAGTGACTCGCCGCGGCCTCGAGGATATAACAGATATAGGAACAGTAGAGAATATCAGTAACAGAAATTTAAACGGCCATTGCGGGAAATGACTCTCCGCGGCCTCGAGAATATGATGTGATCGCTGGGGGCCGGAGACCCCAAAATAAAGAAAGTGATCGCGCTTACCTCAAAAACATGATATGGCGGTTGCTTCTTCCTCTCCCTTCGGCCGGCCGATGGAGAGGGCTTTCCTTGGTTACCCTTGCAAAAGAAGAAACAGACAGATAACAGGTGGATCAGAAAAAATGGCAGTGTAGTATTAGTCCCTCGTAATGAAAAATGGTGAAATCGTGGCGAGACACACACCTGATTGGTGTTATTTTTAAACCCCTCTCGGACACGAGTAGGAGGAAAATGCTATGATGAATGGGGGATCATGCAAACATGCATAAAAATGGATCTCCCTTATGAAAGGAGATGACAGATGACAGGATGATGCATGCGACAGAAATGACAAAAGAGAATGGGAGAGAATGGCTTATTGAAGATGCCGATAGCGGGATCCAGCGGAGCTTCGGCAGCGTAGGGACGACGTGGAAGCAGAGGCTAGCCTTCCTCTCGCGAGCGCGGGCACCCGGGAAGCCGACAGAACCTCCCCCTACAAAGAATCCACGGGTTAGAAATGGGATCCGGCAGAGTCTCTCCTTCCTCTGTCGCATCTGAAGCCCCCTCCCTTCGAGGGAGGGGGTCCTCTATTTATAGAGGAGGTCCTGAGTGAGGCGTCCAGTCTCCTGGACGTCTCAACATTGAGGCGTCCAGGCTCCTGGACGCCTCAATACTATTAGTTTTTTTTATTATTTTTTTTTATCTTTGAGGCGTCTAACCATATGGACGTCTCAATATTTTTTATTATTTTTATTTTTTTAATTCCACTGAAGCTTCCGGGACCCTGGACGCGCCTATTTTCGCCCACCGAATCATCGCCGAAAGCCGTCGACAGTGGAGAAGACGCGTGATTTCGGCGGATAACCGTGACTCTCGAAGGGCGCGTCCAGTCTACAAGACGTCTCTATGATTGGACTTATTCAAAAACGTCAAACTAAACGACCGGAGTGGCGCCGCGTGTGCGTTGCACGAGATTTCTGAAGTAGGCGTCTAGAGTCCTTGACACGTCAAAGTGAGGCGTCTAACCATCTTGACACGTCAAAGATTTTCACGAAAAAAATTTAAAAAAATGCAAAAAAAAATCAAAAAAATAGAAAATCACCAAAGTAATTAAAAATGTGAAGGCAACCTTGAGGTGTCATGGTGTAATATGAGATTTACTCATGGTAACGTCAAGAACAACGTGTCCACAGCTGCCCCGCCTTGGCGTCTACTTTACAAGGGAGTGGCACGTAGTGGAGTGGCATGGAAGTGGAATGAAATGAAGTGGGAGCGGACTGAAAAGTAGATGACAAGGTGTGATGAGACACGCTTTGAACATTACGATTTAGAATGTTTTCAGAGTTTGCAATGAGGCGACCTTGAAGAAGGTCTTCCGAATTCAATAATTGGACAGAAATCAAACAAGAAAGGGGAAGATGTGCGCTCAGGCACAAGTAGAAAAAGGGACCAACTTCCCTGTGTGGAAGTACCCGGGTCGTAAACCTGCAGGTTTTACCTTGGAGAGCGGTTACCAGCCAATGTGGAAGTGCTGCGGTCAAGGTGGGTCAAATGGAGTAAAAGTAAAGGAATATTTGAGGATCAATCCAAACAAGGATCTCTTTTGGAAGAACAATCCAGTGCTGTCTTAAGGAAACTCAGTATTTCATCCAGAATAGAATATCTCATATTATAAGACTTTAAGCACAACGGCCTTCACAATCGAATTACCTTGAACGATCTTGCGCAATAGAATCAAAGTCCTACATGAATGCATGCTCGGTTTAAAAGAAAACTTAAAACAAACTAAAATAGAAAATAACCAAGGATAATATTGTCAAGTTGCTAATAACAGGTCAGGATACCGATCCGGTGAGCTGACACTGAGCCGAGGCCCGTTTATCCACGCACCAACTCACTAGATGGAACCATCGTCTCCATGCTTTCACAACTTAACGGCTTATCCGTACAACTTAAATTCCTCTGAAATCATCACTGTTTTTTTTGTTGAAGGGGAACTCAAATTCCAGAATCATTCAGGTCGCAAGGTCCTTGACGTGCTCTAGTAACGTAACTATCATATAATATAATGCATGACACGGTAGGACCGGTCACCGAATGATGACGGTAGAAGACGGTACAGTGGTGTCCACTAGTGAAACCTGCACTGAACAACATCATTAAAAGCAGCAGAATTGCACCACAGCGCAAGGGGGGTCAAGACAAAATATCTTTTGCTAAAGTCAACGACGACGACTCATCATTGATGTGACACATTTTAGCTTTTATACCCCTCCCTTCCTATAAGTACCCCCCTATTGCCTAGTTCAGCCAAATGCACCAAGGAGGAGGAGAAGAATTGCCTTGAAACTTAAGGGGAGGAGGAGAAGATTCTTGGGTTCTTTCAGGATGGAAGGCGAGTCTTCCCGCCCTATGAAGAGGAGCAGGCCCAGCAGCGAATTCAGGCGACTCTCCGACCTCAAAGGACATCTGAGTGGGATGATCCAGTCGCGTACGGTGAGTTGATTCATTTCAAATTTCCCGTATGACCTTTCCTTCACCTCTTTCCTTTTTCATTCTTCTTTTCCAGCCGTACCCTCTCTTCCCAAGCCCGAGGAAGTTCTTCAAACTGCCGTGGCTTTCGAAGCTAAGTTCCAACATCTCCATTGGCATGAGAGCCATACTCACGAGGTGGCATCTTCAAGGGCTCATGGTTCACGCCAAGCATTACGAAAAGATTCACATGGACTGGGCGGCCATGGGTGCGCTGGTGGAGATCTGGCATCCTCAGACTCACACTTTCATTTTCCTCACCTTCGAGGCGACCATCCTTCTTGAGGAGGTGGAACTCTTGCTTGGGTTGAAAAGGTTCAAAAGGGATGGCAGGATAAAGATCATGCCGATGCCGAGGAGGGTGACTTCCGAGGACGTCCTTGGAAGCTTCATGCCGTCTGGTGCCGTTAGAAACGTCCAGACTCAGAAGGGAATTAACCTGCAAAAGCTCGCGGAATGGGTCATGGATGCCCTGAGAGGATTGCCAGATGGTGATTGTTTGGAAGAAATCATGAAGGGATTCACAATCTGTTTGGCGGGTGCTCTCTTATTCCCTTATACCGACAACATAGTGGAGGAAGATCAGCTGAGTGCTATTTGCGGCATTTGGAATGGCAAAAGGGTGGGACCCGCCGTTCTTGCTTACCTTTACAGTGACCTTACTGCTTCCAGCATGGGTAAGTCTCCTTTTGGTTGCGCACTTCTTCTGAATTGCTGGGTTGATTTACATTTCAAATTTGATCACCGTGAGGGGATGCCAACTGTCTCGAAGATCTTTCAACAAAGCCCCCTTTATCACATAGCCGATGTGTTAGGCTTTGGTGGTAATATAGTGAACATCGTTCCATGGCTGAGAAAGTGTGAAGACTGGAGGTCCCACTTCAGAACTCTGACACAAAGCTTCTTCACTTGTGCACTGTCATGTCTACTTTCGCGCGAACTCCTTACGAGGTCTTCCCCCGAAGCTGAACTCCAACTTATTGGCGCGACTGAGATTGTTCTTTACAACGCACATCGGTGCTACAATCAAATCGGCCTTCCCCGCCACTCGTTTCCACCGTTATCTGGCACTGCTCCTCTAAGGAAGAGAGAGTTGGGCGCGGAAGACGATGCAAAGGAGGTGAAGACCATCAAACCACCATGGAAGTCGAGCATTGCGGGAATGACATTAGTGCATGTAGAGAAAGAATGCGAGTTGTGGAGAGCTTATGTAACCGAACTGGGGAAGTTAAGGCCTAAAGCGCCAAAGCCCCTAATGTAGCTTGAAGAGGCGGAATCTCGCGCTGGGTCCTGAGCGGGCTGTGGATCACCAGAAGATGAATCTGCAAGAGAGGGAAACGTGTCAGAGGGCCCAGGGGATCTCCCTGGGGCAAACCCTCCGATGGCTAAGTCAGTACAGCGATGGTGGAAGCAATAATGGGAGGAGGAGAGAGCTGATGCGCGAGAATCCTCTCCACCAAAGGGTGAAGCGAATCGTGCTCAGGAGCTTAGGGTATGTGAATGCCTAGTTCATCTTACCATCTTCCGGAGGATATCCCTTGCTTAAATAGTGCGTCGCCTTTTAAGAGTCCGGTGAGCTGAGGGCTTCCCGGCGGGAGTTACGTCTTCAGCGGGGGCTTTCATGGCCTGATCGTGGGGACGTTATCCCCTTGGAGTCCGGCAGCTCCCATGACTCTCCCGCTGGCGGAGGACTCTGAACGGCCGCACCTGCAGATAATCAACCGGTCTTACCGAGCCTCGGGGATGCTAGCTCATGTCCGAGCGATAGGCATGGCCCGGCGAGGGTGGGGTCGGATAGGTCGGCTGGAGCCTGTCTCTCTCGGGTGAGGAGAGGGCTTTTAGACCGGACCTTCCTTGGGACCTGACCGCTGTCTCGGGCCCTCCGAGCCTTGAAGGCCGCCGGGGAGAGTTGGTTCCTCGAGTCTTTATTTATTGGGCTTTTCTTCCCTGAGTGGGCCCAGCGGGCTATCACTCGGGCGGGCTTGCCTAGTTGGACCGCGTGGGTCTTGTTGGGCTGCCTTTGTGGTGGGCTACGGAAATCCCCCTCTCCACTTGTCCCCCTCCTACTCCCGAGCCAAGGAGGCTCGGATGAGTAGTTTTTCGAGGCTTTGGACCGGCGTGGCTCAGGTGGGTGGAATCCCGTTGGCGTGGTGGAGCTGCTTATAGCGGTCGCCGAGGCCCATAATGATGATCCTGACGGATTGGGAGCGAAGGGGCCCCCCTTTTTCTCGGAGCACGGAACGGCGCGCCGCCACCCTCAGGGGTTTTTTAAGGGGCGCTGTTCATCGTTCTAGGCTTCCAGGGTTTTAGGCTTTCCTTGCTTCTTGATGCGCCGTGAGAGCACAGCGGAGACGCGGAGCCTTGCGGCGGCGTTCGAAGAGTTGGCGAGGATAACCGCGGAGGCGATCCGGCAGCTTCCTTCTCCCCCGGAGTCTTCAAGCTCGTGCGAGGGATCGTCTCCCGACTCAATGGCGGACCGGAGCCCAGAGCCTGTGCCGGTGAGGCGGGAACCCGTCCCCAACTGTAGCGAGTTGGGGGAGACGGAGGTGAGGAGGTTAGAGCACCGTTTCCGTCTGCCTCTCCGCTATAGCTTTGTTGCCGCCACTCCGTACGAGACGAGTTTGGATGATCGTGCTGGGTGTATTTGCACCTTCCTTCTGGCTTGGAAGAGCGGATTCCGGCTTCCTTTCGATCCTTACGTGCTGCAGCTTCTCAATTTTTTCCGATTGGCACCTATTCAGTTGGTGGCCAATTCCTATCTTCTTCTTTCGACCTTCGGGATTCTGTGTCGCCAGCGCGACATCTACCCTTCTCTGGACCTCTTCCACTTCTTCTTCGAGTTGAAAGCGCACCCGCAGGCGGGGAAAGGCTTCTACTTCATCCAGGCGCGGAGGAACAGGAGCTGCATCTCGCTTGCGGCGAAGGAGTCCTCGCACAAGGGGTGGAAGACCCAATTCTTCTGGGTGAAGGCGATGGCGACGGACGAGATCTGGAGATGCCGGACCTTGCCCAACTTTCACCCGAATCTGCCCCCTCGCCAGGAGGAGTTCCCTCCCCACGTGGAGCAGCAGGCTGCCCGTCTGCTGGAGAATCGCCAATCGACCGAGGAGCTGGTGACGCCGGAGAACATCGAACGGAGTCTTCTCTCGCGGTTGACGTCGTCAGGTACGGCTCTTGAGGCTCTTTTCTGGGATGGTAGCTCTCTTTTCTCCTCCTGACCGGGGCTTCTTTTTGCTGCAGACGTGAGGCGGGAGCCTCTGGAGGAGGCGGCCGAGGTCATCGATCTGGGAGATGACTCGGCAGCTGATGAGCCTGATGCCCCGGTGGGTCGCGTCAATGCCCGAGATAAGGGCAAGGGGGCGGCCTCCGAGGGGTCTTCTCGATCGACTGGTCTGAAGCGCAAGGATCCCCTGGTGGGGAAACTGCGGGAGGCCGCGAAGGCCAGGAAGAGGGCTAGTAAAGCCGGTCTTCCTACCGCCGTCGGGGGCGACTCTAGCTCAGCGGCGCTCCCCCCTCGGGGGCAGGATGGGGCTGACCCTTCCGGGCTGGCTCTCCCATCCGCCGAGCGAGAGGGGGCCGAGGAGACCAGGGGCCCCGCAGAGGGAGGTGATGGGTCGGCTCTCCCCTCCGTCAGGACAGAAGGGGCCGATACCGGCGTGGCCGGCGCTGGGACCGAGGGTTCGGTCGGCGCGGATGGGGGTTTGCCCGCGGGGGCGTCGCAACCCCAAGTGCCGGCAGCTTCTGGTGCGGTTGATCCCGCGGCGCCAGTCGAGGGTGGGGGTTCGCCCGGGGAGGCGTCGCAACCCCAACCGACCTTGGCGCGCGGGGCGGTTGGTCTCGCCGCCACAACAGGGCCTTCTGGCGGGGTGCCCAGGGTGGAGCAATCCCCTTTACCGGAATCTCTGGTCAGGCTCGGTGTCTCGGGTGACCTATACCGGCTCTGCCGGTCGATCGCCGATAGGACGAGGGGGGGAGAAAAGCGCAGCACTCCTGCCGGGGTCCTTGACATCCTGATGGAGGGCGGCCTGGTCATAGCTCGGACAGCGGCCGTGATGGCAGAGGCGCATGCCCGGACGGAGGCGGAGCGGTCAAAGCTCGTCTGGACCCTTGGTGGATGCGAGGGGAAACTAGCTCGGCTCGAGGGGGAGCACGAGGGGCTCCGGCGGGAGTTCCTCACATTCAGGGAGTTGGCGCGGTCAAGCCGAGGGGAAGCCGAGGTGCTGGCCGAGCAGCTGACAAGGGCCCAAGAATCGCTCGAGAGGAAGAGCAAACGTCTAGAAGACGAGCGTCAACGTCACATCGAGCTGGATAGCCTCTGGGAGCTTGAGCGCAGCGAGCTGCAGGATCGGGCGGAGGACGCGGAGCGCCTTCGCGCCGAGGCAGAGGCGGACCGAGCCCGGGCGGAGGGTCGGATGATCGAAGCCGAGCGGAGGATGACCGAGCTGGAGGAGTGTCTGGCGAGGGCGGAAGAGCGTGAGGCCGAGGCGGAGCGGGTTCGGGACGGGCAGGTCGAGGCGGAGGCGATCGAGCGCTATAAAGGCTCGGAAGCTTACTCGGCCGACCTGATTGCAGCTGCCCTACCCTACTACGAGGTAGCGCTCCGCCGGGGTGCTCGAAAGGGGTTCAGGCAGGGCTATCGCCGGGCGATGAACTATGCCAATGAGCACCTTGCCGGGGGTGATTTTCCTTATGGCCAGAGTTATGACTCGGACGAGTCAGATTCCAGCTCCTCATCTTCGGCTGGGGAAGAACCGGAGGAGTCGCCTCTAGCGGGGTCACCAACTCCGGAGGCCTCGGGAGGGCTCACGACCGGGACAGTTCTCGCACAGGCGAGGTCAGTGTCCGGGCCGGCCGTCGCCGAGGGTACCGGGGGTGACGCGTCCCCTACTGCTGTTCCCGAGCTTCAAAGTGGGCCCGAGGCCTGATGTAGCTTCATTTTGCCCCTCCCCCTTTTTGTCTGTCTTTCCTTTTGTAAGAGGTTTTTTATGGGAGGCAATAAATGACTTACTTTATTTGATCGCTATCTTTGCTGTGATTTGGTTGGCGTATCGAGGCAGTTGGAAAGTGCCGATATTTTTTGTGCCGTTTTCGCACGTCGATTCGGGAGACTTCTTGCGGGCGTCCTTCCGTATTACCATGCTTTGAAAGTCGAGGTGCTTCGCGAATCCCGCTAGGGTGGGGGTCGAGGAATTTGAGGTGATCTTTCAGGGGAGGTCCTATAGCGTGTTTTCGAGGGGGGGGGAGTCATTTAAGGCGTGTGGCCTCCCTTGGCCTATAAAAAGGACCGAAGGGTGCTCCTTCCCTCTTAACACTTAGGACTCTCGCCGGCGGTCTGCTCTTATTCCCTCGTCTTCGCTCTGCGTTGCGCCGCCGCGATCGGAGCATGGAGGACCCTTCAGAAGGTGACGCTGCAGACGACGGGGAGCGGCCGGTTCCATCTGTCCTGGAATATCGATCGGGTCCCACGGTCGCCGCGCGTGCATGAGACGGGTCCGACGGTCGCCGCGCGGATCTGGAGAGGGCTTCGACGTGCGGGGGCACGCCGTTTGCCTCCTCTTGGCTCCGGCGAGGCTTCCGGGCGGACGCCGAGATGGAGGGCGGATGGGGGAGTTAGGGATGCCGGCCGCCATTCCCCTCCGTGGGAGGGGAGGAGGCGGCTCCAGTCCCTTCCTCACCCCTGTTCGCAGCCTCTTTCTCTCTCTTTTGTTCTTCATTTCTTTCACTCTTCGGGGGCTGCTTGCTTTCTGTTCGCCTCCAAAGAGTTGGTAGTTTGGCGGAGAGGAGACCTTCACGGCGTTCCTTTTTCCAGGTTGTTGCCAACTTGGAAGGTCGCCTTCCTCGTGTGAAAGGTGGCCTTCTCCTTGCTGTCCCTCTGTCACCTTTGTCACGGTCCACCCGAGCCAACTGGGTCGACCATCTCTTGTTCGAGCCAGTTTCTACGCGAGGTAGAGTCAGTGGCTGGATGCGAGAAGGTCAAGACCGGGTCGGCCAGGTGATGGCCGTTTGCCGCGGTGCTAGATGGATTTTTGCTTTTCACTATGTAATGTATTGGCAGTTGCCTTTCTGATGTACCAACAGTAATCTTGAATGAATGCGAAAGATAAGGGGGTTTATTTTACCCGATTTGTTGATACAGTATTCAGAAATAAAATCTGCGTAGCGTGGTTGCATTCCATGTCCGGGGAATGGGTTCCCCTTCCATTGTGGCTAACCTGTACGCACCTTTCCTGAGCATCTCGATCACTCGGTAGGGGCCTTCCCAGTTGGGGGATAGCTTGCCCGCCGCCTCCAGTGGTCGAGATGCTTCGGTCTTCCTGAGAACGAAGTCCCCTGGTCGGAATTGTCTGCCTCGGACCTTGGCGTTGTAGTACCGAGTGAGGCGGCGTTGGTATTCCGTAGCTCGGACGTTCGCGATCTCTCGGAGTTCGTCTGCCAGGTCGAGGTTCTCGAGCAGCTTCTGCTCATTTGTCTCGGGCAAAAAGCTGATCACTCGGAGATACGGATTGGCGATTTCTAACGGAACGACGGCTTCGGTGCCATATACCAGTTGAAAAGGGGTCTCACCGGTTGCCGTTCTGGGGGTCGTTCGGTGCGACCATAGTACGCTAGGCAGTTCCTCGAGCCAGCTACCCTTAGCCTTGCCGAGTCTGGTCTTTATGCCCTTCAAGATGGTCTTGTTGGCATTTTCAACCAGCCCGTTGGCCTGAGGGTGGGCGACCGAGGTGAAGTGGTTGCGGATATTTAGGTCGGCACATCTGTCTCGGAAGTATCGAGAGTCGAATTGCCGCCCGTTATCGCTCACTATCACTCGGGGGACGCCGAAGCGACAAATGATCGATTTCCATACGAAACCCCAGACGACTGTCTCGGTGATCCTCGCTGTTGCTTCAGCCTCGATCCACTTGGTGAAGTAGTCGATGGCGACGATGATGAACTTTTTCTGGGATTGAGCCGTTGGGAATGGCCCAAGGATGTCGATCCCCCACCGAGCGAAAGGGTAGGGCTCGGTAAGGGTGACAAGTTCCGTGGCCGGCTGGTGGACCAAATGGTCGAACCGCTGGCAATGGTCGCAATGTTGTACGTAAGCCGTGCAGTCGCGCTGTAGGGTCGGCCACCAGTATCCTTGCCTTAGCAGGATTCTGGCCAGCGACCGACCTCCCGAATGTGCTCCGCACAGGCCTCGATGAATCTCTTCCATAGCTTGGCTCGCTTCGTCGGGGCCGAGACACTTCAGAAGGGGCCCGGAGAACGATCTTCGGTAGAGAGCGTTGTCGAGGATGACGAAGCGCCGAGCCTGGTACTTCATCCGGCGGGCTTCTCGAGGGTCGGAGGGTTCCTGGGAGTCTCGTAGCCAGGATAGGTAGGGGGAGCGCCAGTCGTCGGGAATGGCCGAGTCAATGGCGAGGAGCTCCGAGTCTATGCTCGGGCGCTCTAGCTCTTCTAGGAGGACCAATCGTGTACCTTCCGGGTCTAGGGAGGAGGCCAGTCGGGAGAGGGCGTCCGCCCGAGAGTTTTGCTCCCGAGCTATTCGGACTACCTCGAACTCCTCGAACTGCTGGGCCAGGCTCCGGACCAACTGGAGGTATTTGATCATAGGTGCCTCCCGAGCTTCGTACTCGCCACTGACCTGGCTTGCAACTAGCTGGGAGTCGGTGTGGATCCTGACTCGCTCAGCCCCCAACCGTCGGGCCATGCGGGCCCCCGAGATAAGGGCCTCGTACTCGGAAGCATTGTTGGATGCCAAGAAGTTGAACTTTAGGGCGTATTGCAGCTCTATTCCTTCGGGGGACCTTAGGAGGATCCCTGCGCCGCTGCCGACCGAGTTGGACGATCCATCGACGAACAGCTCCCAGGTTGGCCCGGTTGCTGTCGGAGGCCTGTCCTCGACCGGAACAGTGCTCTCGGCGATGAAGTCGGCGAGCGCCTGCCCTTTGATAGCTGATCGTGGCCGATACGAGATGTCGTATGCCCCGAGCATGATGGCCCATTTGACAAGTCGCCCCGAGGCTTCGGGGTGGGCCAGAATCCTCTTCAGTGGCTCGCCGGTTAGCACTGTGATGGGATGCCCCTGGAAGTACGGTCGGAGGCGCCTCGCGGAGGTAACCAACGCTATCACGAGTTTCTCGGTTGCGGGGTACCTCCGCTCGGCCTCGTTGAGCACCTTGCTGGTGTAGTAGACCGGCCTCTCGACTCCCGAGTCATTTCTGACTAGGACCGAGCTGACCGTTGATGGCATCGCCGAGAGATAGAGCAACAAGACCTCGCCCGGGACGGGCTTGGAAAGCACCGGGGGCGAAGCCAGGAACTCTTTGAGCTCGGCGAACGCTGTCTGGCATTCCCCATCCCATGCGAACGTGGCAGATGCTACCTTGGGCCCCCTCATCAGCTTAAAGAAGGGCATGCATCGTTCGGCCGCACGGGATAGGAAACGACTGAGAGCAGCGACACGCCCCGTTAGACGCTGGACGTCTCTAATGCACGCGGGCGGGCGCATGTCCAGGATGGCCTGGACCTTATCGGGGTTGGCTTCGATCCCTCGCTGAGTGACCAGGAAACCCAGGAACTTCCCGGATCTTACTCCAAAGGCGCACTTGGCGGGGTTGAGCTTCATGCAGTACTTCAAGAGGGTGCCGAAAGTCTCGGCGAGGTCGGTGAAGTGGTCTTGGGCCCTCGGGGTCTTGACGAGCATGTCGTCGATGTAGGCCTCGACGTTCCGACCTAATTGTCCCTCGAACATATGGTTGACCAGTCGCTGGTATGTGGCTCCAGCATTCTTCAATTCGAAGGGCATCCGGGTGTAGCAGTACACGCCGTAGTCGGTGATGAATGCGGTCCTCTCGACATCGTCAGGGCTCATTCGGATCTGATGATAACCCGAATAGGCATCCAGGAAACTGAGTATCTCGTTGCCCGAGGTTGAGTCAACCAGTTGGTCGATGCTCGGTAGCGGATAGCAGTCCTTGGGGGTGGCCTTGTTCAGATCGGTGAAGTCTACGCACATTCGCCACTTGCCGGTGGTCTTCGGCACCAGGACGACGTTGGCTAGCCACGTTGGGTATAGGACCGGTCTGAAAAGACCAGTCTCTTGTCCCTTGGTGACCTGCGCCTTGATGATCGCCTGTTTCTCGGGCGCATGCTTCCTCCTCCGCTGCTGTACGGGTCTCACGGTGGCATCGAGGTTAAGCTTGTGCATCACAGTTTCCTCTGGTATACCAGGGAGTTGATCATCGGACCAAGCGAAGACCCGGATGTACCCAGAAAGAAACTCCTTGTATTGCTGCTGTTCCTTCGGTGGTAGGTCGGCACCGATCCTTACTCCAAGGGCCGGGTCGTCGTTCAGGAATACCGTTAATAATTCGCCACCGGGCTCGGTGGTCACGACTTTTCCTTCGACTCCCCTGGGGCCCTTATCCTTCCCGTCCGGCCTTAAGGCTTCCACCGAGATATTGTAGCACCTTCTAGCCGTGGCCTGGTTACCTCGGACTTCCCCCAACCCGTTTTTGGTGGGAAACTTCATTTTTTGGTGATAGGTAGATGGTACGGCCTTTATTCGGCTGAGAAATTTTCGGCCGAAAATGGCGTTGTACGCTATCATACCTTTAATCACTATGAAGTCCACTAAGACCGTAACGGTTTTGGGTGGGGTGCCGATAGTGACCGGCAGGCTTAGGGCTCCCTCAGGGTAGGTGGCCAGGCCATTAAACCCGCTAAGGGGTGTTCGGATCGGGCGGAGCTTGGATGGGTCTTCCCCCATCTTGAGAAAACAGTCATAAGATAATACATCGGGGGCACTCCCATTATCAATCAAAATCCTGTCTACATTACAGTGATTTATCGTGGCCGAGATAACGAGGGCATCGTCATGCGGGGTGCTCAGCCCTTCCAGGTCTTGGTCGGAGAAGACTATGACCTGGGGCTCCATCGGCGGACCTCTGGGAGGCTCTAAGGCTTGGCTGGCCCGCTCGGCATGACGTTTCCTTCCTCGGCTGGTGTCGCCGCCCGATGCCGCCCCTCCGGAGATGACGTTGATGTGGACCCCTCGGGGGGCGTTGTCGATCTCCTCTGCGGCGTCTCGGTCTTCTTTGTGCCCGGTCGTGAACCGGGCTAGATGCCCCAGACGGATGAGGCGCTCGATCTCGTCCTGGAGCTGATGGCAGTCTCCGGTGTGGTGCCCGTGGTCGCCGTGGAACAGGCAATGCTTGTCCCGCTTGCGGTTCTTCGACCTCATTGGCTCGGGCTGGCGGAGAAGTCCCGAGTCTTTGATGTCTTCATAGATCTCGTAGACTGGTGCGGTCAAGGGGGTATACCGCTCGTACTTTCTCTTGCGCTCTCCTTCTCGATCGCGCTTCTTACTCGAGCCGGGGTTTGGCTCGGAGGTCCGCTTTTTGTCCCCCTCCCGACCCGAGCCGGTTGCGTCTCGGCAGGCGCTGAGTACTTCTTCGCACTCGGCGTGGCGCAGTGCCAGAGTCACTAGCTCGGCGAGGGTCGAGGGAGGGTGGAGGACAAGCTCGCGGCGGAGATTCTCATCCCGGGTGCCCCCGGTCAGTGCGGTTGTGGCTGAGGCCACATCCAGGCGGGGGATCCTAAGGGCCTCCGATTTAAATCGGTGGACATAAGTCCGGAGCCTCTCCCCTTGCGCTTGTTTGAGAGCCAGGAGCCCCGCTACTGACCTTGGGGGGGCGCTACCGGCGAAGCTCTCCTTGAAAATTCGCCCGAATTGCCTGAAGTCTCGAATGGACCCCGGGGCGAGGGCCCGGAACCATGCCTGAGCGCCTTAGACCAGGGTGGCCGCGAAGGCTCGGCATTTGATGGGATCCGGCGTTCCATGCAGGGTCACCAGGGCGTCGAAGCTATCGTAGTGGTCGGCTGGGTCGCCCTGGCCGTCGTAGAGCTTGAAGGTTGGGATGGAGGCTCTAGGAGAGACCTCTGCCTTCAAGATGTACTCGGAGAAAGGGGATTTCTCCTCGTCCTCCGGGAAAGAGGTCTTCTGCAGGGCGCGGAGAGCGCGCTCTTGCTCTGCGAACCGTCTTTCAAAATCTCGTAGCCGGAGAGACAGTTCTGGCTGTGGCCGCGCCGTGGGGCTGGGGGGGGGGGCGTCGTGGCGATCTCCCGGAGCACTGGTGCCCGGGCGCGGCAGCCTCGCCCCCTGCTTCCCTCTCCTCGGCGTGGAGGAAGCCTCTTGCTCCGCAGGCGGAGCTTGCGAGGGTCCTCCGACGTCGTTGCGGAGGAGCTGTCGGCCGCGGAGGGTGAAGCGGCCTCCGGCGGTGTGCTGCGTTGCACTCCTTCGAGGGGGACTTCCTGACGGGGCGCGGGACCTCGCGTCCCGGGCCGCCTGGGCCCTCATGAGCTCCACGAGGACGTCCATCTTTTCGTTGAGGGCCTGGAAGGCGGTGGCGCCGCCGTCGAGGGGTGCCCCTGTCTCCGCCGGGGGGGGTGGTGGCCCGTTGGTGGGGACGCTGGCGTTGGAGGGGGGGCTCTGTGAGACCCTAGAGGGGGCGCCTCCCGCCGCCGCCACAGCCTTACCTGCCCCGCCGGCGGATCTCCTCCCTGAGCTTTTTCTTACCATCTTGACTCTTCGTGTGTTTCCCACAGACGGCGCCAGATGAAGAGGCGGAATCTCGCACTGGGTCCTGAGCGGACTGTGGATCACCAGAAGATGAATCTGCAAGAGAGGGAAACGTGTCAGAGGGCCCAGGGGATCTCCCTGCGGCAAACCCTCCGATGGCTAAGTCAGTACAGCGATGGTGGAAGCGATAATGGGAGGAGGAGAGAGCTGATGCGCGAGAATCCTCTCCACCAAAGGGTGAAGCGAATCGTGCTCAAGAGCTTAGGGTATGTGATTGCCTAGTTCATCTTACCATCTTCCGGAGGATATCCCTTGCTTAAATAGTGCGTCGCCTTTTAAGAGTCCGGTGAGCTGAGGGCTTCCCGGCGGGAGTTACGTCTTCAGCGGGGGCTTTCATGGCCTGATCGTGGGGACGTTATCCCCTTGGAGTCCGGCAGCTCCCATGACTCTCCCGCTGGCGGATGACTCTGAACGGCCGCACCTGCAGATAATCAACCGGTCTTACCGAGCCTCGGGGATGCTAGCTCATGTCCGAGCGATAGGCATGGCCCGGCGAGGGTGGGGTCGGATAGGTCGGCTGGAGCCTGTCTCTCTCGGGTGAGGAGAGGGCTTTTAGACCGGACCTTTCTTGGGACCTGACCGCTGTCTCGGGCCCTCCGAGCCTTGAAGGCCGCCGGGGAGAGTTGGTTCCTCGAGTCTTTATTTATTGGGCTTTTCTTCCCTGAGTGGGCCCAACGGGCTATCACTCGGGCGGGTTTGCCTAGTTGGACCGCGTGGGTCTTGTTGGGCTGCCTTTGTGGTGGGCTACGGAAATCCCCCTCTCCATAGCTCACTCCCTTATCTTAATGAAATAAATGAGAAGTTATTGTGTGCAAAAGTTTTCTTTGAATTTTTAGCCCTCATTTCCTTTTATTATTGCTTTTTTTTGAACGCGTCTAATGTACTTGACGCGTAAATATTTTTATTATTATTATATTTTTTATTTTTTATATTTATTTTATTTTAATTTATTATTATTATTATAATTTATTATTATTATTTTTTAATTATCTTCCCCCTTTTATTATTATTATTTTTTTTTTCTTCTCCATCTTTTTTTATTTTTATGGACGCGTCCAGTATCCTGGACGCTCCAAATTTTTTTTCATCTTTTTTTTTGGACGCGTCCAGGATCCTTGACGCTCTAAAGTTTTTCCTTTTTTTTTATGGGCGCGTCCAGGCGCCTAGATGCCCCCAAATTTTTTTTTTTTAATTGACGCATCCAGGCGCTTGGACGCGTCAAAAAAATTGAAATTATGTTTAAAAGGGCGCTTACGCGGCCTTTTCTCTTCCCAACCAAACAAACGACCCTCCTCTCTCCCAAACCTCTCATTTCTCCCCATTCCACCTTCCCTCCTTTAATCTGAGTCCATGGAATGCCTTGGATCGAGTCAGGGAGGTGAGAAGCGGAAGCGGATTGCTCGTCGGCCGAGGAGGTCCCGGGATCACGCGGAGGAGGCCGCGGCGGAGGAGGAGGCCGCCGTGGAAGAGGAGGCGCCTCCGTTGGCCGTAGAAGGCCCCGGGGGAGCGGGAGAGGAAGAGCACGACCCGGTAGGCCGCCTAGAACTTTATTTTTTTGTGATTTTATGCGAAAAATGGGGCGAGGGACGGGGTTTAGAAGTGGAGTGACTGGACGCCTCAATATTTATTATTATTTTTTCTCTCTTTTTTTCTTTTTTTATATATACGAAATAATAATAATATTTAAAAAAAGAGAAGAAATTATTGAGGCGTCAAAATAGTTGGATGCGTTTATTATTTTTTATATTTTTTAAATATATAATAAAATAACATAAAGAAATAATTGAGGCGTCAAAAGGTATTTGATGCTTTTTTTAATGTAAAATAATATTAAAAAAATAAATTATTGAGGCGTCAGAGGGGTTTGACGCGTCTATGTTTTTTTTTAGATATATATATACATCGTGTTGTTCCTTATCTGTGGCTCTGATGTAATTTCTTGTTTTTGTGGTTTGCAAGGTGTGATGAGGAGCCGAATCAGCTGGTTCCTGGTAGTGGCGGCGTATCGAGGGCTGCCGGACTTCCAGAGGGCCCGAGTGGACGCCATGGGGTTCGGGGCGTTCTTGCGGATTGAGCCCTTCCGGCTCGACCTGCCCCTCGTCCAGGCGCTGAGGGAGCGCTGGCACGCGCCGAGTCGAGCATTCCTGATGCCCTGGGGGCATATGGTGCCGACGCTGGAGGACATAGTCCGGATTACCAGACTATGGGTGGACGGGGAGGCCGTCAGTGGGGTCACCTACCCCGACTACAGAGAGAGTGCCATGGAGCTGTTAGGGCTGGAGACGAGTGCGACTGACAAAGACAGCAGGACAGTCGGCCGGGTAGACATCATGGAGGCGCTCGGGTTCGTGGACTCGCGTCAGCACGTCAGCGAGAGCGGAGCAGAGTTCCTAGCGCGGCTAGAGGGAGCAGCTCGGCGAGCTTTTAGCCAGGACGCGGGCTGTGGCGACCCGGATCCCGGATACCAGGCATACCCGATAGGACTACCGAATACACGTGATACCACTTGGAACCCGCGAGGCCTCCCAAGAGCGGTAAAGCTCCGAAGGGAAAAAGGATTGTCGTGTAGTACATTGAACTGACAGATATAACAGCAAGCAGTTAAATTTTGTTAGAACGGGCTGCTAAAGTAGCAAAAATAAAATTACAATTTTAATTAACAGATTACAATTAACAATTAAATACCCAGAGTCAAGTCTAAAGTTAAAGACAGTAGTCTAGCAGTACAGTCGACAGAAAGAAAAGACGTACAGGAAAGTCGGGGGAAGCCCGACCGAGGTACCAGGTGGCAGCTACAACTCGAACTCCAGGACCCGCAGAAGCAGAACGAACACATCACCCCACCTGAAAAGCAGGGGTGAGCCTCGTGTCACTGGCTTAGTAGGAGTCCCGCGGATCCCCACTGAAAAACACGCAGTAACACGGAACAACAGGAACAGCAGCGAGAAACAACACTAGAAAGCTGCAAAAGAAAGGGAAGCAGGAGTAGGGAACAGGTAAGGACGAGGGGAATAACCCGAACAGGCAAGCAGGCCTAGAAAGGGAAAGAGGAGTAAGGAGCAATGAGCAAAAAGGGGAAAAACAACGCACAAACGCCCCACCCTACACCTACAACAGGCATGCAAAAGAAAGTCTAGAAAAGACCTAGACAAGCACAGACAACACGACCGGAGCGTCGTGCACAGGACAAGACACAGACCTCGAGTGTAGCCACGGAGAGGCCAACCCGGACATGTCACAACACAGGAAGAGCACGGGAGTCGCGCCCACGCGACGGAAAAACCCCGCACCGAGAGAACGGTCAGATGCGTCCACTGACGTCTTACACTGCACCAGAACACCCACCACAAGTGTCTCGACTACCCACCGTCGCGGCCTACGCGAGCCCGGCCGAGTCTCAGACCCACACGGAAACACATGTACAAGTACTAGCCAGGGTCACGCCCGTCGACGTCAGTCCTCTGCCCCTGACCACGTGTGCACACACTGACTCCTGCCTAGAGCCAGGCCTCTAGCTAGTTTTCTCCCCCCGTAGGACGCTACGGTAACTGCAGGAGCCGACGGAAACTAGCTTACAAACCATATATCGAGGTCACCTTTCGACTGCTGCACGTCTAGGGCGACGCAAGGAGGAAGCTCGAAACGCGACGCTGAAGTACAGACAGTCGAACATGCACTGTCACCCGTACCTCAAACACTAAAGGCAGCACAAGAAGCCGCCGACAAACTCAGAAACGTAGTCCTAGCCTTTATAGGAGCATCAACCGATGTCCACGGGGAAAGCGGCCAGACCACGGGAACGACATACATCACCCGAACATAGACAGACACATACACAGACACGCCACAAAACAACCCCTAACGATACCTAGAACGGACCCACAACACACGACCACACACCAAAAAGCCCAACGGCCATCACGGCCACAGTAGGACTGTAACGGCCTAGCACAGGCGCGTTACACGGGCCTGACGCACCAGGGCGGGCGCGTCAGAGCCAACAGGCACGAAAACACACCGCGAGCCACGTAACGCACCAGGGCAGGCGCGTTACAACGGCGTAACGCACGAGCGCAGACGCGTTACGCCCACCTAACGCGTGAGGACAGGCGTGTTACGCCAACCGACCCAAAACAAACAAAACAGGGTGTAACGGCCTGGGGCAGGCGCGTTACACAACCTGACGCACCAGGGCAAGCGCGTCAGAGGAACCGACTTACCCAAAACGCTAGACGACAAAACAGGCGTGACGCATCAGCCCGGACGCGTCAGAGAGCTGTGACGCGCCACCCCTAGGCCGTCACACTCCCAAAATCACGAAGAACTAAAAATGCCCAGACGCCGTGACGGTCTGTCGTAGGGCCGTCAGAGACATGTGACGGTCTCTGAAACGACCGCTACACCGGTCACGGCGGGAAAACAGTAGAAACGCCAAATCGGGCCGTTCCACGCCCCATTCACGCCGAAGCGCAGGGGAAACAAACCTAGACGACGAAAAATAACCCTAGGAGGCTCAAAAGCCCACATGCAAGCCCTAAAACGAGAGATCAGGGCGATTTCATCAAATCGACCCAAAGTGGGTCACCGAGGTTCCCGGACTCCTACCGGCCTCGAATGACAACCGATCGACACGAAACGTACGTGAATGGGATCCAGACATCCCAACGGTCAGTTTGACACTAACCACATCACAAATGGTTGCCGTTTTCCGGCGAACCCTGAAAACCCCAAAAAACCACGGTTTTCACTAAACCGGCCCGATCTCCCCCGATCGAGCACCAAACAACGCACGGAAGCAGGGAAAACGTGCAGAAGGAAGTGGCGGTCCATCTCCCTACCTCCACCGAAGAAACCGTGCCCCGAAGGGACTAAACCATGCCGAAAACTACCGAATCACGAACGACGCCCTCTCGGAATCCACCGAGGGATCGCACCCACCACGCTCCATCCACTGCTCCTTCCCGCGAACCGATCACCCGAGCACGTCCACGCCTCAGCCAGCTCCGCAACGGTGCGCGTCCCGCGCCGAACGGACCAGAGACGGGAGAGAACGGAGTGAGATAGCCTGAAGTTGAAAATGAGCAGGAGAGATAGTGGAATTGAATTTATAGAAAGAAATTAGGAATTTTCCTAATTTCTGAAAAATCTGATTTTTGGCCCGAACTCAGAAAAATACATAAAAATAGTCGAAACGACCGGCTCGAAGAGCACATCGCCACTGTATCGTCCACGAGTCGATGAATTGAGAAATAAACTCACCGCAGGGTTCCGTAACTAGTACGAGAGAAAAACCCACACGGATCGTAAAACTCAACTCGGGAGCTACAAAAGCGATCCGAAACTCTCCGAAAAGGATCCGAAAGATCCAATAAAGATCCAACAAAGATCCGGGACGTTACACGGCGACGGAGAGCGGGCGGACCTGGACCTTCGGAGGTTCCTCTTCTTCTTACTAGGCCGCCTTCTGCTGGGGACAAAGGGGGACGACATCCACTGTCGTTTCCTTGGGATCCTGGCGGACCTAGACTGAGTGGGGCACTATGCGTGGGGAGCAGCCCTGCTTGCCCACTTGATCGCTGATCTTTCCCAGGGGGTAGAGAAGGAGACGACAGTCGACGGCTTCACGCCTTTTCTACAGGTAAACATTTCATTTATGTGTTTTACAATGATTCCTAATTTACAGTCATGCAATTATTGGTACTAATGATGTAGGATGCAGGTATGGAGTTATTACTACCTCCCGATGGGGAGAGCCAGGCAATGGAACTGGACAGCCGTACCCCTAGCGCGGCGGTGGAGGCCGGTCATTACTGCGGCACCGCGCAGCTACCAGCTGACGTCGCTTCGACGTGTGCTGACCGAGTACCCCAAGATCATGGTATGATGTATATGATTTTTTTTGTGCGTTTACTTTGTTTACTAGAGTGGGGACTGATATGATGCATGTATGGTGATGCAGGTGGTATGGAGGCATTACCTGGGCATGGCCGATGCTGGCCAGCCTTGGGTTGTAGTAGGCCGACCACGTTTCAGGCGGGACCTCTAGGTCCACTGTCTGAACGAGATCGAGCCACTGCGACTCAGGCTAGTCATGAGGACCCTGGGGCTTGCCCAGGAGTGGGTGGAGGTAGACGAGCCGCGCCACATCGGGCGGAAGACCTGGGGCAAGGTGAAGCTCGTGGACTGGCGTACACACTTTCCTGCACAGTACCAGGACTGGCAGCAGGGTGGCGTTCCGGTGGTGTTCCATGTGCAGGACAGCGCCTACTACTTGCGACGGTACCGGGACACGTACGCGGATCACCTCCGCCTCTACCTAGGGAGGCCAGCAGGGGTAAGTATGAAATGCGGATTTCTTTTTATGCAAATGCATGCATGTGACATTAATCTATATGCTTATGAGTATAGGATGCTCGTGACACTATCATCACTGACCTACGGGCCCAGCTGGCAGCTGCCAGGCAGCAGTTGGCAGTCACCCGTCAGGAGATGGACATCCTGGTGAGCTTATGTAATGCGTAATCATTTTTTTTTGTCACCTGGATTCCTGGTGCTTAGTCTCTTGCTGTAGTTTGTTGTTCTGTGTTTCAACGTGCCCATCAAGCGGCGGCGGCCGAGATGACTGGTGGGGAGACCTCCAGCTCGCGAGCCCCCCCTCCGGAGGTCTCTTCTCTCCAGGAGCAGTTGGCGGGCGGGGTGGCCCGTGCTGAGGAGGCCGAGCGTGATCCGGCGGCTCGGGTGAGTTTTTACTTGACACGGGTTCCTTTTCCGCGTATTCCCTTTCCTTTGTTGACTTCAATATGGTCTTTGACAGGTGGCGGAGATTCGGGATGCATTGGCTCATGCGGTCCGTGCAGAGAGGGAGCGTGACGCCTGGGCGGCGGAGAGCGATGCCCGGGTGGCGGAGCGTGACGCTCGGATAGCGGAGCTAGATGAGGACCGACGACGACGGGAGGCGGAGGAGCTTCCTCGCGACGTGCTAGAGTTACGAATTGCCCTTGAGGTGTCAAGGAGAGAGGCAGAGAGAGAGAGAGTAGAGAGGGAGAGGGAGAGGGTGGAAAGGAGGGCAGAGAGGGAGAAGGAGAGGGCGGAGAGGAGAGCTCTGGAGGCCCAGATGATGGAGCTCCGAGTGAGTCTCGGTACGGCAGAGGGGAGGCTGCGAGAGAGCGAGGAGCGGTACTAGAGAGCGAAGGAGCGCGGGGCGCGCCTTCGACAGTCTGGTTCCTTTTCTGTATGCAGCTTCCTAGTTTCTTCGGCCGAGGAGCGGCGCCGTGCATTCGAGGCCGGCCAGGCACCACAGGGCGAGGGGAGCACCACCTCTCAGAGTTCGCGGAGGCCCCCTAGGGATCCGTGCCAGAGGAGAGAGGAGAGGGATGATCAGAGAGATGACCAGGAGGGTGGTGGTGAGAGTTAGAGAGTGATTTGTACACCTGCCATCCTTACTTATGATGTATATGACACACAGTTTGTTATAGGGAATGGTTTCTTTTCCGTTACTTGACTGTCTTTTGTGCACGTTCTTTCCCTTATGCCTCTCCTTTACTTTTTCTCGTGACACGCTTTACAACATCTTACCCCGAAAGCGGAGAAATATGCCTTGTGCGGAGGGTATGCCATCTTCCCCTCCTTCCTTGAGGCGTCTAGGCGCGAAGACGCGTTCTAAGCTTGAATTCAAATTTAAATCACCGAGAACCGCGGGATGGCCTTTCTCCTTCCTTACCTTGCCCGCGAACAATTCCTCCTCTCGTGGAGAGTAGCTTGCCTAGCTCCATCTTCTTACACTCTTGATCCATGGAGTACGGTGGGCCAAACCGTGGTGAAGGGAGAGGGGGGCGAGGAACCCCTCGCCCGAGGAGGGTCGTGCAAGAGCACGGGGAGGCGGCCACGGAAGAGGAAGGGCCTCTTCTGGCACTCGGGGGACCCGAGGGACCCGAGGACATGGAGGGGAGCGAGCATGGCCTGGTAAGCTCCTTCGATCTCCACCTCTTTGATTTCTTTTTAGTTTTGTAGCGAACAAGTAGAGAGGGAGAAGAGGGTTCGGTGAGTGTTGCACTCAAATGATGAACGCGTCTTCGACATGAGACGTTTTTTTTTTTAATGATGTGGCCCTTCCTTTTGATGCGCAGGGTATGACAAGGATCCCGGGCTTGGCCGATGAGTGGGCGAATGCGGATGAGCCGAACCGCGTCGGGGGAGAGAGACGCGACAAGGCAAAATTTGAAGACCGGCGCATACGTCTCCCTGCCCAATTCCAGGACGGGCAACAAGGTGGTGCGCCAGTGCAGGAGACTGCTGACTACCTGCAACCATGCAGGGAGAGCCATGTGGGGCCTTTTCAACTCGGGAGACGGATAGAGGTGAAAGAAGGGCCCTAAATTAATTTATTTTATTTTATTTTATTTTATTTTTGAAATCCCGGGAGCTTAGCCGATGGCTGTTGTTTGTCTATTCCAGCGTGCCCAACGGGCATCGATGGCAGGCGGATCGTCTTCCAGCTCTCAGGCTCCTTTTCTGGAGATCGCCTCCCTGCCGGAGCAACTTGCCAGTGCGGTGGCCCGCGCGATCCGGGCTGAGGAGGAGCGTGATGCTTGGGCAGCAGCCATGGCAGAGCTGTGGCGTCATGACGAGGAGAGGCTGCCTGTGGACGCACTTTTATTTAATAAAATCGTTGTTTATTATTTGTTTATTGGCGTTTATCAAGTGCGTGGGCGTGCCAGTCACATAGTGACGATTTATTGTGCGCTCGATCTGACTAATCAGGCGATTGTGTGGTTCGTGTCGGGACTGAAACCCGCCGCGCCATAAAGATCACGGCGTCATTTACGTCCCCTCGGAGAGGGGAACACCCTTGATTAATCGCCGGGAAAAGGGGCCTCATGGCCAGGAAAATATATCGAGAGAAACAAGACGATAGCGGTCTCGAATCAGTCGGAAAGCCCTATGTCTAGGGAAACAAACATTCGAAATATGCCGATCACTCAAGGGACCATTTTGATATTCGGATGAGCGTCCGGCTTCAGAGAATCGTGATCATCACGGGGAAAACTGGAGCATATGTATGCCGGGGTACGGCGAGTTTATTGTTCAAAGGGATAGGAGGCATTCGGTTGAACCCCGGTTGGAGCGGTCGGAAACCGATAAGTTTGTTCGCCCGGTGCAAGACCAAGCTACGACCATACTGCGGTGGGCCCCCCGCGGTCGAAGTCGGGCTCGCGTGGGCATCATTAATATTTCCGGTGCTGAAGGGCAGCGGGAAAGTGTCCCGGGACTAGATTCTGAAACAAAGATGTGTGCAGAGATAGCCGGCTATAGGCCTAGGATGTGGGTCAGGCG
The DNA here is from genome assembly GCA_022559845.1 of Amorphophallus konjac. NCBI lineage: Eukaryota > Viridiplantae > Streptophyta > Magnoliopsida > Alismatales > Araceae > Amorphophallus > Amorphophallus konjac. The sequence continues at coordinate 43,178,343 of CM040127.1, read as the reverse complement.
ATGACCATGGTTGGGGCGAACCCGAGGTTCGAGCATGACTCACGACGGTCTTATTGATGTTCCCGCACGTAGGGTTCGGGGAGGACGAGGGCCGTCTCGTTCCATTCGAATTTTGTCGGTCATACACAGACCAATTTATGTTCGGACAAAGGTCCGTATTGAAGACGTAAACGGAAATAAACCCGTAGAAATGTCTGCCGTGAGTACGGCAAGCTTTAATGCAAGCACGGGATTCGACCCCGGGCTATACGCCGGTCACTAACGGACCATTCAGCATTCGGACGTAAGCCCATATTCGAAACATCGAAGACCACGACAAAGACATACCGGAGGTACGGCACATTTCCTATGGGTGCGGGATTGGATCCCGGTATATACGTCGGTCACTAACGGACCATTCCTTATTCGAACGGAGGTCTGTATTAGTAGCGTCAAGGACGACGATAAACCGTACGGATGTCTGCCGTAGGTACGAAAAGTTTAATGTGGATGCGAGATCGGATCCCGATAAAGACAGGTCGAGCTAACGAACTATCGGCCCGTGATAAGTTCGGATCATGGTCACGTCCGGGCGAGGGCTCCCGAGATCCAAGTCCGATGCCATGGGGCGTCATTGCTTTTCTCTTCACGCACAGTCCGGGGAAACGAAGGTTCCAAGGTATGCGTGCATGTCGGTCACGGTCGGACCATTCATTGTTCGGACGCGAGTCCACGTTTGAAGCATCAAAGACGACGATAAAACCGTGCAAATGTCTGCCGTAGACATGACAAGTTTAATGTGGCGTTGCGGGATTAGATCCCGGGAGAAGCGGGTCGAGTTAACGAACTATTGGCCCAGACTGTGTTCGGATCATGACCATGTCGGGGGTTCCGAGGTCCACGTCCGATACCACAAGGCATCATTGATTTTCTATTTGCGCCAAGTCCGGGGGAGTGAATTGTTACGTATGGAGCCCGAACTCGCCATCGTGCGCCCTCACACGCGGATCGACCTGCGCGGTCAGGTCGCGGGGTTAAGGGGATGCCAAGGGGCCCGCCGGTTAAAGAGAATGCCAAGGGGGCGCGCTGAGATAGGGAGTGTAATAGGGCGCGCCGGTTAAAGGAAAGTGGGATGCACGCCGGTTTAAGGAAGCCAAAGGAGCGCGCCGGATAAAGGGATGCCAAGGGGGCGCGCCGGTTAATGGCCAAGAAGCAAGAGGGGCGCGCCGGATAGGTGCAAGGAAAATAAAAGGGGGTTTGAGTGTGAAGCTAAACCGGCGCGGGGGGGTACCGCGCCGGATTGGCCCACGCCGGATTAGGGCGCGCCGGGTTAAGCTTCTATGAGGTTTTCTTCCATTCTTTTGGCTCTGTTCTTCTTTCTTTCAACTGCAAGTTAATTTTTGATTGGTTTGTTCACCGAATTGGTGGATTAAGTTGATAGAAAGTGTTTGATCATTTGTTAATGCGAATTGGCATGAAAGTTTGGATGTTTTATTAGGAGGGTTTGTTGCAGGAACTCGAAGGTTCAGTCGTGATCAGAGGCTTCAAGCATGTGATGTTCTGGCCCTCAGAGAATAGTTTGTCTCGTTTGTTCCTGGCGAAAAATGGGCAGCACCTCCCCCGTACTGAGGCTTGCCAGAGAAGAATGGGGAACACCAAACGGATTGCTCCGGGGTGAACCTCAAATCCAGACCTCACGGCGGTCCGATAACCCATAGGTGAGTGTATGGAGCTCGAGGACTAGCCTTCAAGAACTCCTATAGTTCACGGGTAATTGTTTCGTAAGGGGGGACGAATGTGTGCCACGAGAGGCTTTAGATGTTCATCCCTTCGGTGGGTTCCCCTGAAGGCCATGCCACAGCGAGGCAGGGCTCCAAGGTCCCTGGATGACAAGAGAATCGAGAGAAAGGGGAGGAGATCACGGCAGTAGAACACTACTCATGCCCATCAAAAATCATTCCTTTTATTCATCCGCAAGGGAAAGGGGGAAAAGAGATACAGGAGGGGATCTACCCCGAAGCAATGAAAACACATCAGAAAGAGGAAAAGAAATACGTCGGTGGGGGAGAGGGAACGGAGCACAAGCTCTTCCCCCTCCGAGCTCACCTCTCACTCTCCCTCTCCTTTCTCTTTCTTTCTTCACCTCTCTGGCGTGGATGGGTGGAGCTTCCTCCTCTTCGGGTGGCCTTCTCTTCTCTCTTTTTCTTCTTCTATTCACTGCACACAGCCGAGGAGGTTCCCATCGTCCGTCTCTCTTCTTCTTTCACCCACCTATATATAGGACATGTTGCGTTCCTTGTAGAAATGGCCAGTGGGGGAGAATTCCCGCCACCTCTGCCTTGCTCGCAGCAACGCTGGGAGTTGACTCGTTGCGTTGGATGCCGCTGGTTCGCGCCGTACGCTGCCATTCATCCGAGGACAGGATGTTCGTAGGTTTGTCTGGAGATATACTGCTGCTGCCACCGTCGGTGCTAGCCTCTGCTGCTACCACCGTTGCGCTGTCGAGTTGGGGTGTGCACAGCTCTGCGATCTTTAAATGGCTATGGGACGGGCATTGAATGCCACTGTTCTTCTCCTCTCTGGACTGCGTGTGAGATTCATCCGGAAACAGAGCATCGGAATATAGATGGGATGGCCCTTTGGTTAAAACGGCGCGGAGTTGTGCGCGCCGGTTTAATGCCAAGCAAGGAGGGGCGCGCCGGTTTAATGCCAAGCAAGGGCGCGCCGGTTTAAGGCCAAAGCAAAGGCAAATGGAAAAAAAATGGGGCACGCCGGATTAAGATGTTGAAGGGGCGCGCCGGATTAAGATGTTAAAGGGGCGCGCCGGTTTAGAGCGCGCCGATTTAAGGCCCTTTCGCGTCGTTTTAAGCCTCGAATGGATTCTTTTCGAAGTTGAGGCCGTTTGTATGAATGTTGGCATTCCCAGCATGTTCTGGTTGCGATGTATGGCCTCCGTAATATTCTGTTCGCAGCCTGCGGGACTCGGTCCCAGACTTTGCGTGACTCTCGGTGTGTGCCGAGACTGTGCCGGAGTTCCCGACTTTTCTTTGATTCAGCTCTCAACATGGCCGGTCGGGGCGTTGTAGCTGTATCTTCTGCTTAGGGGGGCTTCCTTAGCGGGTAGCGGACCACCAAGCGAGTTCTCGTCCTGATCGGGCGAGGCATGAGGTTTATTCGGCATTTCTATCTTCGGCTTGCTCTCGAATGTCGAGACATGCATGCCGTATGATCCTCATCGACATTTTTGGTGTCCACACTGCCTCCAGACATTCCGGAGTCAAGGGTCCTCCTCCAGGTGGCGAGGAGAGAGGCAGAGATGGAGAGAGCGAAGAGGGAGAAGGAGAGGGAGGAAAGAAAGGCCGAGCGGCAACAGGATCGGGACGAGAGGAGGGCCTTGGAGGCCCAGGTGAGGGAGCTTCAGCTAGGCCTTCAAGTTATGGGGCAGAGGTTAGGAGTCATGGAGACGCGCTACGAGAGAGCACGAGAGTTCGGGGCGCGACTCCGCCAGTATGGCCACCTTTCTGTAGGTGGCCTCTTCGCCACGCCAGGGGAGCAGCAGCGAGCCACTGCTGTGGAGCATGTATCACGGGGTGAGGGGACTGTTGCTTCACGGAGCCCCAGAAGGCCCCTGAGGGACCCTCACCTCAGGGGAGAGGAGAGGGACGCCTAAAGGGACAAGCATGAAGATGATGGTGAGAGTTGGCGAGCTAGCATACCCGCCTCCTCTTTTGCGATGTTCATGATTGTGATGTTTATGACAGTTTATGTAGACCTATGAATGGAGTGATTTAATTTCTTGTTGCTTATTTGTTCTCTTGTGCGTTCCTTCTTGGATACGCTTCTTCTCCTTTACTGTCCCCATGTGATGTGCTTGCCGAGACCCTGTCCCAAAACGGGGAACCATATCTCACTCTGACCATCTTCCCCACAGAAATCTGCCGCCGAAGTCAACAATGATGGCTCTAACCGCTTTTCCCGGACGACCTTTCAATCTTCCCGGACGACCTCTAGAGCATGACAGGGTGTCCCTAGGCTGCATAGGGAGATAGTGTCACATTACACCATCCAATCAATTATCATGTGCGAGCGGTGAAGTGACGCATGGGACCGCAAGGAAGGTGCCCTAGCACGAGGGTCTTTGTTAAAGGTGATGGAGGCAGCTTTGGCTCGCACTTCCTCCATTTCTATAAATACCTTCCTCGTTCGTTCTCTCAGGGGCATCGAGAGCCAACTCGAAGAGTACAAGTTTCCACGGAAAAGAAGGAACTAAGAGTTCTGAGGTTCAGAATGGAAGACGAATCCTCCCACTGCTCGAAGAGAAGCAGGTCCAGCGGTAGCAGTTCCAAGAGACTCTCAGACCTCGAAGGGCACTTCAGTGAGAGGACCCTATCGCAACTCGTAAGATGAGCTTTCTTGCCCCTTCTCTCATTCATTCTTTCTTTTTCTCTTTTGACACAAACCCCTCTCCATTCCTTGTGTATGCGCAGAGTGTGATGAAATCACATATTTCATGGGAGTTGGTGGTGGCAACATACAGGGGTCTCCCGGATTTTCAGAAGGCCAGGCTACGTGATGGGGCTTGGAGCTTTTCTCCGGATCGAGCCAGTCAAACTCGACCTCGCCCTCGTCCAAGTATTGCGTGAAAGGTGGGATCCAATGAGCCGTTCCCTTTTAATACCTTGGGGGTACATGGTGCCCAGCCTGGAGGATGTGGTCCGAATTACATGCCTGAAAGTGGATGGCGAGGCGTTGACTGGTATCACGTACTCCGACTACAGAGAGGCTACCGAGAGGTTACTAGGAGTGGACCTGGATGATCGCAAGAACATGTCCATAGCCAAGACGCCTATCATGGAGACGTTGGGGCTTACTGATGTTCGTCCCCGTGATGACGAGTCCTCGGAAGAGTTCATGGAGAGGACTGAAAGAGGATGCCGCACCGTCTACTGTGTAGATGCGAGCAAATGGGAGAGAGCCAACATGGATTTGAGGAGATTCCTCTTTTTCCTGTTGGAAAAATTATTGCTGGGCTCGAAAGGAGACAGCATTCACTGCCGCTTCTTAGAATTCCTATTAGATCCTGAGAAAGTGGGGTGATATGCCTGGGGAGCAGCCATGCAGGCGCATCTATTCACGGGTCTGTCTGAAAGGGCAGACAGAGAGGTAACAGTGAGTGGTTTCACGCCGTTCATCCAGGTATCCCCCCTATCCCCCTTTTTTTTTATTTTTTGATATGTTAATGACACATGGCGGTGTAGTTGTGGAGCTATTATTACCTCCCAATGGGGAAGGCTCGTCATTGGCGCCCAATGGCGGTGCCGCTGGCGAGGCGGTGGCAACCCATCACGAACCTAGCCCCTCTATCCTACCAGCGGATTGTGTTACAACGCAAGTTGCAAGAGTTCCCCGCGACGATGGTAGTTATTATTTAATCATTTTTTTTTATGATTAAGAAGATGTGTGTGACCTGACCTAGGTGGTCTGGAGGCCTTGCGGGGGCATGACCGATGCCGATCAGCCATGGGTCATAACTAGCAGTGCCCGGTTCGGACGCGACCTCTGGATGCACTGTTTGAACAAAATCGAGCCACTTCGGCTACGATTGGCCATGAGGACCCTAGGGCTCGCCCAGGAATGGGTTGACATGACTACAACACCACGTGTCGGGAGGAAGATGCGTGGCCCGATGACCTCCGTTGATTGGCGAGTGCGGTTCCCCGAGCAATATGAAGACTGGCAACGGGGTGGCACACTCGTGGAGTCACATGCTCAAGACAGCGAGGATTATCTATGCCTCTATAAGACGATGTATGCAGAGCGACTCCATCCCGAGGGGACTGTGGAGGTAAGCACAATTTTCTTTTTTCTTTTTTTTTTGTTAACCTATGCCCTGGCCACAGGATGTTCGCAACACTATGATAGCGAACCTGCAAGCTCGCCTGGTAGGCACGGAGCGGCAGTTACATGATACTCGCGCAGCCTTGAGTTCCTCGGTAAGCCTACATACACACGATCATAGACTAAGATTCCTGGTGCTAGGTCCTCAGTGTCACCTTATGTGTGTTGCAGCGCGCCCAGCTTGATGCGGCTTCCTCAACAATGGGGGCGGATGGTGTCTCTTCCAGTTTATGGATCCCCACTTCCGAACTTGATTTGCTTCATAAGCAGCTTACTCATACTACGCAGCGAGCCGCGGAGGCAGAAGGAATGCTCTCCGCACAGGTGAGAGTCTCGCCATGGAATTTCACTTATCCATGCCTCCATATATCTGAAATGATGGTTATGGCAGATGAAAGAGGTGCAAGATGCACTTGCTCGCACTGCACAAGGGGAAGCCAGAATAGCGGAACTGGAGGAAGAGTTGCGGCATCGCCCAGACGATGGCTCCTCTCGGGACGCCGTGGAGCTGAGGATTACCCTTCAGTTGAAAAGGGAGGACAGAGAGAGAGAATGCGTAGAAAGGGAAAGAGACACCGAAAGAGAGAGAGCCGACAGATTTGCTGAGAGGGAGGAGCGGAGGGCTATGGAGGCCCAACTGTTTGAACTCCGAACCAGTCTCGGTCTTGCTGAACAATGGCTGAGAGATGGTGAAGAGCGCTACCGTAGAGGACGAGAGCGTGGCTTTCGTGTTAGTAGCTTCTTTGCCGCCCCTGTCGATCGACGGGGAGCAGAGACGGGAAGAGGGGTACAGAGCAGCAAAGGCACCGCCTCGCATGGTTTAGCAACACCCTCCAGGGTTCTTCGCCTGGAGAGTGGAGAAAGGGGTAACACTGAGAGAGTGGACGGAACTTAATGTATAATTTCTAGAAGGAAATAAAGGAATGAATGTTCAGTTTCATGTCTTCTGCCTTCATTCCTGCTTTTCAATCCTGTATACATTGCTCAATGAAACAAGTCAGTTTTTCTGTTCTGACTTGGCCCCTTGCTCAAGAGTGGGTGATTGTTTTGAGACTAACCTTGATAACGAGTCAAGGGGCCAAGATTTTATCAATTAAGGCAAAAGCAAAGATGATGAATGCAGCATACGGACACACAAATGGGAACAGAATGTAAAATGTAGCACACGAATAAGATCACACGGATGCAAAATTTTTTATTTTATTTTATTTTGTTTGTTTTTTATTTTATTTTTTCTATTTTTCTATTTTTATTTTTTTTTGTTTTTATTTTTTGAGACGACTAATGTCTAGCGATCATTCTTATGGCACTCGACTCCTATGAAGACAGGGTTTCTTACTAACCTCCCAGGTATCCTGTGTGCACATCTAGATTGATTTGGGCCCCTACACTCCTCAAATGATAATCTTACCGGTTAAGACTTAACCTGATGACAAAACTGTCATGTCATGCTTAGGCTCCCAGTTGCTTTCAACCGCAAGGATACACCGAAAGAACGTTCAAGGTAAAAGATTTACCCGACCCGGGTATGTTTCCTCACAACTCTAGATGGTATAGGATGGAACACCCTGGAACCCTAACGCCCAACCGCGCGACGCTGACCCGGAATCAGACGCCGTCGCACCTATTGGTGACGCACTTGCATTGACCTAAGCCTGAGGTTGAAGTAAGAAGCCATCAAGGCGGTAGATAGAGGTCTTGACCAGCCAGAAACACCGAGACTCCTTCGCGGCGATGGCTTTCACTTTTCGAAGTAGACAATTGCATATGTGTTTTGCTATAACGAGGTCGCTTGCCTTAGCGGGGTGCGCCTTTCGGGATCTTCACTGAGCTTTCATCTTTGAGGGGAGAAGGAAGAGTATGGTGGGGTAAGTCTTCCGAGAGGACCGGTAAAACTGTTAACCCGACGAGCTAACCGGGACCTACTCGACCGTTCCCTTTTGGGCGATTTCGGACCAAACCTTGAACAGAATTGCGTTGCCCTTTTCTGGAATTTAGCCTTTGTTTTAAGGGGTTTTTACTTTGTCGAAATCAGGCACTGCCACGACCAGGCTCTTTTTTTTTTAGGGAGACATGATAATTCGATATGTGGGAATCCCTTTTGTATGCCTGCGGGGACACTGCCCTCTTCTCGTGCTCCGACTCAAGTTTGAGGAGATGAATCCTACTCTTGCATTCAGGGTATGGTATTTTGGTTCCCTTATGCTCAGCGTTTTAAGGGCGCCGACTGTCTCATTGGGCCGAGAAAGGAGAGAACAAAGATTACGGCTTTCCTGGAGACCGAGTATGGCCCCACAATAAGCAAAACCACCAATTTTTTGGCTAAAACGGCTGCGTGTGCGCGTGTTGCCTCCTTTTAGTGGGCGTAAGCCGACTTGATCGGACATGAATCTCTGCGGTTCTGGCGGGCCAAGATCCGAGACCTACCGAGCCTTAATGGGTCCTATCTAACATGAAGGACAGATGCAAAGACTTGACTGCATGATGAATACTAGACACTCTCTTCTTTTGTTTTCTCTTTTTTTTTGAAGCTTCTCTCGAGTTCCGCTTCGTTCGATCCCGAAAGCTAGGTGTGGGAGTATGCACAGGCTAACCCTGAGTTAGACTACAAAGACCGAAGAGGAAATTTCCAACTCCGATGGTCCTCGTACCATGCCAGTTATTATACTTATCTAAGGGTAGTATTTCTTAAGATAAAGCCCGTTCCAAGGGTGGGATAACTCGGTCCCTTCGACATTGACTAGCTTGTAGGCGTTGCCAGGGTTCATAGCCTGAACCACATATGGTCCTTCCCAATTGGGTTGAAGTTTAGAACGCGGCCCTCCATGTTTGAATAAATTTCTCTTTACAACTATCTCGCCGACTCTAAATTTTCTCTCAATGACTTTCTTTTGGTAAAAACGAGTGAGTCTATTTTGATAAATACGTGCATGCTCGGTAGCGGCCAGTCGCTTCTCGTCTAAGAGTTCCAACTGGGCAAGGAGTGAATTACGATGTTCGTCGAGGGGAAATTCGTTATCCAATTATACCCTGAGAGAAGGAATCAGACTCTCGTACGGGACTACCGCTTCCATCCCATAAGTAAGGGCAAATGGAGTCTGCCCGGTGGGGGTACGGATTGAAGTGTGATAGGCCCATAGAGCTTCGATAAGCTTTTCTGGCCAGTCTGAAAACTTACTAGACTCGCAGGTTTTCTTTATGATTTTGATCAATGTTTTGTTGGTGGCCTCTGCCTGGCCATTACCTTGTGGATAATAAGGTGATGAATGATGCAATGCGATTGTGTACCTTTTGCAGAGGTCTTGAAGGTCTTGAGAAATGAACTGTGGCCCATTGTCGATGATGATTGTGCTCGGGATGCCGAACCTGGTAAGGATGTTCTTCATGATGAACTTGCAGACTGTTGACGCCTTGATTTCCGCGTAAGCTTCGGCTTCAGCCCATTTAGTGAAGTATTCCGTCGCAGTGAGGATGAAGGATTTCTGCTTGGTGAGGGAGTTAGGATCGCCTAAGGGACCAATGATGTCGAACGCCCACATGGAGAAAGGACATGGGGAGGATGCTGGATGAAGTGAGGAAGATGGTGAATGAATCTTATCGGTGTGAAGCTGACACTTGACACACCTACGGACATAGATAGCACGATCCTCTTCCATGGTGGGCCAGTAAAGTCTTGCCTAATGATCTTTTTAGCGAGTATTTGGCTATTTACATGGCCACCGCACACACCTGAGTGTGCTTCCTCTACACATTTCCAGATCTCATTGTCATCAAGACATCTTAATAGAACACCAGTAAAGATTCTCCTATAAAGTAGACCTCCAACCAATGTGTATTTTTGGGCCACCCTTCTTATGGCTTTCTTATCTTCTGTGGTGGCTCTTTCAGGGTAAGACTGATCTTTGCAATACTTGACGATTTCATAGAACCAAGGTTTCTCCTCATCGGCCAGTTCTTCTTCAAATTCTGCCAATATGATTTCCCTCTTCTCAAGAATTTCTCCTTCCTGAATCTTCCGTAAGACTCTTTCTTTGATCTTTAAGAGGTAAGGGTCTTGAACGGCAGGGACGAGACGCTTGTAGATGGTGATGGATTTAGACCATGCACCTAAAGGGAATTTAAAAGATGACGCCAAGGAGGCGAGGGCATCGGCTAGAATGTTCTGTTCGCGAGGAACATGGACAAAGATCAGCTTGGTGAACAATTTGGCATAAGCGGAGACCAGCTCTTGATAAGGCTTGAGCTTGGGATCGAGGGTGTGATATTTGGTAAGCACCTGGCGGAGAACAAGTTGACTATCACCCACAACTCGCAATTCGGTGATATAGAAAGAATGGGCTAGTTCCAGACCAGCTAGGAGAGCCTCATATTCAGCAATGTTGTTGGTGACCGGGAATGCGAGATGAAACGCCTCTGGAATAGTAACGCCTTCGGGCGTTAGAAGGACAATGCCAATACCTTTCCCTTGGGAATTCAGAACTCCATCAAAATATAATGTCCACATGGGCTCGTCGGATTGGGTGATGGACATTAGTTGCTCATCTGGAAACTCTGATTGGACAGAATCAAAGTTGGGGAGAGGATGGTGAGCGAGATGCTCGGCTATAGCATAGCCTTTAATTGCCTTTTGCTGGATGTGGGTGATGTCAAACTGAGATAGGAAACTCTGCCAGTGTGCTAGCCTATCGGAAATGAGAGATTTCTCCAGGAGGAACTTGATAGGATTCATGCGTGCAATCAAATGGACCTCATGAGCTAAGAAGTAGTGCTTCAATTTCTGCACTACCCAAACGAGAGTAGCACGGGTTTTCTCCATGGATGTGCACTTCTATTCACAAGGATTAATGAGTTTGGATAAGTAATAGGTTGCCGGTTCCTTGCCTTCTTCATCGGCTTATACGAGGACGGCTCCCACAGAGTCATCCAAGACTGAAATATAAAGGATCAGAGGTTTTCCTGGCTTGGGTGGAATGAGAACGGGTGGATTAGCCAGGTATTCCTTTAATCCTTCATAAGCTTTTTGGCATTTAGAATCCCAATGGAATTCTACCCCTAGCTTGGGCAACTCGTAGAAAGGTCTACACCTATGTGAGTGCTGAGACACAAACCGACGAATGAATTACAACCTCTCAATTAAACCTCGGACTTCCCTCAAATTCTTGGGAGGCGGCATATCCCTGATGGCCTTAGCCTTGTTGGGATCTATTTCAATCCCCCTTTTACTCACAATGAAACCCAGTAATTTACCCGATGATATGCCAAACACACACTTCTTCGGGTTCATTTTCAATTGGAACTCCCTTGATCTCTGCAACACCTTAGCCAAGACTCTCGGATGTTCCACCCTAATTCTTGATTTCACCAATACATCATCCACATACACCTCCAGATATATATGTATCATGTCATGAAATATGGCCATCATAGCTCTTTGGTAAGTAGCTCCAGCATTCTTTAACCCAAACGGCATGACCACATAACAATATGTTCCCCAAGGTGTAGTGAATAACGTCTTCTCCTGATCTTCTTCTGCCAAACGAATTTCATTATATCCCGAAAATCCATCCATAAATGAGAGGGTTTCATAGCCTACCGTGTTATCGATTAACACATCAATGTGAGGCAAGGGAAAATCATCATTTGGACACGCGCGATTAAGGTCCCGGAAGTCGATGCAAATCCTGACTTTCCCATCCATCTTCATGACCGGGACAATGTTCGCCACCCATTGAGGATAAAGGACGACTCTAATGAACCTGACTTTGTGGAACTTGTCGACCTCTTCTTTCATTTTCAAAGCCATCTGAGGGTGGAAACGCCTTAACCTTTGTTTTACCGAGACGGACTATGGTTTTAGAGTTAAGCGGTGTTCGACCAAAGTGGAATCCAAACCCGGCATATCCTCGTAGCTCCATGCAAACGTGTCCTTATACTCTTTGAGAACTTCAATTAATGTCTCTTCTTCAGAGGGTGATAAATTATCACTTATGAGGACGATCCTAGGGTCTTCCTCAATTCCCAAGTTGACTTCTTTAGTGGACTCTACTACGGCGGCTGACGGCTCGTCGAATCTCCTCATTCCACTAGCATATGCGCCGGCCGCGTCCTCATATTCTTCATCCTCTTCTTCAATAGGGTATTCTACATTTGTGAGCTCGTAGACTCCATACCCTTCATCAATCGCACAATTGCCCTCACATTCTATCTCCGGTAGCTGGATGGGATTTTTTAGCAACTGAGGGATGGATAGAAGGGCTTGACACCTGGTGGCTAAATCTAGAAGGAATCGACGGGGGATCTGCCTACCCTTGAATTTCCTTTTGGGTACTACCCTTGACTTATTATCCCTAGCTTGACTCACATTATTTACAGAAGGAGAAAAGGCTGAAGGGGATGGTGAAGAATGTACAGGGAAAGACCCCTCAGAGGAGGGGTGGAAAAGGTCGCTCATAAGACCTTGGATGAGTGGCCCGCAGGGCGGGATGCACTCGTGGGAGATGTAGGAGGTTTCCTCAACGATGATGTACTGTTGAGGGGTTTGAAAATTGACATTTTTTTTCATTTTCATTTTTGATGACAAAGCAATAGAAAGAGATCGGAGGAGGGGGGAAAGTGATTATGGCTAAAGGGTTGGGAGGCTCATAAAGCAGATCATGATTGAAAACTTGGCGCGGTTTGAGAAACCTGCGCAGGTATGTAAGTAAAGAAGGGGACCTGGGAAGATCATCAAACAACCGTCTGGCCCAGGAAGAAGACATCAGCGAAGGCTGAGGTGAGTTGTAACGACCCGAGAATCCGATTACCGGAAAGGCCCGATAACCCGGGACTCACACCGTCACCCACGAGTCCGAAGACTCGGAAGGGTTAAAAGGATGGTGTGGAGACTACACAAGTATCACAAATAATTGCAGAAATTAAACAGTTTATAATTAAGCAGGAAATAAATTAACATGTTACATGATACATGGTCCACAAAATAACAAATAAATAACAACAATAGTCCACAACTAGCACAGAGACAAGAAAGAAAAGTACAGCTACACGGGACATACCCCGGCTCTGACCTATAGCACTAACGTTAGGCACCTGAACCACGCTGAGCCTCAGACGCGCTCCCCTGAAGGCGCGCCTCACCTGAAACACGGTGAAAAACACGTAGGGGATGAGTCTCAGAACAAGACTCAGTAGAGATCACTCGAACCCTACCTCGCAAACGGAGAAACCGCTACGCTAGCAGTAAGCGAGTACCTCGGGAAAGGAAGCCCTGCCATCTACAAAACACCTGTCTCACGGCACGAAAATCGGCACACGTGCCACGGTGAAACGACCAAAATTCAACGGTCAACCCGACCAAAACCCGAAGGTCGAAGTCACAAGACCGACAGTCTGTCACTCACGACTCGACAAGAGTACCTCCCTCTAGAAGCAAGGCCGGTCGTGTCCCCTGACGACTTACACCGCACCGATGGTGAACTGCCTAACGTGGTAGCGCCTACCAGAGGCACAGACACCGTACCAGTAACCACAAACAAGTGACTAGCTGGGGTCACGCCCGTCGGCGTGGGTCCAACTGCCCCCAACCACGTGTGCACACACAGACCGTGCGTCCCTGGACTGGCCCTCTGACCGATTTTCCCCTCAGCTGGACTCTGGCTGCAAGACGTGGGGCCCGACGGCAACCGGTCCACAAACCGTCTCTAAGGGTAGCCTCTTCACCACTCCCTGGTGGGACCACACGCGTGTAAACATACTACGACTAGCGGAGGGTCACTACGGAGTAGACTCTCAAGTCGACGAAAAATAACGTCCGCATCCGACGACGTAGGGGGACCATCCCACGTACCAGCACCGTCGCACGGCGACCACGGTCGGAAGAGAAACGGGACTACGAACCACCCGGCTCAGTCCTGAGCCTGGCGGTCTACCCTAGACGCGTCACAGGCTCTGACGGTCTAGGGCTGGACCGTCACAGCCATCTAACGGCCCAACACAAAGGCGTCAGACCCTTAGTGCAAAAACGACTGTGACGCGCCTACCCTGGTGCGTCACAGGCCTGACGCACCCAGCCTGGTGGGTCACAAGGCACGAAGGAACAAACTGTGACGCGTGCCACTCGGTGCGTCACAGACTGTAATGGACCAACTCTGGTGCGTTACAGGGTGGGAATGCGTCTGCCCTGACGCACCCACACAGGGGCATTACAAGGCTGAGACGTGTCAGGCATGGTGCGTCACAGGCCTTGACCCCCAATGGTCAAAAACCAACGGTCGAAAGCCAACGGTCAGATCGTCCCTGACGGTCCAACCCAGGTGCGTCACAGCGCCGTGGCGGTCTATCGTGGGAACGTCACAGCCCATAGACCCCAGTTGGCTGAACAGGGCTATAACGCACCCATCTGGGCGCGTTACATAGTGTGACGGTCACTGGAAGGACCGTCACACCCGCCCGAGAGCGAAACGGCGGGAAACGCCCAAAAAAATTGACCACGCCCCCGTGCCGCCACCGGAGAGGGGGAAATCAAAGGGGAAGACCCCTGGGTACCCCTAGCATGCTTCTAAGCCACCAAAACGTGAAATCATGGCTCAAATCCATAGATCGGGCGAACTCTCCCAAAATCATGGAAAAACCCAAACCCGCATGAATACCCATCTCTCGGCCTCTCCTCGGCCTACAAATCGCGGGATAGCTCGGCCTGACATCTATCCAAAAGTCATATTTACATTCATTATTCAAAGGAAAACTAAATCCATTTATTCTGCGCGGCGGAATCCAAACTAAACCCGGGATCATCCTCCGACCTACTGCCCGTCGGAGTCAAGACGCACACTGGTCAATTTCCTGAAATGGTTAGGCAACGAAAGTGAGTCCAAAGACTCAGTAGGCATTAAAACCAATCACATGCTTATCATATACTAAACTGTGCAAATCCATGATATATATAAAGCTAGCCACAATTTCACTGGATTGTACATATACTATGAATGCGAAGGAAATATAATAAGTAAATGCGTATAACAAATGCGTATAAAAAATCTTATCTGACTTATATATAAATGGCATAGTACATATCTTAGCTAAATCAGAGCTTATACAGATGAACTTATTTTCAGATCATATCAAAGTCATATATCAATTTCACTGGATTGTACATATACTATGAGATTGCCACGCTCGACCTGACATCAAACCTCGGGCATGCTCGAAACAGCACCATCCAGCACCAAGGAAAACCATCACTTCCGTCAGGTCAGCGCCTTCGACACACTCGACGAGTGTCACGTCGGACCATAATCACAGCATCTACCGATGCACCACCGCTGCAACTCCTCGAACTGCAACACGCCACGCAAAGAGCCGCAACACGAGCCATAACAACAACCACCGATGCTCATCCTCGAGTCCCGAACTCGCCGTGGAGCCTTCACATCTCAAGCCAACTCCAGGGCGAACACAACCCATCCACTGACAGGAACGCAGGAGCAAAGACTTAACGGGACACCACAGCCCAATCCTGCCTCGAAATCCATAAAACAGTCGAGACCGACACGTCATTTCTGACGCCACAGAGCACGACAAGGACATCAGGCTCGACGAAACAGCAGCTCACCGAGAAGACATTCCGCTCACCGGAGCACACTTCTCGATCAGAACGCCTCAGGAGCTGGACAAAACCTCAAGCTGGAGTGACCAAAAACCGACAGCAGCTCCCTCAGAGCACGCTCACGGCCACTTAACCAAGAACAGTCCGCACCAGACACCTGACCACGCTGCAGGTTCTTCGAACGCAGCACCGCGAGCTCACACCTGCCAGCAACCTCTGCCCAACGCAGCACAACCAGGGCCACCACCGATGAGGGAGAAGGCTTTCGACCTCGGTCCTTAGACCCCATGCTGGCACGCAAGCCGCGGACAGCAACCACCTTCACAGCGCCGCACAGCGCACTCAAGCTCTCAACCGAGAAACAAGGCGGAAAGCGAACACAAAACCCTAAGCCAGCTGCCGACTGTACTGGACCTTATGGACTCTGATCACTGCAACATTTCGAATTCCTATGTACGTCCACAACCACCGCTCTGATACCAGCTGTAACGACCCGAGAATCCGATTACCGGGAAGGCCCGATAACCCGAGACTCGCACCGCCGCCCACGAGCCGGGAGGGCTCGGAAGGGCTAAAAGGAGTGTGGAGGCACAAGGAAATAGAAAATAAAGCAGGACAACCAACAACAACAAGCTGAAAGAAAGAACAACGACAGCAACAACAGAGTCCAGTCCAACAGAAAGTACAGTCTAAAGCAGTAAAACGTACCACATGCCAAGTGAACACTCGGCCCGGCAAGCTGGCAATTGAGAACCTCCGCTCCGCACCCTCGAACCACGAGGAAGAATAGCTATGCCTGAAAAGCAGGGAATGAGTCTCCAAAATAGAGACTCAGCAGGGATCCCGCGGAACCCCAACCGGAAACAGCGGCGGTAGCGGAAAGGAGAGCTACAACTACAGCAGGAACAGCAAATCGGTGGCCGGTCAAAAACTCGGCACTACAACTACTCCTACTGTACCGGAAGGTACACCTCGATCACGCAGACGAAACTACCAAACCACGCTAGTACCGCCTACCGAAGTAAAAACATACGGCAACCACGCCGTAGAGGCCTGTCCCCCGGACACAGCCGACCTGGACACGTTGTCCAAGGTGCAACCCCGACCATCCGATCGCGGGTACCGCACCACAAGACGGAATCTCGGTAAAGCCACTAGCGCTAGACTCACGACGCGAAGATCAACACACGCGCCACGGCAAAATAGCCGAAGGACTCAACGGTCGACACGACCGAAAACCCGAAGGTCAAAAGCTACGAAAACTGGTAGTCTGTCACTCCGTACTCGACAGGAGTACCGCCCACTAGAAGCACAGCCGGTAGCGTCCCCTGACGTCTTACACCGCACCGCAGGTGAACCGCCTGACGTGGTAGGTCCTACCCGAGGCGCAGACACCGTACAAGTAACCACAAACAAGTAACTAGCTGGGGTCACGCCCGTCGACGTGGGTCCAACCGCCCCCAACCACGTGTGCACACACAGACCTTGCGTCACTAGGTCTGGTCCTCTGACCGGTTTTCCCCCGTAGCCGGACTCTGGCTACCGACGAGGGGCCTACGGTAACCGGTCCACAAACCGTCTCGAAAGGTGGGTGCCCGTACACCACTCCCAGGTGAGACCAGCACCTCGTACTGGTGGGCTACGACTAGTGGAGGGTCACTGAAGGAGTAGACTCTCAACTCAACGGAAAACAACGTCCGAATCCGACGACGTACGGGGACCACCCCACGTACCGGCCCCGTCGCATGGTGACCACAGTCGGAGAAGAAACAGGACTCACAGTCCACGGCCACGCACGCACCGTGCACTAGAGTCGAGAAAACTCAAGTGGCGCTAAGCCACTGGACTCTGGACAGTCCTCTAGACACACTACAGCCAACGGTCCTTGAGTCACAAGACTCGGGGTCAAGACCGTTGCACGCAACAGCACAAGGCCGTCGATCTAGCCCAATCTCTAGGTCCAAAACCACGATATCACGAATACCGAGATAACACACGAGTTGCCAAGACCATTCCCTTGGGAAGGGAACGCAAGGGACAAAGGCCACTCACACGGGCCACACGGAAAACACAGAAGCACAATTCCCAAGGCAGCACACAAGCCGCCACGACGATTTCCCATCTTGAAGCAAGCGGGAAACCTCCAGCCCCAGGCCGGACAACTGGACTCACAGTCCAAGGCCAAACACATGGCCCACACGGGAATCGCCTTCCAAAGGAACCCACGATATGCGGGGGAGACCCCACCGCACACACACCGACACACGGTGACTCGATCAAGCGTAACACGAAAGCCCGGAATACATGGGGTCACCCGGACCCACCACACCGACGGGCACGCGAATCGAGGTAACACGGTCCCTCCCGACACCCCAAAAACAAGGACACGGAACCCATGGGGTGTCCAGGATACTCACAAGGCCGGAGGTCGACCACTGGGTCCCAACCGGGTCGACCGGAGACCAACACAATGCGAACGGACGCTAAAAGGTCACCCGGACCCTTAAGCGCGTGGGCACGTAAAACGAGGTAAACGGAACCTCCAGACACCCCAAAACACGGTCACGGAACTCCACTGGGTGTCCAAGGCACACACGGCCCACGAGGAGCACGATCAGCCGCAGATCGCCCGCCCCGGGCAGCCCGGCTGGTCACCTCCAAGAACGCGTTGTAGGTCCATAGCGCGTTCAAGCAGAACGCGCTATGCACCTATAGCGCGACACGACAGATCGCGCTATATCCCTATAGCGCGACTGCACAGATCGCGCTAGGATCACCTAGCGCGACAAGGCAGAACGCGCTAGGGACCCCTAGCGCGACAGGGCAGAACGCGTTAGGACCCCATAGCGCGACAAGAACCGCCTTACTGTTCATCTTCTCCGATGAACGCGCCCTATCGGGGCAGCGCGACCTTCAAGAACGCGCTACCCAAGGCTAGCGCGTTCTCAGTCCGTACCCGAAAACGGTGGAAACCGCTGGAAAAGCCATGCCACGCCCCGTTCACCCCCAGGTGAAGGGGAAACAAAAGGGGAAACCTTCCCCAAGCCCCTAGGCATGCATCTAAACCCCTGGATCGCCCAAAAATACCATAGAACGGGAGATCCGGCTCACACCCCAAAAACATGCATTTTGCCCAAAACGCCCCGTTTAGCCCGCTCGGCTCACCACGGCCTACGAAACTCGCGGGAAAGGAAGTACACGGGCTGAGGGTCCATCACCCTACCTCCACCAAAGATTACGCGCACCGTGGACGCCGATCCACGAAGAAAACGCCGTTGAAGCCTCGCCGTTCCACGAACTCACGGCCGAGCTTCCACGCGCCTCCACCGCCTCGATCCTCATCCATCCTCGCCCGTGCCTCGCCCGCGCCGTCCCCGCCTCGCCCATGCTCCGCCCCGTCGGCCGCCGGAGAGAGAGGGAGAGAGCGTGAGAAGAGAGAGGGAGAGAAATGAGAAATGAGAAATGAGAGGGGGAGAGAGAAAAGGCTTATATATAGGAAAATCTGGAAATTCGAAAAAATCCAGAAAAAAAAGAAAATTACACCCTCGCGATCCTCGGAGCGCACCGATCGCAACGGTACCACTCGCGCCCAGGTGAACGGCCCGGTTCACCCGCAACGAGGTTCCGAAGGGAAAGCCGAAACCCACGCCGGGAATCGGAAAACACACGCGGAAAAAAGCCGCGGAACGCCTCCGGGCCTCCGAAACGACTCCGGATCGCGCCGATCCGAACACGAAAGATGTCCGAAACGAAATTTCGGATACAACGGAGCTGGACACTCCGAGAAACCAGATCCGGGACCCATGAACGAGGATCCGAAAAATCCGGGACATTACAATAGGGGTGTGTATTATAGCATTAGGGTCGACAAGATAGGGGCAAGATCCGCGAAAAGCGGATCTGGGTGGCATGCCAGCGAATACAGGCCGGATAATAGCCAGGAAAAAGAGAAAAAAATGGCGGCTTAGGTAGTGTCGTCTCTTAAGTAAATGACGCCTTAGGTGGTGTCATCTCTTAAGTGGCGTCTTAGGTGGTGTCATCTCTTATCAAATTCGCGCCTTAGGTGGTGTCACCTCTTATCAAATTCGCGCCTTAGGTGGTGTCACCTTTTAATTAGCGCCTTAGGTGGTGTCACCTCTTATCAAATCCGCGCCTTAGGTGGTGTCACATTTTAATTCGCGCCTTAGGTGATGTCACCTTTTAATTCGCGTCTCCCTGGGAGTCATTTCTTAAGGAAATGACGCCCTGGTAACTGGCGTCATTTAAGATTGGATTTTCTTTTTTTTATTAAACATATCACCTACTTAATTGATTTTTATCTTTAATATTCGATGGAGTCTGACTACCAAATTTTATGGATAAGGTCCTTTTATTTCTTTGCTATTTTTACATATAATCTTTTTTTAAAATTCTTTTTAAATAAAAAGTGACACTATTCCCCAATTACTATTCATACTATTCATTTCTTATGAAATGACGACCTTTCCATGGTCGTTAGTTTATAAACCTTGAGATTTGGTCCGAAATTATATATGTATCCTTCGATTCTTAGGTATCTACTTTAATACTCTTTAGGGGAAATATTTTACCTTCTATATAATTGAACAATTGGGTTAATAAAGAAAAATGAATTATAAGAAATGTCTTATTTATTAATAAGGCAAATGAATTATAACTTATAACTTAATAATTAGAAAATTATGAGAATTGTATTATTAAATTTTATAATTCATGTAAATATGGTTTGGCATATAATATCTCTTTATTTAAAAAGTTTTTTTTGTTTTTAATTATTCGTAAATTTCAAAAATGATTAATTAAATAGTAGTAAATTCTTTTATCTCTATTTAAAAAAAATGTCGGGTGTTACGCCCTCCCCTACTTAAAAGAATTTGGTCCCCAAATTCAACTGCATGAGGATAATTCTGCTATGTAAGAGAAATGCAGAGCGTATAGGACACTTACAGTCTAAAATAGCTCTGGGTATCTTTCCTTCATAGATTCCTCGGTCTCCCAAGTTGCTTCCTGCTCCGAGCATCGATTCCATTGAATTTTCACCATAGGGATCATCTTGCTCCTTAGAACTCGGACTTCTCGATTGAGGATTTACATCGGCCTTTGTTCGTAAGTAAGATCCTTATGAATTACCAAATCGGCGTGGTCGATGACATGAGAGGGATCGTGCACGTATTTCTTCAACATGGAAACATGAAATACGTTGTGTACTTCCGAGAGTTGAGGAGGTAAAGCGATACGGTAAGCTACCTCACCCACTCTTTCCAACACCTCAAATGGACCGATGAATCTTGGTGTAAGCTTGCCTTTAACACCAAATCTTCTGATACCTCGGCTGGGAGATACCTTGAGAAACACATGATCACCAACTTGAAATTCTAAGTCTCTCCTTCTGTTATCAGCATAAGATTTCTGCCTGCACTGAGCTACCTTGAGTCTCTCTCTGATAAGGAGTATCTTTTCAGTTGAATCTCTGGCCATATCAGGACCTAGGAGTTGTCTTTCACCGACTTCCTCCCAGCATACCGGAGATCTACAACTTCTACCATAGAGTGCCTCGAAAGGTGCCATTTGAATACTGGCTTGGTAGCTGTTATTGTAGGCAAATTCGGCTAGTGGTAAGTGGTCATGCCAACTTCCGCCGAAATCTATAATGCATGCTCGCAACATGTCCTCAATAACCTGATTGGTCCTTTCCGTCTGACCATCTGTCTGGGGATGAAAAGCAGTACTGAAATTGAGCTTCGTTCCCAGAGAGTGTTGTAGACCCTTCCAGAAATGAGATGTGAAGCGTGGATCTCGGTCAGATACTATAGACACAGGAATTCCATGTAGTCTAGTAACTTCCTTAATATACAAGGCGGCAAGAACATCAATCGACCATCGGTTCTTAATAGGCAAGAAATGAGCCGATTTTGTAAGGCGATCGATGATTACCCATATTCCATCATATCCGCCCCTAGACTTGGGCAAACCCATGATGAAATCCATGCCGATTTCTTCCCATTTCACTTGGGAATATCCAGCGGATGCAGTCTCCCTGCGGGTTTCTGATGTTCGGCCTTCACCTGCTGGCAAGTCAAGCATCGAGACACAAAATCTGCTATCTCCCTTTTCATGTTGGGCCACCAAAAGGTCCTTTTTATGTCTTGGTACATCTTAGTGGCTCCCGGATGGATTGTGTATCTCGATCGATGAGCTTCTTCAAGAATATTCTTCTTCAGCTCAGGACAGTCGGGCACACATGTCCGTTCATGCAATAGCAGTCTGCCATCAGGTGCCAGCTTGAAATCAAGTCTCTCGTCCAATTTGCTCTTTATCTCCACTAGTGAGGGATCTTCTTCTTGCAACTTTTTGATTTCAGGTAGCAAATCTGGATGTAAGCTCATATGAGATAGAATAATACACATGTTCTTCTCATCCGTGCTGATATCAAGCTCAGAGAATTTCTCCAACAGTTTCCATTCTTGTATCATGCAGTTGGCCAATATTGTTCTCGGCTTTCGACTAAGGGCATCAGCTACGGAATTACCCTTACCAGGATGGTACTGTATAGTGAAGTCGAAATCCTTAAGATACTCGAGCCAACGCCTTTGCCGCATGTTTAGCTCCTTTTGGGAGAATAAGTACTTGAGACTTTTATGATCGGAGTATACAGTGAATTGTTCTCCGTAAAGATAGTGCCTCCAAATCTTCAAGGCAAATACCACCGCGGCTAGTTCTAAGTCATGAACCGGGT
The DNA here is from genome assembly GCA_022559845.1 of Amorphophallus konjac. Classification (NCBI taxonomy): domain Eukaryota; kingdom Viridiplantae; phylum Streptophyta; class Magnoliopsida; order Alismatales; family Araceae; genus Amorphophallus; species Amorphophallus konjac. The sequence goes on along the minus strand of CM040127.1, from coordinate 43,156,111 downwards.
AATTCTCTTCATGTTTCGTCAATTGACGGGAAGAGTATGCAATGACTCTTCCGTTCTGCATCAATACACATCCGAGGCCGATACCAGAAGCATCGGTATATACCTCGTATTTTTCTCCTTCAATTGGAAGAGATAAGACCGGTGCAGTAGTCAAGAGATCCTTCAAAGTCAGGAAACTCTTCTCACAATCTTCATTCCACTCATGAGGCGCTTCCTTGCGAGTCAATCTGGTAAGAGGAACAGCAATCTTGGAGAAGTCCTTGATGAAACGCCGGTAGTAACCAGCTAAACCCAAGAAGCTACGAATCTCCGTTGCATTCGTCGATCGTTCCCAGTTTTGCACGGCTTTGACCTTTGCAGGATCAACAACAATCCCATCCTTTGAGATAACATGTCCTAAGAAGGACACTTCCTCCAGCCAGAACTGGCATTTGCTGAATTTTGCGTATAACTTATTGTCTCGCAATATTTGTAATGCCTTCTTGAGATGTTCCTCATGATCTTCTTCAGTCTTTGAATAGATCAATATATCGTCAATGAAGACCACAATAAATTGATCTAAATAAGGCCGGTAAATGCTATTCATTAACTGCATGAAAGCTGCAGGGGCATTAGTTAGTCCAAAAGGCATAACAGTAAATTCGTAATGCCCATACCTGCTTCGAAATGTAGTTTTGTAAATATCTTCTTCCTTGATCCTCAATTGCTGATAACCAGACCGAAGATCTATTTTGGAGAAATACTTTGCTCATGATAATTGGTCGAACAGCTCATCAATTCTCGGCAGTGGGTACTTGTTCTTGATTGTAAGATAATTTAACTGCCGGTAATCAATGCATAATCTTAATGTGCCATCCTTCTTTTTAACAAAGAGCACCGGTGCCCCCCATGGGGAAGTACTCGGCCTAATGAATCCTTTCTTCAGTAAATCCATCAACTGCTCCTTCAGTTCTTTTAGTTCCGCAGGAGACATTCTGTAGGGTGCTTTAGAAATAGGACCGGCACCCGGAACAATATCAATTGTGAATGACACTTCTCTTTCCGGGGGTAAACCAGGCAATTCGTCTGGAAATACATCGGAGAAGTCCCGAGTCACTCGGATGTCTTCAATCTTTGTCTTCTCGGCTTCTGTGGTAGTTACAAAAGCTAAGAAAGCCATACATCCTCTATTCACTAGTTTACTAGCTCGGAGAGCTGAGATAAGTAGGGATTTATCCCGAGGTTTGATATAAACTAACTCGGGATAGTCCACAAAAGTTATCTTGCCATGCCGACAATCTACCGTTGCTTGGTAGGTCGATAACCAGTCAGCTCCCAATATGACATCATAATATTCCATATCAAGACATATCAGGTCGGCCGGTAGATTATTACCTTGAACCATAACCTCACAACTTGGGTAGTGATGCGTAATATCCGATTTGTTTCCAAGAGGTGTAGATAGAATTAAATCTAACCATTCAGGTTCTTTAGAAAATGAGACAGTAATTTTCTTGGAAACAAACGAATGAGTTGCTCCAGTATCAAATAGAACTCTAGCAGGTTTAGAGCAAACGGTCAATGTACCTTCCACGATTCCTCCTTCCATAGGTTCCGTCCCTTTAAGAGCTTGCAGACGGCCTTACTTTATGACTGGACGCTTCTCGTCCTTGTTGACTTGTTCCTTCATCAAGGGGCAATCGGGAATTCGATGCTCTCGACTCCCACATCGGAGACACGCTCCCAATTTCCTCCAGCACTCCTCGGTCTTATGACCAGCTTTTTCGCAATATTTGCAAATCTCCTTAGTAGGTGCAATATCGGAGAAGGGCTTGTTGCTGATAGTGAGGAACGGCTTGTGACTTTTCTGGGATCTCTTCTCCTTGGAAGACTCGCCTCCATTAAAGACCCGCTTCTTGCCAAATGGTGGTTTGAAGCTTCCTGGACTTGTAACATGTTCCTTCTTGTCCTTGTCTCGAATCCTTTCAGAAAATTCGGTGGCGTCTTCCAGCAGCTGAGCACGACGAACCATTTCCGAGTAGACTTGGATGTCCATCGGTGCAAGCTGGGTAATATACTGGGGCCGTAGCCCGTTGAGAAATCTCCTCGCCTTCATCTTTTCCGTACACACCAAGTGAGGTGCATAACGGGAAAGCCTTGAGAATTGGGCCTCATATTCAGCTACCTTCCGGGTCCATTGCTTTAATGCAGCAAATTTCGCGACCTTCTTCTCTTGCACACGGTCCGAGAAATACTTGTTGTTGAAATGCTCGGCAAATTCCGTCCATGTGACATGATTGTCGGGCAGTGTTGCTTCCACGGACTCCCACCAGCATCGAGCATCCCGTTCTAGTTGAAACGTGGCCAGTAAAACTTTTTCTTCGTCCGTGCATTGCATTACACGGAAGATCCTCTCGGTCTCCTTCAGCCAATGCTCGGCGTCATCGGGGTCCACCGATCCCGCAAACTTTGGTGGGTTCATGTTGCGGAAATCCCGATGAAGGTCACCGGCTCCACGGTGAGCACCGCCAGCACCACTTTGCGCCACTTGCTGTAGCGCCTGAGTAAGTCCTTGCACTGTGCACTGCATCTCGCGCCATTGTGCTCTTTCAGCGACTATTTTCCTACAAAAGGATTATAAGGTAAGTAATATTGAGTTTTGAGATTAAGAGGGCATTTATTATTGAACCTAACCCATGGCTTTTCCCATCTCACCAGGTAAGGTCTAACCAATTCTAACAGGTATATCTTATCCTTAGACATTTCACTGGACATATAACTATCCTTGGCATTTCTATTAAACAATATATATATATATATTTGTTTTTGTTTTGTTTTGTTTTTTTTATTTTTTAACCTAGGAAGAGTTCTCTTATCATCCTTGGCATCTCTATCTAGGAAGGTTTTTCTTATGATTAGTTTTACCTAAGAAGACATTTCTATCCCTTAGAAGAAACACGTGTTTTACCTAGGAAGTTTCAATCCTAGGCTCTGATACCAAGAAAGAGCTGTCACGTCCCGAGTGCGGAAGCTTACCCGTGGCGCGACAGTTCTTTATATAGAACCAAAGCAAGCTAGAAAATTAAAGAATTTCTTCCTTAGACAGTTATAAGAGTGCGCAAATATCTAAGTTTAACTTGAATTTAATACAAATGGTTCGAGCTAACAATTGTCGAATACACATATCCTTTATTGGTTTTGACTGACATGCTAGAGAATATAACTGACATTAGGGTACAAATTAACACCAACAACGAAATTACAATAACACAATTGATAACAATTGGTGACTCTATCTCTACACTCATCACTCAGATTCATTCCCCTCCGAGTTCTGGTCGATATCCAAATCACCTGAAAGGTTAGAAAACGACTAGATGAGCGAATCGCTCAGCAGGATTTACATCTCAAGTTTTAACATGCTTTAAGTAAATTACGAGTTCATTTAAGATAAGTGATCAATGCATGTAGACACGTAGATATCAAGGAATTGTACAATCGACGAGAGCAGGATTACAATTGAGAGCGTATAGAATTCAGTCTTCGAGCAGAAGCAGCAAGTAGTATCAAGCACGTGATAACTAAGGAATAACCAATGAGAATTCAAAAGCAGTAGCAACAAGTGATATTAAGCACGTGATAACTGAGGAATAACAATTGGAATTCAAACAATAGTAAGCAAGGAAATTCCAAGCATGTGTAGCAAGAATTGGCTATTTATCAATTTATTCAAATAAATACTTTTACCCTTCTACGGGTCTCAACCAATCAATCAAGTACATATCATGAAAATGAGTTGAATGCCTAAAGTCTAGCAAGCAAGTACTCCGGTGTAATGCCAAACACCATGGTCAATAAACTCCTATGGGCACAAGTACCTTCGGATGCTCCTCTCAGGACCAGACCGGGCCCTATATGCACAGCATTAGTCATGATTTCGACATCCACTCTCATTTATAGCCAATAAAGAATTTCAAGGCTTGACCAGTAGGAATATAAGGTGGATTTGGAATGGAATCCAAAGGGCGAATTTATATGTAGAGTTGTACTAGGGTAAAACCACTGACGGGTAACACACAGAAAAATTGTACGAGATTGGTACCTAGTAGAATACTTAACATTTTCAGAAATGACACCCTAATTAGAATGCACATTCCTGGAATTTCACATGGATTTTTTTTTTTTATGAATTGGCGCCCTCGAGTTGACTGGTCCTTTAAAGTATATATATATTTAAATTGGCGCCTCCCGTTAAGTCTTCATTTAATTGAAGACTTTCTGACAGACGCTATTTAGGCTTTTTTTGAAATTTCTAAATTATATATATATATATATATCAAATTGGCGCCCGCCTTTAAGTCATCTCTTATGAAATTAGCGCCTTCCAGCAAGTCATCTTTTAATTCGCACCTTCCCGCAAGTCATCTTTTATAAAATTAGCGCCTTCCAGCAAGTCATCTTTTAATTCGCGCCCACCCAGCACGTCTTCTTTTAATGGAAGGTAGGCCAGAGTTTCAGAATGCAATTGGCGCCCCCCTGGGAGTCGTCATTTGATAAATTGGTGCCTTGGGTGCCGTCGTTATTTCTGTAATTGGCGCCCTGGTCTAGGGCGCCATTTACAGATGGCTATTCGACGGAAGAATTGACGACATGGAGTGAGGGCGTCCATTCTGTAATTGGTGCCTTGGTCAGGGGCGCCATTTACAGGCTAATCAAATGTCGGTGCCTTCAATTTATAAAATGACGACCCCTATATGGTCGTCACTTTTGTAAATGACGCCTACATCTAGGGCGCCATTTAATTGGGCTATTTATAATTAAAGTCTAAGACAGGGGTTTAATCTAAGTTAAAATTCAAGACGGGTTGTTTAACATGCTGTAACATGGACTTCACTTTAACCGGTTAACAAGGTTACGTTGATATTTTTAATTAGCATGTTCAACAGTTGGCTAATCATAACTTAACCATGGAGATTTTCTTCATTTAGCTAAAGCATGTTGGGTTACAGGTTGCTTAAACATGTCATTACTTGAGCACATTACTAATTATTAACCAAACATGATAGATCATAATAGAACTAGTCTAATTTCATATGGAGATGAGTTAATTACAAATGTTACGTGCTAATACACCCTAATTAGTTACAAGTTTGGTGATAAAGCATGAAAAACCTACTAAGTATGCTATGTAATCACTTAGATTAACTACGGTTTAGCCAAAGATTGAGAAAACCTACTAACATGCTGTGTAGATTAATTACTAGTTTAGCTAAGGTTGACTATTAGTTTAGCTAAAAGTTGAGACAACCTACCTCTTGGAGCAGAAGGAAGGGTGCGTGGACAGAGGAGAGGTCTGCACCTCTCTGCAACCTTCACAGAGCTTGTCTGTCTGCAACCTCCCTGCAACCAGCTAAAGCTAACGAGCTAACGGGTTTGGCTAGAATAGGGGTGTGTATTATAGCATTAGGGTCGACAAGATAGGGGGCAAGATCCGTGAAAAGCGGATCTGGGTGGCATGCCAGCGAATACAGGCTGGATAATAGCCAGGAAAAAGAGAAAAAAATGGCGGCTTAGGTAGTGTCGTCTCTTAAGTAAATGACGCCTTAGGTGGTGTCATCTCTTAAGTGGCGTCTTAGGTGGTGTCATCTCTTATCAAATTCGCGCCTTAGGTGGTGTCACCTCTTATCAAATTCGCGCCTTAGGTGGTGTCACCTCTTATCAAATTCACGCCTTAGGTGGTGTCACCTTTTAATTCGCGCCTTAGGTGGTGTCACCTCTTATCAAATTCGCGCCTTAGGTGGTGTCACATTTTAATTCGCGCCTTAGGTGATGTCACCTTTTAATTCGCGTCTCCCTGGGAGTCATTTCTTAAGGAAATGACGCCCTGGTAGCTGGCGTCATTTAAGATTGGATTTTCTTTTTTTATTAAACATATCACCTACTTAATTGATTTTTATCTTTAATATTCGATGGAGTCTGACTACCAAATTTTATGGATAAGGTCCTTTTATTTCTTTGCTATTTTTACATATAATCTTTTTTTTAAAATTCTTTTTAAATAAAAAGTGACATTATTCCCCAATTACTATTCATACTATTCATTTCTTATGAAATGACGACCTTTCCATGGTCGTTAGTTTATAAACCTTGAGATTTGGTCCGAAATTATATATGTATCCTTCGATTCTTAGGTATCTTCTTTAATACTCTTTAGGGGAAATATTTTACCTTCTATATAATTGAACAATTGGGTTAATAAAGAAAAATGAATTATAAGAAATGTCTTATTTATTAATAAGGCAAATGAATTATAACTTAATAATTAGAAAATTATGAGAATTGTATTATTAAATTTTATTATTCATGTAAATATGGTTTGGCATATAATATCTCTTTATTTAAAAAGTTTTTTTTATTTTTAATTATTCGTAAATATCAGAAATGATTAATTAAATAGTAGTAAATTCTTTTATCTCTATTTAAAAAAAATGTCAGGTGTTACAGAAGTCAACCTCGAATGGCAGTGCCATCATGACATCTCTCCCGTCAACGGCCCACCTATAAAAGCCTCTCAGAAAGAGTAAGAATGAATGCGAAGGCACCCGTTCGAAGAGAGCACCAGAACAGAAGAAGATGAAGAGAAGAAGAAGGTAGAGGAGAGCAAAGAGAGAGGGAGAGTGTGCTATGTAGTGGAGAGGGAAGGAGTGGAGGTGAAGGGAACGGTCACCCTTCTTCATCCTAACCCTCTCTCCAAGTTTTCTTTTTTCTTTCCCCTGTTCTCCTCTCCCGTTTGTTTGGAAGTAATGCACCGCGTTTGGCCCTTGAGTCATGACCCTTGTCTTTTTTTAGTTCATCATGAATGAAACATCTTCTGGCTTTGCCTTCTTTCGTTGCATTTGTTGCTTTCTTCTTAGCGTTGATCTGTGAGTTTCATGCGTCTGCTCCCAGCCTTCCAACCTCTGGCTCCATCTCACCTCCCATGGCACTGGCCTACCTGGTGGATGGGTTTTACCCTTGGCTTGACGGGGCAGAGCTGGTCTCTTCCCCTTCCCGAGGCTTTCCTTAGTACAACAACCCTTGAGCCTTTGCTAGGCCTGTCAACGGATACGGATATTATCCGGATCCGCTTCGAATTCGAATCCGTATTAACGGATAATATTCGAATTCGTATTCGTTTTTTCGGATACAGATAATATTCGAATCGGAGCGGATACAGATATTATAATATTCGCTTTGAAAAATATCCGTTCGAAATATTATATATCATATAATACATATTTTTAAATAATATATTATAAAATAAATAATATTGTAGAGAAATTTAGACATTTTATATTTGTATTTTAATTTAGAATTTATTTTATATATTTTTGACATTTTATAATTATATTTTATATACTTTAACATTTTATAATTATATTTATATACTTTTGAATTCGAATCGGATAATTCGAATTTTAAAACGGAGCGGATACGGATAGTCATATATTCGCTTCGTATCCGAATTCAAATCGGAGCGGATCAAAATCGGATAATTCGAATTTTAAAACAGAGCGGATACGGATAGTTATATATTCGCTTCGTATCCGCTCCGTTGACAAGCCTAGCCTTTGCTAAAACAGGTCTGTGGGAGTCCACTCTCCTTTTGACACTTTGGATCCCCTCAATGCCTAGAGCGCCCTCCTTGGCCCTCCTTCAGAACCAGTAGTGTACACATATACGCTCAAGCCTTCCGGCCATCAGCACACTCGGGCCCTCCAGCGGCACGCCTCCCCTGGGTTGCCCAGCGGCACGCCCTTCCCATTTGTTGGCTCAGCGGTACACCCTTCCTGTTCCTCTGCTTAGCGGTACACTCTCCTTTGCCTTCTGAGCAGAACACCCCCCCATCATCCTTCTGCTCAGACCCTTCGACGGCACATTTCCCTTTGGTCTGCTCAACGGCACACCTCTTTTGACTGCCCAGTAGCACCCTCCTCCCTGGGTTTGTTCGGCAGTACACCCTCCCCGATTGTCTGCCTGGCAGTACACTCCCCCCTTGTTTGTTCAGCGGTACACCCTTGGCCTGCCCAGCGGCACACCCTTGGACTGCCAGCCCGGCATACTTTGGCTATCATTTCTCCGGTGTACTCATGGCTTGCATCAGTCTACTGGTTTCTCGTTCGGTGTTTTCTCCGAGTTTTCCGAAGTTTCCCCAAAGGTGGCCGCTTAGGCACACACCTCAGTTGTTGGTTCATGTCACTTCATGTGGGCATGTTCCTTGTTATTCCCTTACCACCCGGGTTAAGGGGAGATGCTGCCGAATTTTTGTCAGAAATAACAATAAGTTAAAAGACAAAAGGAAGCAACAAATAAATGAAACCAACAACAGTAAAACATTCTAATCAACTAAGAAAACTGTTCAAGGCTCCAGGAATTGGCTGAATAAGACTCAAAGGACTGCACTATTGGACGTGAATTGGGACTCAATTCCATGACAAGAAGATTGGCAGTTGAACCTCTGAGGCTCCATCAGGCCTGCATGAGCAAGGACTCTCTCTCTTGAACTTTGCTCCACCCATCTGAGCTCCATCCCACTTTCCTTAACCCTTCACTCTCAATTCAAACCTTCCAGCAACTGCCCATACCTTCCAGCTCTCCAGCGGCACACTCTCAGCTCCCCAGCGACACACTCCCTAACTCCCCGGCGGCACACTCTTCACTCTCCAGCGGTGCGCCCCTATCTCTCTCCCCAGCGGTGCACTCTCAATCAAGCCTCCCCCAAACTATTTTAGTGGCATTAACATCTTCCAGTGTGTACCAGGCTCGCCTAGACTCTCACCCCGGCTTGCATTGGCCTCGCCCCTTTACCCCAGTGGTACACTGCCCACTTCTCTTAACTTTTCAACGGTGCACCCAGCTCCCCTAGTGTCTTCAGCGGCACACTCCTAGACCTTCCAGCAGTACACCCTAGTGTGCTCCTTTCAGCAGTACACTTCTCCAATCCTAACCTGATACACCCTCCAGCGGCACACTTTCTATTCTCCAGCGGTGCGCCCCCAGCCTTCAGCGGTACGCCCCTCAGCCTTCAGCGGCACACTCAACCTTCATTCCACCATACCCCTAATCAAAAGAGAGAGAAAAACATAACAATAATAATTAAAAAAGGGGGGTGGCTCTAATCAAGATAATAAACAACAAAAAATAATAATAACAAAAGGGGGATAATAATAACAAGGGTAGTAACGAACAGGAGAAGAGATCATGGTCTGCGGGTGACAAAAGGCAACCAACGGAGAAAAGGTAATGTCAATAAATAAATGATAATAATAAGCATTGTCAATCATCGTGAAAGTGGTAGTACGGCTGTGGTCTCTCCTCCTCGGGTTTCGGACCCAGGAATATTAATGATGCCCTCGCCGGCTGGGCTTCACCCTCGGGGGCCACTCCTCCCGTCATGGTCACTGCCCGGTCTCGTACCGGGCCAATATCTCACCAAGGTCTCCCTTCCTCGCCGGGACTTGAGCCCCCCCCCCCCCCCCCCCGCTTTGCATTAAAATTGCCGTCCCTTGACGGACATTTGCACGAATTCGTCCCCCGTTACCGTCTTGTTTTCCGCCTGGGCTTTCGTCCAGACATGGAATGGTCCATCGGTGACCGACATAATCTGAGTGTTCATGCCCTCATCACGGGCTCACTGCGTAGCCCGACTACCTTTTCCCTTCCTGCATTAATTAGTATTTCTTTCGGTCGTGGAGCCCTTATTTCCAGTAATTAATCAAGGGTATTCCCCTCTCTGAGGGGATGTAAATGACGCTGTGACCTTTACGGCACAACGGGTCTCAGTCCCGACCCGAACCACACAATCGCCTGACTGAGTCAGATCGAGCGCACCCGTGGCTCTTCGGAGCCTAAATAAATCGTCACTTTGTGACTGGCACGCCCACGCACTTTAATAAATGAATAACATAAATGAGTGAATTTTAGTGCGTCCACAAGTTTGGCACGCCTGGTGGGACTGGGATCACCCTTCATCTCTTTGCCGGAATTAAGGGCTCCACGGCCCCCTTCTTGTAATACTAATTCCTCAATTTGCAAATGCAGGTTGCATTCCGAACGTCAAGATGGCCCTCGCCTTCGGCCAGCATCCCGTCGAAAGCCATGTGCGGAACGGCTACTTGGCCGTCCCTCTCACCTTCGGGAGCTTCCCTCCTTCAGTTGGCTTCCCCAACTTTTTGGGAGTGGCCTTCGCGAACCTGCTGGACGTCGAGGCGTCTGACGGGATCGAAAGCAACGCCTCCATCCAGGGGGCCACCAAAGCTGCTGCCGGCCGACCAATGGCCAAATCCCCCAAGACCGTCCCTGCGAGGACGCTGAGCTGCAACGTGCACCACGCGCACCAGACCGCTGGCCCGTCTCGCCAAGGTTCGGCCTCTCATTAGAGGAGGCTCCGGAGGAGCCACGCCACCACATCACCCCGAGGCCGGTTCTCCAGCACCGGCAAGTCTGCTGTCATCGGGACCGTCCGAGTGCATCTCACCAAGCCACGTTCCGAGATGATCCCGAAACGCGTCGTCCCTGCCGTACTAGTGCCCTACTCCTTCCAGCCACTGGAAAAGATGAAGGGTGGGATGACACCCACAACTCCGGCCATGGCACCACAGCATCAACCGGCCTCTAGGCCGAATAAAGCCAAGCGTGCATGGGTCCCCAAGGCAGCCCGGTTCACTTCGCCGGACCGGGTCAAGACATCGGCCCCCGTCTACCAACCGGCATTGGTCACACTGGCCCCGCCGGAGAACACCCGCCGTCGACACCACCGACGTCACTATCAGGCTGCCCGTGCAGAGCCTGTAGCCCACATGCCCGTTGTTGTCAACAGGGCAGTATCACCCGCCTCTCCTCCTGATCAAGACTGGGAAGGAGTGGAGCAGGCCATGAGAAACTACTTGCGGGGCCCGGGGAGCATTCCCCTGGGTCGCCAAAGACTGATGGGGGCAGTAGCCTCCGCATTTGAAGAAGAAGAAGCCCGACCCGTGCCTAGTGCCGAGTCAAGGAACTGCCCTAAAGAGCGTCATCAGTCCCCGCTCAGGGAGGAAGTGAGGCCACAGGGGTCGGTCTTTGACAGACTGGTCTTCCCGGGGTGGACGTTGAGAAGAACGGCGAGAAGAGGCAGAGGCCTAAGGGTCTATACTTACAACATGGCAGGAGTATTCGGCCGGTACGGGGCCTTACCGACCGAGCCTGAGGAAATGGCCAGACTTGCAGCAAGGCCAGGACTTCTCACCAGAAGAGGGAAAGCAGCAACTGAGAAGACATAAGCTCACACTGAAGGAACTGACTATGGGGAATCGTCAATGGCCCTGGCTGCCAATGTCATTACTGAAGGCACCACGGGAGGACCATCCACGTCGTCCGAGGAGACGCCAGCTGAAGAAAGAGGGGGCACCCCTAGCCTCTCCATGGGTGACCCAGCTGTATTACTTATGATGCAGCAATATCAAAGGGAGATCGAGTTGCTAAGGAAGCAGCTGACCGACAGAGCTGCTCAGCCCTCGACATCCGGACAAACCGAAGCATTACCAGAGACCCCTGGAGGCAACGGTCAGGCCTCAGAAGCTTCTCCACAGGCGACGGTGTCTCCACCGATCCCCAGCTACACCGGGGGCATACCCCTGCACCAACCACAGCATACAACTCCCGCCCCGCCACAGAACCTGCCGTTCCAGGGATCCACCATTGCACCTCAGGCGACAGTGTTAACAACGCCACTGGCGCAACCAGCTCATTTTTACCCGAACCCGGTGGACCCGACGATGGTGAACAGACTGATGCTGGAGCAGATGATAGACATGAAACTGGCAGAAAGGAGCGATAGTGATCACACGCCCTTGGATGTGTATCGGGTACCTTATCCGGCACACTATGCTGCCAGGAGGCTCCCGGCCGGCATCACCAAGCCACCGAAATTTGAAAAGTTTAATGGGCAAGGGTCTCCCAGGGAACACATTGTCTCCTATGTGAATGTTATGGGGGATCTAGCTGCAGATGAGGCCTACCTCCTCAAATTCTTCGGCTTGACACTTACTGGGCTTGCTTTCGAGTGGTATTCGAGCTTGCCCGCCGGGTCCATTGCAGACTGGCCCAACATGCAGAAGAAATTCAAAGAAAGGTTCTATATAGCTGAGTGGGAAGTAACCGTGGCGGAACTCTACGCCACGAGACAAAGAAATGATGAGTCGGCTCTCGACTACATAAAGAGGTGGAGGAATCTCAGCATGAGATGTAAACGTCCCCCGCATTAGGAGGATGCAGTGCAAATTTGTAAACAGAACCTGAAAAAGGAAATCCTTGAAAGGATGATTGGCGCTAAGGTGCGATCATTTGACCGTCTAAACAACATAGTAGCAGAGATCGAGGTGTTCCTTGCTTGATACTCCTCTACTCCAGCAACCTCAAGCCAGAGGGCCAGGCAGGCCGAAAAGAGACCGATACCGCCAGAAGTCCACACATTGGACTTTGAAGCTTTTGAGAAACAGACAGAGAAAGCCAAGGAGACGGCCAATCCTCCTCCAGCCAAGTCTACTGAACGGCGGGAAGGTCCTTCCCTGCGGGAGAAGATGAGGAATAAGTGTATTCTTTTCCTCGAGATAAGTCCCGGATCTTGTTTGAATGGGCCACCAGATACAATAAAATCATGTTGCCAGAACCGAAGAGGCCCGGTGACATAAAGAAGAAGGATGATCCTCGTATCTGCCCGTACCACCCGATGCTGGGGCACACTATCGAAGAATGTTACATCTTCAAGGATGTCATTGAATCCTTGATTAGGAAGGGAGAACTGGATATGGGGGAGCACAAGATAGACCCTCCGCAGCCGCACGAGATGCCGAGCCTCGGCACCGGTGTCAACATGGTGTCCTTGTACCAGCAGCTACCTGAAGAGTGGACGGAGGCTAGCACAAAAGCCACTTATGAAGCCTTCGTCATGGCGCCAGCTCAAGACCAAGGAGGCTGGCAGACTGCGCCGACAAGGAATAGAAGAAGAAGGCAAGCTCCCCGGCCCACACCGGAGGTTCACATAAGGGGTGTCACATCCCGACCAGCACCGCCACCAGTGACGCATGTTTGGCATGACACAGCCCCCCGGCTAGTCATGAGGCGCCCCACTCACAATAAGAAAAAGCACGTCCCGATGTGGGTGCACAAAGAAACCAGTCCTGTAGTGGAAAGACTCCAGGCCATTATTGATGGGCTCGAAGATTACGAGCAGCCCGAAATCTAGCCTGTGGAGCTGAAGGAGTATGTCCCTTGGAAGGAGCTCGAGTCACTTGAACTAGCTCCGGAGGTAGAAGTCGAGGCGAAGGAAGAACCTCTCTTGTGGGGTGAGCCTCCCCAAGGCCAGTCACCAGTCACTGAAGAAAAGAAGAGAAAGAAGCAGAGAAGGCCCAGAAACAAGAAGAGGAGCCGGGTTGTTCTTTCTTGCAACACCCTCTCAGCATTATTTGACACCGCCCTCTCCTTGCGAGAAGAAGAGCAAGAGACGCCCGCCGAGCCGTCGGAAGTGAATCAGGCCGAAGCATCCACCTCCCAGCATGCCACTAGGTCGGGAAGGAAGTGGGGACGCCCTCCTTAGGCCAACCATAACATCCTGCTCAGGGGAGAACAGCCATATCATATCCCTGAACCTATGGTCCAAGGCATGGAGATTCCCCCTCCCTCGAGTCTCTACCCCGGAGAGCCGGTCGGCCAGAATATACCTTCGTTTATTGAGTTTCTCACGACTCAAGGGGAAAGGCAGTCATGCCCCCGTGAGTCTAAGCGGACCAGAGAAGCAAGTAGCCTCTCGGCCCCGCTGGTAGTAGTTCCTTCTCGGTCAAGGGAAGAACCTGACAACATCCCGAACCTTGCCGAGTTCATGCAAGAGAAGGAAGTGACCCAACAGGCCCCGCAAGCTCAAGTGATACCTGACCCAGTGGAGGAAGCACCCGCTGAGCCGGCTCCCCAGGCCCAGGCTGGGGGCAGGCGCAGTAGAGCCGAAGAGATGAAGTTGCTCGAGGTCCGAGCTAGCAATAAAATAGTCAAGCACCTGAAGAACTAGATGAAGAGACACGGCGGGCCGTCATCGCAGCGCTCCAGACACCAGCATATGTGGAAGCCTGCCTTGCAAAAATGTCACCCGAGGTAGCTGTGGCTTTTACAGAAGAAGATATGCTCCTACCTACCTGCAGTCACAACAGGCCACTCTACATGAGGGGGCAGCTAAATGGGCATCCCATCAACAGAGTATCGATTGACCCTGGGGCGGCAGTGAACATACTCCCCTACCGGATATACTAGAAACATTACTTCGATGTACACTTGATCGAGGTCAAGAATGTTAAGATCGCTGGCTTCAACCAGAAGTGCGAGGTCCCCATGGGGATTGCAGAGTATAACCTCTCTCTCGGCGATTTCACAACTAAGGTCCAGTTTCATGTGATTAACTCCAGCACCTCCTACAAAGCATTGCTCGGCCGGCCTTGGCTACACCAAAACAGGGTAGTGCCGTCTACACTGCATCAATGCATAAAGTACCCTGGCAACGGGAAGGAGGAGAGAATCTTCGCTGACCTCCACCCTTTTGAGGTGTTCGAGTGCCATCTCTCATACGCCAATTTGTATCTAGAGAAGCCGAAGCAAGCTCCCCAAGTCACCCTGGACAAGGGAAAGAAGAAGGCGGAGCCCGACAGCTGGTTCCCTCCACCGCCGCCAGGCTACGTGGCTCCCCGTCAAGTGTCATTTATTTTTGGGGCAGAAGGAGTATTCAAAGCCACTCCCTTTTCCATCTACCCTGCACCAGGGTTGCCACACCTCGAAGACTTGCTGGAGAACATCAGGATCCCGTTTGGGATCATCAAGCCTCTCGCAGAAGCCAACTGCCAAGTGGTTGAACCATTGAAGACCTTTGAGGTGCCTAACCCCGGAGGACGGTCTACTATTTTCTATGTGGCCAATGAGCACCCGGTCAAAGGGGACGATGATTGTAAACTCCCCGACGAACTGCATGACCCACTCGTCCCGATCACGGGACTGCCTGACATAACCGGCCGTGTAGCCAGAATGACCAGAAAATAAGGGATCCCCTTTTGCCAGCTCTCCAGTCGGAAGGACATGTTCAAAAAGATGTGGAACCCACCAAACCAGGACCGGAGATTGTTGCAAATCACCCGGCACCCAGGATTAGGTTTTTCATTGGAAGACTCCTACGAAGCCGACGTCATATCAGTCTCGGCTTCGGATAGTGACAGCCTCACAGGCGCCTCAGCTCCGCAAGAAGTTGAAGGTTGCCAGCACCTTAAGCCCTCGGCTAATGAAGAGCGGGATGAAGAGGTATTCCTATGGAATCTACCCCCCTGCAGGAACAAGGGAAAGGCCCCGTCCTCCTCTGAAGGACCAACCCCGAATGACTGCAGCAGCGGTGCGCCATTGCCCTCGTCTGATACTGATGCAAAGGATGGGGAGGCAAGCCGGACCCCGGGCCTCCCTCGGTGCGATTCTTCCCTATTTGCCCTATGCTATCAACAGCAACGGGAAATTGAAATGCTGAAGGCTCGCTTGGCCGAAGTGACTACACTCGTGTCCGACCTCATCAGGGGCCTCCTCCGCCAACAGAATATCGGCACGCACCAGCCCCCGAGCACCGTCCCGAATGCCCCCGTGCACCTGAAAAGGGAGGCTAAGGATGTAGCTGCTTCCCCGGTCAGACGATCGGCCAAGCGAAACCCTACGCTGCGGGAGAAGATGCAGAGACCCTACTATTTCCCGAGGAATAAAACCCGAGGAATTTTTGAGTGGGCTTGCTACTATGGCAAGGTCTCCCTCCCAAAGTCCAAGAGGCCGCAAGATGCTCGCAACAGCGGTGACCCCTTGTTCTGCCCTTATCACCAAATACTGGGCCACTCTATCGAAGACTGCTACGTCTTCAAGGATATTGCTCAAGCTCTGATTGAGACAGATGAGCTCAGAATGGGGGATTATGTGGTGGCTCCGCCACGCCCCCATGTGACATACAGCCACGAAAAGGGTGTTTACATGGTGTCAGTCCAGCACCAGATTCTTGAAGATGCAGCTGAGAACGGGCAACCTCGGCCACCTGCGGAGAACCCGCCCCTGGTGTGGCAATCCACACTGCAGCCCCTGCTAGAGCCATCTATGATGATTACCAAGAAGACCCCGGAGAAATCCTTTACTTCTCAGCACAGAAGGACCCCTCGAAGCCACGGCCCGCGAGCCCGGAGGCGGGGGATGCCAACAAAGTCTCATTGTCCAACGAGGCTGAGCAGGGTGACACCTATGGCGTCCTTGAAGCAGAAGATGGCGAAGACCAAGATTCCGTCGACATGTTGCCGGCACCGCCGGAAATTGAAGATGGCGGCTAGACCACGGTAGATGAACTCATTGAAATTAACTTGGGCACGGAGGGCGACCCCAGGCCGACCTTTCTAAGTGCCATTCTTCCTCCACAGGAGAGGGAACAATATATCAAATTGCTGCAAGAGTTCTGGGACTGTTTTGCCTGGAGCTACAAGGAGATGCCCGGCCTAAGTCCCGGTGTGACCCAACATATTCTGGCCATCGACCCCAAGGTGGAACCGGTGAAGCAGTCTCTCCGGCGCATGAGGCCGGAATTAATAAACCAAATTAGCAAAGAAGTCGACAAGCTCATAGATGTAGATTTTGTAGCTGAAAACTAGTATACCACTTGGTTGGCCAACATTGTGTCGGTGAAGAAGAAGAATGGACATATCAGGGTTTGCGTGGACTTCCGCGACCTGAATAAAGCCTGCCCAAAAGATGATTTCCCGGTGCCCATCACTGAAGTCATGATTGATGCAACTACTGGCCACGAGGCCTTGTCCTTCATGGACGGATCGTCCGGCTATAACCAAATCTGGATAGCTGAGCACGATCGAATTCACACGGCCTTTCGGTCACCCAAAGGGATATTCCACTACAAAAGAATGCCCTTCGGCCTCAAGAACGCCGGCGCTACTTACCAGCGGGCGATGACCAAAATATTCGACGAGCTGCTATACGACAAAGTCGAATGCTACATTGACAATTTGGTCATCAAGTCGAAGAAAAGAGAAGATCACCTGAAGGACCTTAGAGTCATCTTTGAAAGACTCCGGCAGTACGAACTGAAAATGAACCCGATGAAGTGTGCCTTTGGCGTCTCCAGCGGAAAGTTCATCGACTTCATTGTTCGATATAGAGGGATCGAGATCGACCCTTTCAAAATAAAAGCCATCCAGGAGCTACCTCCTCCGAAGGATCTGAGAGAGTTAAGATCCCTGCAAGGCCGGCTGGCTTACATCCGAAGATTTATCTCCAATTTGTCAGGGCGCTGTCAGCCATTCCACATATTGATGATGAAAAATGCACCTTTTGACTGGAACCAGGAATGCTGTAGACACGCCATTCTTGACGTCTCCTGAAAAAGTCTCATATTACTATACGACGTCCCGCGACGGCTTACGCATTTTGAATCACTCGAGTGCTTCCTTTTCTTGGGTCTCCTTCTGCCTTTTTCGGCATTCGGAATCGTCTCGTCACGGCATTCGGATGGCGTCAACACCAGTCAGACGCATCAAGAGGTTTCGGAACCAAGAAGGTGTCTGCCGGGCGGCTGCCGATTGAGGACCCGGGTGGGTCTTAATGGGGGCGTCCAGGCCCCTGGACGCCCCCATTCTTTTCTTTTATTTTATTCTTTTCTCAGGGCCCAAAACTAAATTAAAAATAATAAATTAATGGAGGCGTCCAGGCCCCTGGACGCCTCCATAAAAACAAATATAAAAAACATAAAATGCCAGTTGGCATAAAAGACAAAACCAAATAAAAAATAATAAATTAATGGAGGCGTCCAGGCCCCTGGACGCCTCCATAAAAATAAGTATAAAAAAAATTAAAATGCCAGCCTTGGCATAAAAGACAAAACAAAAATAAAAATAATATATTTATGGAGGCGTCCAGGCCCCTGGACGCCTCCATCAACTCTCTCACGGGCGCCGCTCACCGAACGACGGTTTGTCGCGTGTGAAAAAATCTAAATTATGGAGACGTCCAGTCAGCTGGACGCGCCCATTTCTGAATCACGAGGCGCCGCTCACAAAATCACGCGTTGTACCAAACCGCGTACGGCCGTCGTCGATTTTCGGTGGACCTGTTTGAGGCGTCCGGAGCCCTGGACGCCTCCACAAAATTATTCCAAAAAAATAAATAAAAATACAATAAAATATTATCTCGGCCCTGATGGAGGTGTCCAGGGTCTTGGACGCCTCCACCCTCCGGAGCTCTATAAATAGAGGCCCACCCCCTCAGTTCTGGGGGAGCTTCGAAGTGATCCGATAGGCTGCCGGAGCCCAGTGGCTACGGAGTCATTTTCTAACTCGTGGGTTCTTTTATAGGTGGAGGTTCTGCCGGCTTCTCAGGTGCTCACGCTCGCGAGAGGAAGGTCGTCTTCATCCACCGCGCTTCCACGTCATCCCCACGCTGCCGGAGCTCCGCCGGATTTCACGATCGACACATTCAATAAGCCAATTCTTTCCTTTTCTTCGTAGTTCTTTTGCATTTATCATCTTGCATCCCCTATCCCCCTTCATAAGGGCGCCTTTTCTTATACACTTCTTACATCCATCATCTCATTTTCCTCCTACTCGAGTCCGAGAGGGGTTTAAAAGATAACAGCAACCAGGTGTGTGTCTTGCCATCATTTCGTTATTTTTTTATCGCAATGATTTGAATACTACACTTCCATCTTTCTAATCCACTTGTCATTTGTTTGTCGTTGTTTTGCAAGGGTAGCCGAGGAAAGTCCTCTCCGTCGGCCGGTCGGAGGGAGAGGAAGAAGCAACCCGCCATCTCCCGCTCTTGAGGTAGGCGCGATCACCTTCTTATTTTTGGGGTCTTTTGGCCCCTGGCGATCACATATTGTTCTCGAGGCCGCGGCGAGTCACTTCCCCAATGGCCGTTTAAATTTCCGTTCTTATATGTTATATTCTTATCTATTCATGTTCTCGAGGCCGCGGCGAGTCACTTCCCCAATGGCCGTTTAAATTTCCGTTCTTATATTCTCTTTATATTCTGTTATATTCTGCTTATATTCTCGAAGCCGCGGCGAGTCACTTCCCCAATGGCCGTTTAAATTCACGTTCTTATACGTTATATTCTTATCTGTTTATGTTCTCGAGGCCGCGGCGAGTCACTTCCCCAATGGCCGTTTAAATTCCCGCTCTTTGTATTCTCTTTATATTCTGTCATCTTATTATCTGCTCATATTCTCGAGGCCGCGGCGAGTCACTTCCCCAATGGCCGTTTCAATTCTTGTTATTTAATTTTTGCACCATTCCCGTCCCCCCGAGGCCGCGGCGAGTCACTTCCCGCTATGGCCGTTTAACCCTCATATCTTGCTATATCACACTTGTCCCGCTCGCCCCGCCGGAGCAATCTCCCGTGGTAGCCCCTTCTCTCTCTTCTCTTATTTCTGTGTTGCAGCAAACAAACAAACAAAAAAGAGGAGCCCGCGCGCGCTCCGCGTCTTCTCCGCTCTTCCCCGAACCGCGTGACGTCGCTCACAAATGCCAGAGGGTCTTCGATCGGTTGAAAGATTACTTGAAGACCCCGCCCGTGCTGGGGGCACCTATCAAGGGGAGGCCGCTTATTCTATACATAGCCGCCACCGAATGTTCGCTGGGGGCAATGCTCGCCCAGAACAATGATGAGGGAAAGGAGCAGGCTCTCTACTATCTTAGCCAAAGGCTAGTGGGGGCAGAAGCAAAATACACCCCGATTGAGAAGGTCTGTCTCGCCTTGGTCTTCGCAGTCAAGAAGCTGAGGCATTACATGCTCTCCCATGAAGTGAGCCTGATCTCCAAGGCCGACCCAGTTAAACACATTCTCTCCCAGCCAGTCCTGAAGGGACGTCTCGGCAAGTGGGCCGTACTGCTAATGGAATTTGATATCACCTACGTGCCGCAGAAGGCCGTTAAGGGTCAAGCCGTGGCCGAATTCTTTGCAGCACATCCTGTGCCCGAAGACTCCCCATTGGCTACAGAGTTGCCTGAATATGAAACACTGGAGGTGGACCAAGTCCAACAGATCGCCTGGCAGCTACACTTTGATGGAGCTTCGAGAACGGAAACAACCCCGTCCGGACATACCAAAGTACAGGCAGGGGTCGGCATCGTCCTTAAATCCCCGGAGGGAGAAGTATTGCATACATCTTGTTCTATCAATAAACCATGCACAAATAATGAGGCAGAGTATGAGACTCTGATCATCGGTCTCCAAGTTGCTTTACAAATGGAGATTAAAATGCTGCAAATATTTGGCGATTTGTTACTAGTCGTCAAGCAAGTCCAGGGGCAGTTTGATGTCCGAAAACCTGAGCTGCTCCCTTACCATGCTAAAGCGAAGCAGCTCATGGAGCGATTCTACCTTATTGAGATAGGCCATGTTGTCAGGGGAGAAAATGCACAAGCCGATGCACTGGCAAAATTGGCAAGCTCACTAGCAGTCCCGCCTGATGGATCTCTTAGCATCCGGGTGGTGAATCAACGCCAGGTGCCTAGCATCATAGAAGAACCAGAAGAAGAAGAACTGGAGGTCGCTGCAGCAGAAGCCGTCGGCCTACCTGACTGGAGGGACCCTCTTATGCAATGGTTTAAACACCAGCAACTGCCCAAGCAGAGAGAAGAGAAGATTAAGCTGATCAGAACAAAGGACTCTTATGAGGTTCGGAACGGGATCCTATTCCGAATTATGGCGGATGCCAGACGGAAAGTGCTCCTGCGATGCCTATCCACTGAAGAAGCTTGGAGAGTCATGAAAGAGGTCCACGCCGGGACAGCAGGCGCACACCAGGCGGGACCGAAGATGAAAATTGAAATAAAGAAGCTTGGCTACTACTGGCCGACAATGTTTGATGACTGCTGCAAGTACGCCAAGTCTTGTCAGAAATGCCAGGAGCATGCCACGGTGCCCAGGAGGCCACCCGTGCCGCTGCATCCGACACTACCCAGCTGGCCTTTCGCCCAGTGGGGAACAGACGTCGTGGGCCCACTACCGACGTCATCCGCCGGGTGCAAATACATTTTGACGGTGACTGACTACTTCTCCCGTTGGGCGGAAGGCATTGCTTTGAGAGAAGTGACTGGGGAGATCGTCGCCAGATTTGTCCGGCGCAATATCATATTCCGGTTTGGCACGCCAAACCGAATCATCTCAGATAATGGAAGCCACTTTCGCAACCAAAAAGTCTACCGGCTGGCAGAGAAGTACAAGATCGACTGGAGGACGTCAACCCCCTACAACCCGCAAGCCAATGGTTTGGCTGAAGCTTTCAACAAAACTCTTTGTACTCTCCTCTTCAAAATTGTTAATTCTAACAAAAGGGACTAGGAAGAAAGAATGTATGAGGCCCTCTGGGCATATCGAACTGTTTACAAAACTCCGACGGGTTGTTCACCCTTTTCCCTGGTATATGGCTCAGAGGCGATCGTCCCCATCGAGCTAGAGATACCCTCCCTTCAAGTTGCAATCCAACACGGGTTGGTCCGAGAAGACCAAACAAATGTCGAGCGAAGGCTCAAAGAGCTCTCCAGCTTGGAAGGGAAGCGGCTCCAAGCCCTGCAGAACATCCGGGTCTATCAGACCCGCGTAGCTCGCGCCTTCGACAAGCTCGTCAAGGAGCGTGAATTCAAGAAGTGTGACCTCGTTATGGTCAAAAGGAGGGAAGTTATGGCTTCCAACCCCAAGGGCAAGCTGAATGAGAATTGGCTTGGACCCTATGTAATCCAAAAGGTTTATGAAGGCGGAGCATATGTGATAGTCGATCATCGGGGGGAGGTCCAGTTTCCACCCCTTAATGGTAGGCATCTAAGGTTATACTACGCTCTGATTCCTCCTTTCAATGAATAATACATTCTCTCGCCCCACAGCGGGCAAACTTGCATTTCTATTGCTCGGATGGTTTGTCATTATTCACTGTGCATTTCAAAAAAAAAGAGAAAAAATATATATAAAAAGGGGGAAGAGAAAGAAGATAAAAAAGGGAAAGAAAAAAAGGGGAAGAAAAGAAGAAAAGAAAAGGAGAAAAGAAAAGAAAAGAAAAGAGAAAAAAGAGGGGAAGTAAAGGAGGAGGAGCCAACCCTCCATTACTAATCCTCACCCGTACCAACGAACATTTCAATAAACGAATCAACCCTGTCAGTCCTTGACATTCTGTCGACACTGACGAAGAATACCCCAGCCGGACCTTTCGCCCGGGATCGGGGAATCAACCCTTCTCCTTGCGTTGGTACCAACCCGTACCAACGAACATTTCAATAAACGAATCAACCATGTCAGCCCTTGACATTCTGTCGGCACTGACGAAAAATACCCCGGCCGAACCTTTCGCCCGGGATCAGGGAATCAACCCTTCTCCTTGCGTTGGCACTAACCCGTACCAACGAACATTTCAATAAACGAATCAACCCTGTCAGCCCTGACATTCTGTCGGCACTGACGAAAAATACCCCAGCCGGACCTTTCGCCCGGGATCTGGGAATCAACCCTTCTCCTTGCGTTGGTACCAAACCGTACCAATGAACATTTCAATAAACGAATCAACCCTGTCAACCCTTGACATTTTGTCGGCACTGACGAAGAATACCCCAGCCGGACCTTTCGCCCGGGATCGGGGAATCAACCCTTCTCCTTGCGTTGGCACCAACCCGTGCCAACGAACATTTCAATAAACGAATCAACCTTGTCAGCCCTTGACATTCTGTCGACACTGACGAAGAATACCCCAGCCGGACCTTTCGCTCGGGATCGGGAAATCAACCCTTCTCCTTGCGTTGGCACCAACCCGTACCAACGAACACATCAAGAGACAAATAAACCACACCTGTCCCCGGCACTCTGTCGGCATAGACAAACAACACTCTTTTGACCAAGACCTCACGTCAGGGTCATTGAATGAACAAACTCTTCTCTCCGTCCCTTCGGGCGACGAACGACCCCTTTTAACCAAGACCCCATGTCTAGGTCGTTGGACGAACAAACTCTTCTCCCCGCCCCTCCAAGGTCGGATCAACCTAGTCGGGTCAAACATACCGGTGGCATCATTCGGCTGAGTCGCTTGGTGCACATGGTGGAGTGGTCCCCCCGTCTCTCCTCTGGAAGGGGCGAGCACTCTCCTATGCTCCTCTGCGAACCTCACCGGGTTCTCCCCGGATAAGCTGTTAGTGTGAACTTGCGTTCCAACACATAGCAAGGAAAAGAAAAGAGAAAAGGAAGGAAGAGATTGCCCAACACTACACACATATAAGAGGCACATGGAATAATTGCATTATATTCTTTTTGGAAAAAAATTACACTGGCCCCGAGGCATACCCCGGTGTTACATAAAAAAGGGGGGGACGGAAGGGGGACCGGCAGTTAGTCTAGCCCCCAGAAGATGTCCTCGAGGGGAAGGATCCCGACGCAAGGGAAGCTCATCATCTCACGCAGGCGGTCTCCCTGCGCGTCGAGGCGCTCCAACTGGGTCACCACAGAGGCCACCGCTGCTTCGGCGACGGCCAACTCTTCAGTTTCCCTAGCCATGCTCGTCTCGGCTTTGAGTAGGTCAGACTCAGCCTGGGCAAGCCAACCCTGGAGTTTCTCTATCCGGTTCTCCAAGGCGTGGATGTTGGCATTGCACCCGTCCAAGACCTTCCGGTGTTGCTCCCTGCTGTCCCTCCGCCCCGCCAGAGCCTCCAGATATTCATCCCTCTGAGCGCCGATGGCTGCAAGCTCAGTTGGGGCCTGCGTCTCAAGGAATGCGCGACAATTTACATATTTCAATAGTAGCAGAACACGTCGCGACCATTCCTCCAACGGGCAGCCCATCATTTGCAGTGCTTTGGTCAGCTGCTCCACGATGGCCCTTACGCCTTGATATGTGAGCGTCGGGTCGGCAACGACCATAGAGCGCAATACCAATAGGGTCTGGCGGACTGGCAGATCCGAGCTCACGTGGCCGATAAAAGGGACGAATGGTGGGTCGAAGCTAACTTGGCTGTCCACAACCGCCCACAACTCCGCATCGACCATGGCCGAGCTAGCTGGAAGAGTCAGGGCCGAAAGGAGGGGCCTCTCGGGCTCCGAGGACGACCCCTGGCCAGACACCACCAAAGGTGAAGGGGATACCGCAACAGAGGCGTCTGGCGCTGCCATGAGGAGTTGCTGCTCTAGCGCCATCGACCGAGCGGATTCCAAGTCCAACGATGTCGCCCCCTCCGTTGAAACTAGAGCCACGACCTTATCGAGAGAACGAATGGCAGCAGAGGCCGGATCAACTACCGCGGCAGAAGAAGTTGCTTCGGTCTCCGCTTCCTCAGCGCGGTCGGAATCCATAGACGCCCCGCGGACCGGAAGCGAAAGAATGGCGACCTCGGCAGACGAGGTATCAGTGATAGGCGGGTCCGAGATCATTCCTGAAAGGCCTTTATCCCTCCCGCCTGGAATTCCCCCGAATGTTCATTGAGGACCGTCAATATCCTCCCCAGGAGTCGGGCTTCCTCGGGTACGACCGGCGTCGGGATTGGTGGCAGTGGGATCACCAGCCGCGGGACAGCCCCCATCCGCAAAAGATCGGCCAAGAATCCCGTGTCCGGCCCCAGGAGCGTCTTCAGTCTCTTCGCCGCATGAACGCGGAAGGATGAGCTCCACCTGGGGATAGCCTTGCGACCCCGGGGTGCGCGCACTCCGCGGGGCGTTGTCATTATCTAACCATGTGAAGAAAGGTTAGCCACTTGCCAAGTGGAGTAAATCACTGCATTCTCAAGGAAGCCGAATGGATCCCCATGCTTACCTCATCCGCCGGTACTATGCTGCTCTCCGACGTCATCCCTCCCCGGGCGGCAGCTTCAGGCACCGTCTCCCTGCAGGTCTCGGTCGCCGGCGCCACCTCCCCTTCTTCCCGAATCTCGGCTTCGGGTACTACCGGCTCTCGCACCTCGATCTCTGGCGCTATCTCCCCCTCCTCCAGGGCTTCGGTGGCTGGGATAGTAACCTCCACGGCTCCTTTGGAGGCACGAGCATGTATTGCCTCAAATAAATCAGCAATCCCGAGGGAAGACTTAAGGATGAGAAAGGAGGAAGAAAGAGGAAGGCATACACTCACAACCACTACCACTTCTTCTCGGGGTGAGACCTCAACTGTCGAGATGGCAGCATCCAAGCTTACCCCGGCTTAAACCTCGACCAGGGACGCCATTTTATCCAAAGCGACAGTGGTTGTCGCTTGTCTGGCGTCTTCTAAACCCGGGACATGGATTGCTGCATCTTTTGACGGGGTCTTTTCCTATTGGAAGCCAAAAACAATGATATTAAGGAGGTTAGTCGACGGCCTCAAGAAAGAAACCTGAATTAACAGGTTCGCACTTACGGGTGCCCGCTTCACCAAGCTAAGAGAAATAGGTAGTACCGGGGCTTTCCAGGTAGGAACTTGAAAGCTGGGCTCCCCGGGGATACCCTCAGTTGAAAGCACTTCGTCAGAAGAATAGCCGTAATCTACCTTCTCGCCCGACGAAGACTTAGTTCTAGTGGGCACCTCTTTCGCTGTCAAGGCAGCACCCGCCTCAGCATCCGGGGTCGGCTCGTCGCCGCGCCGGACAGGCAACCGCAACTTCCCTGACCGCCACCCCTTCTTCCGGTATGTCTGCCTGAACCGAGATGTCTCGGGGTCCACCTCCGGTTGAGGGGCTGCCACATCAGCTACTGCCAAGCAAAGCAAGATCCGGGTACAGTCAGGCCCGTAAAGCTTCAAAGAAAATTTAATCGAAGTGACTAGCAAAGAAAGTGATATACCTCCTTCATCTTCGGCGGCGGGAGTTGGGGCGAAGAAGGTCTCTTCGGCAGATTCCATGGCCTCGTGGGTTACAGCTTCACCCACGCCTGGGATAGATACGGGCGTGGGCCTCTCGGTGACAACTTGAACAAAAACGTATGTGTTACAAGAAGGGCCCCTCTTAATGTCTAAATAAATCTCGAAGAGCCTCGAAGATCGGAAGAAACCCAACCTGCAGGCCGGCTCGGCGCGATTCGAGCAGCTTCGAACTCCTCGAATGAAGAGATCAAAGGCGCCGGGGGAATGGTCGACGCCGCTTTGGCGGCCTCCGTCTTTCGTCGCTTTGCCTCCCGCCACCCGGCTGCCTTGGCAGCATCTACCGCCTTCTTCACGGGTGATTTCACCCGGGGCCTCTTCGCAGGCGGAGGCAGGGGGGTCGTAGTCGGAGCCACTGGCGCCTCCTCGAAGTAAGCGGGCTTCCCGGCTTGCCGAAGGAGATTGCAATACGTCGCCGTCTGGACGCTGTCGGGGTGGTCTGTTTAAGAAAAGAAGAAGAACGAGGGACCCGATCAGCTTTCGGCACCTAAGGAAGGGTAACTGATCTGACACGACCCCTCAGACCTAGATTCGCAAGCAACCGAACCGAACGGCGGACCCACTCAAGCGGGTTCACCCGCGTCGCGCACACCCGGGTCCGTAGGTGGACCGGCGATAGTGGTGAGGGTTCGAGGATGGATCTCGCCTATCCGGGGATTTGACTAGCTTGGGCTGAACCCTTAAGGGCCTGGGATGCCCAATTCCGTGGGCGACCAGCACGCCAAGGGCGTGAGATGCAGTGGCTCTCTCACAACTCGCTCCGTGGTGGCACTCAATTAGATGGCAATTTGAGATCGGGCACTCGCCTCACCGCCGACGGGCAACTAGAAACAATACTAAGACAAGCAATAGTAAAACCAGCAGAGGATGGGGGCTCAAAGCTCACCTGATCGGTGTGAAGACACCGATCCCGGTCGGAGACGAGGGCGAGCGGGGAGGCGTGGGCTTCCCACACGCCGCGCCGATGATGCTTCGGCCGAAGACCTACTAGTACAAAACTACTCCTCGCGCAGGAGGGTGATCGTGGGGTGGGGAAAATAGAGGTTACATTCAAACACTACCTCCACGCAGGGAGGGGCGCTAAGCCGGCCAGGCGGGGAAGGGAAAATAGCTAAGGAAGTAGCCGATTGATCCCACCGTCGGTTCTACCCGCCTGTCTACCTGTCTGACAGGTGCTCGTTGTTGACGCTGCCAAGGAGGCTCCCGAACTCAGAAGCCAATGAAACCAGTGCCAAATTGTCACTGACTGGTCCGGGATAACTCCTGAATTTTCTTGTGAGCTCTGATGTCGCCGACAGCCGGGGCCAAATCTGAAACTGGACTGTTCTGTTCTGGCTCGGATTGACTCGAGAACTCTGCAGCAGGATGAAGAAGCCGTCACGAACACTCCTCAGCTCTGAAGGTGACATAGCTTATATTGACACGGCCGTGGGAGGATCCTCTTCGAGCAGCAACCAAGGAGCCCACCAGAGAAGGTCGGAGCAGGGAGATAGGGCCCGTAGAGTGAAGGTGGGTCAGTTCAGGCCCTGACTAGACTGTCATGTGCACCTCGGGGAGAAAAATTGGAACTCTATGGTCCGAGATCCAAATGGCTCCCTTCTTGTTGGTGCTGACAGAGGTATTGGAGGAGAAGGCCTCATCCAAAGTCGTCCTGTAGAAGCCGTGGTCGTGTCTGCACTTGGGCTCAGGTTCTCTGCCAGAGCAGCTTTGCGCAGTCGGGGGAGAATGGCTCCTCTGGGCAGCAGCGATATCGGATGCCGACAAAACCACCTCACCTGCGAAGCTGCCCTGACGAGCTTTTCAGAAATGTATGGCACGCCACCTGAAGATGTGTGATGACTCCAGGGCAGGCTCTGCAATTTGCTGGTACTTCTGCTTCTACTGCTGGACTGGGTAGCAATGGTAGATAGGGAAGGATAAAGGGGGAGAGGAGTGGGAGGACGGGTGGGAAGGGGCTATGGGCTTTCCCTGGTTGGGAGGGGAGGTGGGGAGGGTCACCACAGGTTGGAGAAGGGGGGAGAAGGCTGGAGGGGGCGGAGTTAGCATAGGAGGGAGATGGGGTCAAAATCTGCTAGGGCTGGGAGAGAGGAAGGGGCACAAGTGACCCTTGAGGGAGGGAGGATGTGTTTGAATTGGGTCTTAATGGTGGGTGATCAATGATGGTCTTGGGAAGGGGAAGGGGTGTGTTGGGAGATGGAGAGGTGTGTTGGGGAAGGGAAGGGGTGGCTTGGGAAAAGGATTGGTTGCTTGGGAGAATGGAGAGGTGCCTAGGAGAGGGGAATTCCACCTAGGGGTTGGAGGGGAATTGAATGAGTGTATGGGAAAGGGGGAGGGACCTTAATGAGAGGTGAATGGGGAGGAGAGAGAGAGAATTTCGAAATTGGGGGTGGGGAGGAGAGAGAATGGGGTTCGCCCCCCTTTGGAGAGAGAGAGAGAGAGAGAGAGAGAGAGAGAGAGAGAGAGAGAGAGAGGGAGGGAGGGAGCTTCTCACTCCAAGGAAGAAAATTCTCTGGGAATTCAAATTTTTCTCAATATCTCCTTAGCTTCACATGGAAGAAATGGGGTCCTATTTATAGGGATCCCACAATTTACAATAAGTCCATGACTTTTACACTAATGACAAGAAACCAAGGGGAAGGGGGGCGCCCATGGGCCTAGCCCATTGAATTGGGCCCATTAACCTATCAAACCAACATAATGACTCAAGACCTAGGTAAATGACTCATTAACTTAGGTACTAGACTTAAATAAAAGGAAAATTACATGATAAGAAAATAAAAATTACATCATATGACTCGAAATAAAGTGACGAACAAGATGAAGCACAGTTGGCAAGCATCAGGATCCTCGAACAAATGAGATCGCCGGTGATGTCCCCATCATACCCCCGGGGTGCGGAGAACTCGACTCCGTCGAGTATGGGTCCACCGGGGAAGTGGTCCTCTAAAGCAACTCGGGGTGAACCTCAATCTCCAAACTCAACCCTGCGTCCGCAACCAGGGGACGGTCCTTCATCCTCTCACGGTGGCTTGGGCACACCCTCTTGCTGGCGATGGAACCCTGCTTCCCTAGTATTGCCTCCGTGTGCACACGTCGGGCTCTCAGGCTGATTTTTGGTGGCTCTCCGAGAGTATCACTCACAAGGAAAGATATAGGCTCAAGGTACTCACTAGGATCCACCGCGATGCCCATATAGGGTGCCGGATCCGCCACGTGGGAAATGGGGTGAATCCCAAAACCCATTCGTAAGTCCAACCCATAAGCCGGGTTGCCAAAGTCACTCGGAACTTGGCAAGGTCCAAGTCCTCGTGCCCTCAAGTTGAAGGTGACTCTAGGGTAGAGCCACTCCAATGCCACCATCGATAGGTTGCCTACTTGGAATTCCAAGTGGCGCTTGCGAGCCTTTTCCCGCTCTTTGTGAACCTCACCACTCGTTGCGATTTGCTTGCGTGTATGCTCATGCCATGCATTATGATGCGGTGAGTGGTTGTGAAAGTGGGTAGTGTGCAAAGGTGGACCAGGGCAACCATAAATTGACCTATCATGCTTTGATGCCATGTGAACCTTGATGAACTTAGGTGGACCGGGGCAGCCACAAGTGGCCCTATCATGCATGGACTTCATAACAATGGTTGGAGGGCCGGGGCATCCATAGGGGAATCTATTGCGCATGGGTATAGCAAATGTCGGGGGTCCCGGACATCCGTGAATGTTCGTAACATGCTTAACACCAATGATGAATGTGGGAGGACCTTTGGACCAATCATGCATCCGACTTGACATGTGGGTGTCATGTATGAAAGGACCCGACTTTCTATTCATGCCAAGTGGTGTGATGTGACAAGACACAGGAATTCCTTTCCTATAGGTGACTTCCTTGTGTGGGGTGGTGGGGTGGCCTTCAAGCTTCCACTCAAAAGGGTCGTAGGGGTCAAAGAAGGTATGTGTCATGGAGTGGGGCACTTCATTGTTTCCTAGGTGTATTTCACCCATGGTCATGGTACCCTTGGTGTGGGCCGGGTCTTGAGAGAGGTGGGCTTGGTCCAACATGGTTGGTTGGGATAGGAAAAGGTTGGTGGTGAGTAAGGTGGGTGGGTATAGGAAGGGATCAAAGGGATCATGGTAGGGGCTACCAAGGGAGAGGATCTCTGTGTCCTCATGGTCCTCAAATGGTGGCGGTTCCTCCTCCTCTAATGAAACAGTTGGGACAAAGTCTTTGGTGGGATGGTCGGCCATGAATGGAGGGCTTGACATTCTACCAGAGATAAGCAACTCTAATTCGTGGATAGCATCGGGCTCATCGGGTGTAGGGAGGAATAGAAGGAGGTTGCTAGTGTAGCAACCCACAGTGTAAACTACGGTGATAGACCCGACACATAGATGTAGGAGGTCAAAGCTCCTAGGTTGGTCGACCACTGTGGTCAACATGCCAGTCAACTCCATTTGCCATGCTAGGCCCTTAAGGAGATCCCCTAATGTATCCACTTGGTAAGATGATTGGATGGTGGTATGATAGGAGAGGGGCACTATAGGGAGGTGTTGCTCCATGGGTAGGAGGTATGAGTGCAAGCTACGGAGGCCGGGGTTCACCTTGAGCCAATTGAGTATGGGCCCATCTATGGTTATGGTGCCATGAGTGAAGGCAAGTGGCTCTTGATGGTCTGAGCTATGGGAATGGGAGATTTGAGGTTCTTCCTCACCATTGGTGTGTACTTGGGTTTCCTCGAGGGTGGGAAGGGACTCTAGGTTAGCATCTGTTCTTGTGTGGATGGATGTGGTCTCCTTTTCCAAGGGAATGGGAAGGTCTTTTGGGGGTGGGGTGATGATAGTCGGTGTGTGGTGCACCCGGAATGGTAAACAAGGACGGGACTCCGGCGGATGGGAAAGTACAAGGTTATTGAATTTAAAGGCTCCCGGAAGGTGTGGCGGATGCACTAGGCAAGTCCGACGTGTCGGGTCAATGTCGGCATTCCTTTCATCTAACCATCTCCTACCTAGGATTATGCAAGGGCCCGCCAAAGTACCAATTTGACACCAAGCTCCATCAAAGTATTTGGTCTTCCCGAACCATTTATGGAATTCAACGAAGACTTGGTCTCCGTTGTGCACAATTTGTCCGGTCCTAGAAAGAGAGGCAACGATATCGGGGGATATCCAATTATCGGACTCCAAGTCAATAAAATCAATTTCTGTAGGCTCTCCATTGGGTAAGTATGCAAGGGATATGATTGGGAGAGGGATCATTTGGTCCGTAGACTCATTGACAATGGGTGGTGGACAATGCATGGGACGGTCTGTCGGGGACTCTAATGCAAGCGTGTCCATGGACTAGACTCGTAGAGACAAGTCTAAAACTTACTCTGATACCAAATTGATGTGACACGACCCCTCAGACCTAGATTCGCAAGCAACCGAACCGAACGGCGGACCCACTCAAGCGGGTTCACCCGCGTCGCGCACACCCGGGTCCGTAGGTGGACCAGCGATAGTTGTGAGGATTCGAGGATGGATCTCACCTATCCGGGGCTTTGACTAGCTTGGGCTGAACCCTTAAGGGCCTGGGATGCCCAATTCTGTGGGCGGCCAGCATGCCAAGGGCGTGGGATGTAGTGGCTCTCTCACAACTCGCTCCGCGGTGGCACTCAATTAGATGGCAATTTGAGATCGGGCACTCACCTCACCACCGACGGGCAACTAGAAACAATACTAAGACAAGCAATAGTAAAACCAGCAGAGGATGGGGGCTCAAAGCTCACCTGATCGGTGTGAAGACACCGATCCCGGTCGGAGACAAGGGCGAGCGGGGAGGCGTGGGCTACCAACACGCCGCGCCGATGACGCATCGGCCGAAAACCTACTAGTACAAAACTACTCCTCGCGCAGGAGGGTGATCGTGGGGTGGGGAAAATAGAGGTTACATTCAAACACTACCTCCACGCAGGGAGGGGCGCTAAGCCGGCCAGGCGGGGAAGGGAAAATAGCTAAGGAGGTAGCCGATTGATCCCACCGTCGGTTCTGCCCGCCTGTCTGCCCGTCTGACAGGTGCTCGCTGTTGACGCTGCCGAGGACGCTCCCGAACCCAGAAGCCAACGAAACCAGTGCCAAATTGTCACTGACTGGTCCGAGATAACTCCTGAATTTTCTTGTGAGCTCTGAATGTCGTCGACAGCCGGGGCCGAATCTGGAATTGGACTGTTCTGTTCTGGCTCGGATTGACTCCAGAACTCTGCAGCAGTATGAAGAAGCCGTCACGAACACTCCTCAGCTCCGAAGGTGACATAGCTTATATTGACACGGCCGTGGGAGGATCCTCTTCGAGCAGCAACCAAGGAGCCCACCAGAGAAGGTCGGAGCAGGGAGATAGGGCCCGTAGAGTGAAGGTGGGTCAGTTCAAGCCCTGACTGGACTATCCTGCGCACCTCGGGGAGAAAAATTGGAACTCTATGGTCCGAGATCCAAATGGCTCCCTTCTTGTTGGTGCTGACAGAGGTCTTGGAGGAGAAGGCCTCATCCAAAAATCACATCCAAAGTCGTCCTGTAGAAGCCGCGGTCGTGTCTGCACTTGGGCTCAGGTTCTCTGCCAGAGCAGCTTTGCGCAGTCGGGGGAGAATGGCTCCTCTGGGCAGCAGCGATATCGGATGCCGGCAAAACCACCTCGCCTGCGAAGCTGCCCCGACGAGCTTTTCAGAAATGTATGGCACGCCACCTGAAGATGTGTGATGACTCCAGGGCAGGCTCTGCAATTCGCTGGTACTTCTGCTTCTGCTGCTGGACTGGGTAGCAATGGTAGATAGGGAAGGATAAAGGGGGAGAGGAGTGGGAGGACGGGTGGGAAGGGGCTGTGGGCTTTCCCTGATTGGGAGGGGAGGTGGGGAGGGTCACCACAGGTTGGAGAAGGGGGGGAGAAGGCTGGAGGGGGCGGAGTTAGCAGAGGAGGGAGATGGGGTCGAAATCTGCTAGGGCTGGGAGAGAGGAAGGGGCACAAGTGACCCTTGAGGGAGGGAGGATGTGTTTGAATTGGGTCTTAATGGTGGGTGATCAATGGTGGTCTTGGGAAGGGAAAGGGGTGTGTTGGGAGATGGAGAGGTGTGTTGGGGAAGGGAAGGGGTGGCTTGGGAAAAGGATTGGTTGCTTGGGAGAATGGAGAGGTGCCTAGGAGAGGGAAATTCCACCTAGGGGTTGGAGGGGAATTGAATGAGTGTATGGGGAAGGGGGAGGGGCCTTAATGAGAGGTGAATGGGGAGGAGAGAGAGAGAATTTTGAAATTGGGGGTGGGGAGGAGAGAGAATGGGGTTCACCCCCCTTTGGAGAGAGAGAGAGAGAGAGAGAGAGAGAGGGAGGGAGCTTCTCACTCCAAGGAAGAAAATTCTCTGGGAATTCAAATTTTTCTCAATATCTCCTTAGCTTCAAATGGAAGAAATGGGGTCCTATTTATAGGGATCCCACAATTTACAATAAGTTCATGACTTTTACACTAATGACAAGAAACCAAGGGGAAGGGGGGACCCATGGGCCTAGCCCATTGAATTGGGCCCATTAACCTATCAAACCAACATAATGACTCAAGACCTAGGTAAATGACTCATTAACCTAGGTACTAGACTTAAATAAAAGGAAAATTACATGATAAGAAAATAAAAATTACATCATACGACTCGAAATAAAGTGACGAACAAGATGAAGCACAGCTGGCAAGCATCAGGATCCTCGAACAAATGAGATCGTCGGTGATGTCCCCATCAGTAACATGGAAAATCACAAGTAAAAGAAGAAAACATTAAATACCATGTGGGCCAGTGTACAGCCGCAGCGCTATCGGCCAGTAGCTGAGGGACGGTTCCTTGTCCCGGCGAGCCGCCTCCCGGACCAGCCAGCATACATCTTCAATTTTCCGGCAACGGTCAGCAAGGGCGGCCAGGTCCGCATGCTTCTTGGCGGCCAAGTGGCAGAAGAGGATGAAGTGGTCCATCCCCCATCCCTCGGCATAATAATAGGCGATGTGGAGGCGCTTGCCCAAGATTGTCGCCCCCGGATCTTCAATCTTCAACCCATGCACTCAAAGAAGGGCGTAGAGCCATATAGTGTCCTTGTAATTTTCTAGTTTCCGTTCCTCCCTCCTCACGAACGTGCGGTATGGACAGATTGGATCCCTCTCCGGAGGCCAGCTCCTCGTGGGGGTGCCTCCTTCTTCCATGGGAAACGGATAATTGGTCAGCTCCATGTGGTCACTCCCAACGTGGCAAAGGTCCCGCAGGGTCTTCTTGAAATCATCCTTCACCACCGGAGGCAGCTTAGTATGCGTTGCTGGCTTGGCCTCTTGAGCCCTCTTGCGTGCGATCATGTACGCAGCCACTTCCTGTTTCTTGCCCTGCCTCAACCGGAGGAGATGCTCCGGGTCGATATCAAGCACTGGGACTGGCTACCGGCTCAGAAACCTCCTCTCTGCCCCATCCCAGTAGTCGGTCCGGGATAATCGGTAGAAGGCTGTCCGGGCATTCCACCACTTTACGTACTCCGGGGTCGCCCGTGGAATCCGACCCGGGGCTGGCACCCTGAAGGAAGTAGTGTTTGCCCGATGAAAGAAATCCCACCAGGTTCGGGCAGTCTCAGCAGTGGGGCTCTCCCGGAGACTTCGCACCGGCAGATCAAAGCGAGCACTGTTCGTAGGGATATGTTGATCATACCTGAAGTTCCGGTCAAAACGAAAGGGATAGTACGGCTCCAGCAACAGACTGTCCCCCTTTCGGAAAGCCAGCACACTTGGACGAATGGACAGCGCCCAGGCTCTGAGCTCTGGCTCCAACAACGGGCGAACCACGTTCTCCTGACTGATCGGATGCACGTACTTTTCCACCTGGTCATCCCTGCACTCCCGGTTACTGTTTACCAATGGGCTTGAATGAGCAGCCAGGGTCCAGAAGTGAATAGTGCCGGCAGCATCAAGGGGCACCGTCGTCAGCCTGCCCCAGATGTCGTATAGCCGCATAGACGTCGAGGCTGACTCCACGCTCGCAAACTCCAGCATCCGTGGAACTAACCCCCAGCCTTGAATGGTGCGTGGGGCGAACTCTGGGAATAGAGAACAAACCCACGCATTGAAAAAATGCAGTGGGCACACATATCGCGCCTGTCGTGGGAACTGGTGAGCGCTGACATCCCCGAGCGCCTTGTAGATCAGACACATAGTAGCTAGACATAGAGACAGCTTGATACCCCAGGCCATCTGGCAGGCCGGGTAGATCGCATCCGGCCGAATGACAGTCTCATCTCCATACAGCATGGCGAACGAGCACAACCAATAGGTCAGGAACGCTGCACAATGCGTCAGCGGGTCGACCCCTGTCAGATTGGGCCCGCTTCGGCGCCCTCGGGAAGAAATATTTACATCAGCCTTCGGCTTAGCACGCTTCTTGCTGGCGGCGGCAATGCCTATGTGCGGGAAGTCTTTGTATTGTTTCAGGCCGTCGTAGAAGTACTGCAACCACAAGGTCATACGGACTCTCTTCCGGTCTCCACGAGGGGGTTGCTTCCCGCCGTGCGCCAACTGATACAGGTCTCGGTACGCCTTCATAAGGTACCGATACGAATAGCCGAGGGAGTAGTAGCCGTCCCCGTTGATCTCGTCCTTGATCATATCCGGGAGGTAAACTTCTTCGTAGGGCTCCCCGTCAATGGGCAAGCCGCTGAGCTGACTAAGACTCCATAAATCCAATGAAATCTCGCCCTCTGCCGTATAGAAGGTGTTCGTCTCTGCATTGAACACTTCGATCATCCCGCAGCAGAGACCCCTGGAAATAGGGTAGCTATACCAGGAGGTATAGACACTGTGGTAAACGCCAGCCCGGATAAAGATCAGGGCGTAATTGAACAACACGTATTCCATGAATTCCACACCTCCCTCCCGGAAGCTATGCGCATCTTTAAGCCTTAGCTCCCTGAACTAGCCCAGCGCCAGTTCGTGCTTGAATCGGATGGTCAGACAATCCAGCAGAAAGGGCTCTTCCCTGTATCCACACTTCAATGGAGCCAAGAACAGGCCAAACCGGGGGTGACCCGCCCAACAGCTGTATCCCACCGGGCAGGGGTAAATTGAGGCGCCCGCACTAATTTGTCTTCTACCGGCAACACGGCTTCGAGCCCCAAGACGGGTTTCCATTCTCGAGCCTCTCCCACTAGATACATTGGGATGCTCCTCGGGACACTGTACAGCAGGCTGTCCCGGGACCGC
Organism: Amorphophallus konjac; assembly: GCA_022559845.1. Taxonomy (NCBI): domain Eukaryota; kingdom Viridiplantae; phylum Streptophyta; class Magnoliopsida; order Alismatales; family Araceae; genus Amorphophallus; species Amorphophallus konjac. Next base: position 43,119,974 of record CM040127.1, on the reverse strand, counting down.
AGAATTGCCCGCTCGGTGTCCCTGACAACGCGGAAACCCCGCCTCTCCCGGTCACTGAGATGTTTCAGGAAACGGATGAGGTGCCTATCCTTCGGGTAGTCCTTCCGGTACTCCCCCGTAGCCCGGTCAAAAGCCAGGCTGCCCTTGACCCGAGTAAGCCTGCGAAAGTCCATTATCTCGGTATCAGAGCCCGATGATCCGGCCAGTGCCGCTATCTCAGCATGCTCCCTGTCCAAGTCCTCCACATTAAACCATGTAACCGCCGGCACCGGAGGTGGGGGAACGCGCTTGGCACCGGAAGCAGCAGAAGCGGCAGAATCTCTTGGGGCAGCCATCTTTCTACAAGGTGCAAAATACCTCAAGTCAGAATAAGACACAAACAAAAAGGCAGAATAAAGAAAATTACGAAGGGGCTACGCTACAATTGAATTAAAAAGAATGCTAATAATTTCTGACGAAATTTCGGTAAAGTTTCCCCTAGGCCGGAGGCGTAAAGGAAAAACACGGGTGCACGTCCACAAGGAGTGACGGCCCCAACAAAGTCACGGTGTGCCCAAGGGCGACACCGGAGTTCCTCCGGCTGAAAAAAGCCTTCCTCTCCCCTTCAGCGGCACGCCCCATGCCTCCCTTCAGCGGCACACCTCGTGCCTCGCTTCAGCGGCACACCCCGTGCCTCGCTCTAACGGCACACTCTGTGCCCACCTACCCAGCGGCACACCCTGTGCCCACCTACCCAGCGGCACACTTGTGCCCTTCTCCAACGGCACACCCGTGCCCCCAGTCCTAGCGACACACCTGCGCCCTCGTCAGTGGCACGCTCCGACGCCGTGACCGCCTCCACCCCATGCCGAAGAGAAGAAGAATAGATGAAGAGGAAGAAGAAGAGATGAAGAGGAAGAAAAGAAGAAGAAGAAGAGGAAAGGGAAGACGGGAGCCTAGGGCTCCGTAGTCCCCTGAGCGAAAGAAGAACGAAGAGAAGAAGAGGAAGAAAAGGAAGAGGAGAACGAAAGAAGAAGAGAAGAGGAAGAGAAGAAGGAAGAAGAGAGAAAGAAGAAGAGGGAGGGGAGAAGAGCACGGTGGCCTCCTCACCCCAGGCACCGATGACGGCGGTGAGCGGCGGTGGCGTCCGACGGAGGAAGACAGAGAAGAAAGAGGGGGTGGGAGCCGAAGAGACAAGGAGAGAGAGAGGGGGGAATTCAAAAGGAGACGGGGGGGATTTCGAACTCCCCCACCCCTTTTATAATCGCTTCAAAAGAAAAGAGAGAAAAGGAAAAGAAAAGGGAAGGAAACAAAAACACAAAAGGGAGAATAAAGAAGACAAAAAAAAGGGAAAAAAAAGAAATAAGAAGAGAATAAAAAAGAGAAAAGAGAAGAAAAGAGAGAGAAAAAAAGGAAAAAAAGGGGGGGAAAAGAAAGAAAAAAAAGAAAAGAAAGGAAAAGAGAGAGAAGGAAAAAGAAAAAAAATAAAATACGTATATGCATATATATATATATGATAAATGATAATTATATAATAAACATACAATAGACATAACAATGTCTACGTCACATATTTTACGTACGTACGCCCAGTAATGTATGTTAATTCCGTAGTTACACCCGCGAGCACCGTCCGGCTCATCCTTCGCCCGCGCTGCCCGTGCCCACATTTGTGGACGTATAAAATTGTACGCCCGTATGTCCCGTCGAACCCCCGCATTAATGTCAAAACAAAAGAAAGAAGACCCGGGGAGACTGGCCATCCAGAGCTCCGGGAGAACATTACCGTCCAGTAAGTCCTCACATTTGCACGGGCGCATTAAATGACAAAGAAAACACAGGAAACCCCTCCTGAACCCATACACTGCTATGGACCCGTCCTCGAGTCCTTAACGGTGAAGAAAGATCCCAGAGAGTACGCAACTGCAAGCCCCTGAAGCAAAAGCAAATACCCCTTCCAAACGGCACACTATGTGCCCTTTCAATGGCACACCGCCTGGAAGGCCTTCAACGGCACACTCCCGGTGTCCCTCAGCGGCACACTCACCTCAAGTGCCTTCAGCGGCACACTCCTCAACTGCCCCAACGACACACCCAAATAGCCGTTCAGCGGCACAGCCAACACACTTCAGCGGCACAGGCCTGGGGCCCTCAACGGCACACTGGCTAGTGCCCCAGCAGCACACCCACGAGGAGCCCCCGGCGGTACACACCCTCGAAAGCCCCTCCAATGGCACAGTCTCTCGGCCCTTTCAGCGGCACGCCCACACGGGCCCTCCAGCGGCACGGGCGTTCTGCTTCCTCAACGGCACAACGCCTTGGCTCTCCCAGCGGCACAGCGTTGAATCCTCCAGAACGGCACAAGCCGGCAAAAGCACAACGGTCACTAGAGGGACCCCTTGGCGTGCAGCGTGGCCATTTCAACGCCAGCTAACCCCAAGCCTAGGTGTCGTCCTCTGGTTGGATGAGAGAGAGCCTCACCTGACGTTGAGGAGACCGAAGTCAACCTCGGATGGCAGTGCCATCATGACATCTCCCCCGTCAACGGCCCACCTATAAAAGCCTCTCAGAAAGAGAAAGAAGGAATGCGAAGGCACCCGTTCGAAGAGAGCACCAGAACAGAAGAAGAAGACAAGAAGAAGGTAGAGGAGAGCAAAGAGAGATGGAGAGTGTGCTATGTAGTGGAGAGGGAAGGAGTGGAGGTGAAGGGAACGGTCACCCTTCCTCATCCTAACCCTCTCTCCAAGTTTTCTTTTTTCTTTCCTCTGTTCTCCTCTCCCGTTTGTTTGGATGTAATGCACCGCGTTTGGCCCTTGGGTCATGACCCTTGTCTTTTTTTAGTTCATCATGAATGAAACATCTTCTGGCTTTGCCTTCTTTCGTTGCATTTGTTGCTTTCTTCTTAGCGTTGATATGTGAGTTTCATGCGTCTGCTCTCAGCCTTCCAACCTCTGGCTCCATCTCACCTCCCATGGCACTGGCCTACCTGGTGGATGGGTTTTACCCTTGGCTTGACGGGGCAGAGCTGGTCTCTTCCCCTTCCCGGGGCTTTCTTTAGTACAACAACCCTTGAGCCTTTGCTAAAACAGGTCTGTGGTAGTCCACTCTCCTTTTGACACTTTGGATCCCCTCAATGCCTAGAGCGCCCTCCTTGGCCCTCCTTCAGAACCAGTAGTGTACACATATACGCTCAAGCCTTCCAGCCATCAGCTCACTCAGGCCCTCCAGCGACACGCCTCCCCTGGGTTGCCCAGCGACACGCCCTTCCCGTTTGTTGGCTCAGCGGTACACCCTTCATGTTCCTCTGCTTAGCGGTACACTCTCCTTTGCCTTCTGACCAGGACACCCCCCCATCATCCTTCTGCGCAGACCCTTCGACGGCACATTTCCCTTTGGTCTGCTCAATGGCACGCCTCTTTTGACTGCCCAGCAACACACTCCTCCCTGGGTTTGTTCGGCGGTACACCCTCCCCGTTTGTCTGCCTGGCGGTACACTCCCCCCTTGTTTGTTCGGCGGCACACTCCCGCCAGCTGCCAGCGGTACACCCTTGGCCTGCCCAGCGGCACACCCTTGGACTGCCAGCCCGGCATACTTTGGCTATCATTTTTCCGGTGTACTCATGGCTTGCATCAGTCTACTGGTTTCTCGTTCGGTGTTTTCTCCGAGTTTTCTGAAGTTTCCCCAAAGGTGACCGCTTAGGCACACACCTCAATTGTTGGTTCATGTCACTCCCTGTGGGCATGTTCTTTGTTATTCCCTTACCACCCGGGTTAAGGGGAGATGCTGCCGAATTTTTGTCAGAAATAACAATAAGTTAAAAGATAAAAGGAAGCAACAAACAAATGAAACCAATAACAGTAAAACATTCTAATCAACTAAGAAAACTGTTCAAGGCTCCAGGAATTGGCTGAATAAGACTCAAAGGACTGCACTATTGGACGTGAATTGGGACTCAATTCCATGACAAGAAGATCGGCAGTTGAACCTCTGAGGCTCCATCAGGCCTGCATGAGCAAGGACTCTCTCTCTTGAACTTTGCTCCACCCATCTGAGCTCCATCCCACTTTCCTTAACCCTTCACTCTCAGTTCAAACCTTCCAGCAACTGTCCATACCTTCCAGCTCTCCAGCGGCACACTCTCAGCTCCCCAGCGACACACTCCCTAACTCCCCGGCGGCACACTCTTCACTCTCCAGCGGTGCGCCCCTATCTCTCTCCCCAGCGGTGCACTCTCAATCAAGCCTCCCCCAGACTATTTTAGTGGCATTAACATCTTCCAGTGTGTACCAGGCTCGCCTAGACTCTCACCCCGGCTTGCATTGGCCTCGCCCCTTTGCCCCAGCGGTACACTGCCCACTTCTCTTAACTTTTCAACGGTGCACCCAGCTCCCCTAGTGTCATCAGCGACACACTCCTAGACCTTCCAGCGGTACACCCTAGTGTGCTCCTTTCAGCGGTACACTTCTCCAATCCTAGCCTGATACACCCTCCAGCGGCACACTTTCTATTCTCCAGCGGTGCGCCCCCAACCTTCAGCGGTACGCCCCTCAGCCTTCAGCGGTACGCCCCTCAGCCTTCAGCGGTGCGCCCCCAACCTTCAGCGGTACGCCCCTCAGCCTTCAGCGGTACGCCCCTCAGCCTTCAGCGGCACACTCAACCTTCATTCCACCATACCCCTAATCAGAAGAGAAAAAAAAACATAACAATAATAATAAAAAAGGGGGGGTGGCTCTAATCAAGATAATAAACAACAAATAATAATAATAACAAAAGGGGGATAATAATAACAAGGGTAGTAACGAACAGAAGAAGAGATCATGGTCTGCGGGTGACAAAAGGCAACCAACGGAGAAAAGGTAATGTCAATAAATAAATGATAATAATAAGCATTGACAATCATCGTGAAAGCGGTAGCACGGCTGTGATCTCTCCTCCTCGGGTTTCGGACCCGGGAATATTAATGATGCCCTCGCAGGCTGGGCTTCACCCTCGGGGGCCACTCCTCCCGTCATGGTCACTGCCCGGCCTCGTCCAGGGCCAATATCTCACCAAGGTCTCCCTTCCTCGCCGGGACTTGAGCCCCCCCCCACTTAACATTAAAATTGCCGTCCCTTGGCAGACATTTGCACGAATTCGTCCCCCGTTACCGTCTTGTTTTCCGCCTGGGCTTTCGTCCAGACATGGAATGATCCATCGGTGACCAACATAATCTGAGTGTTCATGCCCTCACCACGGGCTCACTGCGTAGCCCGACTACCTTTTCCCTTCCTGCATTAATTAGTATTTCTTTCGGTCGTTGAGCCCTTATTTCCGGTAATTAATCAAGGGTATTCCCCTCTCTGAGGGGATGTAAATGACGTTGGGACCTTTACGGCACAACGGGTCTCAGTCCCGACCCGAACCACACAATCGCCTGACTGAGTCAGATCGAGCGCACCCGTGGCTCTTCGGAGCCTAAATAAATCGTCACTTTGTGACTGACACGCCCACGCACTTTAATAAACGAATAACATAAATGAGTGAATTTTAGTGAGTCCACAGAGTGTACCGTTGAAAACAAGGGGGGAGTTGGGGTGTATCGCTGAAGGCAGGTGAGAGTGTGCCGGCCAGGGAGATGTGTTGAGAGTGTACCGCTGGGGCCAAGGGGTGAGGTTAATGCAGGTTGGGGTGAGATCGAGCCTGGTACAGTATTGAAGTGTATGTCAATGCCACTAAAGTGTACCTGGGGAGGCTTGATTGAGGGTGCACCGGGTAAGCATAGGCGAAGGCTGTGCCGGAGAGGGGACGAGAGGGATAGTGTACAGCTGAAGGAGGCACCAAAGAGTGTGCCAGCCAGGGGTTGGATAAGGGATTAGAGTAGACAGGGCAGAGTCCAGATGGATGGAGCAGAGTTTGAGAGAAGGTATCTTATTCATGCAATTCTGATAGAGGGTTTCAAATGGTCAAGCCCTCAATTTTTGTCATGTGATTAAGTCCCCAGTCATGTTCAATAGTCCAGTCCTCTGAGTCTTGTTCAGTCCAATTCTTGGAGCCTTGCGTAGTTCCTTTGGTCTGATTAGAATGTTTTACTGTTGTTTGTCCCATTTGTTTGTTGCTTCCTTTTATCTTTTAACTCATTGTTATATCTGACAAAAATTCGGCAACATCTCCCCTTGACCCGGATGGTAAGGGAGTAAAAAGGGACATACACATATGGAGTGACATGAACCACCAACTGAGGTGTGTGCCTAGGCAGCCACCTTTGAGGAAAACTTCGGAAAGCTCGGATAAAACGCCGAACGAAAGAAATCACTAGGCTGACACAAGCTATGGGTGCACCGGGGAAGCAAGCCACGACTGGGGTGTGCCGGATAGGAAGTGGCTAGAGTGTGTCGGGCTGGGGAGAGGTCAAGGGGAGTGTGCCGGCCAAAGGAGGCACCAAGGAGTGTGCCGGCCAGGAAGCCAAGGGAGTGTGCCGCTGGGCAAGCAAGAGGGGGAGGGTGCCGTTGGGCAAACCAAAGGAGGTGTATCGCTGAAAGACTTGAGCAGTATGTTGACGGGGAGGCTTGTGGGTGTACACACCCTGTGGACTTTAGAGGAAAGGTTAGGGAGCTTCCTGACCAGTGGATGAATCCTAACTGCTGGGTAGGGGTAGTGGATGCTAACAAATGGATGCTAACAAACCAATAGATGGAGGCAATGGGATAATACTCACGCCATGGGGAGCCATCAAAAGGAGGGGAGTCAGCCCTATATCATCAACCCAGGAACGTTAGTCGTCTGTCTAAGCAGACCAATGACATGGGAAAGCCAGTAAAGCAGAGAGTTAGAAGATTGAGGAAACACGCGAAAGAAATCAAGGGCCAACGGTGAGAAGAAGACAGCAAAACATAACAAGAGTTAACATCTCAAATAGGCACTTTTATTCATGAAAGACTTCAAATATCAAAGACCATGGCCCAAAGGCCAATTGCATTACAACACACTCCAAAACGGAGGGAAGAGAAGATAAAACTAAAAAGGAAGAGTTGGAAAAAAAAAGAAAGCTAGGGGAGAGTTGGAATGAGGGAGAGTGCCTCCCTTCAGCCCATTCCTCCCTTCTCCTTTACACACAGCACTCTCCTCTCTTTCTCTCCATATCTCTTCTACCTTCTTCTTCTCTTCTTCTTCTTCCTCTTCTACTGCTCTCTTCGCCTTTTTTTTCCCTCGTGAGGCCTTTTATAGGTGTGCCGTTGAATGGGGGATCTCATGATGGCACTGCCATCTGAGGTTGACCCGAGTCCCATCTTTATCAGGCAGAAGTCTCCTTCATCCAACCGGAAGACGACACCTAGGCATGGGGTTAGCTGGCGTTGAAATGGCCACGCTGCGCGCCAAGGGGCTCCTCCAGTGACCGTTATGCATCTTGCCAGTCTGTACCGTTCGAAGGAATCCTACGATGTGCCGCTGGAAGGGGCCAAGGCGATGTGCCGTTGAAAGGGTGGAATGCCTGTGCCGTTGAAGGGCATGCTGGAAGTGTGCCGCTGGGGGCCCAGATTGGATGTGCCGGTGAATGGCACAAAAAATGAGTGTGCCGCTGAGAGGCCTGAGACCGTGCCGTTGAAGGGCACGATAGGGTGTGCCGCTGGGGCACTTGAGACTGTGCCGCTGGAAGGGGTCACAAAGGAGTGTGCCGCCGGAGGATGAAAAGAGTGTGCCACTGGGGCACTTTTGAGGGTGTGCCGCTGGAGGCACAGGAGTGTGCCGCTGGAGGCTGAAAAGAGTGTACCGTTGGGGCACTTTTGAGGGTGCCGCTGGAGGCTAAAAAGAGTGTGCCGCTGGAGGCACAGGAGTGTGCCGCTGGGGCAACTAGGAGTGTGCCGCTGGAGGCCCTCTTTTCTTCATTTCTTCTTCTCATCTTCTCTTCTCTTTTCTCATCTTCTTTATTCCCCTGCACGTAAACACGGGGTGAGAAATTTTTAGTGTCCACAATGACATGTGGAGATTTGACTACATGAAATTTAAGGGATTAAACTAATGAGGTTTAACAAAAAAAACAAAAAAAAAATTATAAATGACTGCCGCAGTTGCGGCAGTCAAAGGCGGCAGAAGGGGCGGTTGCGACGCCCGCCCCGCCCGCCGACATTTTTTTTTATTTTTTTTTATTTTTTTTGTTTCAACCTTTTAAATTTTTTTTATTTATAACTATACTTTTCTCATTTTTTGTTTTCAAACCCTAACTTTATTTTTTTAAAATCCTTTTAAATTGTTATAAAACGATTAACCTCCTATAAATTTTGTTTTAAACTTTGTTTATTATTTTTTTTTCTTCACTTTCTTCTAACTTCTAAAACTCATTTTTTATTTCTATGACTAAAATAAATATAATAAAACAAGTAGTTTAAACATTTAAGCATACATAAATATATCTATATTTTTAACAATCCAATAAAATGCTATAAAATTATAGGGCATTACAAAGTTAGAATTTGAACATATGATAAGTTGTCTTTTATTTCTTATCCAGATTACAATGTCGTCGTCCAACCCCCTCCGCGGCATCTTGGATGCCAACAGACTGACTGGACCAAACTACTCAGATTGGCTGCATAATATATGCATAGTCCTCACTGTCGAAAAAAATTAGCCTACGTGTTGGACATGGTTCATTCTGAGCCAGCTCCCGATGCCGACGAGGGCGAGTTAATGACTTATGCCAAATGGTCTGAAGACTCTTCCCTTACCCAATGTTACATGCTGGCCTCTATGACTCCCGAGCTGCAGAGGTAATTTGAAAAGACTGATTGTAGAAGCATACTTCTTAACCTACGCCAACTCTTCGGGGAGCAGGGCAGGATTGAGAGATATGATATCTCCAAAAGACTTTTCAGGACACGGATGTCGGAGGGTGCTTCAGTACAGGCTCATGTACTGAAAATGATGGAGTGGATTGAGAGACTCAATGCACTGGGGTTCAAGTTGGATCTTGAACTGTGCATTGATCTTATACTCCAGTCATTGCCCGATTCATTTTCTTCCTTCGTCATAAACTTTAACATGAATAGAATTGATGCAACTCTCCCGGAGCTGCTCAACATGTTAAAGAGTGCTGAAGAAACTATGCAGAAAGATAAACCATCTTCTTCTGTAATGATTGTTGGCCGGGCCAACAAGAACAGGAAGGCCACCCAGATATCCACCAAAGGTGACAAAGGGAAGGGAAAGAAGAAGGCCATGGGTAAGCAACTCGCCAAAGTTGACAAAGGGAAGGGCAAGAAGAATGAAAAAGAAGACAAGTGTTTTCGATGCGGGGAAACAAGACATTGGAAAAGGAATTGCAAGGCAATTCTAAATGAAGGTATTTTTGTCATAGACCTTAATTTGTCAAATATTGAATCCACATCATGGGTATTGAATACTGGATGTGCATCTCATATCTGTAATTCTGTGCAGGTGCTGGCAAATAGAAGGCGGCTGGGCAAAAATGAGATTGAACTGAGAATGGGTAATGGAACTTTAGTTTCTGCCAAAGCTGTCGAGACTGTACGCCTCAGTTTACCTTCAGGAGTCATTCTAGAGCTGAATGATTGTTATTATGTTCCTAATATTATTAAGAACATTATTTCAATCTCTGACTTGTATAACGTTGGATATACATTGGCTTTTAATAGCACTGGGTGCTCTATAATGAATAATGGTTTGATTATAGCCAATGGTTCATTAGTCAATGGTCTTTATGTATTAGATACATGTTCTAATGTTATGGTTTCCAATGCTAATGAAGTGAATTCTGCATATCTATGGCATTGCAGGCTTTGTCATGTAAGCGAGAAAAGAGTCTCTCACCTACACTCAAATGGGTATTTGAATTCATTCGAATACAAGCCATTTGATACCTGTGAGTCGTGTCTCATGGGGAAGATGACCAAGGCTCCCTTTAGTGGACATGGTGAGAGGGCTGCTGACCTTCTCGAGCTCATACACTCGGATGTGTGTGGACCCATGTCCATGGAAGCAAAAGGGGGTCACCTCTATTTCATTTCTTTTATTGATGACTTCTCAAGATACGACTATGTGTATTTAATGAGACATAAATCACAAGCCTTTGAGAAGTTTAAGGAATACAAGAATGAAGTAGAGAAACAGACTGGCAAGAGTATTAAGGCTCTTCGATCGGATCGAGGAGATGAATACCTTAGCCATGAATTCACTTCTTATCTTAAAGACAATGGAATAGTTTCTCAGTGGACTCCACCGTATACACCACAGCACAATGGTGTATCCGAAAGGAGAAACATGACCTTATTAGACATGGTCCGATCCATGATGTCTATGTCAGGACTACTCTTGTCTCTCTGGAGCTATGCCTTAGAGACTGCAGTCTATTTACTGAACAGGATCTCGAGTAAATCTGTTTCTTCTATACCATATGAGATATGGAAGGGCAGGAAACCAAATTTTAATCACATTAAAATTTGGGGCTGTCATGCCCATGTAAAGAGGAACGATAGTGATAAACTTGAGTCTAGAACCGACAAGTGTAGGTTTGTGGGATATCCAAAGGAGACATTTGGATATTATTTCTATCACCCTTTTGAGCAAAGGGTCTTAGTGGCTAAGAGAACTGTATTTCTAAAATAAGAATATCTTCTCCAGAAAGACAGTGGGAGCCAGATAGAATTGGACGAGGTCCAAGAGCCACAACCCGTAGACACAAACTCATTAGATGAGACTGTATCGGTTGATCCTATTCAGAGTGAAACACAGATACTACGGAGATATGGTATACTACCAAGAGAACCTGAGAGATATGTTGGACATGTCTTAGAGAGGTCCTCTAAGGTATGTATCGATGAGGATGAAGATCCTCAATCGTACTAGGATGCAATCCGTAGTGCAGACTCCGAGAAATGGCAAGAGGCAATGGATTCAGAGATCCAGTCCATGTACACCAACAAAGTTTGGAACTTAGTTGATGTACCCGAAGGGAAAGTCCCTATCGGCTGCAAGTGGATTTTCAAAAGGAAAATCGGTGCAGATGGACAGATTGACACATACAAGACTAGACTAGTGGCGAAAGGATATCGTCAAAGACAAGGCATTGACTATGACGAGACATTTTCACCAGTAGCCATGGTTAAGTCAATCAGAATCCTTCTCGCCATTGCTGCATACCTGGATTATGAGATCTGACAAATGGATGTGAAGACAGCTTTTCTTAATGGAAATCTGTCAGAAGAGGTGTACATGGTACAGCCTGAAGGATTCACCTCCAAGCTACATCCTAATAAGGTATGCAAACTTCAAAGGTCCATTTATGGATTAAAGCAGACATCTCGAAGTTGGAACTTAAGATTTGATGAGGCTATCAAATCTTTCAACTTCATTCGGAATGAAGATGAACCATGTGTTTACAAGAAGGTCAGTGGGAGCTCTGTGACCTTCTTGGTCCTTTATGTTGATGACATCTTACTCATTGGGAATGATGTAGAGATGTTAACATCAACTAAGTCTTGGTTATCCAAGACCTTCTCCATGAAGGATTTGGGAGAAGCATCATATGTGCTGGGCATAAGGATCTATCGAGATAGATCTAAAAGGATGCTAGGATTATCCCAATCCATGTACATAGAGACTATCCTCAAAAGGTTTAGGATGAAAAATTCCAATAGAGGTCTCATTTCCATGAGATATGGAATTTGTCTATCTAAGGGGATGAGCCCTAAAACATCTGAGGAGGTGGCACACATGAATAAGGTACCCTATGCTTCGACCATAGGGTCAATCATGTATGCAATGCTATGTACACGGCCTGATGTTGCCAATGCTTTGAGCATTATCAGTAGATATCAGGCAAATCCAGGCGAAGAGCACTGGAAGGCAGTAAAGGGCATCCTTAAGTACTTGCGAAGGGCTAAGGATCTTTTTCTGTTTTATGGAGGAGAGGACCTACAGCTTAGGACTTACACAGACTCTAGTTTCCAGTCAGATCCAGATGACTGCAAATCTATGTCAGGGTTTGTATTCATGTTGAATGGAGGGGCAGTCAGTTGGAGAAGCAGATTCGACGACGGAGGCAGAATATATTGTTGCAGCTGAAGCTGCTAAGGAAGCCGTCTGGATGAAGAAATCCATCTTGGAACTTGGCGTAGTTCCCGAGATATCAGCTCTCATCCCATTATTTTGTGATAATAATGGGGCCATCGCCCAGGCGAAGGAACCGAGATCTCACCAAAGGTCGAAGCATATTGTGAGAAGCTTCCACCTTATTCGGGAGATTGTTGATCGTGGAGATGTGGCGGTAGAGCGTGTACCGTCAGAAGATAACATAACAGATCCACTGACTAAGCTTTTGACACATACTGTATTTGAGCGCCATCGGGAAAAGATGGGCCTCAAAGTTGTGGGCAATTGGCTGTAGTTCAAGTGGGAGATTGTTAGTGTTGGTGTGCTACATGCCAATTTAGGGTCGGGTAGGCCCAATAGTTGTACGATCTTGTTCATTATTAATAAAGTGGTATTTGAGCGTAAATATGTGATTGTATATTACTTTACGATGTCCCTAGAATATGTGGTTGTAAAGTCAACTCGAGATGAGATCTCGATCATGAGACTGACTTTACATAGACACATACCTTAAACTGTTCCTGGTTGGAGGGTAATCACTCGGGAACTTTGATTACCTATTAAACCAGTACACATGATGTGTGATTGACCAGTCTCATGGTCATTGGTGCGGGACACCAACACATGTGTAGGTATATGTCCTTGGAGGATGTACACTGAACTGATCCGCTATTGGATCTTCAGATAGTTGATTATACCTAATGTCAACTGAATATCCAACTGTCTCAGTAGCATCGTTGGTCCTTTGACCTGAGACATTGATCGGATCTTACACCAGGATTGGGATGGTTTAATTACTTGGCTAAGTGACTTTAACCATAAGTCACGAATTACCGAGTCATTAACCATTTCAGGATACATGTGAAGATCATCAATGGTCAAGAGGGGATCGCTCACTGTCGGGTATATATTAGACAGTTGATGGGTCATGACACTGACGCTCCATTAAATCCCTGGCCAGGGTCGTGTGAGTTCGTTTAGAACGGACGTCATACACTTTAAGGAGGTCATGGTCAAATGGCACGATCATGGGATTTGACAGAAACCATACCCTCGATCGAATCAGACTCATAGAAGGAGCGAGGGATTATAGCGATGCGACAACTGTAGGCTTACAGGTACCAGACAGGTTGGTTTAAACCCGACGTCCTCTAGGATCACGCGGATTTGCTTGACCCAACGTGATCAAAGGTTCGGAATAAATTAAACTGTTATTCGACTCTAATAGAAGCGAAGAATAAGTTTAATTTACTTCTAATTGGGAATTAAAAGTTAATGGACCTTAAACTAGAATGACTAAGGACCTAGAGGATCACACACAATAGATTCTTGGGTGACGGATTATTATTGTACAAATGCATATATTAATTCCCTTTAATTCCTTTTGGAAAGGCATATAAAAGGGGCTTAATATATATGTACAATAATGAAAAGGATATATATACAATTTTGGTCCTTATAGGCTCTTTTGAAAAGGTCCTACATATATATATATATGATCCTACGAGAGCTCTCTTCCCCCTTGACTTAAGCAAGCACTAACAACAAGGGAAGAAGAGCTTAACTCTCCCCCTTCCTCCCTCTTGCTCTCTCTCTCTCCCTGGAAGCTCTCTCTCTCCAGAAAGGAAAAGAAAAGGAAAGATCGCGGCTGAGAGACACCGTCGCTGCGCAAAGATCCGTGTGGATCTGCTCTAAAGGCCATACTTCTGTGCGGCTCGGTGTCCGTGAGATTCTACATCGTGCATAACGGACAGCGTCGTTCCGCACAAGGTGAAATCTGCAACCCGTAATTAGCGGTTGGGTAATTAATGCATCGATTAGAGCACAGATCTAGAATTCTATCTAGCCGGATTCGGGTAAATAAATTTTTGTTATCCGCTGCGTTGTCCGTACTGTGCTGTGTGAAACCTTACACCCCCCTCCAGTCTGCAACACCAGAGGGGGTGCCTCCGATCTGCTTTGACAAGAGCCCCCCCCCCTCCGATTAGCTGCACACCGAAAGGGGATCCCTCCGGTCCCATGCCCCCGGAGAGGGTCCCCCTCCGGTCCGCCTTTCAAATTGTTTCAAATTGAGAGAGAGAGAGAGCAAGGGGCGGAGGGGGGTTTTCTTCTCTCTTTCTCTCTTTTCTCTGTCTTTTTTTTCCTTCCTTTTTTAGCAAATTTTAGGGTTCAACAGCCCCTCAAAGATATCTGTGTGACGACGATGATCTGACATCATTTTGTGGCCGTCACAAGAGAAATTTTACTTCTGAAATTTCTAAAAATAGCATAATTTTGTTTTGCAAACTGTGTGGGGTCCAACAAGTGGTACACAAGTATGCATGCACTCACAGGCACATACGCCAGCTGAATAGAAGAGTCATACAAAGAGTCTCTTCAGGATGATCTTTAAGGTTGGAAAAATAGAGATTCCCAAAAGCATGTGAAATAAATTTGCATCAGTATTAGATTAGAAACAATATACCTCTTCATAAGGATCATCAAGTGTTCCATCATAGATCCAAGAATCAAGTCCTCTAAGATATGGTAGTAAACTTTCTACAAACATGACTAAGAGCATATGATAAGCTTCCTCCTGTAAACATGAACACCAGATTAGAAAACAACAATAAAGTTAAATGATATAGAACAACATAAAAAATGATATTTTGCAACCTCTCCACCTTGAACAAGAGACATTTCGTTTAAGATTTTGTAAATAAGGACTGCCATCTCAGCTGCTGGGATAGACGATTTAGCATGAAAAAAGTTACTGGGAACTGCTCCATGCACCAATTGCATTAAATGCTCTGCCCCTGAACAAAGACTGACAAATAAGTTGCTTAAGATTCCATTTCATTTCAAGAGCCTACCTACAGATCAAAGTTAAAAAGTTTGACATTCCAAGTTCAGGTCCACAAAGTGCATACCATGCTGAATTCATTTTTTCCTTTCTATCCACATCATTTTTTTGGATGACAAAATATTTACATTTAAAGTACTTCAAAGAGAACAATGTGGAATGCACAAAGAAGCTGATGAGCATTTGAAGCACAAACAGCTCGATAAATGCAAATCACCAGAAGTAAAACCATTAAAGAAGTGTTTTTTACATTCTCTGCTGGCAAATATAAGTTAAAGAAAAGCACAAAAAAGAATGGATGGCACATTAAAACCAATTTTCATATCCTTGATCATCCTTCTGGTAGAAGTATAAGAAATTGGAGATTAAACCACTCAAGATGATATAATAAAGGATTAATTCATATCCAAGAACTGTCATGGTGGAAAAGAGTTTACTACTGTACAGCAATTGGGTTTCTTCAGAACAGTCAGGTTTCCCCAACTTCTTGAAGACCGTAGGTGCAAACTTGGTTGGCATTAACATCAAGGCCCAGTGAGCAGGTGAAAGACTTTCAGATATTACAGAAAATTATGTCCAAGTTGCAATAACAAAAATGAAAATACAAGGCTTGTTCAGCATGAAGCCAGAAAACAAGGAGATTTCTATCATTGCTAAAAATTAAAATGAGTAGCAAGATAAGGCTATACTTTTTACATCTGAAGCACAAAATATAAAATGATGATGTTTATCTTGATTATGCTGATCTCTATGCTTGGCTTTGAAAAAGGGTTATCACTTTTGTGGGTTAAGTCAACCCGCTTAAGTTAGTCATGGATTAATCCATTTTTAATTTGATAGAAGGATAGTTAACCCGAAAATAAAAAAGTGGGTTAAACTACTTTTATTCCAATGTGATTTGACAGAGAGTGGGTTATCTCATTAATAATGGTAACCTAATTATCATATTTATCCCTCCATTAATATTTTTTTAATATATCTCTCATTCTCTCTCTCTACTTCTCTCCCCACTAGTCTCTCTCACGTCATTCCCCTCTCTCTCACACACATTAATTATGAGTTTAAATTATTATTTATCAATATTTTTATATTATTTTAATTTTAAACTATTTTAATGTGTATTATAATTTGAACATGTCATAAAAATAAAAATATTTTTGATAAACAACATAATTAATCACACTAATTAAAACACAAAACATAGAAATATCATTAATTATGAGTTTTGATTATTATTCATCTCAAATAAATTTTAATTTACTTTATTTTTAAATATTTTTAATATATTTTATAAATTGAATATACCATGTAATTAATTTATTTTATAAATAACATCAATAATCTCACTAATTATAATTTAAAGGTCAAACATGATATTAATTATGAGTTTACTATTCACCTTAAAAATGTTTTATTTTAATATTTAAATATTTTCAAAAGTTACTATTTATCTTAATATATTTATTTTTTAACTTTTTGAAATATTTTTATAGATTATATATGATAAATATACTATTATAATAATAAAACTTTTGATAAAAAATATTATTAATATTACTAACTTAAAATTTAACTATGATAAAATTTATAATAACGTGTGTGTGAGAGAGAGAGAGAGGGGTGAATATTAATTATGGTGTGAGAGAGAGGGAGAGAGAGAGGGAGGGATAGCATTAATTAGGTGTGCGTGAGAGAGGGAGGGAGGGTGTGTACGTGAGAGGGAGGTGAACATTAATTACATTGTGTAAGAGGGAGGGAGATAATCGGGAGGTAATCCACCTAGAGAGGTGGAATTCCAAACCCGGGATTATCCCGTGGTTTGCCCAGGTGTAAGCCGGATTAAGGTTGGCCCCCAATCAAATCATAAAATTGATTTGCCCAGAGTTAATCTTAGGTTAACCACAGGCAAACATGTTTCCAAAGCAGTGCTATAAGGCTAGACTGCAAAAGACAAGTACTTTCAGAGAATGGTCTATAAAGTAAGGCATACATCGAAGACTAACCTTGATAATGGATTTGCCAATCCCAACAGTGTTGCAGTCAGTTCAGAATCTGATGCAGATTACTTTACCTCCTCATGTAATGCAATATTCCTCAGCCTCTTCACCACAGTAAAAATAAATAAATGAGTTAAAATGTTTTAGGGTGTATACATCCACAGTTTACATGTATATTTACAGCCAATAGTTCCTCGGCTAGAAGCCAGGTAGAAGATAAAAAGTGGCATATCAAGGAAGGTCTAAGCACCTTTAGTCATAAGGAAACAGAATTAGCAAAAGCCTTTAAAGTAGGAAATCCATGTCTTAATGTTTCAACCTTTCTGACAAAAAGTTCCACTAGCTTTAAGCATGTTGCACTATATACAAATTGGTTGAGTATGCATCCAAGGCTAGATTGCGATAGGTGAGAAACAAATGTTCCACTTTTTACTACAAAACTTTGACCATTTTCCTCCCAAGTAAACAAAGGACTGGAAAATCCTTGAAGCATCTGTAATACACCACAAACCTGTAAAAGAAAACATATAGCAATAGCATCAATTGACATTAAGTTAAGCAACTTCCTGGTAATTGGATTTCTTATCAGTAAGCAAACAGCACACTTCTTCCTCCCTCCCCCCCACCTCCCCACCCTCATCCCAAAAAGGAAAAAGAGCAGACAGTATACATACCACATCAGATTCATCAGTCCTCAATGAAGAGACTGGCTCAGTGAAAGGAATGCCTCCAGATATGCTACTGTAGAGCTTGTTGATAAAACTTTGAGAATCCTCTCTTCTTGGCATCTGCCACGATAGATGGATATAAAAATGTAAAAGGTGTGAAACAGCATTTGTAGAGTTTATTAAAAGTCTATTCATGCAACAGGGAGAAAAATAGTTCCGCTTATTGATGAAAAGTGAATTTCCCCTTGCCATGCCTAGAAAATTATATACTATATCTCTTGACCCATATATGCCAGTAGATATTAAAATTTAAGTGAGAATGTCCTGCTCTATCAGTCTACCACTAGAAGCACACTAAGATTGGGCCACTGAACCAGATTTCTGATTCGATGTCTTCAAAAAACAGGTGGGCCCCCCAGATAATATTCTAACCTTAGAATACAATAAAGGAGGACCGGATATGAAAAGTGGTAGTGTAAAAGCATGTAGCTATAGAAACAACAGAACATGACAGATCTCAAAGACATCAAGCATGTTATAGAGTCACACACATTGCTTCAACAACAGGCACATTGCCAAAGCAGACCAACTAATCAGCAAGACGAGCCTCAATAAGCTGTTGTGTTTCAATTTTTAGCATTTTGTCTTTTCAAAAAAAGTAACATTTTACACAACTTTTGCTGTTTGATCCAACTGAGTATATCTTTAATTGCTACATTTTAAAAGTTACATTATCCAAGATGGCCCTATGTCTAGGGCATCCTGCTTGAGCAGAGGTTCCATGGAGAAGAACAAGTACCGTTTTCTAGCAGCCAGAGAGCGAGGATGCTGTCATTGGCTTCTTATCTGGAGACAAACCACTCCATTTCTGTCTTAGAAAGGGGAAACACCAACGCTAAGCCAAGTCTCCTGAAAGGTGCTTAAGCTGTGGGAAAGAGGGGCGGAGAAAGGATTGAATGAAAGGAGAAGGGGAGGATGGCACGTAGCACCAAGTCTTTTGTAGCAGTGGTGTGCAAAGTGGTGCCCGCCAGGAAGGGGGGTTTCCAATAATCCCTTCTCATTCTTTAGTGATGAAGAAATGGCTGTCATTGGGAGGTGAGATAGATCTTTAACAGAGTGAAGAGGTTGTTCGATAAAAGGGGGGAAAAGGATGCTCCAGTGGGAAGTTCATCAGGTTCCAAAGAATGGGTTTTTGGTGGTGGGTCCATAACAGAGGCAGCTGAAGCAATGGTAATAGTCAGGTTTGTTAGAGGAGGGTCTATTTCTCCAAATCCAGCAGTGGAGCTTACTCAGAAATCTATATCCAAAATATTGATGGCTAGCAGTTATAGCTGTCATTCAAAAATTTTCAGATAGTGTCAAATAGGGATATACCTCTAATAAGAGGAGGGCTTGACAAAGTGAGAGGAAGTACTCACTGGGGGGGGTGAGAGAGAGAGAGTGCAAAAAAGGTGAGATGGGATTCACTGTGGGAAGGGTGCTAGCACTTGCTGAAGGGGAGAAGAAGGAGGCAGGTTGCCCCCTTGGTACCCCACCAATCACTTTCTAGCTTCGGCATGCCGAGGGTGGGAGTCAAGTGCAAAGAAAATTTAAAAAGTATGTGTTAGGGATTTCTGAAAAGTTTTTATTCCTTGGAAAAAGAAATCTTTTTCCTTCCAAGACTAAAAAGTATTCTCAAAAAAATATTTTTTTTCATTGTCAGGGTTTGTCAGGAAAAGTTAAATCCTAGGTCACTTAATGTTAAATTTCAACCATTGATAAGAAAGGGAGAAAGAGATCTGCGGAAGATAAGATAGAAGACTGGTTTTTTCCCCAGAAAAAAAATCCAACGCCCCAAGGTAAGAAAATTTTTAAGGTAATTTTGCCACCGTAGGAACAAATTTTTTAACCGTTTTAATCTTCGCAAAATAAGTTTTCCCAGGAAGTAGACTTTTCCCTCTAGTTTTCCAAAACCCTTAACCCATCCAAGAGAAGGAAGGGTTTAAGAAAATTGCCTGAAAAGGCTGCACGAGGAGGTAGAAGAAGAGATGGCCAGGTGTTAGGGGGTTGTTTGCAGCAGAGCATCTATGCAGCAGTCTGGCATGGTGCTCGAGCATCAAAGGGACTTCGGACACTTTTCATCATGGTGAGGACCAGACTGCCTCAAGTGTCACCACCATCACAGCCCTCTAGTAGTCATCATCACCAATGCCAATGGGGCAAAGCTCGCCACTACCACCACCTTCAAGTTGTTGGACGAGCTTGCACCAAATGTTGCAATGGCAACTTGGCAGGGAGAACGAGTAAGCTTGGAGATGTTTGCTAGTGTGAGAGACCTTATATAACTTTTAAATGGAAAGGGCCTATAGATTTCCACATTGCTCGTTATGTTGAGGTTATGCAAATAATCAATATCGATCCACAAAAGATGATCTTTATTGAATGACTAAATTTCAGGTAAAACCTAATTAATTAATCAATCGTATATCTATTAGAGCAGATACTTATTTCCATGGTCAAGTCATCGTCCTCAAAGCCTTATGCCCTTTATTTGGGATCGGATGTATGAATCATACCCCGCCACTTTACTCTATTTAAATCCACATTTATAGTTACACCTAGAGAGATCATTCTTTTCTTACTATGCTGAACACCATCTTCTTTTGAACTTTTTCTCAAGTTTTCCCAACATCCTTCACCTAAATTTGATCACATCTTAGAGCACTATGTACCGTTCAGAGTTGAGCGATAACCGGAGTCACGGGAGCGCGACAATTGGAGGAAGTCCAATTGCCTGACAACTGCGGCTGGTGGAGAGACGGCGGCAAAGCGGCAGAGAAACACCTACAGGGAGAGCGGGGGTGGGAGAACTAGGGGATGGGGTTCAGCGTCGGGGTAGGATTGGAGGTGGGGGAGGGGGGTGGGTTTTAAATCCATGCCCTCTCCTTCCTCAAATCCATACCACTTTAGATGATAGAGTTTAAGATGATGAACAAGAAGAAGCGCATTGAAGCCTTACAACCGGAGAGAATCTCCACTTTTACGTCTGCAATGCAACGTGATGAACTGAACTCGCCGAAGGAAGAACTACCAAAAAAAACAGCCGCCACTCACCAGATCGACCCCCCTCCGGTGCCATGCCTTCTTGATGCCGCAGAGAGTAAACTGCCCTCTCCATCTTCCACGCACGCCCCCAATCTGCTTGGCCAGTCGTCGGGCTTCCTTCTCCAGCAACGATGTGAACAACTCGAGTCGAGGCCTCGCATCGGTCGGCCGGGCCAAGAAGGAGGTTGCCGCCGACCTCGTCAGTCCATGCCTATGCTACCAGCGAGAGGATCCGTCGTCCTCACACCTCCTCTGCCAGTAGCCACCGCATCGCGGACTGGGTATATGTAACGGAGCATCTGTGAGCTATGGACACAGGGAGGTTGTATCAGTGATGAACCGGCCGTTGAAAGGGGGTTGAACAGGCGAACGGTGACTGTTATAAGCCGTTAGTTGTTTGTCTTTAGCAGAGATTGTTATATTAGTTGCATTTTTGTGTTACTTTTAGTAATTTTGGTAGAGGGGAAATGTATGGGATGAGGTGGCACAATCTCCACCTATAATATGTAACAAGAATCAGCTATGAGCATTATAAACGGGGAAGGTCTGATCGTAACAGGGATCATGACTCTTAAACCACTCTGCCGAGCTCTCTAGCCTGCTCTAGTTTTCTGTTCTTGTTCTGGTGTGCGTAGCTATTCACTTCACAATAGTTTCTGTTCTACAATCTAGCTATCAACCTGGAGCCAGAGCCTGAAGGTCGGAACCAGGAGGATCTGGAGGCTCTTCCTCTCATCTACTGGAAGTGCCGTACTAAATTGGTGTCTGAGCCACCTTCAGGTAGCTCCGATTCTTCCCTCCACATGGCTTCTAGTTCCAATGATGCTGTTCTTTCGCTCCTTCAAGATCTGCAGTCCAAGATCAGTCTAATACATGATGAATTAGGTTCTATGAACCAACGAGTACATACTCTAGAGACTAAAACCTCTGATTCCTCTGGTTCGAGCATGAGTTTCCAAAATTTGATGGCCGATCAGATCCATGTGAATGGAAATTCAAAGCAAAACGATATTTCTTATATAATCAGGTTCCAGATTATCATAAAGTTTCTTTTGCATCATTTTATCTCGAAGGTGAAGCACTACAATGGTTCTGGCATTTCTCTCATATTAAGGATACAGTTTCTTGGTCTGATTTCTTAAAGGGGTTGGAGTCAAGGTTTGGGGCTGTTTCTGTGGTCGATTATCATGGACAATTAAGCAAACTCAAACAATTTGGTTCTGTCTCTGAGTACCAACGCCAATTTGAATTATTGAGTAATGAAGTTCAAGGTGTATCAGAGGACCATCTACTTGGTATTTTTCTAAGTGGGTTAAAGGAAGAATTATGTTGCGAGGTTAGATCTTTTATGCCTCAATCTCTGTCACAGGCTATGCAGCTGGCTCGGATTCAGGAACAGTAGCTTATGTCTAGGCGCCGCACTGCTCCCCATTTCAGTTTTACCAATTCTCAACCATCTAAATTCAATCAACCTATCACACAGTCCGCACAGCCACAACCTCTCAAGCCCACCACTCCTCCTGTGCGTAGGCTAACAACTCAGCAATTGCATGACAGAAGGGCCAAGGGCCTTTGCTATAACTGTGATGAGAAGTACATCCCTGGACACATCTACCAAAATCAAAAGCTATTTCTATTACAGCTGATTCCAGAGGACAATGAGTATGAACAGTTAGATGTGGCAGAACCTGTGGAAAATCTGGAAATTCCACATGAGCTGGAACCATCCTTATCTTCTCATACAGTTTCACAGATGCAGTCTCCTGGAACACTCAGACTGCAGGGATTTATTGGCAATTTTCTTGTTATAGTTCTGATTGATAATGAGAGCACTCAAAATTTCTTAGATCCTAGAGTGGCACAAAAATTGGGATTATGTATCACAAATATCACACCCCATCCAGTAAAAATTGCTGCTGGATTGCAAATTGCTTCTCAGGGATGCTGTCAGGGAGTCACCCTCAAATTACCAGGAATATCTTTTACAATAGATTTCTTGGTCCTACCCTTGGGAACAATTGATGTGATCCTGGGGAACACTTGGCTGCAACTTTTAGGGGACATAACCTTGAATATTTCACAAATGGTCATGAAATTCATTGTCAAGGGACAAGACTTTGTTTTAAAGGGTTTACCCCCACCATCTCTTGATTTAGTATCAGCCAAACAATTCTGCTCATATTTACCTAAAGCTCGGGCATTATATTCTCTGCACTTATATTCCATTGATGCTTCTACATCTTCAACTTCACCTTCCCTTATTATGCAGTCCTATCCTGCTGATTTAGCTGCTATCTTACAAAAGTATGATGTAGTTTTCTCTGAACCCCAATCATTGCCTCCAAGTAGGACTCATGACCATCGGATACCTTTAATAGATGAGTCTAAAACAATTGCATTGCCTTCTTATAGGCATTCACCTCTTCAAAAAGATATCCTTGAAAGAGAAATAGAAGCTCTTCTTTCAAAAACCCACATCCAATCCAGCAACAATCCCTTCTCAACTCCAGTTCTCTTAGTTCAGAAAAGAGATGGGAATTGGCTGATGTGTATAGACTACCGAGCCTTGAATCAGAACACAGTCAAAGATAAGTTCCCTATTCCTCTTGTGGATGATTTGTTGGATGAATTATACGGGGCCAAATTCTTTACAAAATTGGATTTGAGGTCTGGTTACCATCAAATACGTATGCACCCTGCATACATCTCAAAGACTGCTTTTAGAACTCATGAAGGGCACTATGAATTTCTAGTGATGCCCTTTGGGCTTTCAAATGCACCCTCAACATTTCAAAACCTGATGAATGATATTTTCATGAAATATTTGAGGAGATTTGTCTTGGTGTTTTTTGATGATATTTTAATATATAGTTCTTCTTGGGAGCTGCATTTACAACACCTTGAGCAGGTACTCAGCACCTTACAACAAAACAGCTTATATGTTAAGATTTCTAAGTGTGCATTTGGTGTGCGTCAAGTGGAATATTTGGGTCATATTATTTCAGACAAAGGGGTATATATGGAGACAAGCAAAATTGAGACCATTTTATCATGGCCTACTCCTACATCTGTCAGAGCTTTAAGGGGCTTCCTTGGTCTAACTGGTTATTATCGAAAATTTATAAAGAACTATGCACTCTTGGCTGCACCTCTTACTCAACTATTGAAGAAGGATGGATTCTTATGGTCACCTATAGCTAACAAGGCTTCTCAACAGCTTAAGCACACCATGACTGAAGCTCCAGTTTTGGCCTTGCCTGATTTTAATCAGACCTTTGTGGTAGAATGTGATGCATCCGGAACAGGCATGGGAGCAGTCTTAATGCAACAAGGTAGACCAATAGCATATATTAGCAAAGCCTTTTCTCTTGAACAGTTAGGCAAATCAGCCTATGAGAAAGAGATGGAGGCCATAATTTTTGCTGTACAGAAATGGCGTCCATACTTGATGGGCAGACATTTTGTTATCACGACTGACCATCAGAGTCTCAAATATTTGTTGAATCAACAGATTCACACACCTGCACAGCAAAGGTGGTTGGTGAAATTATTAGGCTATGATTTTAGTCTTGAATATAAATCTGGTAGTCATAATAAGGCAGCTGATGCCTTATCTCGGATATCTAAAGATCAGATTGAATATACCTATAATGCTATTTCAGTCATCATTCCTACTTGGTTTCAGGATCTGCAGGCCTCTTACAATACGGATGACACTTTTAAGGAACTGATAACTCAGTGGAATGCAGGAACCTTGAACCCTGATAAATATTCTGTGAAGGGGGGAATCTTATATTACAAGGGGCGGATATTTCTTTATAAGTCACACCACTTGATCCCCACCATCTTACAGGACCATCATTCCACCCCAGAAGGAGGCCACTCAGGATACCACAAAACCCTGCACAGGATAAGAAGGACATTTTACTGGCCAACTATGCATCACTCAGTTAGACAATTTGTAAGAGAATGTGATATCTGTCAACAGAATAAGTATGTACAGCAATATCCGTCTGGCTTGTTGCAACCCTTGCCAATTCTTGAGCATATCTGGACTCACATACATATGGATTTTATTGATGCACTACCACTTTCTCACAATAAATCTACAATTTTGGTGGTTATTGATAGATTATCAAAGTATGCTCACTTTATTGCTCTCAAACATCCCTACACAGCAGTCATTGTAGCACAAGAATTTGTACAGAATATTGTCAAACTGCATGGATTGCCACATACTATTATATCAGACAGGGATGCTATTTTCACAAGCAAATTTTGGTCAGAGATATTCATACTACAAGGGGTTCAATTACGGATGAGCTCTGCTTACCATCCGCAAACTGAAAGGCAAGCGGAATCTTTGAATAAATGTTTGGAAACATATTTGCGATGCTTCTGTTTTCAACAACAGAACCAATGGCTACAATGGCTCCCATGGGCAGAGTATTGGTATAATACCTCTGTCCATTCATCCACTGGCAAAACTCCCTTCGAGGCAGTATATGGGACTCCTCCACCTACATTGCTATCTTATGTTCCGGGTACTACTCAAGTGCAGGAGGTAGGTGACACATTGCTTAAGCGTGATAGCATATTAAAAGAGCTCAAAGCACATCTAATTAAAGCTCAACACAAAATGAAGTGCCTGGCAGACAGGAAAAGGACAGATAGAGAGTATCAAGTAGGAGACTGGGTGTATTTGAAATTGCAGCCTCATCGGCAATAATCAGTAGTTACCAGAGATAATAATAAACTTAGTGCAAGGTATTATGGCCCATACCAAATAGAGAAAAAAATTGGGGCTGTTGCCTACAAATTATCATTGCCCGCTAGTTCCAAGATACATCCAGTTTTTCACATCTCCCAGTTGAAACCAAAGCTGGGCAGCAGAGCAGCACAAGCCTGGCCATTACCAGACAACTTACCCTCAATACTTAAACAACCTACACAGTTATTGGGTCGAAGGCTTGTCAAGAAGGGCAATGTTGCAGGGGTAGAACTTCTCATCCAGTGGCAAGGCCAATCATCAGCAGAAGCTACATGGGAGGACTATGACCAGTTCACATCTTCTTATCCCTTCTTTGACCTCGAGGACAAGGTCTCTTCGAACAGGGGGAGGAGTTGTAACAGAGCATCTGTGAGCTATGGACACAGGGAGGTTGTATCAGTGATGAACCGGCCGCTGAAAGGGGGTTGAACTGGCGAACGGTGACTGTTATAAGCCGTTAGTTGTTTGTCTTTAGCAGAGATTGTTATATTAGTTGCATTTTTGTGTTACTTTTAGTAATTTTGGTAGAGGGAAATGTATGGGATGAGGTGGCACAATCTCCACCTGTAATATGTAACAAGAATCAGCTATGAGCATTATAAAAGGGGAAGGTCTGATCGTAACAGGGATCATGACTCTTAAACCACTCTGCCGAGCTCTCTAGCCTGCTCTAGTTTTCTGTTCTTGTTCTGGTGTGCGTAGCTATTCACTTCACAATAGTTTTTGTTCTACAATCTAGCTATCAGCCTGGAGCCAGAGCCTGAAGGTCGGAACCAGGAGGATCTGGAGGCTCTTCCTCTCATCTACTGGAAGTGCCGTACTAGTATAACTGATGGGTCTTCATGGGTTCAAAACAACCCAGACTACGGGGTTCTTCATAGACCATTTAGCACAAAAGAGATGCAGTTGATTCTCATATCACAGAGCTTGCATCTCTTGAGGATTTTAGGGATGAAAAACCATCACTGGAGGGAGCAGAGTTGGCTTCCAACAAGGAAGACGAGGACGAGGATATCCGTCAAACTGCCCTCCCACGGCGACCCCGTATTCAGCCTACGCGTCCGGCATAAGGCCCGGCAACGACCACCATCAACAAAAACACACCCACTAAACCTCACCGTCGAAAAAGTGGAAATAGGATAAGAGTAAAACCCATATGATTCTGAGGGCCTGCAGCTTCTCCGGGAGGGGGTCCACGCCCTCGATCTGCTGCTACACGGTAGCGATCTCCTCGTCGGGCAGTTCCAGATGCGCAATGGGAAACCCACCGACAAAGAAGCGGGCGGTGTGAGCGGAACACCGAAGCGGAGGGAATCCAAGGAACAACAAAGGAGGAGGAGAAGGGAGAGCAGAGCTGCTGGGAGAGGAACGCGGGGGTCTGCGGGGTCTCACGAAGGTGAGGGCGACGGCGGCGAGGAAGGGCGATGGCCGGAAGAGGGACCGGGGGAGATGCCTGGCCGCCTGGGTCTGCGCGGGCGAGCGACGCGAGGAAGAGGGTGAGAATATAGTTTGGGTTTCCCGCTTCACGCATCACGACGGTTAGACTTGAGCGGGCCGAAGGCTTGCCGAGTTAAACCAAATCCAACTAGCTCGGCCCGAATTAAACCATTCTATTAAATTGGCTAGGCTTAAGCCTCACTTTGGTTTTAGGTTATCCATAGGCTAAGTCATAGTTAATCTAATATTTAACCCTTTTACCTCACTTTGGTTTTGAGTTATTCATAGATTAATTCAATATTTAGCCCTTTTATGCTTTGATCGAGGAACATAGATAATCTACTTTATATGTGGACTAACCTTTAGTTGGCCATGGGTTTCTAAACCCACCTTCACATGTGGGTTTTCTCCCTATCCCACTATTAAATACATTTAGTTCTCTCTCCTCTCATTAAATGCAACACACACACTCTCTCTCTCTTGCTCTCTCCTGCATGCTCTCTCTCTCTCTCTCGACACTCTCTCTCTCTTATTTCTCAATTAAAATATATTTAACAATTAATTATTATCACTTTTGTTTTCTTTAAATTTTTAGCTAATAATATTAAAGATAATTTTTATCAAAAATTTTATTATTGTAACGATATATTTAGCATATAAAATTTATTAAAATATATAAAAACACTATAATATAAAATTTATTAATGTCATTTTTAACTTTTAAATTTTAATTAGTGATATTATTGAAATATTATAATAAAATAAAAATTTTTAATTAAAATATATATTTAAACTTGTAATTAATATATGTTTATGTGTGTGTGAGAGAGAGAGAGTGACGTGATAGAGAGGTAGAGAGAGAGAGAGGATGAGAGATATATTAAAAAAATTAAAAAGAGACATGGATATAATATTTTGATTGTCTCGAATTTTTCGGATATTTTTCAGATCAAAATCCGTGAGTTTCGGATCATTTTCGTGGGCTTCGGAGTGCGTTTTATGGTTTACTCTTGTTTTTGGCTGATTAGCCTACGGAACCCTGTGTAAGACGAATCGCTGCATTTTTCAGCTCCGGAATATTATAGGCGCGTTGTGGATTTTTCGAGGATCGTGGGGATGATTTTTTCATTTTTTATATTTTTTAGACTTTTTCAAACATGTAATTAATGTTGTTTTTGACTTTTAAATTTCCATTAGTTATACTATTAATATTACTTATCAAAATAAATTTATTTTTATGATATATTCAATTTATAGTATATATTAAAAATAATTTTAAATTGTAATAAAATAAAAATTAAAAATTAAAATATATACTTAAACTTGTAATTAATGTATGTTTGTGTGTGTGAGAGAGAGAGAGAGTGACGTGAGAGAGAGAGAATAGAGAGAGTGTTGGGTCCCACAGTATAGTGCCACAGATCTAGAGGGGGGTGAATAGATCTCTGAGGAGGGTAGTTGTCAAGATTGGATGGACAAATCTCAAGGTAATTCCATATCCATATCTACTTGGTAAGTCTATGATTTTGGGTAGGTTATACTTAATTCTTCCATGCTTGTATTAGTCTTTAAAGTCTCATGTCAATTGGTTAACCCCTTTCAGTTTTTCTTGACTCTACTCATATGAGAAAAAGTGTCGACTCATTGAGTCGACACTTTGTCCCGGTTCAATAGCTTTTAAGCCTGGCCCTCTTAAGTTTTCGAACCGTGAGATAAAAAGTCGACTCCATGAGTCGACCTTTTTACCGAGCTGTTCTGTCTGGGTGATTCCCAGACTCACCCGGGAACAAATGTCGACTCTATGAGTCGACATTTTTTTCGAGGCCTTCTGTCTGGGCGTTTCTTAACGCTTCAGGCAGAATGTGTCGACTCTATGAGTCGACACTTTCTTCGCCTCACTCTGTCTGGCTGGCTTTCATGCCTTGGCCGGCCGCGAGTGTTGACTCTATGAGTCGACACTTTCCGACGACCGGAAAACTCGCCAGTTCGTGCGGCGGCCGATGCCCTAGCTTGATCCTCTCTTTTAGTGCCAACAAGCATGGAAGAATTAAGTATAACCTACCCAAAATCATAAACTTACCAAGTAGATATGGATAGGGAATTACCTTGAGATTTGTCCATCAAATCTTCACAACTACCCTCCTCCAACCATGCCAACAAAAAAACTTACCACGTTGATGGTACACAACGCATGTGAAGATCCAATTGGAAGGCTGCCAATATGGTCTTCATGTTCATTGTCATTCGATACGCCCGTCACCATTACACACTGGAAGTTAGTCTTCCATATCATTCAATTTCTGAAAATTCAAGTCTACCTCTCATTAATCACTCAATTTCACACATTGAGATCCTGCATATCAAATGTTAAGTGAATCAAATGACTCAAACATTATTTGAATCAACCAAAAGCATAGTAGGAGAATTCCATTCAATTGGCTTGAATCTTACCCAATCTTCATCGATCCCTGTACAAATGCCAACATAGTGTCAGTTGACGGAGAACTTACCCCTTCAATGAGTCCACACTCGGAGACACCGCTCCGAACACACACACAGTCATTTCTAGTTTAAAGGAATGAACACAAATATTCCATGCAAGCACAATAGACATCAACGGAACAACTGATGACTACAAATAGGGACTGAGAAATGGATAAGCAAACTCCCGGTTCAGGATGATAGAACTCGCTTCTTTGATGACTGCAGGGGCTGGACGATGTGGAGGAGATCCGCCTTCGATGTTCTACCGGTTCAGATCGGAAGGATGGACGGAGATGAGCATAAACCCCTTTGTCCCTTCTCTTTACTCACGTTCAGCACCTTGGATGATCGGGAGGTAGAATGGTCGTGGTGCTTCAGCAGGTTCACTCAGGAGGGTGGACGACGACCTTCCTCACCCTTGAATCGAACTCAGCACGCCCTGGAGAGAAGCTTGACCCCGCTGCGGCCGTGCTTTGCCCTGGAAGAACAAAAATAGATCGAACATCAAAAACCTTTTTTCCTACTTTGAATGAACCCTATCTCAAATCATATATATACCCCAAGAGATGAAGGGCCACGTGGAGGGATCTTTCCCCCATGGACCAATCATGGAGGGGCACTAAAAGAGAGGATCAAGCTAGGGCATCGACTGTAATGCCCTGGACCTCGTTGGATCTCGTAGGATCTTTAATGGATCTTTCGGATCTGTTTCGGATTGGTTTCGTTGAGTTTCGGTTCGCTTTTGTGGCTTCCGAGTTGAGTTTGACGAGCCGTGTGGGTTTTTCTCACGTACTAGCTACGGAACCCTACGGTGAGTTTATTTGTCAATTCTCGAACTCGTGAATGCTACAGCGTCGATGTACTCTTCGAGCCGGTCGTTTCGACTATTTTTGTGTATTTTTCTGAATTTGTGTATTTTCGGCGCATTTTCGGAATTTTTGGAAATTAGGAAAATTTCCTAATTTCTTTTCCTTTTTCTTTTCTTTTCC
This sequence comes from Amorphophallus konjac, assembly GCA_022559845.1. Taxonomy (NCBI): domain Eukaryota; kingdom Viridiplantae; phylum Streptophyta; class Magnoliopsida; order Alismatales; family Araceae; genus Amorphophallus; species Amorphophallus konjac. Next base: position 43,089,638 of record CM040127.1, on the reverse strand, counting down.
TCTCTCCCCTCCTCATTTCTCACCGCCGCCGTCTCTCTCCCGTTCTCTCTCGTTTCTCCCCCTCTTTGGCCCCGGCTGCAGACGGAGGCGTAGGTGGGCGAGGTGGCGAGGCCGTGGAGCTGTCGAGATGCGCGATGAGGCGAGGATCGGATCGATTCTGGCGCGATCCCGAACGGTGGATTCAAAGCCGGTGAAATTGGTTCGCGAGTGGTTTTCGGCGTGGTTTAGTCCCTTCGGGGCACGGTTTCTTCGGTGGAGGTAGGGTGACGGATCCTTGCTTCTTCACCTTCGTTTTCCCTGCCATTGCACGGCGTTCGGCTAGGAAACGAGTGTGTTTGGGCTTGTTTTGCCTAAACCGTGATTTTCGTGGTTTTTAGGGTCGGCCGGTAAACGGTGACCGTTTGCGGTTCAGTTAGTTTCTAAATGACCGCAGGGATGTTAGAATCCCATCCACGTTGATTTCGTGCGATTCGGTGTTCATTCGAGGCCGGTAGAAGCCCGGGAACCTCGGTGACCCACTTAGGGTGGATTTGTCTAAATCGCCCGGATCGAGCGTTTTTGGTGTTGCATGTGGGCATTTTGGCCCTTGAATGTTGTTATTCGGTGTTGCGGTGTGTTTCCCCTGCGTTTCGGCGTGAATGGGGCGTGGAACGGGCCGATCCGGCCATTCCTATGTTTTCCCGCCGTAACCGAAGTAGCGGTCATGCCAGCGACCGTTACTTGTCTTTAGCGGCCCTACGACTGACCGCCGTTTGGTCTGCATCGTTTTAGCGCTTTTGGCTTCTGGGTGAGTGACGGCCCTAGTGTGGCGCGTCGCTTCCTTGTAACGCGCCTAGGTTAGTGCGTTACTTCGCCTTCGTCGTTTTATGTTGGGGTTGAGTCGGTTAGTCTAACGCGCTTGACCCAGTGCGTTAGATGGAAGTGGCGCGCCTTGCCCAGGCCGTTACTTGCCAATTGACTGACGTTGACTCGTTGAGGCGGTGCCTCTAGCGGTCGTGCCCCTATGCGTTGTTTGAGTGTGACGTGCCTGCCCCTGGCCGTTACATTCTCTTTTGGTCGAGGTTGGGTTGACTGCACCGTTGGGTGTGACGGTGGGGACCCCGTGCGTCGTTTGTGAGTAACGCGCATGCCTCCGACCGTTGTTTGCTGTGGTGTTGGGTTGAGGGTGGCCATGCCGTCTGTGAGTAACGGATGGGTCCCCCCGTGCGTCGTTTGGTTCTGACGGCCCTCCCCTGCCGCGCTGTTTCGTGAGTGACGCTCCTGGCTTAGCGCGTTACTTCGCTTTGGTTTGGGTTTGCTGCACCGTTGAATGTGACGGTGGGTGCCCCGTGCGTCGTTTGCTTGTAACGCCCCTGCTCCCGTGCGTTACTTGGCTTTTGCGTGGTTTGTAGGTTATCAGGGTGGTGTGAGTGACGGCCTGGTGTCCGTCCGTCGTTTGGGAAATAACGGCCCTAACCTAGACCGTCGTTTGCTTGTAGCGGTCTAGAGCTGGTGCGTTACTTTCCTTGTGCCTTGGTTTTCCGCCCGATGATTCTGTGTGTCTTGGCTTGGCCTTGTGGTCTGCCCGTTGTCCCGTGGATGTCTCTTGACGTCCTATGAGGGTTAAGACTACGTTGTAAGGTAGCCAGGAGTCTTCTTGCTTGTGGTAGGGTTCCTTATCCTACCTTTGCATGTGCTTGTCTGGGTTTCGGTCAACCTGGTCTGACCCAGTGGTTGACATGTGACCTTGTTTGCGCGTGTCTTAGCGGTCCTGTCCTGCCTAAGACACTGCTTCTGGATGCTTCGAGGTATTGTTCTACCTCGGTTTGCGTGTCCAGGTGTGCTGAGGGTTCTTGATGTCTCCCTCCGGTCTCCGTGTGTCGTTTTCTGCGGAGCGTGGTTTCTTTGGCTTAGGATTAGACCGATTGGCGGCTTGTTCCGCTGTTGTGACGATCTTACCTTTGAGTCGTTTGGCTCAGGATCGTTACATAGGAGGTCTAGTTGCTTGTCCTGAGTTGTCGGCAGTGGTGGTGCTGCCATTTGGTGCTTCGAAGTGCGTGTGGATGGGCATGGTTGCCTGTCTGTACTTCGGCACTTGTGTTTTGAGCTTCTGTGTCGTGTGAAGCCTCCACTTGTTCTTGCCTAAGGCCGCGGGCCGACCCGCTAGCGGATGGCGGAGGGTTTTTCCCAGTGAGCGGTTTTTAGTTAGTTCCGCGGGCTCCTAGTCAACGGTAGCGTCCTGCCGAGGGAGAATACTAGCTAGAGGACCTGGCTTAGACTATAGCCAGTGTGTGCACACGTGGTCAGGGGTTAGGACTTACGTCGACGGGCGTGACCCTGACTAGTTACTTGTTTTGCTGTTACTGTTTGGTTCAGCTTGTGTCTCTGTCTCTGCTGTTGTTACAGCAGTGCAGTAGGCGAGACACTTGAGGTGCGGCGTCAGACGTCAGTGGACGCAGCTGGCTTTTAAGGGGGTGCTTCCGTCACGTGACGCGTAGCTTTCGGCGTTTTCCTGTACGTTGTGACCTTTGCGAGTTGCCCGTTCGTGGCTGCACTCGGGGTCAGTGGTTTGTCGTCCGCGCGATGTTCCGATCGTGCGCGGGGCTTTGTGCACGACGTTCCCTGTCGTGTTTTGTCTGTTTCCCGGTGTCGGCGTTCGCCTTCGCCTTTGTTTGGGGCTGGTTGACAGACTGGTGTACCCTTCTGTGTGAGTTTAGGGTCATCCATCTGTTGCCTTTGTTTGGAGTAGTTTGGGATACCGAGGTTAGTTCGGTAGCCGCTTGTTTGGTGCGGGTTCTCACCCTCTCCTGCGTGTTCCCTACTCCTACTTCCCGTCTGTTCCTTTACAGCTTTGTAGTGTAGCTTTCCTGCTTTGCTACGTTTGTTGCTGCTTCCGTTGCCTTCGCTTTGTGCGGTTTTCCAGTGGGGATCCGCGTGACCCCTACTGAGTTTCTGTTGAGACTCACCCCTGCTGCTTTTCAGGTGGGTTTTCGCCGTCTGCCTCTGCTGTTCCTGGCGGAGTGCTCGCTTGCTGTGTAGCTGCCAGCTGTACCTGCGGTCGGGCTTCTTCCGACTTCTGTGTACGTTTCTTCCTGTCGTACTGTACTGTGCTAGACTTGTTGTCTTTCCTTGGGCTAGACTCTGGTGTATAATTGAAAACTTGAATGTTTAATAAATGGGTAATTTTATTTCTGCTACTTTAGCAATCCAATCTAATGAAATTTAATTGCTTACTGTTATATCTGCTGGCTTCAATGTATTTCCCACACAATCCTTTTTCCCTTCGGCGCTTTCCCGCGCTTGGGAGGCCTCGCGGGTCCCATGTGGTATCACGTGTATTCGGTATTTATACCGGGTGCACCGGGTATCCGGAATCCGGGTCGCTACAGGTGGTATCAGAGCAGTGTTCTGAGATGTTCGGAGTTCTTTTCTGAGCTATCAGATCATTGTCGTGTGAGATACATGGAAATCCAGATATACAGTTACCAGAGTCTTTAGGCCCAGTACAGTCTCTTGCTGGCGTAGGTGTTGCGATGGTTTATCGCGGTGCTTTTTGCGTGTGGTCTTGTACGTGCTTGGTTGGCACTGTGCGAGATGGTTTTGCTCTCGTCTAGATGAGACGATGTGCTTCGTTCGGTTTTGAAGTTGGTCTCGATCGTGGTGCACTTTGCAGTGTTTGTCGGTTGGCATGAACCTGCAGTGCCTTGTTCGAGCTATTTTCTGTATTTTGCTCAGGTGGCTTATGACTTTTAGCGTTGGTGTGATAGCCACGCACGTTCTTACGTTGCTTGGGTTGTCCCAGCTTGAGTTTGTGTAGCTCCTGATGCTTCGTTGTTTTGGTTGCTTCGATTGTCGTGTTGCCTCGATTGAGAAGTTGCTCGAGCGAGCCTTGGATTTTCCCTTCCTGGTGAGCTGTTGTTGTTGAGCTTGTTGCTTCTCATCCCTCTTTGGTGAAGCTTTCCGAGGTTTGCCTTGGAATTGCTGTCTTGGTTGTGCCTTTGTCCTGTGTCTGCTTAAGTGTAGACAGCTTTGTTTTGAGTCTGATCTGCTCCTTGTGGTACGGTTGCTTAGCTTTGGACTCCATGATGGTGTTAAGAGCTGTTGTGTACCGTAGTTGTCGTGCTGTGTCTAACGGCCGATGTGTTGTGAAGGCTCATTTATTGTGTCAGGACGTGATGGTGAGCTGAGATTGATGCTTTCCTTGTGCTTTGCGCTGAAGCTGGTGCTCTTCTCTTGTTGCACTTAGGCTCTTTGTGATCGGTTGTTCGCCTGATCAGTGCTCGTGGCGTGTTAATTGCGATCTTTGTTGATTGCGATGACGCCTGGTGTGTGCTGAGATGCGATTATCGATGTTGTTCTGTTGCCTGTGCACGTTGTTGAGAGTACAGCTGGAGTGTGTGGGCTGGCTACCCATTTGTCGAGAGGTCTTGTTCCTTTCTCGATGTGGCTTTGTCTTGGCTTCTCGTGCCTTGACTTTGATTGTTGCCGTGCCGTTGTTCGTGGTTTTCTTGTGTTGGCATCGGCATTGTGCGAGTGTTGGGGAATTTGTCGGCATCTTTGCGGATTGAGTACCCTCTACTCTGTATTTTCTTCTTGGGTGTTGTGCTCTTGAGGCGTGTTGCTAGTCCTTGAGTTGCATTCCCCGAGATCATTGTTGTTGTTTTTCGTTGTTGTGGGTCTTTCTCTTGGTGAGCAGTCTGATGCGTGACCTGTCTCTTGTGGTCGTGTGTTCAGCTGTTTTTGTGCCTTGTTGTGACCCTGCTTGCAGTTGTGTTCCGTGGTTCTGCGTGTTAAGTAGAGCCGGAATTCTGCAGGTGTTGCCGTTGTGTTGTTTTGGCGCTGTTTCTTTATGATTTTGTGTCTCTGCCTTGGACCATGGTCTTGTCAGTTGGCTTGCTGTGCTCTCTTTCCCTGGTGGAGTTAGCTTGCGACTTGATCAGATGTGATGTCTGAGTGAGTACTGACTTGATTGTGTTTCGGGTCCAGCAGTGTTGTTGTTGTCGTTGGTGTCCTGTGTGCCAGGTGTTCCCTGTTGCCTTTGGCACTGGAGCCGATGATGTTGCGAGCTGTCAGCTGTGGGGACTGCGTTCCTTGTGTGAGCTGCTGCTTGCCGTGTTGTTATTGTGTTTTTTGCGGTGTTGGTTTTCGATTGTTGTGGCTGTCGTGTCTCTTGCCCTGTGAGACGTAAACGACGTTGCCCTTGCTTCGGAGGTGTCAGATGTATTCACTTTGGTGCCATACTCGTGCTGTAGACTTGCTGTCTTGGAAGCTGAGTGTGTACCTGTAATTGTGATCTGACGGTGTTCCTCTGAGCTGTGTTTTCCGAGTTTTGTGCTGTTGGGTTATTCTTCCCTGCTTCTCCTTTGTTAGTCCTGAATTTCGGGGGCGAAATTCTTTGAAGGAGGGGAGGATGTAATGCCCTGGACCTCGTTGGATCTCGTAGGATCTTTAATGGATCTTTCGGATCTGTTTCGGATTGGTTTCGTTGAGTTTCGGTTCGCTTTTGTGGCTTCCGAGTTGAGTTTGACGAGCCGTGTGGGTTTTTCTCACGTACTAGCTACGGAACCCTACGGTGAGTTTATTTGTCAATTCTCGAACTCGTGAATGCTACAGCGTCGATGTACTCTTCGAGCCGGTCGTTTCGACTATTTTTGTGTATTTTTCTGAATTTGTGTATTTTCGGCGCATTTTCGGAATTTTTGGAAATTAGGAAAATTTCCTAATTTCTTTTCCTTTTTCTTTTCTTTTCCTCTCTCCCCTCCTCATTTCTCACCGCCGCCGTCTCTCTCCCGTTCTCTCTCGTTTCTCCCCCTCTTTGGCCCCGGCTGCAGACGGAGGCGTAGGTGGGCGAGGTGGCGAGGCCGTGGAGCTGTCGAGATGCGCGATGAGGCGAGGATCGGATCGATTCTGGCGCGATCCCGAACGGTGGATTCAAAGCCGGTGAAATTGGTTCGCGAGTGGTTTTCGGCGTGGTTTAGTCCCTTCGGGGCACGGTTTCTTCGGTGGAGGTAGGGTGACGGATCCTTGCTTCTTCACCTTCGTTTTCCCTGCCATTGCACGGCGTTCGGCTAGGAAACGAGTGTGTTTGGGCTTGTTTTGCCTAAACCGTGATTTTCGTGGTTTTTAGGGTCGGCCGGTAAACGGTGACCGTTTGCGGTTCAGTTAGTTTCTAAATGACCGCAGGGATGTTAGAATCCCATCCACGTTGATTTCGTGCGATTCGGTGTTCATTCGAGGCCGGTAGAAGCCCGGGAACCTCGGTGACCCACTTAGGGTGGATTTGTCTAAATCGCCCGGATCGAGCGTTTTTGGTGTTGCATGTGGGCATTTTGGCCCTTGAATGTTGTTATTCGGTGTTGCGGTGTGTTTCCCCTGCGTTTCGGCGTGAATGGGGCGTGGAACGGGCCGATCCGGCCATTCCTATGTTTTCCCGCCGTAACCGAAGTAGCGGTCATGCCAGCGACCGTTACTTGTCTTTAGCGGCCCTACGACTGACCGTCGTTTGGTCTGCATCGTTTTAGCGCTTTTGGCTTCTGGGTGAGTGACGGCCCTAGTGTGGCGCGTCGCTTCCTTGTAACGCGCCTAGGTTAGTGCGTTACTTCGCCTTCGTCGTTTTATGTTGGGGTTGAGTCGGTTAGTCTAACGCGCTTGACCCAGTGCGTTAGATGGAAGTGGCGCGCCTTGCCCAGGCCGTTACTTGCCAATTGACTGACGTTGACTCGTTGAGGCGGTGCCTCTAGCGGTCGTGCCCCTATGCGTTGTTTGAGTGTGACGTGCCTGCCCCTGGCCGTTACATTCTCTTTTGGTCGAGGTTGGGTTGACTGCACCGTTGGGTGTGACGGTGGGGACCCCGTGCGTCGTTTGTGAGTAACGCGCATGCCTCCGACCGTTGTTTGCTGTGGTGTTGGGTTGAGGGTGGCCATGCCGTCTGTGAGTAACGGATGGGTCCCCCCGTGCGTCGTTTGGTTCTGACGGCCCTCCCCTGCCGCGCTGTTTCGTGAGTGACGCTCCTGGCTTAGCGCGTTACTTCGCTTTGGTTTGGGTTTGCTGCACCGTTGAATGTGACGGTGGGTGCCCCGTGCGTCGTTTGCTTGTAACGCCCCTGCTCCCGTGCGTTACTTGGCTTTTGCGTGGTTTGTAGGTTATCAGGGTGGTGTGAGTGACGGCCTGGTGTCCGTCCGTCGTTTGGGAAATAACGGCCCTAACCTAGACCGTCGTTTGCTTGTAGCGGTCTAGAGCTGGTGCGTTACTTTCCTTGTGCCTTGGTTTTCCGCCCGATGATTCTGTGTGTCTTGGCTTGGCCTTGTGGTCTGCCCGTTGTCCCGTGGATGTCTCTTGACGTCCTATGAGGGTTAAGACTACGTTGTAAGGTAGCCAGGAGTCTTCTTGCTTGTGGTAGGGTTCCTTATCCTACCTTTGCATGTGCTTGTCTGGGTTTCGGTCAACCTGGTCTGACCCAGTGGTTGACATGTGACCTTGTTTGCGCGTGTCTTAGCGGTCCTGTCCTGCCTAAGACACTGCTTCTGGATGCTTCGAGGTATTGTTCTACCTCGGTTTGCGTGTCCAGGTGTGCTGAGGGTTCTTGATGTCTCCCTCCGGTCTCCGTGTGTCGTTTTCTGCGGAGCGTGGTTTCTTTGGCTTAGGATTAGACCGATTGGCGGCTTGTTCCGCTGTTGTGACGATCTTACCTTTGAGTCGTTTGGCTCAGGATCGTTACATAGGAGGTCTAGTTGCTTGTCCTGAGTTGTCGGCAGTGGTGGTGCTGCCATTTGGTGCTTCGAAGTGCGTGTGGATGGGCATGGTTGCCTGTCTGTACTTCGGCACTTGTGTTTTGAGCTTCTGTGTCGTGTGAAGCCTCCACTTGTTCTTGCCTAAGGCCGCGGGCCGACCCGCTAGCGGATGGCGGAGGGTTTTTCCCAGTGAGCGGTTTTTAGTTAGTTCCGCGGGCTCCTAGTCAACGGTAGCGTCCTGCCGAGGGAGAATACTAGCTAGAGGACCTGGCTTAGACTATAGCCAGTGTGTGCACACGTGGTCAGGGGTTAGGACTTACGTCGACGGGCGTGACCCTGACTAGTTACTTGTTTTGCTGTTACTGTTTGGTTCAGCTTGTGTCTCTGTCTCTGCTGTTGTTACAGCAGTGCAGTAGGCGAGACACTTGAGGTGCGGCGTCAGACGTCAGTGGACGCAGCTGGCTTTTAAGGGGGTGCTTCCGTCACGTGACGCGTAGCTTTCGGCGTTTTCCTGTACGTTGTGACCTTTGCGAGTTGCCCGTTCGTGGCTGCACTCGGGGTCAGTGGTTTGTCGTCCGCGCGATGTTCCGATCGTGCGCGGGGCTTTGTGCACGACGTTCCCTGTCGTGTTTTGTCTGTTTCCCGGTGTCGGCGTTCGCCTTCGCCTTTGTTTGGGGCTGGTTGACAGACTGGTGTACCCTTCTGTGTGAGTTTAGGGTCATCCATCTGTTGCCTTTGTTTGGAGTAGTTTGGGATACCGAGGTTAGTTCGGTAGCCGCTTGTTTGGTGCGGGTTCTCACCCTCTCCTGCGTGTTCCCTACTCCTACTTCCCGTCTGTTCCTTTACAGCTTTGTAGTGTAGCTTTCCTGCTTTGCTACGTTTGTTGCTGCTTCCGTTGCCTTCGCTTTGTGCGGTTTTCCAGTGGGGATCCGCGTGACCCCTACTGAGTTTCTGTTGAGACTCACCCCTGCTGCTTTTCAGGTGGGTTTTCGCCGTCTGCCTCTGCTGTTCCTGGCGGAGTGCTCGCTTGCTGTGTAGCTGCCAGCTGTACCTGCGGTCGGGCTTCTTCCGACTTCTGTGTACGTTTCTTCCTGTCGTACTGTACTGTGCTAGACTTGTTGTCTTTCCTTGGGCTAGACTCTGGTGTATAATTGAAAACTTGAATGTTTAATAAATGGGTAATTTTATTTCTGCTACTTTAGCAATCCAATCTAATGAAATTTAATTGCTTACTGTTATATCTGCTGGCTTCAATGTATTTCCCACACAATCCTTTTTCCCTTCGGCGCTTTCCCGCGCTTGGGAGGCCTCGCGGGTCCCATGTGGTATCACGTGTATTCGGTATTTATACCGGGTGCACCGGGTATCCGGAATCCGGGTCGCTACATCGACCGTCGCACGAACCGGCGAGTTTTCCAGTCGCCGGAAAGTGTCGACTCATAGAGTCGACACTCACGGCCGGCCAAGGCATGAAAGCCAGCCAGACAGAGTGAGGCGAAGAAAGTGTCGACTCATAGAGTCGACACATTCCACCTGAAGCGTTAAGAAACGCCCAGACAGAAGGCTTGCTTGCATTGAATATTTGTGTTCATTCCTTTAAACTAGAAATTGCTGTGTGTGTGTTCGGGGCGGTGTCTCCGAGTGTGGACTCATTGAAGGGGTAAGTTCCCCGTCTTAGTGTGTGTGTGTGTGTGTGTGTGTGTGCTGCGTGGCAGCGAGTTGAGGCTATATTCTCGTGTGTGTGTGTGCTGCGTAGAAGCGTGTTGAGCTTCGTGCTCGTGTGTGTGGTTTGCTGCGAGAGCAGCGTGTGGTGTATTGGGGTTCGTCCTCGTGTTGGAATGTTAAACATGATTTCATGTCTAGGATGCTTGATGTGAGTTGAAATTCCTTGAAACACATGTTATTCGTCAAGTCTATTTTGCCTAGTTGCACATAGTATTTCTCATTATCAACAAGGGGGAGATTGTTGAACCCCGTGCACAACCGTGTGTTAAAGAATTTTGATGATGATTAAATACCATGTGGTTGTGTCTCATGTAAATAAATGGATACATGGTTTGTGGATGAGAAATGAGTTGATTTAATTTCCATATGGTTGAATGAAGCTCAATGCCATGTCTATGTCATAGTTGAATGGGATGCCTTTACTTCAAGAGTTATGTGCCGAACTAGACTGACACTGTGTTGGCATTTGTACAGGGATCGATGAAGATTGGGTGAGATTCGAGCCAATTGAATGGAATTTGTCATTTGATTCACTTAACATTTGATATGCAGGATCTCAATGTGTGAAATTGAGTGATTAATGAGAGCTAGACTTTAATTTTCAGAAATTGAATGATATTGAAGACTAACTTCCGGTGTGTAATGGTGACAGGCGTATCGAATGGCAATGAACATGAAGACCATATTGGCAGCCTTCCAATTGGATCTTCACATGCGTTGTGGACCATCAACGTGGTAAATTTTTTTGTTGGCATGGTTGGAGGAGGGTAGTTGTGAAGATTGGATGGACAAATCTCAAGGTAATTCCCTATCCATATCTACTTGGTAAGTCTATGATTTTGGGTAGGTTATATTTAATTCTTCTCATGCTTGTATTAGTCTTTAAAATCTCATGTCAATTGATTAACCCCTTTCAATTTTTCTTGACTTTGCTCATGTCAGGAAAAGTGTCGACTCATTGAGTCGACACCAACTTAAGAGGGCCAGGCTTAAAAGCTATTGAACCGAGACAAAGTGTCGACTCAATGAGTCGACACTTTTCCTGACATGAGTAGAGTCAAAAAAAATTGAAAGGGGTTAACCAATTGACATGAGACTTTAAAGACTAATACAAGCATGGAAGAATTAATATAACCTACCCAAAATCATAGACTTACCAAGTAGATATGGACAGGGAATTACTGTAGCGACCCGATATCCGGATACCGGGAGGAGCCTGATACCATTCGAATCCCGGCCCGCCGCCCACGAGCGGGAGGCTCGGAAGGGCTAAAAAGAGTGTGGAGGTACAAAGAAATAGGAAATAAAGCATGACAATTCAACAATTAACAGAATTAAATAAATAACTACAACAGAGTCCAGTCCAATAGAAAGTACAGTCTAAAACAGTAAAACGTACCACATGCCAAGTGAACACTCGGCCCGGCAAGCTGGCAACTAAGAACCTCCGTGCAGCACCCTCGAACCCCGAGGAAGAACCGACGCACCTGAAACGCGGGGGTGAGCCTCCTGTCACTGGCCCAGTAGGGATCCCGCGGAACCCCAACTGAGAAACAACGGCGGCACGGAAAGAAGTAACTACGAAAGCAGGAAAGTAACTACGGTGGCCGATAAAACCTCAGCTCTAGAGCTACTCCTACTGTACCATAAAACACGACCTAGTCTCCCGTCGGGGGACAACCAAGCCACGCACCCGACCACCCGATTCCACGATCGGGGACCACCAGACACGAACCGCCCTAGCCACGCTACTAGGAAAAACGCCACGATACCTCCGTAACAGAGGCCTGCCCTCAAAAGGGCCCGAGCCAAAACCACACGGTCAGGAACACGGTCACGACCTCACCGTCGTGAACACAACGCTGTCTGGGGAAAAGCCCTCAGTGACGCTCACTGGAAACCCCAGACCTCGACTCCAGGAACACTCCCGAAACCACTCACGAAGTCCTGTCTCGCGGACGGAAACAGAACCCGGTACACGATGACTCACGTCACGTGGCAAGAGCACCACCCACTAGGAGAACGACCGGATGCGTCCCCTGACGTCTTACACCGCGTCACAAGTGTTTAGCTACAACGCCCCGGGCATGAGACTCAGACACGCAACAAGTACCACAACAAGGACTAGCTGGGGTCACGCTAGTCAGCGCGTGTCCTAAGCCCCCAACTATGTGTGCACACACAGACCATCTGCTCTAGGTCGGGTCCTCTAGCTGGTTTTCCCCCCCACCGGACTCTGGTGGCAAAGGCAAGGGGTCCTACGGTAACCAGCCTAAAAACCGCCTCTCACCGGGTCTCGCTCTCCACCACTCCCAGGTGGGTCCGCACCCGCGTGCACAGGAAGCTACGACTAGTGGACGTGTCACAGAACGTGAACACTGGAAACCACGCACGCACCCATTGCGAGTAACACGGAGTAACAGGTGGCTCAAAGCCACCCGACTCTGGACGGCCCACTAGACCTACTAAACCCAACGACCTTTGAGTCACAAGACTCGGGGTCAAGACCGTTGCACATGACAGCACTGAGCCGTCAATCTGACCTAATCCCTAGGTCCAAAACAACGATGGGAGACTCACAAGGCAGTTCATCACTACCGAGACCCATCCCTCGAGGAGGGAAACTTAAGCGACCTCCAGCCTCAGGCTGGGAGATTGGACTCACAGTCCAAGGTCATACACATGGCCCACTCGGAAGCCACCTTCCAGAGAAGCAATGACTTGCGGGGAAACCTCACCACACTCACACCGATACACGGCGACTCGATGTAGCAAGAACACGGAAGCCCGGAACACCTGGGGTCACCCGGACCCGCCAAGCCCACGGACACGCTTATCGAGGTAAACGGAACCTCCGGACACCCAAAGACACGGTCACGGAACTCTACGGGATGTCCGGGACACACACGGCCCAAGGGGAGCACGATCAGCCATAGACTGCCCGCCCTGGGCAGCCCGGCAGGCCACCCCAAGAACGCGCTATCTTTGCATAGCGCGTTCAAACAGAACGCGCCATCCAAGCATAGCGCGTTCACCCTGAACGCGCTGCAGGTCCATAGCGCGACCAGACCAGGTCGCGCTATATTCCTATAGCGCGACACACCCTATAGCGCGACAGGAACCGCCTAACTGTTCATCTTCTCCGATGAACGCGCCCTATCGGGACGGCGCGACCTTCAAGAATGCGCTACCTGAGACTAGCGCGTTCTCGGTCCGCCCCCGAAAACGGCAGAAACCACAGAAAAACCCATTCTATGCCCCGTTCACCCCTAGGTGAAGGGGAAACAAAAGGGGAAACCTCCCCCAAGCCCCTAGGCATGCATCTAAACCCCTGGAACGGCCAAAAACACCGTAAAACGGGAGATTCGGCTCACACCCCAAAAACATGAGTTTTCTCCCAAATCTCTCGAATAAGCCCGCTCGGCTCACCACGGCCTACAAAACTCACGGGAAATGAAGTACGCGGGTTGAGGGCCCATCTCCCTACCTCCACCGAAGATTCGACACACCGTGGATGCCGATCCACGAAGAAAACGCCGTTGAAGCCTCGCTGTTCCACGAACCCACGGCCGAACTTCACCACGCCTCCACCGCCTGGATCCTCACCCATCCTCGCCCGTGCCTCGCCTGTGCCTCGCCCGCGCCGTCCCCACCTCTCCCACGCTCCACCCCGTCGACCGCCGGAGAGAGAGGGAGAGAGGAGAGAGCGTGAGAAGAGAGAGGGAGGGAAGAGAGAAATGAGAGGGGAGAGAGAGAAAAGGGTTATATATATAGGAAAATCTGAAAATTTCGGAAAATACCAAAAACAGGAAAATCACGTTTCCGCGATCCTCGGAACGCACCGATCGCAACGGTACCACTCGCGCCTTAGTGAACGGCCCGGTTCATCCGCAACGAGGTTCCGAAAGAATTACCGAACCACACACCGGGAATCGAAAAATACACGCGGAAAGGCCGCGGAACGCTTCTGAGCCTCCGAAACAACTCTGGATCGCGCCGATCCGAACACGAAAGATGTCCGAAACGAAATTTCGGACACAACGGAGTCGGACACTCCGAGAAACTAGATCCGAGACCCACGAACAAGGATCCGAAAAATCCAGGACATTACAATTACCTTGAGATTTGTCCATCCAATCTTCACAACTACCCTCCTCCAACCATGCCAACAAAAAAACTTACCACGTTGATGGTCCACAACGCATGTGAAGATCCAATGTTAAGTGAATCAAATGACTCAAACATTATTTGAATCAACCAAAAGCATAGTAGGAGAATTCCATTCAATTGGCTTGAATCTCACCCAATCTTCGTCGATCCCTGTACAAATGCCAACACAGTGTCAGTCTAGTTCGGCACATAACTCTTGAAGTAAAGGCATCCCATTCAACTATGACATAGATATGGAATTGAGCTTCATTCAACCATATGGAAATTAAATCAACTCATTTCTCATCCATAAACCGCGTATCCATTTATTTACATGAAACACAACCACATGGTATTTAATCATCATCAAAATTCCTTAACACACGATTGTGCACGGGGTTCAACAGAGAGGAAGAGAGATATATTAAAAAAATCACGAAGAAGGGGCAATTATGATATTTTGGTTGTCATGATTAAAGAGTTAACTCACTTGTTATCAAATCACATTGGAATAAAAGTATGTTAACACACTTATTTATTTTTAGGTTAACTATGCTTCTATCAAATCAAAATCGAGTTAATGTAGGACTAAGTTAAGTAGATTTACTTAACCCACGAAATACATAACCCCTTTCCAAAGTGAGGCTTTATGCTTTGATTGAAGAACATGGATAATCTACTTTATATGTGGGCTAACTCTTAGTTAGTCATGGATTTCGAAACCCACCTTCACATGTGGATTTTCTCCCTATCCCATTATTAAATACATTTAATTCTCTCTCTCCTCTCATTAAATGCAACACACTCTCTCTCCCTCATGCTCTTTCTCTCAACACACACTCTCTCTCTTATTTCTCGATTAAAATATATTTAACAATTAATTATTATCACTTTTATGTTCTTTAAAATTTTAGCTAATAATATTAAAGATAATTTTTATCAAAAATTTTAATTATTGTAACGATATATTTAGCATATAAAATCTATTAAAAATATATAAAAATAATACAATATAAAATTTATTAATGTCATTTTTAACTTTTAAATTTTAATTAGTGATATTATTGAAGTTATTTATCAAATACAAATTATTTTCATGATATATTATATTAAAAATATAAAATTTTTAGATAAAATAAAATTTTTTAAAGATGAACAGTAATATAAACCTATAATTAATGTTGTTTTTGACTTTTAAATTTCCATTAGTGATATCATTGATGTTGTTTATCAAAATATATTTATTTTTATGATATATTCAATTTATAGTATATATTAAAAATAATTTAGAATTATAATAAAAATAAAAAAATTAATTTAAATATATACTTAAACTCGTAATTAAAGTATGTTTATGTGTGAGAGAGAGAGAGAGAGTGACGTGAGAGAGAGTGAGAGAGGTAAAGAGAGAGAGGATGAGAGATATGTTAAAAAAATTAAAAAGAGACATGGATATAATATTTTGGTTGTCCCGAAGTTTTCGGATATTTTTTAGATCAAGATCCGTAGGTTTCGGATCGCTTTCGTGGGCTCCGGAGTCTGTTTTGCGGTTTACTCGGGTTTTTGGCTGATTAGCCTGCGGAATCCTGTGTAGGACGAACCGCTGCGTTTTCCAGCTCCGAAATGTTATAGGCGCATTGTGCGTTTTCCGAGGATCGTGGGGATGATTTTTTTTATTTTTTCAAACCCATAATTAATGTTATTTTTGACTTTTAAATTTTCATTAGTTAAATTATTGATATTACTTATCAAAATAACTTTATTTTTATGATATATTCAATTTATAGTATATATTAAAAATATTTTTAAATTATAATAAAAAATTAATTAAAATATATACTTAAACTCGTAATTAATGTATTTTTGTGTGTGTGAGAGAGAGAGAGTGACGTGAGAGAGAGGAAGAAAGATACATTTAAAAAATCATGAAGAAGGGGCAATTATGATACTTTGTTTGTCATGATTAAAGAGTTAACTCACTTGTTATCAAATCACATTGGAATAAAAATAGGTTAACATATTTTTTTATTTTCAAATTAATTATATTTCTATCAAATCAAAATCAGGTTAATCTAAGACTAAGTTAAGTAGATTTACTTAACCCACGAAATATATAACCCCTTTCCAAAGTGAGACTAACGATCGAGAATTGGGTTGGGTTGAGTTGGGTTGGACTGGGCTGTGGGCTGGCCCGCCCAACTTACATCCCTAGTCCGAAGTGAGGGGAAAGATGTCTCCCCCTATATAATGACGAAGTGCCAGGTGAGAACTGGCTTAACATACGGTAAAGAAACAGGTGTGACGCATTGTTTTGTTGTTGTTTGCTGTGAGACGACGGTGACGCGTACGGTGCCTTCTGAGTTAAATAACAACGAGCTTGTGAAAGAGAACACCAAAATATTTGTGGGTCAACTCTTTTGTATAGCTCCTAGTTTTTGGGGCAGGTTCGGTGCTTCTCTAAAGAACACCAAAAAATGTGTGGGTCAACTCTTTTGGATAGTTCCTAGTTTTGGGGGCAGGTTCGGTGCTTCTCTAGCCCTCTTATTAGACTTACAAAAAGAAATTGAACTGTCACTTTGGATTATTTGTAGGAGTGATGTTTCCTTGTGTCTCTGTCATATGAAGGTCAATTACTTTTATATGACACTGTGGTAATATTCTTTTATTAAGTTTGACAACAAAGATATTTTACGGTTTTAAGACAGCTCCTAACCTTCCCAAAAGAATATGCGATAAACGTGGACTGAGTCTGCAGCCCGTGGGCCCAATACTTGTGTTCCACCTGGCTGGGTTACCTTATGGGCTTCGTGCAACAACCATTCTCTTCTTTGAAGAAACAAGTGGGCTGGTTGGCTGGTTCCTGTCATGGACTGCGTCAGAGGCCCGATCAGCCCGCCGACTACTTGCGCTGGAATCTATTTTTCTTTTTCCACCTGGCTGGGTTACGTTATGGGCTTCGTGCAGTCCTTCTCTACTTCCAAGAAACAAGTGGGCTGGTTGGCTTTCCGTCATGGACTACGTCAGAGGCCCGATCAGCCCGCTGACTACTTGCTCTGGAATCTATTTTTCTTTCTTTATGGGCTGCGCACCGCGCCCACTATCTGCCAAGCAACATCTCCCCTGCGTGGTCTCTCAGCGTCAGTGTGATTGGAAAGAGAAAAAGGGCATTTTTGCGTATAACTCCCTTCATGATTAAACAATTTATGAAAAATCTCGTATGATGTTTATACATAAGTAGTCTCCTTCATATTTGTTATCCACGAGTCTCGTTTGCTCTTGCACACTCGAAGTAATGACACACCTCAGAGGTGTAGAGAAACTTTTGTTTGCTTTTTTAAAAAAATTATCATGACTTCCGGACCCCGCCTGACCTATAGTACATCCATAGATAGAAGAAGCTTGGCCACTACCAAATGGCTCAGAAAAGTCAAAATATAAAGCATGGTACTCAAATTTTAAAAAATAAATAACGACTTTTTTAAAGAAAAAATTGAATCATCTGATCAAAGTCAGGTTTGTAAGTGTATATAGATCGAATGAGTATAAAGGTTAAGACATTTTTTTAAAAAATAAAAACATGTTTCAGTCCACATCACTTACCCCAGATGTGCAACAACAAAGTATTTACTCATTGTACTTATGCCGCGAGTATTTACTCATTGTGCACATACATATTCCTCCTGACTATGTAAAAAAAGTGTATATACGATGATTACGCCGATATATAATTACCATATTTTCTATTGATTTAAAAAGTTACATATATAAAACCTGAAAAATACAGCCTGCAGTGCATTGGTTGGCCTATTCGTGCAACGTCCACGCACAGGCAAACAAAAAGAAGTTAGCATGTGTCCACTCTTACGTTTCATCATATGATGCTGGATAAATGCTTTTGTTGATGATGATGTGTTAGGTTAGGATTGGCTCAACATATGGTAAAAGCATGTGTGGTGATGAAGTCTTTTGTTCTCGAAGGCCAATTTTGAAACTTGGGTAAGGTAACACGTTCTACTTTGGAGAGTTCGAATGTGTTATCCGACTCCGGTTAAAAAGATTATGTGTGAGAGACTCACGTGAGACTCACATTTTATCTCGTTGGGTAATGTATTCACACTATCTTATCTTTAAAACGAAACGGGCTCGGGGGTCAAATCTTTTCAGATGACTCCCAAGTTTTGGGACAGGTTTGGACCATGGATCGTCATCTCAAGAATCGACTCAGTTCGAGTCAAGCGATTTTGTATTGGATCGTACGTGGTGACCTTGAGCAACGATGATATGAGGGTGGATCAGTCCGACCTATTATTAATTATTTAAATATTAATATAATGATTAAATATTAATTTAATTATAATTTTATAGTAAATGACATAATTATATAGCATTAAATGAAACGAAGAACATAGTATTCTATTTTCTTATTTATTCGTTTTTGATTAATGGTATAATGCTAAAAAATTAGTTAAAATAAAAAAAGACTAAATAATTAGTACATACGTTGGTCTATAATTAACCGATAAGCCTTGAGTTCAAATCTTAAGAGATTTATTAAAAATAAAAGTATTTGACTTTTAAACTATTACCACAGTTGTAGAGATGTCTTTTTTTAACGTGAGTTTTGTCTTCTTTGTTTTTACTGATAAAAAAGATTCCACATTGGGGCGTACATGAGACCTTGTTATATTAGCACAAGTCATCCTTTATATCTACCGATGTGGGATCTAATTTGTGGTCCACAATAGTCAATTTATAATTGGTTCATCTGATTTTTAAAATAAATTGTAGTTTTCTTACAAACAAGAAGAAAATAGCGCGCTAGATGACAACTCAGAGGAGTGGGTACCATTTTGGACCTATGGATAGATATCATGGGGGCCCATCATACGTACAATTTGTGTCTCGTGAGTCTGTTGGATGGGGCCCAACATGAGGTGAACTTGATAGAAATGTAAAGTAGTGATGTCTGGGCTAGATTTTAAGAGTCGCTTTGTTAATCAGGCAGGGTTAGCGCAAGGGACCCCTTGGGGTCGGTTGGGCTAACCGACCCCCGTTAACCTCCCTATGTGTGAGGAGAGCGGTGGGACCCACCGACTCTCTATCATCCGCTCCCCCACCCTAACCTGCTATCAACGTGCCCTTAAAAGAAGAGAAATACTTATTATCTGTGCAGGAAAGTAAATTTATTATCTGCCCTATCTCTCATTGGATCACATATGTAGTGTGTGCGTCTCACTTCTTGTTAGTTTTGCGCGTATTTTCAATGAGATTTGTAATGCTATAAGGGTGATAAATAACTATGTAAGAGTGGAAAATAGCTACCTAAGGGTGATAAATAACTAACTCATGTCAATTTTTGCGCATTCTCGAGACGACGAATGAGACTTTCAATACTATTTAAGGGTGACAAATAACTATTTAAGGGTAAAAAATAGCTATCTAAATGTAACAAATAGTTATGTGAGGGTGACAAATAACCTGCTCATTTCAATTTTTGTGTATTCTCGAGATGACGAATGAGACTTTTAATACTATTTAAGGGTGACAAATAGCTATCTAAGGGTGACAAATAGTCTAACTCTTAGGGTGATAAATAACCAATTCATGTTAGTTTTTGCGTATTTCCGAGACGACGAATGCGACTTTCAATACTATTTAAGGGTGGCAAATGACTATTTAAAGGTGAAAAATAACAATCTAAAGGTGACAAATAGTTAACTCTTGTCAATTTTTACGTATTCCCGAGACGACGAATGAGACATTCAATATTATTTAAAGGTGACAAATAGTTATTTAAGATTGACAAATAGCTATGTAAGGGTGACAAATAGTCAACTCCTGTCATTTTTAGTTATGTAAGTGGGACAAATAGTCAACTCATGTCAATTTTCGCACATTCTCGAGACGACCAATGAGACTTCCAATACTATTTAAGGGTGACAACTAATTATTAAAGGTGAAAAATAGTTATCTAAGGGTGACAAATATGTGAATAAGGGTGACAAATAGATGAAAATATACATAAATATTTAAAAAGTATTTAAGAAATTTAATAGGTGGAACTCACGTGCCAATGACATGGATCAATAACACATTAGACGGGTAACTTTTTTATAACCAATATTTCTCTTAAAAGAAAATCACTCGTAGATGGGGATATTGTGACCAAAGACAGCCGTATTTTAAAGTTGAGAGGAATCAAACTTTGTGAACTCAATATTATTAATAAAATATGGAACCGTTCAGCTTACTCTTCGAATTCTAATTATTTATTTGATTAAATTAATTGTTAAATAAGTATTTTAATCATTTTTTAAAAGGTCTCTCTCTCTCTCTCTCCCCTTCTCGCAGCGTTAACCACATTTGTAAAATTTCGCGCTCCGCTGGGGCCTATAAAGCTGGCGACCTTTTGAACCAAAAGCAGAACACGCTCTAGGAGGAAGCACGCATCAAAGCGAGAGGGCTCCAAGGTAGGGTTAGTAGGAGGGAAGAGGAGAAGAAGTAAGGAGGGGAGAAGGAAATGGCGAGCAGGGCGCTGCTCATGGCGTGCCTCCGGAGCGAGGCCAGCAGCCCCCGCGACCTCTCGCCGCGGCCGCGCTACCCGTCGATGCCGAGGTACCCGAAGGGCGCGGGCCCGGAGGCTGCGAAGCGTGGCAAGAGGGTGGAGGACGCGGAGGAGCCGAGGTCGGCCCTCTTCTCGGTGGTGGGGATGTCGTGCGCCGCCTGCGCTGGGTCGGTGGAGAAGGCCGTCAAGCGTCTGCCGGGCATCCACGACGCGGCGGTGGACGTCCTCAACGGCCGCGCGCAGGTCCTCTTCTATCCAAGTTTCGTCGATGTAAGAAGGCTTCCTTCTACCCCGCACCACCCCTCGTTCGCCTCTGCCTGTCTTTCCTTTTTTTTTCCTCCTTTCGGCGTCTTTCTATTCCTCACTTTTGTCGATATTTCAATTGTTTGTGGGGCTTTGTTCTGGATGATCACAGAATTTGGTTGTTGATAGGAAGAGAGGATGCCAGAAGTTGATTTGATAATTTTTCTGTCTTTATCGTCTTGTTGATCTTGAATCTTCCAGAAAATCATAAGTCTTTACTGCAGGATTCTTCCCGTGGCATTTTCTAATAGTAGTCAATCATGAGGGTTCCTTCATTTAAAGATATGTAAAGATAAATGCGAAACCTTTGTTCCGATCTAGCTTCTTACTAGTTCTGTATTTCGGCATGCTTCGTGACATATGGAAGTTCGGTACATCTTGGATCAGCTGCAATAGCAAATTTTATTTCACATCATGCTTGCTGGGAAATCATCATGATGTCATCGCCCATAAGATTTAACTGCCAATCATAGCCTAGGAGAGGGAAACATTTTTTTCTTTTTAATAGAGCTTTGTGATATTCTAGCACAGTATATCAGTCAAAAGAGCAAACTAAGACCAGTCCAGGTTTTCATTTGAAGAAGTGTGTACTTCAGGCTGCCATGATATGTTGGACATATAATTCTTTTGTTTTTATTCCCACTAAATAGAATTTCTGTCAGCCTCCAAATTTTGAAAGGCATGTCATTGCTAATCCAACCATTTACAATAATAATAACAAAACTTATTTAATAAATATTTATTGCCAAATATATTAGTGTCACAGCATAATACAACAATAGTTGGCATCAACATCTAAAATAAATGCCCTCTTTATTGGCTAGCAAAGTAACTCTTGGATAACATAAACTAAGATGTCCCTCCTTTTATGTCTCATCGTGCATCCCATTTCTCTCTCCTTCTACACCTGAAAATTTTTGCAACAAGATTTATGAGGTTAATAAGCCCAATATGATCCAGAACTTCTCCAGTTTACGTGATTAATTCGATTCTTATAATATTTGACAAATATTTATCCACTGGTAGAGAATGGCAAGAATAGAATTTCAAAGAAACTTCAAGGCTACTATCAAAGGTAAGTCAACAGGAATAAAGAGAGCATGTGTATAAACTATAAAATTGATTCTTAATTTCAATAACATGTATCTGGAGCCATTCATTTCTATCTCTCATTGTACATGACTGAATGCACCTTTCATGCATGTTTTCTGTCCAGGAAGTTATGATTCGAGACACCATTGAAGATGCTGGTTTTGAAGCTGCACTAATTGATGCAGAGTTGAAGAGGGAATCAATGTTAATATGTCGAATGCACATAAAAGGAATGACTTGTACTTCTTGCTCAACTACCGTTGAATCTGCACTTCAAGATATTCATGGTGTACAGAAAGCTTTAGTTGCCTTGGCAACTGAAGAGGCAGAAATTCAGTATAATCCTAAGCTAGTGAATCCAAACCAATTCATAGAAAAAGTTGAGGATATGGGTTTCGAAGCGATGCTTATAGCTACCGGGGAGGAAAGGAATAAGATACACTTGAAACTGGAAGGGATTCACACAGATCAATCCATGAGGATGGTTGAAAACTCGCTTCAAGCACTCCCTGGGGTAGAAGAAATCATTATTGATTCTGTGCTACATAAAATTTCTGTGTCTTATAAATCAGATCAGACAGGTCCTCGGAACTTCATTGAGGTTATCGAGTCCACAGGATCTGGGAACTTCAAGGCATCTATATTTCCTGAAGAAAGAGGAGTCCCTCGCAGACAACAGGAAATTAAACAGTACGAGAGATCCTTTCTTTGGAGTCTGGTTTTCACAATTCCAGTGTTCCTTACTTCCATGGTATTTATGTATATTCCAGGGATTAAGAATGGATTAGACACTAAACTAGTAAATATGCTGAGCATTGGAGAGCTTTTGAGATGGATATTATCTACACCTGTCCAGTTCATCATAGGCTGGAGATTTTACACTGGCTCTTACAAAGCACTACGACATGGATCTGCAAATATGGATGTTCTGATAGCCTTGGGAACTAATGCTGCGTATTTCTATTCTGTCTATTCTGTGATTAGAGCTGCAACTTCACATGATTTCAAAGGAACTGATTTCTTTGAGACTAGCTCAATGCTCATCTCATTCATTTTACTTGGGAAGTATTTGGAGGTTTTGGCTAAGGGGAAAACATCAGCGGCAATAGCTAAGCTTATGGAGTTGGCACCAGAAACTGCAATCCTGTTAACATACGACAAGGAAGGAAGTGTCATAAATGAAAGAGAGATTGATAGCAGATTGATACAAAAGAATGATGTGATCAAGGTAGTTCCTGGTGGAAAAGTTGCTTCTGATGGTTTTGTTATTTGGGGCCAAAGCCATGTAAATGAGAGCATGATAACCGGGGAAGCAAGGCCTGTTGCAAAGAGGAAGGGTGATACTGTGATTGGCGGGACTATTAATGAAAATGGTGTCTTGCACATTCGGGCGACACATGTGGGATCAGAGAGTGCACTGTCCCAGATTGTTCGTCTAGTTGAATCTGCGCAGATGGCCAAAGCTCCTGTGCAGAAGTTTGCTGATCGCATTTCAAAGTATTTTGTTCCTCTGGTAATTGGACTTACATAGGATCTCTCGGTCTTTTGCTTTAGTAGTCAAACATTAAAATTGCTAGATAACATACAGGAATTCTCATCTGAGTCATGCAAACAGTATAGATACATCAGGAGAGATACATAATGTGTTGAGTTTTTAACCTGTATGGGTAAATTGACTTAACTGGATCAGCATGCTTACTTTTGGTCATCGGGGCGGGGGGTGGGTTGGGGGAGAGCCCTTTTGATTCATGAACTTATATAGTTTAGTTAAACTTTGAGCATATTTCAAGTCACTCTTCAGGGAAGGATCAATAAAAATATAAGTTCACACTCCTGCATCACCTTCCTCAAGGATGATGTTGTCGATTGCATGGTTGCATTTGTGGCTATGCTCTCTGATTTGGCCTGAGAATGTGGGATAAACTCCAGCATATGTTGGATAGAATGGTTAGCCATTCCATGCCTAATAGGGTGGTTGAACATTTTTCTATTATAGAGGATAAGATGATATGATGGCTTTCATCCGATCAAGATGTAGTTTAGTATCCCTTTTGTATCTCGTGAATTGATGTCAGTGCAAATTGTGTTAGCCAAATGGTTTCGTATTCATGCACATTGTATTTCTTTCATCTATTGCAGATCCTTTCAGCTTTAATGAATTAGATTGCTATTATTCTTTTCATTTGAGTTGCTAAATGGGGACCTTGTGTATATGTTTTCTATTAAACTAGTGCTTACTATCCCTTTCACTTTCTTATGTTTTTAGGTTATCATTCTCTCTTTCTGCACTTGGCTTGCATGGTTTTTAGCTGGAAAGTTTAATGGCTACCCAACATTTTGGATACCCTCTTCAATGGATAGCTTCCAACTTGCTCTTCAATTTGGCATCTCAGTTATGGTCATCGCCTGTCCATGTGCTCTTGGTCTGGCCACTCCAACTGCAGTGATGGTTGGTACAGGTGTTGGTGCTTCTCAAGGGGTGCTCATAAAAGGAGGTCAAGCATTGGAGAGTGCACATAAGGTCTGTATAGAAGGTTCATGTCCTTTGTTCATGCTATTGAGTTCTTTCTGCGTACATTAACTAATATGAGAATATAATTCCTTCCAAATTTGTTGCTCATATTTATCTTAGGGCATGTTTTGTGCAACTTCCAATTGGAAACATTGTTGCACTTCTTCAATTTTTAGTCCAGTTATTTTGAAGAGGAAACACTAGTTCATGGAAGACACTTTTATGACTTATTGTTTTCCTACTAAAAGAAAGCACCAAGTTGGATCTTTCTGCATTAATGAAGAAATGGAATTGGTTGGCATGGCTGGCCAAAACTAGTTGCTTTTACTCCTATTCACTATTTTGCATGTTAGAGGTTGAACCCAACTGGCTTCCAAAGTGAAACTTTTACCAGACGCACCCTTACCAAGGAAATAGTGCACCTTTTTCTGGTGATCCAGAGAGTTAAAAGTAACACTTACCTTGTTGGTTGTAGTCAACAAATATCCCAAAGCAAGTAAACGTAATAAACTTCTATTAATTAGAATGGAGAACACTTTAATTCAGAATTTCAAGTTCAGCATATTGAATGAAATGAATTCTTTATAGTTATGCTTTCCAAAGCACTAAAGTCATCTGACAGCCTGGATTAGCACTCATGTTCTGTCTCATGGTGAGCGTTTGATCCCTTAATGTAAGATTTCACATTTGAGACAGAAGGAAGCAAAAAAATCCCATGATCGATGTTTAACAGGAGAATCTCATGGTTATGAATTGTGGGGAAACCAGTCAAGTTTACATCAACAGGAAATTATCTGATTTTGACGACAAAGTCTGAGGAACTATGTGAATGTGTTGCTTTGAAAGTACATTGATAGGTCCTCATTTTAGCATTCGATGGGAAATGTGCTGAAGATGGAATACCAATTTTAAGCTTATGAGGAATCAATTTGAAAATTGTGGTTGATTAGCTATGGGCATCATGTTGCTTTTGGTCATGGAAGATCTGTTTTGATCACATTTGTTTTACCATATGAAGTTCCGAAGAATATTTGTAATTGTTTGACTTATGTTGTGCATTGCTGTTAAATTCAGTAGTTTTTTATCAAATATTTTCAACTTATGTTGTGTATATTGATGGACAATTCAGTAGAATATCCATCATAAAAATTATTATGCTGTGTATTGATGCTTTAAGTTTGGACATCATATCTTGTAGGTGAACTGCATAATTTTTGATAAGACTGGGACACTTACTATGGGAAAGCCGGTTGTTGTCAACACAAAACTACTGAAAAACATGGTGCTACGTGATTTCTATGAGTTGGTTGCTGCTGCTGAGGTTTGTTGCTCCTCGTTTTTCAGGATCAGACTATTTTTATTTATTTATACTTATCAATGTCTACTTCCCATCTTGGTACTATAAGCACTACTGTCAACTTCCTTTTACCAATAAAACTGGTATCTTGATTTTATCCATGGTCAAACTCAATAAACTGCAGTATCCAACTCTTGTCAGCATGCAAAGCTTAATATTTAATGAACATAACTGACTTGAGATGGTGGGAGATGGGGGGGCGGTTGGGGAATCTTATAGTATTTTCAGAAGTGTTGAAGGAAACAAGGTTGTACTGCCACATCCGTATGAACTTCATATGAACTCAAAGGCAGTTTCAGGAGAACAGGAGAAGTAACTTTGCCAGCCAAAAGCAAATTACTCTTTTGCTGATGTGACATATATGAACTCACTTCTTAGAAAGCATTTCTCCTGACCAGATCTTCTATTTCCTTGTTACTTGTAATTAATGCTACTCTAAATATGAATTCTGGTTTCCTGGGGCATAACGGAAAGAAAGAAAAGAAGAGGCCCGAAAGCTCTGTGCCAGCACGTGAGACACACTTCCCAAAAAATGACACTCTTGTGCTTAATGTACACTGTACAAGTTATAGATTATCTTGTTTTGTAGATTGCTTGCACTTTTCCTTTACGGTTTGTTCTATTGTTCTACATTAGCTGTCTTGGTCACTTGCACCTGGCTTTTTTTTAGTGATTACATTAGACTTCTCTGTTGCTGCACGATGAATGGCGATAACAGAAATATGCTGCTTTCTTGTTAGGTGAACAGCGAGCACCCACTAGCGAAGGCAATTGTTGAGTATGCCAGTAAGTTCAGTGGGGAAGAAGAAAACCATGCATGGGCTGAAGCAAGAGATTTTGTTCCCATTACTGGCCATGGTGTGAAAGCGATAATCAGAAACAAAGAAGTCTTTGTAGGGAACAGAAGATTGATGGTGGATTCTAACATTCCCATTTCTATGGATGCTGATGAAATTCTCAAGCAGACTGAGGAGATGGCACAAACAGGGGTTTTAGTCTCAATAAATGGAGAGTTGGTAGGAATTATTGCCATATCTGATCCACTGAAGCCTGGTGCCCAAGATGTTGTTTCAATTCTGAAGTCCATGAAGATCAGGAGCATTATGGTGACCGGTGATAACTGGGGCACTGCAAACTCTATTGCTAAGGAGGTAGGAATTGAAACTGTTATTGCGGAAGCCAAGCCAGAGCAAAAAGCGGAAAAGGTTAAAGAGTTACAGGTACATGAGATGAATAATTTTGATCTTATTCTCGTCTATATTTGCCAGAGAAGTATTCATGTTATCATTCAGTAAAACACGTTCATTCATTTTTTTGACAATATATAAATGGCATCATGTGGTTGCTTTGATCAGTATCTCCTCCTCCCTAAGATACATGGAGTAATTAATATTGATTTTCTTCTTGTCTGTATTTACCTGACCAGTATTTATTATGTATTTGGCACTTAAAGAGCCATTCATTTGGTGTCATGTAATGGCATGGCATTCTCTGTTGGGTTGATGTCTTCTTCCCCTCCTACAATACATTTGTTGCTTTGAATTCTTGCATATTTGCTACGCGTTTTATATCTGCACAAACAGGTAATGATCATTTTCCTGATCACATTTTGTTTCTTTTCTGGAGTTTCAGGTGTCTGGGCACACAGTTGCCATGGTAGGTGACGGTATCAATGATTCACCGGCTCTGGTGGCTGCTGATGTTGGAATGGCAATTGGCGCCGGCACTGATATTGCCATAGAAGCAGCTGACATTGTCCTAATGAAAAGCCACCTGGAAGATGTTATAACTGCTATCGACCTTTCCAGGACAACCTTCTCACGCATCCGCTGGAACTACATATGGGCCCTCGGTTATAACATCATTGGCATCCCTATTGCTGCGGGTGTCCTTTTTCCATCCACGAGGTTTCGTCTGCCCCCATGGATTGCAGGTGCAGCAATGGCTGCTTCCTCCGTTAGTGTTGTTTGCTGCTCCCTTCTACTGAGGTATTACCGAAGACCGAAGGAGTTGGAGAGACTTAAGATGAGAGGTGTCATGGTGCAATGACAAGATGTGCTTTGGCACTTAAATCTCTCCGTCTTTGAAGCTCAGACTTCAAACTTCAGTTGGAAGAGCTTGGTGCTTGATCACTCCCTTAGGTGTGAATATGTGTTTGGTAATGTCTCCGACGATGTAGATGACATAAAGTTTGCTGCTATAAATTTTCTAGCCATCGACTCTCTTGTATTCAAGTTTGTATTTGTTCATGAAGTATGAAAACAAATGGGGATCTGTGTATATTCGCTTGTATTCGCTTAGTTCACTTTCCTGATGGGAAGGGATGGACGTAGTTGCACCATACACAGGTTTGTTAGCTGCGAAATTCGTGATGTATCCGTAATAAAATAAGGATTTGTAATAGATTTCGTGTGTTCTTATGCAATCCGAAACTTTCTCCATCGATCGGGCCCCCGAACTGGATAAACTGTTTTCCTTTGGCCTTTTTCCATTCCAATGAATTTGGGCTGGACTCTCATTCTGGTTCCCTGCTAAGCGGACCACGTACGATTCTTGTGTTCATATGCAATCCGATACTCGTTCAGTCCTTTTATTAAAAGTACCCGTATGATCTTAAGTGGATCACTTATCAAGTTCGTCAAGATACGATATGAGTTGCCCGCCCGAGTCGGCATGAGTCGTTTTGAGACAATAAATCATAGAATTAATTGTATGTTCAAGTTAGAACAGAAGTTGATTGTAATATATTTTACCTGTTTTACATAGTTTGGTTTTCTTTATTCTTGGTAAAATACTGCTCTCCCACTTCAGAATTCCAGAAGCTCGCAAACATCCGTTGGCTTGGGCCCTTCTTCTCAGTTCCCCAGCATGTGAACTATGCACCGTTGATAGAATAATGGCTGCCCCACGCGCCTTCTATACGTCAAACAGATGCTCTCGCCCGGCTTTTCCCTACGGTTCGATATATTTGGTGATGGTTCTGAATCCGCCACCAATGCTCATGTGAGGGGGCGCCCCTGCACGGCGTCAACCATCTGCATTCATGCAGCAGGACTCCGGTTGATGTACCCCGTAGAGTTGGGGAGGACAAGCTAAGTGAGGAGAGCATCGAAGGCCTGTTTGGATGCTCAGCGTTCATTATAACTTCAGTTTGGATGCTTAAGGATGGAATTTACTGCAAATTTACTGATCATGAATACATCTATCATAAGCTTGTTTATCACAAGTCCATTCTCCATTAACTCTTGTTTGGTTACAAATATAAACGTCAGTGAGCTTTAGAGTATTGGTTCAGCCATCGCCAATGCTCAGAAGTCCATGGCGAATTCTATTCGCTACAGCTGTAGAGCCGTCGCAAATACCTCTGTCGCTAATACATTAGTCCCAGCGTCTCAAAATAGATTTAAGAAAAAACATATTTTATGAGGAGATTTTTAGTTTATGATATATTTGAATGAGGTTATGGTAAATCTAGTTCAAACCATTCAAACTAAGATTACGGCAAAAACAAGCCTTTGACAGGCCTAAACGCATTTAGGCCCTGCATCCAAACATGTTTAAATGTATGGGTTAGGCTCCGATTGAATCATTTTAATTGTCAGTATCAGATGTTTGACCCAAAATGAGAGACTTGTTATAAATCAGAGTATCTATTTAAGTTGACCAAAAAAATATGACTTAATCAGGGTTTGTCGACCTATAGATCATACATCTCGACTTGGGACTAACTTGATATCCCTTAAAGCTGGAATGTGTAATTAATTAGGAAAGAAAGCCAAGTAAATTGTCATGAAATTGCACAAATAATTAAATAAAGTAACTATGCAAAATAAACAAAAAAGTAAATTTATAATAAAATCTTGTAAAGTGGATGCATATTGGGTGGGGCAGAGAGAGAGAGAGAGAGAGAGAGAGAGAGAGAGAGAGAGAGAGAGAGAGAGAGAGAGAGAGAGAGAGAGAGAGAGAGAGAGAGAGGAGTGATAATAGCATGAGGAGATGCCATCGCTGGGAGAGAGAGAGAGAGAGAGAGAGGAGTGATAATAGCATGAGGAGATGCCATCGCTGGGGCTGACAAAATTAGTAGAAGGCATAGTCTTGCCATTATTTTTGAGTGATATATATATATATATATATATATATATATATATATAGGAAATCACTTAAGTTACAAAAGAGATTATCCCAATAAAAATACCTTAAAATGCGGATCTATATATATATGTATATATGTATGCCCCCTCAAAAATGCAAGACAGGCACCTCACGGAACCCACCCCTTCTCTCCATCGCTGGGGCTGACAAAATTAGAGAGAGAGAGAGAGAGAGAGAGAGAGAGAGAGGAGTGATAATAGCATGAGGAGATGCCATCGCTGGGGCTGACAAAATTAGTAGAAGGCATAGTCTTGCCATTATTTTTGAGTGAACTAGATATATATATATGTATATATATAGGAAATCACTTAAGTTACAAAAGAGATTATCCCAATAAAAATACCTTAAAATGCGGATCTATATATATATGTATATATGTATGCCCCCTCAAAAATGCAAGACAGGCACCTCACGGAACCCACCCCTTCTCTCCCCCATCCCATCTCTCTGTCCTCCACACGTAGGGGGGGCGACGTCGGTGGTGAGTCTGACTGGTCCGCCCAATTACTCCCAGTCGATCGAGCAGAGAGAAATAGATTATATCCGAGAAGGAGGGTGCCGGAAGGGAAAAACAGAGAGAGATTAAGGAAATCAACCAAGCGAGACACATATAAAGAGTAGGTACCGATGACCCAAAGCATCGACAGAATTGGTCAAGTTGTGTGCTTCTCGCCATCATGAGCGAGACCCTTTCGCACGTATGATTTATGGCATGGGGAGTCCCTTACTCCACGTCTTTAGGTTTAATTACCCCTCCAACGATCAACTGCTGTGATGGTGATGCTGGACAGAGGTGGGGGTGTCTCTTCTGATATATATGTGTGTGTGTGTGTGTGTGTGTGTGTGTGTGTGTGTGTGTGTGTGTGTGGCAGAGTGGTCAGACTGATAAGCTTAGCTAGCCTTCTTTAGACGCCGTGATCGCAGGTATCTCATGATAGTAATGGGTTACCTTTCTAACATCATATAAATATATGCATAATGATTTCAAAATAACTAATAATATGAAAAATAATCTCAAGTATATCTTAAGGTCTTGTTTGTTTGGGCAATAATTAAGGTCGGGTTGACTAAAATATCTTATCTCTATTCATTTTAATCGATTTGATCGTGCATATCTTATATTTTTGGCTCGTATATATCCGGGTTAAGAATGGGTATCCGGGTTAAGAGTAGATTAAGCATGCACACACACACACAAAGCCGATCGATATTGGGATAACATTGTCAAGTGATGGAGTGCGCCGGCCTCACGTGGCCATCGTGCTCGCAGTTAATGCTCGTAGCATCCGACTTTAAAGCTCCACGTGTCGTCTTGCACCGGCCGTGGGCCCCCAACGGAGGAACGGCCCATTTTCGCCACCGTCGTGAGAAAGAGCCAGCCAATGAGCCAAGCACTGTTTAATTACTTCTCCCCTAATTTAATAGTTGATTATGTACCATGCAGTCCTCTTTGTTTAGCAACTATATATTGGTTTATTTGGTTGTCATGTGTTAATTCGATCGGCAACTCGAGTTAATCTAAGGTTTCCGAGGCACAACATTCCTGCGTGGAAGGTTCAATTTCTTAGTAGTCTCAATGGAGGCATGCACTGAGGAGTGAGGCCAACACACACAATTAGTCTTCGTAATGATCACATATTATTTGTTAATTAAGGTGCTGTATCCACTATATATTTAATTTATTTTATCTTAAACTTTATGAGATATCTTATTGCCCAGGTTAAAATCCGGCTTTTTAGTGAGATGTTGACCCCCCGATGGTTGATACATTAATGGGTGGACCGTTCAGTGCTTAAATATATGTAATTAATAGTGCTGAGGCCAACGGGAATTCCAAAAAAAATTTTGTGGGACATGTACTTTTGTCTCACATTTCGTCTCATTTGCCTCTGATCCAACTTGACTGGGCTCGATCCTTATGGAATCCATATCGTCCAAAAATGTATTTAATTATGTACGAAGGGCAATGCGGCATCATCTAATTGGTTGGAGTACACGGTGTATCTCTAGCTACATCGTTGTTTAATTAGATAATTAAAAGTCTGAGGAAAGAGAAGATCTCAATCTTGGTAATTAAAGTGCTAAATCACATCCAGTTAAAGTAAGTGGCAATGATGCAGACGGTGGGAAGAGAATGTGGAGATTTGAGATGAGAGGGCATTTGTGTCCACTTGGATGAAGAAAATAATTGAGGGAGGGAGAGAGGGGGGGGGGGTGGAATAGTACATAAAGTATCGGGGCCCTCTTCGAAGATGTAGTGGGGTGTAGGGGTGATCATTATTCAAGTTCAATCTGAAAATTAAATCGAATCGATAGATTTAGTTCGATTTAGTTTGGATAGAAATTTTAAAAAAATTAATTTGAGTTCAAATCGAATCGCATTAAAAATTTTGGTTTGGCTTGATTTTGATATTTAGAAAATTGAACCGAACCGAATAACCTGAATTTAAAAATATTTTTGTGAAGTTAATATAAGTGTATATGAAACTATAAACCCTAATTCAAAAAATCTAATCTCCCCATCCTGATGGAGTTTCTGATTCTGTGAAATATGTTTTAAATTACCTTCCATTTTACTGTAACTGAAGTTCTTAATTTTTTATGTGAAAATATTATAGAACTCATTCTTATAAGTTATAATTTTTTATATTATATTTTTAATATTTACTTCATTAGGTATACCTTACTTTTCTTTACTCTTGTTTTAGTCCAATCTAATTTTTAAAAGGAGAGATGAACATGGTTCAAATCGAACCAAATCGAATCAAACTGAATTAATTCGGTTTGGTTGGATTTAGTTTCAAAGTAGTTTAGTTTGGTTTGGTTTGGGTTGAAACCTTAATTCGATTCGATTTAATTTGATAAAAATTCTCTTCAAATCAAATCAAACCGTACTCACCCCTAGTGGGGTGACGTATTCGAGAGAGTGGATGCGAATGATTAAGTCACCTCATCCCAGTTAAAGTCTTTTTTTGATGAGAAACACAGTTGGAGTACTCATATTTCTCTCGCATCAGTTAATCATTCTCCTTTTATCTTTTCCTAAATAAAAGAGACCCTCTAAGAATTGTGCAATTGGACATAGAAAGTGGGGGGAATACTACTTAAAATATTTGGGCTTTATAACTACATGATATTATCATATTTTACATGTAGGAACTCTTAATTAATTAAGAACCCACGAAGGTTGATCATTCTGATAATATCTTAGACATGGACATGCATATATATGATATATACTCAAAAAAATATTGAATTCAAAAATAACTTTGCATATTTTTTTATTAAATAAATAAGAAACAACTGGTTTCTTATTATTTTTAAAATTCAAAAGAAATCTAATATATATCTGATTAATGTTTCTTATAATTTTTGGATAAAATCTCAATTTGTGTGACATTCACATGACGCCTACGTAATATTTTTGACAAATGAGCCTGAATTGGCTTATGCCTTCTTTGGTTAATTAGATTATTGATATTGATATTGTATAAAAATTGTTACGGATCTTTTTCTTTAATGGAACGAGGAGGGGGGCTAAGTGAGGGGGCGAGAGAAAACTTATGGGATGTTTGGTTATGTTTTTTTAGATGTTTTCTTTCTCAAAATTTATTTTGAGGAAAGAATGTGGATTAAATCATGTTTGGAGCATCTCTCCTAATTTTTAAGGAGGGAGGGAGTTAACTCTACATAAAAAAATTTCAAATAAAAAATCACTCTTTCCTTATTTTTTTTCAAACGAGCTATCCCTCCCATAACTATCTCTTTCTCTCTCACACAATTATGGCACCCCTCTTTCTCTCCCTCTCATAATCACCTCTCTCTCTCTAACATACACACACACACGATTATCACTTATCTCTCTCTCTTCAACCACCTCCTAATAAAGAAACTTCATACTCTCTTAAATATTATTTAAATTTTATCAAATATGTCAAAAGTTAAATTTTATAAATTTAAAAATTATGACAAAAATCACAATGAAATATTTTTTAAATGAGAAATAGTTTTAATAAAAAAATTACTCCCAAACACCCTATTAAGCCCCGTGAAATATTGCATGGAAAGGGAGTCTATTTTAATTAACACGGGTTTTGAACTACATATATCAAATTTATGGAAATTTGCAAACATCTATCATATTAGATGAATAATTACAGAGTTACCATCTTTACATATATAACTATTATTACTAATTAATAACCCTCTTGTATGAAAATAAGTGACAAAATTCTCTCTAAATTTAGTCGTTGTTTACATCTAATTCCATTTCATTCATGAAATTAAAATGATGGATAAAATATCCTAATAAAAATATTATTTTGATTGGAACATTATGTTAAAGGGAGAGAAGGAGAGATACAGAGATAGATATGTGAAGAGAGAGAGAGAGAGAGTTTAAGAGATATTAAAGATATTTTAATTTTTTATCAAATTAATTTAAAATCAACTTGAGTTAAATGAGAGATTTTAACGGAATTTTAATGACGGATGCCGGCGGGGGCACTTTTGCAAGTATTGTAGCATAGCCAAGTTATTTATAATAATAGTTATGTAAGGATGGTAATTAATTATGTAATTATTTACTTAACAGAATTAGTTGTCTAAGTTTCCCTTAAATTTATTAGAAAGTGTTGGGGCCCATGGCTCATTTGTTTGTCAGCCCATGGATAGATATTGAACCTAAAGGGCATAAAAGACAAAAGACAATAAATACTTTTGTCTTACGTGTTCATCTCTTTTCTTTAGATTAAGAGGAGAAACGTGAGTTGCGGTTGTTCGTGGATGTTGAAGTCAGAGAGCCCTTTTTCTTCTTCAGGGCGATCGGCACGAGATTTTTTTGGCTGATTGCTACTGAAGAGAAGCGTAGCGGCAGAGGAATAGGGGGCTCTTGACAGAAGCTCATTTGCGACCCTGGATGCACGTGCATAAGAGAAGGATACGAGAGAACAAAAGAAGGGATTTTTTTTATAATCCGGACAACGTTCTTGCCACAGGAGTGGTCAGTCAGGTTTGCAGTGTGTTATTACTGTGATCGAGTGGGAGAGGTTTGGATACTATTTATCCCTATTATTCTCTTGTGATTGTAACTCGAGTATGGGCAAGAGACTCCGAGTTTTTGTACGTTCATTATTTTTATAGTGGATCTTCTTCTCTGACTTATCCGTGATTTTTCCATTCACATTAGAGAGATTTTTCACGTAAATCTTAGTGTTTAGTGTGATTGTGTGTTCCGTTTAACTTTTTCGCTGCGTGATACGGTCTCTCAGAAATTGTTCGTGCATAAGTTATTTTCCCATCAACTGACATCAGAGCCCTGTTAGATCAGATTTATTATTTGTGTGCGAATATGGAGGCTGGTAATATTTCCCACATGGTTAGTTTAAATGGAAATAATTGGATGATATAGAAACCAAGAATAGAGGATCTCTTATATTGTAAGGATATGTACGGACCTTAGCAAAGGGATAGTGCAAAGCCCGCAACAATGACACCGGATGATTGGAAGAGGTTAGATCGAAAAATAATCGATTTTATTCGACAGTGGTTGGATGATAGTATCTTTCACCATGTTTCTACTCAGAGTTCTACTCACTCTCTTTGGAAAAAGTTAGAAAGTCTGTATGAGAGAAAAGCGGTAGGTAACAAGGCCTTCTTGATTAGAAAGTATGTGAACTTAAAATATAAAGAATATGCTTCTATTGTTGAGCACTTAAATGAAATGCAGAGTATTATTAACCAGTTATTTGCTATAAAAATATCTCTTGATGATGAGTTGTAGGTATTGTTACTTCTCAGTTCCTTGCCAGAAATTTGAGAGACACGTACTGGTGGTTTCTCTTAGCAATTCTATGTCAGATGGTGTTGTTTACATGAGCTAAGTAACAAGCAGTTTGTTAAATGAGGAGTTGAGGAGGATGTATTCAACAACTTCTTATAGTGATTCACAGGCACTTGTCTCAGAGAATAGGGGAAGATCAAAATCAAGAAACAGAAGTTATTCACACAAGAGTAGAAGTCAAGGCCAAGAAAAGATATTACTTGCTATAATTGTGGTGAGAAATGGCATTTCAAAAATCAGTGCAAGCAACCTAAGAAGAACAAGAAAAAGAGAAAAGAAGTAGAGAATGTAGAGTCAAAGGAGAATCTCACAGCAATAATGTAAGGTGATGATTATTTGATTTTGTCTACTTCTGATGATATTTTTTCTTGTGTGTGACAGGGCCTCGAGTGAGTGATTGACATAGGTGCTTCTTATCATGCTACACCACAGAGGGAGTTCTTTACTACTTACAGGGCTGGCAATTTTGGTGTTGTTAAGATGGGAAACCATAGTACAACAGACATCATTGGGATATGTGACATTCACATAAAGACCAACCTTGGCTGTAAGTTGGTGCTCAAAGATGCAAGGCATGTGGCTGACTTGAGGCTGAATTTGATTTCAATCGGAAAGTTAGATGACGAAGATTTTGATAGTAAATTTCATAGAGGACAATGGAAGCTCAGTAAGGGTTCACTTATTATAGCTAGTGGAAAGAAATGTCATACATTGTACAAAGTTGCATGCCAAATCTTGTGGTGAACAGTTGAATACTACAGAGAAAGACTTTAGTATGGAGTTATGGCATAGGCGACTGGGGCACATGAGTGAGAAATGGCTGCAAGTGCTCTCCAAAAGAGAAGTCTTATCAGACTTTAGAGGTACACGTCTGAACCCCTGTGTTGATTGCTTGGTTGGTAAGTAACATAGAGTTTCTTTTTCTAGTCCTACTCTGTCTAGAAAAATACATGCTTCGGATCGTGTTTATACTGATGTATGTGGTCCTCTGAGGAGAAAAACTCCTGGTGGTTCTATTAATGTTCCAGGTATCAGTGGTGCACTTTACTTTGTCACTTTTATAGATGGTTTTTTCAGAAAAGTTTGGACCTATATTTTGAAGACTATAGATCATGTTATCGATGTCTTCAAAGAGTTTCATGTTAGGGTTGAAAGGGAGACATGAAGGAAATTGAAATACATAAGATCAAATAATGGTGATGAGTATACAATGTCATTTAATGATTATTACAAGTCACATGGCATTCAGCATGAGATGACAGTTCCAGATAATCCTCAGCATAATGTAATTGCAGAGAGATTGAATTGCACCATCATGGAAAAGATCAGATGTATACTTTCGCAGGCCAAGCTACCCAAAAGATTTTGGGATGAGACTTTGAGGATTGCGGTTGATGTGATCAACTTGTCACCATGTATAGCTCTAGATGGTGATACTGCAGAGCACATGTGGTCAGGGAAAGATGTCTCATATAGGCATTTGAGAGTGTTTGGCTGCCATATATTTTCACATGTCCCAGACATTGAGAGGTCCAAACTAGATGGTAAGACAAAAGAATGTATTTTTCTTAGTTACTCACATGATGAATTTGGTTACAGGTTTTGGGATCCAGAAAAGTAGAAAGTATTCAGAAGTAGAGATGTGATTTTCTTTTAAGATCAAATCATTGAAGACTTCAAGAAAAAGGTACCAGCCAAGACTTCTGAAGAAGGCTTAGCAGATTGTGATCCAGTCTCTCCTCCTGTATGTCAGGGTGATGGGGGAGATGAGCATAAGATGGTGCAGAGGTAGATGCTGACTTACCTGTAGAACATATTGAGCAGGAAAAAGATGAGAAGTAACACCCTATAGAACCTCAGCTAAGAAGATCTTCCAGAGAACATCAACCTTCCAAAAGGTATCATACAGATGAGTATATAATGTTTACCGATGCAGGTGAACCAGAGTGTTACCAGAAAGCAATTGAAAGTGAGCAGAAAAAGGAGTGGTTAGTAGCTATGCAGGAATAGATGGATACTCTACAGAAGAATCACACTTATGATTTAGTGCAGCTACCAAAGGGAAGGAAGACATTAAAGAACAAGTGGATTTTCAGACCGAAGACTCAGGAGCAGTGTTCTCAACCAAAGTATAAGGCCAGATTGGTTGTAAAAGGCTTTGGTCAAAAAAAAGGTATTGACTTTGAAGAATTTTTTTCTCATGTTGTTAAGATGTCTTCTATTCGTGTTGCTCTAGGTATTACTGCTAGTCTGGACTTGGAGATTGAGCAGTTAGATGTGAAGAGAACCTTCCTTCATGGTGATTTGGAGGAAGAAATTTACATGGAGCAACCAGAAGGTTTCAAAGTCAAAGGTAAAGAAAATCTTGTCTGCAGGTTGAGAAAGAGCTTGTATGGGTTGAAACAAGCTCCAAGACAGTGGTATAAGAAATTTAATTTATTTATGGCTGAAAATGGATATAAAAAATTGGCTTCAGATTATTGTGTCTACATCAAATGGTTTGATGAGAAATTTGTTATTCTTTTACTCTATGTTGATGACATGCTTATCCTTGGGAAAGATATGTCTATGATTGACAGGTTGAAGCAGGAGCTGAGCAAGTCCTTTGCAATGAAAGACATGGGGTCAGCAAAGCAAATACTGGGCATGAAAATTTCTCGTGATAGAAGAACCAAGAAGATATGGTTGTCTCAAGATAAATACATCGAGAAGATGTTGGAC
This sequence comes from Amorphophallus konjac, assembly GCA_022559845.1. Lineage (NCBI taxonomy): Eukaryota > Viridiplantae > Streptophyta > Magnoliopsida > Alismatales > Araceae > Amorphophallus > Amorphophallus konjac. The sequence continues at coordinate 43,051,511 of CM040127.1, read as the reverse complement.
AGATTTAGTATGAGCAATGCAAAGCCAGTTGATTCTCCTCTTGCAGGTCATTTTAGGTTGTGCTCTGAGCAGAGTCCCTCTAGTGATGAGGAGAAAAAGAAAATGAAGAAAGTTCCTTATGTTTCGACAGTCGGAAGTTTGATGTACGTAATAGTATGTACAAGGCCAGACATCGCATATGCAGTAGGTGTTGCTAGCAGATTTCTTACAAATCCAAGGAAGGAGAATTGGGCAGTGGTGAAGTGGCTCTTCATATATCTCAGAGGAAGCTCCAAAGTTTCTTTAAACTTTGGGGGTGGCCCACATGAGTTTGTAGGTTACACAGATGCAGATATGGGGAGAGACATTGACACGAGGAAGTTCATATCAGGTTCCATACTTACTTTTGTAGGGTGAGCTGTGTCATGGCAATCTAGACTGCAGAGGTGTGTTGCCATCTTCACCACTGAAGTAGAATATATTGCTATTACAGAAGTTTGCAAAAAGATGCTGTGGATGAAGAAATTCTTACATGAATTGGGGCTGAAACAGGAAAATTATGTGGTGTATTGTGACAGTCAAAGTGCCATCCACTTGTGCAAAAACCCAACTTTTCATTCCAAGTCAAAGCTTATAGATGTTAGATACCACTGGATTAGAAATGTGTTTGAAGAGAAGCAACTACAGCTTCAGAAAATTCACACAGATGATAATGGGGCAGACATGTTGACAAAGATTTTACCAAAAGAAAAGCAAGTGGTCTACCGACAATTGGTCAGTATGAATGCACACTAAGAGAAGTTATGGGACAGCCTTCCTTATGGGCTGAAGGGGGAGGTTGTATGTATCTTTCAGCCCATGGATAGATGTTGAACCTAAAGGGCATAAAAGACAAAAGACAATAAATGCTTTTATCTTATGTGTGCATCTCTTTTGTTTAGGTTAAGAGGAAAAACGTGGGTTACAGTTGTTTGTGGATGTTGAAGTTTGGGAGCCCCTTTTCTTCTTCTCGGGACGATAGGCATAAGATTTTTTTGGCTGATTGCGACTGAAGAGAAGTGCAGCGACGGAGGAATACGGGGGCTCTTGACAAAAGCTCATTTGCGACCCTAGATGCACGTGCATAAGAGAAGGATACGAGAGAACAAAAGAAGGGATTTTTTTTTTATAATTCGGACAACGTTCTTGTCATAAGAGTGATTAGTCGGGTTTGCAGTGTGTTATTGCTGTGATCGAGTGGGAGAGGTTCGGATACTATTTATCTCTATTATTCTCTTGTGATTGTAACTCGAGTATGGGTAATTAAGAAATTTCGAATTTTTGTACGTTCATTATTTTTATAGTAGATCTTCTTCTCTGACTTACCCGTGATTTTTTCCCTTCACATTGGAGGAGATTTTCACGTAAATCTTGATGTTTCGTGTTCTTGTGTGTTCCGTTTAACTTTTTCGCTGCACGATATAATCTATCAGAAATTATTCGTACATAAATTATTTTCTCATCAGAGAGCACCGTAGCTTTTATAGTAGATGCACATCAAAATTAATTGATTCAACGTAATCAAATACTAATTTGTTGTAGCAATATATATATATAAATATATAAATATATATATAAATATAATATTTGATCTAACACATGAATCAAACGCCTAATTAACTAAATACGTAACTTCGTACATGAGCATACATAGTTGGCAATTTGAAGGGAACAAGCCCATTACCACATGAGAAGACTTAAGTACATATCGGGCAGAACACACGCGTGTGCATCAGGGAGATATACATAGATCGTCTATCCTGGGGTGGCAAAATAAAACGATCAATATATCAAATAATCATACATCCGTAGTAATATGTAATCACCTCACACACTTATATACACACAATGGAGTTGATATAAATTGGTGCAATCAACGACGCCATCCATCAAGCCGCTCCTTTTCATCAATTTCAACATAAAAAAATGTCTACTTAAATTTGGTGCCCTCGAACTGGGAAATTAACATCAAACTTTTTAACATAAAATGAGAGTGGCCAAGATGACGAATAAATAGTAATACCGTAGTATATAATATATATTCCTCCTGGTGGTAACGTAAGGTGAGATCATTAATTTGCACTCTTCAATGGACCCATCGGGGAAGTATATCTGACACATATGAAGCAGCGGGAATTCGGACCCGCAACATCGTTGGCACTTGGCAGCACCTTTCCTCTCTCTCTCTCTCTCTCTCTCTCTCAGCACATTTAAAGCTCCCCCCGGCATGGCCTCCACGACAGCAGGTTGTTAAAGGAGATCGCAGAGGCGGAAGGAGCAAGCAACAACGTACGACGACAGAAGTAGCTGCAGTAGGAGGCGGCGTCGCCAACTGGGTGCCGGGAAGAATTAAGGCAGGGATCAGCTGGAAATGACGGGCGGGTCGCTGCTCATGGCCTGCATGCGGGGCGACGCCGGAAGCCACCGGGAGCTCTCGGCCCGGCCGCGGTACGCGTCGATGCCGAAGTATCCCAAGGGTGCGGCGGCCGCAGTGCACGGCGGAGGTGCAGTAGTACTGGAGGGCGGCGCCGAGGAGGCGAGGGCGGTGCTCTTCTCGGTGGCGGGGATGACGTGCTCCGCCTGCGCGGGGTCGGTGGAGAAGGCCATCAAGCGGCTGCCGGGGATCCACGACGCCGCCGTCGACGTCCTCAACGGCCGCGCTCAGGTGCTCTTCTATGCGCGGTTCGTCGACGTAAGCTTTCCTTCTCTTCGTCCACCGGACGTTACTTTCTTTAAAGGTGACCATGGCTCCGGTCCTATCACTGTTCCTTCTAAGTGGGTCGGGTCTGGGCAGGCCCAGACACAATAGGGCTGTACGCATAGATATTCATGGGTTAACGGGTAATCAGATGTTTTCCGGATCCACTTCTTAATTTAGTTGAGACTGTACTTCACTGGGTCCAACAAGAAAATCCGTTGTCTGACAAAAAATGTTCGACTTTAATTTGATCTGACTTAACCTTCGATCAAAACTCATATATGTATATGTTGCCTCAATCATGCACGAAGGTTATTTAATTAGTGCGAAGAAAAAAGTGCGGGACCTCTCTCCATGGTTTGCTTGATTGCACTGTATCGATGCGTACCGATCATGCCACCAAAATATCGACATGCCAGTGCGCATCGACATGATGTTATCTAGTATTTTTTATATACAAATTTATTTTTAATCAAAAATTAAATTACTTTTTTAATCTCTAAAAAAATTATTTTGAACAAGATATTATGCTATATACCATACTAAATTATATCACCGAAAAATTGGCGCCGACTTGATCGGACAAGTCTTGATTCTCTCCTACTAGTGTAGTCGTAGTTTTCATCTCTCTTTTAATATTGTTCTTCTTCGGATTGCCCACAATAGCAAATAGGAAGAATATATATTGTCATATGATCATGAGCTCAAGACCATAGATATCCTACCGACCTATCTGAGGTTTTGGCTGACCCTAACGAAGGACCCAAGGGTTGGCAAAAGCACCGTTAATGTTTATATTGCCCGACATCTAAATATATTCTATATAAGGTGGTTCCAACTTCCAAGTGCATACCTAATTTAAGATAGTTTTGGACATGAAAGAGATTTATGGAAGATTCGAAGGTCGTTTCATGAGAATGGTTGGTGGAAAGCTGCCACCTCAATTTGTCTGTGCAGCTTTAGTTCATGCGATCGACAAATAATGATAGCTCATGCGACTAATAATGACCCTGGAATGTGGCCTAGACAAGGAGAAGTAGACACAAGGTTGGAATAGTCCATGCATATGGCCGCAATCAGCCAAAATAGAGTTTTATCTCAAGGACCGTTTAGTTTTAAGTAAAATATCGTAAAATATTATAAAAAATATATTTTATGTGTCAATATGAAAAAAAATATTCCTATTTCCTTGAGATCTTTAATTATGAATAACTTTATATCCCTCTCTTTATCTAGTCTGCCTGAAATATGCTAACCAGAGTAGTTATACCTCTAATGGTTAGATATTATAAAGGAGAGGTCATTCCAGTATTCAATATGGGAGGTGAGTTACCATGTCTTCCTATGATATGGGCCCACAGAAATACCAAATGTTTATGCCTTGGTCAATAAAAGCCAATTAGATGAAAGTTATCTTCAAAATTTCGTAGTTGCTACCATGTCGTGGAAGTGTGCATAGCTTTTCTTGAACTTTTGAGAGTACTTTCCACTTCTATTCTTCGACACCACTCTCTGGTTGACCATATTTTTGAGTCACCGTCATGAATTCTCTGAGAAAAATTTTCAAGTAAAATTCTGGACATTGGGTTGATTTGAGTTATAACATACCGAACTACATCCATGAGAGACGTGTAAATATGGGTTCTAATTTGCATCATCAGATACCCAGTGTGATGCATTTCTATTTATTTGTCCACTGTGACCAAACCTGAAGGACGTCATGCCATGTTTCATGTGTTTTTTTTTTTTTTTTGCCCAGGAAAATACAATTCGGGAGGCCATTGAAGATGCTGGTTTTGAGGCTGCACTCATTGAATCAGAATTGAACAGGGAAAGCATACTAACATGTCGAATGCGCATGAAAGGGATGACTTGTTCTTCCTGTTCAGCAACTGTTGAATCTGCTCTGCAAGGTGTTCATGGTGTACAGAAGGCTTTAGTTGCAGTGGCAACAGAAGAGGCAGAAGTTCGGTATGATCCTAAGCTTGTAACTGCAAAACAACTTGTAGGCAAGGTGGAGGATGTGGGTTTTGAAGCGATACTTATTGCCACTGGGGAGGACAGGAACAAGGCACATTTAAAACTGGAAGGGATCCTCACAGACCCATATTTGAGGATGGTTGAAAGTTCTCTTCAAGCACTCCCCGGAATTGAAGAAGTCAGCATTGATCCCATTCTTCACAAGGTTTCTGTGTCTTACAGATCAGATGTGACGGGTCCTCGGAAATTCATCGAAACTGTTGAGTCCATAGAACATGGGCATTTCAAGGCAAATATATTTCCTGAAGGAGAAAGATTTCCTCATAGGCAGCAGGAGATTAGACAGTACTATCAATGCTTCCTTTGGAGCCTGGTCTTCACAATTCCTGTCTTCCTGACTTCCATGGTACTAATGTATGTGCCCGGGATTAAGCATATATTAGACACCAAGCTAATAAATATGCTGAACATTGGACAACTTCTGAGATGGGCATTATCTACACCTGTCCAGTTCATCATAGGCCGGAGGTTTTACACTGGTTCTTACAAGGCACTACGGCATGGATCTGCAAATATGGATGTTTTGATAGCCTTAGGGACCAATGCTGCCTACTTCTATTCGGTCTATTCTGTGATTAGAGCTGCAACTTCACAGGATTTCGAAGCGACGGATTTCTTTGAGACAAGCTCGATGCTCATCTCTTTTATTTTACTTGGTAAGTATCTGGAGGTCATGGCTAAGGGGAAAACATCGGAGGCGATTGCCAAACTTGTGGACTTGGCACCCGAAACTGCAATTCTGTTAACACATGACAACGAAGGGAATGTCATAAATGAAAGAGAGATCGATAGTAGATTGATCCAAAAGAATGATGTTATCAAGGTGGTTCCGGGTGGAAAGGTTGCTGCTGATGGGTTTGTTATTTGGGGCCAAAGCCATGTAAATGAGAGCATGGTAACTGGGGAAGCAAGGCCTGTTGCAAAGAGAAAGGGTGATACTGTCATTGGAGGAACTGTTAATGAAAATGGAGTACTGCACATTCAGGCAACACATGTGGGATCAGAGAGTGCACTGTCTCAGATTGTTTCTCTGGTTGAATCTGCACAGATGGCCAAAGCTCCAGTGCAGAAGTTTGCTGATAGGATATCAAAATATTTTGTGCCCTTAGTAAGTAGAAATATAGTTGGTTTAAGTTGGTAAACCATATGAATACACTAGAATTTAATCTCTCTCTCACTGCCTTGCATTTGCAGGTTATCACACTCTCTCTCTGCACTTGGCTCGCATGGCTTTTAGCTGGAAAATTTAATGGTTATCCAAAGTCTTGGTTACCGCCTTCAGTGGACAGCTTTGAACTTGCTCTTCAATTTGGCATCTCTGTCATGGTCATTGCCTGTCCATGTGCACTTGGGCTGGCCACTCCAACTGCAGTCATGGTTGGTACTGGCGTTGGTGCTTCTCAAGGAGTGCTAATAAAAGGAGGTCAAGCATTAGAGAGTGCACACAAGGTCAGCACAAAAGATCCATGATCTTCTATTCATTATTGTACAGGGGTTTTTTTCACAACCATGGAATCTTTTAGGAACTAATTTAGTGAAATGGTTAATTAGCTATGTCCTTGTTACTTTTCAGCATAGTAGATATCTATTTTGCAAAATCTGTATCACTGTTTTTTGTTTTTCTGTACATGTATCCCATTTCTTCTACCACATGAACTTTTGAAGAATTAGAATGCCATTTAATTCATAAAAGAATGTTTTTTTTTATGCTCAATTCAGTTTGATCATGCATTTTGTAGGTGAACTGCATAATCTTTGACAAGACTGGGACAGTTACTGTTGGGAAACCAGTGGTTGTTAGAACAAAGTTATTGAAAAACATGGTACTACGTGATTTCTATAAGTTGGTTGCTGCTACTGAGGTTTGTTGCTCTTGCTTTCTAATTCAGGATCAGAACTTTTGTTATCAATCAATAAAGCCATTGCCATCCCTCCACTGGAGACGCCGGTGCCAACTTGTTATACTGATGAACCTACCGTTTTCACAATGTCAGCTATGACGAAAGCAAAAAAAAATTCAACCTGAAACAAAGAGGAGTGATAGGGAAAGGTAGAAAGAAAATGAGAGGCACTCAGAAAGAGATCCTCTTCTGTGCTTAGTATACAGATTACATATTATAAATTGTATGGCGTGTCAAGGAGATGAGGAAAACGTTTTTTGTGTATTATTTCACATTGTGCTTTGGGTTTTCTCTCTTAGTTTTCTTACATTGTTCTAGATTGGTTATCCCGGTCTCTTTCATTCTGTTCGTATTGTTCTACATTAGATGTCTAGGTTGCCATATTATTTGTCTGAATGACAGGGATGTGCTATGATCTTGTTAGGTGAACAGTGAGCACCCACTAGCAAAGGCGGTCGTTGAGTATGCCAGAAAGCTCATAGAGGAGGAAGACAATCATGCATGGCCTAAAGCAAGAGATTTTGTATCCATCACAGGGCAGGGTGTGAAGGCAATAGTTGACAACAAAGAAATTTTGGTGGGGAACAGGAGATTGATGTTGGATTCTAATATTCCCATCTCTACGGAAGCTGATGAAATTCTCAAGAAGAGTGAGGAGGCGGCAAGAACAGGGATTCTGGTTTCAATAAATGGAGAGTTAGCGGGAATTATCGCAATATCTGATCCGCTGAAGCCCGGTGCCCGGGATGTCGTTTCAATTCTCAGCTCTATGAAGATTAGGAGCATTATTGTGACAGGGGATAACTGGGGCACAGCAAATGCTATTGCTAGGGAGGTTGGAATAGAAACTGTTGTTGCAGAAGCCAAACCAGAGCAGAAAGCAGAGAAGGTTAAAGAGTTACAGGTACATAAAATGAATAATCTTGATTTTGTGCTCATCTACATTTACCTGAGAAGTAGTAGGTACTCAGTATTAAAGCACATGTATTCATTTTGCCGTGAATGTCTGATGGCATCTCATTGGCATTTTTATTGACATTTTTGTCCCTCCTAAAATATATGAACTGTGTATTATTTTGTTCTTATGTGTACTCACCCGACATGCTTCCTATTCATGTTGTGTCAAGTAGTGGCACCACATTCTCTGTTTGTCTCTTTAAATGCTTCTAAACTTGCCATACTACATGGAAAATGCAATTAACACTATCTTGATCAAAAAAATTCCAGATGTCCGGGTACACAGTTGCCATGGTGGGTGATGGAATAAATGACTCGCCGGCGCTTGTGGCTGCTGATGTTGGGATGGCAATTGGTGCCGGCACAGACATTGCCATAGAAGCAGCTGACATTGTCCTGATGAAGAGCAACTTGGAGGATGTGATCACTTCCATCGACCTTTCCAGGAAGACCTTCTCGCGCATCCGCCTGAACTACATCTGGGCCCTCGGTTATAACATCATTGGCATCCCAATAGCTGCAGGTGTCCTCTTTCCATCCGCCAGGATTCGTCTGCCCCCATGGATTGCAGGTGCAGCAATGGCAGCTTCCTCGGTTAATGTGGTTTGCTGCTCCCTTCTGCTGAAGCATTACCAAAGACCCAAGAAACTAGAGACCCTTCAGATGGGAGAGATCAAGGTGCAGTGACAGCAGCTGTCTTGGCACTTCGATCTATCCGTCCTTGATGCACATACTTCAGGGATTAGGATGATGAGGTTGGTACTTGATCAACCCATCTATCAGGTGGGAACTGTGAATATGTGTTTGTACTCAAACTTCAAAGTTTGGGCGAATGCAGTGGTAATAAAATATCTCGTGAGGTGGATGTTTGTTGCGCCCTAATTTAAAAAAGAAAAAGAAAAAAGAGGGGGAGTAGTGTTGAATCCACAAAACTGCGGGGTTGAGATACAGAGCCCCAGGGTCATAAGCACATGAACCACAACTGATTTAACCAATACGGGACTATTGCCCGAGAGATTATTCCAACACTCCCCCTCACGGTCAAGAGCCGTGGAGATTAATTGGGTGGAGGTGGTGAGATAAGAAATATATAGAGTTGGGCTAAGACCATGCTCTGATACCATGTTGAATCCACAAAATCACGGTGTCGAGATACAGAGATCCAGGGTCATAAGTACATGAACCACAACTGATTTAACCAATACGGGACTATTGCCCGGGAGATTATTCCAACAAGTAGAAACCCAAATTTAAAAAAAAACAAAAAGGGGATAAAAGGGGGGAGAGAAATATAAGGAGGAACCACCTCCGGGTATTGAGAAGCCGGAGATACCACCTCCGGGTCTTGCAGACAGGAGGGAGCACCTCACGGATTCCTACTCTCTCCTCTCTTTCTCTCTCCTTATGCAACCCTCTGGGTTCCCTTTCACTCTCTCAATTACTCGTCCCTTTTTCATTTATGCCTCTCTTCTTTTCAAACCAGGAGAGATTAAAATGTTCAAATTTATTTTTTTTCTTTATCCTCTTTTACCCCTCCTCCGGAGGGGATAAACTTTCCGTAAGTCTTTTCAACTCCTCCATCCAAAATCGTTAAAGACCCAAAAATTATAGAAATGCCCATATTTGTGAGAAAATTATAAATTTACCTCTTTTTGTGGAAGCATTATAGAAAAGTCCCTAGAAAGTATACACCAAGGATCAAGTGCCCCCGGAAGCAGGGTTTGCCGTCTCGATGCGGGACGACTTGACCCGCATGACCCGACCCGTCCCAGCTCGGGGGCGGGACGCACGGGATGTGGGTCGTGACCGAGTCGCTTCATTATTTTAATATTTTATTATATATATTATATATATAAAGAGTCTTTTTTATTTTATTGTATTATTTTATATATATTATATATGTAAAGAGTCTTTTTTTATTTTAGCACGGAGCGAGATGAACTGAGACGGAGCGAGACAGGACCGACCTAACCTGTCCCGGGCCATGGCTGGCACGGACAGGTCCGTCGAGACGACAAACCCTGCCTGGAAGGCATCCACCAAGGACCAAGCACTCAAGGAAGAATTGTTCAAGACGCTCTTTGTCTTATGAAGGCCTATGCTTGTACATTTATAAAAATATGAGAGAGGGGATATTGTGCATACGTGCCCCAATGTGCATTATTCCTAAGTCCTAATTGATATTTTAGAAAACAAATTCAAGAAAATAAATACATATTAAACATCAAGAGACGGCCAAGGAGATCCAAGCATGAAGACCGGAGCATGTGTCTTGTGATTAGGAAAATATGTTAATTGTAAATATACTTGGGAGAGTTAAGAAATGACGAAAATATCCTGGAATGTTAAGAAATAACGAAAATGTTCAAGAAAGATAAAAAACGATCAAAATATCTAAAAAAGTCAAGAAATGACGAAAGTATTATGAGATAGTCAAGCGGGGGCAAAACTGCTCCGAGCTGCAAAGAAATGACAACTATACCTAAAAAGGTCAAAAATTACAAGTGTACCCCAACCATGTGCACGGATGTCCATTAAAGATATCAACTCAATGATACGATCATGATCAAAATAGTGATCATGACCACGGGTCAATCTGACGGTTTGTTAATGATCAAATTGGCGATCCAACAAACCTATCATGATGAAATTTGAAATCAACGGTCATATGTCGATCTGGAGCAAACCCAATAGTCGAATCTTGACCATATTCAAATTCAACGGATCGAGAACCAATGCAATGGCCATATCTTGATCTAAAGTAAATTCAACGATCAGATCTCAGTCAGAAACAAATCTGATAGTTAGATCATGATTGGAAACAGATCCAACAGAATGATAATGATCATCTTGGTGACCCAACAGTCCGCATGTGATGGGATTAAAATTTCGTCATTTGAATGTGGACAAAAGTAAAATAAAGAAGGACTAGGTACAGACTGAAGCATATTCAATAGTCGGATTATAATAGGATGTAAACACGAAAATCTGGTTGTATAATCGGGATCAAAATGTAAAGGTATTAAAAGACCAATTACGTACATTCTAGGAATGAAAGTCTTCAAAAGTTATTTGCCATAGTATGTATTTTTAACGTGCGATTATTAAGATCAAGGCCATTTGATAAAATCTCAAATATCACAACGGATATCTAGACAAAAAATATTCTTTGATAGTTAATCAAAGGTGTTTGAACTTGACGTCGATAAAATGAACACTGACCACGGTTGGTGGAAAAAAAGTCCAACATATGAACTCTAAATCGTCTGATAAATCAAACTCGTATAATTCATAATATGTATGTTAATCAATTAGTTAAAATATACGTATATTTATATAATAAATAGATATATAAAATTAATTTTTTGCATGTAACCAATATTATGAAGTTGGGTGTAAGATAATTGCAAAGCAAGGTCATCTCCATTGTGGGGAAATATGATGTTTTCTTTTTGCAAGGAAAATAAGAGATTATTTTTTCTTACTTTATCATTTTGAGAATGATTGCCGGATGATATTCCCATTTCAAAAATGCAGAATGGAGAATGCCGTCTTTTCTTCTTTTACAAGGAGTAAAAGAGAAGGAACTTGTAATAATGGATGCCAAAGATGGCCAGTGCTGATATTGACGGCCCATTGAGATGGAAAGGTTGTGGGCCCAACGGTTTTCAGATGTAGTGTCTCACGATATCCTCCAATACACGGAATTTTTTTCTCGACGATAGTCTTGAATAAAAAACAATGCTCATTTACTCGAATAAGTGTAGAAAATCACGGAGGCGTGGAATTGTCCCTTCTAAGGTGTTATTTGTTTTCATGTAATCCTCTAGTTTTAGAATTATAGGTTTTAAAATTAGTGTATCATTTTAATTTTAAAACTGATAATATTTTGTTCGGAGGATCATAAGATAAAATGAAGTATTCTATTAGTTTGGTGTGATTTTAACTCATGTTCTATCCGATTTTGATTTTCGATAGATATGGGCCATAAATCAAAATAAGAAAAGCTTAGGGTCATGTGAGGCCACCTAATCTCATTTACAATATTTTATAATCAAATAAAACAACCAAAAAATATTCTAAAACAAAACAATTATGGAGTTTTACGGTGAAATTAATAAGCCCTGTTTCATTTGCAAGTTATCCTCGGATAAACCATGAATTAGATGAGGAGACAGAGATAGCGAGAGCACAATTTGCAATTCTTACGTGCATGACTCGTACATGTTATATCGTGTGGTGTCATTTTGTGTGATCCTCTAGCTTATTCTTCCCCACAAGATTAGACTAACGTAACATATCATAGCACATGCCCACATTCAAATGAACAGACGCAATTCACGATCAGTCGTTATTCGTTGATAGATCTGTCAACGGATTCAGATATTATCTGGATCCGTTTCGAATTCGAATTCGTATTAACGGATAATATTCGAATTCGTATTCATTTTTTAGATACGTATAATATTCGAATTCGAATCGGAACGGATACGGATATTATAATATTCATTTCAAAAAATATCCGTTCGTAATATTATATATCATATAATATATATTTTAAAATAATATATATAAGATAAATAATATTATAGGTAAATTTAGACATTTTATAGTTGTATTTTAATTTAGAATTTATTTTATATTTTTTGATATTTTATAATTATATTTTATATACTTTTAATATTTTATAATTATATTTATATATTTTAAAATTTAAATTAAATAATTTAAATTTTAAAACGGAGCGAATACGGATAGTCATATATTTACTTCGTATCTGAATTCAAATCGGAGCGGATCAAAATCGGATAATTTAAATTTTAAAATGGAGCGGATACAGATAGTCATATATTCGTTTCGTATCCACTCCGTTGACATGTCTATTCGTCGACTCGGGTTGACTCCAATGTGAGAGAGAGAGAGAGAGGAGAAGGAAATGATATACATCGAGTCGATTGTGATTTGAATATATCGTATCAGATGAGAAAAGATCTAATTCGATATGAATTATCCAGTCAGCAAACTCTGGGATCAGCACCACTTGAGACCCTTTTTTTTTTCTTTTTTCCCTCTCGATTCGAGCACAACCTCAATACTGACATTTTTTTTTTGCGACCCTGATGATACGGGTTCTTTGAAAATTGACGGCCACATCTGTCACCGAGATGGCACCCAAATATCTAATACCACTTGTTTCTAAAAAAATCTCACTACATTTGTCTCCCCACACATGTGAATTGATGGAAGAGAAAAAAAATTTGATGTTTCCAACGCACACACCTACGCGTAGATGGTGGGGAGGGTGACATCTTTGGCTGACCTCGAAAACCTGACTATTATTATTCATATTTATGAACTTACCCCTGTAACCTAATTGTTGTCTTTAGGAAAAAGATATAGCTTTTAAAGCTTTAGTTATTGACAATAATAATATTTTGTTCATTAAACATCATATTATAAAGAGGTTAATCTTAGAGTATTTGCATGGAGAGTGACATGGGCGCTTATCGCCGACTCCCTAATTTAAGTCCGATCCCAACTCGACAGACGCCTTCGTGCCTTGGGCTTCGAGTTCCCATTCTCGTATTGGCACACTTCCCCACAGGTTCACCAGTGTCAGTGTGAACGGCCGAGGCCGCCATCTAGAAACGTCCCCATGCTCAAAACGTGGCGTCCTGGCATCGGACCACGTGTCCACGAAGTTGTGCGCTGTTCACGGGGTCCACGTTCTCGTCTACCCTCCTATAAATGGCCGCGCGACGCGGCGGGGCCATTCCCGACCCCGTCTTTGCTTCATGATCTGCTCCGTCACCAGGTTCGCCTCCTCCGCGCCGTCCCTGCTCCACCTCCTCCCCTTCCGCTGCAGCACCGGTCTGCGGTCGCCGCCCTCTTCTCCGGCGCCCCTCTGCCTCTCCCGGCGCCGGCTCCGGGGCCTGCTCCGCGGGCCGCCGCCCTGTGCTGCGCCCTTTTCTACTGCTGCTTGTCGTCTTGGTAGTGTCGGTTCTCTTCCCTTCCTCTCGCCTTCTCCTCAATTCGCGTCTCCCTTGCAGCGCCTGATCTCTTCGTCGAGGTTTCTCTCGGAGATGGCGGCGGCGTCGACCGGGTCCCCCAAATCGGTCCACGACTTCACCGTGAAGGTACGTCCGGATGAGTCTGGGATGAGGTGTGAGTAGGATGTTATCTATTCCAGGGATTTGTTGCTTCCGGAGGGTTTGTGGGAGGGCTTTGAAGGGGGCTTTTGCAATGAATGGTTTTTTGGGAAGACGATTTGTTGCTGATTAGGCCTATGTGATGTTTTCTGCTGAATCATTCGGAGATTGAGTCTGAAACTGTGCTTTTCTGTGAAGTTTGCACCCGGAAAATTTGGTGTGTTTGCTAGTCGATTGTTTATTATGGGAATTAGGAAGTTTGTGAGAGAGTTTCTTGGGCCAGGCGATAAGTTTTGGTTTAGCTAGTTTGATTTTGGAGGCGTTCGATATAGTCCATTACTGCATGAAGGATACCTTATCAACTTTGGGCATTAAGGAAATGAGCTGTATTGAAGTTGGTTGCGTTATATTGTGATTGAAGGGTACCTTATCAGCTTTGCTTAAACCAAACCTGGATTTATCCCTTTACTCTCAGCAGGGATCCATGCAAAAATCCCTGGTTTTTATGGGTTCAGGCTGCAACCTTGCTGAACACTATTGCCCCGTGTCAAAGCTCCAAATATATTTTATCAGCTCTTCAAATGAAGCAAAAGGAATGGACTGAATTAATTAGATTATGTTGTGTTTAATTTGTTATCTTTACCCAGGATCTCTTGGCTTTATGATGTATCCTTGGGCTGGGATGAAAAATACAAATAAACGAGATGTAGAGGTGCATACTATATGCTATTACATGGGTTTTCTGTAATGATGGACCCTTAAATACCTTAAAAAATGGTAGAAGTTGGCTTGTCATGTTGATTCAGATGGTGCTGAGGTTGAACCTCCATGTTGGATCCGGTTAATGGAAATGATACAGGACTTTCTTGTGCATCATATTCTAATTTGCAATCCTGTGTTCATTGTAAGTTCTAGCCATACGGGTTTTGTTGTAACTTCTAGTCTCCTGCTGTTCTACTGTTGTTGTGTTGAATTTGTTGTTATTTTTTGTATTACATTTTGCTTCATTGTGATAATGCATTGGCTAATTCCTCAACATATTTTAACAATATTTTATGCATTGGCTTTTCTGTTTTATGTGCAGCTGTTTTTCCATATTCTTCTTGGATGTTTTCTGGGTTTCCTCTTGCTAGCATTTTATCCTTCGTCACGATTCTTTCCCCCCTTTTACCATTTTATGAAGGAAAGAGAGGCCCGGAGGGGGGTGGGGGTGCTGTTCACCTCAATGCGTAGGTGCTCCGTTTATCCATTTAATGCTGAGGTGTTGCTTATTGCCTTAAACTAAATTGAGCTACGGAATATATACTATATATCCAAATCGTAAAGATATAATTGAAAAAACATTGATCTAAGTACATCAATAGTTTATGTACTTTATACTACAGTATATATATGATGAAGGTTCTTGATGTGTTACTATATGTAATGAATACGTGAGCTGGGCACCATACTGAAACCAAGATCCATGTAGTGTATGGGCAGTGGCACCAGGGTGGGCCATTGTAATTCCCAGGCTTTTTTTTTGGTGGCCCAAGCCCGGATTAAAGTGGATCAACTGGGCCTTCAGTCTGGTCACGTTTATTGACATCCCTATTATGATGATATATATATATATATATATATATATATATATATATATATATATATATTGCTATTGTGGCTTCATAATGCATTCTGTGCTCGTAATATGGAAATTACAGATTTTATGAGTTGTTTATTTCTTTGGGGGAATTGGGAGGCTTTGATACCTTTGCATTCTGGACAATTTTGAGTGGGTTGGTTGATGCCTTGGTCATATTTCCATCTTGTATTACATAATGTTGGCATCTTGTCAGCTGTTCCTGTTCAGGATGGAATATGATATACTGGCATTATTACATTTTGTCGTGGTTAATTAATATCACTCTATCCAAAGCATGACATGTTTATGATATACCCAATGTCTGGAATGGGAAATATAGGATGCGAATGTGCATACCAAATGTTGGCTTTGTGATGTATTCTAAGGCCAGAATAGGAAGGCTGGGATGTGGAGGTGCATACTATGTTCGATTCTTTGTAGAGAATATATAATGGAATAGAAGAGCCTAGCTTTGTCAAGCTGGATGCCAATTTGCTGAAATTTGAATTCCACGTTGTAGCCCCTTAATCAGGGAGGTATAGGGATGGGAATGGTGACAGAACTGACTCTATATTTCTCTTCATTTCAGTCTAATATGGACAGAGTATGCGTGTGTGTATGTGTGCATGTGCATGTGTGTGTGTGCACATCATCATCATCATCATCATCATCATCATCAGAGCCTTATCCCAATTAATTGGGGTCGGCTACATGAATCCTGTTCCGCCAAAGATTTCTATCAAGTGCAATATTCATATTTAAACTCAAGGAACTAATGTCCTTCCTAATAACATCGCACCATCTCATTTTAGGCATTCCTCGAGCTCTTTTACTAACATCCACTAAGATTTGGTCACATCTTTTAACCGGCGCTGAGTTAGGGCGACGAAACACATGTCCGAACCACCTGAGTCTATTTTCTCTCATTTTGCTATCAATTGGAGCTATCCCTAAGTCCTTACGGATGCGCTCATTCCTAATCTTGTCTTTCTTAGTCTTGCCACACATCCATCTCAACATCCTCATCTCTGCTATACACATTTTGTGGATGTGTTCCTTTCGTACTGCCCAACACTCGGTACCATATAACAAAGCAGGTCTCACAGCCGTTCTATAAAACATCCCTTTGAGTTTCACAAGCATACGACGATCACAAAGGACACCTGATGCACTTCTCCATCTTAACCAGCCTATCTTAATCCTATGTGTAACGTCATCATAAATCTCCCCATTCTCTTGTATGATAGACCCTAAATATCGAAAGCTATTACTCTTCGGAATGTTATGTCCATCAATTAGAACCATGTCTTCCTGAATCACTCTCCCATTACTAAAATTACAGTGCATAAACTCTGACTTACTCCTACTAATTTTAAAACATTTAGACTCCAAGGCAAGTCTCCAACGCTCTAACTTAGCATTTAGAGCATCAATACTCTCATCAATTAAAACAATATCGTCTGCAAATAGCATACACCAAGGGATATCTTCATGCAATTGTTTAGTTACTTCATCCATAACTAAGGCAAAGAGATACGGACTTAGTGCAGAACCTTGATGCAAACCTATAGAAACGGGAAATTCATCACTCTCCCCAGCAATAGTTTGAACACTAGTAATAGCACAGCCGTACATATCTTTAATCAAATCAACATATCCTTGAGAGATTCCTTTCTTTCTTAATGTCCACCAAATTAATTCTCTCGGTACTCGATCGTACGCCTTCTCTAAATCAAGAAAAATTATATACAAATCTTTTCTCATCTCTCTATACTTCTCCATTAGTTGCCGTAGTAAGAAAATAGCTTCTGTAGTAGATCTATTTGGCATAAAACCAAACTGATTTTCCGATACAGTAGTCATACATCGGAGGCGTTTTTCAATTACTCTTTCCCAAAGTTTCATAGTATGACTCATAAGCTTAATTCCACGATAATTATTACAACTTTGAATATCTCCTTTGTTTTTATAGAAAGGAACTACAACACTTTTTCTCCAAACTTCTGACATTCTCCGTTCCTTTAAAATTTTATTAAAAAATTTAGTTAGCCACTGAATACCAATATCTCCTAGGCCTTTCCATATTTCAATAGGTAAGTCATCTAGTCCCAAGGCCTTGCCCACTTTCATTTTCCTTAAAGCATCCTCCACTTCTGACATCTTAATACGCCTGAAATATTGATATTTATCAAAGATTGTGGACTCTTGGGTACCTTCTAAAGATAAATCCTTGACAGAATCTCCATTAAGTAACTTCTGAAAATAGTTTATGAGAATGTGTGTGCACATGAATACAATTATTTGTATGTATTGTCATTATGGGATGGGGCTATCATATCTTTAACATGACTTTGGTCTGTCACTGTGCACAAGATCATCACAAATTTCAGTTTCAGATTATGTTCCACTATATCATATTTATCATACTTAATCTCTTCCCATGTCTAACATCTATTGGTTTCACTATCCAACTGTTAAGTGTTACTTCAATCCAGATTCTCTCCTACCCACATGCATCCAATTCACAACCACTCCTTTTACATCCCTAATGGATTACCTTCTCAAGAAGCTGGTTTCTGATTTTTATACCTAGGTTGAACTTTCCGGTATCTAGGTTGCCAGTCAAGTTCTAGGATTCCTAAACATCTACATCTGGTCCATTTGTGGGAATAATTTAGTTTGTATGTGTGTTTGGGTTTGGTAGCCCCTGCTTTCTAGGTAGTTACTCTGAGGGAACTGACAGATTTCATCATCTCGTTCTTTTCTTCCCATTTTTGTATTGCACATTCTAAATCTTCTTACTGAGTGACCTCATTATCATTCATGCAAGAAAAGTAATTTGGTACTTTGTGTTCCTACACAAATTGCTTGGGTGTTTTTTTGGGACAAATATTCAATTATAGAAGATTAGATCGTTATGGAATCTGCACTGACATTTTAATCCTAATAGTAATTTAATCACGTGGACCAACAGTTTATTAATGATTAAGTGACTAATCACAGGATGCTAGGGGAAATGACATTGATCTTAGCACTTATAAGGGGAAGGTGCTGTTGATTGTCAATGTTGCATCACAGTGGTAAGTTTCTGAAGGAAAATGCAAACCTTATAGGAAATTATATTATATCTTGGGAGAAGGTAAATGTTTGTTTTTCGATACTTCTTCTTGACTATTCGTGTTTGTACATGTACTATTTTTATTTGCTTCTACCACTCAGAAATATTCCTTAACTTTTCCTGAATATTAACTGCAGTGGTTTGACAAACTCAAATTACACGGAGTTGAGTCAGCTTTATGAAAAATACAAGGACAAAGGTGCGGCTTGCCTATTCTAAGGCTCATTTTTCTTTCTTTCTTCCGCTCCCCCCTCCCCCAACATTTCTCTCTTTTTAAAGTATGTCCACAGGCTTGTTGAATATTTTATCTGCTTCCGTTAACCCTCAAGCAAAAACAACAGCAGGATCAGTTACAAGAACACTATACTAACGAATTTTGCAGTACCATCCACTTCCAGTGGAAAAAAGAAAAAGGATATGACCACCCAAGTAGGCAATATTTTCACAATAAATTTAGCTTCTGATGTTTCTTATAAACACCTTCCATTAAAATGGATGTTTCTTGTAGATTTTGTTTACTTACAAGAGTCAAGTTGAAGAATGTACCTAAGAATGTCCTCTGCATCCTGCAGATTTTGAGATATTGGCTTTTCCGTGCAATCAATTTGGAGGGCAGGAGCCAGGGTCCAATGAGGAGATCGTAGAGTTTGCTTGCACCCGCTTCAAGGCTGAGTACCCTATCTTTGACAAGGTGATCCACGATATTTACATGTTTGCAGTTTGGCTTTGCAAAAGTTATTTCCTGAAAAAAAAGAACATGTTTAATATACAGAACATTCCCTGCATGACAGATTGCCTTTAAAGCACTCTTGTTGCTTCTATTAGCTATTCTCACGTCATTGTTCATGAAATTTATCAGGGTTTCTAAAAAGGCACTGACGTCACTGTCCATGAAATTTGTCAGGGTTTTAAAAAGGCATTGACATCATTCTCCACGAGATTTATTAGATGGTTAACTGACTGATATATGGTTCTATTCACATATAGTCAATCTGGATCAGCCTATTCTATTTGGAATCGGCAGTGGCTGATCCGACTCTGCCCCGGAGACCGATCCCAATTGGAAAAAGTTAAACAATTAATTAAATAAATAATTATGGGCTGATTTGGTCCAAATCGGAAGACTCACCCGATCTTGACTAATTTGGGTTTGATAAGAACTTTATAAAATACCTTAACGTAATTTTAGATTGGTATAAATACGTTTTTAATATATGAATATACTTTTTTAAGTACTTAAAACCCATTTTTCAAGAATCGGCCGATTTTGACTAATTAGGGTTTGATAAGAACATTGTAACTCTTATAAAATGCCTTAACATAATTTTATATTTTTATAAATACTTCTTAATATATGAATATACTTTTAATTACTTAAAACCCATTTTTATTATGTAAGTATTTTTAAAAGTTTTTTTATTGGATAGCTAAGTTCCTATGGACCAACCAATCAGGCTAATCCGATCAGATCTGGATCGGGATCGGGATCGGCCAGGGGTGATCCAATACCCCGATGTATGATTGTTCAGAAATGACCTTGAACATAAAATTTTTTGTTATACACAAAAATAATGTTTCTAGCTTGTGGATGATCAGTCTGCCCTCGAGTCACTGGATGATAAGCACATCCGTCTTCGGTTGATATGCACTAGACGATGCAGTCCAACTGATGATGGTGGATGTATCATGTACAAGCATCTCCAATAACTGTAAGATAAGCATGTCTGTCTGAGGCAGAGGTTTTTTAGTCGAGGAGGATTAGGGCATCAGAGATGGGAGATCTTAAGACATTGTTGGCAGGGTGTTCTGGAGATTTGCATGTAGGGTCCAGATGAAGGCTTGCAGAGGATGGCTGAGGAAAACTGAAGAGAAACATGTAGACTTATGAGGCTTGGAATAGTTGAAAAATCAGCGGAATGAGGGATTTTGAACTGTGCTTTGTGTTTGGTTGGGTTGGTGGGACCCAGAGAATCCGAAAAGATGTAATCCAGGAAATTTTTGATGGGTTTTCCTTTTGGCATTGAGGTAACGAGAGAGTTGTGTAATTTTGGGTGGGCTTTCTTATACACGGGTCTCTTAAGTCATGGAGCATGGAAGCAATTTATTTTGGGCTTATGCCTTTCTTATTCTTTTCCCCTCTCCCTAGGCATCCCGTGGCCCAACCAAGTTTCGTTAACTTGGACTGGCACAAATATGATTAAAATGGATTGGGTCAAAACTTGGGTCAACAGAAGCTAAATTTGGACCGAGTTTGGTCGTTTGGGATAATCTGCCCATTCCAATCACCCGAGAGAGAAAAGAAGACTCTCTCTCTCTCTCTCTCTAGGAAATGAGACGTGCAAGGTGTCCCTATTCTGCCTCTTCTTTTTTTTTTCCTTAAGTGCCCAATTAATTGCTCCATCTCTCACTTCCGCCTATAATTCCTTTCTCTTAAAAAACACTTCTCTCACCTCCCCAAAAAAGGGTGAAAATGAGCTGCTATACCCTCTCATCCATGATCCTCTCTTTCTCTCTCTAAACCTGAAATTATTGCTCTCTCTCTCTCTCTCCCCCCTCACGTGTTAGATATACTGTGATGAAGTAACTAGAAGAATGTGTGTGTGTGAGAGAGAGAGAGAGAGTCAATTTTGGGTTAAATGGAGAGGAGAGAGAGAGATTAAGTTTTGGGTTAAATAGAGAAGAGTAAGAAAGTGGGAGAGAGAGAGACCCCTTCTTTATTAGACGTGGTGGAGAGAGAATGTCGTTTCTGAATGCGAGCCAGTGAGGGTCGCTGCAGCCCAACCCAGCATAGCTTATATTTAATGAACTTGGGCTCCGCTAAATTTGGGTTGGGCTAGCTGGTTCAATTTCATTGTTGGCCTGCCCGACCCGCCCAAGTCCCGTTCCCTTTGCCTAGAGAGAAGATGATCTCCAGGATAATCGATTGTGTGAGATGCAATTTCACAGTATCTACATCCCAAAGTGAAAGTAGATATGGTGCATCATTTTCCACTTAAATATTGAAACTTGTCTCCCTTGCTTTCAAAGTGCTATTTCTCAATTTTCTTGAATGGTTATTTTGTATTTCCTGCATCAGGTTGATGTAAATGGACAAAATGCTGCTCCTATCTACAAATTCTTGAAGTCAAGCAAAGGTGGGCTTTTCGGGGATGGCATCAAGTGGAACTTTTCGAAGTTCTTGGTTGATAAAGAAGGCAATGTTGTGGATCGCTATGCTCCAACCACCTCCCCACTGAGCATTGAGGTGTAGCCCTGGTTTCTCTCGTCAACGTTTCTTCTGTGTTTTGTGATGGCGAGAATGATTGCTTTTATACCTGCGTAATTAGTACTGATGCGTTGGCTTATTTATTCTTGCAGAAAGATGTAAAGAAGTTGTTGGGCCTTTAAATTGATGGGTGAAAGCAGGAGAAGTTTCTGATAACGTCCAGCGATGTCCGTGGCCTCAATAATGGAAGATCTGTTATCATCTGTTGCACCTGTTTGCCTACAACGCCTCATGTGATACCTTGCGTATTCCTATGTTGTTTCTGGTTTGATGCCCCCGTAGAAGTGGCGAAGCTTTTATCAATAAAAAAATTGAACACAGCCTTGTCTCCGTATGGTCATCTACATGTATATTGCGTCTCGTTTACATGTATTTACCGGTTGTATGCAACTAGCATTTCCGTTATGATACTAGATTTCATACTTGGTTGATAGTAATTTCCTTTCTTAAGTCTTGAGAAAAATGAATCTTGCAATGCTTGCCGATATGTTGTTTCTAACTTCCGCATGGAGGTTTCCGTTTGTGCTTTCATAGTTGCATTGTCACCGAGGGTTCTGGGTGTCCGTTGGCCTTTCGGTACGAGCACTCTTCTGGGTTGCGCTGGTGGGTTCGCTGAGAACTGAGGTTGTTCCCTTGGACATCTGTGCAGATGGAAGATTGCCTCCCAGGTTAAGAAACACTCTAGGTTTTGCAGCTCCAGAAATTATTTGGTCAGTCTCAAGGCAGGAAGATGTGTTGGAAAATCTATATGTTATGGTAAAAGAAGGATGGATCTATTTGTCTGATAGGATCCTGAGAGTGAAGCGATGTGTGCTAGATCACTTAATTGCTTGGAGGATTCTCCTCAATGATTCGTGATGTCTGACATTTGTCGAAGGGTTTTTTTTTGCATATAAACTTGTAGAATTGAAATTGCATGAAAATCTATCTTGCATTTGTATTTGCATGTACGTATAAACTTAATGTTATCTCGTTTTGGTCTTATTTTTCATTGTCCCTGAAGAGAGATTTTAACGGTTTCTCATGAGAAAGAGATCAGGTGGGCATACTCGACAAAAAATTCATGTGAGTAGGGTATATGCAAATGAAGCATAGATTCTTATGCAATTTCACTTTTTAACGAAGGCATATATATATATATATCCTTTTTTTCCCCGTGTGGTAGGGTGTTACATGATGTTGATGTAATCAGTTTCTTTAATTTGGAAATATGTAGGAAGATAAATGTCTCTGGACTCTGGAGAAGCTGATTTGGTAGCCTGTGTATCGTTTGCATCGATGAAATCTAACTGGTCTGCATGTTGCTGGGTGGTAATTAATTATTTTGATTTTAATACGTTTGACTTCGGTACGGAAGGAAAGATTGCCACTGGGATAGAGGTATATGGCCTTCTTGAGATACCTTCCGCCGAGTAATGACCGTATGAAGACATCAGTCACATGAGATTAATTGATGGCTCAACTGTATGTAAGAGTACTATAATCACGTGATATTGATTAATGACCAAAGATATTTCACTTTTCAGTGTTGTTTGTTATGAACGTAATTCTTCTTCTGTTTTAGAATCATCAGTTTTAAAAGTAGAGTATTTCTCAAATTTTAAATTTGGAACTTTTTTGGTTAGATCGATGACCTTAAAATAAAACAAGTTTTTTTTGGTTGGTTACTTGTGGTTTCAACTAATTTTTTATGCCATCACCCCTAACATTTCTTGTCAGACTGTTACACTTGTTACCCTTGTACTATTCGTCATATTTATCTCAACCATCTGATCTTAAAATTAGACTGCCGAGGTGAGTTCAGTGTGTCAAACTTTGGTATCTCTGAAGTTCCTCATTTTGATTTTTAAATGTACGATAAATAGGGTGACATAAAGAATGACATCTTCACATTCCACAGTGTACATCTATTTAATGGTTGAAAAGGATGATGGGATCCTGCAGCAGCAGATTAAAAACAAGAACAGCATATATAACATCCGGCGATCCATGGAGGAGATAATGTGCTGTCGCTGTATCAGGGCGTACGTTGTGCTGCACGCTCACCTGGATGGGGATGTACGACCTAATACAAGTGCTTCTCCAATCCATTTTATGATTAGCTTTTGAGTTATCTTTGCCGTCAGGCCAGGCGAAATAAATTAAATCAGAACTTTGATGCGCGCGGTGGCTACATGGAGTTCATATCTGATTCCGGATCTGCGTTAATTTGTCGTTAATTCGATGGGACTACCTCTCTGATGCAAGCCACTGTTGACATGCCTAGCAAATTAAAGATTAAACTAATCAAAAACAAAGATTTCGATTTTTATGGCAATACATGTTTGACAAAACTAATCCTCTGTTGAAAATAATTTTTTGACATAATGTATAACAAGAGATTAAAAGCATCAGGAGTAGTTATAAATAATTTTAAACATTTATTTTTCTTAATTCGTAACTTGACTAATCTGAGAAATTTTAATTTAAAACGTTCAGTTGGAAGTCAAAAAACAACAGAAGAAGTCGACATGAGTAACTTCCAAGATCCAGTGTCCCTCCCCCCTCTCAAATTAATAAATTATGCATTCCTCATCAATTAATAAACTTTGTGGGATCTTTAGATCTTTCCTTCCCAGATCTGGCCGACACCAAATTAGCCGATCACGATGACGGCGATAACGGTGAATTCAATCTGTCCTGTAAACTGGGGAACTTCCTTTTTGGCAGACAAAATGAGACAGTGATGGAAGCCAAGTTAACATCACCAGATATACCCCCCCCTCTGCCATAGCCCATAGGACATTTTTAACAGTCCCATGGTTAAACCCCATATGGTTACCATGGTATGCGTAGTGTTTTAATTACATAAGATTGATGAATTGAAACAGACAAGCTGATGATCCATGAGGACATTTAATTTTCCATGGAACGGCCCTCTCCATGCATGGTTTCCCATATCAACCTGGAAAATATAATATTCCCGTCATTTCATGAGAGTGGATAAGCTGTTGCTGCCCCCCCCCCCCCCTCTTTTGAATAGATAAAGCTCGATCATTGTGAAGCCATGACTATGAATGCCAGTAGGTATGGCCATCACCGGCGGACCCCATGCCATGTGTATGAGCCGGGCCCCTGCGCCGACAGCTGTGCGGTGGATCGGTTGAACCGTGTGAGAGGTACCATATTATATATGTTAGAAAAAATGCTTCTCACACTTTACTTTCTAGTGACGTAACAATTGTTGTATCTTTCTTTCTTTTATTTTATTGGCCCCAATATCAGATTCGATGGGATTAAAAAAATTACGGTGACGTAGATTCCATGCCCTCCATTATACCCTTGTGAGGTGTACGTAGCAAGTTGAAATCATTATGTTATATTATGTCCCATCTTTATCGGATCCAGATTGTCCACAGGCTTGAATGAGTAAAAAATTTGATCCATACTTATTTAAAATCGAGCCTTTTTTAAATTGAATTAGTAGAAGGAAAGGAAAATTACGGGAGCTTGTATGTAAGAATATATCATGCAGTACTGATTACGGTAACTCAGTTTTGAATGAATACCAACTAATTAATTTGACTCATCCCGAATTGAATCACACACGATCTGCATCCCATCTTCATATCTGCCAGACTCAGATGTGTTTTTCCTCTCTCTCTCTCTCTCTCTCTCTCTCTTCCCTCATACTCTAACAAAACGGGGCATTTAAATATATGATGCAATTGTTGACAAATGCAATGGCATCACATGGTACACTCAAGATGTGGAAAGTGGAAACCCAGAGCATTGGATACCTCTGGAACGCCAAGCCACAGGAGAGGGTCATGGGCAGATGCTTCGTGCGCGGCGCCAATAATTGTGACAGCCTCTCTGGCTGGCGCCCTCCCTCGCTCCCTTCCACCGCGGTAGAATTAAGCTACCGTGTCAATCAATAATAATCGACTACGTACGGGAAGGAGTTCCTTCTCCCCATTAACGGGGCCGAGATCTGCTCGTTCTCGTCACCGGAGGAGAGACTAATTAACTACCTAGCCAGCCCAAGTTGAGGTGTGGTTGTCCGTCTTAAACAGTGATTACACATGGCGAAAATAAGGTTAGGCATCCTGCAGTAATTACTGCACTACGAGGAAAGGTATGTACAGGTGATGTTTATTGCATGCGAGTAAAATCTACACGAGGAAGGGGGTGAACATATTACATATGGGCGGGGGGGGGGGTGGCCGAGGAGATGACCCGGAAAAGGGCGCAGGTGGTCGCCGGGTCACACCCACCCAACACCCCCAAGCACGCAGCAGAGTGGGCATCGCACCTCGCTGTCTTCCTACCATCTCCAGCTCACCGATCCCTGTCGTTGTTGGGGAGTCCATCTCAAAACAGCGCCCACATGCCCTGGACGTACCCATTATTGCTGTTTGTTAGCACTATTACCCACCCTGTTTACCATTTAACAATTCCCTCCCCCAATCCCATCTCTCTCTCTCTCTCTCTCTGTGTGTGTGTGTGTCTCTCTCTCTCTCTCTCTCTCTCTCCACCACCCGTTTGTGTTTTTTCCCCAAACGAAATATCTAATCGGTCCACAGCAATCGAGTTAACCTCGCACACACCTACAAAAAGCCCACCCTATTTCGAGCACCCTCCCAAGGTTTTGTTCAGATCCATCACCCTTTTTTCCCTCCACGCCTCTCCTCTCCTCCTCCACCTCCTCCCTCCCCCCCCTCTCTCTCTCTCTCTCTCCACCCGCTCTTTTAAACGGCAGAGAGCAAATATATATTCTCCTCCCTCGTCTTCCCCGTTCCCCCCGTCGCTGCACGCTTTTGTTATGCTCGTTCTTCCCGGTGCGTGACCCAAGTTCTCATCTTTCTGCGCTCTCTGCCTTGTGAGGTGAGGGAACAGAGAGAGAGAGAGAGAGAGAGAGAGAGAGAGAGAGCCAGAGACTAGCGTGAGAAAGGGGAAGAACAACAGACCCGATCAAATCACCCCACGACAGCCAAAAAAAAAAAGAGAAAATGAGAGAGATCCTGCACATCCAGGCCGGCCAGTGCGGCAACCAGATCGGGGGCAAGTTCTGGGAGGTGGTCTGCGACGAGCATGGGATCGACGCCAAGGGCAACTACGTGGGCAACTCCCACCTGCAGCTGGAGAGGGTGAACGTCTACTACAACGAGGCCAGCGGCGGGCGGTACGTCCCCCGGGCGGTCCTGGTGGACCTGGAACCCGGCACCATGGACGCCCTCCGGACAGGTCCGTACGGCCAGATCTTCCGCCCGGACAACTTCGTCTTCGGCCAGAACGGCGCCGGCAACAACTGGGCCAAGGGCCACTACACCGAGGGGGCCGAGCTGGTCGACGCCGTCCTCGACGTCGTCCGCAAGGAGGCCGAGAACTGCGACTGCCTGCAAGGTAAAAAAGAAAAAAAAACTAAATTTGTTCATATTTGTTTGACATATGTCATCCTTTAGGAAATATTTGATGCAAGATCTAATAAATTAATCGTAGTCAAGGAATGTGAAGGCAGTGGCCGGCAATCTAATGGCATCCTTTTGGAAATATTCCGTGTAGATCTCAATTAGTACATGTATATATGATCACCTTTGACATCCCCTTTTCACTTCCTCGTTCTCATTGGAGGTGGAAATTAATCATGAACCCGAGGCCGACACCCACATGCATTTGTACTGGGCCTCCATGATTACGCGTGGGGGAGTAGCGTTCACGAAAGAGATGCATCACTATACAATATAATTTTCGCCCATCTATACATGGTAGATCGATCTACCTCTTCTCGGACCATGTAATTTGTTAGAACAGATCTAGCTCCCCTCCTTTTGAGAGTTACCATGTTGGTCCCTACTTCTCTCTCTCTCTCTCTCTATCTATCTATATATATATATATATATATATATATATATATATATATATGCTTCACTCTACCATTTTCTTCTTGTTATGCACATGTCTATGATCAGTTAATTAATCACTTGAGAAGAAGTTAGGAATTAATATATATATATCCCGTTAATCACATGGATGCACGTGTGGATCTCGCGCAGGGTTCCAGGTGTGCCACTCGCTGGGGGGAGGGACGGGGTCGGGGATGGGGACGCTGCTGATATCGAAGATCCGGGAGGAGTACCCGGACCGGATGATGCTGACCTTCTCGGTGTTCCCGTCGCCCAAGGTGTCCGACACCGTGGTGGAGCCGTACAACGCCACCCTCTCCGTCCACCAGCTGGTGGAGAACGCCGACGAGTGCATGGTCCTCGACAACGAGGCCCTCTACGACATCTGCTTCCGCACCCTCAAGCTCACCAACCCCAGCTGTGAGTCCCTCCCCCCCCCCCTTACCCCCACCCTCTTCCCCCATTATATATATATATATATATATATATATATATATATATATATATATATAAAATGACCTTTATATAAGCAAACTAGCTATCTATATGCATGCATACATATCTATACATACATACATATGCCCACTCATTTAAACATGACATTGTAGTGTTCCTTAAATATAGATGTATCAACTCTACTAACAGTCAATAATTCAATACCTTCAAATTAATATAAGATCTCATCTTAGTTCGATGTAACAAGTGGAAAAGAAGAAGGGTTATTAAGTTATTATGATGTCCTTGTCGTCGGCGGCAACAAATGGTCGCCTTCTCGATCGGGGGCGTTGCCTTGGCCCCGCACGGCAGGACAGGCAGCAGCGTGGCAAAGCAAAAAAAAAAAAGGTGCCCGACAGCTAAGTGGGCCATTGAATGGTTGGGCACGGAGTGGCCCACCTCACGTTTGGGCTGTCGGCATCTGCTGGGAAGAATTGGATCTAGTGAGTTTAACATCATGCCATTTTGGATTATATTCATCTTAGTAGATATATATATTGATATATGTCCATTGACACCTCTTTGCCTACGACTAAGGTCATGGAGTTCGTGGTAGCATGTGCAAGAATTGGACCCAATTGGATTGGACCATGAGATCGGGTGGATCTGATCTGATGTACATTGGGGTTGTTTAGAATTGAGTTAAGATCAGCTGGTTGCAGATCAAATCTCAGATAAAAGTAAAATCAGGAAGGATTTTGACCTTAAAAAAGAAGCAAGGTGCTATAGATATATATATATGTTGCCTGACATTTTGCCAATTTATTTGCCACAATCCAATAATTTTAAGACACTCAATTTTTTCTTCAGAAGAAAAAAAATGGGCTTAATTTAAATATTGGGCGCCCAGCATTTGAGATAACTAAACTAACTTTGATCTCATCCTCCTCGGCTCTCTTTCTGATCATTCGTTTGCTGCCCTCCTCTCCGGCTGCTGCTGCTTCCTCCTGCCATGATCGATCAAAACACGAATTACAGTCGGCGACCTGAACCACCTCATCTCCACCACCATGAGCGGCGTGACGTGCTGCCTGCGCTTCCCGGGGCAGCTCAACTCCGACCTCAGGAAGCTGGCCGTCAACCTGATCCCATTCCCTCGGCTGCACTTCTTCATGGTGGGCTTCGCCCCGCTCACCGCCCGGGGGTCCCAGCAGTACCGCGCTCTCACCATCCCGGAGCTGACCCAGCAGATGTGGGACGCCAAGAACATGATGTGCGCCGCCGACCCCCGCCACGGCCGCTACCTGACGGCCTCCGCCATGTTCCGGGGGAAGATGAGCACCAAGGAGGTGGACGAGCAGATGATCAACGTGCAGAACAAGAACTCGTCCTACTTCGTGGAGTGGATCCCCAACAACGTCAAGTCCAGCGTGTGCGACATCCCCCCCACGGGCCTCTCCATGTCCTCCACCTTCATGGGCAACTCCACCTCCATCCAGGAGATGTTCAAGCGCGTCTCCGAGCAGTTCACCGTCATGTTCCGCCGCAAGGCCTTCCTCCACTGGTACACCGGCGAGGGCATGGACGAGATGGAGTTCACCGAGGCCGAGAGCAACATGAACGACCTCGTCGCCGAGTACCAGCAGTACCAGGACGCCGTCGTCGACGAGGAGGACGACGTGTACAACGCCGAGGCCGACGACGCCTAGCCCTGCTAGCTCTCCATGTCGCATGCACTACTACCTCCATTGATCATTTCCCACCTCCTCAATATATATCCATGCACGTTCCCAGAGTTCATATAATGTATGTAAATGGAGATGCATGCCGCGAGATCTGCAGAGATTAATTAATGTCGATGGGATGCTGTTGCTTGTTTTGCTCGTACCGTCCTGCTGCGTCTACTACGTTCAATAATGAGGTATGTAAGGGAGAGTTTGGGGTGGCCGGCCCATTGAAGGATTGTGTCCATATAAGATCTCTCTCTCTCTCTCTAGCTCTCTCTCTCTCACTGTCTTCTCTCTCTCTCTCATATTCATATTTGCTGGTGATTGGCTTAGAAGGTTGAGGCTTGTACACAGAATTCTGCTTTCTGATTGGCTTATTATAATTATTTGATCTCCTTGGTAAGATAATCATGTCCAAGTTCACATGGACACTGTTTCGAAATGCATGTTATTGTGAGACGTACGTGCATATATATGGTTTTTACATCTTAATTTTTTTTAAGAGTTAAGGCCTACTAATTAAACTACGTCATTTAGCTCGTTTACATTGATTTAAAGTGATTGATATATATGATTAAGCACAACGAACGAGTATAATGCAAATAGTATTTTCTCAAAACAAGACATCCGAATGCTATGATCGGATATGGGAGAAACGTCCGAACAATTAATTATTCCGCGCTTGTTTTACCCAGGGAAACAGAGAGAGAGAGAGAGAGAGATATTTTGTTCTGACAATGGATTGGAATTACAGGGATAATATACCGTAAATCCTCCTATATATAGAATATCATCATAGCCCAAAAGGAGATCCATGGATAAACAAACATGGCTAATGAATCTTAGACTCATATTCTTCGAAGATTAAATGTGAGTCAAGTAAATCCTCCCGATCCAGAGTCCGGACCTCTCAATCATGTTTTCAGCCCCCCAAGCATGTTACTTGGTTAGCATCATATTGTTAAGATCATGATACGTTATTGGTAAATGGTGTTGTATGTTGGCATGTGACTTAGGATCGATATATAGGCGTCCGCGGCTTGTTGTTGGCTTCACTTTGATGCGTCCAGCGTCGGATGGGCCGACTCCTAAAAATTGTTAGTAATCAAGATTTCAAGATCATGAAGGCCACTCTTTTTTGTATGGGACAAATTGGCATGACGCGTCTGGTCCTGAGTGAAATAATTTATATCCGTCGCGTTCGTCTTTGAGTTTAAATGAGTGTCGTACGTGTGTCAAGGTGAACTGACCATTCAACTAATGCTGCTCGATCGGGAGGCTATTTTCCGGAGGAGGAGGAGTTGCATCGTGAGGTGATTTGGGACCGGACTCCCTGTTGTTCGACCTTCCTAGATTAGGTATTGGGAGGTTACAGACCTTATCCAACATCCTAAATTGAATAGTCCAGATTATTTTCTTCTTCATAGTTGGATCTCTAAATGTCCGACCTTGCCCAAGAAGGATAACATTTGTCCGATCCAAGTTCGGCCCATCTAGCAGGATCTATATCGCTGTTGCTGCACACTTGGTCTGCAGTCTTGTGGCACATTTTGTTGTCCTTACTAGTTTACGTGAGAATGACAAAATTTGAATGATGAGAAAAAGACGTGAGTTTATGTGACACTGACAAGACTTAAGATCGGCATCGGATTGATATAACTTTATTAGTATGCACATGACAAAAGCGGGTCCATAGCTCAGTGGTAGAGCATTTGATTGCAGATCAAGAGGTCACCGGTTCGAACCCGGTTGGGCCCTCGGTTCAGTTCACTGATTTTTGGATCCCTTTTGTTTCCTTTGGTATCTTCTTTATTATTTGAGAATCTTCTTACAAAAAACATCATTTCTCATCTGTGTTCCAGAATCTACATTTCGGTTCGACCCGGTTGGGCCCTCGGTTCAGTTCACCGGTTTTTAGATCCTTTTTGTTTCCTTTGGAATTTCTCTTTGGGATCTTCTTTATTATTTGAGAATCTTCTCCGGTCGAATCTTCTTACAAAAAACATCCTTTTTCATCTGTGTTCCAGAATCTACACTTCGGAGTGATTTTTTATGATCTGGAAGCAATTCCCAACAGCATCACAATTTCTTTGCTCCAACTTCCACGTCGGTGGCGACAAGCTCTTACCTTTCAATCACGAGCTCAAACATCACTCTCCTTTCACTATTTTTATCGCCCTTCTTTCCTTCTTTTTTTAATTTTTAAAATTTCCTTTGGTATCTTCTTTGTTATTTGAGAATCTTCTCCGGTCGAATCTTCTTACAAAAAACATCCTTTCTCATCTGTGTTCCAGAATCTACACTTCGGTTCGACCCGGTTGAGCCCTCGGTTCAGTTCACCGGTTTTTAGATCCTTTTTGTTTCCTTTGGAATTTCTCTTTGGGATCTTCTTTATTATTTGAGAATCTTCTCCGGTCGAATCTTCTTACAAAAAACATCCTTTTTCATCTGTGTTCCAGAATCTACACTTCGGAGTGATTTTTTATGATCTGGAAGCAATTCCCAACAGCATCACAATTTCTTTGCTCCAACTTCCACGTCGGTGGCGACAAGCTCTTACCTTTCAATCACGAGCTCAAACATCACTCTCCTTTCACTATTTTTATCGCCCTTCTTTCCTTCTTTTTTTAATTTTTAAAATTTCTCTTTGGAATCTTCTTTATTTGAGAATCTTCTGCCTTCTTCCAAAAAGCATCATTTTTATCTGTGTTCGACTCTTCCGAGTGGTTTTTTATGATCCGGAAGTAATTCCCAACAGCAGCACAGTTTCTCTGCTTCAACTCCCACGTCGGTGGCGACAGGATCTTACCTTTCACTGTTTTTTATCGCCCTTCTTTCCTTCTTTTAATCTACACTTCGAAGTGGTTTTTTATGATCAGGAAGCAATTCCCAACAGCATCACAATTTCTCTGCTCCAACTTCCACGTCGGTGGCGACAAGCTCTTACCTTTCAATCACGAGCTCAAACAGCACTCCCCTTTCACTATTTTTTATCGCCTTTCTTTCCTTCTTTTTTTAATTTTTGGAATTTCTCGTTGGAATCTTCTTTATTTGAGAATCTTCTGCCTTCTTCCAAAAAGCATCATTTTTATATGTGTTTGACTCGTCCGAGTGGTTTTTTATGATCCGGAAGCAATTCCCAGCAGCAGCACAGTTTCTCTGCTTCAACTCCCACGTCGGTGGCGACATGATCTTACCTTTCACTATTTTTTATCGCCCTTCTTTCCTTCTTTTTTTAATTTCTCTTTGGAATCTTCTTTATTTGAGAATCTTCTGCCTTCTTCCAAAAAGCATCATTTTTATATGTGTTCGACTCGTCCGTGTGATTTTTTATGATCCGGAAGCAATTCCCAGCAGCAACACAGTTTCTCTGCTTTAACTCCCACGTCGGTGGCGACAAGATCTTACCTTTCAATCACAAGCTCAAACAGCGCTCCTCCGCCGGTCACTTCGATAAAATCCTCGGCCTCTACCATCTCGTCCGTCTCTCCGACACCCAGCCCGACCACTTCACCTTCCCCTGCGTGCTTAAGGGCTGCGCCGCCACCCAAGACTCCGGAGTAGGGGAGCTTGCCCACGATCACTCGATCACATCATAAAGATTGGGTATGGTCTGTGGTCGATATGTATGTTAAAGTTGCGGTCCCCGGGATCCGCACGGAAGTTGTTCGACGGAATGCCCCAAGGGAACCATGCCTCCGGGAATATGATGATTTCTGGCTATGGCATGAATAGCTCCTCCGAGGTGGCGCTGGAGTTCGTTAACTTGATGAGGCGTGAGGGCTGGGGCTGGATGCAGTGGGTATGAAGATCCGGAAGCAATTCCCAGCAGCAGCACAGTTTCTCTGCTTCAACTCCCACGTCGGTGGCGACAGGATCTTACCTTTCAATCACAAGCTCAAACAGCGCTCTTCCGCCGGTCACTTCGATAAAATCCTCAGCCTCTACCATCTCGTCCGTCTCTCCGACACCCAGCCCGACCACTTCACCTTCCCCTGCGTGCTTAAGGGCTGCGCCGCCACCCAAGACTCCGGAGTAGGGGAGCTTGCCCACGATCACTTGATCACATCATAAAGATTGGGTATGGTCCATGGTCGATATGTATGTTAAAGTTGCGGTCCCCGGGATCCGCACGGAAGTTGTTTGACGGAATGCCCCAAGGGAACCATGCCTCCTGGAATATGATGATTTCTGGCTATGGCATGAATAGCTCCTCCGAGGTGGCGCTGGAGTTCGTTAACTTGATGAGGCGTGAGGGCTGGGGCTGGATGCAGTGGGTATGAAGATCCGGAAGCAATTCCCAGCAGCAGCACAGTTTCTCTGCTTCAACTCCCACGTCGGTGGCGACAGGATCTTACCTTTCAATCACAAGCTCAAACAACGCTCTTCCGCCGGTCACTTCGATAAAATCCTCGGCCTCTACCATCTCGTCCGTCTCTCCGACACCTAGCCCGACCACTTCACCTTCCCCTGCGTGCTTAAGGGCTGCGCCGCCACCTAAGACTCCGGAGTAGGGGAGCTTGCCCACGATCACTTGATCACATCATAAAGATTGGGTATGGTCCGTGGTCGATATGTATGTTAAAGTTGCGGTCCCCGGGATCCGCACGGAAGTTGTTCGACGGAATGCCCCAAGGGAACCATGCCTCCTGGAATATGATGATTTCTGGCTATGGCATGAATAGCTCCTCCGAGGTGGCGCTGGAGTTCGTTAACTTGATGAGGCGTGAGGGCCGGGGCTGGATGCAGTGGGTATGAAGATTGATGTTCCTTTATGTGCTCAGGTTTGGGCTTTCAGGTACGGGAAGTCCATGCATCTGAAGAGGGCCTCATCGTTGACATGTATTCGAAGCGTGGGGAACTGAGTTCAGCTTGTCAGGCTTTTATTGAGTACACCAAAGAAAGTGTTGAAGTATGGAGTGCTATGATTCATTATTTGGATATGCATGGCTTTGGTAAGGCGTCTCTTATCTGTTTCTTCAACAAGCTCAAGAGAAGCATTCATTCGGATGGTGTTTGTCTTCTCCTTCTGTTGTCTTCCTGCAGCCACAACAGATTGGTTAAGGGTGCAGCATCTTCTATTACATAGTGAGACACTTCAAGATCTAGTTAGGGAAGGAGCATTATGCTTGCTTATGGATCTTCTTGGGAGAGGAGGGTTTGTTACTGATGCATATAGATTATTTGTACTATGCCAATTGAAGCAGATGGTGATGTCTTGGGTGCCTTTCTGGCGGCCTGCAGACTCTAATAGTAACTGCCAAATGGGAAATGTTGCTGTAGAGCAGTTGGTCCAAAGAGGTTATAGTAAGGTTATTACAAGTTTCTTTTGAGTGTACTGGTTTACACAGAGAAGTGGAATGATGTCACTAAAATTAGAAGTCTGATAGAGGAGAATAAGCTCAAAGGGATCTCAAGACGTAGTTTGATATTGATTATTGTTGATTGAAGGAATCTGTTAATGGGAATACCATCTAAACGTCCATCCCTGTCTAGAACTGCAAATTACTTGAGAAGGTTAATATTACCATTCTTTCTTCTTGGGTCGAGTTCATCCTGAAATTTTTATTTGAAGTGTGGAACGGCCTCCACTTTGGATAGATATGTTGAGCTATTATTAAGAGCTCAATTCCTTTCATTGCGCTTCTACCCCTATCAAATAAAGTTTCGTATCCTTGAAATGCATTAGTGACGTACTTTTCTTGCACAGATAATCCAGGTATTGCTGGACTCATCTTGAATCCCTCTGTTGTCCTTCAAGAATGGTACAGTACTAGCAGAAAGAGTGTATTCCAATTGGCTCTAGCTCAAGCTCAAGCTAAGTAAAGAAGATTGCATTCCCCTGAATGGAAAGTCAAAGGGGAAGAGGAAACAAGACAGGATAGTTGAGGAAATACATTCATTTAATTGTTGCTATGGGGTTGGGCCCTTCACTATTTTTTATCGCTCTTTCTTCTTTTGTTTTTATTCTTTTGATGCTGGACGAGATCTTTTGATGCCGGACGAGAGTTGTGACATTGGACATTGGACTTGATTGGCTTTTCACGCGATGGTATTATCTACACGGATGACGATCGGAGTCGTAGTCGAGTTTTGTTTGTTTCCTTATGTAATTTGATTTTATTTAAGTCTGATTTTAGAGTAAAAAAAAAGAAGTCTGTTATCTTATTTGGGCTTTCTTTTGTCTTTTAGGTTGGAAGCTTAATGGGCCACACATGTTTGGGCCTTTGGTCATTTGGGTGGTTATGTAATTTTGTAAGGGTTCTTAGTTCCTTATAAAACTTCTTATAACCCTAAGTTTGAATGCAATGAAGAATGAAAGTTGAATTAAAAGAGGACCGAGTGGGTCAAATAGTAATGGACTTTGTTTTATGGTAGGGAGGTCTCGATTTAGACCATGACGGGGCGCTCACCTTGTTCCTATTTAATCCTTGAGTCTTGCTTTGTTTCAGACTTATCCACTTCTAATTCAGAGTTAACACATTTTACTTTGGCAGGGCAAGTGTAGTAAATCTGATTAAAATTGAGTTGGATTGGGATTAATCCGAGTAAACCTAGGGTTAATCCGGGTTAACCTATCCCACCTCCAGAGGTGGGATAAGTTTATCCTATTTTTACCTCCCTCTCCCTCCATCGCCGGCTCCCCCTCTCCCTCATTTGTCGGCCCCTCCCTCTCAATCTCCCCCTCCCCCTCCTCACTCGTCGACGTTGCCCTCTCTTCCTCTCTCCCGATCTCCCCTCCCCCTCACCCGCTGTCATCGCCCTCTCCCCCTCACTTATCGGCCATGCCCTCTCCCTCTCCTTCTTGATCTCCCCCTCCCCCTCGCCTGTCGGCCATGCCCCTCCCCCTCCGTCACATCCCTAACCCCCTCTCTCTCTCTCTGTGTGTGTGTATGATTATTGTTATAATTTTACACAAAAAATCACCGAGTTAATTCATTTTTTTTATCAAATCACACCTCTATCTATTAGATTAATTTATTGACTTAACTAGATTATTTTCAAAGTAAAAATAGATCAAGTCTGAAACAAGTAATTAGGATTTAGTTAATTTGAATTAAGCTAATCCCCTACCAACGAAATATCGATAGATGCGAGCACGGGATTTGCTATTATAAACAAAAGTTGAACTAAAAACCCTAGGCACCATGTGCGTGCAGTTCTAAGAGATACCCCTCTAAACGAGAGGACATAAAGTGCGGACATGAAACCTCACAGCTATCGTGGACCCCCTCCCACCCTTCCTCCTCTTTCCTCCATTCCGACTTTGATTACAGAATAAGAGGCGAATGTGATGAGTTATTCCGTCTACTCGTCCTTAACCGAATTTGGTAGCAGGGTTAAGTTATTTGAGATTGATTAGGATTAAGGCCCTTACCCATTCTACCATTTCACATAGAATGCGTTATTCTCATGATAAGAGTATCAAATTCAAAAGTGAAAACTCAAAGAATAACTCACCCAGATCTATGTGGGAGAATTTATCCTAACCTATTATCAAAGTGGTCAGGCTGCGTTTGGCATTCAAATAGGGGGTGGATTATGACTGAAATCTCCACCCCCTAAGGCCCTCTTTGTTAACTGAGCGGGGATACCGTGTTCGACCCCTCTCAGTCGAACACGGTGCTCGGGCTAGTTTAGTGGCGTGTGTGTGAGGGAGAGTGTGGCCCCCCTCATTCTCTCTCATCGAATTTGACAACCATATGACAGTTCCATTAACAAAGAGGATCTAAAAATCTCATCAAATACACCCTTGTCGTATCGAATTATTCAAAAGTCATAATCTAACTTTTTAGAGAGAGATAAGATGAAAAGTCTCCACTTTTCGTAATCTCTTGAAATCTTATTTTTATTAGATTATTCTCACTCTAGATGATTATGAAAAAAATCATAATCCCATTATATTCTCAAACGATGCTCAGCGAGCCCCACCTCCAAACCATAGCCTCAGCCCCTGCGCATCACCGCCGCCCGCTTCGTCTTTCCCCTCCTCCCCGTGTGCAGACAGACCAGTCGACCGACCTGCTTCCACCTCACCGCCGGACGCAACCCCCTCCACCGCCGCCGCCGCCTGCTCGTGTGACCGCCCAGCTACCGGCCGCCGCCCCCAGCCGGCCCTCGCTGTCTTCCGCCGCCGCCCCTGCAGCCCCGCTGCGAACCGCCCTCCTGCTCCCGCGGCTGCCTGCGCCCCTGCCTCCCTTGTCCTTCCCCTCCACCGCCGGACACCAGCAGCAGCAGCGGCGCAGCCGCCACAGCCGCCGACGTCGACGGCCCGCGCCACCGCCGGAATCACGGCCTGCAGAGCCCTGGCCTCAGCTAGCCACGCCTCTATCCCCCTCCCTCTGACCGGCAGCAGCAAAGAACACCGCCATTCCCCGCCGTTCAACCCCCCCTACGAAGTTGTAAACCGCCTTTTCCGGCTCCCTCCGGCGTCCTCTCCGTCACGACAGGGGCCACAGCTGGCCGGCCACGCCAGGGTCGTCCTGCCGCCGCATCCACCACCCCCGGCTCCACTTTTCCCCACCCCAACGCCCTCCCTCTCTCTGTGGTGCCTCCTCTCCACCGGCGGGACAGCGCCCCTCTCCCTGTTCATCCCGTCTCTTACCCCACCTCTCCATCCTTTCCCTCTTCCCCCCCCCCCCTCCACATGGCCCGCGGTCAAAATAGCTAACCGAACCCAACTTCCACTCGGCCCAAGAGCAACAGCGCAGTTCACGGTAGGCCCTGCAACGCCCTCGCACTGCGTCCAGCCTATCCGCGTTGCTTGTCCCGCTTCATTTTTTATTTTGCAATCTTCTTTATTGGAGAACCTTCTTCCGTCGAGCCTTCTTCCAAAAAGCATCTTTTTTTAACTGCATTCGACTCTTCGGGGTGGTTTTTTATGATCTGGAAGCAATTCCCAGCATCAGCACCGTTTCTCTGGTTCAACTCCCACGTCGGTGGCGACAAGATCTTACCTTTCAATCACGAGCTCAAACAGCTCTCTTCCGCCGGTCACTTCGACAAAGTCCTCGGTCTCTACCATCTCCTCCGCCTCTCGGACACCCAGCCTGACCACTTCACCTTCCCCTACGTGCTCAAGGGCTGCACCGCCACCCAAGACTCCAGAGCAGGAGAGCTCGTCCACGCTCACATCATAAAGATTGGGTATGGATGCCATGTCGTCGTCGCTAATTCGTTGGTCGATATGTATGGGAAGTTGCAGTCCCCTGGATCCGCACGGAAGGTGTTCGATGTCATGCCCCACAGGAACCATGTCTCCTGGAACATGATGATTTATGGTTATGGCATGAGTGGCTCCCCCGAGGTGGCGCTGGAGTTCGTTAACTTGATGAGGCGTGAGGGGCTGGGGTTGGATGCGGTGGGTATGAAGACTGTTGTTCCTTTATGTGCTCAGGTTGGGGCTTTCAGGTACGGGAAGTCCATGCATACACGTGTTGTTGTCTCCGGTTTATCGTTCGACACTGCTGTGGCAACTGCTCTCCTGGATATGTATGCAAAATGTGGAAATTTGCCCGTTGCGGAGGAACTTTTTCGCGAACTGCTGTGTAAGGACGTGGTGGCTTGGAATGCGATGATCAGTGGCTATTTGCAAATGGGAAAGCCAGATGTGGTGCTTAGACTCTTCCACAAATTGACTGGGGAAGGCATCAAGCCTAGCCGGGCAACATTTCTTATGTCACTGAAAGGTTGCGGTCAGTTGTCGGATATTCTCATGGGAAAAGCCATCCATGGATACGTTGTGAAAGTTGGATTCAGTCGAGTTGCATCTGAAGAGGGTCTCATCGTTGACATGTATTCGAAGTGTGGGGAACTGACTTCGGCTTGTCGGGCTTTTATTGAGTCCACCAAAGGAAGTGTTGAAGCATGGAGTGCTATGATTCATTGTTTGGGTATGCATGGCTTTGGTAAGGCGTCTCTCATGTGCTTCTTCAACATGCTCAAGAGAAGCATTCATCCGGATGGTGTTTGTCTTCTCCTTGTCTTATCTTCCTGTAGCCACAACAGATTGGTTGAGGAAGGGTGCAGCATCTTCTATTACATAGTGAGACACTTTAAGATCCAGTTAGGCAAGGAGCATTATGCTTGCTTAATTGATCTTCTTGGGAGAGGGGGGTTTGTTACTGATGCATATAGATTTATTTGCAATATGCCAGTTGTGGCAGATGATGATGTGTTGGGTGCCTTTCTGGGGGCCTGCAGACTCCATGGTGACTGCCAAATGGGAAAGGTTGCTGTAGAGCAGTTGGTCCAAAGAGGTTATAGCAAGGTGGGTTATTACAAGCTTCTTGTGAGTGTACTTGTTGACACAGAGAAGTGGAATGATGTTACTAAAATCAGAAGTCTGATAGAGGAGAATAAGCTCAAAGGGATCCCAGGACGTAGTTTGATTACTGTGGATTGAAGGAATCTGTTATTGGGAATACCATTGTTGAACCCATTATTTGTTCTCAAATTAATTGAGACAAATAAGAAATTAAATCAGTCCGATGATGGCTGAAAAATGGCACAAAGTCAATGCCACCATGATAATGGGTCAATACAAGTCTCGGAAACCCCCACCGTAGATACAAACATAAAAAAATGTGCCTTTAGAGCAAGCAAATAATAAAAAAGGTGAATCGCTGCACTTACAGAGTGTTCAAACTAGAAGCAGAAGTAATCCATGGAAAGAGCAAAGGACCTACTCAGACGGCAAGTAGCTTTCTCTCCTCCACGTGACTAAGGGACCTATCCGGACCGAATAGGTTCTCTGCAGAGACTACTCAGATCGGATAGGTCTCCCGTGAGACTTGCCCAATTTGGATAGGTTCTCCGGGCAGGTTACCCGGTCTGGATATTGATCCAGCTCGAGTCGGTCTTCGTAAGGGACCGACCTAGACTGGGTAGGTTCTATGTGGAGCCTACTCAGATCGGATAGGCCTCCCAGATCCAGCTCGGGTCGGTCTTCGTAAGGGACCGACCTAGACTGGGTAGGTTCTATGTGGAGCCTACTCAGATCGGATAGGCCTCCCGTGAGACTTACCTAGTCGGTGCTCCAAGCAAGCTATTCGGTCTGGATAGATCTCTTGGTGGATCTATCCGGCCAGGGTAGGTCTTCCCCCAACGTGGCCCTATAAATACCCCCTGGGTCCCCCTCCCCCCCAACCCACATGGGAGGACAATTCTCGGAGCACTTGGAGACCTTTGTTTTGCTTTGCTCCTGTAAGGAAGGGTACGTAACAAAAACGTCTTTCTAATGGCGGTTATGTCATTATGTCTTTAGTTATATAATTTCTTTATAATTTCATAGGGATAAATCATGTAATTTTTTGAATTAATCAAAAATTATGAAAATACCTTTGAATTTACAAGAAAATCTTTAAAATATCTTGTAATTGTAGAAATGTCTTATAAATTTTAGAAATTATTGATATGTTTTGCACTTTTGAAGAAAGGTCATGTAAAATCTTGTAACTATTAAAAAATGTACTACATTTTACCGAAATATCTAAAAATTATAAAAATATTTTTGAATTTTTATTAATTGTATAAGTGCCCATTTTACATGCGAATGCCTTATATATGTGTCCCTATCTCATGGAGATGAGTTCAAGGCCTTCATCCGATAGTTTGACATTGATCATCTCCACGATTCGATGGCTCGGTTGTGATGAAGTCTGAAACTAACTCTCTGACAGTAAGTCGGAGGTCTGAGATAGATGTTGGTAAATTATCTTTTTCTCACAAATTCATTATTTTAGATTATGACAAAATAAATAGTTATTCATCTCAGTTTTGCTAAATCAGTTTACATGTTTAACATAATTCAGGTTTCCATAAACTTAATTAGGATCGAGTAAATATTTGGGTTAGAATTAAATAGATTGAATATCGTCTAATTAAATAAAAGGCTGAATGATAGATGATACATCATCTAATCAAATTCAACATAGACGATATTTCATCTAATGAGTAAAACGACAAGAAATTGAGTTAGATGATCTTCTATCTATTTGAAAATGGATAGATGGAAGATTAGATGATACATCGTCTAAGTGAAAAGGAATAGATGGTATTCTGTTTAAGTGGGCAAAGTAGCATTATACGATACCTCGTCTAAAGTCTCTAGTTAGACGGAACATTAGATGATTTATCGTCTAAGTCAGAAAGGGTAGACGATGCGAGAGTTGATAGATAAATATCTGTCTAAGTGAAAAATGACCAAGCTCAAAATAGATGATACATCGTCCAACTGAGGAGAAGTATTAGACAAAACTCACGATAGACGATGAATTAGACGATGTTCTGTCTAAGTGAAAAATAACAAAAATTGCGATAGACAGAACTTTGTCTAATCTATTAAGTTGAAACATTAGACGATACTTCGTTTAATAGGATTACAGATAGGCGAAGTATTAGATGATACTTTATCTACGTGGAAAACGATAAAAATCAATGATAGACGATGCTTTGTCTAATATAAAAAGTAGAATGCTTAGAAGAATGAGTAGACGATATTTCATCCACTTTCATTAAAAGTTAAAATCTCATCGCCTTAATTTTTTCTTCCATTCAAATAAGCGATATATATTACACTTTTAACTTAGTCAAACATATATTTCTATTGACTGCGTTAAACGGCAAACTATCTAATAAAGTGTCTACACAACACTTAAACTCTATGGAGCCATACACGTAAACTGTACACACATTATTTAAAATTTTACTAAATTTTTTTCGATAAAATCACATAATCTAATATCGTCTGAAATACGACGTTGAAAAGTCAATTTAACAATACGTTTGCATTAAATACATAGTATCCACTGAGATATTTTTTTCATTTTCCATGATGTATAAAATATATTATATAATCTTCTTGTGCACCACCCATCACCCAATATCGGGAGATATATTTTTATGTGCAAAACTTGTATTACGTTTTGCATATTTTACTCATACTGTCGTTTGCAATTTGAATTTGCTCACGTCCCCAAAAGGGAGAAATATTTTTAGCATTATTTTAGACATACATATGATAGTAACCGGGGGATAGTTTGCATAAAAGAAGAGGGATGACAAACATATGTATATTCAATGGTAGAAGATCTGATTCACCTACTATCTTGAGAACGACGTGTGCTCACTCACGAAGTAGGTGGAAGTGTAACAGCCAATTTGATCTGTTGAACGTTGTGATTGAGATTCGACCATTGAAGGTTAATGTATCTAACAGATATAATGAAACATGGAGCTATAAATAACCTGGAGTTCAAGAAGAGCAATGAACGAGCGAATTCTATTAAGTAGAACAATCAATCAACTTCAGCTAGCAAAAGCGATCTCTGATCGCAAGCTTCTTGCGTATTCAAGTGAAGGAGAGGCTTCATCGCATTGAAAGCATCATCTCAGAAGTCTCCCTCTTCAGGAAGCATTGAAGATGAAGAATCTGCATCTTTACGACATTCCTACCATTCTCCTTCTTTGTCTATCTGTCAGTTAATTTAATTTTATTTTCACATTGTAATTTTCACCATCTACTCGTCAATGAGTATAACTGTGGATTCTTGAATCTGTCTAAATTGACAATGTATAAAGTATTAGTTGCTCTAGGATGACTAGCACTAGGTGTACCAGGTTGGTCTACTAATATTATAGAAATCAGCTAGGTGACTAACTCTTGAAAAGTGAGCATGTGCGAAACTATCGAAAAAATTAAATCACGTGAGTGATTGTTGGTTCGTTGTCATCGTAAGAACAACTGAGGTTGCTATTCCTAAAAATTAGCTGTAAGATTTGTTGAGACTTAATAAGATTAGCTGAGGAGTTAGGCCCTAAAAAATTAGCGCACTTTGGTTGATGAGGTTAGTGAAAGCCTTTACGTGTTACAAAGGGACTGGACGCAAGTCTATAAAGGAGGACAGACCAGATCAATATAAAATCTCCGTCCTTGTGATTTGCTTGTGATTTTATGTTTTTATTTCCTCTGCGTTTCACCGTTAAATTTTAATACGTAATTATTTTTATTTACGACACTTATTAACCCCCTCTCTAAGGTATGCTCGACTACTAATAAAAGATAAGCTCCAGAGCAAAAAGTCAAGGCTAAATTACAATTAAACCCCACCCAATGTCAAATTATAGTTAAACCCTAGCCAGTGCTAAACTATGACTAAACCTCTTATCAGCAGTGCCAAACTACGATTAAACCCTAGTCAGTATTAAACTACAG
Organism: Amorphophallus konjac; assembly: GCA_022559845.1. Classification (NCBI taxonomy): domain Eukaryota; kingdom Viridiplantae; phylum Streptophyta; class Magnoliopsida; order Alismatales; family Araceae; genus Amorphophallus; species Amorphophallus konjac. The sequence goes on along the minus strand of CM040127.1, from coordinate 43,007,482 downwards.
CTAAACCTTAGCCAATGTCAAATTTCAATTAAATCCTAGCCAATACAAAATTGCACATAGACCTTATTCAGTGTGGACTGAGGAGTTGCAAATCACTAATAACAAATAGCAATCAAACCCCTCAACAATACCAAAATGTAAAACCAAATCTCCACTAATATCTAGGTTCTGATTTAAATTACAAAGCTTACCCTTGTCCATGGTTTGTCGTCCCGCCCCGAACCGCACCGACCCGCACGACCCGACCCGACCCAGGCGGGCGCCGGGTCGCACGGGGTGTGGGTCGTGGCCGGGACGCACTGGACTGCATGGCATGGTTTGCCGTCCCGCCCCGAACCGCATCGACCCGCATGACCCGACCCGACCCAGGCGGGCGCCAGGTCGCACGGGGTGTGAGTCGTGGCCGGGACGCACTGGACCGCATGGTCCCGTGCGTCCCGCCGCGTACCGGAGCGGGTCGAGGCGGGCCCGGTCTGGTTCGTGCAGGACGACGCGTACGTGTCGGGTCGCCCATATAGCGGGCCGGGGTGCGGGCGGGTCTGGCATCCGCAGCGGCTTGAAGGCGGTGGCCGGCGGGTGTGGGCGGTGCAGAGCGGCGGCGGACGGCGGCGGAAGGCACCGGACGGCAGTGACGACCGGCGATCAGAGGTAGGTGCCCTAAAATTTTGTTATAGGGTGAGGAGGGGGGTGGGGGAGGGTGAGGGTGGCCGTCTGCGGCCGTCGCGGGCACCGTGAGAGGGGGAGGGGGGCGTCTGCGGCCGTCGGAGGGGGGAGGGGTGACGTCTGCGAGCGGCGGGCGTCGGAGGGGGGAGGGGGGCGTGCGGCGGGCGTCTGCGGGCGGCGGGCGTCGCGGGCACGGAGGGGGGAGGGGGGGCGTGCGGCGGGCGTCTGCGGGCGGCACCGTCGGAGGGGGGAGGGGGCATCTGCGGGCGTCGGGGAGGGGGGACGTCTGCGGGCGGCGCGCGTCGCGGGCACGGAGGGGGGAGGGGGGGCGTGCGGAGGGCGTCTGCGGGCGGCACTGTCGGAGGGGGGAGGGGGCGTCTGCGGGCGTCGGGGAGGGGGGGTGTCGGGGGGGCGTCGCGGGCCGGCCACAGTCAGAGGGGGGAGGGGGGGCCGTCTCCACCGTGAGGGGGGGAGGGTGAGATGGGGAGGGGGGGGGGGGCGTCTGCATCGCCGCCCCCAGCTCCGGTGGGGGGCGGGGAGGGTCGGGGGGGGGGGGGGGGGGGGTTGTTTAATTTTTTTTTTTTTTAATTAAAAAATATAAGAAAATATATTATTATATTATTTAATATTATTATGAATGTATTATTTAATTCATGTTATATAAATAAGATAATTTTTGTTTAATTTATGTTGTATAAATATCATTTTAATTATGTATTATTTAATTCATTTTGTAGAATTAATATAAATAATATTTAATTCATGTTGTAGTAATAAATTTATTTTTTGATGTGTAATTCAATTCATGTTTAAATATTAGATTTAATGTAAATGTAATATTAAATATTAAATTTAGTATTACATTTGAAAAAATATTGATATTAATATCAGTATTAGTTGTAGATGTAAAATATTTTTAAATGCATAATGTATATTAGTTAATTGAATTACATAATGTAATTTAATTTAATGTAAATATAAATTTAGTGTTGAATATTTTATAAATAATTTTAAAGTTAATTTATATGTACAATGTAAATTATTTAGAGATGTTTATAATTTATATGTGTCATGTAATTTAATTAGAGATGTAATTTTAAATATCTAATTAGTGATAAATAATTTTAAATTTAGTGTATATGTATTAATTATAAATATTAACCTTATTTGTATGTTATAGAAATAATGATATTATTTTGAACTAAATTATATGAAGATGTATTAAATATTGAATTTAGTCTTGCATGGTACGCAAATAATAAAATTCTGTTCATTGTTAGTTGTATATGGGAAATAATATAATTTCATATTTTGAATTTCTTAATTTTAGGAGATAACACTCTATGGCTCCTAAGGAACGAACAAATGATATTGGGTGGTCACACGGAGTTTTGTTGGATGGCAACCGTAGGTGTTGGCGTTGTAACTATTGTAAAATAGAACACCGGGGAGGAGGGATGTCTCGGTTGAAGAAGCATTTGGCAGGAGGAGCCGGGACAGGATACTCTGAGGTTGCTGGGTGTACCCATGTGCCTAGAGATGTGAAACTTGCAATGGCTAGGCACCTGCGGGAGAAGAGAGCTGAGATGCAAGAAAAGGAAAAAAAGAAGAAAAGGGATCAAGCGGCAGTGAGCGGAATAGCAAGCGGCAACAACGAGGAGGAATGTGCATGGACACCCAGTGACGAAGACGAACAAGCACGTACTGAGCAGGCTAATGTGTATGTCACTGTGAACGATCCATACGAAGCCGAGTTTCGTGAGGCAGTACGTCAGAGCAGGGAAGAGTCAAGACATCCCGAGGAGACTAGAGTCCGTAGTCGCGAGGCGGCGACGACCGGAGCATCAGGGAGTGGTGGTTCATCTACGACTCGACAATCACGAGGCATAAGGAGTTTATTGACTGGTGACTCGGGGACACAAAGAAAAAGGACACAATCGATCAACATTGAAGATGTGGAGCCCGGTGCACTATCCCGAGAGCATGGCAAGCAAACGAGGATGGACGATGCGTATGTCCAGAAGGGACCTAAATGAAAAATTGGTCAGGTTGTTGCAAAATAGTGGCACCACGCTGGTCTGCCTTTCAATGCATCCAATAGCCCTTACTACAAGCCAATGTTTCAGGAAGCACATGTCCTTGGGCTACACGTGCAGCCACCTACAGCGAGAGAATTGGCTGGCGTATACCTTGATGAACAGGTTGCTGAGATCAAGAGTTACATTGACTCATTCAAGCAGAAATGGACAAAGTACGGAGTCACACTGATGTGTGATGGATGGTCAGGTACCACAAAATCTAGCCTGATCAACTTCCTTGTTTATTGTGACAGACAGGTATTCTTTCACAAATCAGTGGATGCGTCTGGTCAAATTCATAGTCATCAATATATTTTGTCATTGATGGAGCAAGTGGTGACTGAGATTGGGGAGGAGTACATTGTGCAAGTGGTGACTGACAATGGGTCGAACTATAAGAAGGCCGGGGAGGAGCTAATGAAGAAAAAATGGCACATTTTCTGGACCCCCTGTGCAGCGCATTGTGTAGATCTGATGCTGAAGGAGATTGGACAACTTCGTATGGTAAAATCTGTGGTCGAGGTGGCACAAAAAATCACTAAATATATCTACAACCACACACTTGTATTGGCATGGATGAGGGAGCATTGTGGCGGCGAACTGTTGAGGCCTGGCATCACACGATTTACCACCAACTACATCGCATTGCAGAGCCTATTGAAGCACAAGGATGGGTTGAAGCAAATGTTTAGAGGTGAGACCTGGCTGAGTTCCTCTTTTGCTGCTTCACGTGAAGGGGCGGAGGTCGAGGGGATTGTCAACACCTCGAATTTTTGGGAACGAGTGAAGGTATTAGTGTCATTGATAGAGCCACTGTATGAGGTTCTACAATGCGTGGATGGGGAAAGAGTACCAACCATGGGGTTGTTGTACAGCAAAATAGAAGCAGCCAAGCGGAAGATCCTTACAACGTCCAAAAAATATGGACCCACCATTCTAGAGATTGTGGAGGACAGATGGGACAGACAAATGAGCCGCGATCTTCACATGGCAGGTAAACACTTACATTCTCGTCCAATCAATGAGCTGTGATTTTCAATTGATAATAATATGTAATTCATTGTCTTACGATTGCAGCGTATTATCTACATCCGGCCTTCCAATATGCTCGGGCCCTTGCTTATGACGATACGTTGATAGAATCGGTCAACATTATGGTAGACCGATTATCTTTCACCCCAACAGATGCTGCTGGTGCGTTGAATGAGGTATACTTTGATATTTTAACATTGACAATATTAAATGAAATATACACTTCATATTTTTTGATAATGCAGATGAAAACATTTAGAGAGGGAATTGGTTCATTTGCAACACCTAATGCCATGGCCAGTCGTGATAGACTCGACCCAGGTAATGTGTCTTCACAATGTACCTTCTATGTCTCGAGAAGTAATTTTTACATCTAATTATTATATTGTACGTGATCTGTCTTAAACACAGCTGAGTGGTGGCTAAATTACGGCACAAGTGCACCCGTATTAAGGAAGATCGCAATGAGAGTTCTATCGCAAACATCCTCGTCGAGTGGGTGTGAGCGGAATTGGTCGACGTTCTCCTTCTTGCATACTAAGCTGAGGAATAGGCTAACACACCGCAGGCTAGACAAAATGGTGTATGTTCATTACAACATGAGGCTAAAGGTCCGGCATGTACAAATGGATACAAGGAGAGGAGAGGGAGATTACGACCCAACGGATGCTGTGTACTTGCGAGACGATGATGACCCTATGGTAGCATGGGTTGCAAGAGCCACAACCGAGCGTGGTGAGGCAGAATTGGACGAGGAGGCTGAAGAACCTGGCGAGACACCACGGCCTAATACTTTTCTCGCATCAGCTGTACAAGAGGCAGTCGGGGAGGGAGATGACACCCATGTGCATTTGGGTGGTGACGACTCAGCAACGGGACGTGATGATGAAATTAATTTAGATGAAGACCTCGTCATTGGGGGTGGAGACACATCGTATGCGTACGATGATACAGCATGGGAGCGATTGATCTAACCCCCATTAATTGAGCGTCAAGAGCCACCTCAGGTGAATTAATACATGAAAATCGAATCGTAAATTTCATTAGATAGCATAGTCATATATTGATGTATGATAGCAATATATTGCAGGTCAGTCCGATAAATGACAACATTGCGGGAGAACAGTGATCCCGAGTTGCTGTACCGCGGCATTCAATATCTGCGGAACCAAGAAGGTTATCCACTTCAAGAGAGGCTAGGGGGAGTTCCTCATTTAGAGAGGTGAAATTATATTGTCATTTCTACATTTGTTAATATATAATTCATTGGTAATTGAGTATATTCTTCTTTCAATTGTGTAGTCTTCGGTAGCATCGAAACAACCATCTCAGTCTGTTGCGTCCCGACGCTCAACATCTAAGGCTAAGGCACCCAATCAGTCTTCTCAGGTATACGTACAGACTTACACAATAGAAAGTAAATTGAAAAATTATCTAAACATACTTCTGCTTCTCAGGCATCTAGAGGGACACAACATGCAGCATGTAAGCCGCCCCCTCCTCCATAGAAGAAAAAATCATCATGGACCACATTATTCACCAGCAAGAAGGACAAGGGACCACCATTAAATCCGATAGATTTTGCAGACATGGAGACATTAGATCCCAATGCAGATGACGACACTCCCGAGCCTTCTGTTGAGCCCCGCATTAGTGGGAGTCATGACTCCGATGCTGAGAGTACATCGACAGGGTCTTCATCCCATGGAGGTGGTGGTTCTCAAGGTGACCAACGGAGTCCTCGTCAGAATACTAGTGCTGTTCGAAGAGAGTACATCAGTGGTCATAGTAGAGGTCGTGGGGGCCGTCAATATGGCGCATGGACAGAGGAGCAGCACTTCACACATGCCACGCAAGATGAGGATCACGGTGCTCCACCGGCAGGGATGAGACGGGCAGCTGATCATTGGGATCCCTACTATGGAAGTTCGGTTGCAGACAGTACCAGCTATCAAGGCATGTTGTTTGATTTTGAGAGGATGAGCACACATGACTCCCAGGGATCTGGAAGCTCGTATGGACGGTCATGGCCGCAGCAGCCGATGTATCATGGCGACTCAGATAACAGCAGTTCATTTTTCCCATCGTATCCATATCCTTATGCCACAGCTACGCCAGTAGAGGTCGTGTACGCACAAGGTTCGCAGGAGTATGAATACTACGTACGCATGTACTGGGAGAACTATTCAGGTTCAATGCGCTATGAAGACTATCTGTCCTATCTGCAGACCACATTTAATGTCAGATTGTTTAGAGATGGGCACTGGCCCAGTTTGGGTCCATAGTCTTTATTAGTATGTATCATTTGGTTACATTTATAACTAACTAATAATTAATTACAGATTTCTTCATATATAGAGTTCTGTACTTGTCATTGAAATCACTAATGTAAACTTTTACATCATTTGCAGGTCATCATGGACGGACGGCGTCACCCTGCGTGGGAGCATGGATACTCTGTTGAGGGTGATGGACATGTACACTGTAGATACTGCGAACATCGCGTCACCGGCATACACAGGTTTGCGGAGCACCTTGCGGGAGTGGGACGCGATGTTCGTGCATGCGACCGAGTTCCGGGAGATGTCCGACATTCCTTTCGGATACAGTTACAGGATAGATACGGTTCTCGTAGCACACCGAGGACATCTTCTTCTACCTCCCGGGTACCTCCACCACGAGCACAGGGCGGAGCAGGATCTTCCTCCACGTCCAGAGTTCGAGCAGCACCAGCACCAGCACCAGCACCAGTCGCACATGATAGAATTGAAGCTATAGATGTAGTGAGGACTTTTTTTACAGATTTTTATGTACCCTCCACTGCAGCACACGACCCATCATTTGTGCAGATGGTTACATATTTTCAGTCCCACCCACATGTACCTCCACCCACTAGGATAGAGTTAGATTATACGGGTGATCAGTCTCATGTATCTGATGATCAGTTTTAGGATTCGAGCTTCACTGATGATGAGGATGAGTGAGTTTTGAGATTCGGGTTACACAGATGAGGAGGATGAGTGAGTTTTGGGATTCGGGTTTCACAGATGGACGAGGATTAGTGAGTTTTTGTATTTTATACTTCATGAATGAATGTCATTATTATGTCACTGTTTACTTTTACATATTTAGTAATTGAAATAAATTTTTATGTATTATATATAATAGGATGTTTAATTAAGCGGTGTAATATGTAATTTTTATATAATTAATTATGTATAATTTAGTATGGATCTATTATCTTAAATAAACTCTACATTCTAATATTTTTAAATATATATAACATTTAATCTATCAAAATAAATTTATTACAAATTTTAAAAAAATAAAAAAATTACACGTCGCTAGCCCAATGCGGCGGACCGGGTCGCTGTGCGACCCGCCGGACCCGACCCGTCCCGCGCCGAGATAGGGTCGGCCGGGTCGGACGGGTCGGCAAACCCTGCTGCATGGTCCCGTGCGTCCCGCCGCGTACCGGAGCGGGTCGAGGCGGGCCCGGTCTGGTTCGTGCGGGACGGCGCGTACGTGCCGGGTCGCCCATATAGCGGGCCGGGGTGCGGGCGGGTCTGGCATCCGCAGGGGCTTGAAGGCTGTGGCCGGCGGGTGTGGGCGGTGCAGAGCGGCGGCGGACGGCGGCGGACTGCACCGGACGGCAGCGACGACCGGCGATCAGAGGTAGGTGCCCTAAATTTTTGTTATAGGGTGAGGAGGGGGGTGGGGGAGGGTGAGGGTGGGCGTCTACGACCGTCGCGGGCACCGTGAGAGGGGGAGGGGGGCGTCTGCGGCCGTCGGAGGGGGGAGGGGTGACGTCTGCGGGCGGCGGGCGGCGGAGGGGGGAGGGGGGGCGTGCGGCGGGCGTCGCGGGCACGGAGGGGGGAGGGGGGGCGTGCGGCAGGCGTCTGCGGGCGGCACCGTCGGAGGGGGGAGGGGGGCGTCTGCGGGCGTCGGGGAGGGGGGACGTCTGCGGGCGGCGGGCGTCGCGGGCACGGAGGGGGGAGGGGGGGCGTGCGGCGGGCGTCTGCGGGCGGCACCGTCAGAGGGGGGAGGGGGGCGTCTGCGGGCGTCGGGGAGGGGGGGTGTCGGGGGGGGCGTCGCGGGCCGGCCACCGTCAGAGGGGGGAGGGGGGGGGGCGTCTGCATCGCCGCCCCCAGCTCCGGTGGAGGGCGGGGAGGGTCGGGGGGGGGGGGTTGTTTAATTTTTTTTTATTTTGTTAATTAAAAAATATAAGAAAATATATTATTATATTATTTAATATTATTATGAATGTATTATTTAATTCATGTTATATAAATAAGATAATTTTTGTTTAATTTATGTTGTATAAATATCATTTTAATTATGTATTATTTAATTCATTTTGTAGAATTAATATAAATAATATTTAATTCATGTTGTAGTAATAAATTTATTTTTTGATGTGTAATTCAATTCATGTTTAAATATTAGATTTAATGTAAATGTAATATTAAATATTAAATTTAGTATTAAATTTGGAAAAATATTGATATTAATATCAGTATTAGTTGTAGATGTAAAATATTTTTAAATGCATAATGTATATTAGTTAATTGAATTGCATAATGTAATTTAATTTAATGTAAATATAAATTTAGTGTTGAATATTTTATAAATAATTTTAAAGTTAATTTATATGTACAATGTAAATTATTTAGAGATGTTAATAATTTATATGTGTCATGTAATTTAATTAGAGATGTAATTTTAAATATCTAATTAGTGATAAATAATTTCAAATTTAATGTATATGTATTAATTATAAATATTAACCTTATTTGTATGTTATAGAAATAATGATATTATTTTGAACTAAATTATATGAAGATGTATTAAATATTGAATTTAGTCTTGCATGGTACACAAATAATAAAATTCTGTTCATTGTCAGTTGTAGATGGGAAATAATATAATTTCATATTTTGAATTTCTTAATTTTAGGAGATAACACTCTATGGCTCCTAAGGAACGAATAAATGATATTGGGTGGTCACACGGAGTTTTGTTGGATGGCAACCGTAGGTGTTGGCGTTGTAACTATTGTAAAATAGAACACCGGGGACATCGCGTCACCGGCATACACAGGTTTGCGGAGCACCTTGCGGGAGTGGGACGCGATGTTCGTGCATGCGACCGAGTTCCGGGAGATGTCCGACATTCCTTTCGGACACAGTTACATGATAGATACGGTTCTCGTAGCACACCGAGGACATCTTCTTCTACCTCCCGGGTACCTCCACCACGAGCACAGGGCGGAGCAGGATCTTCCTCCACGTCCAGAGTTCGAGCAGCACCAGCACCAGCACCAGCACCAGTCGCACATGATAGAATTGAAGCTATAGATGTAGTGAGGACTTTTTTTACATATTTTCATGTACCCTCCACCGCAGCACACGACCCATCATTTGTGCAGATTGTTACATATTTTCAGTCCCACCCACATGTACCTCTACCCACTAGGATAGAGTTAGATTATACGGGTGATCAGTCTCATGTATCTGATGATGAGTTTTGGGATTCGAGCTTCACTGATGATGAGGATGAGTGAGTTTTGGGATTCGGGTTACACAGATGAGGAGGATGAGTGAGTTTTGGGATTCGGCTTTCACAGATGGACGAGGATTAGTGAGTTTTTGTATTTTATACTTCATGAATGAATGTCATTATTATGTCACTGTTTACTTTTACATATTTAGTAATTGAAATAAATTTTTATGTATTATATATAATAGGATGTTTAATTAAGCGGTGTAATATGTAATTTTTATATAATTAATTATGTATAATTTAGTATGGATCTATTATCTTAAATAAACTCTACATTATAATATTTTTAAATATAAATAACATTTAATCTTTCAAAATAAATTTATTACAAATTTTAAAAAAATAAAAAAATTACGCGTCGCGAGCCCAATGGGGCGGATTGTGTGCGACCCGCCCGACCCGACCCGTCCCGCGCCGAGACCGGGTCGGCCGTGTCGGCCGGGTCGGCAAACCCTGCCCTTGTCCTTACGAGTGCATCCTGACCTAGACTGAATTACATCTATACGCCTACTATTGCGTAAATACTCTCGTCCCTTCAAAGGCCTTGATGTTGATAATTACTGTAAATATGTCCTCAATATCACAACGGATAGTGTGAAGGTTGATGATTTCTTTAACGGTTAAATAATAGGGTTCCAATTTTATATCGATGTAAATTAACATTGATTTCGATTAGTGTAAAAAAATATAACATTCGAATCTTAATCGTCTGATAAATCTAACCTACAGGATTAACAATATTACACGTGCCATTTAAATGGCTAGTAAATGTGCATAATCGTCTAATCAACGGGCATCGAATTAAGTAATTTTCTTTGATATCCAAACCATCTATTTTAATTTATTTTCTTAGTTAATTCCAGCGCGTTAAACAACCACCTAAAACGTCCATCCCCATCGAGAACGGCAAATTACTTGGGAGTGTTAATATTTACCGGTATTTCTCCTTTCGGCCGAGTTCATCCTGAAGTTCTGATTTGAAGTGTGGAACGGCCTCCACTTTGGATAGATATGCTGAGCTCTTAAGAGATTCAGTTCCTTTCGCTGTGCTTCTCCCCTTATCAAATGAAGTTTCTTATCCTTGAACATGCAATATTGGTATTGTTGGACTCATCTTGAATCGCCTCTATTGTGTCCTTCATGAATGGTGCAGTACTGGCGGAAAAGCCTACTCCAATTTGCCGGAGATCAAGCTGATGTACAAGTGAAGAAGACTGCATCCCCTGAATGGGAAGTCAAAGCGGAAGAGGAAACAAGGCAGGATATATATATATATATATATATAGTTGTTGAGGAAATACGTACTCGTTAATTAGTTGTTGCTCTAGGGTTGTTCGGTTCGCCATAAACATCGGATGGTACTGTAAAAGCCTCTTTAGAGAAACACTGCTTAATTTACCGTGCTTTATGATATTTTACGGCACTCCAAATGAGCCTCCTCGGTGGGCGTGGGTAATGCGAGGAGGGAACGGTGAACACTCGTTAAGCAGCCTCGGTTACTCTTTTTCTTAACCTATGTTTCCCAAGTACATTACTGTGGGATCATATATATGCAATACCATGATCTTGTATGGAGATCCCTTCAAGGTTTTGCAAAATCTGTTCTTTTAATGGGGGATCGTTTTTGTGAGGGAACAGGCATGCATGGATCTGCTATCGGCACTCCTTGCCGTTAGAAGGGTCTTCCCAAGAGGGGGGACGTGCTTTTTATTTATTTTATTAGGGTGACTTTGATAACAAGTTAGAATATGTTACACGGAGTGAGTCCGGATAAGTTATTTCTTAAATTTTCTCTCGTTGGGTTTGATAACTTACCCTTGTTCTGGAGTTAATTAACTCATTCTATGTAAAAGAGTGTAGCGATCGAATTAACTCTGGAATAAGGGTCTTAACCCTAATTGACTCTTAATAATTTAACCTTACTACTAAACTCGATTAAGAACGGACAGACATATAAAATAACTCACTCTACTTTCACTGCAAGAAAAAGCGGTGTTTGTGACAGAATTTTCAGACGGATTACTTTCCGTCGGAAAATCGGTTACAAATTAAGACGGATAATTTATGTCTCAAATTCCATTGGTATTTGAGACGGACAAATATATGTCTGAAGATCTGTCACAATTTGCGATGGATATTCGGACAATAAATAATCCGTCCGAAAATTTCAGACGGAAATTAATTCCGTCTGAAGTCCGTCTGAAAATTTCATCTCTCCCGCCTCCCGTCGAACCCTTTTCCCACTCTCTCTCTACCCTTTCTCCATCTCACTCTCTCTACCCTTTCTCTCTCTCTCACTCTCCCTCTCACTCTCATTCCGCTGTCGACGACAGCCCGCCGGAGCCGTGGAGCTGTCGTCGCCGCCGGAGCGATACGTCGGAGCCGTCGTCGTCCTCACGAGGGAGAGTGCTTGTCGTCGCCGTCCCCACCGGCACCGGTAAACCCCCTCTCCCTCACTCCCTCTCCCTCTCCCTCTCTCACTACCTCACTCCCTCTCTGTAACACACACACACGGACACATGCCGCCGGCCGGGGTGCTTGATCGACCCCCTCCCTCTCCCTCTCCCTATCTCCCTCCTCCGCTCCCACTGGCCGCTCTCCCTCTCCCTATCTCCCTCCCCCTCTCCTGATCCTGTCCCCCTCCCTCACTCAATCGCACTCTCCCTCTGCCGGTCTCCCTCACTCCCTCTCCCGCTCCCTCACTCCATCTCAACACATGCACACACACACAGAGCAGAGGGGGCCGACGCCTTGGGTGCTCGACCCCCTCCCTCTCCCTCTCCCTATCTCCCTCCCCCTCCGCCTCTCTCGGTCTCCCGATCCCACCCCTCTCCTCTCTCTGTAACACACACACACGCACACACACACCAGAGGGGGCCGGCCTTGGTGCTCGACCCCCTCCCTCTCCCTCTCCCTATCTCCCTCCCCCTCTGCCTCTCTCGGACGATCCCACCCCTCTCCTCTCTCTGTAACACACACACACACACACACACACACACACACACACACACACACACACACACACACACACACACACACACACACACACACACACACACACACACACACACACACACACCAGTGGGGGCCGGCCTTGGTGTTCGACCCCCTCCCTCTCCCTCTCCCTATCTCTCTCCCCCTTTGCCTCTCTCGGCCGATCCCACCCCTCTCCTCTCTCTGTAACACACACACACGCACTCACAGAGATGGAGGGGCTGTGGACGTATAAAATTGTACGTCCATATGTCCCGCCAAGCCCCCGCACCAATGTCAAGGTCGGAAAGAGAAGACCCGAGGAGACTGGCCATCCAGGGCTTCGGGAAAATACTATCGTCCCGCAAATCCCTATATTTGCGTGGGCGCATTAAAAGATCAAGAAAGCACATGATACCCTCCAGAATTTATACACCACTATGGGCCCACCCTCGGGTCCCTAACGGTGAAGAATGTCCCAAAGAAGCACGCCGTCATGAGTCACTAAAGAAGGGGGTCAACGCCTTTAAGGCACACCCTTTGTGCCCTCGCCAACGGCACGCTTAGTGTGCCCCTTCCAATGGCGCGCTCCAAACGGCCCTCAACGGCACAGCCAGGAGCCTTCGGCGGCACACCCTCAGGTGCCTTCAGCGGCACACTCCTCCGGAGCCTTCGGCGGCACACTTCAGGTGTCTTCAGTGGCACACTCCTCCGGAGCCTTCAGCGGCACACTTCAGGTGCCTCAGCGGCACACGCCAGCGCCTTCGACGGCACGGCCTCAAACGCCTTCAGCGACACACCTCCAAAGTGCCCCCTCAACGGCACATCAGTGGTGCCCTTCCGATGGCACAGTCATCACGTGCCCCAGTGGCACACCCAATCGTTGCCCTTCCAGCGGCACGCTTCAGGCGAGCCCTCCAGCGGCTCATGCATTATGCCCTTCAACGGCACGGCCTTCACGCCCCTCCAACGGCACAACAGCCCTGCCCCCAGCGGCACAGCGGTGAATTCCCCTGAACGGCACGAACTGGCAGAAGGCACAACGGTCAGTAGGCAGACCCATTGGCGGGCAACTCGGCCACTTCAACGCCAGCTAGCACCCGCCTTGGTGTCGCCTTCTGGTTGGGCGAGGGAGATCCTCACCTGACATGGAAGAGACCGAAGTCAACCTCGGATGGCAGTGCCATCATGAGGTCACCCCCGTCAACGGCCCACGCATAAAAAAAGGCCTTCAGGGATAAGGGCGAAAAAGGGGGAGGGCAGGCGAAGGCACCCGTTCGAATAGAGCAGCACCGGAGAAGAAGAGAAAGGAAGAAGAAGGTAGAGGAGAGTGGAGGGATGGAGAGGAACTGAGCTACCTGTACAGGGGAGAGAAGGGACGGGGTGAAGGGAAGCATCCTCCCTCGTCCCAACTCTCCCTATCACTGTTTTATTTCGTTCCTCTTTTCGTGTCTTGACTGCCTTTTCTCTTTCTATGCTCTTCTATTCTGTGATGTGGTGTAACTGGCCTCCGAATCTTGGCCTTTGTCGTTGTTGCAGTTCTTATCATGAATAGAAGTGCCCTTGGGCTCTATCTTTTGTTTCATCCGTTGTCTTCTCCTCGTCATTAATCTGTGGTCTGCATTTTCACTCCGGTCTTCCAGTTTTGTTCTGATTACCCCTCATGCCATCAGTTAGCTTGGCTCCATGTGTGGTGTTCCTGGCTCGCTAGTGCAGGGTTGGCTCCTTTCCTTTTGATGGCCTTCCATGGAGTGAGCGTTACCCCACTCTCTCCACCTGGGTTAGTTAGCACTCACCATACCTGCCTACCTGCTGGAACTCATCTACTGGTCAGGAGGCTCCTTAGCCTTTCCTTCAAAGTCCACGGTGCACACACACACACCCATTCAAGTCCCTCAGCCATCACTCTACTTAGGCCATTCAACGGCACAGCCCCCCTTCTGTTCGCCCAGCAGTACGCCTCCCCGGGTTTGCCCAGCGGCACACTCTCTCCAGCCGCCAGCGGTACACCCTTAGCCTACTCAGCGGCACACACCCCGGCCTGCTCAGCGGCACACCCTTAGATTGCCAGCCTGGCACACCTTGATTATCACTTCTCTAGTGCATTCATAGCTCGTATCAGTCTAAGGGTTTCTCATTCGGCGTTTTCTCTGAATTTTTCGACGTTTTCTCAAAGGTGGCTGCCTAGGCACACACCTTAGTTGTTGGTTCATGTCACTCCCTGTGGACATGTCCCTTGTATTCCCTTACCGTTCGGGTCAAGGGGAGATGCTACCGAATTTTTGTCAGAAATAACAATATGTTAAAAGACAAAAAGGAAGCAACAAACAAATGAAGTAAGCGACAATAAAACATTCTAATCAACTAAAGGAATTATGCAAAGCTCCAGGAATTGACTAAATACGACTCAAAGGACTGCACTATTGAACGTAAATTGGGACTCAATTACATGACGAAAAGGTGAAAGTTGATCCTCTGAGGTTCTCCATCAGACCTGCATGAGCAAGGACTCTCTCTCTTGAACTTTGTTCCACCCATATGAACTCCACCCTATTTTCCTTAACCCTTTACTCTCAGTTCAACCCTTCCAGCAACTGCCCACACCCTTCGACCCTCCAGCGGCACACTCCCAGCTCTCCAGCGGTACACTTCCTAACTCTCCAGCGACACACTTACCAATTCCCCAGCGGCACACTCTCAGCTCTCCAGCGACACACTTACTAATTGCCCAGCGGCACACTCTCAGCTCTCCAGCGACACACTTCCTAGCTCTCCAGCGACACACTCCTAATTCCACCTCCAGTGGTACACTCCATCATCTCTCCAATAAATATATAGATATAATAAAAAATTATAATAAAAGGAATAATAAATAATAATAATAGTGATAAAACAAGGGGGGGTAGCTCCAATCAAAATAATGAGCGGAGAGAAGATAACAAAAGGGAGTAGTGCTAATAAATGAGCGATAATGATACATGTCACTCAAGGCAACTCACGAACATAACGATATGGCCCTCGTCTCTCCTTCTTGGATTCTGAACCCGAAAATATTAATGATGCTCTTGTAAGCCGAGCGTCACCCTCGGGAGTCGTCTCTCTCGTCATGGTGACCGCCCGGCCTTATCTCGGGCCAATATCTCATCAGGGTCCCCTCCCTCACCGGGATCTGACTTTCCCCCTTATATTAAAATTACCGTCCCTTGGCAGACATTTGCACGGATTCGTCCCCCGTTACCGTCTTATTTTTCGTATGGACTTTTGCCCAAACATAGAATGGTCCATCGATGACCGACATAATCTGAGTGTTCATGCCCTCACCACGGGCTCACTACATAGCCCGACTACCATTTCCTTCCTGCATTAATTAGTATTTCTTTCGGTCATGGAGCCCTTATTTTCAGCAATTAATCAAGGGTATTCCCCTCTCTGAGGGGATGTAAATGACGTTGTGACCTTTATGGCACAACGGGTCTCAGTCCCGACCCGAACCACACAATCGCCTGACGGAGTCAGATCGAGCGCACCATGGGCTTCCATGAAGCCCGAACAAATCGTCACTTTGTGACTGGCACGCCCACACACTTAATAAACCCAATTAACAAATAAACAACGATTCAAATAAAAAGTGTGTCCACAAGTCTGGCACGCCCGGTGGGACCAGATCACCCTTCATCTCTTTGTCGGAATTAAGGGCTCCACAGCCCCCTTCTTATAATACTAATTCCTCAGTTTGCAAATGCAGGTTGCATTCCGAATGTCAAGATGGCCCTCACTTTCGACTAGCAGCCCGTTTAAAGCCATGTTCGGAATGGCTACTTGGCCGTCCCTCTCACCTTCGGGAGCTTCCCTCCTTCAGTTGGCTTCCCCAACTTCTTGGGAGTGGCCTTTGCAAACCTGCTGGACGTCGAGGTGTCTGACGGGATCGAAAGCAACGCCTCCATCCAGGGGGCCACGAAAGCTATTGCCGGCCGACCAATGGCTGAATCTCCTAAGACCGTCCCCGCGAGGACACTGAGCTGCAACGTGCACCACGTGCACCAGACCGCTGGCCCGTCTCGCTAGGGTTCGACCTCTCATCAGAGGAGGCTCCGGATGAGCCACGCCACCACATCACCCCGAGGCCGGTTCTCCAGCACCGGCAAGTCTGCTATCATCGGGACCGTCCGGGTGCACCTCACCAAGCCACGTTTCGAGATGATCCCGGAACGCGTCGTCCCCGACGTACCAGTGCGCAACTCCTTCCAGCCACTGGAAAAGATGAAGGGCAGGATGACACCCACAACTCCGGACATGGCACCACAGCATCAACCGGCCTCTAGGCCGAATAAAGCCAAGCGTGCATGGGTCCCCAAGGTAGCCCGGTTCGCTACGCTAGTCCGGGCAGGGCCCAACACCTTTCTCCCGACAAGGGCTCAACAGACAGACCGGGTCAAGACATCGGCCCCCGTCTACCAACTGGCATTGGTCACACTGGCCCCGCCGGAGAACAACCGCCGTCGACACCACCGACGTCACTACCAGGCTGCCCGTGCGGAGCCTGCAGCCCACATGCCCGTTGCTGTCAACAGGGCAGTATCACCCGCCTCTCCTCTTGATCAAGATT